>OU426925.1:5000-1433258 GCA_911387795.2 Apamea monoglypha
GGCCCGCTAATGCGGGCCTCCTCTTGTCAGGGGGGGGTGTGAGGTGTTTGACTCCCCCCGCGACGTCTAAGAGGGGCGCGCGTGGAACACTACTCGCCGCCACCTCGGGTCCTGATGTGTGGTGGCGTATTTACGGTGGCTGGAAGAGGGCGTAATTCGCCCTCCGCCGACGCCCGGTGCGCCTGCTGCGGGCCGGGTGAGAGGACGAGATCTCCCTCTCCCTTTCCGCAGCCTCCTTCTGCGAGACGACCGTTTCGCAAATGGAAACCACCGCGTCCGAAGACTCTTCGCTGCCGACCATCGACTTGACCACGGCCGCCAGCGTCAGGTCACTGCCTACTTCTGAGATGAGGGCACGGCGCGGCTCCTCCCAGGCGGCACACTCTGCCAGCGTATGCCGAGCCGTGTCCGTGCCGTGTCGTGGCAGTCGACGCAGTGGTGACACCGGGCGTCCGGCTCCCTGTTTATGCGACACAGGTACTTCCCGAAGTAACCATGCCCCGAGAGCACCTGCGTCACCCGAAACGACAGGGAGCCGTGCCTCCTCCCGAAACCGAACCCGAGCGAACCTTTTTTTTTTTTTTTTTTTTTTTTTTAACGTGGAGAAATGCTCATGCATTCTGCACTACCACGGGGAGATAGTGCAGTTATGTGGGACTCTAACCCACTAAAACTCCACGGTGTCCTCCTCTGCCGCTTACGGCAGGAACACGGGCACGCCTTAGCCGTAACTTATCCGTAAACCCGCCGCGGCCGTCCGTCACCGGACCCTCCTCTGGGGATTACTCCCCATCACCGGCGCACCAGAACACATGGCACGCCGTGACCACCCCAGGGACCAAACCAGCACGTCTCTGGGCACCCTTGGTCCCCCTGCGACGGATCAAGTCATTGGACCCGCCGCCTGCCAATTTTCGGCCGCAGAGGATAGGGAGAGCGGCCTACGTCATACCAACACTCCTCTTCCCCTGCGGCCCCACCGCGTTCGCCATCAGACGGTGGCGACCCCGTCAAGGCCGCGGAAGGTAGGGAGAGCGGCGCACCGCAATACCGACACTCCTCCCCGCCGCGGCCTCCAACCCTCAGCCGTGGATGCCTCCCATACCACATCACGGCCCGCCTCAGTTGCGATGTCGCCCAAGCGGCACCGCAACCTACTTGTTGGCCGCTACGTCGTCGACTTACAGGCAAAGCCCTGACGAGCGGCCCCTCCTCGGGTTCCTCTTAGCTTCACCGTGGTTGTCCAAGCCACGGCTACTGAGCCCCCCCGCCTCGACAATGCGGGAACCCACCGGGGGGGAACCCGAGCGAACCTAACCTAAGCACATAACTTTGCATCCCGCTGAGGCATTTTGAAGCTGTGAAATCCCATAGATCGCTAGCTCACGCGGAGACGCGTCTTCTGACACCTCGGCCGTGCGCCTAGCTCGTATAGAACATCAAACATTTTTGCATTCATTAAAACCACCAACCTACGAAATCCACCTACGGGATACTATATTCGGACTCTCCGGCCCATTGTGCTGCTCGGTGAGGTCGGCAAGCTCCGGTATCACCGGGTGCCGCCCTACCTCCGTCGAATAGTTGAGGCGTATCTCACGGACAGAGCCGTCATCTACCTCAGTCGCGATGGGGAGTGGAACCGGC
Organism: Apamea monoglypha; assembly: GCA_911387795.2. Taxonomy (NCBI): domain Eukaryota; kingdom Metazoa; phylum Arthropoda; class Insecta; order Lepidoptera; family Noctuidae; genus Apamea; species Apamea monoglypha. The sequence continues at coordinate 6,648 of OU426925.1, forward strand.
GAGAGATGTCGTGCGGTGTCCCACAGGGATCGGTTGCGGGGCCGTTCCTGTGGGACATCGGCTACGACTGGGTGCTGCGGGCCGACCTCCTTGATGGCGTCAGCGTGGTTTGCTACGCTGACGACACGCTGGTTCTGGCGCAGGGGAGGTCGCATCAGGCGGCGGCCGACGCGATGACACGCGGGGTTGCGATAGTCGTGGAGAGGATCCGGCAGTTGGGTCCTCGAGGTGGCATTGCACAAGTCCGAGGCCATGGCGTTTCATGGGCCCCGGAACGTGCCACCACCGAGATCCCAACTAACGGTAGGAGGGGTTTACATCGGCGTCGAGACGACGATGAAGTACCTGGGTCTCGTCCTCGACAGCCGGTGGAACTTCGTCGAGCATTTCCGACGTTTGGCCCCCAAACTGGAACGGGCTGGGGCCGCCTTCAAGCGGCTCTTGCCCAACCTTAGGGGGCCAAACGCCTCCTGTCGGAGGCTTTACGCGGGGGTCGTGCGGTCCATGGCCCTATACGGGGCCCCGGTGTGGGCGCGTTCACTGCGGCGGTGAGCCGCCCGCTACCTGAACGTGCCCCAGAAGGTGGTAGCAGTAAGGCTCATCCGGGGCTGCCGCACGATCTCGGGCGAGGCGGCAAGCCTCCTTGCCGGACTGCCGCCATGAGATCTGGAGGCGATAGTCCTCGCGCGCCTGTATGAGTGGCGCGCGGAGGCACTACGACGGGAGGAAAGTCTGCTCCCGCGGCAAATTGCGGCGGAGCGGACGGATCTCCGGCGCGATCTCATGGCGACATGGAAAGAGCGACTATCGCAACCCAGCGCAGGGCACGCTGCGATAGCGGCAATAAGACCCCTCTTTGAGAAGTGGCTAGAGAGGCGCCACGGCGCCCTCACCTACCGCCTGACGCAGGTCCTCACCGGACACGGAAGTGTCGGGAGGTTCCTGCACATCATTAGGCGGGGAGGAAACGCCCGGGTGTCACCATTGCCAGGATCGCCCAGAGGACACGGTGGAGCACACGGTGGAGGTCTGCCCCGCTTGGGCGGAGCACCGCCGTGTCCTCGTAGAGGCGATCGACATTGGCGGCGGCCTCTCGCGCCCGGCCCTGGTGCAAGTCATGGTCCCGGGGCGAGAGGAGTGGGAGGCAGTCGCCTCCTTCTGCGAAGCAGTCATGCTAGCGAAGGAGGTGGCGGGACGGATGAGGGAGAGAGCCTCCCGTCTCAGCCGCCGCGGGAAGACGCTCCCGGGCGTCGGGAGCCGCGTGACGACTCCCGGCCACCGTAGGCGGCAGGCCTGCGGGCGGAGAGCAATGGGTAGCTCACCGCCCGATCAGGACCAGGCCCGTGCCGGACGGCGCGTAAGTGTTCCACGCGCGCCTCAAAGAGATGTCAGCATAATCCGAGGGGCCCCTTAGGGCCGAAGCCTGCCGGGTCAGCGGGATTGTCCGAAAGGGTTAACGCTACCCCGGAACATAAAGGGCGAAGGAAGGAACATGGGTGGGTTTTAGTCAGTAAGAGTCTGACACTCCCTTCCGCTCCACCCAGAGCGGGAGCGGCCATTTGACGATTTCCCACCAGAAAAAAAAAAAAAGATATTATATTTTCTTAAAATCTACATAACTTTGCATCCCGGTGACGCAATTTGAAGTTGTTTTCGGCAATTTTAATCTTTTTCAAGCAATGCTTTTTGCTTTTCAGCAGTTCAGCATCAGCATCACCAATAAAGTGATCCAGCTCTTTCCTGCCCCCTTAATAATGCTCCTGGCCATGAGCAACAACATTTTCCCACAATCGTGGAAAGAAGCCACTGTCATTGGTATCCCTAAGCCCGGAAAGCCCAAGTCGGAACCGACTAGCTACCGTCCCATTAGTCTGCTCAATGTTCTAGGCAAGATCTAAGAGAGACTTATTTATAAGCGCCTCAGAGATTATGCCTCTTGCGTACAACAAGTCCACCACATCACCGAACAAATCCACGCAGGATTCCTTCGTGGTATGGTGACAGGTGTTATCTACTTCGACATAGCGAAGGCTTTCGACAAAGTCTGGCACAACGGCTTACTATTTAAGCTGTACCAACTCGGAGTACCAGACCGGCTCGTTCTGATCCTACGAGACTTTCTGTGGAACCGCACCTTCCGCTATAGAATCGAAGGTGCGCTCGCCTCCCCACACCCCAACCGAGCAGGAGTCCCTCAGGGCTCTGTACTTGCTCCACTTCTATTCACGCTGTTCACCAGCGACATCCCCAAAGGATACAAGTCCCAAATGGCTCTGTTCGCAGACGACACAGCCATCTACTTCACTGGCCGCAGCCATATTCAGATACGGCTTCGTCTCCAAACCGCAGTCAACAAACTGGCTGCTTGGTTTAGGAAATGGAGAATTGAAGTCAACCCCGAAAAGATTCAATCTGTTCTTTACTCGAAGCCTAGTCTCAATCCCACCCCTCCTCCACCTATCACCATGTTTGGCAAGCCGATCCCTTGGGAAAAGCGAGCCAAATACCTAGGTGTCATCCTCGATCAACACCTCACCTTCTCAGAGCACATAAAGACGGTTCGCTCGCGTGCCGCTTTCGCTCTCAGTTGTCTCCACTCCGTCCTCAAAGCACGCAGTAAGTTGTCACTTAAGTGCAAAATGCGCTTGTACACAGCGTGCATCCGACCAATAATGACATATGCCTGTGTAGTCTTCGCACACGTAAAGCCCCGTCATATCCACAGGATGCAGACCCTCTAAAACCGCTTCCTCCGCAAGGCCACAAATTCCCTTTGGTTCGTTCGAAATAAGATCCTCCTTCTAGATCTCAAAATCCTCACTATCCAGCAGTTCATGAAACGCCTCTCCAAGCGTTTCTTCGATAAAGCCGCCAATCATCGCAACCCTCTTGTTGTGGCGGCCGCTAGTTACACCCCCTCCAGAATCAGTAAACTTCGCCGCCCAAGGGATGTTCTCGCTGACCCCGATGACCCCATAACCCTCCTCCAAGAGAGCAATAGGGCAACCAGTACAGCTTACAAGCACAAAAGACCGACATTCGGACCTCGCCGCCGAGGTCCCTCGCGACGTCCCCAAGTAAATTCTCCCTCCCGACCCTTGCTCGATGAAGTGCCAGCCCGCGCCGCAGCTGAGCCCGTAGCTTTAAATCCCCGACTGTGACCTCTGAGTTTGTTTCGGCCTTTCTTCTCAGAGATAGTCTAGGAAACACGGTGCTCATCAAAGCATTAATAATATTCGATCCAGCCTGTCCCATCTTGCCGCCCTCTCCCAGCGACTCCCTAAGCCGAGGTTCGTACCCCACAGGGGGCGCCCTTAGCGTGCAGTCGCTTAGTTATAATTAGTTTTAAGCCCTAGCTGGAGGCTTTAATTTTACTTAAGGCAACCACAGGATATTCCGGTTAGGTCAACTACGAGATGCAATATATAAAAAAAAAACAGTCTTAATTACCAGTCTGCGGAGTTACTATTTACGAGTACCTATCAACACACTCTACACTGTGCCCAACGCTTAAAATATAATTATTATCATTCTAATGATATTTATTTTAGAAGTATGTATGTATTATGTTTATTTGTATGTATGTTAGTGTATTCTCGTAATTTTTGTTTAGTTTTTAAGTGAATAGTTTTTTATTGTATGTATTATTTTTTTGTCTCCTTTACTATTTCACACGCTGTCTACATCTCTGTATCTATTGTCTTGTCTCGGGTGTGCTGGTAGAGATTTCTTGTGAAATAAGCATCACCTCTGTACCTATTTTTTCTGTTCCGTTTTTCTTGTCTGTTTATAATATGTGTGTACATAAATGGTAAAATAAAAAATAAAATAAATAAATCATCCAAACAAACCTCCAGCATAGCCAGACTGCCACGGCTAGCTTACGCAGGGCGCTGCAGGTTAACCCCCGAACTATCGCACTGATCCAGGAGCCGTGGATCAGGAACAACAGGATATGCGGCCTCAGTAACATCGGAGGTAAGCTAATCCTCAACACACAGAGCTCAGACAAACCTAGATCCAGTGTGTACATGCCCAAAGACATCCCTACCACACTGATCACTCAATTTTGTTCCAGAGACTTGACAGCTGTCAGGCTCCGGACTGATGATGACCTCCCAGACGTCGTACTAGCCTCGGTGTACATGCCGGGCGAGGATACAAACTGCCTGCCGCAAGAAATGGCCGACCTAGTGCAGCACTGCGAGGTCACTGGTCTGGACCTGATCATCTGCACCGACTCCAACGCCCATCACCCGCTCTGAGCCAGCGACACATCGAACCCCAGAGGAGAGGTACTATCAAACTATTTTTTTTTTTTTTAACGTAGTTAGGCAATACAAACATTTCTTCCGTGCGGGAATCGAACCCGCGACACGCAGTGCAGCAGTCGATCGCTCAGCCACTGCGCCAACCGTGTCGTCAATTTATTTTCTACTAACCTTAATATTATTAACCAAGGCTCCGAACCCACTTGGGTCACAGTCCGAGGACAAACGATCATAGACCTAACACTTGCTACAGAAAACGCGAAAATCCTCATCACAAACTGGCACGTATCGGGCGAACCTTCTTGCTCGGACCACAGAATGATCCGCTTCACACTAACCCGCACCGAGAACAAATCCACGGCGCACCGATGTGCCAGGCTACAAGCACCTCCTGGCCGCCCTGCTAGCTAGGCATCTATAACAAATAACCATTAGAAAACCGGCACAGTTGGAATACACTGTGACAAAGCTATCAGAATATCTTACCGAAGCTTAGCATGCATGCTGTAATAAACTAAGGACGCCACGAGCCAACAGCGAGAGAAATCCCTGGTGGAACGCCGAACTTGCGTAAACTCAGACATGCACTACGGAAGCAATTCAACAGAGCTAAAAACACCAGACTTCCGGAAGACTGGGAGATATACACAGAAACTCTGCTGATGCCCAGAATCTATGGGTATTTTGCAGGCACAGCACTTACTTGGTGCTTGGTTCCAAGTAGCATGTATTTGGTTTTGATAGTATTAAGTACTAAACCATTATTTTCTGCCCAGCATGCTATGCTATCCTATCAAGGTCCTCGTTTAGTTCTTTCAAAGCTCTCTCATGTTCGTCAGGCTTGAACGAGATATACACTTGTATATCATCAGCGTAAATATGGTATCTACAACGTTGTACAGTTTTTATTATGTCCGCGCAATATAAAATAAAGATTATGAGCCCCAGTATGGAGCCTTGCTGGACACCCCTATTCACAGAAGCTGGTGAGGAGACAAGGGTTGTGCCATCACTCAGACGTATTTCGACACGTTGTTCGCGGTTATTGAGGTAGCTGTGAAACCAGTCTACTGTTTTGTGATCACATCCATCATCAGTACTTCAGCTTGGCTAGGAACAGATCAACGTTTATGCAGTCAAAAGCCCGCGAAAAATCAAGCAGAACTAGAAACGTGCACCGGCCTTTGTCCTGTGCAGCAATAATATTGTCTGTCACATCCAACAGAGCCGTACAAGTGCCACGCTGCTTACGGAACCCTGACTAAAGTTCCGGTAGAATATTATTATTTTCTAGGTAATGAGATACCTGTTGACATACTGCTTTTTCGCATATTTTTGATAGGCAAGGTAGAAGACTTACTGATCTGAGGTCTTTTAATTCAGTAGGGTTACTTATTTTTGGGATTGGCCGGACAATTGCTACTATCCAGATGTCGGGAAACGTTGAAGACACAATTGAGTAGTTCACCATGTCCGTGATGACTTTTAGTGTTTGCGGAAGGGTTAACATAAGCATGGATTTCAGTTGGCCAAAATATCGTAAAACTTGTTCCTCACCAGTCACAGCATCGAGGAAGAGGTCCAAGTCTAACCGTGGTAGCCGGTACGCGGTACCTACGGCGATTTTATTTCCATTTATTGTGAGGGTAATCCACATTTGCTCAATTGCTTCGAACCTTGGGTCAATTGGGGTAGACAGATTACGAACGGTCAGTCCTCCTTTAAGGTAAAACCCCACCCCTCCCCCTCGGCCCCCGTGCACTGCAAGCGGTCGTGGCGTATGTCGCAGACGGTATCCTGGCACATTAGGTGCACGCCCCTCCTCGCCAGGTCATATAGCCATGTCTCATTTACTGCCATTACATCGAAAGAATGCCTTTCCACTGCGGCTACAAAGTCATCATGGTGCCAAGGGAACCCACATTTAAGAAACCGACTTTTAAGTATTTTTCAGGCAAGTATAATTTTTTTTTTTTTTTCATAAATGCGCTGCCGCAAAAGATTAATATTTTCACATCAAGCGTATTATAAAAATAAGCAACTTTGTAGACACTTCTGGTAATTAAGAAACAATAGCTGTATGTAGTATGAATAAATGAAACTCATGTACCGATTTAAAATAGACAATGTGATTAATAAATGTTGTAAATAATAATTTAGCATCAGTAATAATTTTAAAATGTAATAGATATAATTAGATTCTGTAAATAAGTATAGGTAATAGGATTATAAAAAATAGTCATTATATCAATAATTATCAATTTCATTTTGTAAATAGGTGCTATAATAATATGATTATGAGTATATAGGTATACTAGATATAATTTGTTTTTGTAAATAGGTATACTAGTAATATGATTATAGGTACACACAAGACACTACAGGTATAATTTTATTTTGTAAATAGGTATATTTGTATTATAAAAACTATTCATGTGTTTGTTAAAAAACTCGTCTGTTTGTGTTTTATACATCAATTAGTCCATGTAATACACAAGTAAGTTGACATAAATAATTATGAAAAGGAACAGTAGGTTTAGTAAGAGAAAGCACACTTACGTTGTGATTCGACTAGATTCCAATGTGTTGCCGCAGAAGACACACAAATAGAATGAAAAAGGAAAAAATATAGATATTTAGGGCGTACACAACAGAGTAACAAAGAAAACAATTTGCCAACGTCCTTAATAGCCAGCTGTGGGAAGCGAATGAAATAGGTACATCTTTGGTGGCTCAGCTTGAAATAGATGCAGTGCAAACCGCTAATTAACCAAAAATTCTAGATAAGTATATCTTCAAGCCATCTAATTCTTTCTGCTTTTTGGCGATCTTCCTTGCGAACCAAAATTCTTCCATCTCTTGTCCACACATACCTCCAGTTGTGCTGACTCGCTGCCTGACGAGCGTGATAAAATAGCTGGCGGTTTACGCGAGTGAGACGCTCATTGATGTAAACACGGTGCGATACCGACGCCCCACTCACTTCAAGGTCGTCTGTACTTAAGCCACGGCGAACTCGAGCTGCGCGCAATAGTGCATCGCGCGTCGTGCGCCGCGCAAAGCGGACAGATATACTTCGCGACCGCTGCGCAGCGGGCTCAGCAGGGATGGAGCCGTCCGTGTTCTCGACCCGGTTACGGTGCGTGGACCCGACCCGCTCAGCATGCACGATGTCCCTCTCATCGAGGTCGACACTGAGTTTTAAGGCGACGACCTTGACAAAGTGCAGGGTGCTCTCATCCTTATTTTCAGGGATTTCGGACACTTCAACATCATTTAATAGGACAGCATGGCGGAAATTCCGCGAATCCATAGAAACCAATGATGAAGCCGCAAGGGTAAGGAAGATCCCTTCAACCGACCAGGACCGGACCCTTGGCGCACTGAAAAAACCTGACGACACATTCACACCCACGGACCATGAGACCAGCGAGGTCCTTCTCGAAACCCACCTCCCAGACTGCAAACTCCTAGAGGACAGGACCTGGGAAGACGCACCAGATTGGACCCCAACGGAACGGGACTGGACCTGTGCCCACAGGCTAGTAACAGAAGACCGGTTAAAATGGGCTATCAACACCTTCCAGCCATACAAGTCCGCGGGACCGGATGGCATCTTCCCAGCCCTACTACAATGGGGGCTCGACTATATTACACCATGCCTGGTGGAGATAATAATATAAAAATAGTTTATATTTATTTTCCCATCACAAAAGTTACATTATGCCATTTTTAATACTTAATAAAGAAAAATTTAAGATCTATCGGGCCTGCATAGCACTCAGACATACCCCTAGCCTGGCGCGAAGTGAAATTCATCTTCATACCCAAATCTGGTAAAGCCAACTCGCAACCCAAGGCGTACAGACCCATAAGTCTCACATCCTTTCTACTAAAGACCCTGCAGAGACCTATATGTATAATACAAGCGGCCCATGCCATAGCAGCCAGGAGAGTTACGGACACTCATGATCGTATAATCTCTGACAGCGCCTCAGTCCTCCAATCCCAAATGAGGGATGCATCACATCACATCCAATACTAGAATGTCACAAGGCGCTTGAACAGGTAACTGTATCGAACCGCAACACAGTGACAGAGTGATAAAAGGACACAGTGGATCACTAGGTAACGGCTGGCGGCGGAGTGGAGCTGGCCAGAAGGGCATCCAGCACGTCAGTCTATGGACCGGAACCAGTCGTGCCCATCCCCTTCAATCAAATACGCAGGTGGCTACAGAAGCACACCCACACACAAGCAGAGAACTGGTGGTCCTCGTCACCGGGCTGCAGGCAGTCCAAGGAAGCCCTGCCCTCATTAGATGGCAAACTAAGCAAAATATTACTACGCCTGGACAGGAAAGGCCTGCGCCTGATGACGAGGACCATCACGGGACACTGCTCACTAAACAAACACTTTCACACCATAGGCATAACGGACAGCCCCCTGTGCAGAGGTTGCATGGAGGCTGATGAAACCGTCGCGCATGTGCTCTTTGAGTGTACAGACGTCACCCAGATTAGGTCGGAAACCCTCGGGACACCCAGATCTTACACAGATGTTCTCAACAGACCAGCGGTGCGATTCTGTAACCATCTCACTGTGACAACTTAGGTGAAGTGAGCTGTCTTTCCAACTAATGCTAGGGATTGACAATATTGACAGCTCACTTCACCTAACTTTTCACGGTGATATTTTTACAGAATCGATCGGCAGGAGACTTAATAAGCTTCTGGAGGGAGGTGGACTGGTTGGAATAACCACCGAAGGTCGCCATGGCCCACGTACAATGGTCCACCTGAAGGACGAAGTGCGGAAACCAAACCCGTAACATAGAACATACGACTGTTTCGTTCCTCGAGATTGAACGGTGGGTCGCGTTCCTTTTGGCGCTCCTCGTTCAACTCATTCGCCTTTTTGCGTATAGTATAATTTTTATGCTCATCGCTGTCGTCCCCTCTTAGATCCTCTGAGTAAAAACACTAAATCTGGTTCGGTATAGTTTATTTCCACTTAGAGATAGTGCTTACAAAATACAAATCTTAATTAGAAGTAACAGTCTATCCAGCACTTGCGGCGTTATGGTTTCCACAACTTGAGCAGGCCGTCCTCGCCGTAGGTGGCCAGCAAGTTCTGATGCGGGTGGTGAGTCAGCCCGATCACCGCCTTCTCGTGGATCTGAAACAGAAGCGCAGGCGTGAGCGGAGCGCGCGCGGGGCGGGGCCGGCACAGGTCGGACACTCACGTTGATGGTGCGCTCCAGCTTGCCGGTGGCGGTGCAGAAGGCGTACAGCACCAGGTCCTCGCCGGCGCAGTACACGAGGCGGCCGCGCGCGCTCAGCGCCGCGCTGACGAGCGCGCCGCCCTCCTGCTCGCGCCGCCCGCTGGAGAACGAGCGCACGATCTGGCCCTGCATGTTCATGATGACCACGGTGTTGGTGCGGTTGCACACCACGAAGTGGTCGGGGTTCTTGGGCGTCAGCAGCAGCGAGTTGACGGGCGGCTCGCCGCTGCCGAGCGGCTTGAGCGTGGCCGTGCACTCGCCCGTGCGCACGGACCACACCTTCACGCTGCCGTCCGACGAGCCGCTCAGCACGCCGTGCCCGTCCGGCGTGAACACCGCCTCGTTCACGAACGACGCGTGCCCGCGGAACTCCTTCAGCACCTTGCCCGACTTGAGCCCGTGGATCCTGCAAGCAGAGCGCGGTCAGCACGCGGCGCGGCCGGCGGGGCCGGGGCGCGGCCGCTCGCTCACCTGATGGTGCGGTCGAAGGAGGCGGACAGGATCTGCGTGTTGTCGCGCGTGAACTGCAGGCAGGTGACGCCCTTGGCGTGCGCGCGCTCCAGCTTGCGCAGCACTTGGCCCGACGACACCTTCCAGACCTGCACAGAGCACACGTCAGCGCGCGCCGGACGGGCGCAGCCGCCGGCGCCGGGCACGCACCTTGATCTTGCCGTCGTTGGAGCCGGCGGCGAGCGTGTCGCTGTCGCGGCCGAAGGCGAGGCTGAGCACGGCCTCCTCCATGCTCATGTACTCCTCGTGCGCCTGGTAGCGGAGGTCCTTGCGGATCTTGCCGGTGGTGAAGTTCCACACCTCCACGAGCCCGTCCACCGAGCCCGTCACCAGGTACTGCCCGTCTGGCGAGAACCTGTGAACCGATTAATAAACAGCTTACAATTAAAACATAAAACGTATGAGCTACGATAATGTCTGTTTCCGAGTTAGCGCGAACTAATTTGATTGCTTCATAACCTTGATTAAGGCGCCCCGTGTTTTTACCCGGAATCTCCATTCCCACAGGAAACGGACCTAGGTCCATATTTACCTGACTACGGCAAAGAAAAAGGGAAGGGTTATGATTTTAACAGGCTATGTTTGCTTATCTGTAACCGTTCCCTCATAACTCCTGAGCTACTAGCGTAGTTCGACAAATGATTGAATCAAACTCAGTAGTGTCCACACTAATTGCATGTTCTACGGCTTGGGGAAGACTCGGAAGTCGCAACAAATCCAGATCTATCACACAAAATAATATCACTACACTAGCTTCAATTCGGCTCCGGCACAGAACGTCGCATCGCATCGCCCGCCCGTACTTTTGCTTTGTTTTCGCTTAGCGTTCTTTCGGACTTTTTTTCTTATTGTTCGGCTCCTCAGTGTCCTAGCGTGATGTTAAGTAGCCTACTAGGCTAGCCTTCCTCGATAATTGGAATATAAAACACAAAAACATTTTTTCAAATCCGACTGGCAGTTCCAGAGATAAGTGTGTCAAACAAACACAATATTCAGCTTTATTGTATAGATATTTTTTTGTATAGATCTCGCGACAAGCTTTTATATGTATATGATATAAAAGCTTGTCGCGAGATTTACTTGTGTAGATAAACAAGTAAATTAAATAAGTTGATGTGATTGATTTTAACTGGGTTCCTTCTATTTGGCAGAATCTTGATACTCCGATTTTTATTTGGCATAACTCACATGGCATAATCTTATTTAATCGAATATTTTTAAGGCGTAAAAATTAAATAGCATAACTTTTGTTTGGCAGAATATTTACGTGTCCGAATTTACAATGGCATACTTTTATCTTGGCAGAATTTTGTTTCGCATAATTACCATTGCCATAATTAATATTATGCATAATTTTGTTTAGCATAACATTTATTTAGAGATACGATTATTTGGTATGGGTGCATATTTGAACATCAAAAATTAAAATAGATGTATCATCTTGTAAAAATTAGTGTTCAAAACATCAAAAACATATAATATATGGAATAAAACTGATAATTTAAATAAAGTAAAATTAAGCTGTCGAATGGTTAGATAACCTACGTGCAATGTATTTAAAATCGAATGGTCTGCAAAAGTGACATAGAATGTTCTAAATATAGCATGTATTGGTAGCATTTTCAATATTAAATTAAATTTGTGTCATAAAAAGTCAATACGTTGTGCTGCAAAATTTTGTGACAGAAACGAATCGCTGCGAAACCGACTTTACGCAGTCTTGTCTGCCCTACCCCTAGAGTGTAATTTAAACCCGCGTAGGCGCGGAGGGGTAGGGCGGCCCGCGAGCTGAGGAGCAGGTGGTTTGAAGGCCCGCCACCGCGGCTGAGGCTGGCCGGCAAAGCCGGCCAGCAAGCCGAAGCTGCGGTGGTGAGCGTTAAAACCAACAGTGACGATAAGCTCGCGTGGCGCCGCCCAAACCCCGCAGCGCCGGAGCCGTGACAGAAACAATGCTTGCTGCATGTTGCATGCCTGCTTGCATGCTACATGCCTGCTGCATGTTGCATGCCTGCTTGCATGCTGCATACATGCTGCATGTTGCATGCCTGCTTGCATGCTACATGCATGCTGCATGCATGCTTTCACAATCAACTGTTTTATTGAGTAAATACATGCAGAATCAACTGTATACATGCAGAACAAAATGTATGCCAAAAGACGATTCTGACTGTGAATTTTCTGCGATATGATGGTTCTGCTTTTTAATTAATAAGGATATAAACATTATGCCTAAAGATGATTCTGACTAACAAAATTATGAGTTTTGAATGTATGACAACTGAGTGTATGCGAAATGATTTTCTGCGAAATGAAGTTTATGCTATCCGTTGTTATGCAAAACAATATTATGACGTAAAAAGTTCTGCTATAAAAGGTAGACCCATTTTAACTATTATCTAAAATTTTCAAACTAAGTAAATACGAGTACTTAAATACAAGCGACAAGCTTTTATATCATACACAGTTTGGCCTTAATACTGTTACAATTAAAAATAAGAAATATGTATATTACATTTGAATTAGGAATCTGTCATTTTTATACGATTGTTCATTGAGTTTTCTAATTTTGGCGCCAATACATTGTACAATATTTTGCGATATTAAAAGGGAGTGGGGTGATAAAGAGAACCGAATCGCTGTGTACTGCGATAACGTGACCACAACCTTGATATCACGTTTTGGCTGGTGTGTAGGGCCTCAGCAACGACGCGTTGAATAGCACCATTTTCTAACATGCCCACGGCTCGTAACATTTCATCTCGACTCAAATGACGACGTGACATGACTCTTAACGCACACCCGGCACGTTAAATTAAAAAAGGAAAACAATCTAATCCCTTTTCATTAATTAATATTATTAAAACAATTTTAATTTTCCTTAACGTAACGGATTATTAACAATTTTGCCGCCGTATTTTGTTTTTTTTTTTAATTTACATTTTTAAATTTTGAAATTAGAATAATGAGGTTTCAATCTGCATACATATACACAGTCTGGCCATAAATTCTGTTACATTTAAAAATAAGAAAGATATTACATTTGAATTTGGAATCTGTCATTTTTATACGATTGTTCATTGAGTTTTCTAATTTTGGCGCCAATACATTGTACAATATTTTGCGATATTAAAAGGGAGTGGGGTGATGAAGAGAACCGAATCGCTGTGATTGCATTACACAAAGTTGGTATGGAGCCAAATGCAATTTTTAAAACTCTCCATACGCTTGGTATTAGTGAAATTTTTGTCTACCGGGCTATTAATAGGTACAAAGAGAACTCCTCTGTTTGTGACAGAAAAAGATCTGGCCGTCCACGAAGTGTTCGTACGAAAAAGGTGGTCAAAGCAGTAAGGGAAGGAATTCGAAGAAATCCAGTCCGAAAGCAAAAGATTATATCTCGGGAGATGAAGATAGCACCCAGAACCATGTCGCGTATTTTAAAAGATGACTTAGGACTTGCAGCCTATAAGAGACGCACTGGTCATTTTTTAACTGATAATTTAAAAAAGAATAGGGTGGTAAAATCGAAACAACTACTGAAGCGGTACGCAACAAAGGGCGGTCGCAGAAAAATTTTGTTTACGGATGAGAAAATCTTTACAATTGAGCAACATTTTAACAAACAAAATGACCGTATTTATGCTAAAAGCTCTAAGGAAGCTTCCCAATTAGTCGACAGAGTGCAACGTGGGCATTATCCGACTTCAGTGATGGTTTGGTGGGGTGTTAGCTATGAAGGAGTGACTGAGCCACAATTGTGTGAAAAGGTATCAAAACATCGGCACAAGTGTATCAAGATACCATTCTTGAGAAGGTAGTTAAGCCCCTTAACAACACCATGTTCAATAACCAAGTATGGTCCTTCCAACAAGACTCGGCGCCGGGTCATAAAGCTCGGTCCACGCAGTCTTGGTTGGAAGTGAACGTTTCGGACTTCATCAAAGCTGAAGGCTGGCCGTTGTCTAGTCCCGGTCTTAATCCGCTGTATTATGATTTATGGTCAGTTTTAGAGAGTACGGCGCCACGCGGCGCGCGGCGCGCGGCGCGTACGCCATGATAATTTGGAGTCCCTAAAACAATCCATACGATTGGCAGTGTAGAATTTTCCCATGGAAAGAGTGCGTGCTTCTATTTATAACTGGCCTCAACGTTTAAAGGACTGTATTGCAGCCAAAACGACATTATTATTAATGGAGACCACTTCGAATTAGCTTTTTATATTTTAAATTGTTTTATATTTTTTTATTAAACTAACACACTGTAAAAGTAATAAATATTATTTGCAATAATTTTTTTTTTTTCTCGTGACAATATTTATGGCAAGACTATACTATAAGTTGAGAGTAAAAGTAAAAGTTTATATTTTCCTTTTTAGCGCATCTAAATAAAAGCTTGTTTTTTTAAAAGTTATTTTACTTTTAATTGAGAGCGCACTTATAATTAGTTTAAAAATCGCTGCACGCTTTTTGAATTCTATTTAAGTCAATTCCGTTTATGTTCACACCTCTTCATGTGTCCGGCAGTCTGTCACGGTATTAATTTATATGGATGAGCACTGACCTGGCACATTCCACGTGTGATTTTTGTCCGAACTTAATGATCTTGGAGAGCTGCGTGGGGCACTGGTCGTCCTCCTCGTCGCGGATGGCTGCCTTGCCGCGGAACAGATCGATGGTGGTGCCTGCGGAACGCGTTCGTCAGTACCTACCGCCAGTCAGCCCGGCACGTGTGCCCGCGACTCGCGGTGCGGCGCCGCGGGCACGCGGACGTCACAATACAAACACCAGCAGCCGTCTAACAGTTTTTGGGTTTGCATACTTTAGATCGTCTGGTCTTCTTCGTCTCCACTTAGTCGATGGTATAATGATATTGTTTTTTTTTTTTTTTGAATGATAGAAAAGTCATACCAGGCGGCAGCAAGCCCTGGTGCTGCTGCCACTTGAGCGCCTGGCCCAGCAGCGCCAGCAGACGCGAGCTGGGCACCACGGACACCTCGCCGGCCAGCGCGGCGGCGATGGCGGCGCGGCGCCGCTCCTTGCCGCCGCCGCTGCCGTACGCCTCGCGCGGGTCGAAGTACGAGCGCGCCAGCAGGTTCTCTGCGACACGACACGAACACTTGTTATAACCCCGACTCACTACTCGTGTAGTCGTGTGGGCGGATAGTTACCGAGGTGGATGTAGCGGTCGGTTTCCTGCTGCTTCATGAGCAAACAGGGGTGCGTCTGGCGCAGCAGCGAGCGCGCGGCGCCCAGCTCGCGTAGCTCGATGAGCTCCAGCACCACCTGCTCGTACAGTTCCATGAGCTTCTTATCAGGCAGCTTGAGCGACGCCGTGGCCTTCAGCACCGTGTCCCAGTGCCCGTTGTTGATGTCTGCGCAGAACCCGTCCACGCTGTCCACCGTGTTCAGCGACACGCCCGTCTCCTCCTGTGGAACAAAGCCTGCTGCACTAACTACTACGCGCTGCGGAAGTTCATGTCTTGTGGGTGGAAACTGTTTCTATTGCTATTTGGAAATTGTTGAATAATTGAAGCTGAAATAATAAATGTATTGGCATAGAATAGGCTCTTGGCGAAGAAAGTGTTGTGACGGCTCCTACACTGAAGTGCTCCGGTTCTGAGCGGACAGATTTAAATGACCATGTTATCTGAAACACATGGTCAGCAAAGACACACAACACACACATGACAAGCATAAGCTTTGTGACGTCACATGTGTAAATCGCTAGTATTTAAACTTAACTTTAACCTAAAATATGACGCATCTTTTAATTAGGTACTACAAGGTACGCATACATCAAATAGATTACAGGTGACTCCCGCTTTTTAATTAATCTGTGTGTGATATCTTGTTTATACCCACGGAGCATAGAAAGTACTCTGTGTTTATAGCTTTTTGGTTAAATGATAAATTAATGAATTTTTTTTGTAAGTAGGTTTGTACAAACACTTTAACATGTCAATCATATTTTAAAACTAGATGAGGTCGGCGTTTCCTCTCTGACTAGTCTGAGTTGGCGTTTATGTTGTAGTTGGATTGTGGTTTTTAAACTTTAATTTTCTATTTATTTTTTTTTGGGTTTTGGGATTATTGAGGGTACACCTACCCACTTCATTGGTTTAAAAAAATTCAACAACAACCCATAAAAACTAAACTTATAGGCATTGTAATATAGAACAACGATTACTATGGCAGTTCATTTCAAATGCAGTGTGAAAAAAGATATGGTGATGTTTCATAGGACGTACCTGGACGCTAGAGAACGGAACCCTTGAATAGGTACTAGTAAACTATTTTTGCCATCAACACTCTCATAGATGTGTCTCTCAGTGCTTTGGATTGTGCATACTGCACGAAGACACTTTTTTGGACTTTAAAGGCCAATTCCCTATCTGTAGAATTACTCCAAAATATTACACTTTACCACAGTGTGGTGGAGATGTATGTCTGGTATATGGTAATATGATAATGAACTCATTAATATAAAGTTTAATATCATTGATAATTATTCCGTATCACACAATTTGGTCTCGTGTCAGTTAGAGACTGGCACATGCTACAGTACATAACCAAGCAGACTAGCAACCCAATTGCCCTACACACACTATCACACTTAACAAAATCTAAAGAATTTAGTAAGAAATCTAAAATTCATAGCCTCATAATATTGTTTGTAAAATTTGTCTATGTGAATAGAATAGAATGGAATAGAATACTCTTTATTGTACACCATACAAATTATAAAACATAAATATACAAAATTTTTACAAAGGGTGACACAATGGGCGGTCTTATCGCTAAGAGCGATCTTTTAAAGACAACCTTTGGATGGATTAAAATTAAAGAGAGGCAAAAATGGTAGGTAGTCTGTGGTGTACCATTTACATTATACAATCAATATATACATAAAGTATATTTTACTCGTCTAAATAATATACATACAATAATAGACATGAAACAAGAGAAAAATAAAAAAATATAATAATAATAATAAATAATAATAATGATGATGTCTAAGGAGAGAGGAAGTGCTTTTTTATCATAATTTTGAAAGTGGACAGAGATTGAGCACACCTTACCGACACGGGCAAGTCATTCCATAACCGTACTGCTTGAACAGTGAAAGATTTGTCAAAGAAACTGGTGGAATGCATCGGCATCTCTAGTCTCGGGTTTTCCGATGACCTCAAATATCTATTATGTGTGTCATGAAGGAACTTGAAACGTTCTTTAAGATAAGAGGGGGTTTTACGATTAAACAAGATACTGTAGAGCTGAAATAAGATATGAGAATTCCGGCGAAAACGTATGGGAAGCCACTTGAGCTTTCTACGAAATTCAGATATGTGATCATATTTGTGCAGGCCAAATATAAATCTTATGCAAAAGTTTTGAAGTCGCTCAAGTTTATCTAGTTGTGCCTCAGTAAGATCTGGATAACTGACATCAGCGTAGTCAAGGATGGGAAGTAAAAGGGATTGTGCAAGCGCAGTTTTAGTTGCAGTTGGAAAAAAGTTCCGCAACCGTCTCAGTGACTTACCAGATGCAAACACTTTATGACTTATCTCCTGTAGCTGAGGACCCCAGGAAAGATGTTTGTCGATCCAAACCCCAAGGTTCTTAACCTTTTCGCTGAATGGAATAGCAGTTCCGTTAAATTGAACCTGGGGAAGCTGCAACCAGTTTATCTTGGGGCTCATCCTTGAGCTGCCAACAACAATGAGCTGAGTCTTCGATGGGTTAACCTGCAACCCATGCGCCTCACTCCACTCACAGATTGAAACCAAATCCTTGTTGATAACGTGAACAGCATCAGCCAAATTCGAGTGGCTAGCTTGTTTATAGATTTGCAAATCGTCGGCATAAAGGTGGCAGGAAGAAATAAGTTTTTTGGTAATGGAGTTTATAAATATTGCGAAAAGTAAAGGAGATAAAATGCCACCCTCAGGTACACCGGCAGAAGTATAACACCACGAAAAGCAAAGCTCTTCTATGCATATACGTTGCCGGCACCATACAGGTAACTACGAAACCAGTCAATCGCCGTTGGAGATATGTTAAGCGAGCGAAGCATACCAAGCAGGATATCGAAATCGACAGTATTTAATGCATTGCTAAAATCTAGTAAGCAAAGAACTGTCAGATTTCCTTCTTCTATGCCCAACCGTATGTCATCAGTGACGTTAACTAAGGCGGTAGTGGTACTGTGACCAGGACGAAAATCGGATTGGAAAGGATTCAGCAGACTATTCTTACAAAGAAAAGCACTAAGCTGATTGTGGACAAGGCGTTCTAGGACTTTGGAGAGGAAAGGCAAGATGGAGATGGGACGGTAATCTGAAAAAGAAGTAGGATTGGATTTTTTGGGTAAAGGAATGACTTTGGCCTCTTTCCACATTGATGGAAAGGCAACCATAGGATATAGAGTAGTTCAGGATATAGCATAGAATAGGAAGGATCTCGTCGAGGACAGGGAGTATCATTTTCCGACTTACACAATCACTACCGACTGCACTAGACGTGATTGAAACTATGCTCTTCTAAACATCACAATCAGAGAATTGACTAAAAATAAATGGAGGATGGTCCGGAGTTGGAAGGTTTTAAAGACAACATAAAACAACTATGTAGGGATCAGCTTCCAGTCTAACCGGATGCAGCTGGATACCAGTATTTTACATGGAGTGACTGCCTAACAAAATAAATTATTATTATTATTTGGTTAGACACACTAGCCGCTAATTCGTGGATGTGTGTGTATTGTATATCTGGGAGATATTTAATCTGCCCAGTCGATTCTTGAAGCAGTTCGGTGTGGAGGACGTCACAACATTTTCCTGGAGCCTATTCTATGCTGTTACAACTCGTAAATAATGTAATGAATATAGCTGAATTTGAAAAAATGAAAGGCATTTCCATAGTAAGAGTGCAACGCAATTAGGCTGCAGCTCTCATTCCATACTAACGTGGTTATCATAATACATATGAACGTATACCTGCAGGGTCTGAAGTGTTTTAGTGAGGTTAGATTCCTTCAAATATTGCTGGATCAGCCGGATAACACTGGAAATGTGAAGACATTTATCACTTTGTTTGATTTACGGTAGTTAAGAAAACCACTAATTAATACTATAAATTCATCACACTTACTCGGCAGATTCTATTTCAATAGACATAATTGAATGTATCAAGTAGTTTGGTTATGTATTTAATAAATAATCATTTATTCACGTCTGCTGATAAATCCAAACGCCATTCAATTAAAATTTGCAATTAGGTGATTATAATGGATTTGTGTTAACGTTTAATAATCAAAAACTCGGGTAAATCGCGCGAGCTGTATACGAAAATAAACAAATAGATAGACCGCTTTGCTTGAAGATATTTTCTTTACGGAACGAATATTGACACTGTCACTGTCATGTCAGTCTGGCAACAGTCATAGACTATTTTATTTTTCTCTATGGCTATTAGTAACGAGATAACGGCCCCGAAATATCAATTTTCTTCCCCTTGGGAGGAAAATTGGTCTATTTCGGCTCTGTGCCTACGGCCTGTCCTGGGGGTAAACTCAAACTCAAAGTATTTATTTCAATTAAACCAATTACAGGCACTTTTGAATTGTCAAGGGGTCGGTCAGTCAGAAAAATGAAGCTAGTTGCCCATTCCAAAGCGTAGTAGGTATCTATGGAGAAGAACGGGCAAGAAACTCCATGGACACTCTTTTAAATCAAAATATGGTTACAAAGTATTAGTTACATCATTCATGTTAAAAATTATGCATGTGAGAACGATGCAGAACGTTAAAAGCGACCGTAATGAAAAGTTAAAAAAAAATTCAAATATTAAATTAAATTAAAATAAGCCATGGCAGCAGAGTAGTTTTTCTGCTTAAATTATAAATACCTACATCAGAGCAATGCATGATACAAAAGGCTAGTGAGAACCAAGGGTTATGAGTTTGATTTCATAAAATATATTGGCCATTGAATCCTTGTTTGAGCATAAGATTGCACTAGGCGGTATGTACTTACTTATTTACTATGTGTGATAACAATTATTTTATTTTGAGTACCTAGGTACGGACGCCAGCACATCAAGCTACTACAATCTGTCAAATTTCTTTAATAGATTTTCAACTTTATCGTTAAAGCATTAAGGTTCAAGGTTGATTGGGAAAATTTGACAGTTTCGGGTAGCTTGACCTGCTGGCGTCTGTACTAGGTCAAAATAAAAATAAAATATTGATAAGTATACGAATTCCCTGTATTGATTTCAAAAGGCTTATTTATTTCCCTAGTGCGACGCCGTTGGTTTCTTTTTTCTATTCGATATTCACTCCAAATATTACGTACTCGTCACACAGAGAAATAATTTTAAAAAAGTGTTGTATGGGCACTGAGTTACAAAACAATGTTGAAAAAACCTCGTATATTAGTAACTTATTCAAGATGGTTTATTTTGACGTTAGAGACGTTCAATATTCGTTTTGTTGTTGTCAATTGGACATAGTTTAGCTTTTAGCAAAAAGGACTCAATCCACAAAAAGTAATTTTTGAGTTATCGAGGTTTTAAGTTTAGATGTATATTGCTTCAATGATGTTGTATATGTAATATTTTGAAATATTATCACCTAAGGGCCAATATTACCAATTATATACCAATATTTACTATTATACATATACTTACCAATATTTTTATGAGTCAAGTTGTATTACGTAGACTAACGCAATTTTTGACTTATTGGGAAGAATGTGGGTTGAGTCCTTTTTGCTAAACTACGTCCAATTAGCAGGTCATGGTATGAACAGTTTTTGTAAACGTCAACGTAGCAGGCCTGTTGCGGGCCTGCTAATAAGACGTCATAGTACAAAAAAGCAGTTTAGTTTAACTTCTACCCTGCTATAACAGCTCATGATAAGCCACCTGTGAGAAATGTCTTAAATCTGCCAGGTTCTTAAATGTTAATTATCAGCAAAGCAGCGTACTGTGATAAAATTCTTGGAAGAATTTTAAATTTAATTACTGGATAGATTTTGAAGTTAGTGACCAAAAAAGAAAGAATTTAATTATTAAGCACCATAGTTTTATTCTGAAGATAACATTCAGATAAAGATATTTTTACCTAGACTTTTACCATCAGGTTCCTATTATAGGCGAGGGGAGAAAGTGACCGATTACTGACGAGGGTGTAGTTTGAGGCCCGACGCCCGAAATCGCACTTTCTTCCGAGTGATACATAGTACTTTATACTATACCTACGAGGAAAATAAAAGACATTTTTTTTAAAGTGAACTATTTATTTAAATTTTTAGTTATTAAAACCCAATGTAATACTTTTACCAAGGATATTAATATTGGTTTGAATCACTAACCTATAATAATCAAGTACGCTGGACTTCATACTATCGATGACAAAATGAAGATTTTTGATTTTCGTCGTTTTGGCGCTGATAGCAACGTGAGTGTCTGTGGAACTAATATTTTTGATAACGAGTTTTACAAAATGCGCGTACTTCATGATAGAAATGTTCTAAATATCTCGCAGTAAACACAAACTACACAAAGTCTTAATCCACAATTTAGACTTAAATCATCAGAGACGTACCAAAACAACACGACAGGCATTTGCAACAAGGTGTGAGTTTTAGTACAGACGCCAGCAGGTCAAGCTACCCGAAACTGTCAAATTTTCCCAATCAACATTGAACCTTAATGCTTTAAAGATAAAGTTGAAAATCTATTAAAGAAATTTGACAGATTGTAGTAAGTTGATGTGCTGGCGTCCGTACATTCCTGAGACGCTCGAGCGGGGCGCTTTGAATCGACACAAAAAATAACTGCCATTTGGTATAGTATACTAGCTGCTCGCGACTTCGCCCGCGTGAAATTCCGTATTGCCCGCCCCACCCCGTCGCATCGCATCACCTGCCCGCGCTGTCACTTCGTTTTCGCTTAGCGTTCTTTCTGACTTTTTTTTCTTTTTGCTCGGCTCCTAAGGGTCATAGCGTAATGTTAAATAACCTATAGCCTTCCTCAAGAATTAGGCTATCAAATGCAAAAAATAAGTTTCCAAATCCGACTGGTAGTTCCAGAGCTTACCCCGTACATACAAATAAACAAATTTTACCTCTTTATAATATTAGTATAGATTTACTCAACACCGAGTTTAAAAACCATTGCGCGATAAAATCCCGCCGCGATATTTTTACGTCGTCCGTGCGAACGTGGGCTTACAGGCAAACAAACATACATTTTAATATTTTCCAGGCTTCCAACAAGTCTGTGCAGAATCACGTAGATGTATTGATTGCTTTGTTGTGTCGTAAAGAAGGGGCATACAGTTTAAAATTTGTGATAAATATTATGATTATTTAGAAATAAAATAATGTTTCAGTGATTTTATAAAAGTAGTGCAGCAGTGGTTGTAAAAAAGGGGTTGAAAGTTTGTATGAAAATCCGTCGTTTTGAAGTTAGATCTATCAAAATTCGTATTTGTTTTTTTTGGTTGACATTAAAGTAAGTCTCAGTCTTGTATCAATTACTGTGCTTCGTCTGAAATAAATATTTTATTTTCAATTCAATTAAATTTCAATTCAATACGAGATTCAGTGTTTTTGTTCTAAAAATCGAATGAAATTGAATGGCGGTGTTGGATGAAAGTATGAAAATCCGACAGGATGTAGATTTCTGAATTACCTACACGCATGCGGACCGCAAGCTCGAAATATAATATACTTAAATGATAATAATAAATGGGTATCTAATGGTAATGTATGTGTTAGTGCAAACTCATCTAAACTAATATTATAACGCTGAAGAGTTTGTTTGTTTGGTTGAACGCGCTAATCTCAGGAACTACTGGTTCGAAATGAAAAATTATATTTGTGTTGGATAGTCCATTTATCGAGGAAAGCTTTAGACTATATAACATCACGCTGCGACCAATAGGAGCGGAGCATCAATGGACAATGTTGCAAAAACGGGAAAGGTGATTCCTTTTTGAGAGCTTCCGTTGCGTTCGCTGCGTAAACGGTTTAAGTTACGCAAAAATCATGTATGAAGGAATTGTTCCTCTTTAAAAGTTCTAAAAAAAAGTTCGAGACAGCATATGTCTATCTTTTAAAATTGACTCACTACAGCCTTTTTTATGATAATCAAATTTGTTCGAAATTAAAGCATTATTTGCGAAGGTGTTTTATCAACATGATATTAATATTTATCCAAATAAATAAGTTATTCATCACAAGTATTTAATTATGAACAAAATTTCCCTAGACATCACTTGATTTCAATAATGTTGATTGAAATCAAGTGATGTCTAGGGAAATTTTAGGAGATATCATAATTTTAAAATAACTTTAAAATAAACCGATCCGAACGTTATCATACCTATTTTGTTGCAAATACGAGGTGCATTCAATAAGTACCTAGCCTCATCGCCAGAGGGCGCTGTAGTTTCAAAAGAGTTTTACCACGGTGTAGCACATTCTTTTTTAACCCTTTTTTCAAATTTTCTTTCCAATCCCTTCATTTGTTTTAATTTGACAACTTATGGAAGCGAACGTGTCGATCGGTTTTACAAAAATGGAAAAAGAGCAATATCGTTCGGTGATTCGATTCCTATTTTTGGAAGGGAAAACGCGCATCGAAATCAAAGAGCGCTTGGATGCTGTGTACGGTGATTCTTCTCCATCGATGGCCACCGTCAAGAATTGGTTCAACGAGTTTGCACGTGGCCGTACGTCGGTTTTTGATGAACCACGTCCAGGTGCACCGAAAACAGCTGCTACGGAGGAAAACATTAAAAAAATCCATGATCTCGTATTGGCAGATCGCCGATTGAAGGTTCGGGAGCTAGCTGAGACTGTGGGCATTTCAGAAGGAACAGTGCATCATATTCTTCACGAGGAACTCGGCATGAGAAAGCTGTCGGCGCGATGGGTGCCGCGTTTACTCACACCAGAAAACAAGCGCAACCGTGAGACCACATCGGAGACGTGTTTGGCGCTGTTTAAGCGGAATCCAGCGGAGTTTTTGCGTCGTTTTGTGACCGTCGATGAAACCTGGATCCACTGGTACACACCAGAGACCAAGGAGCAATCAAAACAATGGATCCAGACCGGGGAACGTGCTCCAAAGAAGGCGAAAACTGTAAAATCGGTCGGAAAAGTTATGGCCACCGTTTTCTGGGATTCACAAGGTGTGATCTACATCGATTACCTCGAGAAGGGTAAAACAATTACAGGGCTTTACTATGCCGATTTATTGGGCCGATTCGACGCCGAATTAAAGAAAAAACGACCCCATCTGGCGAAGAAAAAAGTGCTGTTTCACCACGACAACGCACCGGTTCACACGTTGGCCGTTGCCATGGCCAAATTGGTCGAATTACGCTACGAATTGCTGCCCCATCCACCGTATTCTCCAGATTTGGCCCCTTTTTTTTTTTTTTTTTTTTGGGATGGGAAATCATCAAATGACCCCTCCCGCTCTGGGTGGAGCGGAAGGGAGTGTCAGACTCTTACTGACTAAAACCCACCCATGTTCCTTCCTTCGCCCTTTATGTTCCGGGGTAGCGGTAACCCTTTCGGACAATCCCGCTGCCCCGGCAGGCTTCGGCCCTGTGGGGCCCCTCGTTATGCTGACATCTCTTTAAGGCGCGTGTGGAACACTTACGCGCCGTCCGGCACGGGCCTGGTCCTGATCGGGCGGTGAGCTACCCATTGCTCTCCGCCCGCAGGCCCGCGCCTACGGTGGCCGGTAGTCGTCGCTCGACTCCCGACGCCCGGGGCGTCTCCCGCGGCGGCTGGGACGGGAGGCTCTCTCCCTCATCCGTCCCGCCACCTCCTTCGCTAGCATGACTGCTTCGCAGAAGGAGGCGACTGCCTCCCACTCCCTCTCGCTCCGGACCATGGCTTGCACCAGGTCCGGGCGCGAGAGGCCGCCGCCGCTGCCGATCGCCTCTACGAGGACACGGCGGTGCTCCGCCCAAGCGGGGCAGACCTCCACCGTGTGCTCCACCGTGTCCTCTGGGCGATCCTGGCAATGGTGACACCCGGGCGTTTCCTCCCGCCTGATGATGTGCAGGAACCTCCCGAAACTTCCGTGTCCGGTGAGGACCTGCGTCAGGCGGTAGGTGAGGGCGCCGTGGCGCCTCTCTAGCCACTCCTCAAAGAGGGGTCTTATCGCCGCTATCGCGGCGTGCCCTGCGCCGGGTTGCGACAGTCGCTCTTTCCATGTCGCCATGAGATCGAGCCGGAGGTCCGTCCGCTCCGCAGCAATTTGCCGCGGGAGCGGACTTTCCCCCCGGCGTAGTGCCTCCGCGAGATTTGGCCCCTTGCGACTTCTTTCTGTTTCCTAATCTGAAAAAATCACTCGCCGGGAATAGATATTGATCAAATGAGGAGGTCATCGCCGCACGGTGGGCTGAAAATCGGCTTTCATAGACTTAGGGATTTCAATTTGCAAGTGCTTGTTTTTATGTCGGATATCGCTTCTATTAGTCATTACTATGTACAAAAATGACACCCGAGTTAATTCTGCCCAAAAACGAAGGAAATATAATTTTTTTACGAAAAATTTGTATGAAGCTAGTATGAAAAATCGAATTATCTCCTAAACGGCATGTTTAACCGTAATATCCTTGGAGGTGGTCATAGTGCTAATTATTTATGATTTTTTGGTTGGCGATCGGACGAAAAATTTAATGCCGTTTTTTTTTTTAAAAATCGTCAAAATATTTTTATTTGTTTTTACGTATGAAACGATTCCTTTTGGTGTTTATGTTGAAGAACACGGACTTTTAACTACACATAACATAAAATAGCATCACTCCTATATTTTCGAAGGAGTTGGCAGAGGTTTATAGTACACCCACACGTAGACAACTATGTTTGAGCTAGATAATTATCAACAAAAAATGAGTTTTAAAACTTTGCATACAACCAAATGACCAATTGTTTACTCTTCTAATGAGTCCAAAAAGAAGTAATTAAGTAACTGCACTGATTAGGTCTTCTAATGAGTCTTAATAGGTGATTTAATGATTTTCAATATCTCACGACAATGCCAACTATGGATTACATTCAACATTTCCTGATAAGTAAGCTAATTTGTTAATTAGCAGTGCTATGAGTTCTAAGAATAGTTAGTGACAATTATAGATTTTCATTAGCTAATGAGGAGATAACTAATGAGGGTAGTTAAATAATTATTGGCGTTTTGCAATAAAAGGGCTAAAGTTTTGTTTTATAATTTAATTTGTTCACAACTGTGTAACTGCTAACACTAAATCAGCGACTATAAAATCTTAGAATGGAAAGTTTAATCACCAATTTAGACTTGTTTTTTCTTCTACGAAGTGAGAGTACTTCATTTGATCATGAAGTATTGTTCAGTGCAGTTGTATCCCGCATAGGCGATTGCCTGTCTGACGAAGATCGTGTTGTTCTCAAAGAATTTTGTCGGAGATTTACGCGAGCCGCTTTACAAAGGTGGCAGAAATCCAACCGATTCCTTGATAATTTCAGGAGAAAGTACGAGAATTGGTTGGGAGCAAATATTGATTGGCCGAGTTTTGTGCAAACTTTAGTTAATCAAGAACCAAGTGTTGATAAGGCACCAAGAGCGCCCTCAGTCTCTCCAGAACCGTCGACATCAACGTCCATTGGAACAATGACGAAAAGATCCCGTAAACCATTCGAAGATCTGGGAAGTAAACAAAAAAAGAGAAGATCTGATGAACACACAGGCGAAGATTCCAGTGAATTGGCATATGCAGCTGCAGCACAGTTGAAAAGAATCAGGGCATGGAGATATCGCCTCTGTCATCGAATACATGATGAAAAATCCTGAAGTAGCCGTTAAATTAAATGAAACGCTTAAGAAACCAGCGAAAACAATCATATTTACGCCAGAAAAGGCACTTGGATTGCTTCTTTCGCTAAAACTCTCAAAGTGGCAATATATTACGTTGCGTGAGGCTGCCATTCGGGAAGGTGCTAAGGATATTTATCCATCTTACTATAAAGTGCAACAAACTAAGCTTGATTGCTACCCTCCGAAGCAATCAGTGACAGTTACTGATTCATCGGCTAGGATTACACTTCAAGCTTTACTTGATATCACGGTTACAAGAATCCTTCAAAGCCCTTCTAACGAAGAGCATAACAAGCAGTTGAAGCTGATATCCAAGTGGGGATTTGATGGTGCTTCTAACCAAAGCCGATACAAGCAGAAAATTGAGGGTGAGGAAGATGACTCGAGCATTTTCATGACCTCCTTGGTGCCACTAAAACTCATAGATGGAGACAACATTTTATGGACGAACCCAAAACCATGCTCAGTTTTGTATTGTCGTCCAGTTCAGTTTACTTTTGTAAAGGAGAGTCAAGCAGTTGTCCTTGAGCTGAAAAAACAAATTGATGAAGAAATTGAGGCCCTTATCCCCACAGAGTGCAATAATAATAATAAGGTGACTCATCAACTAATGATGACGATGATCGACGCTAAAGTCTGCACTTACCTTTCTGAAGCTAGATCAAATGCATCGTGCTACCTGTGCTTAGCAAAGCCTACAGAAATGAACCGCTTAGATGCTGTAACATCAAAAATTGTATGTTCGGACCTGTATGAGTTTGGCTTGTCATCCCTACACGCCCGTATAAATTGTATGGAATGTCTGTTACACATTGCATACAGGCTCGACTTCAAACGGTGGGCAGCGAGAAGTGATGAGCACAAAGAAATGCTACAGACAAGGAAGAAAATAATTCAAAATAAATTCAAAGATGAGCTCAATCTGTTGATTGATATAGTAAAACAAGGCTCGGGAACCACCAATGACGGGAATACTGCAAGAAAATTCTTTGAGTTTCCTAATAAAACCGCAGCTATAACCGGTTTGGATGAAGACCTCATCAAAAGATTTGCTGTAATTTTACAAGCAATTACATCTGGAGAGCAGGTCGATATAATAAAATTTAGAGATTATGCTCGCAAAACAGCAGAAAAGTACGTATTATTATACGACTGGTACTACATGTCGTCAACCGTTCATAAGTTATTAATCCATGGGGCTGACATAATCGAGAAAAATAATATTGTGCCGATTGGGACTCTCTCGGAAGAAGCCTCAGAGTCTCGAAACAAAGATTTTAGGAGGTTTCGAGAACATCATTCGCGGAAAAGAAGCAGGCAGGATTCTAATCAAGACATTTTAAATATGCTTGTTGTTTCTTCGGATCCTTTGCTAAGTGCACAAAGGCCTAAGTTAGATGCCAAGAAAAAGCAGAGCTTTTTTGCTGAAACTCTCGACTTAATTCAATTTCAGGAAACTGAGTTCGAGTTTTTGGATATATCCAATCTAGATGCTGACTCAGAATTGGAGTCTGACAACGAGAGTGATAAGGAAAATTTGTAAAAAAAATATATATGTACATATTTGTAAATTTGTATTTGAGTGTGTTTGGGTTTTTTTGTAATATTTAATGATATTTTTTTATTTTTTATTTATTTTACTTTATTTTACAAATGCGTAGTGTTAATTCCTTAAATTAAATTATTTTGTATATAATATAACTTTATATGTTACTTTAATAATAATTTGATAATCTTTTTTTATTTAAATTAATATAAATGTGTCAAAAACAGCAATTTTTTTATTTCATTTTTCTTGATTCGTGTGTTCTTAACATTTGGGTTAATAACATATCGAACTTTTTAACTTGGACACTAAAAGGGATCGTTTTACATGTAAAAATAAATAAAAATATTTTGACGATTTTTTAACGGTACTGGACCCGTGTGCACAGCTGCGGGTCGAGTGCAGCGGGAAGGGGGCATAGTTATAAGTATATGAATTAGTGTTTTTATATTTCATTTTAGTTTTGTTTTGTTTAGAATGTTACTAACGTAGTTTTATAAGTGTTACTAACAACAATATGAATCATGTGTTCGAAGTAAATAAAAATAATAATAATAATAATTTAAAAAAAAACGGCGTTAAATTTTTCGTCCGATCGCCAACCAAAAAATCTTAAATAATTAGCACTATGACCACCTCCAAGGATATTACGGTTAAACATGCCGTTTAGGAGATAATTCGATTTTTCATACTAGCTTCATACAAATTTTTCGTAAAAAAATTATATTTCCTTCGTTTTTGGGCAGAATTAACTCGGGTGTCATTTTTGTACATAGTAATGACTAATAGAAGCGATATCCGACATAAAAACAAGCACTTGCAAATTGGAATCCCTAAGTCTATGAAAGCCGATTTTCAGCCCACCGTGCGCCGCCACGGAGGCCTATTTTGCAGTTTGACAAAAACTATTTTTCGGACGGGTTAAAAAAGTTGGAGCATCGCTGGGCTAAGTGTATCGAACTAAAAGGAGACTATTTTGAAAAATAAATTGACTCTTTTCCAAAATTTTCGTTTACTTTTTGTAGGCTAAGTATTTATTGAATGACCCTCGTAGGTATGATAACGTTCGGATCGGTTCAACATCACGCTCTAGGTCAAAATTAATACAGTCAGAAAGAGAACTAAGCGAAAACGAAAAGCGAGCGATGCGGGTGGGGCGGGGGAATAAGTATTTCACGCGAACGAAGTCGCGGGCAGAAGCTGGTATTATAATACGAGCTCAACTTGTTTACAAAATAATATACATGATACGCATCTATCTATGCACGTTGATGTTGGTGCCACGCGCTCCCGCGCAGTCCTGCGACGTGCGTCAGTGAGACGAAAAAACAAAAACATATCGCACCCTCTCGCATGATTCGCAGCGTTCAACTTCTAGTAGTCCAAAGTCCAAACAGTCTAGGTTGATGTGTAGCCGTGTGTACAAACCTGCTTAGAAAGTAAAATCATTTATCATTATCATTGAAATGAAAATAAAATAAAAAGATTTTGTAAAGTTATAAATTATACAATCTGTAACAAAAACCCTGTCCGATCCAATAAAGGCGTATTCCTGGGTCAACATACGTACTAGAAAAAATTGTTATAAAAATGTAACTCATAAAAACCAAAAGTTATTGATTTTTAATTTTTATAATCCATGCGAAATTTAACACTGAATATGGCAAATTTTCATAAGTTGACAACACTCCACCCGCCGCCAAAATCTTTTTATTTTTACCTATTTTTATTTCAAAGAACACCGCCCTACACTATCGCGTCGTAGACACTCTTTCAACTAGTCGCAGACTCTTTTGATGTCGCCGCCTAGTTACCTACCGACGCGATACTTGTTGCTAGTCTTTCGTGGAGATAGCTTTCGATCTGACGTCCGTACGTATCAAGCGCTGTCGTTTCGCGAACAATGTCGTATTCTAATCAGGAATATTTTAATATGTTGATGTGCTTAGGCAAGACCGACTGCAATTATGCAGCTGCGCGTAGAACGTACGAGGTGCGTTTCGCTAATAGACCAGCAGTGCGATTCTGTAACCCATCTCACCGTGAAAACTTAGGTGAAGTGAGCGCGGAGTGAGCTGTCATTCCAACTAAATGCTAGGGATTGACACTATTGACAGCTCATTCTATGCTCACTTCACCTAACTTTTCACGGTGAGATTTTTACAGAATCGATCGGCAGGTGTGACAGTACCGTCGGAGCGTGCGTTCCAACGCCTGCATAACCGTGTATACACCACAGGCAGTGTTCATGGGCACGAGTCGCAGGCCACTGATGCTGGAAGACCACGAGAGCGCAACGTGGAAATTGAGGAACAAGTGCTGGATATGTTTGCCGCGGACCCCACGCAAAGAACACGCTCTGTTGCGCGACGATTAGAGACAAACCACATGCGGGTTTGGAGAGTGTTGAAGGGAATGGTCAGCACCCTTATCACTACCGGCGGGTTCAATCCCTTCTGCCCACTGATTAAGAACCAAAAATGGAATTTTGTAATTGGGTCTTAGGAAAAGTCGAAGAAGATGAAGGTTTTTTGAATCGTGTGCTTTTCTCCGATGAATGCTCGTTTGAGAGAACTGGTGTGTTCAATTGCCACAACGAACACGTGTGGGCGCTCGAAAACCCGCACGCTATGAAACCAAGTCATTTCCAACATCGTTGGCGTGTTAACGTGTGGGCTGGTATCCTCGGCGACCAAATTATTGGTCCATATTTTTTGAATTCCACCATGAATGGTCCCAACTACCTGTCTTTCTTGAGCGAAGAGCTAAGTGAAGAGTTGGATGATTTAGACCTCAATTTCCATCGCTCAATGTGGTTCCAACATGACGGCGCGCCACCACATTTTTCGCGTGCGGTGCGCGAGTATCTAGATACTCAGTTCCCAAGGCAATGGATTGGTCGTGGGGTACCAGTTTCGTGGCCAGCACGATCACCCGATCTTACGCCTCTGGATTTTTATTTATGGGGTCATGTTAAACAAATAGTTTACAAAAGAGAGTGCGATTCGGAAATCGAAGTCAGAACTCGGATTGTGGCAGCTTTCGATTCACTTAAATCGGACACAAGCGCGCTGCAAGGAGTACGTGCAAATTTAGCAAAAAGGTGTCGAATGTGTATTAGTGTTGGAGGTGGACATGTGGAGCACGATCGCCGAAGTATGCAACAACAACAAGTGAACGTTTTAATAAACTAACACCTGCAGTCGGTAAGTACATTGCCAGAAGCACATCACATTAAAAAAAAGCCCTTATCAGGGCTACATTTAATTCAATTAATTGTTTCTTGATAAACAGAATTAAGTCAAAAACACAAAATACAGAGAGTATCTGAAATCCGGATTACTATGCCTACAAAACAATATCAGCTGATACCTACGCGCACCGCGCGTAGTGTAGGTATGTTTGGCGGCACGCGACAAAGCGCGGTTCATGACACAGGCGGCTTCTTTGACACAAAACTGTAGGTAGTAAGACGTGAACTTTGTCGAGCGATCAGTGTTGCCTTTGGTCAGTTTTTATTTTTTATTTTAATTTAATGATATTCACTGGGGAAAAATAATAATCTCAAATCCATTAAATGATTACGTATATGTGTACGCAGTACGATGCCGAATAATACTCTTAAGGATCGGACATACAACATTGATTCACACTGCTAATAGTTTTAACTGGTGTGTACATAAATGGTTAAATAAATAAACTATATTTTGTGTTGTATAGTGCCCTATTTTATATAAGTTTGTAAATTAAAATTCGTGTTTTACGAACCCTTGTTTTCGTTCTTGCAGCTGCTAACATTTATCTATCGCCAAGTACAATGTGTAGAAAAGGCGAGACCTGCTATAATATATTATACTATATATAGTGTTAGACCGCTGAAGAGCATATCGTCGTCTGGGACAGATACATAAGCTTCTACATAATAAGGTCATAATCAGCCTATCATGTTCCCAATGGTGGGACACAGGCTTCCTCTTGGTGAGAGGGAGTGGGCCGTAATCCACCACGATTAAATGTATAATCTGCATATGTAGAAAAAAAATCACTTAAATCACGGTCTCCGGTATGGGTATATGTAAGTAGTGCACATCCTTTGTGTACAATAGACCATTTATTATTATTCTCTTTATCTATTTATTCGATGTTCTAATTTTATACGTTATAATTATTCTTTGTCCGTTCTTACGTCCATACACGAAACACACCAACACATTTTCTTCTACTTTCAATCCTTTTACACAGTTTCGCCTCCATAGGTTTGTGTTAGGGCGCGCCGGGGCCCGCGCGCGACAGGTCGGGCGGCGTGCGGCGCGCGTCGGCCAGGTACGGGTGCAGCAGGGCCGCGCGCGCCGGCACGCGCTCGCTGGGCTCGTAGCGCAGCATGGCGTCGAACAGCGCGGCCGCGTGCGGCGCGGCGCGCACGGGCTCGGCCAGCAGCGCGCGCGCCGGCCGCGCGGGCCAGCGCGGGAAGGCGGCGCGGTACTCGGGCA
Organism: Apamea monoglypha; assembly: GCA_911387795.2. Classification (NCBI taxonomy): domain Eukaryota; kingdom Metazoa; phylum Arthropoda; class Insecta; order Lepidoptera; family Noctuidae; genus Apamea; species Apamea monoglypha. The sequence goes on from OU426925.1 coordinate 39,629, forward strand.
GGCGGCGCGCGCCCGCCCACACGTGCGCGCCGGGCGTGCCCAGCGCGCGGAACACGCGGAACAGCTGGTCGATCTCGCTGTCGCCCGGGAACAGCGTGCGCCCGCTCGCCATCTCGGCGTAGATGCAGGCGAGGCTCCACACGTCCACTGCGGTGGAGTAGAACTTGGCGCCGAGCAGGATCTCGGGCGCGCGGTACCACAGCGTCACCACCTCGTGCGTGTAGGCGCGCACGGGGATGCCGAAAGCGCGCGCCAGGCCGAAGTCGGCTAGCTTAATATTGCCCTCGGCGTCCACCAGCAAGTTCTGCGGCTTCAGGTCTCGGTGCAGCACGCGGTGCGCGTGGCAGTACGCCACGCCCTCCAACAGCTGACGCAGGTAACTCTGGCGACACATAACCATTCTTGTGAACACACTTCATCGCTAAATGTTACCAGTTTAAAGGCCCTGCACACACTATAACAGAAGCACAGCTGCCCGGCATGCCACCGCCGCCCTTACCGATCCAGTCTGTCGCTTGCTGCTCTCCCCTAGTGACGCCCTAAGCCGAGGCACGGTAATATTATCTATACAGTATTCCAACTTCATACAAACGGACGAAGCGCGAGTTATTCCTACGAGCCTCGATCTCGACATGCGCTCGACATGCAGATGCAGACAGTCGCGACTGTGTCGCAGTGACGAACGGACGGTGTGTTGTTTTTTTAACAATAACTGCGCGATTTTTTTACTAAAAATGAGTTCAAGTACATATTTAATACGACGAGTAGGATATATTGTGCTGTTTTTGGTTGCATGAATTCGTCAAACAATTTTTAATTAAGCTTTATATTAGAATGCGGATTTTTTATACTTTAAAATTTAATAATAAAGCATTTCGTACGTCTCAGTTGAGGCACAAATATTTTTCGGTCGCTTTATAAGACCGATTTGTTATTCAAACATAAACATGGTTTTTAAATGAAATCTACCAATCAAAAAACAACACGCATTTTTATTGAACACTTCCTATTCAATTCACAAAGTATTTTATTAGTTTATATAAAAAAAGTATATTTATAATCACAAAACTAAATGGAAACACAAAGTAGGCAAATGTCATTAAAATGCTGGAGGCGGGCAGCCCTATCGCATGTTTACGTACCGCGCGGCTGTAGGCATTTATTTCAAAGATACGGCCGAGTTACAATACTGTATGGATAATATTACTGACTGTGGCCGAGGTGCGTACCCCACAGGGGATGCCCTTAGCGTGTAGTCACTTATTTTTTAAGTTTTTTAAGATCTGGCTGGAGGCCGAAGCAAGAGCGATTAAGCAGACGGCAACCTCTTAGCTTCTCGTAACAGAAGCTATTCTAAAAAAAAAACGCCCCTTAGCTCGGCTCCGCCGAATTTCGGATGCAATCATTATGGAGCTAGGACTTTTCACTTTTTGTATGGAAAATATAAATAATTGATCATTACCTACATGTAGAGTTTTAGGGGCTTGCGTCTTAACGAATGGTGCGAAATTTTCATTATTTTTGTGATAGGTCACGTCGTTTTCGAGATATAAAAACTATACTGCTTTTGCACCTCAAGTCAAGGTGTCGGTAGAGTCAGGGCACTCAAATTCCAGGGGACGCTCCCAAGGTCACTTGAACTTGACCTTTACCTCAAGGTCACCGACTCTAGGAATTTCTATATTGACTACGACCTAAGTGACCTTAGGAGAATCGCGTATCTTGACGTTCGGTTTATTCACCTTGAGCTCAAGGTCAATGAACCTGTGGTCAATTTCAATGCCGTTGAGGTGTTCCCCACCCTACTACTCCCACATTCCACCCGGTTCCGAAGGCTTGATTAGGCGATGGTCTTGGTGAAATACTAAGTCCTGCGTGTGGTACTTAGATAGCGTGTGTGCGCACGCACGCTATCTAACTAACTACCGCCACTATATTTAAATATGTACATACAAAGTTGATACGACAGAGGGGCTTTCCTTTAAACTGCCTATACTAGGTACCACTTTCAAGCTCTGTACTAAAAATCAATTAAATAGGAGCATTAGTTTAGCCGCAAATGATTTTTTAAGTTTTTGCACCATTTGAACACGATGTATCTTTCCTAACAGCTGATTATGTCTAAGCATAGGTCATGCACCTTACAACAATAAATTTACGATGCGTTGTTGCCGCTCTGACGCATCTCACTAAAAAGTTGCACTTTCATCACGAGAGTGACAATCATAGCAAAACATCCCGCGCGTAAAAGAGACAAAAATAGGTCAGTTTGTTGCATCCTAAATTTTTGCGATCGGTAAGTGGGGCCTCTAAAAAACTTGTTTTTTCAGTGCGCCGACGCTGCCCTTTCGGAACGTACGATTTGTCGAAATCGCGCGCTAACAATTGTGATTTTGTTTTGTTATTGTGATAGGACACTAAATAAGTTTAAGACCGTATTTCTTTTGTTTTAATTGTAACAGGACACTATAACTTTTTTTGTGTGATTGACTGTTTTTTATTGTGATAGGATGTAACCACAAGCACTGATTTTAGATCAATAATAAGAGTAGAGGTGTGTCTTTGAAACTGCTGGGGGTGGACGTGAGATATTTCTATCGGCGGCATACAAATATTTACTGTCTGTTGTACCGACAAGTGTTGAAGCAGAGCGTGCTTTTTCGTCAGCAGGCTATTTAGGACTCGTAATTAAACTTTGGTTGTGTGTGTGTGTGTGTGTAATTAAAGTGTGTATGCCTCAGAGGTAAATACAACTGTTGAACTAAAAAATAGGATTATTTTAGCATTTCACAAATTAAAGTGCTTAGCGACGGAGAGTGATTTAATTAGAAAAATAAATAATAATATTCTCCGTCGGTAAGTCGTAGCCGATGTCCCACAGGAACGGCCCCACAACCGATCCCTGCGGGACACCGCACGACATCTCTCGCCGGTTCCACTCCCCATCGCGACCGGGGTAGGTGACGGCTCTGTCCGTCAGATACGCCTCGACTATTCGACGGAGGTAGGGCGGCACTCCGTGATACCGGAGTGCCTCCAAAATGCAGCTCCAGGGCAGGGTGTTGAACGCGTTGATGATGTCGAGTGACACCGCCACGACGACCCCACCCCGGGACACCGCGTCCCCCGTCGTGAGGGCTCTCACGCGCATGATGGCGTCCACCGTCGAGCGCCCCTTGCGAAGCCAAACTGGCTGTCCGCAAGATCCGTCCCCGTCCTCACCAAGTGCCCGACGAGGCGGTCCACAATCACTCTCTCAAAGAGCTTGCCCACCTCGTCGAGCAGCACGATGGGCCGGTATGCGGACGGAGAGTCCGCTGGGCGCCCTGGCTTCCGAATGATGACCAGCTTCCCCGTCTTCCAACGAAGCAGGAACTGGCCTCTCTCCAAACATGCGCTTAAGAGCGCCTCCAGTCGAGGCCCGAGAGCCTTCGAGGCCAGGACCCAGGCTTTACCTGGCAGGCCGTCGGGTCCTGGGGCGGTATTTTTGGCCTTCAGCCTTCCTACCGCCACTCTGTTCTACCCCGGTCACTTCAGGGATGTCGTCGTCGTCCGCGTGGTCCGCTTCGGGCACCGCAATTGGCGGAGCCATGGGCGGGGGTGTGTGCACCCCCCGTGAGGGGAACAGAGCGCTCACCACCTCCTCTACCAGCTGGGGGCGGAGACTCTGCGTCAGCGGGGGGGGGCCAGGTGCGGAGTTTATTCCGCACCATTTTATAAGGGCGCCCCCATGGATCTCAGGTTCAGAGTCTCCACCATCTCCTCGCGGGGCCATATCCTTGGCCCGCTGGACAGCCTCTTGGAGGGCGGTCTTCGCCGTTCTGTACCCCTCGTTTGATTTCTCCCCTTGTGTCAAAGAAGCTGAACCAAAAATCATGCCTGCTCCTGCCGATTTGTTGGAGCATGCCATTTCTTTTCAAAGGTTTGGTAAGCAGAGTTGGGCAAACCTCCGATATAACGAGGTTAATAAGAAACTCCAGGCAACTCCGGCCTTTACATCTTTATCGGTGAACCCCCAGTTGGCCGGAAAGACTCCGAACTGGGTTCCTTACGAACAGGTTGTTAAGTTTGATCAAACTTTGGGTGCCGTAACACATGGACTTCTGTTGCACTGGAAAAAATTAAGGGAAGCCCTTTCGAAGATAGCAAACGAATTGAAATCAAAAGCTCTGAACGAAGCTATTGTGAGACACATCACCGGGGCGGAAACTGATTTTAAGAAATCCAGCGACGACATTCTTCAGTATGTATGTGGGCGTCGTGCTGAACTCATAATAATAATAATAATAATTTTAATTCAAGTAACAAGACTCATAGCGTTAGTAACAATATACTTACAAACTATGTTAGTAATACACTCACAAAACAAAACCAAAAATAGAAAACAGATTGTGACATCACTGCTGCACGGTGACAGGCCCAGCCGAAACCCTGCAGCAGTGGTTCACAAACGCACAATCAAGCCTGCTCGCTATCATAGACAGGATGCTGTTGGCGCTGCCCCGCACCCTACGGACCAAGGATGCGCACCGCTTCCGCATCACGGTGTAAAAACAGTCCACGTGAGCTTTAGCGAACATCCCTGACGCGCTGCAGTACCGAGGCAACCCCATCAACACCCTGAATGCATTATTGTACTGGATGCGAAGGGCGCCGTATGATTTTTGAGCATAATGAACCCACAGACTGCAAGTATAAAAGGACGTACAGTAAGCACTAAATATAGTGCGCTTGACCTCTTTAGAGGCACGCCTGAATCTGCGGGCAATCATGTTAGCTCTCACACACAGCGCCCTCCGCTCCCTGTCAATATCCTCATCGTCTTTGAGGCCAGTGGTCAATAAGTGACCCAGATATTTAAATCGGTCTACCCTCACAAGGGGTATACCGTTCAGCTTAACTGAAGGTACTGCTTCCGGGTATTTACCCCTGGCCCCAAAGACCATGACCACACTCTTCTTAACATTATATGCCAAACCATGTAGTCTGGCATATTGCTCGCAAGTGGCTACGAGTGTCCTAAGCCCGCAGATTGACGCGCTCAGCAGCACCATGTCGTCTGCGTAGCTAATGTTATTACAACACACGCCATCAATATGACACCCGACACGCATGCTGCTAAGCGCGCCAACCAGATCATTCACATATAGGTTGAATAGCGTAGGCGAGCATAACCCCCCCTGCCTCACCCCGCACTCCAACCCATACGGCCTAGATAGGGCACCAGCCCACCTCACACAGAGAGATAGAGAAAGCCAGCCAGCCAGCCTCCCATAGAGTTCAGACGTTCTGTTTATAAGCCGCCTTCGAAGTTCATGCAGACTACACTGCATGCTGTTCCTCCCTCTTCTACCCATCTCTTTGAAGAGAATGCTTTATCCGATACTTTCAAGCAGAATGGCGGTTTTTACAATTTTTTTCCCGCCACCAAGGGTGCGACCGACACTAATTTCAAGCGTCAAAGCTACAGAGAACCTTCAACTTCTCAGAATAACCGTCATCAGCAATTTAAGAAAAATAAACTTCAGTCAACCTCGTCTGCATCGTCGTCAGCCAACAGAGGTTTCAGAAAACCCTTTCAAGGGAAAACAAACAATAGGAAAACAGGGGAGGGGGGGGGGGGGGGCATGGGAAACCCGCTGCTTCACCTAGAAGGCCAACGACAAAATCCTATTGACTATCGCGGGAAAAATCATCTAGCGGGGCGTCTGAAATATTTTATCTAAAAATGGGAGAATCACGGCGCTCCAAATTACATCAAAAATATTTTAATGGGCATGTCGATTCCTTTCAAGCGAAAGCCTCCACTTATGTCGGCGAAAGAAAAATTTAATAAGACTAAAAACCGAAAAATCTCAGGTTATGCAGCAAGAAATGCAACCACAAATCAGTTTTCCTCTCGCGTCTCTTTCTAATTCCGAAGTCAGACGGCAGTCAAAGACCGGTACTCAACTTGAAGCCACTGAACCGTTTCATGAATCCGAAACCTTTTCGCCTCGTAAATCATCAGAAAGTATCGAATTTTTTCCAGCGCAACGACTTCCTAGCAAAAATAGATTTATCAAGTGCATACCTACACGTCCCCATAAAACCATCTCACAGAAGGTTTCTTGCTCTATCGTAAAAGAATCAGTGCTACCAGATGACCGCACTACCAGTCGGTATGTCTGTTGTCCCGGTGGTATTCGCTCGTCTAACGAACTGGGTGGCCGGTCTTTTGAGATCAAAAGGAGTTCGAATAATCATTTACTTGGATGATTTCTTACTGGCATGCCAGGATTTGAGTATACTAAAAAATCAGATTCAACTAACCTTAGAAATCTTGACCGAGTTAGGCTGGATAATAAATTGGCAAAAACCAAGCTTAGTCCCAACCCACAGGTTAGAGTTCCTGGGAATCATATGGAATACCGAAAAGAATGTCAAGTACATCAGTACGAAAAAGGTGAAAAAACTAACAGAAGCACTGCTGCGGACAAGAAAAACTAGTTACTGGAGTTGGAGAAGGGCAAAGTCATTACTGGGTCTACTAGTGTTCGCGGCTTTTGTGGTGCCCTTGGGGCTCTTGAATTGCCGATTAATACAGAGGGCTGTGAACAGACTAAACTTACTTCAGCCAGATCGATCCCACATTGTCCCCAAGGCAGCTCTTCGCGACGTGGACTGGTGTCTAGCGGATGTGCGCAAGCACTCCCCAATCTTCACGAAAAATCCGACGGCCTTCCTGTTAACCGATGCGTCCGACTGGGGGTGGGGATCGGATCTCAACGGAAAAACCATCTCAATTCCCTGGGAAGCAACACAAAGAACATGGCATATAAACATCAAAGAGCTCTATGCAGTCTACAAGTCTATAAGGACGCATATCAAAATGCTGAAAGGTCAGACCATTGTAGTCCAGTCCAACAACCGAACTGTCATCTCCCATATAAGAAGACAGGGCGGCGCGGCACAAAGTCGGCAAGTCTATTAAAACTATCCAAACGCCTATTAATCTTGTGTCATCAGGCGCATATAGTTATTCAACCACAATTCATCCCGGGGCGTTACAATTTGACGGCCGACAGCCTCTCCCGCAAGAAGAAAATCGCAGAGAGGAGTCTGTCTCCATCTGTCACCACAAAAATATTCCAGCGATGGGGCACTACAGAAATAGACTTGTTCGCGACCGAAGCATCGACTGTGGTTCCACTATATGTCAGATTCAAAAGACAAGAAAGCGGTCTTTACGAACGCTTTCAGTCAGGATTGGAATTTCAATCTAGCTTGGGTGTTTCCTCCACCAGCATTAATGCCGCAAGTGCTACAGGATTTAAACAGTACAGTAGGAACGTACATAATCGTAGCACCCAAGTGGGAGAAGTCTTTTTGGAGAGTAGACCTTCGGCGAAGAGCGACTGCCTCTCCATACCAAATTCGCAACCTCCAACATCATCTAGTAGACTTGACCACAGGGGCTCCTCCTCCCGAGGTAAACAAATTAAAATTGGAGGCTTGGAAAATTCGGGGTGGAGCGGGCTAGTAAAAGATTGGACGCCGGTTAAGCTAGCCTTATTAGAAAGCTCATGGAGGAAGTCGACGCTGAATTTGTATAAGTCGGCCTGGAATCGTTGGCTGCGCTGGTGTTCTTCGAATTCAGTATGCCATTCTAACCTATCGGCCATAGATTTGGCCCTTTTTCTGTGCTATTTGCATACGGATCTGAAACTAGCTCCCAGAACTATTAAAGTCCATAAGTCGGTTGTTTGTACCTTCTCGAATCCTTCTAATACAGTTAATCTAGGCTCACATCCTTTAGTGTCAAGAATAATTAAAGGGGTCGAACTAGCAAAACCACCAGTCGCTAGGAAATGTATATGGGATGTTTCAGTAGTAATAAAGTGGCTTTCAGAAAAGATTCTTTAATATTTTGGCCCAGGTTTGGGTCCAAAACGGATTGTACACGCTTCAGGCAATCAGGTTGGGAACTTAAGTCTGGTCAGACAAATAATTTGGATATTCCTTTTTGGATGACCAAGCTTATTTCCTTTTCCGAAAAACGTAGAGCAGCCCGTTCTGATTTAACAAATTCATTTATAACAACCAGAGGTGTGGTGAAAGCTGTTTCTCGTAGCGTTATTGCTGCATGGATAAAAACAGCTTTCGAGAGCGTAGACATTAATGCGCCACCGGGGAGTGTACGTTCAGCGGTGGCTTCAAAAAAACTTCAATTCATTGCCGCTAGATGAGGTCTTGAATAAAGGAAACTGGCGAAGTGAAGCCACTTTCTTTAAGCATTATTTTAAAGAAATAAGTCGTGTTGATTTTGATTCTAATCATAGACCAAATATTTTAAATAGTTCCTTTGAGCCTTTGTTGTGATTGTATGAGACTGATTATTTTATGAAACCTAATTAGATAGGTAATAGTCAATAAGTGTTGATTAATGTCGTATCAAAATAATTCTATTAGAATATAAGGTTTATTTGTTATGAGTCCTAATGTTTTTGACACAAAGTTGCTATAGTTCTAGTTTCCAGATTTTGTAACCAAAGAAAATAAAGAAGTCTGATGGTTCTCCTTTAATAATCGTTTTATTTCTTTTATTTAGACATTGTAACCATCCTAGAAAGGTAGGTGACTCAATCAATATTCATTTTCACAGTACGCTTCTATGGCCGGCAGAAACCAAACAAGTCTCAGAGGGTCAAGCCGCAGGCTCAGACCTAAAATAGAACCGTTTGTCCCCCGAAGGGTACAAAAACGGATATTTTGGGTTTAGCCAAGGCTTGACCCAGGTTTAAGGCCTAGCCGGCCCTTTACTTTGAGACGGTACTGAAGATCGCGCGCCACGCGCTCGCCGGCCAAGCGAATCGCGCCCCTCCCGCGCGCGCCCCGCCCTCGTTCGTACAGGCGGCGCGCGTTATAAGGGCGACTTTGCTGGGAAATGAGCTAGTAAAACGTGCCATTCACTGACTAAAATACAAAGTGTAATCTCAGAGGGTCAAGCCTTGGCTAGACCCAAAATATCCGTTTTTGTACCCTTCGGGGGAAAAACGGTTCTATTTTACCATCACATGGGTATGCAAATAGTGTAATACAATTCAAAACTATCAATAATGTCAACTAAATTCAATAAATCACAATTCTAAAAACAATAAAAAATAAATCAATACTAAATTAAATAATACATAGCTAACAATTTATTGCAGCTTTTCATTATGCACTTAGTATTAAAACAGCACACCATGCTTGCCTACAATGCCGACAACACTAACAAGAGACGGAATGATCTGATATGCATGTCTAATGCAGCCGCAAAACATGTCTTTGTAGAAAGATTTATAACATTCTTAAGTCCATTCCTGTACAATAGATTAAATAGAAAACTAAGTATCTACAAACTAAATAACTATAGCTGTAAAAAAATATACTTAATTATTTACTAACCATCAATTATGCACAGAGAGAAGACCTACTTACTGTCTGCAAATAAAACTGCTAACATTATATTTTACTTTTATTTACCAGTTTTAATTTAGTTTTTACGTTATACACATTATTAATTTATTATATTAAGTATGTATGCACTTCTTAGCCTGAAGCACAGGTTCAACCTAGTTCAGGCAAATTAGCAACTGTGCGCTATTTTTAATTGTTAAGGTAATCAATGTTAAATGTATTCTCTTTTATAAATAAAACGATTTATTATATTATTTATGGTTATAATAATGTACAGGACTAAAAAAAAATTTAATTCAGAATAATCAATAGGTATTAATTAAGTTCAAAAATAATAAATAACAAATGATTTTTCCTAACATAATAAATCAGATATATCAGGCCTAGTATCTTTCATTTAAATACTCATTAATATGATATTATCATTTCGCAACTAAAAATTCGTGTATTTTGGTTTTAAATAGATCTATATCTTTAATTTCCATGGTGTGTTTATGTAGTTTATTATAAATTTTGAGTGCCATACCTAAAAGATTTTTATAGAAAATAGCTTTTTTATGTGGTGTAGCGCATATTTCATTTTTGTGTCGTAAACACTTTGGGTGGTTATATAGGTGCATATTTGCTTTAACATAGCTTGCTACTTCGTAAATGTAAAGACAGGGAAGTGTAAGTAGCTGAAGAAGTAGTCGATAATGCGGCTTACAACTGTCTGTGCTTTGAAGCAGAAAAGAAATGCCTGTGCTTTGAAGCAGAAAAGAAATGCATTTCTTTTGTGCTTTATTTATTTTGATTTTTTTTTTTAACGGCATTTCTCTATCTGTCGAGTTCCCCCAAAACATAAGTCTGTATCGCAATGTTGATGACACATATCCGTGGTACGCCATTAATAATGTTGGCCAATTTGAGATTTTCCTTAAGTTATAAAGGGCATAGGAACATTGACTAAGTTTTTTGCATACGTGTTCAATATGTTTTTTCCAGTTCATCTTTTTATCAATCCAGATACCTAAGAATTTTATATAATCAGTCTCGCGAATACTTTTGTCACCATATCTAATATCTAGATTTTTATTGTTTGTTCAAATGAGATGGAAGTTGTTTTTCTAGATTAATTTTTAGGTTGTTTTCGGTAAGCCAGGTTATTATGTCATTTAAGTCATTATTTATGTCATCTTCAAAAGTCTCATTATTTCCGTTCCTGAATAATACCGTGCTATCGTCCGCAAATAAGATCATAGAATTAGAAATAATTTTAGGCATGTCATTAATATACATATACAATGAATAATAATGGTACTAGGACACCGTATTGCAGTACCCCGAATAACCATTTGCGATATTCAGAAGTATATGTAATTTCTGTTTTAGTAGGTACAGCGGCAGATTTTCTTTATGCATATAAATTGTTCCCGATTCATTAGGTATGATTTAATAATTTGAAGGGTACTCCCTCTGATGACATATTTTTCCAATTTGTTGAGGAGTATTTTGTGACAAACATATTCAAAGGCCTTTGTCATGTCCATAATCAATGCTACTACAGGAGTTCCATTATCTACATTAGTAACGTGTTCAACAAGCGCATATATAGCGGAATTAATGTTTTCATTTTTCCTAAAACCATATTGTTCGCCGATTAAAATTTGCTGTGAACAAACAATAATTGTTGGAAAAAGGGGTGAGACATAAAGTTGAAACCTTCTAAGTATAGATGAAACCGTTACTAATTTCCTGTAATAAGTGATTGTGAAAGAATTTAACCCGAACAGGGTTTGTTTACATTTTCATTAGATACTTTAGGAACAGACCATTCATAGAAATGTATCGCATGCATCGCATCATGAGTACAGTTGCTTATAGAAGTGGTTGCCGACTGTTGACTCACTGTTAGGATGGTATAGGAAGAAAAACACATGTCGCAACAGCCCCAAACAAATTTGAATAATGATGATGTTAGTATGGTATTTAGCAATTATTCTTAGTAAAATAATGCCACCTCTGTTGTGTGGTATCAGTATGGTAAGTACAGAATTCAAGAGTAAATGTTTCAGATATAAGAACAATGGGAGAAATGATATGCTCTCAGTTGTGGTAGATTTGGATTTCTCACAGCATAACTGAATTACAATTAATTATTTTCAAACTTTAAATTAAATTAATTAGTCGCAAAAATAATAGATTATTTACCTTAACAAGATCTAAGCGAAGAGGTCCCTTGGTGATATCCATAAGTCGCTTTAGATCCATGTGAAGGAACTCAAAGACTAAGAACAACTTGTTGTCGGCGAGCAGCACGTCGAGCAGGCGGACCACGGCGGGGTGGCGCAGCTCGCGCAGCACGGAAATCTCCCGCAGCGCCGTCGACGGCACGCCCTCCGGCTCACTGCAAAACACGGGACCGCAACCATGGTACTCAAGTGGCTACAAACTACTAAAATATTCTTGTCTTAACTTTTATCAAGTCAACAGAGCTAGCTTCTGAACAGGTGAATATTCTAATGACAAGTGGTGTCACATTTTGGCGCCAAAACATACTTTTCTAGTTTAATTTTCTTCAGAGCGATTTCCTTTCCGGTCACTCTGTCCTTTGCTTTGTACACTACTCCATAGGTACCTTCTCCTATTTTCTCTACTTTTGAAAAATTCTCCATGTGGATAGCGTCAGAGTCTTTCACTAACAGAGAGAGAACAGATAGCCGGGGCAGGCATACATTTTATGATTTTATTTGTCAGTGTCACTAACTAAAGTTTGTCCCTGTGACAATCATACAATGACAGCCCAACGTCAACACCACAGACTGTCAATAGATACTGTTTGTAGTTGTACCCTATCGCAATGGTCTGTACACAGAGACCATGAAACTGTCATGACCGTTCGCGTATTGATGGCCAAGTTTAAACATTTTTAGCCCGAAATTCAGCTGCGCGAATATCATCAAGTGCACAGTGTGCTTACCACCAGCTATTACAGCAGGGCAGAAGTTGAACTGCAGTGCTTTTTTGTTATATGACTAAGTACAAAAAAGTAACCGAAGAAGAAGAAGAAGTGGTGTATATACAAAGAAATACTGTAATATCGTTCCACATTATAGTGAGCACTGTGAGCAATGTTGCCAACTTAGTGCTATCGGCACTAGATCTAGTGCATTTCTTGATGTTTTAGCGCTCAAAATTCCATAACAGTGCCTAGTGCCCTAACTAGCGCATTTTTGTTATACTTCAGAAATGCTTTTTTGTATGATTTCGGATACAAAAAATAAAGCCTATTTGATATACCTATGAAGTATACTGAATGAAGTACGGACGCCAGCAGGTCAAGCTACCCGAAACTGTCATATTTTCCCAATCAAACTTGAACCTTAATGCTTTAGCGATAAAGTTGAAAATCTATTAAAGAAATTTGACAGATTGTAGTAACTTGATGTGCTGGCGTCCGTACAAGTTTAAACTCCAACAATCAACTCCTGGTCCCTCAACTTCTCAAACAACCACCACAGCAACCATGAATTCAGACCATGATTCCAATTCTGATTCGGACGACGATCTAATTTTGTAATAAAAACTTAATATTCTCAATAAAAACTTCCTTTTTGATAATAAAAAAATATATTGATTGATTTTATTTATTTGGTGCTCTTTTATCAAAATTAGCACAACCCTAGTGCATTTTAGGGTTTGTTTAGCGCATTTCTTACAATAGCAGTTGGCAACACTGACTGTGAGCGCGTTCACGAGCGTTCCGTTTTGTTGACAGCCCTCAGCTGTCTTAATCGTGATATTTATATACCTTAAAGTAAGAAACTTTTCTTTGTCTCTTACTATACTGTATAGTGTATATTAATCTATGGACTATGATTAAATCGGAACGCATGGGAGACGAGACGATGTGAGTGCTGACTACTATTTTAAACTAGAGATAGACCGGCGACCTAAGAATTTCTGTGAGGCTGTGAGTAGTCTCTTTAGGTTGTTACCTAATCTAATATAAACATTTCGGCACGTAAATCTAAGCCATATTTGAATGTTTTCGCAGGTAATGGCTGTAGCTATTAAAGGGTTGTTTAAAAACATCAGACGTACAAATTATATAACATTTAATTTACGCAGCTTGAATACTACTTCAACAAGCATGGAAAAAGCATTAGAAAATTTAAAAACAAACCCATATTATGAAAAGTATGCGACACGTATCGCAGATCTACAAAAAACCTCTCCAGAAGAGTTTATGCAAAGAGTAGAAGCTCAGCAGAAAACTAAAGAAGAGGCAAAGAAGAAAACATTCGGCTCCGTCGATACGAGGTTCGTAAGTATTGAGTTTTGTACTCTTGGAACTTTGCTACTTAGCTGTAACTGTAACAGCCTGTTTTATCTAATTTAATTACTAAATGGATTTATTTAATGTATTTTCAGACAGTTCTCCTCGGTATTAAATCCAAAAAAAGCCATAGAAGAAGTTTCTGACAGCAACGAGAAAAGGCTCAGTGATATATTCAAACTAGGTCTTGTCAAAGATAAAGATGTAACTGAAATTCAGATAATTTGGGAGGAGTATCACAAGAGCAAACAAGTGATTTCAGCAGCCATTCCAAAGGATACATACTCAAGCTTGCAAGGCAACATGCAGCAGTGGCCCACTTTCGTGTTCCCCCTGCCGCGCTCGCAGGGATATGAGTTCTTCATGTGTCAAAATTATGGACACACTGTACACTTCACACCTCTTCTTGCTTACCAGGTTTGTAAAATTGAGCCAATTCATATAAAATACAACTTGGAAAACGGATTAGCTGGTACTTGTCCTAGTCCCATTCATATTATATTCAATATTATTGTTTATCATTCTATACAAACTGATGTCAGAGAAGGAATTTCCAAAGCCACAAATTGCAAAACACCTTTCTGGATAAATGAAATGAAATTCAACAAGTAGTCTCGATACACTTCACTTCAATGTTCTTACTACTTTCATTAGAAATATTACTGACCATCATGATAATTATAATTAATTTAATTTTAATTAAATTAATTATAATTATCATCATGATAATTATGCTGAAAAACATCAATATGTTTTTCTGGCTGACTACCATTTTTCCTATATCTATGGTTTAAGAACTTTATTATTCCTCACTATGAATTAACAATAATTCATTTTCAAATGTAAACAGCGTTAAAAGTAACATAGGAAAGTAGTGATAAAAAAAGCAGTAAGTATCAACTAATCACCAACCGTGTTAAGACAATCTAAATGAAATAATAAATTATCATTTGTTTGCCCAAGTGACGGTAGAGCATGGAGGACTCTTATAATAAAGCACATCTGTACTAAATACCCATGTTTGCAAACCACATAAAAACAAATGATTTGATTTGATTTAAAGTAAAAGTACATGTATTACTAGTAAATAAAAGATCTGTATCAGTCAGTGCCTGTACTGCCTGCCATTGACACGTTACATGGCAGACAGTGTACTCACTGAGCTTTTATTTTATTTGTTTGCAACCCTTGCTCAAGTGAGTATTTTTATATTTTTATTTCGTTTATTCATCTATATACACACATGATATAGGATTTAAGTTGTTTTTAGGGTTCCATATCCAAAGGGTAAAATCGGAACCCTATTACTAAGACTCCACTGTCCGTCTGTCTGTCTGTCTGTTACCAGCTTAGATATAGGATAGGAGATATGCCCTGTAGTTGAAAATGTATCAGAACTCCATGTTGTTAAGACGATCCCACTACCGCCTGTCGCTATAGTTGTGCTGTGCAAAAGCCATTTATTTTACATATAAGCTAGTGATTGACTAAAACAGAAAGTTGTTGATTCTCCCATTTATCATTGTACTAAAAAAATTTGGGGTTCTGAAAATAAAATAAATAAAAAACGATATGTCCAGAATAGATTATATTATAAATCAATAAAAAATAGCAAAAAGAAAATTTAAAAAAAAAATTGAAATATTTTTTTTTAACATTATTCAATACATCTTCTCAAGGGTCCAACCGGATTTAAACGTCATCTTTTTAGGTCCAACTGGGTTTAAACGGTTGGACAAATTGTTAAATTAACTATATATTCGTTGGGTAATCGACATTGTTGTCGATAACGTTTTGTGATTTTTACATTGCTTGTCTAGTCACTTAGTGACATATTATGTACTTAGGCAGTGGTTAAGGAGCAGTGTATTTACTGCGAAAGTGGTACAGTCATTGCGATATTTGAAAACAAAATTAACATAGTAAAAGTAAGAAATACTCGTATTTTACAATTTGTTGTTTTTCATGATTTGTATGAGAGTTTCTATCTTTGAATGCAGTTAGCAATGACTCCTAAAACAGGCTTACTGTCCTGTCTTAACAATCCACTCTGTATTTACAAAGGCAAACTCATTTTCTTTTTTGTGCTATAGCGTTTGTGTTTCCCACAACACCACTAATACATAAATGAATTTTTATTTTATTTTTTTACATGAACTATTTCATTTTCAGGACAACAAGCAGTATCATTTATTTTATATGAGAAATCGATCTAAAAATTTATGATAGTTGTGATTTATAAACACAATGAGTAATTTATAGTAAAAATGATCTTTCTTTTTCTTCAGGTGCACAAGGAGAACGCGCCCGAGTGCCTCACCATGGTACACTACACGGAGCTTGCTGACAAGGGGCTCATCCTCATGCGCGGTGAATTCGACAAGGTAACACTTTAGCTGGTTTAATACCATTTATATCCGACTGCCCCAGACGGAGGATAATGATTTTTGAGCGTATGTGTCTATTCCTTTAGCACGTTCAGCCTAAACGGCTCCAGCCTAGACGGCTTGATAAATTTGAAAAAAATAAGCTGTCCTTAGATTCGTCTGGACTCCCTGTGAATGGTTTTATGGATTTTGAAAGAAAAAAAACAATATGGCGGGCGCTATTAAGTGCAGGTAGTCGTAATTTGTTTTTCTGACCATGCTGCATTCGAAAATAAAGGCCATGAAAAAGTAATAAAATCTTTTTCGAAACAGCATCTTTTTCTTCTCGATAGTCTTGTGCTAAAAACAAATAAATCGTAGTAAATGGCGTTCTGTAGTTTCTTCAGCCTAAAGAGCAAAGATTTTGATTGCAAACTTAAAAACCATATTTTTATGTGCACTATTTCTATTTACAACAAAAAATATACACAGTATGGCCATAAATACTGTTACAATTAAAAATAAGAAAGATATTACATTTGAATTTGGAATCTGTCATTTTTATACGATTGTTCATTGAGTTTTCTAATTTTGGCGCCAATACATTGTACAATATTTTGCGATATTAAAATGGAGTGGGGTGATAGAGAGAACCGAATCGCTATGATTGCATTACACGAAGTTGGTATTGAGCCAAATGGAATTTTTAAAACTCTCCATACGTTTGGTATTAGTCAAATATTTGTGTACCGGGCAATAGCCCGGTTCACAAACATTTACATTGATATTTTACATTTATACCTATTAATATAGGTACAATGAGACCTCCTCTGTTTGTGACAGAAAAAGATCTGGCCGTCCACTGTTCGTACGAAGAAGGTGGTCAAAGCAGTAAGGGAAAGAATTCGAAGAAATCCTGTCCGAAAGCAAAAGATTTTATCTCGGGAGATGAAGATAGCACCCAGAACCATGTCGCGTATTTTAAAAGATGACTTAGGACTTGCAGCGACGCACTGGTCATTCTTTAACAGATAATTTAAAAAAGAATAGGGTGGTAAAATCGAAACAACTACTGAAGCGGTACGCAAAGGGAGATCACAGAAAAATTTTGTTTACGGATGAGAAAATCTTTACAATTGAGCAACATTTTAACAAACAAAATAACCATATTTATACTCAAAGCTCTAAGGAAGCTTCCCAATTAGTCGACAGAGTGCAACGTGGGCATTATCCGACTTCAGTGATGGTTTGGTGGAATGTTAGCTATGAAGGAGAGACTGAGCCATGTTTTTGTGAAAAAGGTATCAAGACACCATTCTTGAGAAGGTAGTTAAGCCCCTTAACAACACCATATTCAATAACCAAGTATGGTCCTTCCAAGAAGACTCGGCGCCGGGTCATAAAGCTCGCTCCACGCAGTCTTGGTTGGAAGTGAACGTTTCGGACTTCATCAGAGCTGAAGACTGGACGTCGTTTAGTCCCGATCTTAATCCGCTGGATTATGATTTATGGTCAGTTTTAGAGAGTACGGCTTGCTCTAAACGCCATGATAATTTGGAGTCCCTAAAACAATCCATACGATTGGCAGTGAAGAATTTTCCCATGGAAAGAGTGCGTGCTTCTATTGATAACTGGCCTCAACGTTTAAAGGACTGTATTGCAGCCAATGGAGACCACTTCGAATAAGCTTTTTATATTTTAAATTGTTTTATATTTATGTATTAAACTAACACACTATAAAAGTAATAAAAATATTATTTGCAATAAAAAAAAAAATTTTCTTCGTGACAATATTTATGGCAAGACTAGGTATAAGGTTAGGGTTTTATTGTTCTTAGCAAACGAACATACCTACGCATCTATGTATCTTCTATACATAATATAAATTAAATTCAATTTTGTGTGACTCGTGTCTATCAGTGTCTCCGCAACGAATTTCCATTTAGAGAATTTATTCCGGAGGGTTTATGTGTATCAAATTCAAATTCAAATTCAAATTCAAATAATTTATTTCAGAAATAATATCCATATAGTGTTAGTAGTAGTATAACTTAGCCTAAATGTTAGTATTAAATTAAATTTACAATAATTAACAACTAGTGTACCATGGAGCTGTTCGTTCCGTGGTACACCAGTCTATTTGGGTAAGTGTGTCTGAACGCTTACCCACCTACGTATGAGGGGAGAGTCCCACCGATCCATGAACACATTCAGGATGCTATTGGAGGAGTAGCGCAAGCGCGCCATCATGGAAGCGCATCGCTTTCGCATGATCGCGGCAAACCCGTCGACACATGCTTCTGCGAACATCCCAGACGCGCTACATCGCCACGGCAACCCCAGAAGCACCCTAAATGCATTATTGTACTGCACGCGCAGGTCGCTGTATGCCCGTTGGGTAAACTTAGTCCACAGGCTGCACGTGTAAAACGACTGGCAGAAGGACTTAAAAAGCGTAACTTTTACTGATTCAGAACAGCGTGCAAACCTGCGGGCCAGCATGTTGCAACGGACAGCCAGCGACCTACGCTCCCTATCTATGTCTACATTGTCTTTTAAGTCATCAGTGACCCAGTGACCCAAATACTTAAACCTCGAAACCCGACCTAAGAGAGACCCAGAGAGTGAGAGTTCAGGCAGCTGTTTGTAGGTTAAAGTACCCGATTTAAAAACCAACCATTCACTCTTATCGGTATTGTATTTGAGTCCATGAGCCACTGCATAACTTTCACAAATTTTAAGAAGCTCTCTCATTGCACTGATAGATGGGCTCAGCAGCACCATATCATCAGCGTAGCTGACGTTATTCACGCAAACACCGTCTACGTGACAACCGATCTTAGTGCTACTGAGCCTCCCCATCAGTTTGTTTATGTAAAGGTTAAAAAGACGGGGCGAGCTCAACCCACCCTGTCTCACCCCACAATCCAACCCATACATATCAGAGTATGAGCCTGCCCACTTAACTGTATTCTTTTGACTACTGTACCAGTATCATCATTCTCTTGCCCTGATCCCAATTTCGGCAACCACCAACGGCACGGTTGGCGCAGTGGTTAAGCGATTGTCTGCTGTGCTGCGTGTCGCGGGTTCGATTCCCGCACGGAACAAATATTTGTATGACCTACAAGTAGTTGTTCCGGGTCTGGCTGTTTGTGTATGTGAGTTTAAATGTTTGTAAACGCACCCACGATACAGGAGAAATTCCTAGTGTGGGGCAACGTTTTGTCTATTTATTTGAGGTCGGCGCAACATTTTCTTTTTCTTCCATACTCCTCTATTAGCCGCCATCTCGACAGTCACCCCCTTTCTAACCATATCATCATTCACACAGCCCATCCATCGTTTCTTTGGTCTTCCCCTACTCTTATAGCCATCGACATTCACACTCAAAACTTTTCTCACGACATTTTCCTCATTCCTCCGTAACACATGCCCATACCATGACAACCGGTTTCCACACAACTTTTCAGTTACCGGTGCCACTTTCAGACTTCCTCTTATATACTAATTTATTATTTTATCCGTTCGTGTAACACCACACATCCCTCTTAGTATTCTCATCTCAGCTGCATGCCTTTAATTCATCCCTTTTGTGGCCCAACATTCTGATCCATACAAGACAGCAGGTCTAACCATGGTTTTGTAAGGGGAATGCGAGAGTCGCAGATTGTTCCCGTGACCTGCCGCCATTTCATCCATCCAGTGTTAATTCTGTGCTTAACTGTCGCGATCTACTTCGCCATCGCTTTGCACGAGTGAACCGAGATACCGAAAGTCGGAGCAGACTGGGAGAAGCGCGCCATCAAGCGCTATGGCTCTAGAACTGGAGAGACCGCCGAAATCGCAGAACATATCTTCAGTTTTGGTTCTGCTAATTTTCAAGCCAACACCCTCCAGCTTCTGTGGCCTCCATTCTCCAATCTGCTCTGGATCTCAGATCCATCTTCACCGACAAGAACAATGTCATCGGCAAACGAAGGTTTATGTGTATAATAAATTAATATTAAACTTGGCATAAGCATAACACTGGTTAACAATGGTTTTGCCCATGAATGATGAAATACAAAAATAGGCAGTACTTGGTAAATACTAATCATCAATTATAATATTACAAGTGTCTTAGCTCGAGTTATCGAGCTATGCAAGTTTAATCTTGTATTGCGTTCGCCGCACTCTCGCAAGTTTCGACTTGTTCGTTATTATAGCACGGCTTTACTTTACTAGATTTAATACATCATCATCAATCAAACACCGTGAAAATACAATTAGTGTATGACGTGGTAATAGCACTGTAACATACAGCAACGTCTTAAGTGTATCAAACAAATTTTGTTTTTAGTTTTTATTGTGATGTTTGAACTAAAACTTTGTGAATTTATATTTTTGATATGTCTCGTTCCTGTGAAAGCAATCCTAACAATTTTTGTTACGTGTGTGGTAAATTCACTACAAAAAATACGAGCGAAAACTTCAGTCCCAGAATCTGTCGTGCTTACGAACTTTATTTCGGAATACCAGTGAAAAATCAAGACAAGCCCTGGGTTCCGCATGTAATATGCTCGAGTTGTGGTAAATACTTGCGAGATTGGCTATCCGGCCGCCGATCATGTTTATACCACCTCTGCATATAAAATTAGGATTGATGAAAAACTTCGTAAAAGCACTGAATCGCGCTTTATTTAAAAAAAAAGTTTACAAAAATGACAGATGCCAAGTTAAAAGAAGGAATTTTCATAGGACCTCAAATAAAAGAATTAATGAATGACAAGACTTTTGAAAGCACATTGAATAGCAAGGAAAAACAGGCCTGGACAACCATGATAAAAGTTTTTCAAAATTTCTTGGGTAAAAAAAAATCTGAAGACTATGAAAACCTGGTTAAGAATATGATCCAAGCATTGTACGCTCTCGGTTGCAAAATGTCCCTCAAAATACATATCCTCGACTCACATTTGGATTTTTGTCCTGAAAATATGGGAGATGTTAGCGACGAACATGGTGAACGTTTTCACCAGGATATTTCAGGCATGGAACAGCGATACTAGGGCAAATGGAGTCCTGCTATGTTAGCAGACTACTGCTGGACGTTGAAGAGAGAGGCTGTAGATATTATTTATATACGTAAAAGCAATATATTAACTCATTTTTAAATTTTATGATATGTGATTTATGAATATAATGTTATCTTAAGTCAAAAGATTTTTATTTGATTCCACAAAAAACGCGAGCTAACTCGACCTTAAAACTTACATCAAAATGTATGTTTAGAGGTATAAAATAAATAAATAAATAAATCCCTGGACATTTCACACAGCACCATTTGTATTCTTTCGCAATTAGCACAACTCATTTCATGGATTAACAAAACCTTAAAATTTGTTAACCAGTGTAATCAGCCAATAAAGTTCCCACTGCTGGGACACAGGCCTCCTCTCTGGTAGAGGGAGTGGGCCATAATCCATCACGTGGGCCCAGTGCGGGTTGGCGGATGTCACATGTCTTCGAATTATTGGTTCTAGGACATAATAATATTAAACTTGCATATTAATAAAAAATCTCTATGTTTTGTTCAGTCGTAAAAACCGTGCGAAGCAGGGGCTGAACGCTAGTAATTATAATGTTCGAATGTTACACTAAGTTGAATTTTTGTTTTTACAGAATGTACTGGATGGTCAAGAGGCTCGATGTCTAGCAAATCAATTTCAAATGTACTACGGTGGAAAAGATGCTACAAAGTTGCAACTGCTTAAATCATTCACAAAGAACCCTGATACATTCAAACACATGGACCTGATAGCACAGCTAGAAAACATAGGTTTATAATATAGTGATCTATCATGTATGTAGTACATAAATAAAAGACAAAGTACAGATTTTGTTTCTATTCATAATATTAATATTGATGGCCACTCTAAGTTTAGTGCTGACAGAGGCCCACCAACACTGAAGCCCCGCAGATCTACATAAAACACACACGCTGTACACCTGAGGTCCGAAGCGGCAGAACTATAAATAGCGAGGTCGTAGGAAGTATCAATTCAATCTGTGAGGATAGTAGGTGTAATCAGGTGTGTCATTTACGATAACACTCAACGGAGAGTCCGGCGATGCTGCTGGTGAAGATGGAGCTAGTAGAGGCGAGTGAGGGATACTACATCCTCCATCAATGGTTACTCTTAAACTGGATGGCCGATGAAACAGGCTCTGCTGTTGTACATGTCCTAGCCTGATATAGTCCATTGGATTATGTACAATCATCTCACTAGGAGGGGTATAATCTTTTTTATTTGTGGTATTCCCTTTTCTGCATTTCAAGACATTTTTTTCACATTCGTGATAACAGCTTTCTATAAAAAGATTTTGTAAAAACATCTTAGTTTTCTTCATAACATCTTCTTCTATGAATGTGGCATTCCGTTTCAAATATGTGGGGAGTTTGGACATAAACTCTTCGTACAAATTGTAACCGAAATCATCGTGAAGACTTTGGTTAGATGATGTCGTAAGAGTTGAAACCGATTGCGCTCCTATACTGTCCGGAGATTTATCTGTTACTTCGGCCGAATCCATAGAGGTAAACATATCAAAAGTGCTAGATAACTTCTCTTCTTGATGACACATGTTTTTAACATCGGATTCTTTGAACGTAATTGATTCTCTAAGAGCGCATTTATTAGAAAACTTGAAGTTTTCGTTCTTCAAATGTTCAATGCTATTATCAAAAGTATCGATTAATTCCGGCATCCTAACATTGGTTGAACTCAACGTACTTATAGCTTTAGTACCCTTTACCAATTCATCCAATTTCAAATTTGGTTTTTCTTTCAAATCTGCCAAAGCAGGTCTTGTTATTGTTTCGGATCTAACAGCTTTTGGAAACATTCTCAATGTTAGCCGATTATTTGTTATAGAGCAGTTGTTTGCAGTATTATATTTCGAAAAATGATCACAAACTTTACCGCTGTCTTTCTCGAACAAAATGTGTCCTGTACGACGTGATCTTTTTCTGATTTCGTCTAGGCATTTACGTGTTTTCCGCTTTTTGCGTTTAGTCGTATTTGACAACGATTCCATGGCAAACTGCAAAAAGTAGCCAGGTATCTACCTACTAAATAAAAAGCCAATCAAATGAATGAAATTTAAGTGTTTCCCAAGCTCCAGTAGGTGCTTATAAGGAAAAATTGATCCACTATTAAAAAAAAAAAATATGTTACTTAAACCACATTTTATAATTACTTGTTATTGAAAAGAATAACTGTCACCATAGAAATACTTACCTACTTAGGTACTTTTTAATGAGATAAATACAGATTTTTGCGTTTTCGACTTCAGCATTTTCAGGAGAAAACGAAATTTAATGTACCGTGGCAGTACCTCTATGCAAGTTGTCAGTTGTCATCAAAAAGTTTTAAGAAAAAGTTCGAAATTCAACTGGTTTTTTCACTCCTGCAACAACAATGTGTACCTACCTAATCCTATATTGTTATGGCTCCTAGTGGCGTAGCTAGTCCCCTGTATCAAACTAATGTGGGCCCCTTTTACACAATTGCGGCGAAGGACGAGCTCGCATCCACCACAAGCAGACAAGATCGTTACATACTTTCTACTCGACGAAATCGTACAACGACCGCGATGATGTTGGTTACGAAGCTTCATAGCTCTGCAGCGATGTAAGTGATTATATAAATAAATAATAAGCTATCAAACCATAGGAAGTCTATCGTCGTCCCGAAGGCCGCTATGCACCGATTGAGCCCCGCAATCGCAGAGCTCGTTTACAATGGGCTCTTGAACACAAATTGGGCAGAAGAAGAGTGAAGTTCACAGTATTTGAGGACCCTGGACGCCAAAAACGTTTAAAATCACGCCAGGAAGTCCATGCATACTGTGGAGGAACAATGATATGGTACAATCATGATATGGTATTGTGGATATTGGCCTATTGGCGTATTTGGATAGGCGGAAGAACCGAACTTAAAAACGTTTAAAAACTTTTATTTTTATCTTTTTATCACATTTTAATGTCAGGATTACCACTAAAGTAAGTTTTATTTATTATTTATTTATGTCTTTAATTAAAACGGTTTAAAACTAATTACAGAAATTAAAGACACAGTTTACAAACTGTATCTGTAATTAATTTCGTCGTTTTGCATCCTCATCAAATTCAAGGCACGAATCAATAATAAAATAAGTAGGTACCTAGGTATATTTTTTCGGTTGTTGGAATTTTCGGAAATCGGCATGTGTGGGACACGCATTTTAAAACGTGGCCTGTGTGAGATCACTCTTTAACTGTCCTTTTACACACACATAAAAACGCGGCGGCTTATACGATACCATAACGCGATTCTTTGAAAGTGGTGTATTCTAAAATACTGTCAAACTTATTTAACTAAAAAAACAAGTACCTATGTAAGTAGGTATTCATTATTTACCAGGGATCGTAATTTTATTTGATTATTTATGTCTTTTTTTAACAGCCTCCTGAAATTTGACGAGGATGCAAAACAACAGCTTGTATACACATATAAGATAAAATATAAAATCATCAAGTAAAAAGTTAAAACAGTTTCATAAATCCCTCTCACAGTCTTCTGACATGCCAACTAAATCTTCGTCCATTCGTCCGCAAACAGATCGTTTTAGGTGTTTATCAAACAGACATAGGTGGCCATTAGACGCTCAATCTGATTGTCTTGTATGACTGATTGACTGAGAGAGGTAGAGTGTGTAAGTAGAGACGCCAGCACATCAAGCTACTACAATCTGTCAAATCTCTTTAATAGATTTTCAACTTTATCGCTAAAGCTAAGGTATTTTGATTTTTGTCTTCAATAATGCAGTCAATAAGTCATGACTGAGCGTGTAATGGCTTGCTGTCACTCACGCACCAGTCACGCGTTAGTCGGTCGTTTATGTCGTGATTTGAACAGCGATGGAAGCGCGCATGTTCTCAGCGCCACCGCTCGAGACGCGCCGACACCACCAGCAACATTAAGCAACTCAGCCTATCGCAGTCCACTGCTGGACATTGGCCTGTCCCAGGCCACGCCACAACACCCTGTCCTCCGCCTTCCGCATCCAGTCCGTCCCAGCAACCCTCTTTAGGTCGTAACCAGCAACATAAGCGTAAATAATTTTGAAGTCGAAAATAAATTTTTATTTATGTTGGAAACCTATCCCTATTTGTGGAGCCTCAAAAATAATGGTTACACAAATACGTTTAAAAGGCTAGAAGCTATATTAAAACTGCAATATATAAAAAAAATGAGCCGGGTGGCACTGTAGATACCGTCAGGAAGAAGATAACCACCTAAAGTCAAACGCGCGGTATGAGCTTACCCAGATTAGTCGGTTAAAGAGACAGACAAGCGCGTAGCCGAAATAATGGATTACGACTACGACCTTTATTATGCTAGTACGCTGGAGTAAATATACTATAAAAAATGACAGTTTATTTTTATGCCGATTCAAACCGCCCCGCTCGAGCGTCTCAGGAACTAAAATTGACACATTGCCGCAAATGACCATCGTTTTGCTTTGGTACGTCACTGACGATTTAGGTCTAAATCGTAGAATAAGACTTTTTTGTGTATTTTGTGTTTACTGCGAGATATTTAGAACGTTTTTATCAAATCAAATCAAAATCGTTTATTTGCATAAAATGTGATAGGTTTGTATGTCAGACGCCAGCACATCAAGCTACTACAATCTGTCAATTTTTTTAAATAGATTTTCAACTTTATCGCTAAAGCATTAAGATTCAAGGTTGATTGGGAAAATTTGACAATTTCAGACAGCTTGACCTGCTGGCGTCTGTACATACAAAAGATGATAATATATAAAATTGTAGTGCAAAGACACATTCCGCCATATATTGATGGTGTGCAATTAATTAATACATGAAGTAGGTATATTCGCCGACAGAATAAAAACGATGCGATATCAACCATTTTTTCAAAGCCACACAGAATTTTTTGTAAGGTAGTTCTGTTATCCAGATCTAGGCAGTAAGTTATATATATATAAGTGGCGTCATATACCCGCAGCTGCGCCTGAATTGTTCTATGCTAGGTACAAGGGATTTTCAATAAATACTGTGCGACTTTTTGTTTGTTAAAATTATAGAGTTTAGAATTAAGTTTAACAAAATTTTGCGATTTCAATTTGTGGTTAAAGAATATTTATTTACTCAAAAGAAATTTACTACAAATTTCACTTATTGAGAAATATTTTAACTAAGTATTATACATTCATTAGCGTACGGACACGCACAAATATTAAAAGAAGACAACAATAATTAACGTACGGACGCCAGCACATCAAGTTACCACAATCTGTCAAATTTTTTTAATAGATTTTCAACTTTATCGCTAAAGCATTAAGGTTCAAGGTTGATTGGGAAAATTTTACAGTTTCGGGTAGCTTGACCTGCTGGCGTCTGTACATATCAAGACATTGAAGGTCAACAAAGGATTCATGCCAAACAAAAGTCAAAATTTTGTGGGTAAATTAAAGACATAAACCAGGGCCAGATTTAAATTTTGTCAATAATAAAAGATTTTAACTGAGTTTTATATATTTGTAAACTTAGAAGTTTTTATTTCTCGCGGTAGTTTGTTGAACATCTGTGCCCCTTCGTAATACTTTTCTTTCCGTAATTTGTACGTATTATCGCGAGACAAATATCATTTGCGCTACGGAGAGGTCTTAACCCTTCTCCGGTGTTAGTTTTAAAAATTAGTTCAGAGTGTAGTCTTTATCTATTTTTTATCTTTAATTTTTTTTTTATTAAGATGCATGTGTATTAATTAATTTAGTTTCTTTCGATGTTTTTGTTTCGATGTAAATGCAAGGAACGGTAAGAAGTTTGTGTGATTTAAACACTAGTCTACATAATTCAGACCAGTCCATGTTAAAAATTGTACGAATGTTTAGAGGTATGAGGAACAGGGTGTAAAGTTCACTCATCCTCCATAGAAAAGGGAGGATCCTCCGACCAGACGGTTGTTGTGTCTGGCGGGCAATTGCCCAACGTTTGATGTTGGGAAATTGTATCTATTCTAATTGCGCGGTAAACTCTGCTTGCGAGATGCAGGATTTGCGTGACGTCAGTATGACGCGTTGTTCGCATGTGGCGTTGTAGATACCGCTACATCACTCCCCTCCGGAGACCGGAGGTCGATAGTGGGCTGAGTCTTGTATCTTGCGATGCTTGCCAGGCCAGCTGAGGTTCCAGTGAGTCGGAACCGGTTGCCGCGTAGTTCACGGTGAGTCGGAACTGTCTGCGGAGATATCCCCAGTGAGTCGGGGTGGCGCATAGTTCGCGGTGAGTCGGAACTGTCTGCGAAGATGTCCCCAGTGAGTCGGGGTGGCGCTGCGTTATACTCCAGTGCGTCGGATGTCGTACAGCGCGGGGTTGAGGCTGGCTGCTGCGTCGACCAGGAGAGGAAGCTCTTCTTGTTGACCGGCCAAAAGTGCAGTGTGCTGTGCCGAGGTTGCTGATGAGGCTGAGGGTGATGACCAGGTATGCGCGGACGCTGCATGCAGGTGGTCAGGATACCCGTTGAAGCCGTGGATGCTGGCTGGCTGGGTGACTCGCCGCTAAAGCTTGCGGGAGTGATGATGATGACGTCACGCTGAAGTATTTGCACGAAGGCTGCGCTGACGTTCATGCTCGGGGTCACCAGTTTAGAGGTATGAGGAACAGGGTGTAAAGTTCACTCATCCTCCATAGAAAAGGGAGGATCCTCCGACCAGACGGTTGTTGTGTCTGGCGGGCAATTGCCCAACGTTTGATGTTGGGAAATTGTATCTATTCTAATTGCGCGGTAAACTCTGCTTGCGAGATGCAGGATTTGCGTGACGTCAGTATGACGCGTTGTTCGCATGTGGCGTTGTAGATACCGCTACAAATGCATTTTTTTGCGCTATTATTACCTAGCTATTCTAGATATTTCCGTGGAATTTATGAATGATGAACGATGATGAAGATTATCATTAGAGTTTGTACATTTTGTAAAACAATATTAGTTCCACGGACGCTCACGTTGCTGTCAGCGCCAAAATGGCGAAAATCAATTTTGTCATCGATACTATGAAGACCAGCGTACTTGTTTATTATTGGTCAATGATTTTGACAGTCGATTAGTCGCTAGAGATGTCAAAGTCTGTGTGTGGACATGAAATTTTAAAATCGCCGGCTAAAGTTGTCAAAAAAGAAAAGGCCCGTTTTGACACTGACAGTTCTAGTAGTTAATAAAGATCATATTCGTAAAACACGTATTCGTTTGTATGAAACTGACAGGTGTCAAGAACGCATTCTCAAATGTCAAAACGGGCCTTTTATTTTTTGACAATATTAAGTGTACCTAGCATATTGACATTGACTAATGGTTTATGACAAAAAAACTCTTTTGTTTACATATTTTGCTATTGCAACATCAAAACATTTCCCAACCTAAAAAGCTACGGATAGTCTATGAATTCTATGATTGTACCTACTTAGTCTGTGGATTCTACTCTACCGATAAAACGTCAAAAACTTAAACGTTTCCTAGAGTGAAATTGGATGAATTTATTTGGAGTCGTTAAGTCATGTCCTATCATATCTTATAATTATTTAAATAGGGGCTCTGTGAACTGCTGAAGCCATTGGTTCATTGAGATTGATATTGTGCATTTTATGGAAAATGCAAGCAAGTGGTGACTGGGAAACGAATTTGTTGAATATATTTTTTTCTAAATAAAATGTTTACAGTATTTTTAATAAAGTGTTAAGAACTAAATATTTATCTGGGATATTTATGTCAAGGTATGTCCTGGAGCTCGAATGACTATAAATTTTAGTTTGCATTTAAATTTAGTAAGTATTTCGTGTTTTATTGCGAAAAAGAATAGCATTATTATTTTAATTCATCTAAAAGTTCAACAATAAGTCCTATAAAGCTTATCTTTATATTGGGCATGTAATGTTGTAATAGTTATTATGTTTCTAAACATTTTGGTTGGTGTCATTACACCAAGAGCAGGATACCAGCAAATTAATGTTCTGGCTAACTTAAACGACCCTGTAACCAAATGCATGCAGCAAATTATCTACTCATTGATTTAAAAAAGTTCTAGAATTGATACAACTATTGTCAAAACATAGATTTCTGTTTTTATCGTAAATATTTATGTATACAAACAGACCTTCCGAAATAAATTCTCTCAGTGAAATGATCTTGAAAACTGCATCAAAATCTCTTGTGTAGTTTAGAAGACCAGTCACACAGAAAAGCAACACATGAAAAGCAACTTTATTTTATATTATGTATTTATAAATTAATAACCTTTGTAGCATCTATTTCAATTTCAATGCCATTAATAACAATTTTGTCACTTTTACTTTATAATATTTATTTAGGTATATATCTTAACAAGCTTTTAAAAAAATTATCCCCGTGTTTATTTACTACCAGGATTAAAAAGTATCCTATGTCCTAATCCAGGTCATGGCCTATCCATATACCTTACATGTTATTCTGTTTGGTTATTTATGTCACTCCCTCGGGGGGGGGGGGGTGATTTTACAAAAATGCTGAAACAATTTTTTATTTCTTACCAAAAGCATGAATTTGAATTAACTATCTTATGAGATGCTGGGTTTTCATACAAAAGTTTATCCCCTATATCACTCCGCCCACTCCCTCCACTCGCGGGAGAGGATTAGGATTATTTTTCAGACAGAAAGTAGCCCATGTCCTTTCTCAGAATGCCATCTGTTTCTTTGCCAAATTTTATCAAAATCCATTTGGTGGTTTAGGTGTGAAAAAGTAACATGCAGACAGACAGAGTTACTGTGTAATATTAAGTATAGATTACTTACCAACAATGTATGCAGTAACTAGACATTGTAATGAGCAGAATATATGCCAAGCCTACTATTACTATACACTCGGCAGGCAGTCTGTCTCATGTTATAGAAGTGGAAAGTATAATCATTTTTTTTAGCTATATGTCAAACAGTGAATCTTACACCTAAATCTAGCAAATGTATGTAGCGTGTGTCTGACGTGCTGTGTAGTGTCTTTGTACATTAAAATTTATACTAGAGATGATGCGATTACTCACTATTATTCTTTATTCGCCATTACTAGATTTTTTTTTTTTTTGTCATATACCAAATAATAGCTAGTATTATTCGACATTCGGCGAATGGTTCTCTAAAATAAACTTTTAATGAACAAAAAAAATTGAATTTTTAGTTAATTAGTTTGGCTTTTTATTGAAGTAATATTTAAAGCCCAAAAGGGTTTTAGATTACAGTAACAAGTAAATGATTGGTAAGTTCAAGACTACTGCAAGCTTGATATTATTATTTGATAGCAAATAAATTATTTTTTATGTTGAATAATAATGGCGAGTTATTGGACTATTCGCCATAGGCAATGGTGTTTAATCGGTATTCAACGATTCCCTATAACAACTATTCGTGGCAACTCTAATTTATACGCACTACTTCTGATAATATAATTGTGCTCTTTTATTAATGTTAATATAAAAGCTAAGCACATATTCATGTATAGTGGGATTATGTCCAAACAGGCCAATGAGGTAATGGCATGGGCTTTCCCAGCCCTAGGCGGAAGTGATTAAAGCCAACCTTGGGAACTAAAGGTTTGCTGAATGCTTGGCAAGCAGTCCGCCTGCCCCTGCCTCTCGCGGTACGCCCATCACCACTGGTGTGATTAATTTTATTGTATGTTTGTTATTAGGGGAGACGTGTGTGTTGGTGATGGCGCATATGGTTCACGTGTGTGCGGGTCGGTGACGGGCGCCGCGCCGTCATGGCAGAGGGCGAGGGCGCGGGGCACCCCGACGCGGTGCTGCTGGCGCCGCTGTCCGAGGACACGTTCCTGCACAACCTGCACGTCCGCTACAAACGTGACATTATATACGTGAGTAGCGGAGAGCGCGCCACGCCGCGTGCGCGACGCGGGGCGACGCTGACGGGGTCTCGTGTGCTTGCAGACGTACGTGGGCAACGCGCTGGTGTCGGTGAACCCGTGCCGCGCGCTGCCGCTCTACTCGGCCGAGCTGGTGCGCGCGTACCTGGCGCGCCCGCCCTACCAGCTGCCGCCCCACCTGTCAGTACTCGGTAACCTACCGCGACGTAATGTTCGCTACTGGCGCTGATTCCCTTGTTCACAAACTAAACTAAATTTAAGTTATGTGCATCTTTTTCTTTCTATTTCATTAAGAAAAGGACAGAAGATAAAATATTAGTTTAGTCCTGTCAAATTAAGATTCTCCATAGACAGATTATACGTGATTAAAAACATGGCTACTAAAAATACTTCAATTTACGTCAGGCGCTGACAAATTTGACAGGACTAAACTAATATTTATCTTCTGTCTTTTTCCAAATTAAATAAAGAGAAAAAGATGCATTGAACTTAAATTTGGTTTAGTTTGTGAACAAGGGAATCGGCGCCACTGGCTCTCTTCGCTAACTCGTTCTCGGTTGCAGGTACGCGATCACGGCGACGGCGTACCGGTGGGTTCGCGATAGGAACGAGAGCCAGTGCATAGTCATTACGGGTGAGTGACACCGTGCATCACCATAATGTTACTACGGTAACGGTGGCTCCACACCGCCACTTGAAGCTATACAAAACATTTCAAGTTTAGATAATTATGTAGAATTTATTTTCTACTCGAAAAAGTGCAAGCACATTTCAGAGAGCGAGAAAGCGAAATATGATCATCCGTTTCGAAGTATCGCCACTTGTCGTTACTTCTCTTAGCCATAGTGTTTATGAGTTGAGAATAATTATTGACGCACATTGGATCGAAAATCGCGTCTAGAAGACATTAGAGCTTCGAAGTTTTATGTGTCATTTTTGGGTTTGAAATGGTTTCTATTGACTATTATTATGGTCAAATATGTCACATGAAGTAATTTGACTTGAAAGCTGAGAATTTATCTTTAACGCAAAAAAACCATGTAGCAGGTTGTATCAAAAATCAGGACATCTCTGGAACTGCAAAATATCCCTTTACAAATGGTTATAGTGTTTTTTATTTCGGCATATGTACTACATATTCCTGGAAGTATGTAGGTACTGCACTGCAAATCGCCGAAAAAAGTTTTTTTTTCTTATCTTCAACTATCGCGGCGTCGAAAATTCATTTATTTAGTTCCCACCATACACAATTATCTTTACAGGTTTGTCACCTAATGCGTTAATGTAGACAACTTACAAACTACAGTTACACAGTTACAAACTAATAATTTTTGATCATATTTACTGCTATGTACTACAAACACCATATATATATCTATGTCCTAGTAGAACCATAACTTATTTCAAAGAGAGCTCTCACTGTGAACCCACCCAGAGTGCAACAAAATATATCTATATCCTCCGCTATACTGTCGAGGATACGGAGTGCGAGAGTAAACGGCGCTTCACTCTTCAGCTTTTTACATTTTGCCAGACACATTGAAAGTCCGCTGTAGGTGCGAGCGCGGGGTAACAACTGTTCAAACAGTTTTAGTGATGTATTGAACAATTATGCGTAGGTACAACCAACGTTTTATAATTGATATTTGTGCAGTTTTTTTGTGAAATAAAAGTGTAATTTTAGTAAAAAGTGTTATCATGGGAGATACATTAATTTGTTTCGTTTGTAATAAAAGTGATGGTAAAATAATATTGTTCTCGGAGGAAACGTTAAAAAAATGTCAAACTGTTTTGAAAATCAGAAAAAAACATAACCTTAAATATAAAGACATTATTTTGCTGCCAGGAAGCTTTCAAGAACTTCGGCAACAGCGAATTAATTGAAAATTTAGATCATCAACAAAACATCTTTAATATTATTTATATGCAATGTTTTCAATGTCCCTAATGTAATTGATGTTGATGCCGCTAGACTTCAAATATTCATCGACTCGTATACCTACAGTCTCCGATGTAAACGAAGCTTTTGACCGAAAGAAGGTGCGAAATTTTGACGCTAGCAATCTACCACCTTGCAAAAGCGAGCTATTGCAGCAATTTCTGCGAGCAAATTATGTATGTACCATTTGGAATACTTAATGCTCATCTGAAAAATCCAACCACATATCAACCAGACAATAACGGCTGGGCATTGAAAGATGACAAATACCAGTTCAAATGGTTTGAAGGGGATCAACTACCAAGTTATGTTAGTGATTCACTCAAAACTCAATCAGGTATGTAAATATTATGACAAATTGTTGTAAGTACATATTTTTTTAATTATTCATAATTGTATAAACTTGCTTATTTTTTTTCAGAAACTGACGAAGAAGGCGATATTGATGACGATCATGACATCGACTGGAGGAGTAATGATGAAGAAAATGAAAATATCGACAGAAAATGAAATTTATAAAAACGATTAAATATTTTTTTTACATGTAATAATACTTTTTTTGGATTTTATGATATTAAAATAACATTTTTTACTTTATATAACATGGCTATGAACGTAATCAAATTATTTTTTTATTGGATAACTTAAAAGATCGCAATCGACTAAGCACTCGCGCTCACACCTACAGCGGACTTTCAACGTGTCTGGCAAGATGTAAAAACCATTAAAACTGTCCGGCTATTCAGGTAACATTTTTTTATAGGTCCCCAAGTAACATATATAAAATTTAGCTTTTATACTATAACGAAAGTATAATTATAATTTATTAAAGTCTGGCAGGGGGTAGCAACTGTCATAAGTGTCCGGCAATGGATGACGAGATTTCTAAAGTTATCCCGAAGAAAATATAAAAAATTGAGCTTTATACTTTAACGAATTGAATGTATTATTTTGTACACCTTTACTACCTGTTATCTGCCCAAGTAACCACAACCCAAACTCTATAGTCGCTGGTCGTTCTTACCTGTATAGGGGACATGCACAGAAGGACTTTCAGCTTTTATAAAATAACGAAGGTCTGGCCGTCGTGGGCTCTTGCTCTATAAACTCTAATTGGCTCCTCACTAAAGAGTTATACAATGCAATAATTGCCTTGATATTAGTAAAACCCCTAGCTACCCGAAGCACGAATTCTAAATTTTTATGTGGGCTTTCTTACAGATTTTGGTAACATACTCTCGAAATCCTAGTTTGGGAGGAGGAGAGGAGGAGAAGTTAACCCCTAAATCTCTGACTTCGGACATTTTCGCTATACAGGGTTACTGGTAATTCGACGTATATCCGTCAGGGGCTGATAAGGGGGCCAAAATGCAACAAATTGAACCCCCCATATGTATGGCCGAAATTCAATAGTTTTCGAGATATTTGAATTTTAAGGGTTTTTCGATATTTACCCAAAATTTGACATTTAATTCCAAATAAAAAAAAACTACATATTTGAATGGGTACCATTAAAAATGATGTTGTAGCTGGCACTTCAATTAAGCTATGGACATAATTAAAACTACTTAATTAAACAAAATAATTAAAATAATGAGCGATATGAGAATAATATCTTACCAATATTTTCATTTTACGCTTCAAAAATGTTGTCTCGTCACAAAAATTTTTATGACATTAATCGTACAAATAACTAAAACAACTTGCCTATTCTGTAAGCTTTCCAAAAAGGTATAAAAGTCAATTTTAAAATACATAATTCGTGGCATGGCATGTGTTTGAACCGGCGCGGGGAGAGAAATCATCTGTGTTTTTAGTTTATGATCCTCGATAAAACAACCGATTTTACTGGCGAAATTCTTGTTGTTGTTCTTGTGGCGGGGTGTGCGGGCGGGGGACTACACGGCGCCTGCTGCGCTCGCGTCGCCTTCCTAATCTTTAGTAAGTTTCGACTCTACGCCGCGCAAGCACGTGTGTTGTTATCTTGCTATTAACCAATCTCTCATCGCGTTAAATTGTTATCGATCATTATTGTTAATTCTTGTTTCTCTTGTTATTCTTTTTGTTATCATTGTTATTTCGGATAACATGGCTTCGTATTCTAATAACGAATACGCAGACATAATGTTTTGTTATGGTTTTGCCGATGGAAACGCGGCTGCGGCTCGGCGAGAATACCAACGCCGCTTTCCCGATCGTCGACTTCCCCACGTTACTGTTTTCGGGAGCACCTACCGACGATTGTCTGAAACTGGGAGTGTTCAGAGAGCACAATTCAACGCTGGCAGACCTCGACGGTACACGGCTGACGAAGAGGACACCATTCTTCAGTGTTTTATTGATGACCCAAATATCTCAACGAACATTGTTGCAAGACAGCTCAGTATGTCCCAGTGGAAAGTGTGGTCGGTAGTTCATCTATCAGGTAGACACCCATACCATTATCAACCTGTCCAAACATTGCACGAGGGAGATCCTGCCAGGCGACTCGAATTTTCTCGGTTTATGTTAAACGCTGACGCTGACCAGGAACATTTCCTAAGAAATATTTTGTGGACTGACTAGTCAAAGTTTGACCGGGATGGTATAACGAATTACCATAACTTACATTTTTGGGCACCTAAAGCAGGCAGGAATCCAAAAAAACTAAAAGAAACTGCGTCGCAAATGAGATTTTCCCTGAACGTATGGATGGGTGTCGTTGATAATTATTTGGTGGGCCCTCATTTCTTGCCCCAAAATTTGAACGGCCAAAATTACGAGGAGTTTTTGAGAAACAACCTAGACGATTTGTTGGCGGATGTTCCCGAAGAAATAAAAAACAACCTCATGTTTCAACATGATGGTTGCCCAGCACATTACCGGATTACTGTCCGACAGTGGCTAGACGAGAGATATCCAAACCGATGGATTGGGAGGGGAGGGCCAATTCCGTGGCCAGCACGAAGCCCTGATATCACACCACTTGATTTTTACGTCTGGGGTCATATGAAGGAATTAGTTTATGTGACCCCAATAAATTCAGTCGAAGAACTTCGACAGCGAATAATAAATGCGGCGCAACAGATGAGAACAACGTTCACATCAAGAGTGACGAAAACCGAAATTAGGAAGAGAATTCGAACCTGCATTCGTAATCGAGGGGCTCATTTTGAATAAGATGTGTAAAATTTTTAATAAAATTTGACGTACATTTTTTAATGCATTTTATTTCATACAAATACAAATGACCCTTTCTCTCCCCGCGCCGATTCAAACACATGCCAAGCCACGAATTATGTATTTTAAAATTGACTTTTATACCTTTTTGGAAAGCTTACAGAATAGGCAAGTTGTTTTAGTTATTTGTACGATTAATGTCATAGAAATTTTTGTGACGAGACAACATTTTTGAAGCGTAAAATGAAAATATTGGTAAGATATTATTCTCATATCGCTCATTATTTTAATTATTTTGTTTAATTAAGTAGTTTTAATTATGTCCATAGCTTAATTGAAGTGCCAGCTACAACATCATTTTTAATGGTACCCATTCAAATATGTAGTTTTTTTTTTATTTGGAATTAAATGTCAAATTTTGGGTAAATATCGAAAACCCCTTAAAATTCAAATATCTCGAAAACTATTGAATTTCGGCCATACATATGGGGGTTCAATTTGTTGCATTTTGGCCCCCTTATCAGCCCCTGACGGGTATACGTCGAATTACCAGTAACCCTGTATAAGGTGTTAAAAAATTTACTTTAAGAAAATTGAGGAGTTGTTTGGGAATAATAAATGAAAAATAATCAAGAATTTTTTTTTCTAAATAACAATCCATTTCAAAGATATGCAATATTTTCAGAACGCACAAATTTATTGAATATGCGCACTGTACACCGTGTAAGCCGCCGCTGGCGTGGCGCCGCGCGGCCGCGCGCTCGAGTTCGTTCACCCCTGCGACAGCGCAAATTCGTAAACAGCTGAATCTAATTTTCCCATCACATTTTTCAGACTTTGGACTGGCAATTTATCGAATTTCTTAGAAGTAGCTTTTTTTATTGGCCATATTAATGAATTACTGTTTTTAAATTAAGTAAGCTCGATAAGTTGGTATGTTTAAAAAATTTGAATCAACGTATTTACAATCATTTAAAAACTATTTAAAAGAAGTCTTAATTTTTACCTTATTTACAGAAGGTGCTGAAAATGTCCTCCACTTTGTCCAATGCACAAGTGAGCACGACGTATTACATTGGATTGCACTGCGATTAATGTGTCTCTGTCACTTTTAATTAGATCGAATGCACTAATTATGCGGGTCTTTAATTCGTCCACGTTTCGAATATTGTTGCCACTGTGTCCATACACTAAGTCTTTTACACGACTCCAAAGATAAATATCGAGAGGCGTAAGATCGGGCGATCGAGGCGGCCATGCAATAGGCCCACCACGGCCTATCCAGTGCTTAGGATAAGTAGCATCCAGGTAAGCACGGGCTTCTCGGTGATAGTGTGCAGGCGCTCCATCTTGCTGGAAGAAGTGGTCCCTTATTTCGGCAACAGAAACATTTTCCAGCATCTCTTGCACAGACTCGAGCAACTGCAGATATGTTTCGCCGTTAAGGCGTTCTAAGAAGACGGGTCCAAGTACCGTCTGCC
The DNA here is from genome assembly GCA_911387795.2 of Apamea monoglypha. Lineage (NCBI taxonomy): Eukaryota > Metazoa > Arthropoda > Insecta > Lepidoptera > Noctuidae > Apamea > Apamea monoglypha. Next base: position 77,290 of record OU426925.1, read on the forward strand.
CTATGATTCCAGCCCACACGTTCACTGAGAACCGGTGCTGAAAATGCTCAGGGACCACAGCTCGTGGGTTTTCGTACGACCACCAGTGAGCATGTGGATATTGAATAAGCCCACTACTAAAAGTGGACTCGTCCGTCCATAAAATTTTACGACCAGGTTCTTCCACCAACCACCTACAGAATCTTAGCCGTGGTTCGTAATCTGTGGGTATTAGTTCCTGTACTCTTAAAAAGTGGTACGGATGTTGGCCTTCTTCATGCAGCACATTCCAGGCAGTAACGTGACTTATTTATTCCTAAGTCCCGCCCTGCGTCACGTGTGCTCGCGTGTGGATTGTCGTTGAAATAGTCCAACACTCGATCTTCAATGTCACCGGCGAGCCGTGACCTACCAGCATCTGCTTGACGAGGACGAAACTGGCCATAGTCTAATAAGCGCTGGTAGACCCCAGGATAGTTGGGACAGCAGGCACTCGTCGTTGGTCACCATAAAGTTCACGGTATCGGTTACGTGCTGCGGCTAACCCCCACCGGTCACGACATAACACACTATCATATCTAAATACTCCCGATTAGAATAAGTAAACGGCATTGTTTATACGAAACTGTGCGAGCGCGCGGACGTAGCGAGAAGACACACGACAGCACACCCTTACCGCGCGACAGATATCGGACGACTAAAGTGGGCGGGAAGGGTTGGTGGGAGCCGCGGGTAGGGGAAGCGGGCCGCGCGGTGCTCGAGCGCCGAGACGTAAGCGCAGCCCTGCGTACAGCGCACATAAAAATGTTTTACTAAATGGTTATTTTTATATGAAAAAGTAAAACCGCACGAAAAATTTTTTTTTTTGTTGTATATATTAGTTTTATTTTTATTTAGAATTAAAGACTCGCATAATTAGTGCATTCGATCTAATTAAAAGTGACAGAGACACGTTAATCGCAGTGCAATCCAATGTAATACGTCGTGCTCACTTGTGCATTGGACAAAGTGGAGGACATTTTCAGCACCTTTTGTAAATAAGGTAAAAATTAAGACTTCTTTTATATAGTTTTTAAATGATTGTAAATAGGTTGATTCAAATTTTTAAACATACCAACTTATCGAGCTTACTTAATTTAAAAACAGTAATTCATTAATATGGCCAATAAAAAAAGCTACTTGTAAGAAATTCGATAAATTGCCAGTCCAAAGTCTGAAAAATGTGATGGGAAAATTAGATTCAGCTGTTTACGAATTTGCAGTGTCGCAGGGGTGACCGAACTCGAGCGCGCGGCCGCGCGGCGCCACGCCAGCGGCGGCTTACACGGTGTACAGTGCGCATATTCAATAAATTTGTGCGTAGTGAAAATATTGCATATCTTTGAAACGAATTTTTATTTAGAAAAAAAAAAAATTTTTGATTATTTTTCATTTATTATTCCAAACAACTCCTCAACTTGCTTAAAGTTAATTTTTTAACACCTTATATACTACACACAATACAAACATGAACTTATTATGTAAATAAACCGCCGCGCTTACCAGTTCAAATGAATGATCTTAAATACGTACATCGGCCACTAAACACACGCCACCTTGCTTGCACCCGTCCGCCCGATCACACCGAAGTATTCTGTGTATCCATATAGGTGGGATTAGTTCTGAATCATAGATAGAATCGTTGCATCCTGTTTCCGTTATTGCAAAAAGATCATTACTATGGGAAGAAATTCCCACAGTAATGATCTTTCACGTTAGAGGATTGGTCCTCTAACGTTCTGGTAGTATAACTCCACAGAATTTAGTGAAAAAGAAAAAATTAAAATGCCTGGAAAAGCTACTGGTACCTGAAGACGCTAACGAACGGCGATCTACCGATTTCCCAGTAGTCAAAACTCATCGATTTGTGTATCCTGCCCGTCCTAACCTACGGTGCTCAGACCTGGTCAGGCCTTAGGGTTTGCCAAAGAGCAATGGAGCGCAGTATTTTAGGCGTTAAAGGAACTGACAGAATACGAAACACCACGCTGCGCTCCAAAACTAGCTGTTACGCTGTACGCTGAAAACCGCTGGGATCCTAAACGTAATTTGTAATATGGGTGCCAGGATCACCTACAAAATTATAATAGCATACGACCACGGCTTTACCTTGACCATTTTTGTACCTATATCTTGATTTCTGTCTGAAATATTTTCTTGTTTCGTACTTTTTAGATCTTCATCACTTTTATTTATCCGTAGTCGGCTTACAGTTTTTAAAACTTAACATTTTATTTTTAAATCATTTATTCATAAAAATATGTATTTCTGTCGTCTTTCATATTAAAACTATTGTTAGAGATAAGAAAAATAATATTTTATCATGGACGATTTAAAAAAAAAGTGCAGCATTTCCAGGAATATGAACAAAAAAACAAATAATTTGCAGGAAATGTTGCAGTTCCCGAGATATCCTGATTTTTACATACGAGGGCGACACTGAAAGTTCTTAGAACGGGCCACTTGTAAACGATATAATAAAAAAATAAGTTCAAATTTTGAAAATAGAACTCTGCCAATATTATTGTGTATGTATTTTATTCATTTGTCATTTGTTTATGATTTGGCGGCAAATTGAAAATTGTCTGCGTCACGTTAGCATGAATTTAACGCGAGAAAATTGTCGTACAATGATTTTTTATGACTTTCGATGTCATTTAAGTCAACAAGAAAGTTAAGATAGACTTCGATTGGCCTTTCACGATGAAGCCCCATCTCGTGCCACTGTTTACAACTGGTTTAATGAGTTTAAACGTGGTCGCACTAATCTCACCGATGATCTGCGTGAGTGACGGCCTTCTACGGCGACGACTGAAGATAACATCAGTGTTGTGCGGCGTATGATAGAGACTGACAAAAGAGTCACTTATCAGCAGATTCGGACAAGCTTAGGCATCGGTATGAGTCAAGTGTACAAAATCCTCCATGAACATTTAGCGGTCAGGAAGCTTTGTGCTCCGTGGATACCTCATAATTTGACAGAGGCCCAAAAGCTCCGTCGTGTTGATTGGTGTCGTGAAATGGTTCAAAAATTTAACGGAGGTGACTCAAACGCTGTGTTCGACATACTTAAGGGTGACAAAAGCTGGATTTATTGTTATGATCCTGAAACTAAGGGACAGTTTGCTGTCTGGGTGTTTCTTTCGGAGGAGTTGCCAAATAAAGTGAAGAGAGGTCGAAGCGTGGGAAAAAAGATGGTGACCTCGTTCTTCGGAAGGACAGGTCATTACGTAACAATTGTTTTAGAGGATCGAAAAACAGTTACTGCAGAGTGGTACACTAACAATTGTTTGCCACTTGTCTTGGAAAAAGTTCGGGAGAAACGACCTCGCAGTAGGATCCTCCTTCACCACGACAACGCCTCGTCGCACACCGCCAAGCAAACAATCGACTACTTGGCGACGTCAGACGTGGAATTACAGGGTCATCCACCCTATAGCCCCGACCTCGCACCTTGCGATTTTTATTTATTTCTGAAAATAAAAGAAAAACCCCGAGGAAAACGTTTTATGGACGCCGAGGAAGCAGTGGCTGCGTTTCAAAATACCGTCGAATAGACCCCTAAGGACGAGTGGGCAAAGTGCTTTTCTCAGTGGTTCCATCGGATGCAGCGATGTATTGATGTAAATGGACACTATTTTGAAAAAATATAATAAAACTAATAACTTGCTAGTTTGTTCAGTTTTTTATTTTCTAAGAACTTTCAGTGTAACCCTCGTACAACCTGCTCCATACATATTTTTCGTAAAAAAACTAAGTTTCATTTTTCAAAACTTACTTCATGTGATATTTGACCTTACTAATTAGAAACCATTTCGAGCCCAAAATTTTGAAGTTCTGGTCTTCGAAGGAACTTCGAAGCTCTGGTCTTCTAGGCGCGATTTTCAATCCAGTGTGCGACGCTCGCTGTATAATATCTTTTCACGCCGGGGCGTGTTTCAGGCGAGAGCGGCGCGGGCAAGACGGAAGCGGCGCGCGTGTGCCTGCAGTGCGCCGTGGTGGCGGGCGAGGGCGGCGCAGGGGGCGCGGGCGAGGCGGGCGCGGCCGGCGCGCTCACGGCCGCCGGCACGCTGTTGGAGGCCTTCGGCAACGCCGCCACCGCGCGCAACCACAACGCCAGCAGATTTGTGACTATAATTATCTAAAGTAGCTAGAGATTCGTTTTCACCTTACGAGCGCGCCTGGACCGATTGCGCGCAGTCAGAATGTTCAAGTGTCATTAATGTCTCCTTGCATCATACCACCCAATGAGCCTTCCCATCAGTTTTCAAGATAGTTCAAGTAGCAATAATGTAGTTCGTAAGGATACGTTCTAATATTACGTTCTTAGCATCTTATATTTTTGTAAATTTTCAATGTCACATTCCACAAAACTTCTTCCTTTAACTCCACAAACTTCAGCATAATTATCATATCACGCTCATTCCACTTTTTTAGCGACACACTTGTGATTTCTTACGAGACGTCATAATCAACAACTTATGGCAGAAGTATTGAACAGTATCGACAAAAACAAGATATGTTTGAGTATATTTCTAGACTTGGCCAAAGCCTTGGATACTGTCTCTGTTTCCTTATTGCTTAAAAAGGCAGAATGCAAGGGTATTAGGGGCCTGCCTCTGAAATCGACCGCGATCGGTCGATTTCAGATCGTTGACTATCTGTCTAATAGAAAACAAATTGTTAGATTTGATAGTTACTCAAGTAAGGAAGAGTCTATTGAATATGGTGTATCACAGGGCAGTATTTCGGGCCCCACCCTATTTCTTATATACATTGAAGACTTATCAAGTTAATACTAAAACATGGAGAAATTATTAACTTTGCAGACGACACGGTTACCACTTTTACGGGCAGGAACTGGAACGAGGTAAACGATAACGCCGAAAAGGGGTTTAGTCTCGTTACTAAGTGGCTAGATAACAAATGTTGATACTCAATCTATCAAAAACAAAAATAATTACTAAACAGAATTTCTAAACCATCTTCTGAAATGATAACTGTGCGAGCTCACACATGTAACTTGCTCACTACTCAAAATTGCGATTGTAACCGTCTCGATATTGCTTCAACAGACGGGTATTTGGGGATCCAAATAGATGAACAACTGAACTAGAACAGCCAAATCTCAATCCTATCGAAGCGTTTAAGAAAACTATTCTATGTGTCCAGAAACCTACAATATGTCTGTGACCCAAAGCTGCTTACAACAACCTACTATGCGTTATGCCAATCAGTTATTACATATGGCACATCCATCTGGGGAGGATGTGTTAGATACAGCTTATCAAAGCAGAAAGAGCGCTACGGGCCATTTTAAAAACTATGCTGTTTAAAAAATATAGATTTTCGACCGATGAACTGTACAAGCTAAGTGAGGTTCTTAGCATTCGACGACTATACATTGAGAAGATCTTACGTTTTCAACACAACAACAAACGGATTTTCCAGACGCTATTCGAAGAGCTTACAAAGTCTACAAACAACCAATATATAGGACAACATTTGCCCAGCGATTTCTTTTCTTTCTAGCTCCGTATATTTATAATACATTTAATGTAATTACCATACCAGTTGTACTATTATAGTAGTTTTTACGAGGGTGACACTGAAAGAGTAGAGTAATTCTTAGAAAATCAAAAACTGAACAAACTAGCAAGTTATTAGGTTTATTATATCTTTTTAAAATAGTGTCCATTTACATCAATACATCGCTGCATCCAATGGAACCACTGAGAAAAGCACTTTGCCCACTCGTCCTTAGGTGTCTCTTCGACGGCATTTTGGAACGCAGCCAGTGCTTCCTGGGCATCCATAAAACGTTTTCGTCGAAGTTTTTCTTTCATTTTCGGAAATAAATAAAAATCGCAAGGTGCGAGGTCGGGGCTATAGGGCGGATGACCCACTAATTCCACGTCTGACGTCACCAAGTAGTCGATTGTTTGCTTGGCGGTGTGCAACGAGGCGTTGTCGTGGTGAAGGAGGATCCTACTGCGAGGTCGTTCCTCCCGAACTTTTTCCAAGACAAGTGGCAAACAATTGTTATTGTACCACTCTGCAGTAACTGTTTTTCGATCCTCTAAAACAATTGTTGCGTAATGACCTGTCCTTCCGAAGAACGAGGCCACCATCTTTATTCCCACGCTTCGACCTCTCTTCACTTTAGTTGGCAACTCCTCGGAAGGAAACACCCAGACAGCAGACTGTTTCTTAGTTTCAGGATCATAACAATAAATCTCGTAATCTTTCGTCACTTCACTTCGTCACTAGGATTTTGTGCACTTGACTCATACCGATGTCTAAGCTTGTCCGAATCTGCTGATAAGTGACTCTTTTTTCAGTCTCTATCATACGCCGCACAACACTGATGTTATCTTCAGTCTGCAGTTGTAACAGTGGCACGAGATGGGGCTTCATCGTGAAAGGCCAATCGAAGTCTATCATAACTTTCTTGTAGACTTAAATGACATCGAAAGTCATAAAAAATCATTGTACGAAAATTTTCTCGCGTTAAATTCATGTTGACGTGACGCAGACAATTTTAAATTTGCCGCCAAATCGTAAACAAATGACAAATGAATAAAATATATACACAATAATATTGGTAGAATTCCATTTTCAAAATTTGAACTTATTTTTTTATTATATCGTTTACAAGTGGCCAGTTCTATAAATTTTCAGTGTCGCCCTCGTAATTCCATGGTTAATAGTCAATTTCCTTATCCATCAAGGTCCTTGGCTTAACATACATATCTCTCACTGTACGAGCATTGCGAGCAAACATTACGCACCGCTCACTGTTGACAGTAGTCGCACATGGCACGCGCAAGCATGACCCAGTGGCCCGGTGGCGGCGCCGCCCAGCCGCCCAGCGGCCCAGTGGCCCAGTACAATGCTCGTGTTTCCTTTCGCAGGGAAAGCTGCTGGAGATCGAGTTTGACTTCAAAGGCGAGCCGGTGGGAGGACACATCACGCACTGTGAGTGCACCCTTTATTATTTTATCATATTTTATTATTTAAACATAGATGATCACACCCGTATTACCCGAAGGGTTGAGCAGAGGTGTTCAGTGCACCCACGTGTCGCCACTTATATATGTAATGGATGGCGAGTCAATTGCCATCAATCGGGCATAAATCCAGGCTTCAGCTGCTACTGAGAAATGCCTTAATTAACTTTGTCAGAGCTAGGAATTGAAACCAGGACCTTAGCTCAGCTGCCGCGCTTGCGAGCACTAGTCCAACGAGGCAGTCCCGAGCGGCGCGGCGGCGCGGCGATGGGAGCCGGGCTCGGTAAACAAGATTCGAAAATAACTTGCTCATTTACTAAATTGACATGGAAACAAGTCAAATCTGCTTTAATGGGAACAAATATTAGTTTAAAAATAAGAAACAAATGTTGAAAATCAAGTAATAACATGGCAAACTAAAATACACACATCAACACAATCCAGGGATATTTTAGTTATTCAGTAGAACCACACACATTATTAACTTTGTTTAATTTCCTATTAGAGCATAAAATAATGCGCATTTTGATAAAAGTATGCTATAAGATTTTCGAAGTATGTAGTTACTTTTCAATAGGTACATGAATAACTAAAGTATCTCTGGATTGTGTTGATGTGTGTACTGAAGGTTTATGTAATATATACAGGGTGAATTTTTCAAGTGGACGTGGATGGCCAAATTCGAAACTATGAGTAATAGCGTAAACGTACTAAAAGGAGACACGGGCACGATTTTGATGAAACTAAAACTGAATCATTGGAAAAATCAATATTTCTAGCCAGGAATCGATCCCGTTGATTTTGAAAAAAAAAACACATACTGTATTATTACACCATTCGATAGTGTCTAATAACGATCAAATTCTGGGAAGTAACGAGTAATGACATACGGCAAACTTAAAGAAAATGTTGGATTTTAATAAACTGCTTCTTATTTTAAAATGTTCATACCTACATTACATGTACCTTGTTCGAAATGATGCTCAATGTTTTTATTAAGAGCCATTTCACGTTTTTACGCAAATATCTAAGACTTTAGTCGCCTAATTTACCATCTTAGGTAAACTTGAATAAATGTTAAAAAAACACTAGTCTTTCGTATTGATACTTCATGTAATACATTTACAAAAACTTATTTGTTTACTATGTTGTGATTAATCTCCCACAACTAGTTTACTGAAAAATCATCGCACAGAGTCAATTTCAGACTCGCTATATCTATCATTAATATTTATAAATTTCACTGAAAAAAATACATAAAGCGTCAGGCGTATAACTTTGTCGACATACAGTGTACAATCGCCAGCACATCAAGTTACCCCACTTTGACCTTGAACGCGTTATGAGCAACTACAGCGAGAATCGTGCGAAAGAGATGTATAGCCTTTTGTCAGTTCTTACTTGTAATGTTTCGTGCTGCAGTGCGTACGTGAAGGTGTGTGTGTGCGCATCGTGGTGTAGAATAAAATACTATGCGATAAGAAATGGCGTAGCTGGTTTATTTATTTATTTATTTAATCTTTTTGCACAAAAAAAAAGGTACAAAGGCGGACTTAATGCTTTAGGCATTCTCTACCAGTCAACCAAGGGTGGTGAAGAGATTAGATGGCAGGTGCTTTGGTTGAGAGGGACAATAATAAAAAAAAAAAACTCTTAGAACTAGGTAAACAAATACATAAATAGGTTATATACATACACATACATACTATTACTATAATACAAACTATAATATATATAAATATATATATATATATACAAAATCAAGGAAGAATCACTGGTCAACAGGAAAAACCTTTTTGCATGTAACATAAAAACTTTTGTCTAGTTATGTTACTAGTCTGTCTTGTCTAGTTGTGCTAACGTACGTGGACTCCATTTGCCCTGATATCGTTTTTCTATGGTAGAAATGTCTTGGTGGAATCTTTCACCGTGTTCATCGCTGACGGCGCCCAAATTTTGAGGAAAGAAGTCTAAATGTGAATGAAGAAAATGTATTTTCAGCGACATATTACAGCCCAAACCCTGATAAGTAGATAACAGCTCCGCGAAAATACTTTTATAGTCACTTGATCGGTGATTTCCTAGAAAATTCGAAGTCACTTTCATGAAAGATTCCCAACCTGATTTTTCCGAATCACTAAGCTTTTCTTTAAATATTTCATCTTTCATCAATTGCCTGATTTGAGGGCCAACAAATATCTTTAATTTTGGCCTCACTCAGTTTAGGAAATTTTTCTTTCAAATATAAAAACCCGTCACCACTTTTAAACATAGCTTTTACGAAGTTTTTCATGAGCCCAAATTTAATGTGTAAAGGTGGTAATAATATATTATCAGACTGTACCAATGGAGGATATTTAATATTTTTTTTCCTGGAATAAGAGATTGTTTTTAAGGCCAGTCTTTTTTAACATAATGATTTTTCCGATCTCTGCTGTCCCACTCACAAATAAAACAACAGTATTTTGTATACCCTAGTTGTAATCCTAAAATAAGGGCAATCACCTTTAAATCTCCACATACAGCTTGGCCAAAAAGTCGTGAAAATAATGGTGGCGCCACTATCGTGCATGTTGTAACCCTATATAGTACGACTAAAACGGTTTTGATATTAGTTTTTTTTTAATTAATGTGAATATTGGCGGGTTTTATGAAAACAAGAAAAGCTCTGAAACGCTTGTTCAGCCATTGCCTAGAATGATAACATTTGCAGTTATTTAATTTAATTAATTAATAATAAAATTATTCGGTATTTCAAAATACTTTGATATCAACTAATCCCACATTATGTGAGACAATTTTATGTTTTACAAGACCCCAGATCAATTGAATAGGGTTTAGTTCCCAGTGACAAGTTGGAAGCTTTACTACTGTGTGACTGTGTCCCACAAATCCAAGTTCTCTAACCACAGGCAAAATGAGTTGGTGACAATGATATTCTAATAAACAGATATGTTATACACTTACAAAACAACAGAAAAAAGTGTTCCGCGCCGAGAGGCAGCACACATACACACTTTTCATTCATTTTACATTTCACTACAAGTAAAAAGGATAGAAAAAGGATAGCTTGATAAAACCAATAAGAACAAAAGTGACAGCTAGATGTTGTCAATTGCGCATGAATGTAAACAAACATTATTCGGGCCACCAATCACTGCACGTTGGAATCATAGACTAACAAATTAACTAGGCAGAAAGTACAAACCGCGTGTGCAGAATTTGCAGTCGGGATTTGTGCCTATGCAACGAATAAACACTATTAAAAGGTAGGTAGGTGAAAAATAAAACACGTTTTAAAAAGAAAGAAATATATATATTGTAAAAATAATCATACATCTTCGAAAATATTTAATTTATTTCTTTTCTGTCTCTTAGAGAGCTTTTTTATTTCGGGATTATTTTTATAAACGGAATGGAGGCGAACTGTTGTGTACTTCAATTATAGTTTTAATTAAATGTATTTTACTTGTTGTTTCAAAAATATCTTCCATATCCGGTATGCTGACATTGTCGAGACTTGTCGGAGAGTTTTGAATACTTATATTGATGTGTTCCTGGGAAATAAAACAAACTTTAAAAAAAGTTAAATACAAACGACGTTATAAGTAAAGGGAAACTAGTAGCGGATTGAGATTATACTTAAAGCTGAATAATGATTATCGTTTTATTTAAAATGCCAGAACAAATGCTAGAGCAAATCGTAGGGTAGACTGCGAAATACTCATTTTTTACACTTTTAATTACCACTATAACGAGAACAGCGTTCTTTTTGAGAAGTGTTCGACCTTTGTTTGAAGTATATTTATCAGTAGCCTTGACATGATTGCTACAAATTCTACTGCTTTTTGAAGGCGTCCAACTGGATTCACTTCTTTGTTTACGAACAATTGCGATCCACTCTTGAAGCCGGTTCTCAGTGGTTGGAAACCTACGAAGAAAAGACGGTAAATAGTCAAACTCGCTGTTGTCACACAGTAAAGTAATATAAACGATTAATTTCTTTGTTTACGAACAATTGCGATCCATTCTTGAAGCCTGATCTCAATGGTAGCTTTATTTTAACACTATCTGTGACATATTATGGTAACGATAAGCTATCAATATTTTCTTTTCCTACATATGACATGTTTAAGTTATAATTAAATATATCAAACAAAATTATAAAGAAAAGTTATTAAAAGGGAAACTAGAACTCTGCTGTAAAGATGACTTTACTGCCTAATATTCGCATCTGTACTTTTATTCTATGTCCGGAGTGCACGCATCCTTGTCGTTCTTACGACAAAAAATGTATTTTCCATCTCTTTCTTTTTTCTAACCTCCAAATATCAGAATTTTAGGAAAATAATTGAAATCTATTAATAAATCAAAGTATATTTTGTACTTACGTGTGGTATGAGATCCCTTGTGTTTTATTAACTTTGGTATCATAATTGGTACACTTTCTAAATACGCAAGATGGCATTTTGGATGGTAATTACGTAGCAGCGCGCACCGTACCACTCGTAGACGTGCGTGACACAGACTAAAGGCAATACGTCCCAATTAGGACGTTTTCTAGTCTTCACGATTTGCGCGCTCATAACATATCTGTTTACTAAAATATCATTGGTTGGTGATGAGTGAGTTGGTGTTCTAAAGAAAAACCAAAAAAATAACCAGAATCAAAAATTTTAATCAGAATAAAAAATGTTTTCCTCTAAGTAGTCCACGCCCGAAAACTCTTCATCCATGTCTTGGTGAGAGCTTTCACCAAAACTCTGCTGGCTATGTTCAGATGTGTCACTGTTGCTGCTTTCACCTTGTAGGTTTATGATATTTTTTTCAATGTCACTATACACAGTTTGCCCGCTTCGAAAATAACCTTTTTCTATTTTCATGACATGTTGACATGAATTTTTCCAGTCGTCAACTGAAATGGTCTGAAACGCTTGTTCAGTCACTGCCTAGAACAATAAAATAAAAACAACTAAACATTTGCAATTACTTATTGTAATGAATTAAAAATATAGCCTTGTAGTACTGATGGATTTACCTAAAAAATACTATAGTTATTTTTGTTCGGTGATTTATTTTATGTAATATTAACAAAAAGTATCAAAATTATACGAACGCGCTGCATTCCGAATGTATTTTGTAAACATAACCTCAAATTCGTGAATGTACATTTCAATAATTGTATGAAAGCTTTATAATAGATATTGCACCTTGAAATACACACATTAGATCTGATTACATGTATAAAATATAATTTTACCTGTCATTTCAGCGGTTCTTTTGTACACATCGTTAAAATCGGATAAAATTTGTCCGGCCTCGAGTTCCGCCAAACATCTCACGTACACTTATAAATTATTGCTCTTGCGGAGCTGCGAATAACAGATCTGTTCATTATGAACACAATGGGTCACCAGTATCACCACGATAAATCAGATAAATAAATAATAAACACGAGAAACAGTCACCGATTACAAGAAATGACAGAATATGTACCTTACTCGACGAGGCAGAGCGAGTGTTGCCAATGATTAAATATTTTAGTTCCGTTTCAGGACTTTCTTGCCAAACTGTACTTTCCAGTTGTGTTCGTTATATTGAATTTTTTCCAAGAGAAATTTAATAGTTTCATAAGACTCTTTCATGTTAGAAGCCTCACCTAATGGTATAGAGGGAAGTTTATTGCCGATATGTAAAAGAACAGCCTTTAAACTTACTTTTGAACCATCGATAAATAAACGCCATTCTTCTGCTTTATATTCTATACCCAAGATAGTCATTACGCCATAGACATTATTACAAAATCCCAGTTGATCATCTAGTGAAAAGAAATCTTTTAGCTCTTCATCTCGATTGCGAAAGAAACATACTTTTTTTTTGGTTGTAATAAGTTTTAATTTTCCCTTTAATCGAGAGCCCAAAAGTTCTGCCTGTTGTTTAGACAAATGTAAGTCGCGTACCAAATCATTGAGATCTCCTTGAGATAGTAGATTGATTCATTAGATGCGGGAGCTTCTTGAAAGTCAGGATCTGATATGTCGTCTTCGATTGCTTCTTGCGTAGCGGCCAGATCGGAACCTTGAGGTGGTTCTGGTACAGGTAGCTCTTCACTATGAGGGATCGGTCTTTTAGCCGATGGCAGGTCAGGATACTTAATTTTACTTTTTGTTTTAATTGTAATACCTTTTGTATCAGTAAGACAAAAATAACAATCAGATGAGTGATTCGTTGGTTCCGTCCAAATCATAGGGATTGCAAAAGGCATAGATCGAGATCTTTTCGCCCATCGAGTAAGAAGACCCACACATGTAACACAGCAGATATGTGGGACCCACTCTTTGTCTTGTTGTCCGATCGCAAAGCCAAAATACTGTTCATATAACTTAATTACTAATGGTGTCAAATTCCTTCGCTGAGTTTTAAAAGTAATGTCGCCACAAATGTAACAAAACTTATCAGGATAATTTTTACACTTTCTTGACATTATTTAAAAATCACTAAACTCAGAAAACAGAAAAAAACACTATGCTCTTCAAATAAATAAATGCTCTGAATGCGAAAGTGAAACAAAGACGGTTGGTTAACTTTCAATTTTGTGGGTAGTAACTGTAACACAAAAACGAGACCTGATGGAATCAAAATAAATATGGGGATAAAATGAGGGTAGGTTGTATTTCAAAATTAAGAAGCACCTTTCTTTTGAAAAATAATTTGTTGACCAGTGAATTGAATCGAATCGAAATAATGGCATGGTAAGAAAAGCAGGCGGCCCGCGCAATGTCTAAAATACTTATGAGAGCTTATAATCAGTTTGTTTTATTGAAATGATATTTTACTTAATCCTTTATTTTTACATATTTGTTTCTATTACCTATAAGTATTAAGTAGGTATTACCTGTTATATATATATATTATACTCATGCTACATTTGAACAGGTAGGTAGGTACGGTGTACACCGTTACACAATTATATATATATATATATATATATATAAAATTGTGTAACGGTATATATATATATAATTAACTAGCGAAATTTCACGCTCTCGATGAATGTGGTTAAGTAGCCAGGTAGGTATATTATTATTTATTTCAAAATAATCGGATAACAGAGATCCGCAGTGTTAGTAAAGTACCTTATACCTAGTGTTAGTATATACATAAATTAAAATAACAATTTGGGTATGAGTCACCTTGTAAAGAAGACGAAACCAGTTTCTCAACCGGTCATCTTCTCCACAAAATGCCTCATGAAAGGGGAAAACACATTTTCAGTCACTGTTTTGAGAATGCTGTTGCCATTGGCCCGGGTTCTAGCTGCCACAGACGCTATTTTCTTCCGCACAATTGCCTGGAAGCCATCAGTACGGCTCTGCGTAAACATCTCTGACGCACTACAGAACCGGGGCAGTCTCAAGAGCATTCTAAAAACATTGTTGTACTGGACGCGCAGAACATCTAGCGACCTTTTGGTGTAGCTGATCCACAGACCACCCGTGTACAGACCCTGACAATACGCTTTGAAAAGCGTTATTTTTACCTGCTCCGTGCAGCGGGCGAATCTACGAGCTAACATATTACCGCGGACCGCCAAAGCCCTGCGCTGCCTCTCAATATCCACATTGTCTTTCAGGTCGTCGGTAAGCATATGTCCCAGATATTTGAATTGTTTTACTCTTCTTATGCTCAAGCCATTTAGGGTAAAGTTAGGTGAATAATCTGTACACTTACCGGCGACCCCAAAGACCATGTACTCACATTTCTTCACGTTATACACGAGCCCATGCCTAGCCGCGTAGTCCTCGCAAACTTTCAACATCTCTCTAATAGAACCTGCAGTCGGGCCCAGCAGCACCATGTCGTCTGCATAGCTGATGCTGTTAATATTAACACCACCCACCCGACAGCCAACACGCATACTGCTGAGCTCGACTATGAGGTCATTCGCATATAGGTTGAAGAGCCTGGGTGAGGTCAACCCTCCCTGCCTCACCCCGCACTCCAACCCATAAGCTTCAGAGAGAATGTTGGACCACTTTACATGATTCGTTTGGTTAGCATACCAAAATTGCAGAACCTTTAGAACTTCCGCCGGTACATTCCTGTCCCCCAACTTCCTCCAGAGCACATCATAAATGACACAAGGTCAAAAGCCCTGGAAAAATCCAGGAAACAGGCGTACACCGTCGTTTTACGTTCTGTATATTGGAACTATGTATAATCCGATGTGAGAAAAACATTTTTTTTTAAATTTCAAGCAGGTTTTAATAACCCTTTGCGGGTTTTATTACCTACTTACTGGCGGGCTGGCGGTCAACTGTTTTCGTGTGTTCCTGGATCTTCTATTCTAAGTTACGAAATTTAATGCTGGAAACCCATAACACAATCTGCTTGAAATTTTGAAAAAAATATGGATACTTAGGTACCCCGTCAAGAACCTGTGTGAATTTTAGCCAATTAATTATACCTATAAAAAGTTTCTTGTCAGTTCGCCGTGTTTGAGATTAACTTTACGTCCGCGACACGATCTTATTACTAAAATAATAAGTTTGAACTTAGTAACGGAATTATGTAAACCTACCGAAGTTTGCTTTTACATGCAAGTTCAACCTTATTACGCTAGTAATAAGATACGATTTCGAAGATTATGAATTTTTAAATAAAATTCTAATTTATAATTATCGTTACTTCATCATCATCATTAGTCTATAGCCGCCTCTCCATTGCATGCCATTTAACTCGATTTTCGGAAACTCTCATCCAGCTGCTACCAGCCATCCTACGAGGATCGTCGCTCCCCCTAGCCTAGCGTTACTTCTTTACATCCTAAACATTTTATAAATGAGAATATGAGTTTCTTTGTTTGTAACGCATCATCATGAAATGTTGCATGTAACACGTTGTCAGGGGTACAGAAAAGGACATGGGATCCCGTAGGAACCTATTCCTATGGGAACTCCGGTGCAGCCGCATAAAATGCGAAATTGAGTTTGTTTATTTGTTACGCTTTCAGTTTTCACGCAGCGGCTTAGCTAGCCGTAATGGGGCCCATATCAAATAATCTGGGTGGGGTCTTTTGCAAAAAGGACAGTGACAATCCGACTGTATTTTTTTTCATGTTTGTTACCTACCTCAGCACTCCGTTATTTATAAGCCAATTTTCAAAATTCTTTTTTTTATTTGTAAAGATATACTTTCAGATTGGTCCCATACAAATTTCATCAAAAACGGTTCAGTAGTTTGGTTTTTAAACCAAACTTACTGGTAAAAATTGCAACTTAAAATTGAAAACAAAAAATCTTTGTAAAAAAAAAAAAAACAACCGACTTCCAAAAAAGACACTACAAAGTGAACAGTAACTTTAATTTCGGAAGCCGTTGGCAAACAACGAAAATGCGAACCCAACGACACCGACTTCCGAAATATGATAAAGTTATTTTTCATTGGTAGTGTCTTTTTTGGAAGTCGGTTGTTCTTTTTTTTTTTGCAAATAAGTTTTTTTAAGTAAATCAATATGCCGTCGGGGCCCCGTATAATAGATACGGCGGTAGCTCCCCTGCTTTTGGCGCCTTAACTAGACAGCCGATAATTTTACATATTTTTGCTATCAGAAAAGGATATAAGATATACGATAGGTTACTACGGTTAAATAAAATAAAATGCGGAATAACAATCTTAATTTTTTTATTTAATATAATAAATGGTAAAATAAGTAATTAATTGAAAACTTAAAAAACAAATACCTACTCTAAATTAAAATATACTTACAACAAAATTTATAAAACCAAGCTATACAATAGACTAAAAATAAGTAGATAATATTTATTTTTTACAAGCTTTTGTTTGTAGAATGAGTTTATTTGCGGTAAACATGACGCAAAAAGGAACAAAAACACAAAAAAAAAAAAAACAATTATTAGTATTAGTTTTATTGATATTTGTACCAGATTAATTATACAGTTACATCTGTCACCAATGGTTGCCAAGCAAAATCCAATGCTGCCGC
Source organism: Apamea monoglypha (assembly GCA_911387795.2). NCBI lineage: Eukaryota > Metazoa > Arthropoda > Insecta > Lepidoptera > Noctuidae > Apamea > Apamea monoglypha. The sequence continues at coordinate 94,324 of OU426925.1, forward strand.
CAAACAAGAGTAGGCTTGTACCTAGATTAGTATAATTTGACTGGGCTGTACTGGGCCCCGCACCCACAGGCGGCACGGCGCGACAATTTCATTGATACGTCTCAGCCTGCTTTGGTATCCCGAAATGTGAATGCTAACCAAGATAAAATAAGATCTCAAATCATTTGCGCTTACCCTGGAAAATCCCTTGTCGTGCCATGCCGCCAATACTTAAATTATCGCCAACAATTACTAAAGGAAAAATGCTCAAGAATATTACAATGGTGCGAAAAGAAGTATAAAATTTAAATTTACACTATCTTTATCACGTTATTAGAAGAATTATCCATACTAATATTATAAATACGAAAGTAAATTTGTCTGTCTGTTACGCCTTCACGGCCAAACCGCTGGCTAATTGTGATGAAAAATATGGAGATAGTTTGAAGCTAGTTTATTATGACGCAACATCAACGAACGACATGTCTGGCTTCTTTCCCAAAACGAGCAATGGAAGAATAAGCGTTTGAGAAACAGTGGTTGGAAATACCTAAATACCTTTATTTTGATAAATAAAATAATTACAATATTAAAATACAACTTATGGATTGTATTGTAAAACTGTGCTACTATTTAATGTGAAAGTTTGTGAGAATGGATGGTCAGTCGCTCCATGTAAAATACTGGTATTCAGCTGCATCCGGTTAGACTGGAAGCCGACCCCAACATAGTTGGGAAAAAGGCTAGGCAGATGATGATGGATGGCTGGATGTTTGTTACTTTTCACGCCTTAACGTTTGAACGGATTTCCGTGAAACTTGGCACTTAAATAGACCATGAGCTGGATTAACACATAGGATAGGTTGCTACGGAAACCCGAGGGAATGAAGTGCATTATTTACTAGTGCCGTAGAATCGGACTTCGTCATCTAAAGGTAAGTTTAGGCTACGACACTATACGCCGTGCACTCAGTGTCCGGCACAGTGTCTGTGTGTGTGAACACTCATAAACTCAACGAATACCTACACCTTGCGACACCGAGTGCTTAGACACTCGGTGTCGCAAGGTGTAGGTGTTCAGACACGGTGTCAGACATTGAGTGTACTGCCTATAGTGTTGTAGACTAAACTAAGTTCGCTCGGGTCTTATTAGCGACAAAGAATATGCACTGACCTAAAAGAGCCCAAACTTGACTTCAGAAATACGCAACAAGATCGGCCTTTCAGTTGTTATGCAATGGATGAACTACATGGGATCGTAACGCGTTGCCAAAACAATATAATATATTATTATTAAATGATAAATAAAAAGTTACTTACATAAATTAAACTCTAATAACTATAGGTACCGTAAAATTGTAATAACATAACAATACAAATATAAGCAAATATAGGTATTTATTTATTAATATTATTATAAAATTATTGTTGAAATGAAATGAAATAAAAAAATATATACTTAACAATATAATAATATATATATTTAATATTTGGTCGGACCACCTTGCGCTTCTAAAACGGCGTCCAGCCTGTCCTTCATGCCGGCCACCATGTTCCAGCAAGTGTCCTTGCCTCTGAAATGCTCCCATGTAGTATGGGCTTCTCGCCGCAAGTTTTCATTGTTGCGGATTTCTGACGCATGCTAATCGAGAACCATGAGACCCCATAGATTCTCGATTGGGTTTAAATCGGGGCTCTTTGCAGGCCATGGCAGACGGACGACGTCATTCTGTACCACGAACCACTCCTGCACCACCCTGCAGGTGTGCACGCGGCAGTTGTCTTGGCACAAGTAAATAATGCCCTCTGGGTAGTGCAGGCGCACGGTGGGGATCATCACGTCCCGTTAAATTTCGACGTACTGTTCCCCAGTCATGCGCCCGCTAACCTTTTTTTTTTTTTTTTTGTTCCGGGGTGGAAAATCCTCATGGATGTCCGCCGCCCTAGGGCGGGCGACGGGGTCTGTCAGACTCTTACTGACTAAAAACCACCCCAGTGTTCCATCTCTCACCTACGCCGGGGGTTGCGGGAACGTAAGATCCTTCCGCAACCCCCGACTAGTGCCGGCCCGCCGCCGCGGGCCTCCTCGGGTCAGGGGGGGGAGTGAGGTGTTTGACTCCCCCCGCGACGTCTAAGAGAGGCGCGCGTGGAACACTACGCGCCGCCATCTCGGGTCCTGATGTGTGGGGGGTGACGGACGTCCCCAAGTCCGTCGCCCCTGGACCCATTTAGGGGGGCTGGAAGAGGGCGTTATCCGCCCTCCGCCGACGCCCGGTGCGCCTGCTGCGGGCCGGGTGAGAGGACGAGATCTCCCTCTCCCTTTCCGCAGCCTCCTTCTGCGAGACGACCGTTTCGCAGAAGGATACCACCGCGTCCCAGGACTCTTCGCTGCCGACCATCGACTCGACCACGGCCGGCAGCGACAGGTCACTGCCTACTTCTGAGATGAGGGCACGGCATGGCTCCTCCCAAGCGGCACACTCTGCCAGCGTATGCCACGCCGTGTCCTCCCGGCAGTCGACGCAGTGGTGACACCGGGCGTCCGGCTCCCTGTTTATGCGACACAGGTACTTCCCGAAGCAACCATGCCCCGAGAGCACCTGCGTCACCCGAAACGACAGGGATGGGCCTGGGTCATTAATATCTTCTTGGCAGGGCGGCAGCATCTTTCCGGCGTCCTTAAGGCGCCTCCTGACTGTGTCCATTGAAATCTAAAACAAAGAAAGTTTTGTCAATTTTAATACTTACCTAGGATTCTTTAGTTTTAGTTTAGTTGTCATACACAACTAGTACGGGCCAACTTAACTAATCTGCATTCGCGATTTATTTCCCAAAAATGTAAACAAATATGAGTTTATGGAAAAATAACTTTAATTCCTACACAATAAAGTTTAGTTTACGCTACAACTTCAAACATTTTTATAACTGCTAGTCTAGTAGTGCTAGTCACTCTGAAATCAACCTAATTCCCATTAAAATAAAGTTGATATTTGTTTAACTTGAAATAACATCAATTTGAAACATTAGTTTGAATAAACTTTAAATGAGCATGGGACGGTTAAAAAATATTCTTCAAAATATAAACATAATCAAATAAACAATTTGTCGAATTGAGAACTTCCTTCCTTTGTTGAGGTGGGTTGTAAAGAACTGAAGATTTATCTAATAGTAATACTAATAAGTAGTAATAACAATCACTGAGACTGGCCGCGCGGCGCGCTTAAAACCGGTTTGCGTGAGCGCCGAGCGCCCTTCCAACTACCTACAAGTCTAATAAGTACCTAGTAGGTATTATTTTAATCAATTTTGTTATTCACTTTTTAAGAAAACCATATTTTATGTAAGTGATGAATAAGTTGAGGTGATAAGTGTGATTACAAGCTACACATGGACTCACGCTGTACGAAGTTGATGTTATTCGTGTGGTCAGAAAAGGATCGGCAGAGTGTGCAGCGACCATAGCTGCAACGTCTGCCGCCGTAGTAGCTCTCGCGTAGAGTTGGCGCCGGTGGGCTTCTATGGTTCCGCTTTCTTCCCACCGCCGAAGCCAGAAGTAAACAGTTTTTTTCTGGAACAAAACAAATAGCTATAGTTTATTTGCCTATTATTACTCAATTACTATAGGCAAAGATTTATTAATACTTATATAATTCCCTTCAATAATCGCTTACTTATAGTGATTAAATTATTTATTTACACACAAACATCGCTACCATTACAGGGTTACCCAATGCGATAGCGTGGTAACTAGATTCTAACTATGCTGGGCCCGCTGGGCACGAGAACACGTTTGACCCAGCAATGTTTCAACGGACAAAAAGAAAGTGCGTAATTGCTTAAGTATTTACTTTAAAATCCAATCACTACCTATTGGATTAACTTTTTTTTAGAATGTTTCATGACTAAATTTCCATTTAGTCATGAAACATTATAAACAAAAGTGAGTTAGTGAGCAAAAACAATAGTTCATCGAATTCTGTTTACTTAAATATAAGTCTGATTTTAAGCTTTCACGGTTACTCTACATTTTAATGACGCTTGGAACAGCGCGCAGCGTTAACTAATTTCACAAAACACCATTGACACATTTTTTCAATATTAGCCTTTGTTTATTTTAATTCAAAAATTATAATTACAAAAAATATTACTCACCGTTATGCCCGTCTGCCGAAAAATATCTATCACCCGGCATCCACTCAATCGAAGCGCTATGATGCGGTCTCTCTGAATTTGCCTCAACTGAGGCGCCATAATATTATATTTATAATTTCACAGCACAGTACACAGTATAAAATATACGATTCCAAAAATCCAAACGCTGCAACTGACGTAACGAACGATGTGACGAGTGACTTTCGTTTAATTTCGTGAAGGATCGGGAAAATTCGGGAGCAGTGGCGGACACGCATGGGCGAGTGGGTGTGGCTTTTTCCTAGTGAGACATGATAATTGGCTCCCAATTATTAGTATGTGCAACCATTGGGCAATTTTGAAAACGTTGAAAACTCCACCAGTCTTGCCAAGGATACTTTCTTTCTAACACTCCACGGCGCGTCGTAGTTATAGATATGTGTAGGGTTTACGTTGACGTGCTGCCGTGTGTACTAGAATATTGATAATTAATAACATTAATTAGTAAAAAAGCAAAGTCTTAGGTCAATTTTTACGTTTTATATCGCTATTTTATTATTTTAAAGCGCAATTACATTTGAAAAATCATGTAAAAATAAACTATGTTCTTTTACTAAACTAATTCAAAAGTTTTATTAAAATCAATTAATTTAATCAGACACAATATAATTTTTAACATCACTCTAAATTACAATAAATTACGATGCATAAGCGACGTCTGTCGTCGACGACGGACCTGTGCCATTTTTTCCCGCGTCCCGATTTTCGAGCGCATCTATCGTGGACGCATTGTTATACTAGGACTACAACATTTTGATCCTCCTTGAATTTTTTAAAATAATAATAATAATAAAATAGCTGGCAACACCGTCAACGTCAACACGTCAGATTTCAATAATTTTCACTTTTAATATTGAGAAGCAGTTTTTATACGCAGTTATTGTGAAACCGTACAGGAAAAACCGAAATACTAAATACTTAGGTACCAAGATAATTTCAAAATACAAAAATATAAATTCAATGGACCATAAAATTGCCGAACCGGAGAAACCAAAACCAATAATAGAAAAAATGTGATAATGTTGACAAGGACAGCTTCTCGACGTGCACGCCTATCACCTCCGGACTCTTCACTCAGTTCCGCCTCGCCGCCGCCGGTACTCAGCCCCCACTGTGAGTGCTGTGACGACACCGGCCGCGGCAGTTGCGTCGAGTTCGAGCGACGAGCATTTCTCTCCGCCCACGACGCCACCACCTGCTCGTCGACGGGGAGGACGCCGGCTGCCGGACGGCTTAGGACCTCGAGGCCCACCGGCCTCTGATAGGGTCCCAGCTCCCGGCGGAAGTATGCAGCGCATGAGATGGACACTTCCGTAGCATCATCGTAAGACATTTTTGCAACCATGTTCTACTTATTATGATTTTTGCAATGTTACATTTTTAATAAGGTGTTTACTTTGTCATACTGGAAAATTTTACCGTGTCAACAAAATATCAAGATTGCATGTTTATTTATAACACAAATTGTAAAAACTAAAACTAAATTTATTTTACGTAGGTATTATAACTAGTAAAAGACAATATAATAATAATTATAGAACATAAAGTAAAAAAGGCTTATAGATAAACATTGGCGGCCTTAACCGACGTCATTATAATCTATAGAATTGATGTATCTTGTCTCAGCTATTTTCTTTGCGGGGCATCCTTGGTCGCCTGTTTTGTGGTTGCTCGGTTTTTTTAATCGCAAGCATGTTGCACAATGTGATGGTTCAGCAAGTTTAATACACTCATTCGCCTGATGACCTTGTTCCCCACATTGTCCACACGTGTAGGTAGCCTCCCGACAAGTCTTTGCAGCATGTCCATACTCCATACTGTTGGCATTTAAAGCACCTGGTCACAAGCGTGAAGTTCCTTATTGGGCAGGATGTCCAATTAATGAACAGTCGATTTTGGCTTATAAGCACCTTTCTTATGCTAGCAGTAACTTCAAGAATAAAATTGCACGTAGGTCCCTCTTTTTACCTGATTTGTAACTTAAATTTATAGAGGCCAAAGAAGAGTCACGAGACAAACTAGGCAGCTTGTCGGCTACATTCTGCTCATAGATGCAATCATAAACTTCTTGATCACTTAAAACGGTCGGTACTCCTATAACTACAATTCTTGGCCTTTTCTGATGGGGCTCTTCCACTTTTAGGCCGGAACTACTTAGCTGAGATGATTTCTTAGTTTTTCTATCTCACCTTTCGTCTCCGTGCTGATTATTACGCCGCGATAGGGAATTGATCCTCAGCTTTTGCTCGGAGTTCAGCTTTCCTTCCTGAGCAATGGTACAAACTTCATTCAGGCATGATTCGATCGAGATCAACCAGATGCTAATCTCCCTCGTGTCCACTGCCTGAATTTTTCTTTCAGCGGCATGGTCAGGTATTTGAGATTTGCTAGCAGGGCTGCGTGGTGATGGGATACTCCGATGGCTGTTTTCACTATTTGACATATTTAATTCTTAAATGTTTCTCATAATTAATTGTTATTCACTAAAATAGCAGAAAAATGAGCGATTCGTTCTCAAGGTCACAGACCACTCGGAAATATTTTAACGACATATGATAAATAATATTGCTTATAGGTACACACGTCTGCTCTACTTGAGTGTCAATCAACTAATCTATTGGGTTGTCTTCTGGCGGTCATTTGGAGAAACCGATCTTATCTCTACGTATTAACACGATATCTACCCGTGTGCAGTTCAGCCACATCCCCAGTACTGCGATAACGTGACCACAACCTTGATATCACGTTTTGGCTGGTGTGTAGGGCCTCAGCAACGACGCGTTGAATAGCACCATTTTCTAACATGCCCACGGCTCGTAACATTTCATCTCGACTCAAATGACGACGTGACATGACTCTTAAAGCTCACCCGGCACGTTAAATTAAAAAAGGAAAACAATCTAATCCCTTTTCATTAATTAATATTATTAAAACAATTTTAATTTTCCTTAACGTAACGGATTATTAACAATTTTGCCGCCGTATTTTGTTTTTTTTTAAATTTACATTTTTAAATTTTGAAATTAGAATAATGAGGTTTCAATCTGTATACATATACACAGTCTGGCCATAAATACTGTTACATTTAAAAATAAGAAAGATATTACATTTGAATTTGGAATCTGTCATTTTTATACGATTGTTCATTGAGTTTTCTAATTTTGGCGCCAATACATTGTACAATATTTTGCGATATTAAAATGGAGTGGGGTGATAAAGAGAACCGAATCGCTGTGATTGCATTACACAAAGTTGGTATGGAGCCAAATGCAATTTTTAAAACTCTCCATACGCTTGGTATTAGTCAAATGTTTGTGTTCCGGGCTATTAATAGGTACAATGAGACCTCCTCTGTTTGTGACAGAAAAAGATCTGGCCGTCCACGTAGTGTTCGTACGAAAAAGGTGGTCAAAGCAGTAAGGGAAAGAATTCAAAGAAATCCTGTCCGAAAGCAAAAGATTTTATCTCGGGACATGAAGATAGCACCCAGAACCATGTCGCGTATTTTAAAAGATAACTTAGGACTTGCAGCCTATAAGAGACGCACTGGTCATTTTTTAACTGATAATTTAAAAAAGAATAGGGTGGTAAAATCGAAACAACTACTGAAGCGGTACGCAAAGGGGAGGTCACAGAAAATTTTGAAACCTCTAAGGAAGCTTCCCAATTAGTCGACAGAGTGCAACGTGGGCATTATCCGACTTCAGTGGTGTTTTGGTGGGGTGTTAGCTATGAAGGAGTGACTGAGCCATATTTTTGTGGAAAAGGTATCAAAACATCGACTTAAGTGTATCATAAGTGTATCAAGATACCATTCTTGAGAAGGTAGTTAAGCCCTTTTTTTTTTTTTTTTTTTTTTTTTTCTGGTGGGAATTCATCAAATGACCCCTCCCGCTCTGGGTGGAGCGGAAGGGAGTGTCAGACTCTTACTGACTAAAACCCACCCATGTTCCTTCCTTCGACCTTTATGTTCCGGGGTAGCGGTAACCCTTTCGGACAATCCCGCTGACCCGGCAGGCTTCGGCCCTAAGGGGCTCCTCAAATTATGCTGACATCTCTTTGAGGCGCGCGTGGAACACTTACGCGCCGTCCGGCACGGCCCTGGTCCTGATCGGGCGGTGAGCTACCCATTGCTCTCCGCCCGCAGGCCCGCGCCTACGGTGGCCGGGAGTCGTCACGCGGCTCCCGACGCCCGGAGCGTCTCCCGCGGCGGCTGGGCCGGGAGGCTCTCTCCGTCATCCGTACCGCCACCTCCTTCGCTAGCATGAAAGAAGCAGTCGACATGGAAAGAGCGATTGTCGCAACCCAGCTCAGGGCACGCCACAATTGCGGCGATAAGTCCCCTCTTTGAGGAGTGGCTGGAGAGGCGCCACGGCGCCCTCACCTTCCGCCTGACGCAGGTCCTCACCGGACACGGTTGTTTCGGGAGGTTCCTGTTCAGGATAAGGCGGGAGGAAGCGCCCGGGTGTCACCACTGTGTGGGTCGCCCGGAGGACACGGTGGAGCATACGGTGGAGGTCGGTTCGGCTTGGGCGGGCACCGCCGCGTCCTAGTGGCGGCGATCAGCGGCTACGATCTCTCGCGTCCGGCCCTGGTCCAGGCCATGGTACGGAGCGAGAGTGCATGGGAAGCCGTCACCTCCTTCTACGAAGCAGTAATGCTCGCAAAGGAGGAGGCGGAGCGCGTGAGGGAGAGGCAATTTCTGCGCCCTCACGCCCCTAGTCGCCGCAGGAGACGCCCTGGATGTCGGGAGTCACCAGCCGACTCCCGGCACCGTAGGCGCGGGCTTGCGGGCGGCGAGCAATGGGCAGCTCGCCGCCCGGCAAGGACCAGGCCCGGGTCGACGGCGCGTTGTGTTCCATGCGCGCCTCAAAGAAATGTCAGCACGAACTGACGGGGTCCGCTAGGGCCGATTCCTGCCAGGACCGCGGGTTGTTCGAAAGAGATACCGTGGCCCCTGGCATAGGCAACTGAAGGAACACGGGTGGGTTTTAGTCAGTAAAAGTCTGACACGCCCTCTCGCTTCGCCCAGAGCGGGAGAAGTCATATGTATGATAATTTCCCACCCAGAAAAAAAGAAAGGTTCATTACGATTATAACGGCTCAAGATTGTTTAGCCCGTCTCGACACTCGCGCTGCACTGTTTGCGTTGCGTATGTGTGGATAGCTACGCACACATACACAATGCTGCGATCTTTTACCTAATCTAAACTCGAGCATTGAAATTTTATGAAATGACTCTTAACCCACGCAGCGCAGTCACCTTCACAACATTATTTTCTAAATTCCAATTTTTATTGTGTCCTCGCGGTTAAGATGGAGCCCCAGCCAGTAATAGCCGTATAGTAAAGGAGATGTTGACTCAGCAGTTCGGCGAAAATTTTATTGCAACGTATCATTATGGTCCTGTGCCGTGGCCTGCAGGGGTCACTGGATCTTACCCCCCTTTTTTTTTTTTTTTTTTTTTTTTTTCTGGGTGGGAAATCATCATATGACTTCTCCCGCTCTGGGCGGAGCAGGAGGGCGTGTCAGACTTTTACTGACTAAAACCCACCCGTGTTCCTTCAGTTGCCTATGCCAGGGACCACGGTATCTCTTTCGAACAACCCGCGGCCCTGGCAGGCATCGGCCCTAACGGACCCCGTCACATCGTGCTGACATCTCTTTGAGGCGCGCGTGGAACACAACGCGCCGTCGACTCGGGCCTGGTCCTTGCCGGGCGGCGAGCTGCCCATAGCTCGCCGCCCGCAAGCCCGCGCCTACGGTGGCCGGGAGTCGGCTGGTGACTCCCGACGTCCAGGGCGTCTCCTGCGGCGACTAGGGGCGTGAAGGCGCAGAGATTGCCTCTCCCTCACGCGTTCCGCCTCCTCCTTTGCGAGCATTACTGCTTCGCAGAAGGAGGTGACGGCTTCCCATGCACTCTCGCTCCGTACCATGGCCTGGACCAGGGCCGGACGCGAGAGATCGCCGCCGCCGATCGCCGCCACGAGGACGCGGCGGTGCTCCGCCCAAGCCGGGCAGACCTCCACCGTATGCTCCACCGTGTCCTCCGGGCGATCCACACAGTGGTGACACCCTGGCGTTTCCTCCCGCCTTATCCTGAACAGGAACCTCCCGAAACAACCGTGTCCGGTGAGGACCTGCGTCAGGCGGAAGGTGAGGGCGCCGTGGCACCTCTCCAGCCACTCCTCAAAGAGGGGACTTATCGCCGCAATTGTGGCGTGCCCAGCACTGGGTTGCGACAATCGCACTCTCCATGTCGCCATGAGATCCCGCCGGAGCTCTGTCCGCTGTACCGTGATTTCTCGCGGCAGCGGAGTTACGCCCCGGCGTTTTGCCTCCTCTCGCCACTCCCATATGTGGGCGAGGGCTTTTGCCTCCAGATCCCATGGCGGCAATCCGGCAAGGAGGCTCGCCGCCTCAGCGGAGACCGTGCGGTATCCTCGGATCAGCCGGACGGCCATGACCCTTTGGGACGCGTTCAACCGGCGGACTGGTCGCCGCCTCAAGGAACGCGCCCACACCGGTGCCCCGTAAAGGGCCATGGACCGCACGACCCCCGCATATAGCCTCCGGCAGGAGGCGTTTGGACCCCCTAGATTGGGCAGGAGCCGCCTCAAGGCAGCCCCGGCCCGCTCCAGTCTGGGAGCCAAACGTCGGAAATGCTCCACGAAGTTCCACCGGCTGTCGAGGACGAGTCCCAGGTACTTCATCGTCGACTCGACGCCGATGTGAACCCCTCCTACCGTTATTTGGGAACCCGACGGTGGCGCGTCCCGAAGACCATGAAAACACATGGCCTCGGACTTGTGCAGGGCCACCTCGAGTCCCAATTGCCGGATCCTCTCAACGATTGTCGCAACCCCGCGTGTCGCTATTTCGGCCGCCGCCTGGTGCGACCTCCCCTGCGCTAGGACCAGCGTGTCGTCAGCGTAGCAAACCACGCTGACGCCGCTAGGGAGGTCGGCGCGCAGCACCCAGTCGTACCCGATATCCCACAGATGCGGCCCCAGGACCGATCCCTGTGGGACACCGCACGACATCTCTCGCCGGTTCCACTCTCCCCGGTGACCGGGGTAGATGACGGCTCTGTCCGTCAAATAGGCCTCGACAATGCGACAGAGGTAGGTCGGCATCCGGTGATACCGGAGTGCCTCCCTGATGCAACTCCAGGGCAGGGTATTGAAGGCATTGGCGATGTCTAGAGACACCGCCAAGACAACCCCACCCCGGGCTACGGCATCCCCCGTCGTGAGGGCTCGCACGCGCATGATGGCGTCCACCGTAGAGCGCCCCCTGCGGAAACCAAACTGGCTTTCCGCCAAATCCGGCCCCACCCGCACCAGCCGCTCGACAAGGCGGTCTGCAATGACTCTTTCAAAGAGCTTGCCCACCTCGTCGAGCAGCACGATGGGCCGGTAAGCGGACGGAGAGTCCGCAGGGCGCCCCGGTTTCTTGATGAGGACCAGTTTCCCCGTTTTCCAACGTAGTGGGAACTGGCCCCTCTCCAAGCATGCGCTTAGTAGCCCCCTTAGTCGAGGCCCGAGAGCCTCCAAGGCCAGAACCCAGGCTTTTCCAGGTAAGCCGTCGGGTCCTGGGGCGGTATTTTTGGCATTCAGCCTACGTACCGCCACTCTCAGCTCTACCTCGGTCACCTCCGGAGCATCGTCGTCGTCGTCGGTGGTGTGGTCCGCATCTGGCACCGCAGGAGGCGGAGCCATGGGCGGGGGAGTATGTTCCCCTCGCAAAGGAAACAGAGCGCTCACCACGTCCTCCACGAGCTGGGGCCGGAGACTCTGCGTCAGCGGGGGAGCCCATGGGCGGAGTTTCTCCCGCACCATCTTGTATGGGCGTCCCCACGGGTCTCTGTTCAGAATCCCCAGCGACTCCTCGCGGGCCAAACCCTTGGCCCGCAGGATCTCCGCTCGGAGGGCGGTCTTCGCCGCTCTGTACTCCTCGTATAGCTCCGCCTGCATGGCTTCCGTATCCGGAGGGCGGATACGGAGCCTGCGGTGCCTGGTGTACCGACGTCGCGCAGCCACGCACGCCTCGCGCAGAGACGTCAGCTCCGGCGACCACCAGTACACCTGGCGCCGGGCGCGTCCGGGCTGGACCCGGGGCATTGCCACGTCGCATATTTCGGACATGGCCTCCCGGAACCACTCCGCCTCGTCGTTGATGTCAGCAGGCCTGTCCGGTGGTGACACCCAGGCCTGCACGATCGAGGCTTCCAGGAGGAGCTCCCGGTCCAGCTGCTTCAGCGCCCACCGCGGACCACCCGGGGCCTGTCGGACTGGCGCGCTCGAGGTCTGGGCGGAGACGTCGAACCGGATGTACCGGTGGTCGGAATAGGTCTCCACCTCCTCCATGACGCGCCAGTTGACGACATGCGGCGACAGAGCGGGGCTGGCGAACGAGATGTCCACCACTGACTCACCCCGCATCCGCACGCATGTTGGGACCGAACCCCGGTTTAGGACGACCAGGCCTGTCTCCAGAGCCCAGTCCTCCACCATCCTGCCCCGTGTGTCCGTATACCGGGAACCCCAAGCCACGTTCTTAGCATTGAAGTCCCCGAGGACGAGTACGGGGAGGGAACGGAGCCCAACGACGACGACTCTCAGCTCCGCAAGGGAGTTGTGGAACTCGGCGAGAGTTCGGCTCGGGGAGAAGTATACCCCTACCACGACTATCTCCCCGAACCGTGCTGCCACGCAACCCCGTCCTCTCTTGACCGCCTCGAGGGACGGGGTACCGGCGGCGGCCGACGAAATTATGATCACTGAGCCGCTCAGGTCCTCCACCCAGTCGTCCCTGGGCGGGACAAAGTACGGCTCAGCGACCACGGCGATGTTAATCGACCACTGCGCCATGCTCTGGAGCAACAGATCCTGAGCGGAGGCGCAGTGATTGATGTTCGCCTGGAGGAGGCGTAATGGGGCCATTATTGGCACTCCATATCAGCCCCCTCTAGGGCCCCCTGTGAGGACCCAGCCGCGATGGATGCGGCGGCGACGGCGGTGGAGGCGGCAGCGGCGGCAGTGGTGTTGGCGGCTGCGGCGGTGACGGCGGTGGCGGATGGCTTGACCCTGCCCCTTGCTTTGGCGGGTGGAGCGCAGGCCTTGCTCCCAACCCGGTGATCGGCCGGCTTGCCAGCTGCCGCACATATATAACAGTGCGGCATTGCGGCATTACATGAGCCGGCCTTGTGACCGGGCTGACCGCAGCGGAAGCAGAGACTGCTGCAGTCCACCTCCGAGGTGCATTTAGCTCCGACGTGGTTGCCCACGTGGCAGCGGAAGCACCTCAGAGGTCTGGGTTCCAGGAGTTTCACCTGCGCGGAAACCCAGCCCACCAGGAGCCTTCGGCCCTCCCCGGCTATTTTTTGGGCCGCCGACACGGGGCAGCTCACCGTAATGGCTTGCATCCCCGTGAAGTCAGGACGAATGGTGCCCGCCCTCACTTGCTCGGCAGAGCACCCCCCAGTCCTGACGATGGCAGCCACCACCTCCTCCACCGTCGCAGAGTCGTCCAGACCCAGGATGCGCATATCAGCGCACTTAGTGGGTCTGGACACTCGGGCCTCGTCTGCACTTAGGGACGCTCTAAGCCTTTCGGCCAGAGCGTCAGCAGTCGGGCCGCTGGCCGCACCAGGGACCTCCAGCATCCGGGCCCCAGTCGCAGTGACCCTTACCCGGAAGCCCTCCGCAACGCCGAGCTCCTGGAGGTTCACCGCCGCCCTCGCCTTGGCAAGCACGTCGCGGTAGGACATGCCCTTCTTCTCCGCTTCCGGCTGTAGTGTGATAACTACAGCTGCGGACTTCGGGGCACGAAGCCTAGCCGCGACACTTCGCTCCTTGCGCCGTTGCCGCCTCTCTTTCTTTTTGGCCGCCCTCGCAGCCTTCCCCGCCTTTCTCTTCTCTCCGGCTACTTGCCAATCGGCGTCGGCCGGAGGGGATGTAGGAGGCGGCGGGGGCGGCCGTTTCGCCGCCGGGGCTGGGGCCCTCGCTGGTTTTGGTGCGGTCCCACCTTTAGCCTGCGCCGTGGCTGTAGCTGTGGCAGCCGCGGCGGCAGCATACGAAGCCGCCTTTCGCTGGCCCGAAACCGGCCGGCTCCCCGCTAGCGGTGGGCGCAGAACAATGGCCTCCAGGGCGGAAAACCTGCTCTGGAAAGAGGCCAGCTCCTGTCGCACCAGTGTCAGCACCCGATCCTCAGCAGGTACTGATCCACCCCGCCCATGTTGCGCCCTCTCCTGCGGCACCTCCCGGGGGCCGGCTGCTCGTAGCCCGGCCAGGTCCGCTCGGAGCTCCTCATTCTCCTTTCGGAGAAGCTCCATGGCGGCTGTCAAACGAGCGACCTCCGCCCGCATTTCGGACATTCCGTCCGGCGGGGGCTCGGACTGGGTGGCCTTTGCTGCCGCTATGATGGAGGCCGTGGCTGCAGATATGGCCCTGTCTTTGGAGGACTGAATCCTCTTCAGGGCCACACTCTTGATTGCGGCACCCCCCTTAGATTATGAAGATTTTTTTTTTTTTTTTTTTTTTTTTTTTTTTTTTTTTTTTTTTTTTTTTTTTTTTTTTTTTTTTGTAGATTTCGTTTTTCATACCCCCCTTAGATTATGAAAAACGAAATCTACAAAAACACGTATAATGCAATTGAGGACTTGAAACGATCTTTGGAAAATATTCTAAATGGAATCAATAATATTCACCCTGTATATATATATACGCTGGAATGTATTTACGTGTTCCTTACCCAAGGAGGAAAAGCGGTACAATATTAAATCACAAGCGAGATGTTTCTGTTTGTCTGTGTGTCACACGCGATCTTCTATGAAACTGCTCCAGTTACGAATGTGAATTTTGGGGCGAAAATAAAAAGTGGTGGCACAAATACAAAAGAGTAGTTTTAAAACTTGAATTTTGGTTCAGATGGTTATTCGGGCCGTTTTTTTATATAGGTAAACTTGTTAAATAAGTACCATATCTACCAAATGTGGATGACTTTTTACGTATTTTGCAACAGTGTATGCGAATGGAATGTTGTGTCAATGATTATATGATATGTTTTTGTGTTGCAAGCAGATCTTCTGGAAAAGGTAAAATTAAAGGATACTCGTCGGGACCTCGCGACGTCCGCGCCGCGACTCGCGCGACGCACGCGCGATGACGCGACTAGCGGCATGCTTGCCTTGCAGTTCTTGCAAGTTCTTGAACATGCCTTGTAGCTGTCTAGTTCTGTTTTTTATCAACATTTTACTCACAGATAGTGATTTTACTAGTTGCCACTCGATCTGAAACTCTGGAATGGTTTAAGGTTTTGAGCAAAACCCTCATGATCCGATGCAAGATAGCCCAAATAATTAAAAAACTTCTAACTATTATATCTGAATTCAGAATCTCAGATAATTGTCAAGTTTTAAGAACACAAACTCAATGAAAAAGTCCCAATTCCATTGTAACTGAAATTTATTTAAGACCTGTTTTATTAGAAACGGTCATTTAAAAATCAATTTAGTGTACATGAGGTTAACCACATGAACAATGGCCAATTGCAAACGTAACTCGATGACACCTCTCCCTTGCACGAGGTAGTTAGTGGGTTCAGATCCGAGCAAGTAGGTACCAATGTAATTTTTTCAATTCATAATTATGTACTTTTTGAATTTATCTTGGACTTCACTATACTGACTTCAGTGAAGTAAAACTTCGTGGAAACCTATAGTAAAGTTCGAAATCGCCAACCCGTGGTGCGTTGTGACCAATGCTCGTGCCTTCTTTGTGTGAGAAGAGGCCTCTGCCCTACAGTAGGACTATAATAGGCGGGTATTATTATATTCACCTATTTACTTATAGCTTAGTACGGCATTCAATATTTCACTACGCAAATGTTTTGTGGGGTTTAATGTGATATATTTGTAATCTGTGGGCATTCTAAATAAAGATGTTTTTCACTTTTAATTGAGTAGAGAATCGATAAACACAAAATAATAATAATGCGGAATAACACAAGACCGCACAGAACACAGCTGCGCTGTCAGTCGACGACGCGACGCCGACATTACAAAAGAAAAATGACAATCTTTTGATCAATTTTACTTGGCAAAAGGCCTACTTAGTCGATCTGTTATGTCAGTACCGGTTTTGACAAGTAAATTCATGTTTTTTGTGAATAAATTTCTTTACTAAAACTTTTTAAATTATCGGTAACATCAAAGTCTGCCAGTGGCTTAGCTTTTGAAATAATTATCATGAGTTTATACAGAAAAATAAATAAATGATATCCAAGATTACACTAACAATGTGCTTTATTTCGGTACTAGTCTCAACACGGTAACAATTTTTTTTCCTAGTCTAAAATGAAAGAAAGAAAGAAAAATATTTTATTTGGGACACACAGGAAATACAAACAGTAAAAAAGGAGTATTTAAAACTAAAAAAGTTACATTAAAACGAACCAAAAAAAGGTCCTGTGCGAGGCTAAAAGGCTCCTATATATAGGCATAATGCTGCGATAATTAGAAAATAATACTGCAGCGCTGGTATTCTCATAGGGCCCCGCTGGACACACCCGCGGACATCTGTTACTAGAGGATAAAAAAAAATAAGTATCAATAAAGTATAGTTTAGAAAGAAACCAAAACCAATGGCCATTGTTCTTTAAGTAGACAGTTAATTAAGTGGCAACACATGTAAATTATCTAAGATTGTGTATTCAAGTATACGCTGATATTTAATGAATGTTTAAGAAACTTAGTTTTTTTTAGTTGTCATCGCGATTTCATCATCCATTGTCAAGGTTTGTCAGAGGTAGAACGGAGAACCTCTACGCTCTACCGTACTGCGCCGCAATGTGAATGCTGTCCGTCTCTCTCTGAACAGCTTCTAGATCTTGATCTTGGCTTTTAGTTAGTAGTTCCTCGAAACTGGCTCGCTCGCAAACTATATGCTAGCCTCGACTAGGACGTGTTCACATTACATACAGTAGCGCACTCCATAAGTTGAGTGTAGTCGAATCTATAGCTAGAGGTGCGTGTCGTGCGTAGTGTGCGTACTGTACTGTCGCGTGTCGCAGGAGCGTGTGTGCGGCGTGCTGGACGGCGAGCGCAACTTCCACGTGCTGTACCAGCTGCTGGCCGGCGCCGACGTGCACCTGCTCAGTGAGTGTCACAATCACACCGACGACTAACATGCATACAGACAGCCATCGCGGCACCGCCTATTCACTTGCATCGGGTGCGACGATCAAAGTGTATGGGCTCATTCGCTGCACACGGCGATTTAGAAATCAAATAAAAAAAGGGGAATAATTAATTGACCCTCTAATAACAAATTTAGCACCACATTTCGGCATCAGCGCCCTCGAAAACCATGGAATACGTACACTCCCCCCAGAACACTAGGCTCCTCCCTCACGTAGACGTGTCCGCAGAGCGGCTGCGGCTGCAGCGCTCGTGGGAGCACTACCGCGTGCTGCGCGGCTGCGCGGGCGCGGCCGCCGGCGCCTCGCCGCGCCGCGCCGCGCCCGCGCCGCCCGCGCCGCCCGCCGCGCCCGCGCCGCGCGCCGCCGTGCAAGACCGCGACCACTTCGCTTTTACCACGGTGATTTTGCTTGTGGAAATCTTTCAGTTTTTATAAGCTTTTAGGCTGATTTCGTGTGTGAAATCTTTCAGTTTTTATAAGCTTTTGGCTGACAGTTTCTCACCCGTAACATCGTCCAGATAAACTTTCTCCGTGTCTCTGAAATATACATGTAAACGAGTGCACGGGGCAAGAATCGCGGGTCGGCTACTGTCAATGTAATTCTCGCTAGGCGCCTTAATACCGGGCGAGAAACTGTCTCCGTGTAAATGTGATGTAATACCAGAAATCGGTTTAATTTAGATTTTCACACTCAAACGGCAACAGCATTGAATTTCCTCGGGATCACTCAACCGCGCGGCTGTCACGCGGCCTCCGCACGAACGGTATGCTCGGCGCCCGCGCATTCCATTCCCCTCTCCACCCGTTTCGGCCAGTACATAGTCGCATGCTCGCCATTCAATTAAGAACGTATTTGCTAAATAAATTGAGGGCACTTACCTATAACGCGCGCAAACCCGCGCGGCGATCGCGTTGTGTAGGCGCGAAGAAGTTTGTGGTTAAACTAATAAAGGTGCAATTATTGATTTTACTATTTAGGGATAAAATGCAGTTTGCTATGCTTGATGAGCATAATTTACTAACTTAAGTCTTGTGTGTTCAATGGTTTGATCAGTAAGAACACCTGCAGTGTGCATGTACACTTATTAAATTAATCTTCATAGCTAATATTACATACAAGACCCAGCCTTACTTTTGGTAAGGTTCGTCGCCAGAAAGGCTGATTCAGTATTTGATGAATTTGGGTGGGTGTAGGGCCCTGTTCTGGTGAGAATGGTGATGGTCTGCGCGCATGCGGCTGGCCAAATGACTATGTAGGTATGGTTATAAACAATGAAGAATAACTAGGAAGGCTGATACTAGTATTATGATATGAGTAGTACCTGTTGTAGCGAAATATTAAGTATTAGACATGGTAATTATAAGACGTGTGCTCGTGGGTGGCGCAGGCGGCCATGCGCGCGCTGGGGTTCGGCTCCGGCGTGTGCGACGCGGTGCTGCGCCTGCTGGCCTTCCTGCTGAAGCTCGGCAACGTGGAGTTCGAGCCGCAGCACAACATCGACGGCACCATCGGCACGCGCCTGCAGCACCGCTACGGTACGCCTCGCTCGTTACCGCCGCCGTACTCCGTGGCGGCGCGCTGACCGGACTGTGTGTGTGCAGAGCTGGTGGAGGCGTGCGCGCTGGTGGGCGTGGACGCCGACGCGCTGGGCGAGGCGCTGGGCGCGTGCGCGGCCGATGACGACGACGCGCCGCTGGACGCGGGTGAGTGTGGGCGCGCGGGCTCGGGCCGCACGGCGCGGGGCCGCGGACTACTGACAGTGTTGTCGCAGAGAGCTCGTCGGGCTCCGACGCGGGCTGCGGCTCGCCGGGCGGTGGCGCGTGGGCGGGCGCGCGTCGCGACCAGCTGCTGAGCGTGCTGTACTCGCGCCTCTTCACGTGGCTCATCAACGCCGTCAACGACCACCTCAAGGTGAGCGAGCAAATGACCACATTCAATCAATCAATCACTCAGTTTATTTGTGAAACATAGGTGTTTACATAAATAGGTGCGCTATGTTTTGTCATATTATTAAGACATACAAATTTATAAGTCACACAATAGGTGTCATTACATTATGTGACTTAGTAAAAATTGTTAGGTAGGAGTAATAAAATCCGAGTGTGTTTATCATCATTTTCATGACACTGACGCTTATTCTATTTAAACTAAGAAAGTACTCCATTTTAAAACGTAAACGAAATCGACTCTCTCCTTCAAATGTTCCATCAAGTATTGTTCATGTTGTTTTCTTGTTCAATGTTGCTCAACTTCGATACTAATAAATACGGTCACCGCAACAGAAAAACATGTCGCTGAAAAGATAACAATGTCGTGTGTCGTTCGTGTGTGTCGCGACCGAGCTCGCTCGCAGAGGTAGTAAGAAGTGTGTGACGCGCAGCCGGCCGAGGCGGGCAAACGCTGCTCGCTGGGCATCCTGGACGTGTACGGCTTCGAGTCGCTGGCGCACAACGGCCTGGAGCGCCTGCTCATCAACTACGCGGCCGAGCGCGTGCAGGCCGCCGTGACCGGCGCCACGCTGCGGCGCGAGCAGGACGAGTACGTGCGCGAGGGGCTGAGCTGGCGCGCGCTGCCCTACGCCGACCACGAGCTGCACGCCGACCTGCTGGACGCGGTGAGTGCCGCCCGCGCCGCGCGCGCCCGCCGCCGCCCGCCTGACGCTCTCCTCTGCGCAGGGCCCCGACAGCGTGCTGGGCGTGCTGCGCGAGTGCTCGGCGCGCGGCTGCAGCGACGCGGCCTTCCTGCAGCGCCTGCAGCGCCGCCGCCACCCGCGCCTGCTCGTGCTGCCGCCCGATCACTTCCAGTCAGTATACCGAGCGCTATCTGCCGCCAAATATTTAACTGATCCTCTATAAACTTATTAACCTGCTAATGCTGGATACTTTTTTAATTTAATGGATCTCTGAAACTTTTTGTGCTTCTAATGATGCACACTTTTTAGGGTTCTGTACCTCGAAAGGAATAACGGAACCCTTATAAGAAGTTTCGTTGTCCGTTTGTCAAGACCCTTTTTCTCAACAACGCGTGGAGTTATCAAGTTGCAATTAATAACAAATACTCAGGGCTGCAATCTCTTGAAGCAGTGAAAAAATGAAACTTTTAAGTCAGCGCAATCACCCGGCCCTGGTGCAAGCCATGGTCCGGGGCGAGAGGGAGTGGGAGGCAGTCGCCTCCTTCTGCGAAGCAGTCATGCTAGCGAAGGAGGTGGCGGGACGGATGAGGGGGAGAGCCTCCCGTCCCAGCCGCCGCGGGAGACGCTCCGGGCGTCGGGAGCCGCGTGACGACTCCCGGCCACCGTAGGCGCGGGCCTGCGGGCGGAGAGCAATGGGTAGCTCACCGTCCGATCAGGACCAGGCCCGTGCCGGACGGCGCGTAAGTGTTCCACGCGCGCCTCAAAGAGTTGTCAGCATAATTTGAGGGGCCCCTTAGGGCCGAAGCCTGCCGGGTCAGCGGGATTGTCCGAAAGGGTTACCGCTACCCCGGAACATAAAGGGCAAAGGAAGGAACATGGGTGGGTTTTAGTCAGTAAGAGTCTGACACTCCCTTCCGCTCCACCCAGAGCGGGAGGGGTCATTTGATGATTTCCAACACGGAAAAAAAAAAGTCAACGCATTCAAAAGATAGAGGCGTTTATGCCGCAATTTTTGACACTCGCAAGGGAATCAAAACCTATAGGGTACTTCCTTGACCTGGAATGATGAAATTTGGCAAGATGCAATGTCATGTAGCACAAGTAAAGTAAAAAATCTAAAAACCGTAAATTTGTAGTTACATGCCTACAAATTTATACGGAACCTTCGTTGCGCGAGTCCGACTCGCACTTGACCGGTTTATTTTTATTTTGAATGATAATTATTTTCTTGCTCTTTTGATGTACATAAAGTGCTTTAGTTTTCTAAAGCATACAGAAAACGATAATACTATTGTTATTTGTTTATCCTTTATTTAAAAGAACCACGTTCTTAATATTTAATTAGAATTTAGCTGATAAGGGCCGATTCACACCGGAACGGCAGCGACGCCAGAATGCACCATAATGATGTTCGTGTCGCCGGGAGCGGCCGCGGGCGGACGCGCGTAGCCGCGCAACCTTTTCCAGCGATACTGGTCTTTTAATTATGTAGATAAAGTTTAAAATTATATGACACTAAAACTGCTCGCCGCTTCGCTGCTGGCCGCTGCCATCTCGGTGTGATTTGAGCCTTAGACATACGTGGCACACTTGATCGGCTACTTTTGAAATCCCATCAAAGGAATTGACGAGAATCACTAGTAAACAAGTCTCTTTGACGAGTATAAGCATGCCTAGAGACACGTTTTATATTATGTAATCTGACCGCCGTGAAAGCGGAGAGTCCGCGTCTCTGGCCCGAGAGGCATAATCTCTCATGATTAGAGCCACTAATTTCATATTTGATACCTACTATCCTACAAATATGTCTTTTTAATCGACGCTGGGGTTTTTGGGGCAGTCTATTGAGGCCCAACTGTGTAAAAATCGCACGTTTTTTCACGGTCCTCTCTGTATAAAAGTGACAACGCTAATGGCCCATTGCTGCTGGCCGTAGACAAAAAAGCAAATAGGTCGCATACGGTCATCGTACGGCATCGCGCAGGGTGGTGCACTTCGGCGGCGCGGTGGTGTACTCGGCGCGCGGCATCGTGCACAAGAACCGCGACGCCGTGTGCCGCCGCTGCTGCGCCGCGCTGGGCGCCGCGCGCTCGCCGCTGCTGGCGGCGCTGTTCGCGGGCGCGGGCGCGGGCGCGGCCGGCTCGCCGCGCCGCCCCGCCGCGCTGGCGTGCCGGCAGCGCGCGCTGGTGGGCGCGCTGGTGCGGCGCCTGCCGGCCGCGCCGCGCCTGGTGCGCTGCCTGCGCGCCGACGCCGCGCTGCGCCCGCAGCGCTTCGACGCCGCGCTGCTGCGCCACCAGATCCGCGAGCAGGGGTGAGGCGGCTACTGGGCGCCTCGTTTGTTTGGCGTCGTCCGTAGCTTTCGGGGATGCTCCCGAGTGTTCACTTAAAACTTATCATTTTTATGTTTTTAATCATCGATACAACTCTCCGGGTTCAACTGAATGATTCGTTTTTTGATTAGATTAGATTAACTACAGTAGCGAAACTATTTCGATTAATATACAGACTGCCACTGACTTGCGAATAGCAAAAACCGTAAGAAAACACAATGACCAAAAGGCACAGTACCTCGACGAACCATCGTTTGAGATGCGGCGGCGCTCGCCACTCGCGCAGCACAGCTCACACGCGACACCCGCAGGATCATGGACATGGCGCTGTTGCGGCGCAGCGGCTGGTGCGAGTCCATGTGCGCGCGCGCCGCCCTCGCGCGCTACGGGCTGCTGGCCGGCGCGCGCGCGCCCGCGCCCTCGCCCTGCGCCTCGCCCGGCCCGCGCAGCGACGAGCCCGTGCGGCGCGCGCGCGCGCTGCTGCGCTCGCTGCCCATCCCCAGCGCCGAGTTCGCGTACGGCCGCACGCGTGTGTTCGTGCGCAGCCCGCGCACCGTGTGGGAGCTGGAGGCGCTGCGGGCCGCGCGCGTGGCCGAGCTCGTGGTGCGCGCGCAGCGGGCCTGGCGCCGCCACCGCGCGCGCGTGCGGGCGCGCGCCGCCGACGTGCTGGCGCGCGCGTGGCGGGCCCGCGCGGCGCGCCGCCCGGCGCCGCCCGCCGGCCGCGCCGCCGCCGTGCTGTGGCGCGCGTGGTGCGCGGGCGCGCGGCGCCGCTACCTGCTGCGCCTGTGGCGCCGCCTGCCGGCGCGCCAGCTGTCGCCGGCGTGCGCGGCGTGGCCCGCGTGCCCGGCGCCGCGCCTGCTGGGCCGCGCCGACGCGCTGCTGCGCCGCCTGCACCACGCGTGGCGCTGCCGCCTGTACCGCGACGCCTTCGACCAGACGGCGCGCAACCGCATGCGCGAGAAGGTCACGGCCAGCATCCTGTTCAAGGACCGCAAGGCCAACTACGGCGTGAGCGTGGCGCACCCGTTCGTGGGCGACTACGTGCGCCTGCGCGCGTCGGCGGCGTGGCGGCGCGGCCTGGGCGCGGCCGGCGACCGCTACGTGGTGTTCGCGGACGTGGTGGGCAAGGTGGCGCGCTCGTCGGGCCGCGTGGCGCGCTGCCTGGCCGTGGTGTCCACGGGCGCGCTGCTGCTGCTGGAGGCGCGCTCGCTGCGCCTCAAGCGGCGCGTGCCGGCGCACACGGTGTACCGCCTGTCGCTGTCGCCCTACGCGGACGACCTGCTGGTGGTGCACGTGCGCGCGGTAGGTGCGACCCCTGGCCCCCGGCCGCCGGCCCCCGGCCCCCGGCCCCCGACCCCCGGCCCCCGACCCCCGGCCCGCTCCTCACTGCCGTGTCGTGTTACAGAGCGGCGCCCTGGAGAGTTCCACGGAGGAGCTGTCGCAGTGCTCGTCGCGCGACGCGGCCGATGCTCCCGGCTGTCTGTTCGGGGTGAGTGTGTATTGCGAGTGAGTACTTGTGATTGAGTTGTGCCACAAAGTAAAAACGCTGTCGATTTTTTATATGTTATTGCAATTATGGATCCTAATTCGTTTACTCCCACTTCCGCGGTCCGAGCTGTCTAGAAGCAAAGGAGTATGTGTATGTAACCAGGTTCGGCGACGTTGATGAGTTGACCATCTTCTAAATCGAAGTCAAATTGAAACTCGAAATTTAGCATAAAGGCAGGTTACTGACGGCACGGTTGGTTGACTGCTGCGCTGCGTGTCGCGGGTTCGATTCCTGTTCCTGGTTTGGCTGTTTGTGTATGTGAGTTTAAATGTTTGTACAGGAGAAATTCCTACTGTGAGGCAACGTCTTTAAAAAAAAAAAAACTGGTAAAACGAAAACACTCTTCTTGCTAATACTTCTCAACCCCCAACGCGAAAACGACGAGGTGTTATTTAATCGCACAACTGTACTCTTTCCCAATCCGACGACAACTGACTCTGAAACATTTAACCCTTTAAAATGACTTTTGCCGCACCCACAAATTAACCGATAATATTATAACCGTTTTTTTCTACTGTTGTAAACAACGATGTTTTGAAGTCTTTGTAGATTTATTTTGGTAGGTACTACACAAGTTTGTTGAAATAGCTCTCTATTGTTTTTAAAATTCAATCTCACTATCTATTACCAAAATGTACGCGTTCTGAAGACCAAAACAATGGACTTCTTTACAAAAGTGTTGAATGAAGAATTCGACGTCATTGTTATAACCGAGTCGTGGCTCAATGATACTGTGTTTGATCACGAGATATTAGATGATAGATATAATGTATTTCGGCGAGATCGAAGCTCCGCCAGACAATCCTGGAAAAGAGAGAAAGAAAGAAGGAAAATACATTTATTTAGGACTAAAAGACACACAATTCACCAGATACACACATCAGATAAAAACAAAAAAATAAAGATCAAATAAAATGTGTAAAGTCCGATGTAAGAAATTAGCAGGAAAGTGTGCCTCACGGCTGCGCCAAAAAGGCCCAGTTCAGCAAAAATGCCAGACAACTAGTGCCTGACGCTGGTTTTCAACTGGACCTGACGTTTGAGGTGACGGATGTAAATCAGTTTTATAGAAGAGGGTGGTGGTGTTTTGGTAGCAGTTTTAAAAACCATTATTGTCCCACAGGTGAATTCTTGGGAGTCTGAGTAGGAGGAGTTGTGGATCTCCCTCAAAATAGGACAAAATAAAAATACGTCTATATTTTTTTTTTTTTTTAAAAACTTTGCCCCACCCTAGGAATTTCTCCTGTATCGTGGGTGCGTTTACAAACATTTAAACTCACATACACAAACAGCCAGACACGGAACAACTACTTGTAGGTCATACAAATATTTGTTCCGTGCGGGAATCGAACCCGCGACACGCAGCGCAGTAGTCAATAGCTTAACCACTGCGCCAACCGCGCCGTCAAAATATTGAATATCTGCTTCGTTTATATGGCACCGCCTGTCATTAGCGTATGTTGAGGCGCTTCTCAGTAACTTCACTGACGTGTTTGATTTTTTTGCAACTTTATTATGATAGACATATCTAATAAAGTTGCAAAAAAATCAAACACATTAGTAATAGAAGACTTTACCTCGTGTCTCGTGGCAATGAAACGCTTCTTTCTTAGGGAATATGTTCGCCGTGGTTAAGTGAACAGTGAACTTGTGGTATGGATCAGAGTAATCACATTTATAACAAAAACCAACATATATTGGATTTAATATTCTCTAACATCCCTGAGCGCGTTAAAATATGTGAGGTTGCGAAACCTTTGTCATAATTACAGTAAAACTATCTTGTTAAAGTAAGATGCAGACTATCAAAGTTTAAAAAAAACCTAAAAGTCCTAGTATCTAACTAATAATATGTATGTATATATTTTTTTTATTTCTGTTGGTCCATGGTTATTCTTTAACTAATACACTTCTGGACACATCTATTGGCCCACCTTGTATTTTCAGTTTCGTTTGGTCCTAGCTAAAATTTTATATTAGGTCGAGCAAAAAGTTTTTATGCAGTTTTGAACCTCGACATTCAAAATTTCATTCAATAGTCTTTTTTTGAATTTCGAACACAGAATTTAAAGAAACAAAAGAGAATTTGGAGCCTGTTTGTTGATATCAAACAATCGAATACTAAGAAAACTTGGTTTTATTGGTTTTCTTGGATTTAATTCTTGAAAAAGTGATTGATATCTTTGGTTTTGCAACAAACATTACTTATTCTTAACATTAAGGTGAGGTTCTATCAATAATCTATGGATACTTCACCTGAAGTCGCCGCCCAAGCTGTGGCACTTATTCAGGCCGGACACAGCCAAAGAAACGTGAGTGCTCAACTTAATTTAAGTCAATCTGCGGTCCGAAATGTTTATCGGAGGTACCTAGAGACTGGCGGCTTTGGTCGTCGCCAAGGAAGGCCACGATCTCGGGTCACAACTGAAAGGCAGGATCGATTCATCGTGACGACCAGCTTGAGAAATCGTCACCTTACCTCCATTGAGATACAAAACCAACTTCGCGACTTCCACGGAGTATCTGTGAGCGCTCGAACTGTTCGGAGAAGGTTAAAAGAACGCGATATGGTACCACACAAGCCAGCTAATGGGCCCAAACTAACGCGAGCCCACCGAACAGCGCGCCTTCATTTCGCACGCAGTCATTTAAATTGGACACAGCAAGATTGGAGCCGTGTACTCTTTTCTGATGAGTCTAAAATTGTGTTACATGGCAATGATGGAAGGAAGAAGGTCTACCGACGTAAGGGAGAGCGTTTCGCACAATGCTGCTTTGAAGAGAGGGTTGCTTATGGCGGTGGCTCATGGACTGTCTGGGGCGGTATATCCGCGAGCGGCAAAACTCAACTTGAGGTTGTTACAGGACCACGGCTGCCAACATTAAATGCTGAAAGGTACATTCGTGAGTGCTTAGAACCTCACGTGATACCATACGCGGACTATGTGGGCCCAAATTTCCTTTTTATGCATGATAATGCAAGAGCCCATGCGGCCGGCATCGTCAGGGAATATCTTCGGGATGTGAACATCACAGTTATGGACTGGCCAGGCTGAAGCCCAGACATGAACCCCATTGAGCACATGTGGGACGAGCTAAAAAGACGTGTTAGGGCTCGTCAGCCAGTTGCCCAGACGATGCAGGAGTTGAAAACTGCCATAGAAGAGGAATGGGAGATGATCCCTCAAAATTTCATAGAGCGATTGATAAACTCTATGCCTAATCGTATGAGAGCTGTGGTAGATGCCCATGGAGGCAACACGCGTTACTAAATTAAACCTTTATTTGATAAAACATGTTTTTTATTCAAAAATCAATTGCCTTTAACAAGGCGCATATCCTACTTGTTAGGCGTAGCTCCATGTCGTATGGTATTCTGAATTCAAATTTAAAACAATACGATCGAAAAAGATGGTAAAATGTATCAGGTTTAAAACTGCATCAACAGTTTTTGTTCAATCTAGCAATCATATTTCGGTAGGGGCCATCGAAACCTAAACTCTAAGGTGGGCCAATAGATGTGTCCAGAAGTGTAGTTTATTTTATTTGAGTTTGTTTGAAATTAGTTTGTATTATTTTTTTATTTATTTTTATTTTGTACCTGTACTGTTTTGCAGGTTTTGCTTTAGCTTTTAATTTTGTTTTCCCTTCTATAAGTAATTTTCGTGTATTGTATTGTGATTTATTTTAATGTGTTCGTCCTTTTCAAACTTGCTGTACCTAGTGAATGATGTGGTCGCCTATAATTGGAGGGCACACCTGTGTTTGTCCTTGTTCATGTTTACATGCATGTAATTGTGTAGCCCCTGTTGGCGATCAAATAAATAAATAAATAAAATAAAATAAGGGCCGATTGCTTCAAAGGTTGGTTAACGTAACACACGTACGTCAAATCATAGAATAGAATAGAATACTCTTTTTATTATGTACACCATATAAATTACAGAGATAAATATATAAATTTTACAAAGGCTGTCAATAACGATTACGTACTCGTTATTATTTGACGTACGACAAGGCTATAATTTTGTCATTATAATTTGAAACAACGCTTTTTTTGGTTTGACGATAGTTAGCGCCATTTTTGACGTATACGTCAAGTGAACGTGAAACAACCCGCCCTAAGTGTCTCCGGTCGGACTGTACTCCTTCGTTAAACTTTAATAGATGTGATTTCGAGGTCGTCAATATAAAACTGGCTGGTGTTGCTTGAGACGAGGTGTGGCGACACACTATAGACCACGGATGTCGATAATAAAGTGGACATCTTATATAAAGCAATTTATGAATTCACGCCCCTCTCGCGCATACGTAACCATCGATATCCCATATGGTGTAGCAGTCCATTGATTAAATGTTTGAAAGAAAAAGCTACATACAACATGTAACAAAAACCCTGTTATTCCTTCTACCTACGTTTTAAGAATCGGTATACATACGTAATTAAAGCAAGTCATTTATAAAAAAACTGTTCAACAAAAATAATTAAAATAAATATTTCATTATTAATATTTGTAAAGTTTAACCGATTTCTTACCTCTGCAATTCTGCATGAAGCGATGACGCGAAACCAGAAAGAGATAAAACGAGCCACTCTCTTTGCTCGGTGCCGCTGCACCGCCGCCGGTGCACCGGCGCCGCTCATTTATTTGAATATATCGATTTTAATAGTTATTTGATTTTGACCTCTCAACTAGCTAATGATTATTTTTTTTTAAATTATAATTTCATCAATGTTGTGCTTTTAGGTAAATGCACGGAATAGAAAAAACAGTGGAAGTACCACGCAGCTATCGCGCGTGTGTCACAATTATGCGGAGCTCCGCAACACCGGCTCAGTCGGGATTAGCTACTTGCTGTGATATGACGTCTCGAACGTAACGAAAAATATTACAAATATGCCTTATTGTGCAATTTTTACATGCAAAAACGATAGCAGGACAAAAAATGTATCTTGCGGAGGTGTATCGTATCACCGGTTATTATAAAACTATGATATATTTCAATATAATCGTTTTTATTGACAAAACCATATTTATTACTTTGTTGCGAACTAAAAACTACCTTATGTCCATTGTTCAAAGTCTAAATCAACTTGCTCGCTGTCTTGAATATCATCGTATACATTCTAGAAACTTCGACGCTACTCGATTAGGGATGGGACACATTCAAATAGTTCGGTATCGATAAAATAATAAAATGTGTATTTATATAGTGAAACTTACACGTTACCATGACATATTTTATGCTCGTTGTCGTTCTTCTCGATTAATTGAAATAAATGGTTGGAGTTTGAGTACTCATATTCTGACAAATAAACCAATCATTCATTCATAGCTGGACGTAGGCCTCAAAAGTAACTAATACTAATAAAGTATGTAAATATTTCAGTTTTCCCTAAGATCCTTTTACCAAGGAGAAATGGATAGAAGCTACGAGAAGACGGAACTGTATTCCGTCAAAATCAAGTACATAGAATCTGTTCAGAGCATTTTTATGAAAACAATTTAAAAACTTCAAAAAAAGGCTACATATTTTTAAAAAAGATAACGCAATTCCGACAATTATTAAACAAATATGTTTTATTTCAAGTACAATAAATAGTTTAAATTCACTATTTATCGTTTCATTTAACCATTTTACCTTTTATACTAATCGGACTTTGGTCCGTTACATAAGATAAAAGATTTTAATTACAATTGTACAAACATCGATATTAAATTATCGATATCTTGTCCTCATCTCTAGCTGAGTAGAAAAATAGATAACAAGTGCATACCAATATGACATCTATTTCAATGACGTTAGGGTGCTAAATAGAGTAAATTGGTTACAGCGCCCTCTAGCGTTGAGTAGCTGAACTCGTTGTGGATTGCTCGAATTTGAGTGTTACATGGAAAAATGGACTTCATTGATTTTGACATGTAAAATAAAAACAACACTCAGAAGTTGTAATAAGATTTAATTTTGAACAAAAATAAATAAACTTTTCGCCAAAGTTGCATTTATAATTAGTAGCCAATTATATCATCGTTTTCTGTGTATTGAAATGTTCATTTTAATTTGCCAGTGTGTGAGTTTGGCGACACTGGTTCCCGTACTAAGGGAGTCTAAGGGTACTTCCACTGTTTTTTTCTATTCCGTGGGTAAATGTATACGTCCCAAAAATGAACAACAGGGTTTTTGTTACATATTGTATATTAATTTAAAAAAAAATACAAGAATTTGATGGAAAGGTATACGTATGAGTTGCTTAGAGATAGATATGAGTCTATGAACAGAGTGTCACCGGAAATGGATTAAATTCCAATAGTAGTTGGCTACCTAACCGTATGACATTAGGAAACAAACATGCAAATAGTCAATCAATCAACAGCCTATCGCAGTCCACTGCTGGACATAGGCCTCTCCCAGGCTGCGCCATAACACCCGGTCCTCCGCCTTCCGCATCCAGTCTGTCCCAGCCACCATCTTAAGGTTGTATGCAAATAGTGGTCTGAACTGTTCGCACATCATTTTAATTCGGTGTATGGTAACTTAGGAACAGGTCCCCAGTCCAGTAAAGTAAATACGGATGTAAAGTTCACTAATCCTTCATAGAATAGGGAGGATGAATGAACTTTACACCCTGTTCCTCACACCTCTATACTGGTTACCCCGACGTGATTTCATGCCGAGGTCTCACCGCTCATACGGTAGCGGTTTTGGTTGCTACACGTGTAACACACCTCTCTGTAAAATTGATTTATCTGATTCAGAATTTCTCAAAGCGCTCACTAATTTAGACGTCAATAAGGCCGCTGTAAAGGACGGCATGCCACCTATCTTTCTATAAACATGTGCTGTATCTTTGCTATACCCGCTGTCTAGGTTTTATAACTATTCCTTGAGTCTAGGTATTTTCCCAAGTAAATGGAAGATAGCTCGTATTACCCCGATCCACAAAAATGGCTATGTTTCGGATGAGTCAAATTATCGACCCGTCTCCATTATTTCATCCTTTGGTATGTTTATTTATTTATTTATTTATTTAATCACTTACAACTATTATTACAGGTACAACCCAATGCAATGGTGAAGCAAACCTAATAATATCAACTTACTTTCTAAAACTTATTACATATAATGTTATCCTTGTGAATTCACTCAGTGCACAGGCAAAAATGTCCATCTCCTCTGCTACAAGGTTAAGAGTGCGAAGCGCCCGCGTCAGGGGCGCCTCACTCAATAGATTAGTGCGGCCACGAGGTACAGCCAGCAGCTGAGGCCGCCGTCGCCGCCACACATATCTGTCGGGCACACTCAAACACACCAACTCTAATATGTTGGCGTTATGTATCTTGCCTCTAATTAACTTAAATAAATATGAGACAAGCGCGAACTCACGCCTAACTCTCAGCTCGTTGTATCCAACCATGCCTAATATAAACAGGGTTGGATACATGAGCGGGTAAAAAGGATATACTCCATAGAGCCTCAAATATAAAAATCTAACAAATTTATTTTGTATTCGCTCCAACATGAGACTATATTT
Organism: Apamea monoglypha; assembly: GCA_911387795.2. Lineage (NCBI taxonomy): Eukaryota > Metazoa > Arthropoda > Insecta > Lepidoptera > Noctuidae > Apamea > Apamea monoglypha. Next base: position 125,742 of record OU426925.1, read on the forward strand.
AGTCTCATGTGGGGCCCAGATGACTGCGTTGCATTCTAATTGGCTTCTCACCAAAGTGTTGTATAAAGCGATAATCGCCGTAATATTTGTGAAACTACGGACAGTACGTAACATAAACCCTAAATTTCTGTAGGCCTTTTTATGAAATGCTCGTGTTGAAAAAATATTACTGGCATGTAAAGCAGCAGCTGCATCCTGCACAGCACGGTTTCCTTCCAAAGAGGTCCACTCCATCAAATCTTTTGTGTTTTGGTAGTGACATAGCAGATGAAGTCGACGTAGGGAAAGAGGTACACGCTGTGTACACGGATTTCAGTAAAGCGTTTGATCTTATTGATCATAATATTCTTATAAATAAGATAACAGTTATGGGTATTCATGGGTCATTACAGCGATGGTGTTATCTATCCTATTTGAAAATCGGACACAAATGGTAGTTGTTCAAGGTTTTAAATGTTATACCATCAGGAGTGCCACAGGGTTCGCACATGGGGCCTTTGTTGTTTTTAATCTTTATAAATGATTTGGCAAGTAAAATAGAATGCAATTTTAATATGTATGCCGATGACCTAAAATTGTACCAAACAGTAAACTGTGCTGAAGACTCGGTAAAACTGAAAACAATAAAGTGTCCAGATGGTGTATGAAAAACCACGTGATTTTAAATGTTAATAAATGTAAGCATATTACAAGAAAAAGACACACCACTGACGCAATTTACTCAATTGACAGTGTACCCTTGGATTCGTGACTTAGGCGTAATTATGGATAGCCAGCTCGAGCTTAGACACCATATAGATAATATACCCCAGAAAGCCTCGTGTCTGTCGGGTTTTGTAACGCGACATCTCAAGAAATTTAGGGACTCAAAAGTCGCAATGCCACTTTGTACCTGCATCGTTCGCAGTGTGTTGGAGTATGGAATCCTACTTTTAACGTCTACTCCAGTAAATTAGAGCGACTTCAAAAACGCTTCCTGTACCGACTAATTTAAGTTAATAACAAATGTACAAACCTCAAATCGTATGAATCAAAATTAATTTCAGTATGACCACTTTATGCTCTAGAAGAAAAGCCGCGGATATTGTTTACTTGTTTAAGCTAATTAATGCCTACGTAGATTGTGAAGGTTGGCTGGAGAGAATTCAATTTGCTGTTCCACGCCAGAGCAGTCGCTTATGCAATAGGTGCACATTTGTGATGCCTGATAAAACAGCATGCTCCATTTTATAGAACACTAGCTGCGCCCCGCGGTTTCACCCGCATCAGTTTCGATTCCGTGGGAATATCGGGATTAAAAGGAATATCCTGTGTTAATCCTGGTTATAAACTATCTGTGTACCAAATTTCATCCAAATCCGTTCAGTAGTTTTTGCGTGAAGAAGTAACAAATATACAAACACACTCACTCATTCACAAACTTTCGCCTTTATAATATTGGTGTAATTTTCCAGCTACAATGGTGTGAGGCAGCATTTTTATATTTTCTCCGGGACCTTAGCATCAGCCAAAATTAAAATTAAGTTGAGCATGTGCAGCCATTCGACTTATAATAATTAGTCCAATGGCAGCATATTATTTTTAGGTTTAATTATAATTTTGACTAGCTCATACATGGTGCATGCTGTGTTCACTATTTTAGGGCATGCAGAATTGCTTTTTTCTTGTTTAAGTTTACGTAGCATGTAAGTTATATTCATCATTTCAGCCGAATGACGTCCACTGCTGGACATAGGCCTTCCCCAAGCACCTCCAGCTCCACTTCGGTTATATTGTATTGCCCGATTTGTGTAGGTACCAATAAAAATATTAAATAATAACGAAGTGTTGCCAAAGTAAAATAATACATTCAGTTGCCATAATGAAGGCAACATAATGTTGGCATAACAAGGTCACGTTTCATTGTGACCTCTGCGCTGCCACCCACAACGCCGTGGAAGTGGCAAAGTTTTGGGAAAACAAGATTTAAAATACAGTCGTGCCAGCGACACGAAGCAGAAGAATACATTTCAAAGTTTGTTACGATATTAATAACTAGCTTCCGCGCGCGATTTCATCCGCATGAAATTTCCTTGTTCCCTTGACCCACCGCGACGCATCGCCCGCGCTATTACTTCGTTTTCGCTTAGTTTTTTCTGACTTTTTCTTTTTGCTCGGCTCCTAAAGTTCGCTGCGCACTGCGTTAAATAGCCTATAACCCTCCTCAAGAATTGAGCTATCAAATGCAAAAAGATTTTTCAAATCCGATTGGTAGTTCTTGAGATTAGTGCGTTCAAATAAACAAACTCTTCAACTTTATTATTAGTATAGATATAGGTTTGTACTTTGACAGTGTTGCCACAGTGGATATTATAATTCGGTATATAAACAATATTAAAAAATAAATAAATCAAAGATATCACGACAGTCGGCCATCCGACGGCGTGCTAACTCCGAAGCACGCAATCACCGAAACTGAGGCTATACATCAAATAGCAAAAATAAGTAACCATAACAAAAAAAAACATATTAAGTATGCATGTACAAGTTACTGTATCATTATTATCATTATACATTCACGCCAGACAATGCATACCTAGTACCTCATGAAAAGTGTAATTACCACTCCTTCATTTTAAAGAAAGAACTTTCCGATCTTGCCTGGTGGGAAGCGTTACCTGGGGTTCTCTACCAGTGCCCTCTCGACTGCAGTCACTGCGTCTTCAGGGTTCATAATGTCAATGCGACGAAGTGTCATTTGGTTTTTTTTATGCGAATAAATAAAAACCAAAGCGCCTGGTCGAAGCTCATTATCTGACCAAACAGCCATATGTCTATAAAATATCTCAACTTTGATTTAGCCTAGATAAACTTTGCTAGTTATTTTCATAGCGTTATGTTCTACGGTGCTCTGCTGAGGGACAAATCCGCTGATATTCAAAGTATAGGTACACACATCAAAAGTGTCTAGGGATCAAGTACGTTTTAGAGTATCGCCGCAATTGAGGATTGTCATTTTAACTTTTTTTGGATCTTTATTGATTATCTTTAGTTAATTTCACTATTTGAATAAAAATATTCCTTAAATTCTCATTAAAAATAGAAAATCAATTGTCAATCAGCTCCCTAATTGTGTTACACACGATCAATCACAATCTGAATCATTTTGAAGGATATTGCTAATCCGTCTGCGTCAGGATGACTGGACCAAGAGAGATTTTGGAAGTTTGAGTAATACCAAGTTTTAGTACCTATTTGGTATCAGATATCAAATAATTGGTACCTCGCTAAAAAGGGAAAACTATTACGAGGAAAGTGGCCAGCCGCTAAGACTTCAGAATGGCTGGACCAAGTCGGCTTTACCTAGTTGTAGGCGTATAACTATTTCATCTTTTCGTTAAAATTCGTTCCTCATTCAACATATCGTGGGCTTAGTTCAAATACCAACTAACTCGAAAATAAATGAAAATGAGCTATGATGTTTTGAAAGTTTGGTTCCTAAAATTTCATGTATTACTTTAGAAAGTGGCTTATTGAGAAATGGTATCTAAGGGTCAGTTCACACCGAGACGCGACGCGACGCGACGCTGCTGGAAGAGGCCAGCGATTTCGCGCTGCGCCGCGCGGCGCAGTGGGACGTGTCTACATTCGCTACGTGCTGCCGCCCCGCCCCGCGTCCACCCGCAGTCTACCATTTGCAAGCGCATGAGAACGACGTATATTTGGCGGGTGCATTATGGAGATCGTAACTTTTTCTAATCCATTTTCAAATAATCATAAAACATTTCTGGATAAGTGGCAATGTGGTCATAAGCCAAGTTATGAAATTCACCATGAATAATCTATTTCTCCATAAATTATGCACCCAAATACTCCTGTGTGATGTTTTCTTTTTAATTTTATTTTATTTATTTATTTTATTTTATTTTACAGTTTTTGGAAAACTTACAGCTAAAAACTTTTACACGATTGAGAGTAACAAAAATAAAGGCCAATTACAAGTTTTCACAGATAGTAGAGAGAATATAAACAAAAAAATATTTGAGAAGGTAGACAGCGTTTTGAGTAAATACACTATCATAAGTACAAAAGCGTTTTAAACAGCGTAAATTGTTCTTAATTAAGTTACGTGATCAAAAAAGAAATCACAAACAGTCTTTTTTAATTTTGAAATACTGGTATTGAAAACATCGATGTCGACGTCCCGGTAGACCGCATTATACGTATGACTCGCTCTGATTAGGTATGAATTCCGTCTGTAATTCGTTCCTACCATAGGAGTATGCAACACATGAGGATTGCGCAGAAAAGCAGAAGGAACCCGCAGTCCGATTTTGTTCAGCAATTCGGGAAGCTCGGTTGAACCGTTAGCGATTCTAAATAAAAAAGTCAAGTCTGCAATTTTTCTACGTTCAGAAAGAGGAAGTAGATGGAATCTTTTACAGCGCAGGAGATAAGTGGGAGAATAAGTTTTTGACCGGAATTGAATGTACCTCAAAAATTTCCGTTGTATGCCTTCCAATCGATTGATGTATATGTTGTAATTGGGATTCCAAACTTGAGAGGCATACTCGAGATGACTGCGAACAAAAGTACAGTAGAGAATTTTAATGGTTTTGATGCTTCTAAACTCGGACGAGACCCTCAAAATGAACCCTAGTGAACCTTTACCCTTTTGTATTCTTCTTCCTCTTCCTCTTCTGCAAGAAGTCCGATTATAACAAGATCCCAGTCTATCATTATAATATCACTCGATCACTCGACCGTACTGCATCAATTCTGCACGAAGTCTGGACGGAAATAGTAGAGACAAGTCGCCACGGCGGCCTCGGCTGCGCCTCGCGGCGTCGCGCTGCGCAGCGCCGCTCTCGCACGCCGCGCGCACCGGCGAAGTACCGCTGCGTCGCGATGCGTCGCGCTACGCCGCGAGGCGTCACGAGGCGCAGCGCTGCGCAGCGCTGCACCGCGCAACGTATTCTGAACTCTCACAATGGAATGTGTACCTTTTCGTGTAGAAAATAAAGTATATTTTAAGTCACTCTTTTAAAGTTTGCGCGCAGCGTCGCGTCGCGTCGCGTCTCGGTGTGAACTGACCCTTATTGATAATTTAATAAAGTATGCTTTGATTTATATCATTTCAAAGAAAATTCAGTGTTTCACAGAAAATTACACTTTGTGCCCCGAACCCCCCCTATTTAGTTGCTTTTACCTACCTCTCTATCAAGAAAACGCTGTATTTTGGAAACTAAAAGTTATTGCTAAGTGCTACTAGATCTATATTTTAATTCATTTAAAGTATAAGTTATTGTACTACTAACACACTGGATCCTAGTTATATCTTAAATAAACGTTTTGTTATTTTATTATTATTAAATATATAAAAATGAAACATACGAAGATTTCAATAATCCTTTTAATTTTCTATAAAAACGCAAATAAGTCAAATACTAGTTGGTTTTACTTCTCAAGTTTAGTTTTTTTTTATTAACCTTAACTTCCTGTCTAGAAATACTGATTCACTAAGAAAAACTTTTAAGAGTTATCAATAATAATGTTTTTTTTTATATATTATAAAAAAATAAACAATATTTAAAAGTAGGTAATCATTTTATTATCAAATAAAACACTTGAAAGAATTGAAGGAATTTGAAATTGTAAAAACATATTACTCTTCATCAGAAGACACATCAGATTGTGTAACACCTTGGGTACGGTCTATTTTAGTACTATCAGTCGCAAAATTTTCAAACCACGCGTGATATTCTTCTGGAATTACTTCTTTCTTACACAATTTCAGTTAATCAGATTTTTTGCTTCTGAAATGAGCAGTGGTGCATGATACAACTGATTCAGTTTGACTGGAAGTCTGGTACCTTCGTTGTAGTTTGTAGTTATAGCTGCCGAATTTACCATAGTCTTTTTTTGTCTGGTTCCATAACGATGAGCGGGAACATCAAGAGCAGCATTGGGAAGAACAGTTTGTTTTTTTGTGTTTGTGTGTTTATTTCCTGATCTATAACGAAGAAGTTATCGGACATGTCATAGTTATAAAATATCTTCATCTGACCCTTTTCATATTTCATGCGTTTTATCTTTAACCAATTCACTTTGTCTCCTGTTTTTATTCTTGTTTTTCATGATGCTGCCTGCCAATGTTTTTAAATCGAAAAAGTCATTGCATTTCATCTCTCTTACGTTATAAGGCTTCAGTTTTTTTGTATTTTTCGTCGATAGAGAAGACCTAGCCCGTCGGAAAACGTTAAGCCATTCCGACATAGAATCAATCTTTGAGTGTTTCTGAGCAGAAAATGGCAGCGCGTCGCGCTTCCTTTTTTACCGTGTGCCTCTGACCAAGCAAAGCAGCTTACCTACCACCAAGCTAAGCTTCATTAGGCGAGGTACTTTCATAAATGGTGGGGTTGTAGACCGGCAGTTTACGGCAATAGTAGAATAGACTAACTCGGTTGGTATTTGCAATATGGCTTGCAGATCAAAAGTTGCCATAAAATATCAACTTCCCTGGGTTAGCCGGTATTACCTCTAGATATTGCGCGTGGAATATGAGCAAAATTATTATATATAGAAGTAAAACCTATTACACCAATTTACTCGCAATGACTTCGAAAACCAACTAACCTCTAGTAATTGTCAGCGGGATTGTCCGAAAGGGTTACCGCTACCCGGAACATAAAGGGCGAAGGAAGGAACATGGGTGGGTTTTAGTCAGTAAGAGTCTGACACTCCCTTCCGCTCCACCCAGAGCGGGAGGGGTCATTTGATGATTTCCCATCCCGAAAAAAAAAAAAAAAAAACCTCTAGTAATTGTTATTAAAATTATAAAACTGTATATTTTCTATAATATCTTAGTACCAACTAAACAGAATAAGATCGTTTCACTAAGTGTAGGTATTTTGTTTGAATTCGATAAAAATATATATTTTCACTGATTAACAAGGAATATTAGATTTTCATACAAGTAACAGCTTAATTTAGTTGGTTTTAAGATTCAGTATCTCCGAAACGAAGCCTCGGGTTAGTCGGTTTTACCTGTAGAAAAAAGAAACAATTTGGAATTGATTTGTATATTAAACTCAATCTCCCAAAATTTCGAGTTAGTTGGTATTTGAACTAAGCCCACGATATGTAAAAAAATCTGTTGTTCATCTACATCAAACTCGTCAAAATGCAGGGAACAGCTGATTTTTTTTTTTTGTTACCTATATTTATAGATTCCTATTTATTTATTTTAAACATGTTTAGTTGCGTTATAAAGTACCTACTGGCTTAAAAAAACCGGGCAAGTGCGAGTTGGACTCGCACACGATGGGTTCCGTACCACCTTACAATATAAATTAACACTATACAGGGTAACATTTTAATCGTTTTAATCCTCTTAAGGGGTCATTGTACTCATCATTATGAACAACTTCTACTATGGGAACAAACCTGAAGTCGAACTGGTCAAAATGTAGAAAACAGCAGATTTCTCGAAATTTCTGGAAGGATCTATTAGTTCTGCTACTCGATACTAGATGGCGCTAGTGATAACTTGTGGCGCGCAACAATACCATTTGATCATTAAATTAAAAAAAAAATTAAATGAAATTATGTCTTATGATCATTAGAACTTTGGTTATTATATCAAACGTTACACACCCTTTTATTTTAGCACCGTCGACTTGGTAAATACACATATCCATGCAAAGTTTCACCTTTCTAGCGCTAACCGTTTTAAGGTAAGCCGAGGATGGACGGACGGATGGACATGACGAAACTATAAGGGTTCCGAGACGTGCACTACGGAACCCTAAAAACTAGAAATAGATGTGCGCAGAACCGCACGCTCTAATGTAATGCCGGCATTGTTGTTCCTAAGTATAATTCGGTACCTCGGTGGCAGGGCGAGGGCGCGTGGCGCCGGCGAGGCGACGTGGTGGTGCGCACGTGCCACGTGCTGGAGCTGGCCACCAAGCTGTTCCTGGTGGTGCAGAACGCCGTGGGCGCGCCGCCGCACGTCAACGTCGCCACCGAGTGAGTACACTACGTGCGACGTGCTGGTGCGCACGTGCCACGTGCTGGAGCTGGCCACCAAGCTGTTCCTGGTGGTGCAGAACGCCGTGGGCGCGCCGCCGCACGTCAACGTCGCCACCGAGTGAGTACACTACGTGCGACGTGCTGGTGCGCACGTGCCACGTGCTGGAGCTGGCCACCAAGCTGTTCCTGGTGGTGCAGAACGCCGTGGGCGCGCCGCCGCACGTCAACGTCGCCACCGAGTGAGTACACTACGTGCGACGTGCTGGTGCGCACGTGCCACGTGCTGGAGCTGGCCACCAAGCTGTTCCTGGTGGTGCAGAACGCCGTGGGCGCGCCGCCGCACGTCAACGTCGCCACCGAGTGAGTACACTACGTGCGACGTGCTGGTGCGCACGTGCCACGTGCTGGAGCTGGCCACCAAGCTGTTCCTGGTGGTGCAGAACGCCGTGGGCGCGCCGCCGCACGTCAACGTCGCCACCGAGTGAGTACACTACGTGCGACGTGCTGGTGCGCACGTGCCACGTGCTGGAGCTGGCCACCAAGCTGTTCCTGGTGGTGCAGAACGCCGTGGGCGCGCCGCCGCACGTCAACGTCGCCACCGAGTGAGTACACTACGTGCGACGTGCTGGTGCGCACGTGCCACGTGCTGGAGCTGGCCACCAAGCTGTTCCTGGTGGTGCAGAACGCCGTGGGCGCGCCGCCGCACGTCAACGTCGCCACCGAGTGAGTACACTACGTGCGACGTGCTGGTGCGCACGTGCCACGTGCTGGAGCTGGCCACCAAGCTGTTCCTGGTGGTGCAGAACGCCGTGGGCGCGCCGCCGCACGTCAACGTCGCCACCGAGTGAGTACACTACGTGCGACGTGCTGGTGCGCACGTGCCACGTGCTGGAGCTGGCCACCAAGCTGTTCCTGGTGGTGCAGAACGCCGTGGGCGCGCCGCCGCACGTCAACGTCGCCACCGAGTGAGTACACTACGTGCGACGTGCTGGTGCGCACGTGCCACGTGCTGGAGCTGGCCACCAAGCTGTTCCTGGTGGTGCAGAACGCCGTGGGCGCGCCGCCGCACGTCAACGTCGCCACCGAGTGAGTACACTACGTGCGACGTGCTGGTGCGCACGTGCCACGTGCTGGAGCTGGCCACCAAGCTGTTCCTGGTGGTGCAGAACGCCGTGGGCGCGCCGCCGCACGTCAACGTCGCCACCGAGTGAGTACACTACGTGCGACGTGCTGGTGCGCACGTGCCACGTGCTGGAGCTGGCCACCAAGCTGTTCCTGGTGGTGCAGAACGCCGTGGGCGCGCCGCCGCACGTCAACGTCGCCACCGAGTGAGTACACTACGTGCGACGTGCTGGTGCGCACGTGCCACGTGCTGGAGCTGGCCACCAAGCTGTTCCTGGTGGTGCAGAACGCCGTGGGCGCGCCGCCGCACGTCAACGTCGCCACCGAGTGAGTACACTACGTGCGACGTGCTGGTGCGCACGTGCCACGTGCTGGAGCTGGCCACCAAGCTGTTCCTGGTGGTGCAGAACGCCGTGGGCGCGCCGCCGCACGTCAACGTCGCCACCGAGTGAGTACACTACGTGCGACGTGCTGGTGCGCACGTGCCACGTGCTGGAGCTGGCCACCAAGCTGTTCCTGGTGGTGCAGAACGCCGTGGGCGCGCCGCCGCACGTCAACGTCGCCACCGAGTGAGTACACTACGTGCGACGTGCTGGTGCGCACGTGCCACGTGCTGGAGCTGGCCACCAAGCTGTTCCTGGTGGTGCAGAACGCCGTGGGCGCGCCGCCGCACGTCAACGTCGCCACCGAGTGAGTACACTACGTGCGACGTGCTGGTGCGCACGTGCCACGTGCTGGAGCTGGCCACCAAGCTGTTCCTGGTGGTGCAGAACGCCGTGGGCGCGCCGCCGCACGTCAACGTCGCCACCGAGTGAGTACACTACGTGCGACGTGCTGGTGCGCACGTGCCACGTGCTGGAGCTGGCCACCAAGCTGTTCCTGGTGGTGCAGAACGCCGTGGGCGCGCCGCCGCACGTCAACGTCGCCACCGAGTGAGTACACTACGTGCGACGTGCTGGTGCGCACGTGCCACGTGCTGGAGCTGGCCACCAAGCTGTTCCTGGTGGTGCAGAACGCCGTGGGCGCGCCGCCGCACGTCAACGTCGCCACCGAGTGAGTACACTACGTGCGACGTGCTGGTGCGCACGTGCCACGTGCTGGAGCTGGCCACCAAGCTGTTCCTGGTGGTGCAGAACGCCGTGGGCGCGCCGCCGCACGTCAACGTCGCCACCGAGTGAGTACACTACGTGCGACGTGCTGGTGCGCACGTGCCACGTGCTGGAGCTGGCCACCAAGCTGTTCCTGGTGGTGCAGAACGAGTGGTTGCAATTTGCAAGTCAAAATATGATTCGCGACCAGAATAAATAAGTAATTACAGAATTATAATCACTAATACACTTCAGAAAACATAAGAAAATTTTAATGTCGCGGCCGACAGCGCATCCCCCTTAAAAAAACGATGGCGCATATACTCAAAACCAGGTCCGACTGACTGCTCGACCAATCATGTTTGTTACGTTCGGCAGGTTCGAGGCGAACTTCGGGCAGCAGCTGGTGACGCTGGCCTTCCACGCGGTGGGCGCGGGCGGCGCGGGGCCCGGGGGCCCGGGCGGCGCGCGCCTGCTGCGGCGCGGCTCGCGCATGGACGTGCTGGTGTAGGGCGCGGGGCCCGGGGCCCGGGCGGCGGACGGGCCGGCGTAGGGCGCGGGGCCCGGGGGCCCGGGCGGCGCGCGCCTGCTGCGGCGCGGCTCGCGCATGGACGTGCTGGTGTAGGGCGCGGGGCCCGGGGCCCGGGCGGCGGACGGGCCGGCGTAGGGCGCGGGGCCCGGGGCCCGGGCGGCGGACGGGCCGGCGTAGGGCGCGGGGCCCGGGGCCCGGGCGGCGGACGGGCCGGCGTAGGGCGCGGGGCCCGGGGCCCGGGCGGCGGACGGGCCGGCGTAGGGCGCGGGGCCCGGGGCCCGGGCGGCGGACGGGCCGGCGTAGGGCGCGGGGCCCGGGGCCCGGGCGGCGGACGGGCCGGCGTAGGGCGCGGGGCCCGGGGCCCGGGCGGCGGACGGGCCGGTGTAGGGCGCGGGGCCCGGGTCCCGGGCGGCGGACGGGCCGGCGTAGGGCGCGGGGCCCGGGGCCCGGGCGGCGGACGGGCCGTACTGGTGTGGTGCCACCGCAGTGTTCACTGTAGGGTAGGGGTGACCCGCTCTATTATAGCTCTTATGATAACGTAGCTCACTAGACGCATAGCCCACCGGCGACGTTACTCCTAACGAATAGTTGTGTACGGATAGTTTACTTGTAAGACAGCCCGAGGCGCCTCACCGAGTGCGGCGCGCTCCTCTCGGCTCGCGGCACAAACCCACGGTTATCGCCGGCCCCGGGGGGCGAGTCTCACTATGACTTGATGCGAATTATTCATGTTTTGTAGTGAGAGCGCTTAGGTACGATGAGATATTTTGTTTGATAACGAGAGGGTTTCACTCTGCAAATTCTGGCACAAAGAGCGAATTTTGCTCAAAGAATCAGTCCCATATATAAACCGACCTAAGAAAAGGAGGAAGCTCTGCATTCAATTGGAATTGGAACACCGATTTCTCCGAGATATCTAAGTCTATTGTTTTTCAATTGGCAGAGGAAGCCCGCGAGTTGGTCCCACTTTATTTTAGTGAATGGTTGAGTAGTTTTATATCAGCTTCAATACTAGATATTTAATTCGCTTCTGTTTCGACAATGTAGTGATACCTACATGTATTCGTGAATGTACCTATTTACCTAATCTATTTCGGGACAACTAAAACAACGGAACCTAAAGCATTTAGTCACTACAATATCTAAAAAGCCACCTACGTGTCACCGCGGTGCAGCTGTGTCTGCGCGCTCACCTGTGCACTATCATACCTCCCGCGCCGAAGGCTAGTCTCCATTGAGAATGGCCGCCGTGGCCGGTCTGGAGGACTTTATTTATTTATCTAAAAAAAATGGCTTCTAAAATAATAAATAATGTTCAGCGCGTACATGCGCAATTTTAGATGTCGATGCCTTTGATTTGGTTTCATCTCAGAAATAGCCACTGACTTCCTAATCCGTTTTAGCTCTGGCCAAAAAGAAGCGAATTCCGCGAGGGTGGCGAGGCGAAATTCGCTCGTGCCGATTGTGTCAAAACTAACAAGTATAGGTGTCCAACTGGCTCGAATAGTCGCCTGACTTCCTTGCCATAGTTACCAGTAAAACAATGTTCCTTCACGAGGTCGCACTCCTACCGTCGTGTCGAGCAGCCGCGCTACGTCAGTACGTCCCCTGGCTCTCTTTGATCCACTGAAGAGTTCAGTTCTCTTTCTTATTTGATGCTCGCCGAACGAGATTCCACGAATAAGACAAGTTCGGGAGACTACGATTTCAAACAAAGTCCGGTACATCCAAATTGTTGCTTACCTATGTAATGTTGCCCGAGTTATGTCCGAACACACACGCGCAGCCGCTGGCCGCGGCCGGTGCAGCGAGGTCCCTTGGTGTGTTTGGAACAATCTTTTTTTATTTCCATGTTAAGATTTATTTGACAGTGTCAAAATACTCCTATGCACTAGTATATCATTTGCTTTCATTTATTGTCGTATTATAATCTCCACGTTTTATGTTAGAGGAAACAACGGAATAAATAAGAGCCACCTCCTTTTTAAAGTGGGTAACAACCGCAAAATTGATCATCATGATTGTGTTTCACGACTGTTATTTAAGTAGGCGCATAAAAATCTTCCCACAGATTAGTTTGCTCAATTTTAATAACAACGCGCCTGTGTCATCGGTCCTAAATAACGTAGCAAAATCGGTAACGGTGACGAAAACGATATCCAAAATGATTTATCAGCTACATGCGCACCTGGGCACGACATCACCATTCTGTTTCAAAGTCCTGCCGGTACAGACCCATGCCTACTTCCAACGAGTCCTGTCAACCCGTCTCGATCTACCATACGTCGATCCTATCTTCCTCGTTCCTATGTATGTAATAATAATTACCTATAATGTCTATTGTATATACATACGGTTATCTCAATAGGGAATCTTACGCAAAGCTGAGCGCGCAGATGGCGCCACGTAAACAAAGCACGATGTCCAAGGCGCGCGGCATAATTATTTTTTTCATGTTTTTCGGCTTAATTTCATCCCAGTTCATATAAATGTAGGTTAAAAACATGCACATAAGTATTTCAAACACATTTGTTTTTATGATATTGAAAAACCTTGTAATATGGAAGGGTGTTGTTAGCTGCGCATGCGCTACAGTTTATACTTTTGCAGCTATCATCGTTTTACTTGTTGTGGTTATTGTTCCGAAATAACCATTTTAAATACTTTTAAAAGAAAATTGCTCTAAAAATATTGCGTTCATACTCTGACCAGTAAATATATTTCGTTGTTATAGTGTTCAGCTCTAAGATGATCAGAACATTCAGAACCCAACCTTGAATGTTTTATGAGTGTAAAGTGCTTGCGACGAACAATAACTTTCAATTGCTTGCGAAGCTTTTCGTTTTGAGTAAATTAATGAACGTCTTCGTACCTACCTACTACTTAATAGCACGTAATAGTAATAATAATAATCTTTATTATGAACATCTTACAGGATCTTTGAGGTGAGACCCTGACCCTGACCCTGTAATGACTGCTGCATTCTTACAAAATATTCCTGACGAACGGCTATCAGTAAAACAATATAACATTAGATTGTAAAAACACGGGATATGTCATGAAGAGTCAAATAACCATAGATATTTTTTTATAACATCCGTAGAGGCCTAAACTTCATGTGAACGTTATTTATTTATGTTAAAACTATCATTACAGGTCTAATTACCTAATACGACACGGTACGGTCTCTAATCTATCTTCTATCTATATACTATGTCGCAGTGAGGTGGTTAAAGCCGTGACACAGTTATATCCCTAGGGATATAGCTATATACCGTAATATAGTTATATGAAAGCGGTTCATAACTCTCTTACTAGGAATATTACAATCTTATTATGGAGAGTCTACCCTCCATAGCATAATTAGCCTATAATGTTCCCACTGCTGGGACACAGGCCTCCTCTCTGTGAGAGGGAGTGGGCCGTAATCCACCACGCGGGCCCGGTGCGGGTTGGTACCCTCCATAAATCTTACTAAAGTCGGACTTTTAATTACCTGCAGTAAAATGAAAGCTTATGTGTTATGTGCGAAATTTAAATAGTGATGTGACAAAAGGATTGATTCATTCAAGTAACATTCAGTTCAAAATCGATCAATGTTAAATTGATTTTATAAAAGTGGATTAAAGGATGATATTTATAATGAAATTAAGGTTAAAATATATGTACGGAGACGTGGATTTTAAATACAACGGTCCAATCGTGTTGTATGTAGTAATTCAAATAATAGATAGATATTTCTTTATTACGTACAAGATTTTTATAAAGTACGTACGTTCTAATCAACAAAATAATTATCATAGTACATAATTTGTAAAAAAAAAAAAAATATAAAGACCGATTGTTTTTACTCAAGTTTAGTATGTTAGTTATGTTAATGACTGACAAATTATAATATTGTTTGTTTTGGTTGTGAAGATTTCGTAACAAAAGTAAAAGATTAAAGAAAGATACATACGAGTATAAGTATTTTACTACTTGATTAGATAGGTTTTTATTATGTACAAGATCTTTATAAAGTACCTACTTACTTTTATTGATTCTATAAGTTAATATAATAATAAAACAGATTAAATCAAAACAGATAAAACACAAAAAATATAATAATAACAGATACAATAACACAAAACAGGTATAATATAAAACAGATTGTTTTTATTAATATATTTTTTTAAATTTCTCCTTAGAACATTGTTTGTTTTGGTTGTGACGATTGAGTAATTTTATTTTATTTTATTTATTTGGCTCACCAACAATTGAATACACTGATACAAAGATAAGAGATACATCCAATAGATTTATAGACTAGTGTACCAATTTCTTACAGGTAAGCACATCATGCATTACTTATGTCGATTGATATCGAGTGAGTTCATTTACTCTCCGAACATAATTATTTTTTCCACCAAATTCCAAATTAAGGTCACAATCATAATTAAAATCACTTGCAATCAAAATCAAAGTTGAAATAAAAATCAAAATAAAATTAAAATCACAATCAACACTACAAACGAAAAAATCAAAATCGTTATTTAAATCTAAATCAACACCTAAACTTAAATTAAATAAAAATTAAATTCAAAATAAAAATTAAATTATGTAAATTAAATTCAAAATAAAAATTAAAAATTTATTTAAATAAAAAAAAGTTATTTGATTATACCGTTGTATAAGGATTGATCCAATAAAACCACTCGCAAACCAACTTAATTGCAAAGGATATTTAATGTTCTCACAACTTTAACAAACTACACACTAATAAAGTTTTAACACTCTAACGACGGAAGTATGTAATTGGTATGACCGCCCGATGTCGGTTCCGCGAATGGATGCCGACCGGCAAGCCAGAGAGCGCTCAACTGCCCGAAACCGTTCCGAAGGAAGCGTGTCCGTGCGAACCGAACCGAGAAATGTCGTTGGAAGTCACGTGGCGAGCGGCGCCAGGGCTTCGCCCCCAGGCCGCAGATGGCTGGCTGCATGCCCGCGCATACTGGCCGCGGGTGGCGGCGGCGGCTCGCTACAGTGGGGCTCGGTGGGAGGAGCTAGAGTTGTATTTAAAATGAGTAACCAACCAGTTGTGCAAATCAAAGAAAATATATACTAATAATTATGTCACTAGATTGGTCTAGTAAATCAAAATCAAAAGTTATTTATTCAAATTAGGCTGAGATTCAGCACTTTTCGAACGTCAAAACTACAAAAGACTGTCCCCCCAAAAACGCTCGCCCTTCACCATTTCCTAGTGCTATCGCTGTAAGATATTACTAGATCGTGCTCGTATCATAGTTATATTCTTAGTGAGACAGTTGTGAACCGCTTTCATATAACTATACCTAGTCTTGCCATAAATAATGTCACGAAGAAAAAAAAAATTTTTTTATTGCTAATAATATTTATTACTTTTACAGTGTGTTAGTTTAATACATAAATATAAAACAATTTAAAATATAAAAAGCTTATTCGAAGTGGTCTCCATTAGCTGCAATACAGTCCTTTAAACGTTGAGGCCAGTTATCAATAGAAGCACGCACTCTTTCCATGGGAAAATTCTTCACTGCCAATCGTATGGATTGTTTTAGGGGCTCCAAATTATCATGGCGTTTAGAGCAAGCCGTACTCTCTAAAACTGACCATAAATCATAATCCAGCGGATTAAGATCGGGACTAGACGACGGCCAGTCTTCAGCTCTGATGAAGTCCGAAACATTCACTTCCAACCAAGACTGCGTGGACCGAGCTTTATGACCCGGCGCCGAGTCTTGTTGGAAGGACCATACTTGGTTATTGAACATGGTGTTGTTAACGGGCTGAACTACCTTCTCAAGAATGGTATCTTGATACACTTGTGCCGATGTTTTGATACCTTTTTCACAAAAATATGGCTCAGTCACTCCTTCATAGCTAACACCCCACCAAACCATCACTGAAGTCGGATAATGCCCACGTTGCACTCTGTCTGTCAGGGCGACTGTAAAATCTGTTGTGAAAATAAAATATGTCATTCGACGTTAACGTTTCACATTTATAAGCACTCTTCTTGTTGTGACGACATTTTGGTTTTTGTGGCAAGCCTTTCGCAGAGTACCTAAAAGTATGAATTAAAAACCAATATCAGAATGTTTATGTACACATAAAATTTTGTTAATAGGAAAACCACAGTAAAGTACAAACATAATAAGTACCTACTAGGCATGTTACATATAGCAGTGAAATACGAATAATAAAAAATTACGTTGTTAGTTACTGCAAACAAGTATTTTATGATAAATGTAAGTATCACTTTATTATGAAATATATATATAGAAATTATTTAAAAATCTCTCATGAAGTGACCACGGGTCTCACCCGGGTGGCGGTCGACCGTTAGCAGTCCGGCCCTGTTAACTCATGTTATGAATCTCGCCTCATCATAACCCTACTCAAAACAAAGTGAATTTATAACAGTAGACTTACAAAACCTGCTGCTTCTTTTTCTGTTTTCCATTCCCCTTTAACTTTGGCTTCTTTTTAGCTAATTCTGGACTCACAACACTTATTTTATCTTCCATTATTCGATAAAAACCCAAGCGCACGATACAAACACCACGAGAGTCAGACAACAATGACGGCCATGACACAGCGCAGCGCTGTCTGTGATTGGTTCAAATGGACTTTGGCATGTTTGATCTACACTGCCATTGTGACTTAAGCAGTTATGAAAAAATCCCGAACATTTAGAACCTTATTTGTATGTGAAATGGTAGACTTAGGTCAATTTGATATAAACTACCATTTTTGACTTTGGCGCCTAAATCAGGATTACCAAAAATGTTTGAAAATGTCTATGGTGGACTTAAGCTCATTTGATATGTACCGACACTAATAACAATGTCACGGCTTTAACCATCTTACTGCGACATACACGTACAAACGAAATACTATTCGTTGGTAAGCGCATCACTTGAGAACGGCTGGAGTGATTCCGCAATTTTTTGTTAATCATGTTTTTGGGGAAAGAAAAAAATACTCTGAAACTTGATAGTTCGGGAAAAACTGTAAGTTAATAGTTCAGGAAAAACTGTAAGTTGATAGTTCGGGAAAAACTGTAAGTTGATAGTTCGGGAAAAACTGAAAATTAATAGTTCGGGAAAACTGAAAGTACTTTTATCTATGGGATTTTTGTATGAATGATTGAAATTTGCACAGGACAAAGTCTGTCAGGTCCGCTAGTAATGTGTAGAATTATTAATAATTATTAAACTTTGACCTTTTTGCTATAGTGCAATAGCGTCCAGCGCCCCCTAGCCCCCTAGCGGGGGAAATTGGCTGTAAGGTTCCCTATTACCTAAATTGAACCATTCATCTAGTCCTAGTCGACTTGGTAAGTGGCGTGTGTGAGCCCGGCGAGCGTGAGTCGCACGCTTCCGGGGCGTATCTTGCGCCGCGTGCGGCCGACTGCTTCTCGGCTCGGCGCCGCCCGGCCGACTGCTTCTCGGCTCGGCGCCGCCCGGCCGACTGCTTCTCGGCTCGGCGCCGCCCGGCCGACTGCTTCTCGGCTCGGCGCCGCCCGGCCGACTGCTTCTCGGCTCGGCGCCGCCCGGCCGACTGCTTCTCGGCTCGGCGCCGCCCGGCCGACTGCTTCTCGGCTCGGCGCCGCCCGGCCGACTGCTTCTCGGCTCGGCGCCGCCCGGCCGACTGCTTCTCGGCTCGGCGCCGCCCGGCCGACTGCTTCTCGGCTCGGCGCCGCCCGGCCGACTGCTTCTCGGCTCGGCGCCGCCCGGCCGACTGCTTCTCGGCTCGGCGCCGCCCGGCCGACTGCTTCTCGGCTCGGCGCCGCCCGGCCGACTGCTTCTCGGCTCGGCGCCGCCCGGCCGACTGCCGGTCGAGGCCGCGAAGGTCTATTGTAAGTTGTGTGAAAAATGAGCCGTGAGCAATCGGGGCTTACACACTGAGCGTATCTTAACGCTCAGTGTTCGACCCGCTAATGTGGCACGCGCGAGCTAGCGGGTCGCTCGTCACAAGTAACTAGTGTACGTATGCTAGGTTATATAATATGTAATGATAATGATGTCGCTGCGCAACTTGTCCTGGTACGTTGTTGTAAACCTCATCCCAAAGCTCTATCCTCGTCACTTCACTTCTTAAACTTTACGACTACCTAAAATAAGTGTTGTCCCAAAGTACCTATGCGCATGAATATAATAGTGAAAAAAGAAATTTGGTACCTATACAAGTACGGTCACCAAAAGAGATAAGTAACCAGGGTCGTCGGATATATTTGAAGTTTATTGAGAAACCGATTGATGAATTCGAATGAAATTTAATTTGATAAATTAACTATTTATTTTATAATAATTAAATTAAATTTTATTCTAAAACATCCATCGGTTTCTTATTAAACTTCAACAATATCCGACGACCCTGGTTACTTATCTCCTTTAGTGACTGTACATGACGCAATATGGGTAAAAAAAAAGATTGGTGTCGCGTGTGTTTTCGTCCCAAGAGTCGCGAGTGCTCGGCGTCGCACGGGTAGCTGACGCATGATCTGGGTGAGGGTTAGGACGCTCCCGTAGGATAACTTCCGACCCACGGGTAAGAACCAACCGGTTCAAACTAGGAAATAATCAAGCCAAGCCTTCACTATCCGTAGTGCATCTTAGCGGCAGTCGCAAGGAATAGTATCGCCTTCGTGTCCATCTCGAGTCGCGAGCCTCGGGCTCCCAACACTCCCAACTCCTGGTGGAAGATTATTATTACTTGTTGCTTTAATTCTTTTATTGAACAGATTAAAGTAATCAGGTATTCAAATACATATTTCTTGAATTTATATGAATGGCTTGACTGTTGGCGTATTTTGGTAAACTGCTGTATATTTAGGTGCATGTACCTAAATTCGCGTCGCGTTTCTGCTGCTCCGTGTTAATGCGCCTGTTGGTGTTCCACTCCGACGCGGTGCAGCGGTGGTGCCAGAACGACGTCCGTTACTTTGGATGTCTTGTGTTGTAGAGCGGCTAGGCGAACAGGCGCCGAGCACTCGCACTGGGCGAGTCCCGCAGTAAGTGCACTTGTAGTGTCACGCAGATGTTCTCATTGCACAATACGCAAAACCCGCGTGCGAACTGCACGCAACATACTCAACACATGCTTGAGCAAATCCGCATCACACTAAAAACGCCCTACGTTCAATGATAATTTGTGCCAACCAGCGCTCGCTGGACGTGACTCGTGCCAAAAGGCAGCGGAGCGCACCCGACGCCGCTGTCGAGATGTCGACCGAGACGCGGCCAGGCGGGCGCCGCGCGCGCCGCCAGTGCCTTCGTATCTCTGCAGCGGACCGGACAGTCGACTGGCGCGCTGGAGGCTCGTAGACGGTCGCATACTTCCTAAGGATGGTTCATGAACCAGTGAACTACTACTACTACTACTACTGCGGGTTTTTATTGTAACTTCTAAGATGTAAGATGAAAATATGTTATTCGGAATCAGAATCGTGGTAGTTGTACTAGGGGTATTTTTTTACTTTATTTTACAAACTTATTGAGGAGGATGCGCTGGGTAGCCCGATATATCGTCAATGATATTTCAGGAATTAGTCATTCAATAGGATTATATGAACTTAGAGGGTTGTATGAACGATTGTAATTATTATAATTCTGTAAAGTCATATTTGTTACGCTTGCGAATTATACTATAATCAACATGGAACATGACCCTGGCGGTTCCCCCTTAAATATCACACAATAGAAGTGTTTTAATGATATTTTTATAGGTACCTTATCTGAGTATAAACAGATTGTTCTTCTTGTTTTCGCATCAATGATAAGTATAATATAAGTATAATCTTTTTCTTAGGTTTCAAGTTCAAAAATTTGTAGAGTTATTTTGTGCCCCCACTGCATTTTTTTAACCACACGTTCGAATAGGACTCGCCGCCGAGCCCCTCACACGACACGTTCTAAGATATTTTGACCAATTCCTGAGAAAAAAAGTCCTGTCAGACGACAACAATGTGATTTTGATAAGAGAACCAATTTTTTTTTTTTTACTTTTGTCGTACGAACCCTGAAAAAGTACCTGTTAATGAGGATTAGCCAATCCAAAAGTTGGAAACGTGAATCGAGTGCGAGAATTAGAGTGTGGTCGAGAAGGTGCGGGTGGCGCCCCCTGGCCGCGTCGTGTCGAACGGGACGCGCGTGCTCGTCGTCTGTGTCCAGTGTTGTTACATCAATGTATTGTTCAATTGTTGATACACGAGGGCCTATGCACACGGGGTTTCAACTGTAGACCGACCAGGGGCCTATTTAATAAACAGGCGACAGGTGACCCGTGGCAATCCCACGCGATTTTACGTGCCATTTTTTTTGTCAAATATTTATTTATCACATGTACCCGCTGGAGGGTCGTGCCCCGGTGTAGTTCGCGAAGGCGTGTTCAAAGGCCCTAAGAGATACCGAGACGGCCAAGCGCCAAGCGGTTAGTAAGACTTGATTTAACCGTCAAACAAACAGTTGGCTGTGCATGGTCAAACGAAGTGAAGCTCGAAGCGCTATTGCAAACAATCAGTCATGAACGTGCTTGATTGCAGCCGCCTGTCCGTCTCGGGGTGTCAGACTTTGAAATGCTGTTCGTTGTACGCCGCGTCGCACGAGGTCATATCTACGGGCCACACTGCCATTTCGCGACACGGTGTACCTAAATGATAACAGTATAGAATAGATTACTGTATACTACTAGTACATATGCTTTAATTAACAATATACATAATTACAAGTATGGGAGCGAGCATCTCGACGATGTTCGCTCTTTAGTAGGTAACTAGTTACATAAATAATAGATTGAAATAATTTTGTATCGAATTAAGTAGGATGTTATCTTTAAGAAAATAAAAGTAGAACATTAAGAGGATGGCAGTAGCAACACTGGGCGCTCTCTGCAGACGATGACGTCACGGGTGCTCCCGCCGTTGGCTCTAATGCTACAGACTGTATTGTAATAAATCATTTTACAAATTATATTGCTGTTGAAGCTGTTTGTCCAGCGCCGACCGTGGCGGCCGTGAGTGGCGCGCGAGTGGCCGGCTGCGACAGTCGGTGCTGATGTACCAACAATCCATTTTTTTGTTGAATAAAATGTAATGTTACGTTTTTCAACGAAATAAAATTGTGCAAAAGTTTTATCGTTTTTAATAAAAATACAAAAAATTACGGCTTGTTTTGTTTACTTCCTTCTCGCCCACGGAGTAAAATCAGGACCCCTAGTGGCACTGAATTCATCGGAGTGGACGTGCACCTGAGCAGTTTATTGTTAAAGTAGCATATTCTTAAACCCTCGTGAGGTCATTTACCGGTTGCCTTGTTGGTTTGACAGGGTGGCAACTGGTATACATTTTAATTTCTTACTATTCAGGGCCATCTATCTACCAGGACATAAATTAACAGTGCTGCCAGCGTAAATCCATAACGCAATTGGTAGTATAATTTAGTAAAACTGTAAGCATATATTTTTTGATCTATTGTGAGTTATTTATTATTTTTCGAATTTTTTGTGCGTTTGTAAAAGTTTCCCGATCATAGTATTTTATTAATATTTTCATCATATTGAACAAAAATGAAACTATTAGTAGAATTTATAAATATGAAATACTCGGCTGTCTAGTCATCAAAGATGACGGAATATAATTATTATACAAAGTGAAACTGGGTCCTGGTTACAATCAAAGGATTTTCAATCATTTGAAAGATATTGTCGCAAAAATGCCACAGATACAGAGATACTGTTCATTGGCGTTTGATGAAATGGCCATTACCCCATCATATTCGTACAACAAAACGAGAGACTATTGAAGGCTTTGTGTGGATGATGGTGACCAGAAAGAAGACAAGTTTTGTGACCATCTTTTGGTAGGTATACATGATAAGAGGTATCGTAAAGGCATACAAGCAACCAGTTTATTACACTTATTCAGCCGGTACAACTAAGAGCCCACAGAGGAGAACGCCATCAGCGTCCCAGAGGTGACACAGGCAGAGATGGGGGCAGCCGTGATGCGGCTCCGGGCCAAGAACGTGGCTCCGGGGCCCGACGGGATCCACGGCTGCGCGTTAGCCCTCGCTCTGAAGGAGCTCGAGCCCCAACTGAGAGGACTCTACACAGCGTGTCTTGAGCAGGGCCAGTTTCCCTCTTTGTGGAAATCTGGTCGTCTGGTCCTGCTCAGGAAGGCGGGGCGCCCTGCGGACTCGTCGTCCGCGTACCAGCCCATAGTGCTGCTAGACGAGGTGGGTAAACTGTTTGAGCGAGTAATCGCGGCCCGCCTCGTCGGCCACTTGTGCAGAGAGGGGCCGGACCTGGACGACAGTCAGTTCGGGTTTCGGCATGGGCGCTCCACCATACACGCTGTGTCGCGGGTAAGAGTCCTGGCGGAGGAAGCGGTGTCCCGGGGCGGGGTGATGTTGGCGGTGTCCTTGGACATCTCCAACGCCTTCAACACCCTGCCCTGGAGTTGTATTCGGGAGGCACTGCGGTATCATCGGGTGCCTCCCTACCTCCGCCACATCGTTGGGGCTTATCTGTCGGAGAGGTGTGTCACCTACATGGGACGCGATGGCGGAAACCAGCGCCGCATGTCGTGCGGCGTTCCCCAGGGCTCGGTCCTAGGACCGCTCCTGTGGAACGTCGGGTACGACTGGGTGCTGAGGGGCGAGCTCAGATCGGGGGTAGACCTGACGTGTTACGCGGATGACACGTTGGTCACTGCCCGGGGGAGCTCGCACAGGGAAGCAGCGTTGCTGGCGACGGCTGCGGTCCCACAGGTGGTGGGCCGCATACGTCGCCTAGGCCTGGAGGTGGCCCTCAGCAAGTCGGAGGCCATGGTGTTTCATGGCCCCTGGCGGGCGCCGCCGCCCGGTTCACACATCGTGGTCGGGGGGGCTCGGATCGCTGTCGAGTCTACCATGAAGTACCTGGGATTGGTGCTCGACAGCCGGTGGGATTTTGGCCCCCACTTCCGGCGGCTGGCGCCCAAGTTGTTGGGCGCGGCTGGGGCGCTGTCAACGCTGCTTCCCAATCTGGGGGGCCCGAGCGCCGCCTGTAGGCGGCTCTACGTGGGGGTCGTGCGATCGATGGCCCTGTATGGGGCCCCGGTGTGGGCCTCTGACCTGACGGCCGGCAGTATCGCGGTACTGCGGAAACCGCAGAGAGCGATGGCCGTCAGAGTCATCAGAGGATATCGCACGATCTCCTACGAGGCGGCCTGCGCACTGGCCGGATCCCCGCCCTGGGACCTAGAGGCGAAAGTACTCGCGTCACTGTTTCGGTGGCGCGAGGAAGCGAGGGCGCGGGGCGAGCGACCGATGCAGCGACACATGGAGCTGCGTCGGTCTCAGCTTCGCGAGGTCCTGGTGGCGGAATGGCGGGATAGGCTCACACGCCCTACCGCCGGCCTCGTCACCATCGAGGCGGTCCGGCCGGTGCTCGAGCGCTGGCTCGGGAGGAGGCACGGCTCCCTGTCGTTTCGGGTGACGCAGGTGCTCTCGGGGCATGGTTGCTTCGAAGGAAGTACCTGTGTCGCATAAACAGGGAGCCGGACGCCCGGTGTCACCACTGCGTCGACTGTCGGGAGGACACGGCGCGGCATACGCTGGCAGAGTGTGCCGCTTGGGAGGAGCCGCGCCGTGCCCTCATCTCAGAAGTAGGCAGTGACCTGTCGCTGCCGGCCGTGGTCGAGTCGATGGTCGGCAGCGAAGAGTCCTGGGACGCGGTGGTTTCCTTCTGCGAAACGGTCGTCTCGCAGAAGGAGGCTGCGGAAAGGGAGAGGGAGATCTCGTCCTCTCACCCGGCCCGCAGCAGGCGCACCGGGCGTCGGCGGAGGGCGGATAACGCCCTCTTCCAGCCCCCCTAAATGGGTCCAGGGGCGACGGACTTGGGGACGTCCGTCGCCCCCCACACATCAGGACCCGAGATGGCGGCGCGTAGTGTTCCATGCGCGCCTCTCTTAGACGTCGCGGGGGGAGTCAAACACCTCACTCCCCCCCCTGACCCGAGGAGGCCCGCGGTGGCGGGCCGGCACTAGTCGGGGGTTGCGGAAGGATCTTACGTTCCCGCAACCCCCGGCGTAGGTGAGAGATGGAACACTGGGGTGGTTTTTAGTCAGTAAGAGTCTGACAGACCCCGTCGCCCGCCCCAGGGCGGCGGACATCCATGAGGATTTTCCACCCCGGAACAAAAAAAAAAAAAAAAAAGGGAGAAGAAAGATGGCTCTTCTTCGGGAGCTTCTGTCTTGAAGTACTGTCCAAGGTGTTGCCCGACTGTTGCAACGTGGTCGTGGGTATCCGTCGGGTTGGGCGTGAATTGACGCTCCAGGTGGGCCGCCGTGTAACGAAGCGCCCCGTCGCTGCTAAGCAGCGGGCGCACCGGGGCTGGGGTATTTTTGAAACGTCGGCAGAGCCTATGTACCGACGTCCAGTCGCTATCAGCGGATTCAATAAGTCTCTCCCAGCCCTCTGAGGCGTACGCCTGTATCTCGGCCTTTACCTTGTCCGTGATGCGGTTGAGCTGGTTCTTGAGTGTGGGACATCTCGTCCGTTGCCACCGCTTGCGCAGGTGACAGCGGCACATGCCGCGCTCAGCGCAAAATAATTACCGCTAAAGTGTAAGCGCGTCCGATTGCAACGGCAGATCGCACTGCACTGATGTTACGAGTATGTTGACCGGATATTTGTTAGCGTCAAGATGGAGGGCCCAAGTCTTCGATCTCAAATCAGCCTACATAAAAGTTTAATACTATAAATCTACTATTTGCTACCTTTGCAATAATTTTAGCTACCTCAATGTATACGAATTCAACGCCTTAATTCAACGGTATTTATTTTTTTGTATACTATATGTTACTAACTCTTTTTGTTAGTGGTGGCAGGCTAGGCGCACTCTGCATATAAAGGTACCTCGACTTTTAATGGTATTCAGTAACTTGACAGTTCAAAGAAAAATAATGTTACCATATTAAAACTATAGTGTTGGGGTAGTGAACGATTTTGCGTAAAGAACGAATGATAAAAATGATTTAATTTAAATAAAACTTTATTTATTCGTATGTAAGATGTGGAATATAAGAATATTTCTTAATAAAAGTCGTTATTAGTTAAGTAAATTAGTAATTTCCTTTTTTATTTTCTTTTAATAGAAATAAAATAAAAATCATGTTATTTTACTTTTTTACTTTTATCATTTTATTTCCTCTGGCAACCCTACACGTAGACGTCATTCTTCTTATTCATTTTTAAATAATTTTATTAAATTTAAAATAAAAAGTTTGCATTTATGTACCTACATTACTTAAGTTCATTCAATTTCGTTGATTCTTGCACCACCTCACTACCTTTTTTTTTTGTCAAAACCTGGTAACCCTTTAACTGTCAAGTTACTGAATACGATTAAAAGTCGAGGTATAGGTATGAAGCTACAAGTACGCTGCGCTGTCATTTCATTCTAGATCGTTGACGTGGCGGTGGACAAACAGCCTTAAGCTACGGTTACCTAGAACAGCGGTGGCCGCACTTAGCAGCTGTCATGAAAATGATAATAGCGACAAAGACTTAAATTTTTAGATTCGCCTACCGCGTGAGAACAAAATAGCCGCGTTTCTGTTTCGTTTTGACGCCTCTGACACACAAGGACGCAGTGACTTGTAGAGTGAGGGCAAATCTAGCGATTTAAATCTTTGGGCAGCGGGGTTTGATTACGGTTTAAAAAACGCTCTCTTAAGCTACAGTTTCTTAGAAGAAAAACACCAACCTATGGCGTCATTCACCGGTAGATTGCGGACGCTATGTGGGCGATCACCGCTTTTCTATGAAACCGTAGCTACGGCTAAAGGGTGGATTCCCGGACATATGTGTCCGCGTATCCACGTTAGGGCCCTCGCCCACGGGCGACTTTTTGTAGCGATGCAGTCGCGATGCTCTCGCGCGTAGCATCGATACAGACGCGAAGCAGTCGCTAGCTGTGTGCCCGCGCCCACGGGACCAGATTCAGTCGCGATGCAAACGCGATTTGGTCGCGATGCAGTTACGATACAAAAATACCTTGGATCAGTACAGTTGCAAGATGGACTCCGTTGAGGCAACATTAGTCACGTTGTCTTTGGTGCTGCTTTTACGTAAGCAGCCGAAGCGTAGGCAACGGAAGCAGCGTCAATATTGGATGCATCCATTTAATACCCAGAGATTACTTTGTGGACATCATGTAACAACATTCAAACAACTCAAAAATTATGATCTTAAATTCAAAAGTTGTTATAGAATGTCATATTCGACGTTTTGTGAATTGCTTTCCATTGTAAAACCAGAGTTGAGACGCAGAAATACAATGATGAGACAATGTATATCAGCTGAAGAACGACTAACCATAACTACAAACTAAACGTAACGTAACGTAACGTTTTACAAACTAAACGTTTGTATCGATACAATCGCGATGCAGTAGCGCGTTGCAAATGCGACTAACACGCGTTAGAAGTGATGCTGTCGCGCGTTTGCTAAACGCGCGACTGCATCGCTACAAAAAGTCGCCGTGGGCGAGGGCCCTTAGGGTTGATAAACGGAATAACCCTTCAACCTACACCTTTCATAGCAGCTGTGCCGTTTAAGAATTCGGGTGGTGGGAAAATAATAAACTGAAATATTTTATAACAATTTTATATTTCGATACAAACAGATATAATATTTATTCCAAGTGTAATATATATAGTGTGACCGGTATTTCGCAAGCAGTCCGCGTACAGTTGCAGTGTTACACAACAGGCGTCCACAGACGCAACGCAGACGAGGTGATACTGCTGCGGTGTGGTGGCGGTCGTTGTTGGCGTCACACGCCACACATGTCACACGGGCATGACTGGGAGAGTGGCGCGACTTTGGACCGCATTCGCGGTATCGCTGCACACTATATAAATACCTAATACGACAATACGTTACATGAACTGAACCTAAAGAATTAGGATATAGTCGTCACATAATAATTTTACTACTCGCTAGTCGACACTTCATTCAGTCTTCTCGTTACACTCAGCTCATACGGAACGACAGATAGATACCTACTTACCCCTATCAAATTAATTAAAACGATCGTCACGTTCATGTCACTTTTTGTCGGGAAAGCGCCCTCAGTCGGCGCGACCACGCGTTCAGGTTCACCGAACATAAAGTGACATATTATGAACGCGACGATCGCTTTTAAATAGCACGCGGCCTTATTCATGGTAAATTACTTATATTTAAATAGACATTATGCCCAAGTCCGTTTGTAGAGTCAATCATTGGCGTTATAAGCTAAATAATTAATAAAACAAACTAATGTATTATTGCCAGAGTAGGTAATTGTGTTAAGGGCTAATTATAGACTGCTTCGTCGTCTAACGACGTCTAGTTTGTATTTTACTTCAAAGATAGAAGTTGAGCTAAATGTAATGTAAGTACAGCTACCGCCATCGCCAGCGCGGCCTTGTTACGAACATAAAGGTATGGAGCTTATGTCATTATTTATTTAATGGCTTTGCATTTATGGAATTGGCTTCCGTTGCATATGTATTTAAAAAGATTCTTCCTACCACTTTTGGTTTAGAAGAGAGATTTACGTTATAATAGTTACAACTTCCAGCCGGGCTCTTTCTTGTCTCATGATAAATGTCGCCAAAATCAAATTACAAAATTAGCATGTTGACGTTATGTGTACGTACTTTGCTAGATAGATAGATACGACTAGGTAGTTTACAGATTAATTTTGTTTAAGTAAGATGAATTTTTATTTGTGTCAAGCAAGGGCACCGCTAGACGTACTACAGTGTACTTTTTCAATAGGTATTTTTTTTAAATAGTATCAAACGATTTTTTTACTACGTTTTATACGTACGTGTACTGAAACTACGTACGTACCTACGTAGAAATAAAACTGTGAATTATATGTAAAAGGCACACCTATTAGATGTTTTTTTTAAGAGATATTTATATTTGTAAATTTCTGACAGTGATGGAAATGCCGATAGTAGGAGGGAAATGATATTCTCATTTCTGGAAATGACATGGCATGACTGGTAATGATTTGTTGTAACAAACAGATATTTATAGATCAAGTATCCAAGTTGATTCAAATGTTATGTAAAGGATTAATAGATCAGAACTCAGGGTTAGTAAATGAAATATCATTTTAATCAGCACAAGCTTTATTTCTTTAATTATAATTCAATAATTCTTTGGTAATATCAGTCAAAGGAACATAATCAAGTCTTGTCGATTTCGTATAATCTCTAAACAATATTTAAGACTTCTAAAAGCTTTCATGATTAAAATATATGCCTTCAAGAATCAATCTAGAGCAGGTATATCAAAACTCAACACTTATCATTATAATAGTCAAATAGTTATGCATAGTCAAACTACTAGATATCTCTTACACTGAATTGTTCATTCTCTTGGAACAACAATATTTCTTCTATCATTGCTAACCCAATTATATGTAAAAACTTCATCACATCAACCTACGTTTTAGGCCCGTATTACAGAACCTCACTCAAGACTCAAGCATTACATAAAAGAAATCTTTTTGTTTGACAAAATAACAATATTTTTTGGTGTAGGTACTAGAAATTATATTAATGTTAGGGGATGTATTTGTTATATTAGTAAGAATACGGCGAGATTTGTAGCTCCTAACGAGAGGTGCTACATATTCTGGGGTTTCCGGAACTCGGCCCGGGCGTTCTTCTTCAGTTGCACAATAGTTGAGGACTTTCGAAAATCCTAAGTGTTTATCGTGCTCACAAATATAATCACAGTCAAAACAGCTGGCTTTTCTGAACACGAGATTAAATAATCCCTGTTTCCATAATATTTGGTGAACATTCAACATGCCCTGGAATGGTTTCAAGTTTTTGGGAAGTAGAGCTGGTTGGCTAAATCCTCATCTTCAGTGACAGTCATTATTGTAATATTTTCAATGTTCTGTTTTACAGTGTCTATGAACTGATCAAATGTGCTGACGTCTTGACCAAAAGTCACAAGATTGTCTGCAGTCCGTTTTAGCACTCCTCCAATCCCACCTGGGGCTCCCTTCCCATGTCCAGCTTCACTGTAATTACAGGTTATTGCCTTTAGTTTTGGGGAAAATCCTTACAAAGAACTGAAATTATGTAGAAGATATATTTATTGCGGTACTGGGAACTTGGAGAATCAGATTGGAAATGGATGGTATCTACAAAAGGATTTATCTCTATAGCCAGCTTAATCATGGGTATTAGGTGCACCCAGATGGCTGCGGCGTCGTGTCTCAAGCACTGGCTAACTGTGCAAACACAGGTAGTGCCAATGGCACTACGATGGAAGTCGTAGGTATATATTACACCAGTATGCAAACAAATCTCTTTACGACTGGGTCCAAAATGAAGACTCTGCACTTCTTTTCCGTATTTGATTTGACTGCCAAATCTATATTGCTATGAATTATACAGGCACAAGTTTCCCTGAGTGCTTTGCTAGGAAAGATTACCCAAAATGGGCGATGTCTACAGAAGAAGGCATAACTTACAGGAATTCCATGCTCTGATATAAATTTATTGTGTAATTGTTTTAATGGTAATATTAACTGTCTTTTTTGTATTTAGGAATAATTATGCTGTTTGAATCTTGTTCAAAGAACTTCATAATAAGTGTTGTTAATCTGCCTTGTGCGCGTTTCTCTTTTACTTTTTTACCCCGTTTCTCTATCTTTTTTGAAACCAATTGTAATTTATCCACTGCCATCATTCTTAACTTCTTTTTCAGACTCTCATTTTCTTTTCTTAAATCTTGTATAATATTAATTAACATTTTACGTTTTTTTTTGTTCTTTGTACAGACGCCAGCAAGTCAAGCTACCCGAAACTGTCAAATTTTCCCAATCTTAATGCTTCAGCGATAAAGTTGAAAATCTATTAAAGAAATTTGACAGATTGTAGTAGCTTGATGTGCGGCGTCTGTACCTTATGCATCATATTTTTGTAGCTGGTGAATTTAAAGGATCTTCCATAGCTGTAGTCGTTTGTGTTGTCTTTTTAACTGATATATCTTCCCGGTTCTGATGTTCAAGGAGTACTACTTCTGGTAACTTAGTTTCATTTATCTTACCTTTTTTATTTTCCCTGTACCTCTTTGATTCTTCACACCATTTTTTCCTTTGTTGCCTTTGATCCCCTGGCGATTTTTCTTCAATAGGGATAACTTGTCCCTTTTCTTTCTTCTTTACATACCGTAGTCGTTCTTTTTCTTTTTCTCTTTCGTACATTTCAGGATCATTTTTAAGTTCTACGTGCCTTTTACGCTTGTAGGCTGATAGATTGGCTGTCGATGTTTTCTTGTTCATAATCACCAAACCTAGAACAATATTTTCTATGTTGCATAAGGTACAAGTTCGAGACGAGCTGCAGTCCGTCTTGGACTGGTACTACTTCATATATCACATTAATGAGCAAATGGTCAGTCAGTGGTATTTCTGTGGTCTATCTTATAGATAAAACCACACGAAAGTAACAAGAAGCAAAGATAATAGTCATTACCGGTAATCACGAATTATTTCCGTCTTTAACATTTTACTGGAGATGATCTTACTGGAAATGACATATTTTGTTTCAAGTCGAAACAAGCTCTTAAAATACAGTAACAACGTAACAATAATAACCTCAAATGACACATGCGAACAGTCGTAATGTATGTAAAAAGTAATAGATAAATGTATTCGTTACTTACACTTTAATCAGTCCTTTTGGAAATGATGCGCATGCGTGACAATCGTCTTACGTAACTTTTAGCAATATATTTTGAGAGCTAATTGCACTGCAATCACACGTCCACTTGCTCGGCGGCCTGTTGGGGAACTGAGGAAGGTGCGGGCGCGGGACGACACATGCTTTGTACCAGAGAGTAATAAAAAAAATACTGTTTGATGAATTTTTACGGAAATGATGAAAATATCGTAACATTTCATGAATCATTTATTTTAGACTTAATTTGATAGTTCATTTTGAAAAGCTTTAGCAGTAATGCATCTTTGTTTTATAGTTATTATAAAGTAATTTGCAAAGACGCACCCTTGTTACTCTTTTTGGTATTATTTTGATATTTATAGTTAGATGCATGACTTTTCATCGGGTTGGAAATAACGTTAGGTGCGAGTTTTGTTAATTTTCTAAAAATACTTAATGTTCCCGGACAAAAAACAAATTGGCGCCTTTAAATATAATATTTAAAAGAAAACATTTGCACTTGATTTAATGACTGAGAACTATAGTTAACGGCACAGTGATGAAAAACTTTTTTTTATGCGATTAGTTTATTTACCCACATGAGAATGGAACAGTAGAGACAAACAGATTCGAGTTGTCAAGTCACAGTTTGAGAAAATCGTCTGACAAAGATAAAGTAGGTACCTATCTCGAAAATGCACAAATAGTAAAAAAAGAGATCCATTCATTTCATATGTTTTCAAGGCATTCCTTTCCTTTATGTAACAACAACAACAACCGCTAGTTTAATTTGCAAAAAGCGATTTGACCGAATTTGCCGACCTCTGATTTCCGGCTAAAGTCGAGATTATAGGTCTCGGTATGTTCGACCTCTGGCAAGGTCACACAATACAACAACACAGTGTGTGTGTATACATATGTATTATATGTATAGATAGTGTGTTTCTATACATATAATACATATGTGTACGTGAATTTTTGTTGCAGTCGATGTCTTCGGACTTGTGAAGCGATTACTGCCTGACACCATAGTTATAATAAATATATATGTCTATGGTTGACACCATCGAGATTCTACCAGCGGACTTGGTTTATACCCACGTTGTCTTCAAAGTGGCCTGAGCTCGCTGAGAGCACCTCTAGCTCACCTCTTACTCTGTCACTAACGACCTTAATGATAGGTACACGTTTTAGCTAAGTTAGCTTTTAGTTCTTCGTACCTACCTCGTATATTTGCAACAAATTCCATCCTTCAAATTCCTTCCTTCTTCGAATTTCATACAGAGTGAAGAAGTAGGTTCAAATATTCAACTACCTACATGGGTTTTGAATGGAAACAGCCACTAAAGAGTCAGCGTGCATATAAATACCTACTACTGTCACGTGCCATATGCGGGCCATAATAATAACATCTATGAAATAAGTATGTATAACAATGAAATGGTGTTACAGACACATGATACTTGTCAACATTGTCTCTTTGTACTCAGAACCTGCTATAAATGTTGCTGGTAGCTCAGAGCTTCTTATTCTACGTTGACGTCACAAAGTATTACGCATGCGGCATGAGCATGACCTATTGTGAGCAAGTTTGTTACGAACCCGAGTTAAAGTGCGAACGTGATGTTAGGTTGTGCCTTGTGCTGTGCATCGATTGCTTAAGTGAAAGGCTCATGTCTGTAGAGTGGGTAACGTGGTGCTGACTGAGGTGCATAGCGCCGGTGTGCTTCGCCGGGTCGGGCCGGGTTAAGAGTATGCATTCTAAAAGTTGTCAACGTCGTAAATATCTGAGAAATATTTCGCTGTTTTAATTGATTTACCATTGTTTACTATGTGATAATTAAATATCGCTCTATTGCAATTCATAATCAATTATTTAGTGCACTTCAGAGGTACATCCATAATTGAGTAATATTGATAAATTCATTAAAACAGCGAGTTATTTAACAGCTGTTTGCGCCATTCCCAGTAATGCCGTGGATTCGTTCAACCCTCTTGTGTTGAAGCATGAACATGTTGCTGCTGGCAACATGTTCATGCTTCGTGTTCATGAATGGTATATAAACAAAAGAACATCTCGAACAATCACAATGTTGCGAAACATTGTTTCCGATGAAAGATGATGGCTTTCCAGTAGACGGATTATTGGGTCAGCAGGTTTGACAGTGTCGGTGGGCAGAGCTGCCTCCGCACCACCACGCTACGGATACACGACAATAATTAGGTACAAGAAAGATATGCTCCGCCGTCGGTCCTACTAGGAGGTACGACACAGATATGTGACCGTCTAGCCTCAGTCCTAACAAGAAATAAAGAACGCTCTAGATCTGAAACGGACGCGTGTAATACAAGACAAAGACAGGAGGGCGGCGCGCGGGGGGGCGCGGGCGCGTCCTGGCGCCTCACTTGATGGAGCACGCGAACTGCGCGCGCAGCCGCCGCAGCGACGCCGCTGACTCGCTCTGCAACACAACGGAGCGGTGACTGACGTGAGCCTCGAGCCGCGAGCGGCCGGCGCGGGCGGAGCGGGCCTACCTTGTGCGGCGGGGCGGCGTTGTCGTTCTGCACGTCGGCCGCGCAGGCGGGCAGCGAGGCCGGCGCGTTGCCGTTGTCGTCGGGCTCGGAGCGCGACGCGCTGCCCGTGCTCTCCCAGCAGCCGGCTGACGCGCTGTCAGTGCGCTCTGTGCGGCGGCTGAGTGACAGGCTGGGCGAGGAGTGCGCCAGCGCGTCAGACGAGTCGAGCTCCAGAGACGACTGCGAGGCACACGAGCCGCGCGAGCGCGACGACGAGCGCGACGCGCCGCGCGACGCCGGCGCGGAGCCGTCCGACTCGTCCGCGCCCTGCTCCATCATTTCCTGCGACACGCAAACACACCAACGGTCACAACAGCGACACCCACTAACGACAACCTAACGACAGACAGATTATATTATGATATACAGGGTGGCCGGAACATTGACGTCCAAAAATAAAATTTAGGTCCCTCGTATCGTGGGGTATCCGAATCACCCCCATGTATGTTCCGCGACTTTTCATAGTTTTCGAGTTACGAATTTTTTTCTGATTTTTTGAGAATGATCGACCTGACCAATCTAAAAAATGGCTTTGTCGAGATTTTTTTTTTGCAACTGAATCTTCGTGAGTAGTACTTTTATGCATAAAATAATCAGCTTCGTAACTGTGATGAAAGTTATGAAAAAGTTGGTCTAAAGTGCTAATTTTTTTATGATTATGAAAGCTGAGAGTCTGGCGCATTCTTGAAGCCTACTTAGGAACCATGAAGTTTCCTGTTTAAATTTTTTATTTAAAGTTAAAATGCTAAGCCATAATTTACCGAACGTAATTTTTTCACTTTAGACCAACTTTTTCATAACTTTCATCACAGTTACGAAGCTGATTATTTTATGCATAAAAGTACTACTCACGAAGATTCAGTTGCAAAAAAAAAATCTCTACAAAGCCATTTTTTAGATTGGTCAGGTCGATCATTCTCAAAAAATCAGAAAAAAATTCGTAACTCGAAAACTATGAAAAGTCGCGGAACATACATGGGGGTGATTCGGATACCCCACGATACGAGGGACCTAAATTTTATTTTTGGACGTCAATGTTCCGGCCACCCTGTATATACACACATCAACAGAATCTAGGGATATCTTAAACCTAAATTATTTACGAACGTATAGTTTACAATCTTTTTAGTTTCCATAGTTATATACAGATTGAAACCTCGTATTATTCTATTTTAAAAATTTAAAATGTAAATAAAAAAAACAAAAGAGTAAACAAAATACGACGGCAAAATTTTTGATAATCCGTTATGTCAAGGAAAATTAAAATTGTTTTATTAATATTAATTAATGAAGAGGGATTAAATTGTTTTTCTTTTCTAATTTAACGTGCCGTGTGAGCTTTAAGAGTTATGTCACGTCGTCATTTGAGTCGAGGTGAAATGTTACGAGCCGTGGGCATGTTAGAAAATGGTGCTATTCAACGCGTCGTTGCTGAGGCCCTACATACCAGCCAAAACGTGATATCACGGCTGTGGTCACGTTATCGCAGTACTGGGGATGTGGCACACGAGTAGATATCGTGTTACTATGCAGAGACTGGATCGATTTCTCCAAATGACCGCCAGAACACAACCCAATATCACAGCGATGCAACTAGTACATACAAAGGCACCAGGAGGACCACCAGCTGCAGGTAAGTGACCAAACCGTGCGAAGGAGGTTGCATGAAGTTGGTATTCATGCTCGAAGACCGCTACATGTTCCAGCATTGCGACGTGGCAATCGCGGTCGGCGGCTTTCATGGGCTCGGGAGCATTTACCATGGAGTGTCGAACAATGGTCTTTGGTGCTGTTCACCGATGAGTCCCGGTTTGGGTTTCATCCGGATTCACGAAGAACACGCGTTTGGAGAACTCCAGGGAGAGTTAGCCGTCTACGGCAGCCTAAGAAGGTCCACTTATACACAGGCGGGATAATCATGGTGTGGGCAGGAATTCGTCTTGGCGGACGAACCCAGGTGGTTTGTGGTATTTTTGTGCAGTCATGCTGCCTTGGCAGCATAAATATTTTTACTAAACATTTTTTTTTTGAACACACTTAAATAAATAATAATTACGACGGAAAATCGCGCCAGTCTACACGAAAGCCACAGAATAAATAATAGCACACAGAGTATCATTTGGTATTTTGGGATCGGCCGACATTTGGAAAACATCGTTGGCCCTGCTAGTGCTTCGGATGATGCCATCGTAGAAAGTACGAATACTTTTTGAGTGTGTGGCTCACAAAAACACAATGCTAAATAATAAAAATGTTCATTAAGTGTCGATTTCTGTTTCTTTTAAATGTCCTTTCAATATTTCATTCACTCATTCATAATGTAATTATCAGTGAGGTTCTTTATATTATCATTCATTTCTTCAACCTTCATGTTTACATTTGTTTATTCATACCTAGGGTAGGTATAAATGCCGCGGGTTGTTCGAATCGCCGCGGGTTGTTCGAAAGAGATACCGTGGTCCCTGGCATAGGCAACTGAAGGAACACGGGTGGGTTTTAGTCAGTAAAAGTCTGACACGCCCTCCTGCTCTGCCCAGAGCGGGAGAAGTCATTGATGATTTCCCACCCAGAAAAAAAAGGGTAGGTATTGAATAAACAAATAAGGTAAAAAAGGTACTAAAAGGTACGTCATTGTACTGAACACGCAGGGCGTTGTAAGCCCGCCGCGTAAAGTTGATCCACAGATATTAATAATAACAATCATTTTTAGAAGCATTCATTTCTATACCCATACTGATTATTACTATACTGAACCATACGTATACAGATTGACCATATTACACCATGCCTGGTGGAGATATATCGGGCCGCCTGCATAGCACACAGATTTTCATTTTCACTAGCCTGGCGCGAAGTGAAAGTAATCTTCATACCCAAACTCAGTCCACTGTTAGTAGAGTGGGCTTACTCAATATCCACAATGCTCACTGGTGGTCATACGAAAACCCGCGAGCTGTGGTCCCTGACCATTTTCAGCACCGGTTCTCAGTGAACGTGTGGGCTGGTATCATAGGGCAGACGGCACTTGGACCCGTCTTCTTAGAACGCCTTAACGGCGAAACATATCTGCAGTTGCTCGAGTCTGTGCAAGAGATGCTGGAAAATGTTTCTGTTGCCGAAATAAGGGACCACTTCTTCCAGCAAGATGGAGCGTCTGCACACTATCACCGAGAAGCCCGTGCTTACCTGGATGCTACTTATCCTAACCACTGGATAGGCCGTGGTGGGCCTATTGCATGGCCGCCTCGATCGCCCGATCTTACGCCTCTCGATTTTTATCTTTGGAGTCGTGTAAAAGACTTAGTGTATGGACACAGTGGCAACAATATTCCAAACGTGGACGAATTAAAGACCCGCATAATTAGTGCATTCGATCTTACTAAAAGTGACAGAGACACATTAATCGCAGTGCAATCCAATGTAATACATCGTGCTCACTTGTGCATTGGACAAAGTGGTGGAAATTTTCAGCACCTTTTGTAAATAATGTAAAAATTCAGACTTATTTTAAATAGTTTTTAAATGATCGTAAATAGGTTGATTCAAATTTTTTAAACATTGAGCTTATTTAATTTAAAAACAGTAATTCATTAATATGGCCAACAAAAAAAGCTACTTGTAAGAAATTCAAATTGCCAGAAAATTAGAATCATCTGTTTACGAATTTGCGCTGTCGCAGGGGTGAACGAACTCGAGCGCGCGGCCGTGCGGCGCCACGCCAGCGGCGGCTTACACGGTGTACAGTGCGCATATTCAATAAATTTGTGCGTAGTGAAAATATTGCATATCTTTGAAACGGATTGCTATATAGAAAAAAAAAATCGTGAACGCAATGAAAAATAATTTTCATTTACAACTACGGACGTGTATGAATATGACATTAATGACACTTTGACATCAATAATAACATGGTTATACAGGAATAATCTTAAAATTAATTTAGATAAAACGACGTTATGCATTTTAGTCAACGGGTACATACTGATATTGACATAAAAGCCCTCTACAATGGCACAGTATTAAATAATGTGGACGAAACAAAATTTCTTGATGTAATGATAGACGCAAAATTGAACTGGAAAACGCACATTAAATACATAAGCAAAAAACTGAGCATGTCCGCTTATGTCCTGGGGGTCTACTACGAAGTGCAAAGTGCGAATGTTCGGATCGGACCGACACATGGCCGAACCGAATATTATTGAAAAATACGAAAAAAGTTCGGATCGACTCAATTGGGTCGGGACCATAGTCAATATTCGAAAGAGTGTAGGAGTGTAGGATCGGGACCGACCGAACCAAATAGTAATTTCGTAGCAGGAAACGGCCGAACATTCGGCCGATACCACTTCAGAGTAGACCCCCTGTACAAACTGTCCTCAGAACTTAACCCAGATACGTTAGTGGCGGCCTATCATGGACTAGTGGCGGCACTTCTGCGCTATGGAATCATATATTGAGGTAACTCTACGGAAACAAAAATAAAGTTTAAATCCCAAAAGAGGTGTATTCGGGCTATGTTTAAGTTATAATCGACAGAATGCTGCAGACCTTTGTTTAAAAAATACAAATTATTAACTTCACCGTCTCTATATATTTTTGAAGTTGCATCGTTTGTTAAGTCTAACCCCCAACTCTTTCCACGACAATCTGACACTTGTCCGCGCAACAGACGTGACAATAGCCAACTTTGCTTGCACTCGGCAAAAACTGCCCTCATGGGGAAAAGCTTTTTTTTCTACGGCCCCGAAAATATACAACAAAATAGTCATTCAAAGCTATGACAAAAAATCAATTTAAAAATAAGATTCGATATCTATTAGCAGACAAGTGTTAGGTAATTACTTTTTGACAGATACCTTTTGACATGCTTGAAATTTTATATTATTATTTTTATATTATTATTTCTATAGTAATAATATTCGCATAAAAATTTAATAATGAATGTTAGTGAACCAGTCTTTAGTCTTTGGTTCATTGAATTAATTCTATTTTTGTTAGATAAAAACATTTTGTACGCCTCGTCGGGCAAAACATGTAAGGACTTTTAACCTATATTTAAGATCTTGCATGCTTGAATTGTATGGAAACGCATGTTTAACAAATAAAGTATCTTTTAAATCTAATACTACTACACAGAGGGCATACAGCGACCTACGCGTTCAATATAATAATGCACTGAGAGTGCTGCTGCGGCTGCCGTGGCGATGTAGTGCGTCAGGGATGTTTGCAGATAATAATATTGATGGTTTTGCCGCTATTATTAGGAACAGATGTGCATCCCTGATGTCTCGTGTTCGTGGCGGCACCAACAGTATTCTCAGTGTATTCGTAGATCGGTGGGATTCCCCGATGTTGCGGAGGTGGATGCGGCTCCATGCCGAAATTTAATTGTATACTTTTATGTATCTGTAACCTACTAACACTATAATTTAAGTTAAAATTGTCACTAACCCTATGGACTCCGGTCTAAATTAAAAATATTCTATTCTATTCTATTCTAATATCAAATACTCAGGGCTGCAATCCCTTGAAGCAGTGAAAAAATCAAACATCTAAGTATTCTAAGTCCACGCAATCAAAAGCTTATATGTTCCGAAATCAAAACCTACGTATAAGGTACTTCCCGTTGACCTAGAATCATGAAATTTGGCAAGAAGCAGTGTCATGCAGCACAAGTAAAGGAAAAAATCCGAAAACTGTAAAGTAGTTAGATAGATAGATAGAAGACAGAATACTCTTTATTGTACACCATAAAAGATAGGCACACTAAAAAAAAAAAATTGTTGATTACTTATCCTTGAGTTCACGAACATTTAAATCAAGTGATTAAATATTTAAACAGTTCCATTTTCCAATTTCTTTAGGACATTTGACTTTAACGTGTTTAAATACCTAACCGGTGTTTTGAAAGTTGGTGATCACAGGCCTAACAAACTTATTTGCAGTTGGTAAACTAACCGCGACCTATGTCGAATTGTCGGTCCATAATATGTTGTTAGTAAAAGTCTTAACATAAAATTTGTAAAAACCACACACTATACAAAATTTGAAATGTGTGCAGCCGTATCCAGTGAGCCAGCATAGGGCTGGCCCACCCATCATGCAATACACTCAGGATGCTGTGGGAGCTAGCACGTATTCTACCAAAAATAGAAGCGCACCGTTTCCGTATGTTACGTAATGGTATGAAAACCATCAACCCTGACTTCGGTGAACCTCCCGGAAGCGCTACAAAAGCGTGGTAGACCCAACAGCATCCTGAATACATTGTTATACTGGACACGCAGGGCGTTGTATGCCCTCAGCGTATACTCGTACCTGACCCACAAAGTGACGTGTAAAAAGACTGGCAATATGCTCTGAAAAGGGTTATTTTGACTTGCGTCGTAAAACGTGCAAATCTGCGGATCAGCATATTACCTCGGACAGCCATCGCCCTGCGTTCCCTTTCTATGTCCAGGTTTTATTCAGGTCATGAGTGACCCAGTGACCCAAGTACTTAAATTGTGTTACTCTAGATAACGGAGTATTATTTATGCTCACATCTGGCACGTTATTGTAGCATTTGGTAACCGCCTTGAATACCAATCATTCACATTTTTTTGCAATTGTACAGACGCCAGCAGGTCAAGCTGAAAGAGAGACTGTCGCAACCCAGCGCAGGGCACGCCGCTATAGCGGTGATATAAGACCCCTTTTTGAGAAGTGGCTAGAGAGGCGCCACGGCGCCCTCACCTACCGCCTGACGCAGGTCCTCACCGGACACGGAAGTTTCGGGAGGTTCCTGCACAACATTAGGCGGGAGGAAACGCCCGGGCGTCACCATTGCCAGGATCGCCCAGAGGACACGGTGGAGCACACGGTGGAGGTCTGCCCCGCTTGGGCGGAGCACCGCCGTGTCCTCGTAGAAGCGATCGGCAGCGGCGGCGGCCTCTCGCGCCCGGCCCTGGTGCAAGCCATGGTCCGGGGGCGAGAGGGAGTGGGAGGCAGTCGCCTCCTTCTGCGAAGCAGTCATGCTAGCGAAGGAGGTGGCGGGACGGATGAGGGAGAGAGCCTCCCGTCCCAGCGCCGCGCCGCGGGAGACGCTCCGGGCGTCGGGAGCCGCGTGACGAGTCCCGGCCACCGTAGGCACGGGCCTGCGGGCGGAGAGCAATGGGTAGCTCACCGCCCGATCAGGACCAGGCCCGTGCCGGACGGCGCGTAAGTGTTCCACGCGCGCCTCAAAGAGATGTCAGCATAATTTGAGGGGCCCCTTAGGGCCGAAGCCTGCCGGGTCAGCGGGATTGTCCGAAAGGGTTACCGCTACCCCGGAACATAAAGGGCGAAGGAAGGAACATGGGTGGGTTTTAGTCAGTAAGAGTCTGGCACTCCCTTCCGCTCCACCCAGAGCGGGAGGGGTCATTTGATGATTTCCCACCAGAAAAAAAAAAAAAAAAAGCAGGTCAGCTACCCGAAACTGTCCAATTTTCCCAATCAACCTTGAACCTTAATGCTTTCGCGATAAAGTTGAAAATCTATTAAAGAAATTTGACAGATTGTAGTAGCTTGATGTGCTGGCATCTGAACCTGAGTCCCTGAGTGACCGCGTAGTCTTCACCACGGAATAG
This sequence comes from Apamea monoglypha, assembly GCA_911387795.2. NCBI lineage: Eukaryota > Metazoa > Arthropoda > Insecta > Lepidoptera > Noctuidae > Apamea > Apamea monoglypha. The sequence goes on from OU426925.1 coordinate 167,430, forward strand.
AAAAAACAGTGGAAGTGCCCTTAGACTTCCTTAGTACGGGAACCAGTGTCGCCAAACTCATACACTTGCAAATTAAAATGAACATTTCAATACACAGAAAACGATGATATAATTGGCTACTAATTATAAATGCAACTTTGGCGAAAAGTTTATTTATTGTTGTTCAAAATTAAATCTTATTACAACTTCCGAGTGTTGTTTTTATTTTACATGTCAAAATCAATGAAGTCCATTTTTCCATGTAACAATCAAATTCGAGCAATCCACAACGAGTTCAGCTACTCAACGCTAGAGGGCGCTGTAACCAATTTACTCTATTTAGCACCCTAAAGTCATTGGAATAGATGTCATATTCGTATGCACTTGTTATCTATTTTTCTACTCAACTAGGGATGAGGACAAGATATCGATAATTTAATGTCGATGTTTGTACAATGTAATAATTAAAATCTTTTATCTTATGTAACGGACCAAAGTCCGATTAGTATAAAAGGTAAAATGGTTAAATGAAACGATAAATAGTGAATTTAAATTATTTATTGTCCTTGAAATAAAACATATTTGTTTAATAATTGTCGGAACTGCGTTTTCTTTTTTAAAAATATGTAGCCTTTTTTGAAGTTTGTAAATTGTTTTCATAAAAATGCTCTGAAAAGATTCTATGTACTTGATTTTGACGGCATCCAGTTCTGTCTTCCCGTAGCTTCTATCCATTTCTCCTTGGTAAAAGGATCTTAGGGAAAACTGAAATATTTACATACTTTATTAGTATTAGTTACTTTTGAGGCCTACTCCAGCTATGAATGAATGATTGGTTTATTTGTCAGAATATAAGTACTCAAACTCCAACCATTTATTTCAATTAATCGAGAAGAACGACAACGAGTATATAATATGTCATGGTAACGTGTAAGTTTCACTATATAAATACACATTTTATTATTTTATCGATACCGAACTATTTGAATGTGTCCCATCCCTAATCGAGTAGCGTCGAAGTTTCTAGAATGTATACGATGATATTCAAGACAGCGAGCAAGTTGATTTAGACTTTGAACAATGGACATAAGGTAGTTTTTAGTTCGCAACAAAGTAATAAATATGGTTTTGCCAATAAAAACGATTAGGTAGGTATATTGAAATATATCATAGTTTTATAATAACCGGTGATACGATACACCTCCGCAAGATACATTTTTGTCCTGCTATCGTTTTTGCATGTAAAAATTGCACAATAAAGCATATTTGTAATATTTTTCGTTACGTTCGAGACGTCATATCACAGCAAGTAGCTAATCCCGACTGAGCCGGTGTTGCGGAGCTCCGCATAATTGTGAAACACGCGCGATAGCTGCGTGGCACTTCCACTATTTTTTCTATTCCGTGGTCTTCACATATCTTAACAAGACGCCTGAGTGCGCTTATTGATGGACTCAGCAGCACCATGTCGTCAGCGTAACTTATATTGTTAACACAAATGCGTATATAAATGTATGGGGACAATAGTTCACTCACGGCAAAGTTATGTAAGTTTGTCCCTCAATCCAGTTTATCTTTTTTACATTTTATACATACATTTTTAAATTAATTGAAACTTACCTAAAAAACAGCACTCATTATACACAAATTAACAGACTTAATATTAGAACTAAGAGGGAGGATACTTACCTATCGAAGGGACGTAAAATACAATATGGTGTCCCGCAAGGAAGTGTATCCAATATTACTTTTTATAATATACATTAATGACCTCCCACATGCGACCTCAAACCCAGTGACACTCTTTGCTGACGACAGCACCGTTGCAATTAAGTGTAATGACAGAAAATCTTATGAGAATGATATAAGTAGTACCTATTCTAAATGTAATCATTAAATGGCTTGACATTAATAATCTGAAGGCCAACATAGGAAAAACTAAAATAATCCACTTTAAACAGCGTGTGAATGCAATTATGCCTCAGATAACCTAGGTATAAGGCTGAACCTGTATCTGAAGTGCGCAATCAGCAAAATTTCTTGGTATTACTGTGGATAACAAATTAAAATGGAAATCCCAAATTGAAACACTATGCAAAAGAATTAATAAATCAGTATATGCGCTACATGAATTAAAACAGATTTCAAATATCAATTATCGGCATATCATGGTTTAGTTGCTCCTGTCCTGAGGTATGGTGTAGTTTTTTGGGGAAATTCGACTGACATTGATTTTGTTTTTAGAGCACAAAAACGGTGCATAAGAGCTAGAGCTTCAAATAATTGAAACATGTAAACCGTTTTTCCAGGAGCTCAAAATTCTAACGCTCCCAAGCCTATATATTTATGAGGTCTCAATGTTTGTAGGTCAATCAAAACTTATTTGGATTGGCCTCAGAAGTCAATAATAGGCAACAACGTGACGCTTTGCGCCTCTATGTGCACCGAACCTATACCACTAAATGCACAAAAGTGTGTTTCACATGGCTTCTGTAATTTTCAATAAATTACCTAAAGAAATAAGGGCAATGAATACAACCTTATTTAAAAAAAAATCGAAAGAACCTGTTAGCTAATAAATGTTACTGTAGCTTAAACGACTACTTAAATGATATTTTTTTCCAAACTCAAGACCTCACAGTGACATCAAGTATTACACAAGTATGCATGTATCTTTATATAATTAATGGGTTAATGTATTGCAATAATAATTCTAGGAATGGCAATGAAATAATTTAATAATTATTATTACTAAATAAATAATTAATCTGTATTAATATAATTTTAAGAAGGACATTCCACTAATTTAATATCTTATATATTTTTATCTTATTTTATACATTTCAATGTCAATCTTGGTCTTGAATTTGATAAACCATGATTGTACACATTTTGCATGCCTTACGGTAGAATCACTTGAAACATGTTTCATAATATTTAATAACACCATTGTAATAGTTTTTCTGCAAAAATAAATAATTTTATTTGATTAGATTTTTTGTTAGAGCAATATTCAGTGCTTTCATAGTTTATGAACTTCAGTAATGTTACCTAATTATTTTGGTGAATGTAGCTGTACATTATTATATAAATAAAAGTACATAGATTTGTCTCTATCTTTGTTAATTTAAGGTAGTTTTCATGATCTATCATCACGATTCCCGTATTTACATACCTACTACGGAATCCTCGACTTGACCGTTTTTGTTTTACTGTTACTGTTAGTTAGCCTGCGACATTCCACTGCTAGGCAAAGACCTCTCCCCATGACTTCCAGCACTTTATTTTTTTATTGAATACTTCAAGCATATAAATGTACAGAGGCGGACTTAACGTGACTTGTGTAACGTGATGCAGAGACAAACATTGCATGTACTAGTGTGGACATACCTGCGCCCCTGGCGGCGCCACGTGCTGCGGCTTGTCGGCGTGCGCGCTCGCCTCCTCGCTGGAGCTACCGCGCGCCCAGCCGCCCTCCTCTGTAACAGACGCAAGTGTCAGCTACAGCCAGCCCACCCCGCCCATCCCCGCGCCGCGCACTCACCGCCTCGCTTGTGCGCCTGCACCTTGTGCTGCAGTAGCGGGTAGAAACCGCGTGCCGTGGCGTTGTGCGGCTCGTATTGTAGGATGAGTCGACAGTACTTGAGAGCCTCTGCGTATTGACGCCGCATTATGGCCGATAGGAACTGAAATTATACAAGCGACCTTTAGTTTCTAAAATTCCCCCCGGACCCCTCCGGCAGCGAACCGCCACGCGCCACACTCACCTCCGCGAGGAACTCGCTGGGCGCGGACAGAGTCTCGTTGCCCTCGGAACAGTCCTCCGGACTGGTCGAGTGTCGGTTTCCTGCGTCCATGGCGAGCGCCGCGGCGGCGGGCGGGGGAGCGCGCGCGGCCGCCAGCGCCGCCACCGGCGTGGACGCGCCCGAGTCCGTGTCGAGCGAGCGCAGCCGGAAGTACTCGCTGGCAGGCCGGTAGCGCGGCGCCGGCTCGGCGGGCGGCGCAGGCAGCGTCACCACCAGGTGCCGCGACGACGGCGAAACGCGCGCGGGTTGCGGTGGCAGCTGGCACCACGCCCTTTCCGGCGAATACTCTGCCTGCACCGGCGATCGCGCTGCTCGTACCGGCGAACGTACGGCACGCACGGGTGAACGTACGGCGCGCACCGGTGAACGTACGGCGCGCACCGGTGAACGTACGGCGCGCACCGGTGAAAGTACGGCCCGCACCGGCGAACGCACTGCCTGTACCGGTGAATGCGCTGCTCGCACCAGCGAACGCTCTGCCCGCACCGGCAAATACGCTGCCCGCAGCTGACGCTGCGGTGCGCGTGTCCAGGTCCGCTGTTCGCTCAAGCGCAGCGCGACGTGTGAGGCGGTCTCGAGGCGCGCGGGTGGCGCGGGTGACGGCCAGGTAGTGCGCGGCCACGCGGGCGGCGGTGGGGGCCGCGGGGGTGCCGGCCGGTACAGGCGCGAGTTGGGTACCGGTCGCCGGTACACTCGTTTGTGGTACCGGCCGCGACCGTCGTTGCCGCGAGCCTCTGCGCGTTTCGGTCGCGACTTCGGCTTTGTCCCGGGGCCCGGGTATCTAGAGGGCACAAAGTCACACACTCGCGTCAGTCTGGGTCGGATAGCTGGGCTGCGGCGCAAGGTCGCAATAACTCACAGGCGTGGGTTTGGAGTGTAGGGCGGGCGGTCGGGTACAGCGCGGCCTGGCTTGCGTCGCACGGGCGCCTTTCGGCGCAGGAGACGGGGCGCACCCAGGTCGATCACGTCGCCGGCCTCCGACTCCGCCTCTTTTTTCAACCTACGTTGTAATATCAACAGGCACATTTAGATACAACATATGCACAACATTTGTTAGTATTCTGCGTTTGTTACGGCGGTTCGGCCGCTTTTTATTCGCATTCTGTCGAACAAAGTATTATTGGGTTGATTTCAACGTCAGGTATTTCTGCGTAGCTGCTCGAAGATTGCATTTGTTCTCGGTTGACGGCAAGGCTCGCTGCATTGACAAAAATAAAGGTCGCTGCATACGTAACGTGTTTTATTAACGCGGACGGAAAGGGGCGACAATTTTTGGAAAAATCATTTCATAGAAAATGTTTCAGAAAAAGCATAGGTGACGGGTGCATGGACGGGAAGGCGATGCGCCACCCAAGGGACGGGAAAAATATGACGGTGCCGACGTTCAGCACGCCCCGCGCGCGCCCCGTTCCGTCCGTGGGCTTGCTGCGTAAACAGCTACACAGTCGCTCCGGTAGCTCCGGAGAGCTAAGTGGGTTAGTTAGTTTCGCGTAGCCGCGGCCCAAAACAACGTTGACAAAATTAAAAAGTTAAAATTTAAAAAACAGGATGAATTTGAAAACTTGCGACAAATCGAAATAGGGGCCCGTGGCTAAATAATAACAGCCGCACAGGTCGATTGATCAGGTTAAGCTACGCTTGCCGCGGATGGTCTATGGATGGGTGACCATCTTTACATACCGAGACCCCTCCGTGCCTCGGAAAGCACGTTATGCCGTTGGTCCCGGCCGTCATTCGTAGATCTTTGACAGTCGTTACGGGTAGTCAGAAGCCCGAAAGTCTGACAACCAGTCTTACCAAGGGGTATCGTATTACCCAGTAACTGGGTTATGCAGGTCAGATAGGCAGTCTTTCCATGTAAAATACTGGTATTCAGCTGAATCCGGTTAGACTGGAAGCCGACCCCAACATAGTTAGGAAAATGCTAGACAGATGATGAGGTGCAGTAACTGGTCAACTCAACTCAACTCAACTCAACTCAACTCAACTCAACTCAACTCAAACTATTTATTTCAATAAACCAATTACAGGTACTTTTGAATTGTCAAGGGTCGGTCAGTCAAAAAGATGAAGCTAGTTGCCCATTCCAAAGCGTAGTAGGTACAAAGAACGGGCAAGAAACTCCATGGACACTCTTTTAAATCACAATAATATGGTTACAAAGTATTGGTTACATCATTCATGTTAAAAATTATGCATGTGAGAACGATGCAGAACGTTAAAAGCGGCCATAATGAAAAGATAAAAAAATAACAATTAATATATTAATTTAAATCAAAATAAGCCATGGCAGCAAAGAGTTGACCTGCAGTGCGATTCTGTGACCATCTCACCGTGAAAACTTAGGTGAAGTGAGCGTGGAGTGAGCTGTCATTTCAAATAATGCTAGGGATTGACACTACTGTCAACTCACATCAAGCTCACTTCACTTGAGTTTTCACGGTGAGATTTTTACAGAATCGACCGGCAGTTCCTACTGACGGCGCCCGTTCACGAACATGACGCATAGATTAGCACCATTTAGTTCAACGCTACCATTTTGAAGGGAGTTATCAACACATGCGCCACCATCAAGGAGACATTAGAGTGAGCATGACATACTCTCAGCCGCCAAGGCACATTCAAGACAATGAAAGACGTACCCAGTAAATAGTAGCTTTATAGTATGTACATAGTACTCACATATGTGCTATGCAATTATACAATACTAGGAGATTGAATTTATATAATGCAAATAGTATTTAAAAATCTTGAGCAGCTCCAACAGTATGTAGGTAGGGTAGGCGTGTGTAAAGTATTTTCAAATGCTAATCAATTTATCTATGCGTCCTGTGGAGCAGGACCAGCGTTTAGCCAAGCATTTTTGTCAGCGATGTAATCCCCCAACTTATAATATGCTTGGCTGCATAGTGTGCGCTTTATGTAAGATTTGAATTTCGTTTCATTGAGTTGGAGTATGTGGGGAGGTGTTTTATTGTAACATTTTAAACAGTACCCCATGAAGGAAGAGTCTACTTTAGCCAGTCTGAAACCTGGTTGAACTAATTGTTCCCTATTTCTAGTCCTATAGGTGTGTCTGTCACCTCTTTTACTGAAAATATTTAATTTTTCCTTACGTACATATGTTTTCAGATATATTGACAAGCTACCGTCATGATATTAATATCTTTAAACAGATCCCTTAGAGAATCGCGCCTGCAGAGGCCATTATTGCCCTGATGGCTCTTTTCTACCACCACTACTCTACTCACCCCCCCCCCTCTCCCCTCTCTCTTCTCTACTTTTTTTCTACTCTTTTTTTTCTGGTTTGAAACCATATTGCAGATCATGTAAGATTTTGTTGGTGTTAAAATGATTAAGCATTTGATTGAGCATTACCTTTTCGAATACTTTGCTGAATACCGGCAACACGGATACTGGTCTATAATTATTGGTGTCTTTGCTGTCCCGAGATTTAAAAAGTGGAATAACCTTACTGTATTTCATTAAATCTGGGAAGACACCTTGATCTACACACAAATTAAACACTAAAGCTAAGTATGGTGATATAGTCTCGATTATGGATGTACAAACTTTGATAGACATTCCCCATAGGTCTTCGGTCAATTTGATTTTGATTTGTCGAAAAGCTTCTATAACTATCATAGGGTTTATATGTTTAAATTGAAATTCAGCCATAATAATAATTGGTATATAATCATTAAAAATTGTCATTTACCAAATCTAAATTCTTGAAAAAAATCGTATAATTATCTTAGTTATGTACAAACTATACCCTGTCCATTAGGTTAACCGTTTTTTGACAGCTGCCTTATAACGAACTATTCCACATTACGAAAAAGTTAACTTTAAAATGCGTAATAAAATAAATATATAAACTGCCTTATCTTATTGAATTACTTTTTTTTATGGCTTCTTATAGACATTATAATACCGTACGTAAATCAATGAATCAATATCTTTATTGTGGATCATACATAGGTAGGTACATAATACAGGTTTTAAATAATAAAATTGTGATCAGCTATGTCCCGCCCTTAGGGCATTCAATAGTTATATAGAAATTAAATTAAATTAACATTATTGTCACAAATTATTAAGATGTCACATAAACATTTTTCAATCTCTGCTAAGTCACTCACACTTGAGTCAATCATGCGTACAATAGTGGTACCGATAGTTAAAAATAAGACAGGTGACACGTCTGACAAAACTAACTATTGGCCCATCTCGCTTGCGACTGTAACTGCCAAAGTAGTTGACAGTGTGCTAAATGGCATTCTCCAACATGTGGACTTGCATGATGCTCAGTTTGGTTTTAGGTCAGGATTGTCCACTGAAAGTGCCATTCTAAGCTTAAAGCATACTCTCAGGTACTATACTGAGAGGAAGACGCCGGTATACGCGTGCTTCCTTAATTTATCGAAAGCTTTTGACCTTGTTATATATGACCTTCTGTGGGATAACGCCGGAGGATACCATCTCCCTGCTCAGATACTGGTACTCAAACCAGAAAAACCAGGTGAGATGGGCCGGTACGCTGTCGGACGAGTACAGGTCGGAATGTGGCGTCAGACAGGGTGGGTTGAGTTCACCTCTTCTATTTAATTTGTACGTCAACCAGCTACTTTAGAGACTCAGCAGCACTCATGACGGATGCTATATCGACGGTACTTGTGTCAACAATATTAGTTATGCAGATGACATGGTGCTGCTGGGTCCCTCGATAAACGCATCGAGGAAACTACTTTATATCTGCGAACAATATGCAGAAGCGTATGGATTGAAGTACAATTCCAAAAAGAGCGAGCTGCTGATCTTCAAAGCAGGCAAACATCGACCTACCCATGTGCCTGCAGTAACCTCAATGGCGTTGCACTAAAGCTGGTTGACAAATTTAAATATCTGGGGCATATTGTGACGGATGACCTCAAGGATGACGACGATATAGAGCGGGAACGCAGGGCGTTGGCGGTGAGAAGTAATATGCTTGCTCGCAGGTTCGCTCGATGTACAACTCAAGTAAAGATAACGCTCTTTAAAGCGTATTGTCAACAGCGGGATTGTCCGAAAGGGTTACCGCTACCCCGGAACTTAAAGGGCAAAGGAAGGAACATGGGTGGGTTTTAGTCGGTAAGAGTTTGACACTCCCTTCCGCTCCACCCAGAGCGGGAGGGGTCATCTGATGATTTCCCACCCGAAAAAAAAAAAAAAGCGTATTGTCAATCTTTTTACTCGAGTGGCCTGCAGTGGGTGAGCTATACGCGACGATCTTATGACACCCTGCGGGTTCAATATAACAATGCTTTCAGATGTTTGCAGAAGCCCACACAGGCGGGTTCAAGGCCATAATTCGCAAAAAATCGGCTTCTTTACTGCAGCGTCTGCGGGGTGTTAAAAATGGCATTCTGAAAGTAATTGCTGCTAGATTTGACTGCCCCATTCAAAAACACTGGGTGACGGTAGTGAATGGTTTTGTATAGGTATAGTCTACAAAAGATAAGTAAGTACTAACAATACTAACATAATTGTAAGCTAATATTGTTGCTAATATATACTAACAAGATATGGATTTTAATTATCTGAAATAAATTATTCTATACTATTCTATAAAAAATAAAAAAAAACAAAAATAAACGGAACAAATTTAAGTAGGTACATACACATCAGTGGGCAGCTGAACGCATCAGGACTGAGGGGGAATGTACTGGAGCAGTGATTTGTCTGATAGGATGTATTTTATAGAGTAGTAGCACTTGTTTACTTACAGATCATGGAGATTCTTTTAATTTTTTTCATTTCCGTAATTTATTATTCTAATACTCAATACTCAATCATTTATTGCATTCTACAATGTATAAAAAAATAATAAATAAATAAAAGTTTTATTCAAGTATAAAGTAAAGTAAAAATATGATTTACATTAATTACAATCGAGGAATGTCAAAATTCTAACTGTAATTTAGACCTGCCTGATCTAGGTTTATGAAAAACCTGTGTTTCAGGTCATCAATTTACATCAAACATTTAAAAAGAAGACAACAATAATGTATTAGAAGCTAAATTGAAAAGAAGGTATAATATTTTCAATGACTTAAACAGTAAGATTATGTAAGATATACAATAATGTTTAAATAAATTAACGAATAATGTAATGTAAGTATATGCTTAGGTGGTAGGTAATACGCCCCGGAATACACGTTATAGATGCGTGAAGCTGTACCAAAGATACTTTCATGCATTAGATGAGTCTTGCTAGCTACTGTGCGCAATTTATCTATTTTTTTTTTTTTTCCTGGGTGGGAAATCATCATACGACTTCTCCCGCTCTGGGCGGAGCAGGAGGGCGTCTCTGACTTTTACTGACTAAAACCCACCCGTGTTCCTTCAGTTGCCTATGCCAGGGACCACGGTATCTCTTTCGAACAACCCGCGACCCTGGCAGGCATCGGCCCTAACGGACCCGTCACTTCGTGCTGACATCTCTTTGAGGCGCGCGTGGAACACAACGCGCCGTCGACTCGGGCCTGGTCCTTGCCGGCCGGCGAGCTGCCCATTGCTCGCCGTCCGCAAGCCCGCGCCTGCGGTGGCCGGGAGAGACTCCATGGCGCAATTTATCCTTACGCCGTATACGCGTGTAGTAATTATACATGTCAATATTGTTTTTAACAAATACTGCGGCCTCAAAAATATAGACACATGGCAGTGTTAATACGTTCATCTTTATAAAAAACCGGCCAAGTGCGAGTCGGAGTCGCGCACGAAGGGTTCCATACCATTCTATACAACATTAGACACTATATTATAACCTATTTTTTAGATTAACTAAGTATTCTGTGAATATTTCAAGCGCCTACCTGTTGCCGTTATTGATAGTATAACCTGTAATGATAGTATAAGAGTTTTAAATAAATAAATAAATAAATATCGAGCAAAAAACGGCAAAAAAATCACGTCTGTTGTATGAAAGCCCCCCTTAAATATTTATTTTATTTTAATTATTTATTTTTAAAGTGAATATACAACTAAATATTCTGTGAATATTTCAAGCGTCTGCCTGTTGCCGTTATTAATATCGAGCAAACGCCAAAAAAATCACGTTTGTTGTATGGGAGCCCCACTTAAATATTTATTTTATTCTGTTTTTAGTATTTGTTGTTATAGCGGCGACAGAAATACATCACCTCTAGCTATCACGGTTCATGAGATACAGCCTGGTGACAGACAGACAGACGGACAGTGGAGTCTTAGTAATAGGGTCCCGTTTTTACCCTTTGGGTACGGAACCCTAAAAATGGCTTACAGGAGTCAGTTTCATACAAGTTAAATATAGCTCTGATGCAACGTTTTTGACCAATGAAAGCACGCTCCTTGTCTGTACTGTTGCCCCAGAATATTACACCGTATCTCCTCAGATACGGCGATAGAGCGAACGTATCCGTGGTTACTTCAGTTTCTTCAATGTCGCTAAGTACGAGTATCTAGGTAATGGATTTTAAGTGTATCAATCAAAGTATTGTGTGTTGCTGCAATCACTAGTTCCATCTGTCAAAAAACGGTTTACCTAATGGACAGGGTACTTAAATAGTTATTGCCTTCAAGTAAGCAAGAATTATCGTCGTTCCAGACTTTTTTTTTTCAAAATTATGAATACGTAGGTATTTAACAAGAAGCCAACGGCAGCCAGGCAACGCGTTGAGCTAACGGTATTTACCTAATTTTGACCGTTCGTACGAAAAAAAAAGGGCGCGCGAAGACGCGACGTTACCAAATCGCTCGCCTACGGGTACGTTGTGCACACGGAATAGAAAAAACAGTGGAAGTGAAGTGCCACGCAGCTATCGGTGTGTCACAATTATGCGGAGCTCCGCAACACCGGCTCAGTCGGGATTAGCTACTTGCTGTGATATGACGTCTCGAACGTAACGAAAAATATTACAAATATGCCTTATTGTGCAATTTTTACATGCAAAAACGATAGCAGGACAAAAAATGTATCTTGCGGAGGTGTAGATATCGTATCACCGGTTATTATAAGACTATGATATATTTCAATAGGTATAATTGTTTTTATTGACATAACCATATTTATTACTTTGTTGCGAACTAAAAACTACCTTATGTCCATTGTTCAAAGTCTAAATCAACTTGCTCGCTGTCTTGAATATCATCGTATACATTCTAGAAACTTCGACGCTACTCGACTCGGGATGGGACACATTCAAATAGTTCGGTATCGATAAAATAATAAAATGTGTATTTATATAGTGAAACTTACACGTTACCATGACATATTTTATACTCGTTGTCGTTCTTCTCGATTAATTGAAATAAATGGTTGGAGTTTGAGTACTTATATTCTGACAAATAAACCAATCATTCATTCATAGCTGGAGTAGGCCTCAAAAGTAACTAATACTAATAAAGTATGTAAATATTTCAGTTTTCCCTAAGATCCTTTTACCAAGGAGAAATGGATAGAAGCTACGGGAAGGCAGAACTGGATGCCGTCAAAATCAAGTACATAGAATCTTTTCAGAGCATTTTTATGAAAACAATTTACAAACTTCAAAAAGGCTACATATTTTTAAAAAAGATAACGCAGTTCCGACTATTATTAAACAAATATGTTTTATTTCAAGGACAATAAATAATTTAAATTCACTATTTATCGTTTCATTTAACCATTTTACCTTTTATACTAATCGGACTTTGGTCCGTTACATAAGATAAAAGATTTTAAATATTACATTGTACAAACATCGACATTAAATTATCGATATCTTGTCCTCATCCCTAGCTGAGTAGAAAAATAGATAACAAGTGCATACGAATATGACATCTATTCCAATGACTTTAGGGTGCTAAATAGAGTAAATTGGTTACAGCGCCCTCTAGCGTTGAGTAGCTGAACTCGTTGTGGATTGCTCGAATTTGATTGTTACATGGAAAAATGGACTTCATTGATTTTGACATGTAAAATAAAAACAACACTCAGAAGTTGTAATAAGATTTAATTTTGAACAACAATAAATAAACTTTTCGCCAAAGTTGCATTTATAATTAGTAGCCAATTATATCATCGTTTTCTGTGTATTGAAATGTTCATTTTAATTTGCAAGTGTATGAGTTTGGCGACACTGGTTCCCGTCAATGATATTTTAGTAAACACTAAACAGATATGTTATGAGCGCGCAAATCGTGAAGACTAGAAAACGTCCTAATTGGGACGTATTGCCTTTAGTCTGTGTCACGCACGTCTACGAGTGATACGGTGCGCGCTGCTACGTAATTACCATCCAAAATGCTATCTTGCGTAGGTATTTAGAAAGTGTACCAATTATGATACCAAAGTTAATAAAACACAAGGGATCTCATACCACACGTAAGTACACAATATACTTTGATTTATTAATAGATTTCAATTATTTTCCTAATATTCTGATATTTGGAGGTTAGAAAAAAGAAAGAGATGGAAAATACATTTTTTGTCGTAAGAACGACAAGGATACGCATCCTTGTCGTTCTTACGACAAAAAATGTATTTTCATCTGTAGTTTTATTCTATGTCCGGAGTGCACGCGCACTCCGGACTTAGAATAAAACTACAGATGCGAATATTAGGCAGTAAAGTCATCTTTACAGCAGAGTTCTAACTTTTCTTTATAATTTTGTTTGATATATTTAATTATAACTTAAATGTCATATGTAGGAAAAGAAAATATTGATAGCTTATCGTTACCATAATATGTCACAAATAGTGTTAAAATAAAGCTACCATTGAGATCAGGCTTCAAGAATGGATCGCAATTGTTCGTAACCAAGAAATTAATCGTTTATAAATTACTTTACTGTGTGACAACAGCGAGTTTGACTATTTACCGTCTTTTCTTCGTAGGTTTCCAACCACTGAGATCCGGCTTCAAGAGTGGATCGCAATTGTTCGTAAACAAAGAAGTGAATCCAGTTGGACGCCTTCAAAAAGCAGTAGAATTTGTAGCAATCATGTCAAGGCTACTGATAAATATACTCCAAACAAAGGTCGAACACTTCTCAAAAAGAACGCTGTTTTCGTTATAGAGGTTTTTTAAAAGTGTAAAAAATGAGTATTTCGCAGTCTACCCTACGATTTGCTCTAGCATTTGTTCTGGCATTTTAAATAAAACCATAATCATTATTCAGCTTTAAGTATAATCTCAATCCGCTACTAGTTTCCCTTTACTTATAACGTCGTTTGTATTTAACTTTTTTTTAAAGTTTGTTTTATTTCCCAGGAACACATCAATATAAATAGGTATTCAAAACTCTCCGACAAGTCTCGACAATGTCAGCATACCGGATATGGAAGATATTTTTGAAACACCAAGTAAAATACATTTAATTAAAACTATAATTGAAGTACACAACAGTTCGCCTTCATTCCGCTCATAAAAATAATCCCGAAATAAAAAAGCTCTCTAAGAGACAGAAAAGAAATAAATTAAATCTTTTCGAAGATGTATGATTATTTTTACAATATATATATTTCTTTCTTTTTAAAACGTGTTTTATTTTTCACCTACCTACCTTTTAATAGTGTTTATTCGTTGCATAGGCACAAATCCCGACTGCAAATTCTGTACACGCGGTTTGTACTTTCTGCCTAGTTAATTTGTTAGTCTATGATTCCAACGTGCATAATAATAATAATAATCTTTATTAATCCTTTACAAGTATTGCAGTACTATGTAGTAGTATATAAATTATGCATGGTAAAATTACAGGTTTGCTACAATTGTAGTGGGTGCAGTTCTGATCTCCTAACTAGGTTACAGTATAACCTGTATGTAGGAGTGACAGTTCCGATCCCCCTTGTATTACAAGGATTTGTATTTTTACTATTTGGGATTATGTATTTGACTGCTATAGAAATATGGTTTAGCTAAATGTATACAACAAAAAAAAAACTATTTTCATGTGTGTGTAGTGGATGAGTATGTGTGTGTGAACGAGCGTGTGGGGGTGTGTGTGTGTGTGTGTGTGTGTGTGTGTGAGTGTGAGTGAGCGAGTGTGTGAGGTTGTGTTTGCTTGTGTGTACTAGTCTATGTATGTGTGTTTGTTGTGTTACACATTATGTTGATTGTGCTATGCACCATTTTCACTTACCCTTAAATAAGTATTTTTTCTGTTTCTTCATATGTGTAGTCTAGAAGAAATGAGTAGACCATTTTCTTACAGTTATAGTGTGTTAAGCCATATACTGGACAATGTTTATTTATTTTATTATACAAAGCAGGGCCAAGAAAATAAAAGAATCTCTTAATGAAAGTGGAACGTGCACGTGGGAGAGTACAGATTAAGTCTTTTCTACGTTTATCGATTGTCCTATATGGCGTTCTTTGGTGTTGTAAGAGAACTGCTTGCATGATAAATTGTTGTCTTACGTTTAAAATATTCCATTTACGGTATAACTCATTAGTAGGGAATATGATGGGGCGAAAGGTAGCAACTTTTAATACTGCTCTATGTGCTATCTCCAATGGTTTTAAGATCGTTTTAGCAGCACCACCCCAACATGAAATGCAATATGTGACAATAGATTGGCACAAGGCAAAATAGACTTTGCGTATAACAGTTCGATTAGCAATTTTTCGAAGTGTTTTAAATATGAATATAATTTTCCGGACCCTGCCTGTGAGAATGTTTATATGGGACTTAAAGTTTAGAGTTTTGTCCAATGTCACACCCAGATATTTTATTTGGTCTACAGAGGTTAGTGATGGACAGTTGCAAGGAGTTTGGGATTTATTATTGCAAGAGTGAGCTATTAACGTTATTGGGATGCGTGGTTGAGAGGCTGCACTGATTGAATATGTAAGGAAGTTGGTTTTGGAAGTGTTGAGTGTAAGGGTGTGATCATTGAGCCAGTTTAGTGCTGTGTTGAATGCAAGTTGCGCTCTAGTTTCCAGTTGCGACCACTTTTCAGCTACAACCGTTACCGCAGTATCATCCGCGAATGATTATGTTACCATTCTGGATAGTTAGGTCGCATAGCTCATTGATAAGATAAGAAATAGGGTCGGCCCTAGTATACTTCCCTGGGGCACACCGTAATAAATGGGAAGTTCATTACTGTTGTTATTATTTATGCTGACAAATTGTGATCGGTCTGTTAGGTAGCTCTTGAACATATCCAATTGAACACCTCTGACACCCACTCCTTCATGTTTTGATAGGAGAGTGGAGACGGGGACCATGTCGAACGCTTTAGCGAGGTCTAAGAATACGGTTAGGACTTTTTTCTTATTATTAATACTTTGTACCACGTGATTAGTTAATTCGTGGACTGCGTCACATGTTGATAAGTTTCTGCGAAAACCGAATTGATGAGATGATATTAGCTTATAGTGTTCCAAGTAATTAACCAATCTCTTACTAATTAAACGTTCGAGCACCTTAGATAACGCAGTTAGGACTGCTATGGGTCGGTAATTGTTAGGTAAAGTCCCGTCCCCTCCCTTGAAAATTGGATGAATAATTGCCTTTTTGAATGAAGTAGGGAAGACAGCAGTGTCGAAACAAAGATTAAATATATGGCATAGGATGGGTGCCAGAAGGGTGGAGTATTTTTTTTAGGATATAGGGCGAAATACCATCCCATCCAGTAGCAGCGTTGGTTCGTAGGGAACATATAGTTGATATGATTTCGTCATCGTCGGTGTGTTCTAGGACGAAAGATGTGGCAGGTGTAATTTTGGGTACCGTATAAGAAGTTGCAGTTCGCTGTAGGGGAGCTGTTCTGATATTATCAGCAAGGGTTTTCCCGACATTGACGAAAAAGGAGTTAACTTTGTTACAGCATTCTATGGGTGAGGATGAGGTGGTTAATAGTTGTGAAGAAGCATTATTAGGTTTTTTGGTATAAGTGACTCGCTTTATTGTTTCCCACAGTAACTTAGGGTTATGACCAGCTTTGTCCAGTTCTCCTGTAACATAAAGACGTTTCGCTTTCTTTAGAATTCTTGTGCAGTTTCTGTAGCGCTTGTAGGTTAATGTCAATATTTCATTTTCTGGATCTTGTTTTGCCTTTCTATGTAATGCATCCCTATTTCTGATGCAGCGTAACAGACCAGTCGTGATCCAGGGTTTCGGGAGTTTCTTTCTAGCGGGTACTTTCTTGGCCAAGGTGTGTTTTGTAATGGCTGTGGTCACAAGTTCCAGAAGCTTGTTTGTAGTAGGATCAGCATTAGTTATGGAGAGAATTGGTTTAAAGTCTAGTTGAGACATTTTTTCATCTAGTTTCTCAAAGTCAATATTGGTGACGGTAGGAATTAAGCTACTTCGTATAGGTCGATTGTCCAAGCAGAGTAGTGAAGGATAGTGGTCTGTGACCACGGAATCATAGACGAAGGAATATGAAGGAGAGTGTGTTCTTAATATAAGGTGATCCAAACAGTTATCACCTCTAGTTGGAATGGTATGTGCTGCTAGAAGGCCATGAAAAGCCAGGCAATTAAAATATTCGTGGGAGCGGAAATCAGAGGTAGTAGGTTTTATGTCTAGGTTTATGTCACCTGTTAGAATTACCGTTTTAAAATTTTGGAGAGATGAAAGTATAATATTAAGAGCTGATAAAAAGTTTTGGATGTTATCAATAGATGGAGAGCGATAGATGCAGATTATAGCCACCTCCGCCTTTATTTTAATAATGAGTCCAGAAGCTGATTGGTGTAAGTCGGGTTCTTCACATGTAGCCGGTAAATCCGCGTTTACATACACCACTACACCGTCGCTTTGGTTCAGATGCTTCGTGGTTTTGAATGTGGTGTAATTTTTCAATTGCGGAATAGTGTCATTGCTAGAACATGGTAGCCAGCATTCCGTTAAAATCACTAGATCACACTCTAATGAAAGACGTTGCAAGAGAATCTGTAGGTTTAAAAAGTTACAGTTAATAGAACGTATATTTTGTGACAGCAGTTTTAGGTAGTTGTTAGGATGGTTAATAACAGATTGTGTCTGCTCTGGGGTGCAAGTATGAGAGGATGATAGGGAAAACTGGTCAATATTTTCTATAAGATTGCTAATGTTATTAGTCATTTTTTTAATGAAGGTAAACTGAGAGGGGAGGATCGTCGCGGTCGGTAGTAAAATAAATTACAGTTGGGAGACAGGCTTACGTTTGACATTTGGATAATAGGTAACTGTTTATAGTTAGAAAGATAAGTGTATATTGCTAGATGGTAGGAAGGTTCACAGGGTTTATATTCTTGATTATGAAAGAGGGTATAGTTTGCTAGACATACGTGTGGTGAGAGTAGTAAAGTGTGTGTAGGTAAGTTGTATTGTGTTTGTGTTGCGCAGTTCATATTGTACGAGTGGGTATTACATTGTTGAGTTTTGTGTTAACAGTAGTAACTTGGGCTTGATGGATTTGTGATCGTTATGAGTATTTGATTAAAGTAGTAGTAACTAACGAGCTTATAATTATGTAGATTTAAGGTAAGAACAAAAAGTAATATCAAAAGGTTATACATGCGTAGTCATGCAGAGATGGTTTAAGCTAGTTGTTTCAGGTGTTGTTCGTTCTTCACCAGGATCGATTGGCTAACTGTATCTTTTTTCAGAAGTACTCGTCCATTTGATGTCCAGCAATAGTTATATTGATTGGACTTGGCATAATTTCTTGCAAGATAAAACAATCTCTTGGTGAGGGTTGTCAATTGTTCAGCAATGTATATAGGCGTTTGTGGTGTAATTGTTATGCCTAGATGAGTTGAACTTACTTTATTGTTTGTGTTTTTTTTATTGTGTTCTTTAACAGCCACTAGGAAATTTGTTTTCATTAGTGTGTTCGAGAATTCAACCGTAACACTTGATGTCTTGTTTTCTTTTTTCGACGGTTGTCGTATTATATCGCGAGCGCAGGTGGGCTCTGTAGAGATATCTAGTTGCTTTGATAAGCACTGTATCATGTCATACAACATTGTTTTTGTTTCCTTCTCTTGTTTAGGTACATTCCTAATTTCAATAGATGTTTTGATACTATTTCGGTCGTACATTTCAAGTTTTTCTTCAAGTGCTGATAACTTGAGCACCATGCCATTTCGCTCCTTTTCTAAAGATGTTATTTTACTCTCAAGGGACGACAGTTGATCGGAGACAAAGGTCATAGACTTTTCTAAATGGCTAGTAGTAGCCTTTATATCAGTATAGTGTTTCTTTATTTCCATCATATGTCCTTCCAACTTGTCGAGTCGAGAGTTATGGGCGGACATCATTTTTCTCATCATTTCTTTAATCTCACTTTTAAAGGTTTGCAATTCATCGCCAGTGACCTCACTTGATGAGTGTTTTCGTTTGTTTCGCTGAGTAATATTTAACTGCAGGGCTTCATCTGCATAAAGTCTCCGAAGGTCGGATTCGGAACGTGATGGTACACTTTGGTTTGGCGGTGTCTTCATTAAGTTGCTTGATACAGCTTCAGTTTGAGGAGATTTAGGCGGTGTTTTAAACATTGTGAATGTCTTAAAACACGTACAGTCGCTTGGCAACATTATCTGACCCACCCTAAAAACAAACGAATTTCGACCCTCTGCCTGTAACATTAAGGTTTATTCAATTTATATGAGCTTATCAGACAAGTGCACGAAGACTCAACCAAGAATTACAATAATAACACAGACATGCAAATTTGATCTTTATAACGTTACCATTAGGTTATATGTTAAAACTACTTGTTATAATATAATTAGTGTAATAGCTTATTTTAATAATTGCGTTCAAGTAATTCTGGTCTCGTGGTCTGTGTATAAGACTGAGAAAAACAACTTGCGAGATCAAATCCTGCGACGAAGATATTATTTTGCTTTCAATTTAGAATGTATTCCAAAACTATTTAATATATTATTGTAAAGAACTATAGACGGATGATCTTCATACTTAAACTTTCTAAAATGGTAATATTTTCGCATAACTTGTAATAAGTGGGTAGTTGAAAAATAAATAGTCGTATTCATTATAAAACTGGTAGGTATTCAAAAGCAACTAAGGGTATGCAGTGACTACGCGCAAACATGTTTTACCTTGACTTACTAAATTGCAAAAAAATAAAAATAAAAAAATAAATCCCTGGACATTTCACACAGCACCATTTGTCCCAAGCTAAGCAACCTAATGCTAAAAACAACATCTCTTTACAATTTTTTATTTTCTATTTTATAGGTAGTTTTTTTATTATCATGTCTCAATGGAGTGATTATTTAAAATACAAAATAATCTATTTGCACCAGGAGAAGGTTGGCTGCTTGTGCTGTGCAAGAATAAACTTTATGAAGTATACTATATGGTTCAAATTCTTTAGAATATGCGTCTAGCATTACAACTAAGATCAAATTTCAAAGCGCCTTATAAGAGTTGAGTTGGTCTTGTGGTCACTCACTATGGTAGTGCGGTATTTATCGTTGTCTACGTTCGAAACCAAGTTTAACCTAAATATATCTTTTTGCTCAGCTGTTTTTTTTTAAATTATTTTATTACACTAAAGAAATGTAAAAAACATTTCTTTAATGGACGACGTAGGGTCTTGTCTTTTTACACGGGTAGGTTGTATAGGAATAAAAGTAAACAATTGCAAGTTTAAAATGTTTATTATTTCATTAAAACACTTAGGTAAGATAAAGTATGTAAATGCTCATATATATCCAAATTAATAGACATTTTATATTAGTATGCCATAATCAAATCTAACCATTTATAAACATTAAAAAAGGCGTGCTTATGCTTAAAAGTTTGTCATCGAGAAAATGAATTCATCTGTGAAATGCTTTACAGATTTATAGCTGCCTATATGTAGTGAATAAACATGATATTTAAATAGAAAAAATCTATTTATAACAATAACATCACCACATAATCTGCAACATTTTAATGGTTTAACAATCAATCCATTGAGCATTTACTTACATGGTGTGTTTAAAAATACCTACTAGATTACATAATTAGTAGTCCCCTGCTATAACTTGCTGTAAGCGGCTACGCATAACGCGCACCATATTCCAACACAAATCTTTGCCATTTAAATATTCCTGGGCAAAACGAACCCTTTCTTCGCGATGAGCAGGTGTCAATGTAATTTTCTGTGCTGGTTTATAATTCCTTATCTCAGCAGCGTATAAATGCCTTCTCACTGTTTCCTCTGAAATATTGTGGTTTATTGCGGAATGGGAAAAAATGGATTTTCAACATGCCTTGAAACAATGGGTGGCCTTCGAATTCGGGACTATACTTAATGGCTTTTGCTCCTGGACGAATACGCTGAATATCTCCATTGTCTCCATAACGTTTTAGCCAAAGTCTGACCGTATTTCTCTAAAACAAAAAAAAAAAACATTTTTGGAACCGTGTATGTAACTTGTAAGGAGTGAATGTAGTGGTAAAATAGCCAACTACGCATTCATTAATCACAATCAATAAAATAAAATAGGTATAAAAACACTTACTGCTATATTAAGTCGACGACCAATCTCTCTAATTCCAATATTCTGCTCATGTAAAAATATGATTTTTTGTTTGGTATAAGTAGTCATTAAGTTGCGACATGCTTTTTTACACCAAATTGCTTAAAAATACTTAACGAGTTATGTGAAACGATTTACAAATGTGTGTGCGTAGTTACTGCTATTAGGCGTAGTTTAACTTTTGTCACATAAATGAATTTATTATCTACCTCACGAAGCAAATATATGTTTTACTTCGTATCCAACCATTCTTGGTAGGTAAATATAAATTCTGTGAACTTAAAGTTTTTTAATTTACCCACCTGTTTACAAGATAAATTATTAGGCGTAAATCATATTGGTCGTTCTTTAATAATGCAGGCAATATTGTAGAAATGAAAACAAATTAAAAAAGAAACTGATTAAAGGTGGACCGTGTTTTCGAACCCACATGTTGTTCGTCGCCAATCCAGCATCAAACCGTTAAGCCACAAGAACTTGTCAGGAATACGCGAAATTAAAGATTGGGTTCTAATTATGTAGTGTGATTTAAAAGCTTTTCAACTTTAATGTCAACGAGATAATGATTAAAATAGCTTAACAAAATGATATATGTATAATGCCGGTGGCTCCGACAACGTTGCACGAGCGCCGTCTGATAAGCTCATATAAATTGAATAAACCTTAATGTTACAGGCAGAGGGTCCAAATTCGTTTGTTTTTAGGGTGGGTCAGATAATGCTGCCAAGCGACTGTACTACAACTTAAAAATGTACTTAGGCCAAACGCAAAAGTTGACCGCTAATCGCTGTCGCTCGTGTATTGTGGCAAGCGGTGAGAATGACGAGTGTGACGAGTGATTGGTGGCCCGAATAATGTTTGTTTACATTCACGCGCAATTGACAACATCTAGCTGTCACTTTTGTTCTTATTGGTTTTATCAAGCTTTCCTTTTTACTTGTAGTGAAATGTAAAATGAATGAAAAGTGTGTATGTGTGCTGCCTCTCGGCGCGGAACACTTTTTTCTGTTGTTTTGTAAGTGTATAACATATCTTATTAGAATATCATTGGGTTCCCGTACTAAGGAACTCTAAGGGCACTTCCACTGTTTTTTCTATTCCGTGGTTGTGCATCCCTTTCCTTAATGACATGCTCTTAATTTGCTTTACAACACGTTGAATTAGATATTTTAATTTGTCGCACCTATTCGATTTCATCCTGTATTTATGTCAGTGCAACTCGGAGCCATAATTTCATTGCATGAGCGTGGAAAAAGGCAGTGTGATATAGTAAACATTCTTGTTCTTAGTCGTCAATTAGTTTCTTCAGCAAGCAAACGTTACAATGAGCTCGGCAACATCGGAAACCGGGGGATCGGTTTAATATTGTTCGTCACCTAAAAGCCTTGTCGTGCCGTCCGCTACACGGCCTGCACCGCCGGCACGGCCGCGGCCGCCCGCTACAACAAGCAAGCCGCTAGCCGGGGTGAACGCTCGCGGATGGGATCGATTGCAGCTACGACGGCGGCGCCCACAGTGAGAACGCGCGGGTGCACTCGTGAACGCGTTACGTTTATATTTATTCGATAGCTTCCACTTATGATCAGCTCGGTTTGGAAGCTACTGTTGTGAAGGGAGTGGCGAACTGGCGACACAATAATGACCCGAAGTGTGCGACAGAACGACATGTAGAACGTACCTATCCTCTTTCATTGCGACCGCAGTAACTATAGACGTCCTGAGTCATAATTTGGGAATAAATAAATAAATAATAATAAATAAATGATACAGGCATAAGATTGCATACTTATGCTTTCAATTCATCATCCATGACCAACATTATTGATTAGTGCACAGCTGTTCCAACAATGCACGGCCAGTGACCGGTAGGTACTTCTTACAACTTGCAGATTAGATTAGGTAGGTCAGGAGCGAGTATTTTGAATCCTCATTAATACTGCTAATCCTAGCGATTGTACACGACGCACCTGCGGTACCTACCGTACAGTTTCTCCCCTACTAGTAAACGCATAGTAAAGATACGGTCTTATTGCGAATTCTACTAAGTACGCGTAATTTATTATTATTATCTTTTGATATTTCTCGGGACCCTGGGGTCCCGGCCCTTTGGAAGGCGTACGAGGGGCCGAAGCCAACTCGCAGAGCCCCGTTCGACGTTTTTAATTAAATGAGGCACCAACCGGCGATTATCCCTGTTCGCACTATGCAAGTGCACCCAAGGACAACCCGCGGTTGGTGTAGGACTATTGCAGGATATGGAAACAGATATTGGATTATAGGTTTGGATGGCTAAAGTAAACTGGTTATATAGGACTATGGAAAGTTTATAGCCCCAGCCTATCAAAGTTTTATATAAATCACACAGATAAAATGGCAGGGAGTGACTTGCACACTCAATAATGGGCCCCCGAAAACGGTCGCTAGCACATAGTGTCGTAGTGACAAGGGGGTAACATTTTATGAGGTGCTTATGAGGAGTGGAAAGGTATTTATTCCACGGCTATCATGACAATCCCGGAAGTACGGTCAAGACCCCTAGTGGTGGTCCCTACCAGCATCTTACTGGAATACTTCCTTCCTCCGAGCACGTTTGCTCTTGCGAATCTCCACTCCAGCCGGCCAATAAAGGCAAGCCAGAGGTGAGAAACAAGTTTTCTCCCGGGAGATAGGGTCCGTGGGTCGCTACTGCCCAACAGCTCGCCACATGCTCAGTGCCAGATTAAGACCCCCCATATCCGCTAGTAAACTAGTACCGGTCTTTAAAAGACTTAACGTATTTATTACATCTAGATAGATATCATTACGTTCCTTAGAATATGTACGAAAGCCTAAATATATTTATTTATTGAAAGGCGACTTGCGACTTTTACGGGCATTAAATTCGTGGACAATAATTTTTGAGTTCAACGTTTTTAGCATATCTGCCAGGGTGGTAGGGCAGGTCCAGGCAGTGATAGTTTGACCCAACCCATTTGCAAAAATTAATTAACCCGTAAAGACTAGGTGAAAATTCATGGGCTTCGAGAAATAAATTTTTATGTACCTACTCGTAAGTATTTTTGAAAATTTCTCAAAAATCGTTACTAAATATTACTTTTCTCTAAAATCTCAAATTGCAAGGCCTTCGTTGCAATTTGAGACACATCGTCGTATTTTGCTTTGGTTTGAATTTACTTCTTTAATGGGTACCTAATAATTTAATTTCGGTGCTGTTTATGGTGCCCCCCGAGACGTGTTGCCCTAAGCAATTGCCTAATTTGCTTAGGGGCTAATCCGAAACTGCACATGCTGCCCTGCGGGTTTCTATATCTCTCTTGGTCTGGCTCCTCACCCTAGACCTGTTCCGGCAAAGTAAACTCTTCCGGCACAGGCCTAGGGCTCAAAGCGCACAAGCCCCATCACAACGTCAACGTAGAGATATACGATACGGCGGTGGGGTTACCCACCGCCGTATCTCTAATTCAAAGATTACAATACGGTTTTGCTCTCAAACTTGAACTTAACTTCTGCAATTGCGCCGCAACTTGATCGGCGGCACGCGTCAGTTACGTGAATTAGCTACTGAACAAAGTTTGCTTAGCAGAGTAATATAGGACTTGACGAGACAACTGACAAGGGATGTTTGAGGTGCGTATACATACAGACCCTCACTCGAGACTTGAGCGTTATTTACAAGTACGAGTACTTTCAACCGACCAAATGGGTTTAAACTAGTTTTAAGAAGAGTTTTGAGTGAGGTTCTGTCTCGGGCCTCAGTAGTGTAGTGGAGAGTAGTACCGTCGGTCGTGGCGGCGGCGCGCGATGTTGCTGCTGCTGGCGCGCACAACGATGAACTCCGCCGAGTGCGCGTGCGGCGCGCGGCTCCTGCAACCAACGTCACGTGAGTCGCAGGCGCGACGTACCAACAACGTGTGGGCGACAGCGAGCCAGCCTGCGCTGGCACAGATCGCCAGTGACGTTATGTCACCCCGCCATGAGCCCACATCATGACATGTCCACGTGCTACAATCTGTTGTCCATTTAGAGATCTCGAGCATCTCAGAGCCATGTGCTAGATGGAAAGACGTTCAATATTAAAGTCTGCAGTTTCACAGATTTCGATGTTGCATGCCTGAACCACATACTAAAAATATGCGCAAGTCTTGCATGCAAGTTCTGTACGGCTCGCAGAGCGGTAGGTACACTTGCAGAGTTGTTGTTGATGTCACTATAACTAAGTTTAATGAACTTTAGTTTACAATACACGGTTGATAATTATACTCATAAGTTTATGTAGTAATTAGTAAATTCACAGTAACTATTATTTAATATGGTTCATATACGCCTATGTACAATGACACGTATTTGTGGCGACGCAGCGTCAATAATTGTACGGTCGAAAACTGCCTTAGACAGTACAGTTCGTAGCATCGCGGCTATGGCGTAGCGTAGCATACGCTGGCTAGCAGTGGTTAGACCGAGGTGCGCGGTGGCTGTCGAGTCTACCATGAAGTACCTGGGATTGGTGCTCGACAGCCGGTGGGACTTTGGCCCCAACTTCCGGCGGCTGGCCCAAGTTGCTGGGCGCGGCTGGGGCGCTATCAACGCTGCTTCCTAATCTGGGGGGCCCGAGCGCCGCCTGTAGGCGGGTCTACGTGGGAGTCGTGTGATCGATGGCCCTGTATGGGGTCCCGGTGTGGGCCTCTGACCTGACGGCCGGCAGTATCGAGATACTGCGGAAACCGCAGAGAGCGATGGCCGTCAGAGTCATCAGAGGATATCGCACGATCTCCTACGAGGCGGCCTGCGTACTGGCTGGATCCCCGCCCTGGGACCTCGAGGCGAAAGTACTCGCGTCACTGTATCGGTGGTGCGAGGAAGCGAGGGCGCGGGGCGAGCGACCGATGCAGCGACACATGGGAGCTGCGTCGGTCTCAGCTTCGCGAGGTCCTGGTGGCGGAATGGCGGGACAGGCTCACACGCCCTACCGCTGGCCTCGTCACTATCGAGGCGGTCCGGACAGTGCTCGAGCACTGGCTCGGGAGGCGGCATGGCTCCCTGTCGTTGCAGGTGACGCAGGTGCTCTCGGGGCATGGTTGCTTCGGGAAGTACCTGTGTCGCATAAACAGGGAGCCGGACGCCCGGTGTCACCACTACGTCGACTGCCGGGAGGACACGGCGCGGCATACGCTGGCAGAGTGTGCCGCCTGGGAGGAGCCGCGCCGTGCCCTCATCTCAGAAGTAGGCAGTGACCTGTCGCTGCCGGCCGTGGTCGAGTCGATGGTCGGCAGCGAAGAGTCTTGGGACGCGGTGGTTTCCTTTTGCGAAACGGTCGTCTCGCAGAAGGAGGCTGCGGAAAGGGAGAGGGAGATCTCGTCCTCTCACCCGGCCTGCAGCAGGCGCACCGGGCGTCGGCGAAGGGCGGACAACGCCCTCTGCGGACGCCGCCTACAGACGGCGCTCGGGCCCCCCAGATTGGGAAGCAGCGTTGACAGCACCCCAGCCGCGCCCAACAACTTGGGCGCCAGCCGCCGGAAGTGGGGGCCAAAGTCCCACCGGCTGTCGAGCACCAATCCCAGGTACTTCATGGCAGACTCGACAGCGATCCGAGCCCCCCCGACCACGATGTGTGAGCCGGGCGGCGGCGCCCGCCGGGGGCCATGAAACACTATGGCCTTCGACTTGCTGAGGGCCACCTCCAGGCCTAGGCGACGTATGCGGCCCACCACCTGTGAGACCGCAGCCGTCGCCAGCAACGCTGCCTCCCTGTGCGAGCTCCCCCGGGCAGTGACCAGCATGTCATCCGCATAACACGTCAGGTCTACCCCCGGTCTGAGCTCGCCCCTCAGCACCCAGTCGTACCCGACGTTCCACAGGAGCGGTCCTAGGACCGAGCCCTGGGGAACGCCGCACGACATGCGGCGCTGGTTTCCGCCATCGCGTCCCATGTAGGTGACACACCTCTCTGACAGATAAGCCCCAACGATGTGGCGGAGGTAGGGAGGCACTCGATGATACTGCAGCGCCTCCCGAATACAACTCCAGGGCAGGGTGTTAAATGCGTTGGAGATGTCCAAGGACACCGCCAACATCACCCCGCCCCGGGACACCGCTTCCTCCGCCAGGACTCTCACTCGCGACACAGCGTGTATGGTGGAGCGCCCATGCCGAAACCCGAACTGACTGTCGTCCAGGTCCGGCCCCTCTCTGCACAAGTGGCCGACGAGGCGGGCTGCGATTACTCGCTCAAACAGCTTACCCACCTCGTCTAGCAGCACTATGGGCCGGTACGCGAACGACGAGTCCGCAGGGCGCCCCGCCTTCCTGAGCAGAACCAGACGACCAAATTTCCACAAAGAGGAAAACTGGCCCTGCTCAAGACACGCTGTGTAGAGTCCTCTCAGTTGGGGCTCGAGCTCCTTCAGAGCGAGGGCTAACGCGCAGCCGTGGATCCCGTCGGGCCCCGGAGCCACGTTCTTGGCCCGGAGCCGCATCACGGCTGCCCTCATCTCTGCCTGTGTCACATCTGGGACGCTGATGGTGTTCTCCTCTGTGGACTCTGTGGCTGTGGACACAGCCATCGGCGGCGGCGTATGCTCCGCTCTTGCCGGGTAGAGGGCTGCGACCACTTCCTCCAGCAGCTCGGGACACAACCGAAGCCGAGAGTGCACAACCTGAAGCAAGTTGGCTACTCGTTGAACTAGCGGTATTTACATCATTTTCACAGTTCCTACGAAAAAAAACTGGTCAAGAGCGAGTCGGACTCGCGCACCTAGGGTTGCGTACCATCATATATAAATATCACTGCGGTGTAGGTAGAATATTGCGTGTTTAGGTCACCGCCATCTCTTGACCCATAGTGGAACTAAGGTTGATGTTTTCTGAAAAAATGTGCTATTTAGAGACATCGTTTGATTTTTCCTATTATCTTTCCATAAAATTAGCTGGTATTCAGCTGCATCCGGTTAGACTGGAAGCCGACCCCAACATAGTTGGGAAAAGGCT
The DNA here is from genome assembly GCA_911387795.2 of Apamea monoglypha. NCBI lineage: Eukaryota > Metazoa > Arthropoda > Insecta > Lepidoptera > Noctuidae > Apamea > Apamea monoglypha. The sequence continues at coordinate 195,697 of OU426925.1, forward strand.
AGGCAGATGATGATGATCTTTCCATAATATTCTACCACATAGAATAATTTCAGATCTTTCTCTATGCGGGGGAACGTTTTTTTTTTAATTTTTCATCAAAAGACGCAAACAAAGCGGCCTAAAAAAAAATTGTTGAGAATGTGCAAACAAACAGCGCTCTTTCATATGATACCCCACATGCCCTAGTAGCCCCACTTCGAATTTTTAAGAACCCCTTTCAGCACATGATGCAAAAAAAAACATATTTCTTTCTTGTTTGCGAAATATTTGGGCAAACGTCATCTAAAACTATTCCAAATTTCAAGTTGATAGCATTAGTAGTTCTTGAGATATCCAGCTGTGACAGACGGACAGCCAGACAGACTGAGTCGCACCATAAGGGTTCCTTTTTACCATTTTGTAAAAAAAACACTTAATGTTATTACTATAAATGATTAAGTAATATTTGATTATACTTGTAGTATATCAATCTTAGATTTTATATTGTTATTTTAATATAATAGGTTGTTTCAAATGATTGGCACAATACTGTCAGTTGATGTTGATATACTTTTTGATGATGTCTCAGAATTACGAATTAACTCCTCTTATTTACCTCTTATTTATTACTACCTGATATTATACCAAAATATATGATGATCTGTGATTGGTTCAAAATGGCGGTAGATGTTTAACGTAAAAGACGTTGGTAGTATATAAAAAGGATTGTAATGACGTTATCGGGTCAGTTGCTTGGTAGATGTTCAGTTGGTTAGTTCTAGTGCCGTTGTTAAGTGGAATAGATCGACCAGATGTCAGGTAAGTTAAGTAATTTGATATTATACCTTAATTATTGCTTATTACGACTATGATGTTGTGTTAGTCATATTTGGCCAATATTCATAGCTATTGTTATTATGTTGCTATTATTTGAATTATTTTGGACCGTTGTCCAAGAGATATAATTAATTGTTTTTAAAGATAACGATAAATTATGACAACGTAAGAAATGTATTGATAGAATACTTTAATACTGTTTCCATGGAGTTTATTGTCCTTCTTCTCCATGATGACCTAGTTTTACGAACGGACGACTAGTTTTCTGATTAATTACTGACAAGCCTAAATTTAAATAAATGTTGAGACTTGTCTATCTGTGCTTTACTTCATAAAACCCTTTCCATACAAACCATATTCAATAATAACCTTCATACACAGTAAATAACTAAACTAGTAACCATTCTGACATTCAAAGCTTGTTATTTGGGTAATTGTATATAGGTACATATACTGCTTAATGACGAGCTCTAAATCAACTTTATAACACTTTGAATTAGGTTTATAGAAACCCCCGCCGCACCACGGCGAGAACTGCGATTTCAGGCACCGCGCCCTGGTGATGTTGAGCTGGTCGAGCATGACCCTATAAAAGGCCAAATATTCTCCTTAAAGTTCTTTCCACCTGCATACATCTTTACGCTTTAGTAATTGCGTCGAGTTCCGGCAGCAGCGGGTAATCAACACGACGCTTGACAAGTCCCACTCTAATGAATGTCATCATTATTTCAGCCCGGAATCACCCACTGCTGGGTATACGCCTCCCGTCTTCTGTCATACTTTCCGGTTCTGTGTGTCTCTCATCCAGGTGTTTCCCGAGACTTTGATGATATCGTCAACCCAGTGCGCTTTTGGATGGCCCTGGTTCCTTTGGTCGAACTTTGGCCACCATTCGGTCACAGCTTGACTCCATCGGCCATCTCTTCGTCTAGCTAGATGTCCTGCCCAACTTCACTTGAGGCGCATCGCTCTGTCCCCGACGTCGTAGACTTTTGACCGACGATGGATTTTGGTGATACGCGCTCGGTCTTAGTAGGGTTATGCCAAGCATGGCTCGCTCCATGGCCCTTTGTGCTACTAGTATGGGGTGGACAGTCTCTTTTGTGAGCGTGCATGTTTCGGCACCGTAGGTCATTGTTGGCAGGTCACATTGATTGAAAAGTCGGGTTTCAGGGCAATGAGGGCACTTTTAGGTCCGAAAAATATGTTCCAGCTTACCAAATGCCGCCCACCCAAGCTGTATTGTAGCTCTTTGCTGGAATGATTCTTGTCAAAAGATAGAACATGTCCCAAATAAACGTAGTGGTCAACCAACTCCTGACGCTCGTTTCCAACCTTAACAGCTGAAACCGAGTCATCCCGGACGCTTAACATCACCTTTGTGTCCTAGAGACATCATATAGTTCTTTTAACATGCATTTGAGGACTTTCGGAGATTCAGCGAATAAAATTAGGTCATCCGCAAACTGAAGGTTTAACAAATTGACACCATTGATGTTTATACCACGTTGGTCCCATTCCAGTGTTTTCATCACGTCTTCCAGAGTAGCAGTGAACATTTTAGTCGAAGCGGTGTCTCCTTGGCGCACTCCCCTTTAATCGGTATTGGGGACGTAAGTTCATGTAATCTGACCTGCATTTTTGCCGCATCGTACAGCTCCTTGAATACATCCACATACCTTGCGTCGATCTGATAGCGATGGAGAGAGTTGAACACGGCCCAGTGCTCAACACTGTCGAATGCCAAGCAACAGACAAGGGCTGATTGTATTCTGAACTCTTCTGCATCATTCGTTTTACAGTGTGAATGTGGTCGATGGTGGAGAAACCACTTCGGAAACCGGCTTGTTCAACGGGCTGGCAATCGTCTAGTTGACAGGTGAGACGGTTGCATATAGTTTTGGTAAACAGCTTGTAAGTTTGAGAAAGGAGAGATATGGGATGGTAGTTGCTAAGGTTCTCCTTTCTTATGTAGGATAGCTACTGTCGTCTTCTTCCAAGCATGTGGCAGCGTGGCACCAAAGAGGACACTGTTAAATGTCTTTAGGAGAACTTGTAGTTCGGATTGACCACCGGCACATAGCAACTCAACCGTGATGCCGTCCTCCCCAGTTGTTTTTCCACTCTGCATTTGCGAAAGTGCCTTTTCTACCTCACAAGCCGTGATATTTGGTAGACTTTCTGAGCTTCAGTACTCTATGGGTGGAGGCCTAGAGTTGTTTGTTGGTTCTGCCGATTTTGAGGCAAAAAGTTCTTCCTAGAATTTCTCCACAATATTTAACAGTTCATTGCTGTCTGTAGTAATCCAACCATCTCCTGCTCTTGGTTTGAGGATTTGTTATGTAGTTTTATCTATTTTCCTCCTAATATTTTCGGCCCTCTATGCTGCTCTATTGCATTTGTAATTATTTTTCTGTTATGTTTACGAGTTTCCCTTTTAATTGCTTTACTTATCTGTTGATTAACTCGGTTTATTGCTCTTTGATCTTGAGTGCTGTGCTGTTGCATGGATCTTTTTTGTTCGAATTATGCATTCCACCGGAACTGACTCAACTCCACATAACTATTGCATCAGCCTGGCGACAGGAAGTCTAGTGCTGAGTCGACGCGACGTGACATACTCGTACATCGGCGACCGGACGGCGGCGCCGCGCTTCGGGAAGGGACTTTTTTTTTCCCGGGTGGAAAATCATCAAATGACCCTCCTCCTTCGTTAGCATGACTGCTTCGCAGAAGGAGGCGATTGCCTCCCACTCCCTCTCGCCCCGGACCATGGCTTGCACCAGGGCCGGGCGCGAGAGGCCGCCGCCGCTGCCGATCGCCTCTACGAGGACACGGCGGTGCTCCGCCCAAGCGGGGCAGACCTCCACCGTGTGCTCCACCGTGTCCTCTGGGCGATCCTGGCAATGGTGACACCCGGGCGTTTCCTTCCGCCTAATTATGTGCAGGAACCTCCCGAAACTTCCGTGTCCGATGAGGACCTGCGTCAGGCGGTAGGTGAGGGCGCCGTGGCGCCTCTCTAGCCACTCCTCAAAGAGGGGTCTTATCGCCGCTATCGCGGCGTGCCCTATGGTTCTAGGTTTCAGTTTACCTTCTTTTTTGCGCACTTTTCCGAGGTATTTTCGCGTAATTTCAGTTATGGCTTTGCATAAGAGTTCGTTTAGCTGATTGGTATCTAGGTTTGATTCTTCAAGTCCCTGGAATCGGTCAATTCCAAAGTATATTCTTCTTGAAGGGAGAGTATTTCTGGTTTCTCGTATTTATGATTTGATCTTCGTATAATTTTTGTTATTTTCTTCTTTAAATCGAGCCTATACACCGCTCTGACCAGACGATGATCGCTTCCGGCCTTAAAGCGAGTGAGGAAACAGACATCTGTGACTACATGTTTATGTGAGCTTATTACGTAATAAGCTCACATAAACCTCCCCCCACGCACACAAGCCTCACACAAGCCACACAAGCCACATAAGCCTCTTCGTTCGGATGTTATGATGTGGGGCCATACACTTGGAACGATTTTAAGAGAGTATCGGTCATTTAGTTTCAAAATAACAAAACAAACTCTTGTTGAGATGCTTTTAGAGGTATGACGAACAGGGTGTAAAGTTCACTCATCCTCCATAGAAAAGGGAGGATCCTCCGACCAGACGGGTGTTGTGTCTGGCGGGCAATTGCCCAGCGATTGATGTTGGAAAATTGTATCTATGCTAATTGCGCGGTAAACTCTGCTTGCGAGATGCAGGATTTGCGTGACGTCAGTATGACGCGTTGTTCGCATGTGGCGTTGAAGATACCGCTACATGCTTTTGACATTTTGAACCAATGCGGCTATCGTTTTATTAGTGACAAATCGTACACCACCGTAAGAGATATCTGCCCCACCGTAACCAGAGCCGCTGCCCGAACTTGGAATAGCGGGGCTGCTTGGTACTGAGGGACGTGGCTTTTTGGCATTGTTCATAATTAAAGGGGGGGTTTTGACATGAAACACCACGCCCAAGTGGCAAAATGTGGCCCTGTAATTATCCTAGGAGCACGTATTTTTTAATCCTATAGAAATCCTGTAAACGTTTATAGAGCCGTATTTGGGCGCAGTTTATTTAGCTATTCGATTTTATAATTACCTTATTAAGTGCTTTAACAACATATAGTTGTCCTATAAAAATCAGGTAAATGCATCTAAAAAGCGATTGGTCCACTTATGATCTGGCGCGTGCCGCTACTAGAGTAAGTGATCAGCGTAATACCATTAGTAGATTCATTCAGTCGATCATTCGTTCTTTTTTTCGTTAATTCTTTGTACTGTGCTGGTGCGTGACATTGACATTGAATACTTTTTTATTTTCAAAAGGTAAGTAAAGCCACATTATAATAATGTCTGTCATTATAATAAAGTAACTTTTGCCGTGTAACTGTTTTGTAAAGAGTGCCTACTCAACTTGCGAAAATAATTTTATTGATGAAGTGTTAGATGATAATAAAAATATCTTCATGCGCCTTCAAAATTTAACATTTTCATTATTTGTTAATTCAGTAATAAATTAATAAGTACCTATCCGACATAGGGTCGAAACACGTGCCATGACATTGCATTTATCAGAACCTTTAAATGACTTTTTAATCAAAGTTAAGACGCTTACATGACATACCTAAGCCACCATATTTAAGTTTTAGGGTTCTGTGGGTAATGTGAGTTAAACCATATGGTAATGTGCAAATCTTGTAAGTTGTTGCAAATATTTATACTTACATCAAACATCGCCACAGGTCACCGGTACTAACCTAATTATGAATTATCTTAAAATTTCGCTATGTTATGATGTGTAGGTAATGTTGTTATTACGTAATTTTGCACCCCTAGACTAGTGTCCAAACAAAATCAATTTCATTGCCTTTTTTTCCTAAATACGTAATTATAAAGTTCTTAAACATTTTCAGCAAGTTGCATTTTAGTCTGGACTGGAAATGGTTGTATTAATGGATGTCGATATTTTTTTAACTAAAAAGGATTTCCATAAGCTGAAGTATGCCAAATGGCCGTGGAAAATTACACACTTTTTGAAAATCGCAGAAAGTTCATTTAAAGCTGAATGTGACATATTATTTCTAATAGCCCACTGTTTTATATCCATCTGTAATTCATAATTTTTATCAAACTCAGTATGATCACCATCATTAAATTCACTATTAATGCTTCCGCTATCATTTTCCGTATGTTCTTGATCATTACAACTCTCTGTAAAATTATCCTCCCAATTGTCTAAGTCTATTTCCATTTTACCGTGTACGGAACCATCACAAACTTCACCAACTTCACCAGGCTCTTTTTTATTTAGGAACTTTTCTTTTGATCCGCTTGACCCGAACTCCGATAAGTACCGACTTCATTTCAAAGTACTTTTTCGAAACTCTTCTTCGATAACCGCCACTACGCTTAAATCGTCTCCATTTATTTAAATCCATATTTATATTGTTCCAGCTTTATCTAACAAATCACAAGATGGCCAATTACTCTATTAATAGCAAATGTAGAACACATTTAAGTAGAATATAAATCTTACTTATAAAACTCAGAGGCTATGCTAGCTTGGTGCTAAAAATCCGCTAAGGGTCACGACTAAGATAAATTTGTTCTATAATATCTTTGCCTCTAGCAGCTATATCTGTGGCATTTATAGGAAGTGCATGTCTTATAGAAGAATGAAACAAGACGTTAACAAGATAAAACGATCTTACTAAATGCGATTATCGGATCAAAAGTCACACTTTGCTAATTACTTTTATAACTTGCACTTATAAGACTGAACCTAACTGACCGCTCTAGTAAGAGTCGTGTAAAATAATCCTAATAACATTTATAAAACTAAATGATAGGGTCGAAAGTACTTGTAGTGCAAATCATCTTAGAAGATGCTTTGGCAGGATCAGTGGCCTGAGTTACGCATTAACTCCATACATATGGGGGGTTCAATTTGTTGCATTTTGGCCCCCTTATCAGCCCCTGACGGATATACGTCGAATTACCAGTAACCCTGTATAAGACGTGTAATCTTATAATTCAATTGCTATAGGAGAATTTTGCTACTTGGGCGGTGACCAGTGGGTCATGTCCTCGTTCGTTTATCAGCAGGGGTACCACGTGCAAGTAAGGTTTGACCTGGGCGGCAAGATGTTATGCCACCCCATCCCCCCCCTATTATTTTTTTTTAAACAAAACGTTGCCCCACTCTAGGAATTTCTCCTGTATCGTGGGTGCGTTTACAAACATTTATACTGATATACACAAACAGCCAGACCCGGAACAACTACTTGTAGGTCATACAAATATGTGTCCCGTGTGGGAATTGAACCCGCGATACGCAGCGCAGCAGTCAATCGCCTATTGAATGTAGCGACAAGGTAACACAACCTTATTACCGAACCATACTTAAATACGAGTACCTACTATAAGTATTTTAGATTAGGGTGCCTAACCAGCTGAGCCATGAAAATTATAGCGAGTAATGAATATTAAAATAATTGTCAGCCATTTGGGAAAAGGGCAGGAAGATCATCATCATCTTATTTATAATATTCCGGAAAGAAGACTTGGAACGTCCAACCGTCCGTCCGTCCGTCCGTCGTCGTCGTCATCGTCGTCGTCGTCTTGGCCGAGATCCGCTCGGAAGAGAGACCGCTGAACTCAAGATCAGCGGCCACATGCTGCCAACCTATCCGATAAAGTGTTAAGTTGCACCCAATCGAAGAACAACTGACGTGATGTGGTGGTACGATCAAAGTGCTAAAAATAACAATATGCGTGGCAAGTCCTGAGCATCAGCACTGCTAAAGGATGCCCGTGAAGAACAAACAACGACCAAGAAACCTCCACTAGCAGTCTCGACCAATACAAGTTGCCTTTAGATTACAAAGTTAGTACGCTGCCAGCCGAACGTTATCGCGTTAAACGGCCCACGGTGTTGGTGGCTGGTGGTAGTGGAAGTGGTGGTGGCCAGTGGTTATCGACCAGCCCCGCGACCCCGGTGAAGGGAGACAGATGCACCGCTTCACGTCATGGTCACTATGACGACTAGCAACTACGTCGTAGTAGCTACGCCGTAGTTCCCTACGCCCGTAGCCGCGCCGTAGTTCCCTACGCCCGTAGCCGCGCCGTAGTTCCCTACGCCCGTAGCCGCGCCGTAGTTCCCTACGCCCGTAGCCGCGCCGTAGTTCCCTACGCCCGTAGCCGCGCCGTAGCTCTTTATATTTCCGCCATCGTCAACGTCATATAAGATGCACTAAACTCGACTGTACCGTTGGCGCCGATTCCCTTATTCACAATCTAAACTAAATTTAAGTTCAGTGCATCTTTTTCTTTCTATTTCATTAAGAAAAGGACAGAAGATAAATATTAGTTTAGTCCTGTCAAATTAGTCAGCGCTTGACGTGAATTGACGTATTTTTAGTACCTAGCCATGTTTTTAATCACGTCTAAACTGTCTACGGAGTATCTTAATTTGACAGGACTAAACTAATATTTTATCTTCTGTCCTTTTCTTAATGAAATAGAAAGAAAAAGATACACTGAACTTAAATTTAGTTTAGTTTCTGAACAAGGGAATCGGCGCCATTGTTACTGTTACTAATACTAATACGGTGACCAAGCCACCCAGTCTTTTGCTACAAAGTTTACGACTTGATATTAAAAATCAGGTTACCTGAATTGTACCTTAAATATTATTATTCCTGTTTTGTGATAGTCAAAATAAGTCTACTATAACTTAAACTTACCGAAAATGTATTACGCACCAGAATAGTTAGGCTGTATTTATCACATAAAAATCGAAGTGGCACTCAAAATAAAGATAGGAACGCAAACATGTCGCGTGTAATCTCGACCAAAACAAAAGCACACTCGAGCAGTATCGATTGTAGGAGCAACAGATAGCGGCGCGGCGGGCGGCGCACTTACTTTCAGCGGCGGGGCACCCGTGGCGCTCCGAGCGGGTGGCGGGGCGGCGGCAGCAGCGCGACGTGCCTGCGCGGCCACTCCCGGCGGACTCGCCACCTTGCGCAACAGCGCCAGCAGCCGCGGAGCACGGCTGCGAAGACGGACCGCGCATGCTCAACCCGCCTTATTCCCATTGGAACATACACTCCCAACTTTATACATCATTTACCCCACAACAATCAAAAAGTAACAACTCTACTTAATTACAGAAACTGTCGGTACTTATGCACGTACCTTCTTACAGTTTATGTAAATACATACCTACTTGAAAATACCCGAACAATACTCGTATCACTTAGGCAAACTACTTGCTAACATATGTATGTAGCTACTACAGAATTAGATCATGAGATTGCTACAAAGCATACTCGTGGGTAGACAAGATAGGAATCCTGTACATATAACTACTGTCATTCCAATTATGGTTTAATATTAAAGTGACTCACGGTTTCGATACGGACACACATTTGATAACCATTTTTTTCTAGATTGAGAATCAATTTAGCATATTTTTTATATTTTTTTATGAAATTAGTAAGTCATGACGTGAAGGATAAAAATTAAATTAAATTCAGAAACACATTCATAGATAATAGACGGAAAAGCGGTACTCTTCCACATGCCAAACAATCACAAACAATTGAATATAGTCATTCCCACTAATAAGTAGTATAGTGCCACCAAAGACTACTATAGTATTATACAAATTATACTGGCTAAGTGCCACAAACTTATCTGGCCCGGTGGCAAAAAGAGGAACTAACGACGCCATTTTGAAATGTCAATCTGCCTGCCATTCGCTGACATATCCGCCATTGGTTATTTGCTCTGTGAGTTTATTTTTAACCAACTTCAAAAAAGGAGGAGGTTCTCAATTCGACGGTATGTTTTCTTTTTTTTTTTTGTGTGTTTGTTACGCTATTACTCCGCCAATTATGGACCGATTTTCAAAATTCTTTTTTTGTTCGAAAGGAGATACTTCTGAAGTGGTCCCATAGGTCACCAAGACAGGATCTGATGATTGGATCCTGCAGAAATCGAGGGCAACCTTCAAATTGTATGAGCCCACACATCGTTTTTTTAAACCAAAATTACTGGTGAAAATTACAACTTAAAAGTGAAAAATAAAAACTTTTTTGAAAAAAAAAAAACCTACTTCCAAAAAAGACACTACAAAGTGAAAAATAACTTTAATTTCGGAAGTCGGTGGCAAACAACGAAAATGCGAACCCAACGACACCGACTTCCGATATTAAAGTTATTTTTCAAGTCGGTTTGTCTTTTTGGAAGTCGGTTTTTTTTTTCGTTTAGTGGTTATAGCTAGTGAAAAATGCCGAAAGATTTAAAAAGTGATGCGAGGAACGTTATATTACAAGTCTTAGATTTTATGAAGGAAGAAAAGCGCCTTCAGACACCGATAATACCGTTCGAAAAAATGTATGAACGCGTAGCTGCCGCCACAGGTTAGTGTTGTCAGCTTTTGAAAATAAATTCCACGAAAACACTATTTCGCACGTGCTAGAATAGATATATGATTTTTGTTAATATTTCGTTACTTTTGTTGTAGGTGTTGGGGAGCGATTTGTTAGAAAACTTGTGAAGGAAAAAGAACAGGCAAATGAAACTGCCTCGTAGTCGCACAAACTGCCTTTTTCAAGGCTACCCTTATTTCTTAAACGCCGCGGTTGGTTTTAAACTCACTAGGCCCCTTCTGGGTTAAAACCACAGTTTCGTGGTCCTCGGTGGAAACCTTACGGTGCCAACGAAACCGAGTGGGGTGTTGCCCCAATCACACCCGCCGAACCCCTTCAGGGCTAGGCAGTCAGTTGGACAGGTCCCGGTCTCCGGCCTTGGGGGGTCTCCTAGTCGGTACCGGTGACAGTCTTTCCTCTTAGGTCAGTCTTGTCTTTAGGGTGTGTCTACACCCTTCGCGCTAGACTGGTCAGGGCCCCGTTCGCACAATAAAACTGGCGACAGATTACAAGCTTAGGGCTCACCAATAGGCACTCACCTCCCTGTCTACACCCGACAAGGAGGGTAGACACCCCCGTGCCAATCCACCCGGGGAGTTAGGCATAGGAATAATACGGTCCTAAATCCGTTCCCCCTTACCATGATCGACACTTTAATGACGTCCTTTTTTAAGGAGGTCCTTTTTAAGGACCCCGAATTCATCGCCTGATATGGCTCCAGATTCATCGCCTGATATGGCTCCAGATTCATCGCCTGATATGGCTCCAGATTCGCTGCACTGCAGCAAACCTCCCCCTCACCGACCAGTACATTGACCGAGCTCGACGAGCCGGCAACCACCTCAGTGGCCATGGACACTGAGGAATTCTCGGGCAAACGGGCCCACCACTCCACCGACGAGGAATCTCTGCATTTCTCATCTTCTTCGTCCGCCGCCTCCTCTGACGACGACGGCTTCACGTTGGAGTCAGAGAAAAAGAAAAGGAAGAAGAAGAAATTCTCCTCCCCTGCCCCCATTTCTCTGGCCACCCGCGCCGCTACCCCCACCCCGATCGCCCCTCTGGCCTCCCGCCCCGCTTCCCTATCCCGATCGCTTCGTCCTCTACGAAGGACCTCCCCGCCAGCCACAGCGCCGACCCACTACTTCCGCCCCAAAGAAGGTACCCCCTCCACCCCCTGCATTCATCCAGGACAAAGGGAAATGGACGGACGTCTCTAAATGGTGCAACGATCTCAAGATCGGGTTCATTAGTGCCAAAGCTACCCAACAGGGTATAAAAGTGACCATCCCTACGTCGAAAGACTACAGGGAGCTCACCCGCTTACTCCGTCAATGAGGTGTGTCATTTCACACCTACTCCGCTGGCGTTCCTCCGGGAGGGCCCGGAGGAACGCAAGACCCGAGTGGTGATCCGCAGGGTGCCCAAGAAGATCCCGGTCACAGACATTAAGAATACAGAAGTCTAGTCGCTTTCGACATGATCCTCGTGGTTTGCCCCCCCATAGAGGGCCAATCTCTCCACCCCATATTCAAGATCAAGGCTATCTGTGGACTCACAGGCCTTGAAATTGAGATGCCCCGCATCGTCGGGCAATGCCACCGATGCCAACTCTATGGCCACTCCAAAAACTTCTGTCATGCCAAACCCAGGTGTGTCAAGTGCCTGGGCGAATACGGCACGCCAGACTGCCCCCGCCCTAAAGACCGTTCCCAATGCAAGGAACCGCCTAGCTGCGTTCTGTGCGGCGAAACCGGGCACCCAGCCAACTATAGTGGCTGCCCAAAGGCCCCATTTATTTATTTTTTTTCCAGGGTGGAAAATCCTCATGGATGTCCGCCGCCCTGGGGTGGGCGGCGGGGTCTGTCAGACTCTTACTGGCTAAAAACTACCCCAGTGTTCCACCTACGCCGGGGGTCGCGGGAACGTGCGATCCTTCCGCAACCTCCGACTGGTGCCGGCCCGCCACCGCGGGCCTCCTCGGGTCAGGGGGGGGAGTGAGGTGTTTGACTCCCCCGCGACGTCTAAGAGGGGCGCGCGTGGAACACTACGCGCCGCCACCTCGGGTCCTGATGTGTGGGGGACGATGGACGTGCCCAAAGGCCCCTAAGTCATCGTCCCCTAAATTGGCCAAGCTTGCGAACGCCCGCTATCCAATCTGTGGCCACTGAGGCACCTACCCCAACTCCTAAAACCGCTCCCGCTGCTTTAGCTACTGAATGAGAAGAACGCGGCTGTCCGTGCTTACAGCAGCTTCCCCTGCGACGCAAACAAAGCGCCATATGCGCTACTTGCAGCGATCTGTAAGGACCCGCATATCGGAGTGGCGTGAAGCCAGCTGGGATAAGTTACTAAGCGAACTAGAGCCCACCCATCTGGCCTTCTGGGACCTTCAAAAGAAACTCAGATCCCGCGAAGTAGTCACCATACCGACCTTTTTTTTTCTCATCGAATGACCCCTCCCGCTCTGGGTGGAGCGGAAGGGAGTGTCAGACTCTTACTGACTAAAACCCACCCATGTTCCTTCCTTCGCCCTTTAAGTTCCGGGGTAGCGGTAACCCTTTCGGACAATCCCGCTGACCCGGCAGGTTTCGGCCCTAAGGGGCCTTTCAAATTATGCTGACATCTCTTTGAGGCGCGAGTGGAACACTTACGCGCCGTCCGGCACGGGCCTGGTCCTGATCGAGCGGTGAGCAACCCATTGCTCTCCGCCCGCATTCCCGCGCCTACGGTGGCCGGGAGTCGTCACGCGGCTCCCGACGCCCGGAGCGTCTCCCGCGGCGGCTGGGACGGGAGGCTCTCTCCCTCATCCGTCCCGCCACCTCCTTCGCTAGAATGACTGCTTCGCAGAAGGAGGCGACTGCCTCCCACTCCCTCTCGCTCCGGACCATGGCTTGCACCAGGGCCGGGCGCGAGAGGCCGCCGCCGCTGCCGATCGCCTCTACGAGGACACGGCGGTGCTCCGCCCAAGCGGGGCAGACCTCCACCGTGTGCTCCACCGTGTCCTCTGGGCGATCCTGGCAATGGTGACATCCGGGCGTTTCCTTCCGCCTAATTATGTGCAGGAACCTCCCGAAACTTCCGTGTCCGGTGAGGACCTGCGTCAGGCGGTAGGTGAGGGCGCCGTGGCGCCTCTCTAGCCACTCCTCAAAGAGGGGTCTTATCGCCGCTATCGCGGCGTGCCCTGCGCTGGGTTGCGACAATCGCTCTTTCCATGTCGCCATGAGATCGAGCCGGAGATCCGCCCGCTCCGCCGCAATTTGCCGCGGGAGTGGAGTTTCCCCCCGGCGCAGTGCCTCCGCGCGCCACTCATACAGGCACCATACCGCCCTTGGTCCGTCCTGACAAAACCATCGCTTTGGATGACGATAGCGAAAGCCTTCGACAAAGTCTGGCACAACGGCTTATTATAAGCCGTACCAACGCTTAGTATAAGCTGTACCAACTCGGTGTGCCTGACCCTCGTTCTTATCCTATACGAGACTTCCTGTCGAACCGCACCTTCCGCTACAAAATCCACTTAAGTTTACGCTGTTCACTAGCGACATCCCCAAAAGTTTTAGGTTCCAAATGGCTCTGTTCGCAGACGACACAGCCATCTACTACACTGGTCTCAGCCATACTCAAATACGGCTTCGTCTCCAAACCGCAGTCAATAAACTGGCTGCTTGGTTTAGGAAATTGAGAATAGAAGTCAATCCTGAAAAGAGTCAAGCGGTTCTCTATTAGAAGCCTAGACTCAATCCCACCCCTCCTCCACCTATCACCATGTTTGGCAAGCCCATCCCTTGGGAAAAGCGAGCCAAATACCTAGGTGTTATCCTCGACCAAAACCTCACCTTCTCAGAGCACATATAGATAGATGGTTCGGAGCCATAAAAAAGATTATTTGAATTTGTTATCTGCCCGTATGTCTGTTATCTTTTCATGCCGTAACGGCTGAATAGATTTAGATGAAAGGCATACGGATAGGCCATGACCTGGGTTTTTAACACGGGCGAAGCCGCGGGCAAAAACCAGTATTTGATATCGAATAAGGACTAAATTCTGATGCTAGGTACACACGCAGCGATTTTAGTCACCCGCGACTAATTGGCTAATCTTATGTCCACACAGATTTTGAAATCGCTAAGTAATAAATATATATCTACGGTAATAAGTGTATTGTCTATAGATAGAGACTGAGCATTGTGGAGTTTAATCGTGCTTGACTTCATGATGTATAATCTGGACTGTGTCAGTGACATCACTCTGTGTCACTCGTTGTACCCTGACGGCTGCTGTCACAATCAGTCGCACTCGCAGAAATGGCTTCGGAGTTGTTGTTTGTACCTTTTAAAAAAGGTTCAGATGTAGATATTGTGAAACCGTTGAGGAATTTGATAAATTCGACGTACAACACTGGCGACCACCATGAGGACTACACCGACGCCCTCAATGAGCTGAGCCGGCTGAGAGCCAACGCCATTTGGAAAGTGTTCGAGAAATCGTCGCTGGACGTAATCTACAAGTAAATACAGTATTTATGTCGCATGAGTCACCCTTCACAGTTGAATCATTTTTAAGCATAAGAAATTAAGGCACTAACATATTACTGATCTCTGGAGATTTTATTACTAATAGTCGAAGATGTTATAGAATGATGTCATCTTATCACGCACACAAACAAAGGAAACACAAACGATGTGAACCATTAACGTGTAAGGTGTATATGAGCTGGGTGTTTGTGCTTGCAGCTACCATGACCAGCTGGCGTCGCTGGAGTCCAAGCTCCCGCCACAAGAGGTGCAGATCCCCTTCAAGTGGAAGGACGCCTTCGACAAGGGCTCCTTGTTTGGAGGCCGGATGAGTCTCAGTAAGTTTTATTAACACCAACTAAAAAAAAACTTAAGGTCTATAATAGCATGGTATAATTAGTCAAAAGCCAATGTTCATGTTTGCAAGGAACATAGAAGTACCTGGTCTCTGGTATATGACTGCTGCAACCATAAATTACGTTTTAGTTTCAGCCATTATAAATGTGATTTAGTTAGTTCTAGTCAGACGGACAGCAACTAGATCTAGAGGTAGAATAGTGAGATAATCTCAAATTAAAAACCCACTGAAATCATTTTCACAAATACAAGAAAAACGGAAAAGAGAGTCTTTAACTGGGCTTTCCAAATTGAAATGAGTCTGGACTTTCCAGACTCATTTCAATTTGGAGTTTCTCTTTTGTTCATTGTTAGAAGTGCAAGTCATGGGAAAGCTAGGTGAACATTGTGCTCATGACTTCCAGTATCCTTTCTTGTTTTAGAAACATGCAAATTTATCCGGAAACATCAAGAATTTTATTGATAACGCTATCTACTGAGATACTGATCTAGGCTAAACTTACCAAGTTCTCAATTAAAACTGCACTCTACAAGTCCCTGTGTAATGAAATGTCCATTAAATTATATAATAAACTACCCGCACCAATAAAAAAAAAAGAAAATTAACATATTTTTAAAATACTTAGACAGTTTCTGCTAAACAAAAGCTACTACTCAGTAAATGAATATCTTATAAAGTCATTATGACTTTAAATTTCATTTGATTTATTAATTATTATTACATCTTTCAATAGATACCTGTTTATATTTTATATTAAAGCTATTAGTTTATCTCAGAAAATACCTACATCATTATTATAAAATAGTAGTTTACTAAGGGGCGGATTTTTCAATGGACCGATAATTTTTATTTGTGGAATAAACTTGACGTCTGACAGTTTTTGTATATAAGAACTTTCAAAAATTCTAAATTATTCCACCGATAAAGTTATCTGGCGTTGGACAAATCAGCCCCAAATAATCCTAACTAATATTATAAATGTGAAAGTAAGTTTGTTTGTTACCTTTTCACGCCTAAACCACTGAACCGATCATCCTGAAATTTTGCATATACATTGTCATGTGTACAGAAAGTGCTGTTCCCAAGGAAAACAACAATAAAGTTACTATGATAATAGATGGCGCCATGTGTTTTTCGAATCATGATTGAATTATATTAGTTTAGAGTCTTGGATTGCAGACAAAGTCGCGGGCAACAGCTAATGTTATGTAATTAACAAATGCTTCCTCTCTCCTAACTCACTTATTGAGCTGTGCCCGACAGGGTCCATATATTGAGCTGTGCCCTACAGGGTCCATATATGACCTAATTATAAGTTCACCACCTAAGAATACCTACATGTGGAATGCAATAATAGTATTGAGTGTTGAGTATCCAGTAGGTATAAAATGTACATAAGGATAAAGTTGAATGGAATTCATGTACTTACAAATAATAGAATTTCAATTCATCATCATCATATCAGCCGCACGACACCCACTGCTGGGTATAGGCCTCCCCTAAGGATCTCCACGACGATCGGTCCTGCGCTGCCTGCATCCACTGGCTTCCCGCGACCTTCACCAGATCGTCGGTCCACCTTGTCGGGGGCCTGCCCACTGAGCGTCGTCCGGTGCGCGGTCGCCATTCCAGAACCTTTCCGCCCCAACGGCCATCGGTTCTTCTCGCTATGTGTCCCGCCCATTGCCACTTCAGCTGAGCAATCCTTCGAGCGATGTCGGTTACTTTAGTTCTCCTGCGGATCTCCTCGTTTCTGATTCGATCACGCAGGGAAACGCCGAGCATGGCTCTCTCCATTGCACGCTGGGTGACCTTGAGCCTTCTTATGAGACCCATAGTTAGCGACCATGTTTTACTGCCGTAAGTCATCACTGGCAACACACACTGTTCATAGACTTTTGTCTTGAGACACTGAGGTAAGTCGGACGCGAAGATTTTTCGAAGCTTCCCGAATGCTGCCCACCCAAGTTGGATTCGACGAGAGATCTCTTTCTCGATGTTGGACCTACCTAGCTGGACTGCCTGTCCTAGGTATACGTAATGGTCAACAACTTCAAGTGTAGTGTTCCCAACATGAACTGGAGAGGGTACAACATGGGCGTTTGACATAATTTTCGTCTTATCCATGTTCATCCTAAGACCCACTCTTTGGGAAGCACTACGGAGATCTTCGAGCATTGTGTTCAGGTCTTCCATGGTCTCAGCCATAAGGACTATATCATCGGCAAACCGAAGGTGTGTTAGGTACTGGCCATTAATGTTGATGCCGAGTCCTTTCCAGTCCAAGAGCTTAAAGATATCCTCCAACGCAGCTGTGAACAGTTTCGGAGAAATAACGTCTCCCTGTCTCACACCACGCTGCAGTTGGATAGGATTTGTGTTCTGGTTCTGTACTCGGATCGTCATGGTGGCATTTTGGTATAAGTACCTCAACACTTCGATATACCTATAGTCCACTTGGCACCTTTGGAGAGACTGCAGTACCGCCCAGGTTTCAATCGAATCAAAGGCTTTCTCATAGTCCACGAACGCCAAGCAAAGTGGCTGATTATACTCCTCAGTCTTCTGTATAACCTGCCGCAGCGTATGGATGTGGTCTATGGTGCTAAAGCCTTTTCGGAATCCGGCTTGTTCGGGAGGTTGGAAGTCGTCGAACTTGCGAGCGAGACGATTCGTAAGGACTCTCGAAAACAACTTATAGACATGACTCAGAAGCGAGATGGGTCTATAGTTCTTTAAGAGGGATTTGTCACCCTTTTTAAAGAACAAGATCACCCCACTTATGTTCCATGTCTTTGGCGTTCTGCCCTCGACGATGACGGAATTAAAGAGCCTCTGGAGGACTTTGAGTATCGGCTTACCGCCCGCTCTCAGTAGCTCTGTAGTGATTCCATCGTCACCCGCCGCCTTGTTGTTTTTCAGCTGTTTGAGAGCCAAACTAATCTCGTACAGGCTGACGTCCGGGATATCTTGGGTATAGTGTCGGGTAAGCTTGGCTCTGGGGTCTTTAGCCTTGCTTTCAACAGGTGTCTGCGTGGAATATAACTGCCCATAGAAGCTCTCGATCTCCCTCAGGATTTCAGGCTTCGATGAAATGATGCGTCTGTCGTCAGTTTTCAGCTTCGCCATCTGGCTTTGCCCAATAGACAGATCTCTCGCGAACACTTTGGAGTCTTTATTCCGCTCGATGGCCTCTTTAATACGATTCGTATTAAATTGGCGAAGGTCGCTCGTCAAAGACTTAGATATCCGTCTATTAAGCTGCCGATAGCGTAGATTAGCATCTACTGAACTCTGGAGCCTCATTTCACGTCTCTGATCCATGAGTAGGAGTGTGTGGTCGGAGAGTTTCTTTATCTTGGGACGGCGGGTCTTAAAGAATTTGGACCCTACCGTACGGACAGTATCCACCACCATGTTGTTTAGATCGTTCACATCTATGCTGTTCTCAAGGGCTTCGAAGCGGTTTTGGAGTTCGAGTTGAAAGCTCTCGGGGTTTTGAATATGGGCCGGCAATGGTCGAATTGTTGACTTTATCAGTCGAGATCTTTCCAGCTTTGGGTTGATATTCAATGTGCCACGTACCAATCGGTGATCGCTCCCTGTCTTAACAGCGTTGATCACAGTGACATCATTGAATATTTGCTTTTTCGTCGACATGATAAAATCTATCTCATTTCTGACTGTACCGTCCGGACTGACCCAGGTCCACTTTCGGCTTTCCGGCTTTCTGAAGAAGGAGTTCATCATAAAGAGGTTCTCCTTCTCCATAAAGTCAGCCAGCATCTGGCCTCTGTCATTCCGTTGCCCAACTCCAAATTGCCCCACTCTCAGCTCATCACCGCATCGTTTCCCCAACTTTGCATTGAAGTCCCCCATCACAACGGTGTAGTGGGTTTTGTAGCTATGCATGGCTTTAGAAATCTCCTCATACATAGCCTCCACTTCGTCATCTTGGTGTGTCGAGGTCGGTGCGTAGACCTGTATAACATTCAACGAATACCGTTTAGATATTCTGAGTATAAGGTACGCCACCCTGGTCGACACACTTCCGATGGTAATCACGTTGTTGACAAGGGACTTGTGGACGATGAACCCGACACCACCTTGGGACTGTTGGTCGCCCTCCCGGTAGTATAGCAAGTTACCGGAGTTGAGGATTATCGAGTCCTCTCCCTCTCTTCGGACTTCAGATAACCCGATAATGTCCCAGTGTAACTTGCTGATAACTTCTTCCAACTCGGTTAACTTCGCGTCGGTCCTCAGTGTGCGCGTGTTATAAGTTGCCAGGTGCAGTTGTCGTCGTTGTTGGTAGCCGAGCCGCACCCGGGGATTCTTAGCACCCCCTGCCCCGCCGTTACCGTAGCCGCTACCGTAGCTAGGAATAGCGGGGCCGCCGGGGACTGGGGGCCGATTTTTCGATCCATTGTGCATGAGGGGGGGTTTGCCATAATCGCCACGCTTGGCAGGCGGGTTGGCGATCGCAGTAGGCCAAGGTTTTTGGAGGCGCTGCTGCCCGTCTCTTGAAGGCTATGCTCCCTTAGTCGCCTTTTACGACACCCACGGGATGATAGGGGGTAGTGCTATTCTAGGCCGGCACCTACACGGCACAAACACGGCGAATTTCAATTACAAAACCCCAAATGATAGTTTTATAGATAAATGATTAAATTTAGTGGGTAATGAATGTGCGATGCGTTAAGTTCATGCTTACTGACTGATATTTAGGTCTTACAAATCACCCATGTGATTATGCCACCACCAAATAAATTAAATTTTACCCTTCTTTATTTCTCTTGATAAACCCTCATTCGAAATCAGCATAATTAATGTAAATAAAAACCAGCAACATAATAATATTGTAATGCCAGCACCTTTTGAATGTCATAAAATGGTTTGTGTTGGAGAGTGGGTGTGGACTGGGACATGTGCGGCCCCAATGTTTGTGTTGGAGGGTAGGTGTGGACTGGGACATGTGCGGCCCCAATGTTTGTGTTGGAGGGTGGGTGTGAACTGGGACATATGCGGCCCCAATGTTTGTGTTGGAGGGTAGGTGTGAACTGGGACATGTGCGGCCCCAATGTTTGTGTTGGAGGGTAGGTGTGGACTGGGACATGTGCGGCCCCAATGTTTGTGTTGGAGGGTGGGTGTGAACTGGGACATATGCGGCCCCAATGTTTGTGTTGGAGGGTGAGTGTGAACTGGGACATATGCGGCCCGAATGGTTGTCTTGGAAAAAGTTCGGGAGAAACGACCTCGCAGTAGGATCCTCCTTCACCACGACAACGCCTCGTCGCACACCGCCAAGCTGACAATCGACTACTTGGCGACGTAGACGTGGAATTACATGGTCACCCGCCCTATAGCTCCGACCTTGCACCTTGCGATTTTTATTTATTTCCGAAAATAAAAGAAAAACTTCGAGGATAACGTTTTATGTACTCCGAGGAAGCAGTGGCTGCGTTTCAAAATGCCGTCTAAGAGACCCCTAAGGACGAGTGTGCAAAATTCTTTTCTGTGGTTTCATCGGATGCAGCGATGTACGAGGGTCATTCAATAAATACTTAGCCTACAAAAAGTAAACGAAAATTTTGGAAAAGTGGCAATTTATTTTTCAACATAGTCTCCTTTTAGTTCGATACACTTAGCCCAGCGATGCTCCAACTTTTTTAACCCGTCCGAAATTTTTTTTGTCAAACTCTGCAAAATAGGCCTCCGTGGCGGCGATAACCTCCTCATTTGATCCATATCTATTCCCGGCGAGTGATTTTTTCAGATTAGGAAACAGAAAGAAGTTACAAGGGGCCAAATCTGGAGAATACGGTGGATGGGGCAGCAATTCGTAGCGTAATTCGACCAATTTGGCCATGGCAACGGCAGACGTGTGAACCGGTGCCTTGTCGTTGTGAAACAGCACTTTTTTCTTCGCCAGATGGGGTCGTTTTTTCTTTAATTCGGCGTCGAATCGGCCCAATAAATCGGCATAGTAAAGCCCTGTAATTGTTTTACCCTTCTCGAGGTAATCGATGTAGATCACACCTTGTGAATCCCAGAAAACGGTGGCCATAACTTTTCCGGCCGATTTTACAGTTTTCGCCTTCTTTGGAGCACGTTCCCCGGTCTGGATCCATTGTTTTGATTGCTCCTTGGTCTCTGGTGTGTACACTCGGCTACACATCAAGTTCGACACCCTATATATGCATAGCTACGCTACCAGCAAGACAGAGAATTGTAGTAAAGGGACTGCGTATCGTGGCATTGGCCAATCACAGCACTTGCTGCGTTGCGCCTACGCACACAGATGCACTTTTTTTGGCGAAAACATTCGCTAGTTTCACTCGTATTGAATTCAGTGTTCTATGCCAGTCAGTTTCTAAACGTCGCCCAGGATTCACGACTATTAGGTTACGTTAAGTTAGGCAAACTGATTAGATTAATTGTTCATTGTTTCCAAATTTTTGTTTTCTTATCTATGTTTATTTCTATTACTCATTTAGGATTTTAAATTTTAAACTATTGTTAACTATTTTAATTGATACCGTAATTGTTTTATTTGTTATTATTTTTGGCTCCCGAAGTAACTCGAAGCTGTTAAATTTGATAGTAGTCTGTTATCTAAGAATTTTATTGTTTTAAATGTTAATAGTTTGCAATTTTTTTAAGTGGATTCAGCTTCTTTTCAAGTCATAAATATAATTTATCTTACTATTTACATAATAAAATAATTACTCTAGTGGGAGGATATTTCTTATACTTATTAGCAGCATAGACCAACAAACCATATCAAGTTTTATTTGCCATAGTTGATTATAGAGGGTTGTCACTGGATGAATATTTTTTTTTTAACTGTGTTGTTTTTATGTTCATTGTTGATTTAGATTTTTAACTATTGTTGGCTCCTGAGGTAATTTGTAGTTATGTTTAGATTATGATAGTTATTCCGCGCCTTTCAAGCGTTAAATTATTAGACAAAATTAATAATGAATCATTACATTCGGACGCCCGCACGGAGCTTTGTGAATTGAAGTATATTTAAATTGTTAATTCATTTTGAGCTTTCTTCGAGACATTGATGATATACCTATGCAATGCATGTGATGCTAGCTTAGGCAACATGTATGTATAAAGGCCTATTCGCTCGGCTCAACACCGAGTTTAAAAACCATTGCGCGATAAAATCCAGCCGCGAAATTTTTACGTCGTCCGAGCGAACGTGGGCTTACAAGCAAACAAACATACATTTTAATATTTTCCAGGCTTCCAACTAGTCTGTGCCTAATCACGTAGATGTATTGACTGCTTTGTTGTGTCGTAAAGAAGGGGCAAACAGTTTTAAATTTATGATAAATATAGATGGGATGGGATGGCTTGTGGGATGGTTATGGATGGATGGTTTTTTTGTTTTTTTTTTTTATTGATTTGATTTTTTAGCAGCAGTGGTGGTAAAAAAGGGGTTGAAAGTTTGTATGAAAATCCGTCGTTTTGAAGTTAGATCTATCAAAATTCGTATTTGATTTTTTGGTTGACAGTAAAGTATGTTTCAGTCTTGTATCAATTACTGTGTGCTTCGTCAGTAATAAATATTTTATTTTCAATTGAATTCAATTTCAATTTAATACGTGTTTCAGTGTTTTTGTTATAAAAATCGAATGAAATGGAACGGTTGGATGGCGGTGTTGGTTGAAAGTTTGTATGAAAATCCGACAGGGTGTAGATTTCTGAATTACCTACACGCATGCGGACCGCAAGCTCGAAATATAATATGATAATAATAAATATCTAATGGTAATGGATGTGTTAGTGCAAACTCATCTAAACTAATATTATAAAGCTAAAGAGTTTGTTTGGATGGTTGAACGCGCTAATCTCAGGAACTACTGGTTCGAAATGAAAAATTATTTTTGTGTTGGATAGTCCATTTATCGAGGAAGGCTTTAGACTATATAACATCACGCTGCGACCAATAGGAGCGGAGCATCGATAGATAATGTTGCAAAAACGGGAAAAGTGATTCCTTTTTGAGAGCTTCCGTTGCGTGCGCTGCGTAAACGGTTTAAGTTACGCAAAAATCATGTATGAAGGAATTGTTCCTCTTTAAATGTTCTAAAAAAAAGTCCGCGACAGCATATGTCTATCTTTTAAGATTGACTCACTATAACCTTTTTTATGATGATCAAATTTGTTCGAACTTAATGCATTATTTGCGAAGGTGTTATATCAACATGATATTAATCTTTATCCAAATAAATAAGTTATTCATCACAAGTATTTAATTATGAACAAAATTGCCCTAGACATCACTTGATTTCAATCAACATCTTAGGAAATATCATAATTTTAAAATAACTCCGCACCAAAATAGGTATGATAACGTTCGGATCGGTTCAACATCACGCTCTAGGTCAAAATGAATACAGTCAGAAAGAGAACTAAGCGAAAACGAGAAACGAAGAAGAAAGAAGTTAGTATTATAATACGAGCTCAACTTGTTTACAAAATAATATACATGATACGCATCTATCTATGCGTTGATGTTGGTGCTACGCGCTCCCGCGCAGTCCTGCGACGTGCGTGAGTGAGACGAAAAAACAAAAACATATCGCACCCTCTCGCACGATTCGCAGAGTTCAACTTCTAGTAGTCCAAACAGTCTAGGTTGATGTGTAGCCGTGTGTACCAGTGGATCCAGGTTTCATCGACGGCCACAAAACGACGGAAAAACTCCGCTGGATTCCGCTTAAACAGCGCCAAACACGTCTCCGATGTGGTCCCACGGTTGCGCTTGTTTTCTGGTGTGAGTAAACGCGGCACCCATCGCGCCGACAGCTTTCTCATGCCGAGTTCCTCGTGAAGAATATGATGCACTGTTCCTTCTGAAATCCCTACAGTCTCAGCTAGCTCCCGAACCTTCAATCGGCGATCTGCCAATACGAGATCATGGGTTTTTTTAATGTTTTCCTCCGTAGCAGCTGTTTTCGGTGCACCTGGACGTGGTTCATCAAAAACCGACGTACAGCCACGTGCAAACTCGTTGAACCAATTCTTGACGGTGGCCATCGATGGAGAAGAGTCACCGTACACAGCATCCAAGCGCTCTTTGATTTCGATGCGCGTTTTCCCTTCCAAAAATAGGAATCGAATCACCGAACGATATTGCTCTTTTTCCATTTTTGTAAAACCGATCGACACGTTCGCTTCCATAAGTTGTCAAATTAAAAGAAATGAAGGGATTGGAATGAAAATTTGAAAAAAGAATTAAAAAAGAATGTGCTACACTGTGGTAAAACTCTTTTGAAACTACAGCGCCCTCTGGCGATGAGGCTAGGTACTTATTGAATGCACCTCGTATTGATGTAAATGGACACTATTTTGAAAAGATATAATAAAACTAATAACTTGCTAGTTTGTTCAGTTTTTGATTTTCTAAGAACTTTCAGTGTCACCCTCGTACACCGTTTATGGGCCTTAAAAATCTCCTCCCTCTCACTAAAGTTACCCCAAAATATGATTCCAAATCTTAACACTGACGCAACCAACCCATGATAGGCTAGTGGAAGTGTATCATTGCTAAGTTTGTGTGGTAGGTTATACAGTACGTAGGCTGATATATTTAACTTCTTACATACGTCATCGGAATGCGGTTTCCAAGTCAAATTGTTGTCAATCAGGATGCCTAGAAATTTCGCTACACAAGTTGTATCCACTTTTTGACCATTATAACTAACATTTATATCCTCAGCACGTATCCTTTGGTAGAAGAGCATCACTTTTGTCTTTTTTAGATTTATTATTAAGTTATTTGTATCATGCCAATGTATAATTGTTTCTAATGTGTTATTTATTTCCCTTTCATAATTTTCTTTATTGGTACACTTAACTATCACTGTACTATCGTCTGCAAATAAAACCATGAGTCGTCATGTCAGTCGTGGCAAGTCATTTATACAGTGTGTCCGGACATGGACTAGCGATATTCTAAATACTTAAATATAAACTATTTTAGGAGAAATAGGGGATGTCCCAAGACACTCCCCTGCGGTACACCGTATTTGACCTCCCTACCGGCTGATGTATATCTAAGCTCACACTTGGTTTCCAGGCATATTCTGGACATTTCCGTATGTTGAGTTCGTCCAGTAAGATAGGAGCCTATTAACCTTAGGACATTTCCCCTTATACCGTAACTGTATAGTTTTTCCAAAAGGACATCATGGTTTACGTAGTCCAAAGCCTTTGTTATGTCGGTATATATAGCACATACAGTAGGCTTATTGTCTACACTTGGCATTATATTGCATAAGAAATTGTATATTGCCATATAATATTTCTATTTTTCCTAAAACCCATTTGTTCGTTGCATAATATATTGTTTGTTTAAAAATGCGTATAATGATTCGTAAATAATCTTCTCAAATACTTTAGATAATATAGGGATTAACGCTACAGGTCTATAGTTGGACATTTCCTCTTTGTTATTCTTTTTATGTATAGGTTTTATTATAACTCTTTTTAGACTATTAGGGAAAATACCCGAAACAATGCTCCTGTTCATAATGTGACATAAAGGTGTAGCTATAATAACTAATGAATTTAAGAACCTCTGTGGTAATACCGTCATAGCCGTGACTTTTTGTATTTTTATGACTTCTGATAATTCTAGTTATGTCGTCTGGTATTATCGGTGACATAAATATTGAATTCGGTATGCTGTCTAAACGAATAATTCTATCAGATTTTTTTTTTCAGATGTATTTTTAACTTTGTCAATAAAGAAATCATTAAAAGATGTTGTTATGTCATCGGGATCTGTAGGTAATCAAAATATTTTGCTTGATTTTCGTTATGGTTCTTTAATATATTTGCATTTATTTTGAGCGTTATTAATTACGTAGTTATTCTGTGCCTTTTGTGTCGGTAATCTTTGTGAATACGTCTTGAATGTGGTTTTATTCTTATATGACGGATTCATTCTATAGTAAGTTTCTTTGTTTCTTACTACATAGCCTAATACCTTTTGAGATCCATTTAATTTTTCCTTCTGATCGAATTTTAACCCATTTCATTGGAAAACATTGATTGTAAAGTAGAAGAAATATATCTATAAAATTCTCATAAGCTTCATTAAGATTGTGCTCACTATAAACATCTGAAAGGGTTCTCTGCCTTTTCGCCGAAAATTGTTTGCCAAATTTTCACTTGCCAACCAACGTTTCGCAGAATTTTATTTCGCCGAATAATCATTTGCCAACTTATCATATAATTTTGTTTTATTTCCCAACCTCACAGTTACCAACTGTACGTTTGGTCTGCTTTTCATAATGACACTTTTTAAAATGCCAACTTTTAAGTAGCAGAATGTTTTAGTTTGCGTAATATTCATTTAGTTGTTTATTGTTTACCAAATCTAGTTGGGTCAAGAACACGGTATTAATCTTGCACCAAAAGTATGTGTGTTAGATTTCGAAAAAGCTGCAATACTGAGTCTTCGATCAAATTTTGAAGAAATTTATTTACAAGGATGCCATTTTCATTTGGGACAAATTATGTACAGGTAGTTATTGTTATTAATTATTTTTTTTACTTTATCTTTAATGCGAGCGTGCCGCGGTAGCGGCCGGCGATGTGCCAGAAGCGAATCGCTTTTGTAAAAGGAAACAGTTAGGTTAGGTTAGGTTAGAGTATGACAAACAACGCACGAGCCGAGCGAGCGGAGCGAGCGTGCCGCGGCAGCGGCCGGCGATGTGCCAGAAGCGAATCGCTTTTGTAAAAGGAAACAGTTAAGTTAGGTAACAATAACTACCTGTATATAATTTGTCTCAAATGAAAATGGCATCCTTGTAAATAAATTTCTTCATAATTTGATCGAAGACTCAGTATTGCAGCTTTTTCGAAATCTAACACACATACTTTTGGTGCAAGATTAATACCGTGTTCTTGACCCAACTAGATTTGGTAAACAGTAAACAACTAAATGAATATTACGCAAACTAAAACATTCTGCTACTTAAAACTTGGCATTTTAAAAAGTGTCATTATGAAAAGCAGACCAAACGTTCAGTTGGTAACTGTGAGGTTGGGAAATAAAACAAAATTATATGATACGTTGGCAAATGATTATTCGGCGAAATAAAATTCTGCGAAACGTTGGTTGACAAGTGAAAATCTGGCAAACAATTTTCGGCGAAAAGGCAGAGAACCATACTTCCAGTGCGTCTATCGAACATAGTGTCATCATATCTTAAATTTCCAAGTTTTGTTTGTCCAAGAAATAGGCATGTCCGTGAGTAATTATGTCTAGATAAAGCAAATTATGAAAGGTTTCTATTCTTGAATTGAACAAAAAGTTATTATTAAAGTATTTATATGTTGGAGTGCAAATAATTACATTTGTATGACTAATTTCCTGCAATACTTCTCTAATTTGTAGTACACAATCCAAATATCTATTTGTAACTTTGAAGTCCTCCTCGCCCAGCAATATTATACAATAGTCCTGTGAAGTTTGATGCTTGTAGTTGAATTCCATTCAGAAGGCGTTGCATATTGCTATGTGGTGTGATGTAATGGTAAATATCACAGTTATTAAATGTATCTTCTGGAATGTAAAGTATTTTGTTTTTATTATCTGTGCTTAAAATACAGATTTTATTGCGCTTCGTACAATTTTTCTTTATCTCCGCCTTCTCGGATCTATTTTGTGTTGTTGTTGTTGCTTTATCGGGTTGTTGTTCTCCAGAGTACATATTAGAGATTGTTTCTTGTCTTGATTGTTCCTGCCGATTCTCTTTTTCGTAGTAGGTTGATTCATTTTAGGTGAATTATCATCAATTGTTTCATGTGTCATTGTTTTTTTCCAGGACTTTATTCAAACTCCTCAAGTTACTATTTTCCACGGAAAGAGTCTCGATTTCTTCACGAGCGGTCTGCAATTCTATTGTGAGATTCATGACTTGTTCACGTAATTCTTTTATAAGTCCTAAGTCTTCGTCATCCGATAATTCCGGGACACTGTGTCCGGTTTCATTTATTGTTTGTGCAGAGACTGCGTCGCTGTCGTTTAGTATTGAGTCTGACTTGGTTCTAGTACGACGGAAGGTAATATTTTCTAGGAAATTCATCTTAAATATTTCCTCCGAAGCGTTCAAAAATTATTTATTCTCTACCAAATACTATTTTTTTTAAGTGTTATCCCTAATCGTTTGTTTTGCGCCCACTGGCTTCGAGTAGCGGTACTATATTAGTTCGTATATTCAGCACGCAGTGCCGTGCTGGCGCTAGTTGTCGAACATTCATTAGAGTCCAAAAGCCAATTAAAAAAAAATTCTTAACGGTGTTAATATTGTCGTCTTATGTAGTTATTGCACTATTTTTAATATAAAACTGCACTCATCTTCACTATTTGGTATAAACTAGTATGATGTTGTATTTGATTTGTTGTTGTACCACTGTGTTATTGTTTGTGAAGTGTTTTGAAACGTCACAAAATATTGTTGATTTATTTTGTAAATACACTTGTCGTTAACGGTCACCAATAATTTCACTTGTACATTATAATGATTGCACTGGGTTCCACTACTTTTCAGTCAATTAACAATGTATTTTATATTTAATTACAAATTTTAAATACGTAACTACTAAACTCTCAAACTATTTATTTCAACTAAACCAATTACAGGTACTTTTGAATTGTCAAGGGTCGGTCAATCAAAAAGATGAAGCTAGTTGCCCATTCCAAAGCGTAGTAGGTACGGACGCCAGCACATCAAGTTACTACAATCTGTCAAATTTCTTTAATAAATTATCAACTTTATCGCTAACACATTAAGGTTCAAGGTTGATTGGGAAAATTTGACAGTTTCGGGTAGCTTGACCTGCTGGCGTCTGTACCTATGGAGAAGAACGGGCAAGAAACTCCATGGACGTTCTTTTAAATCACAATAAAATGGTTACAAAGTATTGGTTACATCATTCATGTTAAAAATTATGCATGTGAGAACGATGCAGAACGTTAAAAGCGTCCATAATGAAAAGATAAAAAAAACAATTCAATTATTAATTTAAATCAAAATAAGCCATGGCAGCAAAGAGCTGACCAGACCCTACTGACGGCGCCCGTTCACGTACATGACGCATAGATTAGCACCATTCAGCTCAACCATTTTGAAGGGAGCTAAATGACTCAACACATGCGCCACCATCAGGGAGACATTAGAGTGAGCATGACATACTCTCAGCCGCCAAGGCACATTCAAGACAATGAAAGACGTACCCAGAAAATAGTAGCTTTATAGTATGTACATAGTACTCACATATGTGCTATGCAATTATACAATACTAGGAGATTGAATTTATATACATAATGCAAAATAGTATTTTAATATCTTCAGCAGCTCCAACAATATGTAGGTAGGGTAGGCGTGTGTGAAGTATTTTCAAATGCTAATTAATTTATCTATGCGTCCTGTGGAGCAGGACCAGCGTTTAGCCAAGCATTTTTGTCAGCGATGTAATCCCCCAACTTATAATATGCTTGGCTGCATAGTGTGCGCTTTATCAAATATTTGAATTTCGTTTCATTGAGTTGGAGTATGTGGCCTCCCCACATACTCGAACTCAATGAAACGAAATTAATATTTTATTGTAACATTTTAAACAGTACCCCATGAAGGAAGAGTCTACTTCAGCCAGTCTGAATCCTGGTTGAACTAATTGGTCCCTATTTCTAGTTCTATAGGTGGGTCTGTCACCTCTTTTACTGAAAAGATTTAAATTTTTCCTTACGCACATGATGTTTTCATAGATATATTGACGAGGTATCGTCATGATATTAATATCTTTAAACAGATCCCTTTGAAAATCGCGCCAGCGGAGGCCATATATTGCTCTGATGGCTCTTTTCTGCAGAATAAAAATAGACTCGATATCTGCAGCCCGTCCCCATAGTAAAATACCGTAAGACATGATACTGTGAAAGTAACTGAAATGGACTAGGTTCGCGGTATCTACATTAGTACACTGACGAATTGTTCTAACTGAGCGCAAGTTTACCTAGCCCGTAATGCTCAAGTTTCAAGAGTAAGCTTTCGTGATTAACGCAGTCAAATGCCTTGGAGAGGTCACAGAAGATTCCTATGACATCTTGGGCTCCCCCCCCTACGCTGTAAATAGGTGTTTTAATAAGGTGTCACCGGCGTCAGTCGTACAACGTCCTTTGGTGAAACCATATTGCTGATCGTGTAAGATTTTGTTGTTGTTAAAATGATTAAGCATTTGATTGAAAGAAAGAAAAGAAAACATTTTATTCTGCACAAACAAAACGCACAATTACAAGTAAAAAAAAAAATAATAATAAATTAAAAAAAAAACGAAAAAGACATAAGATACACATAGTAAAAAAAACAAGTACTCATGCATAAAAATGTTGACACTTTTGTCCATTGCTCGCTGTCAAGGCTATGGACCAATGACAACTAACATTAATTGACAGTTGACAGTACAGATTTTGGCAGATGACCACAAAACAATAACAATCACAATAAAAACAAAAATGCCAAATGCAGAGTGGCGAAATAACTAGTGTAACTACTTTTGTAACAAAACAAACAACACATTAGCCGTGCGTCGCATCTGTGCAAGAACAGAGGGGCAATTCTCGTAATTTTAAGAACATTCACAATCTGCTCTCAGTCTCAATCTGTCAAAAATACGTCAAATTTCCCTACATTTTGACAAGTTTTTGACATTTGTTTGTCGCCGAGATGAGACTGCGACTAGATTTTGATCGTTTTAAATTACGAGAATTGGCCTTCAGGTCGTTGCTCAGCAAAAATGCTGTGACTTCGGATGAACCTATCGTCAACAGCGCTGATTGAGCATTACCTTTTCGAATACTTTGCTGAATACCGGCAACACGGATACTGGTCTATAATTATTGGTGTCTTTGCTGTCCCGAGATTTAAAAAGTGGAATAACCTTACTGTATTTCATTAAATCTGGGAAGACACCTTGATCTACACACAAATTAAACACTAAAGCTAAGTATGGTGATATAGTCTCGATTATGGATGTACAAACTTTGATAGACATTCCCCATAGGTCTTCGGTCAATTTGATTTTGATTTGTCGAAAAGCTTTTATATCATAGGGTTTATATATTATGTTTAAATTCAAATTCAGCCGGGCAGCCTGAAACGTTCGCTCTTAGTAAATCAAGTGATACGTCGGGTGAGGAATTTAAGGCTTCCGTCGGTTTTTGATGGTATATTAGTAAAGAAAATTACAAATTCTTGACCTACTTCTAAATTAGAGCATATGGCACATATAATCAGTGTTTCGTTTTTTATTCCTACTAGTTTCGTTATTTATAATTTTCCAAACTGTTTTTATTTTGTTTTCTGCTTATTTGATTTTGTTGCTCATGTTACAGGGCTTTGGCTATCTTGCAGGTATTTCTAAAAATTTTGGAATATGTAGCAATATACTTGTTTAAAACATTACTAGAAAACATTGCCAGTGTTGCCAGCCTGCAGCAGTATGTACACATTATGTGTTATATATTACTGTGTTACACAGCAATAAGCTCCCTGGCGTACGAGCGCATGTGCATCCTGTTCAACATCGGTGCCATGCAGAGCCTCATCGCGTCGCAGCAGCCCGTGGAGACAGAGGACTCGCTCAAGCAAGCCGCCAAGCTGTTCCAGGTAGTACGGGCACTTTACTAACACTGACAAACAAATATTCCTTAATCTCATTCCAGTAAATAGAAACTATCTTATGTGATGACCTGCTACTCTTATACTTCATTGTGGATGTCTCATACTCAGTTTACATCGCCTTTGTTGAGTTTTGTCTGGCTCTGGAGCCAAGGCTAAGTGAGTCCAGTGGTGATTTGTTGGATGTGTCTTGCAAACTTATTTTTGTATATCTTGACAAAGTATATCAATATTGATGTGTTCTTGTTGATAGGTATGCATATCTATCTATTCCTTTTTCTTATAAATTTCATTATTTTCAAATAATCTATATTTACCTCAGTGGAGCGATACACCTGCCGAACGCGACAGAAACTCCGCGTATAAAATAAAGCCTTAAATAAATAATGTATGTGCAGCAAGCGGCGGGCGTGTTCTCGTTCCTGAAGGCGAACATAATGATGGCGGTGCACCAGGAGACCACGCCCGACCTGCACCCCGAGACGCTGGACGCGCTGGCCAAGCTCATGTTGGCGCAGGCGCAGGAGGTCATCGCCTACAAGTGCATCCGCGGTAAGCACAGCCACGTCACAACCATAGCCATGCGCTCTCCGGGAGATCGCCTGCTACAGCAAGGGATTACGTTCCTGCTTATAGTAGAACGCGTGGGTCGAGTGATTCTACTCGGCACACGAGCGCTACATACGCGCTCACACGCTGAGTTGCAGACTGCCTGGCCAATGAGACTGACTTCCATCGCCACAATGGAAGCACCACACAATGTCGTGGCTGTAGTCATACTTTAGTTTAGTTGATATCTAGAACGAATGTGTCGAACGCTTGTTGCAGACGAGATGAAGGAGAGCATGGTGGCCAAGGTGTGCGCACAGTGCGACGAGCTGTACACGGACGCTCTGCGCGCCATGCAGAAGGAGCAGCTCAAGTCGCTGTGGGAGCGCGACTGGCTCAGCATCGTGAGTGTTACTGCCAGCACCAGCACACAGCCCCGCTACGGACTGAATGTGACATAATACATGTCTGGCTTGCTGAACTTCTTCTCGGCAACATTGACAAAAAAGTAGAATTGGGTTTTTTTTAGAGTTCTCATTGGTAATGTATTCTAAATTAATGACTCTGCTCCCTCGCCGCCACGCCGCCGTCGAGCTAAACAGCGCCAAGGCAATTGTTTCCGCTGTACTGTGGCACCTGACGTCACGCAATCTTGCACCACCTAAGCAGAGTTATCCACACAACTAACTTGTATACAGAAATCCGCCAACAACCTGCTGGCAGTGGCTCACCTGCCTCCAGACACCACAGTTGTTGCTCCCGTCTGGTCGGAGGATCCTCCCTTTTCTATGGACGGTGAAGAACCCGTTCACCGTATTCCTCACGCCTCTATACCTAGTACCGCTGCGCGAGTGGCGAAGGCCTCCGAGTAGTTCTGTGTAGTCCAGTGTAGAAAGTTGCCATGTGTAGTCCCGAACATCGTTAGCGCTAAACGGTCGCTTCTCCCTTTGTCTCACAGTCGGGGGCAGGAACAGTCGGCGCGGCCTGCGCCCGGCCGGCAGATTTTTATGAAGTATAAAATTAAATATATATGTTGACTATTGGATGTACACGTAGAGTTTGTGTCGCAGATGCAGTCGAAGCAGATGATGTTCCGCGGCCTGGCGCAGCTGTTCCAGGCGGCCGTGTGCCGCGCCAACAAGAGCGTCGGCGAGGAGATCGCGCGCTTGCAGGTACGAACGTGACCCGTAGAGATATCTGTAGCCCAGAAGCTCGGGCTCGCTACGACAACGTAACGTGAAGAAGTATCGATATCCCAGAAGCTCGGGCTCGCTACGACAACGTACGAGGGTGACACTGAAAGTTCTTAGAAAATCAAAAACTGAACAAACTAGCAAGTTATTAGTTTTATTATATCTTTTCAAAATAGTGTCCATTTACATCAATACATCACTCCATCCGATGGAACCACAGAGAAAAGGACTTTGCCCACTCGTCCAACGACGGCATTCTGAAACGCAGCCACTGCTTCCTCAGCATCCATAAAACGTTTTCCTCGAAGGTTTTCTTTTATTTTCGGAAATAAATAAAAATCGCAAGGTGCGAGGTCGTCGGGGCTATAGGGCGGGTGACCCAGTAATAACCCACGTCTGACGTCGCCAAGTAGTCGATTGTTTGCTTGGCGGTGTGCGATGAGGCGTTGTCGTGGTGAAGGAGGATCCTATTGCGAGGTCGTTTCTCCCGAACTTTTTCCAAGACAAGTGGCAAACAATTGTTAGTGTACCACTCTGCAGTAACTGTTTTTTGATCCTCTAAAACAATTGTTGCGTAATGACCTGTCCTTCCGAAGAACGAGGCCACCATCTTTTTTCCCACGCATCGACTCTCTTCACTTTAGTTGGCAACTCCTCGGAAGGAAACACCCAGCGAGCAGACTGTCTCTTAGTTTCAGGATCATAACAATAAATCCAGCTTTCGTCACCCGTATGTCGAACACAGCATGTTTAAACTGTATGTTTCCAAGCCCAAAGTTGAGATGTTCCTAAATGATGAGTTATGGCCAAGCGGCATTGTTTTTAGGCGTTTTGTGCATTTTATGTACCGAACGAAACCACAGGAATCTAAAGTTAAAGTTAGTTAATCATGTTATTTATGGGTACTAATGTTATTAACAGTTTAAATGTATTAGCTTTAACTATAAGTCGCCTAAACGGTCCGTAGATAGTATTAGGGATCTATGTATTTGGCCCTGCGAGAGACCTGGCTACTTTCCCATGATATTCCAATGTTAGGAACAATAAGCCCTGATTTTGAATATAGTAAATCGGCTGTAGACACGTCTGAGGGCCTCTTGAGAGGAAGACCTCAAGGTGGGGTAGCCATTTTCTGAAGGAGGGGCATCTTTGAGTCGGTATCTGTTGTTGACTGTAGTAGTCCTCGCTAAGTGGCCATCACAGCCACGTCTAAGGGTCGGTACTATTCTTGTTTTTAAAAACACAAAAATAAAACTAAAAAAACAAACACAAAACAAATACAAACACTAACAAACAAACACTACAAACAAACACAAACAAAAAACATACAAATACTTTTTCTTTCTTTCTTTACAAATTGTCCGGACAACTTACCTACTTTTACAGATGTGTTAAGTGAGATAAGTTCTACCATAGCAAGCTTTGAATGTGCGTGTGGTGTGAGGGCCACTTTGTTAAAACTCCTTAAAAATGTGCTTAGGATTTAGTGAACATTCCCAAAGAATTGAGAAAGTTGGAATCAGATTTTGTGAAAATCAAATAATAATAATAATAATAAATCCCTGGACATTTCACACAGCACCATTTGTCCCAAGCTAAGCAACCTAATGCTTGTGTTATGGTAACAAGATGGCTGATAAACTACTTATATACAATTTTTTTTTGTAAATACATACATATTATAGATAGAAAAACACCCAGACTCGGAACAAATACATGTAGGTCATACAAATATTTGTTCCGTGCGGGAATCGAACCCGCGACACGCAGCGCAGCAGTCAATCGCTTAACCACTGCGCCAACCGTGCCGTCGTTTCTTTCTGGTATTGAATTTGTTGCACAATTTTATTCACAAAAAGAGACAATTTTGCATTTGTCTTATCATTCATACGATAAGCGTAATAAAACGAAAGCAAAAGAAATGGAGGACTGAGGGCCCGAATTTTATCAAGGTCATAAACTTTCAAACAACAAAAAGTGGTGACCTGTTCTTGCTTTCACAATTTTTCACAATTTATTTAGTAGCATATAGGATTTGAAACAGTAGCTGTAAGTTAATGATTTAATTTTATTTGCGTAATAAACTTTTACGTGTATGAGAATTGAGGGCCCATTTTGTACGAAGATATATAAAGTAGGATAGTGTTTTGCGATAATATCTTGTTTTCACAAATTTTGTTTGGCATTAGCTTAGATTTTGGCATAAAGACTTTTTCTGTAGTGTCCATAGTTAATCAGGTTCAGGTGGGCCCTCAATCCTCTATGTGAGAACTGAGGGCCCAACTTTACAGTCCATAACTCGGTTATTTGATTTTCACAAAATCTGATTCCAACTTTCACAATTCTTTGGGAATGTTCACTAAATCCTAAGCACATTTTTAAGGAGTTTTAACAAAGTGGCCCTCACACCACACGCACATAGCTTTGATATAGAAAATGTTTTTATGTTGGGTGATTTTAATGCTCACCCTCATGAGTTGTTCTACAGAGAGCTAATTAATGTTTGTACTGACCAATCCTGGATCTGTGCGGATATAGAGAAACGGGGGGTAGATAGAGATACATACACTTTTGTAAGTGATGCTCACGGGAGTAAAAAGTGGTTGGATCACTGTTTGTTATCTGTAGCAGCTTGGGATACAATTGTAAATGTGGATGTATCCGAGGATGTTCACGTGTCGGATCATCTACCTATGTGTGTAGAGTGTAATTTAGAAGTGGTACGGCCTAAACTGTTGACTCGCAGCACTTGCCGCAATTCTGTTGTATGGGGTGAAAGAACTAAGACAGAAACGCTTAATTACCATAATATTTGGAACAGTAAGTTGCGCGACGTTGATTTTCCTCATGAGTTTGAGAGTTGCGGTAGTGGATCCTACAGGTTAGCCGAACATGAAGTTGTTCTGGACAATTTATACGGACATATTGTAGAAATCACGAAATAGAAAAAACAGTGGAAGTGCCACGCAGCTATCGCGCGTGTGTCACAATTATGCGGAGCTCCGCAACACCGGCTCAGTCGGAATTAGCTACTTGCTGTGATATGACGTCTCGAACGTAACGAAAAATATTACAAACATGCCTTATTGTGCAATTTTTACATGCAAAAACGATAGCAGGACAAAAAATGTATCTTGCGGAGGTGTATCGTATCACCGGTTATTATAAAACCATGATATATTTCAATATAATCGTTTTTATTGACAAAACCATATTTATTACTTTGTTGCGAACTAAAAACTACCTTATGTCCATTGTTCAAAGTCTAAATCAACTTGCTCGCTGTCTTGAATATCATCGTATACATTCTAGAAACTTCGACGCTACTCGATTAGGGATGGGACACATTCAAATAGTTCGGTATCGATAAAATAATAAAATGTGTATTTATATAGTGAAACTTACACGTTACCATGACATATTATATGCTCGTTGTCGTTCTTCTCGATTAATTGAAATAAATGGTTGGAGTTTGAGTACTCATATTCTGACAAATAAACCAATCATTCATTCATAGCTGGACATAGGCCTCAAAAGTAACTAATACTAATAAAGTATGTAAATATTTCAGTTTTCCCTAAGATCCTTTTACCAAGGAGAAATGGATAAAAGCTACGGGAAGACAGAACTGGATGCCGTCAAAATCAAGTACATAGAATCTGTTCAGAGCATTTTTATGAAAACAATTTACAAACTTCAAAAAAAGGCTACATATTTTTAAAAAAGATAACGCAATTCCGACAATTATTAAACAAATGTTTTATTTCAAGTACAATAAATAGTTTAAATTCACTATTTATTGTTTCATTTAACCATATTACCTTTTATACTAATCGGACTTTGGTCCGTTAAATAAGATAAAAGATTTTAATTATTACATTGTACAAACATCGATATTAAATTATCGATATCTTGTCCTCATCTCTAGCTGAGTAGAAAAATAGATAACAAGTGCATACGAATATGACATCTATTCCAATGACGTTAGGGAGCTAAATAGAGTAAATTGGTTACAGCGCCCTCTAGCGTTGAGTAGCTGAACTCGTTGTGGATTGCTCGAATTTGATTGTTACATGGAAAAATGGACTTCATTGATTTTGACATGTAAAATAAAAACAACACTCAGGAGTTGTAATAAGATTTAATTTTGAACAACAATAAATAAACTTTTCGCCAAAGTTGCATTTATAATTAGTAGCCAATTATATCATCGTTTTCTGTGTATTGAAATGTTCATTTTAATTTGCAAGTGTGTGAGTTTGGCGACACTGGTTCCCGTACTAAGGAAGGCTAAGGGCACTTCCACTGTTTTTTCTATTCCGTGGTAGAAATACTATGTGCGGCGCCTGGGAGTCTAAAGTTACACACGAGAGGGGACCGAGACGGGGTAGGCGCGTGTGTGGGTGGAATGAACATGTAAGGGATGCTCATCGTGAGGCCAGATGTAGTTTTCAGGCCTGGATACGTAACAAACGTCCCTCTTCAGGTCCTGTCTATGATAAAATTCGGGAGAAGCGAGACGTTTTTAAAAGCCGGCTGTAATACTGTCAAAATAATGCTGAGCAAATTATTATGAATAGGTTAGCCGAACAGCGAGCTACTAAAAAAATCGGGGATTTCTGGAAATCCACCGGTAAGTTGGATGGGAAGCCAGGTCTCTCTGTTAGTGTGGGAGGGATGAGTGATCCCCGGGGATTGCAAACATGTTCAAAGACTATTTTCAAGTTCGGTCCCCTCTCGGTCCTTCAATCGTGAAGGCAAATTCTGAGCCCAGCAGTCGCGGAGTCAAACCTCTGATGCGTTTCTCAGCTAAACAAGTGAGGGTAATCATAAACGGTATGAGTCGAGGCAAATCTCCGGGACATGGTGGGCTCAGTATTGAACACTTGAAGCACGCAGGTGTACACCTGCCGCGAGTCCTTTCTATGTTTTTCACAATGTGTATTAGTCACGCGTACTTACCTGCTAATTTGATGAAGACCATCGTGACTCCCATTGTGAAGAACAAGACGGGTGATATCTCGGACAAGGGTAACTACCGTCCCATTTCGCTTGCGACAATAATGGCAAAGGTGTTGGAGGGTATGCTTTATACTTGTTTAAATGAGGTTATTCATCTTCATGATACGCAGTTCGGGTTTCGTCTCGGACTTTCAACTGAAAGCGCTATTTTAGGTCTCAAGCATACCGTTCAATACTATATAGATCGCAAGACGCCGGTGTACGCCTGTTTCCTTGATTTTTCCAGGGCCTTCGATCTTGTCTCGTATGATGTGCTCTGGGAGAAGATGCTAAGCCAGGGGTATACCCGCGGAAATATGTGGACTATTTTGCCATTGGTATATAATAATCAGACCAATCATGTGAAATGGGATCGTATGCTCTCTGAACCGTGTAGGTTGGAGTGCGGGGTGAGACAAGGAGGTCTGACGTCTCCCAGGCTCTTCAACCTCTGCGTAGATGACCTCATAGAGGGACTCAGCAGCATGCGTGTCGGATGCAGTGTTGATGGGGTTAGCATAAACAACATCAGCTACGCTGACGACATGGTGCTGCTGGGTCCGTCTGCGGGGGCAATCAGAGAGTTGCTAAAGGCTTGTGAAGCCTACTAGTTTATAATGTTAAGAAATGTCTTTGAGGTCGGTGGCAAATGCCGTGAAGTGGGGCCCGAGCTACTTGTAAACGGGTCATTAATTAA
Organism: Apamea monoglypha; assembly: GCA_911387795.2. NCBI lineage: Eukaryota > Metazoa > Arthropoda > Insecta > Lepidoptera > Noctuidae > Apamea > Apamea monoglypha. The sequence goes on from OU426925.1 coordinate 235,005, forward strand.
AAGGGTATCCACTTTTAAATACCTAGATCACTTTCTTTCCGACGACCATAAGGACCATGTAGATATAGAGAGGGAGCGCAGGGCACTCGCTGTCCGGTGCAACACGTTGGCTCGTAGATTTGTTCGGTGTACAGACTTACGGGTTTCACGCGATTATTTGCAAAAAAACAGCGTCACTCCTGAGGAGAGTGAGAGACAGTCGCAACAGCATCCTGAGAACTGTAGCGGAGAGTTTCGGCTCTCCAATTGTAAAGCAGTTTGTGCAGAGGGTGATTGGTACTAACACTAGATAATAAGTTTTTTTTAATATTATGTTACGAACACTCTATGGATTCTTTGGTCCGAAATAAAAATCATGAATAATAATAACGGCCGCAGTGACGGCTCTCATGAGAACGACGTCATCGGGGTTTGACTTTACGGTGTCAAAAAACGCTCTGTAGGGAAACACGCCCGAATCACTTTTATAAATAACGTTTCAGTGATAAATCGCTGACGCCACGCGGCGTCGACCGCGGCCTTAGGAAACCCTAGCTCTATAGAATAATGTATCGAAGGCACCGTCGCGCAGGTGGCGGAGGAGCTGCTGAAGGCGACGCGCGCCGCGCCCGCGGCCGAGCACGCCACGCGCGCCGCGCGCCAGCTGGCGGCCGCGCGCAAGGACAACGACTTCATCTACCACGAGCGCGTGCCCGAGCCCGCGCAGCTGGAGCCGGTGGCGCGCGCGCCCATCGCGCAGCCGGCGCCGCCGCCGCCGCGCTGGGCCGAGGCGCGCGACCTGTTCGCGGCGCTCGTGCCGCTGGCCGTGCACCAGGCGCTGCAGGCGGCCGGCGCGCGGCGCGGCGAGCTGGTCACGGCCGAGATCAGCAAGCTGCGCGACGCCACGCAGCTGCTCAACAGCATCCTGGCGTCGCTGAACCTGCCCGCCTGCCTGGAGGCGGCGCCGGGCGGCGAGCTGCCCGACTCCATCCGCGCGCGCGCCGCGGCCGTGCGCGACGCGGGCGGGCTGGCCGAGCTCACGCGCCTCATGGCCGAGCTTCCCGAGCTGCTGCAGCGCAACCGGGACATCCTCGACGAGGTAGCCGCGCCTTCGCCGTCCGCGAGAGCGAGTCGGTCTCGTTGTGTTCGCACGAGCTAGTTTGTTTTTCAGCATTCTGTCATGGCGGCTCGAGTGACTCGACTTATTACTTCTGTCCGAATATTATAGCAGGGTTCGGATACCGTCGAGGTCGCAGCAGACGGACTCCCGCCTTCGTTTTCGCTTGATGCGATGACTTTGAATTTGAAATTCGAACGGAGTTTCTCTTGTTCTTGTGGGTACAAATTAAAATACCTTAAAACGGTGTAAAATTGTACACATGCTTTTCTGATGTCCAGGCCGTGGCCTAGCCTGGCCGTCGGCCGAGGAACCTGGTGACGTCGAGCGACGTAGAGGGCCCTTTGCGGGTCCATCTGGTGAGATCTTTCCGTTTATTTCAGGGATTTGCTTTCAAAGCTGTATGTGGCTGTTTTAGTTTTTTAATTTGGAGCCACGCCTGAATTGTACATAATGTTAAGCTATCAATACAGGACAATGTTTTCACATTAACTTGGAGAAATCGTAACCTAACGAAAAAGCGTTATCCATGCGACTTTTTTTTACACATAATAGAAAGAGACAGAGAAAGAAAGATAGTTTTCGAGGGTGCTGAAGCCGATAGTGGGGTCAAAATAAAACCCGGGGCCTCCGGCAGGAACGAAGCTCAAAATGAAAATCCAAGATGGCGGTTGCGATAATGATCAAATATTTCGTCTGTTTTCAATTTTCCCCCGTCCCCCGGCCCCATACGTTTTTATTATTATAACACTGTACCGAATTACCAAAACTGCTTTGAACAAGTTATCTATTTCCTAGCTTGTAAGTCAAGTTTGTATACCCACGCGCTCTATATTGTATACCCACGCGCTCTATATTGTATACCCACGCGCTCTATATTGTATACCCACGCGCTCTATATTGCACCCGCAGCGCAACAGAAAAGTCGGTCAGACTAGACTGTAGTGAAAATATTGCCGGACCATATATTTTCTGAAATAAAAAAGTTGCAGTACTCGAAAATATTTCATTGTCAAAATGTATTGCCCATTTCGGAGCGTCGTTAGACACTCGTTTTTGTATCTCGCGGCGGTGCCTCGCCACCGCCGCGCAGTCAGCAGCCGCTCTGTCGCAGGCGGAGCGCATGCTGCGCGAGGAGGCCGAGGCCGACGCGGCGCTGCGCACGCAGTTCGGCGCGCGCTGGTCGCGCACGGACTCGGCCAAGCTCACCGAGGCCTTCCGCACCAACGCCGACAAGTACCGCCAGATCATCGACAACGCCGTGCGCGCCGACAACATCGTGCAGCAGAAGTTCGCGCAGCACCGCGACAACATCGCGCTGCTCAGCGGCAGCGAGGGCGACATCACGGCCGGCGTGCCCGCCGAGCGCGGCGAGGCGGCCCGGCCCGACGCCGCGGCCGACGCCGCCGCCGTGCGCGAGCTGCGCGCGCTCATGGAGGACGTGGAGACGCTGAAGGCCGAGCGCGACGCCATCGAGGCCGAGCTCAAGGACACCACCGTGGACATGCGCGAGCGCTTCCTGGGCGCGCTGGCGGCCGATGGCGCCGTGGACGAGCCCGCGCTGTCGGCCGGCGCGCTGGGCGCCGCGCTGGCGCCGCTGCAGCGCCGCGCCGGCGCCACGCTGGCGCGCCAGGCCGCGCTGCTGGGCCGCGTGCAGGCCGCGCACGCCGCGCTCATGGCGGCGCGCGGCGGGGCCAGCGGCCGCGACGCCGCGCTGGGCCAGCTGTGCGCCGCCGCCGACGCCTTCCAGGAGCTCACCGCCAACCTCAACGAGGGCATCAAGTTCTACAACGACCTCACGCAGGTAGGCCGCGCCCCCCCCGCGCCCCGCGCCCCGCGCCCCGCGCCCTCCCGCGCGCCCGCTGACCGCGCCTCCCTTGCGTGTTGCAGTTGCTGGTGGCGTTCCAGAACAAGGTGTCTGACTTCTGTTTCGCGCGCAAGACGGAGAAGGACGAGCTGCTGAAGGACCTCACGCAGGAGGCGTCGCGCGGCTCCGTGCGGCCTGCGCCCGCGCCGCCGCAGCACCACGCCGGCACCAGCGAGGTATGTACCGCGCGACTACTTCGACCGTATACTTCAGAGACTTTTCAATCAACTTTTAAATCGACATAAGAAAGTTGGTTGGACGGTCAGTACTAAAAGTCATGACTGATTTTTTTTTTTTTTGTGGTTTTTTTATTATGAATAATGGTAAAAGTAAGAATGCAGACAGAATGATAGTATCTTTATTTTGCCATTTTGCACATTTTCAAAAAGGGAGAAGAGAGTTTTCAAAATCTATGAATACAGATCAAAATGCCTCACACAGTTAAGGACAATCTTTCAAGACAGTTTTCGTGTAGCTACAACGGTTAAGGTACCTATACCTGTCCCATCTCAAAAATCCACCCTATACATATTTTCAGCGAATGTAAGTTGCACCTTTTGGAAGGGTGTAGTAATATCAATTGCATACAAGTTTCATAGTCACCAACCTCATTATTGTATAAAATAGTTGCGGTAACATATTGTTATGTCTATATTATGCGATCGTGTTTATTAACGCCTGTATGTCCCCACAACCGTTAGTCGCAGTTAAACAGTTTTGAAACAAACAAGCGTTTTAAATTACCAAATTCCTGCTTAGCAAACACTAACCTTAAACTCAAGAACATATATTTTTCTTAAGAAATTCAAATCCTGAATTTCATTGTCAACATACCGTCGAGTCAGCTGATATGTCATATGTCAAAATCTTGTCAAGCAGAGTGATTAATGTGTTATCGTTATTTCTACGTAACAACTTTTGAAATTCTCTCCCAATTCCATGTGTTGTGTGACCACTAAATGATTTTATTTTGTAAGTAGGTGTGTACAAACACTTACACGTCAATCATATTTAAAAAACTAGTTGAGGTCGGCGTTTCCTATCTAACTAGTCTGAGAAGAAAGGAAGAAACAAACTCAGAGGTCACAGTCTCTTTAAAGTCCAGACATAATCTTGTTCAGATCATATAAAGACCATGTAGATCGATGTCTGAGATGGTCTTTTGAGGAAAGAACCACACAGATTGAGAGGACCTGTCCAGTCAGTGCCACCTTTTTACAAGAAATCATGCAGCTAAACTCAAATCTTAACGAGCTCAACAATTCGACGAACAATACCAAAGAAAGGATATTTGGGTAGGCCACATAAACTACTCAAACTGCCAGACCATGACAAAAACTAACAGAACAGAGAGAAAGATAAAAATAAAGAAAGTAAATAAAATGACCCACATAGTCTTCACATTCACAATAGTTAAAATAATAAAATACTTTACAAAGTAAGCAAATGTAATTGTATACAGGGTTATTGGTAAAACACCAACAACCTCTTAAGAGGTCATTGTACTCATCATTATGAACAACTTTTACTATGGGACCAAACCAGAAATCGCGAAAAAAAACAGCTGTTCCCTACATTTATGTTCGTCTAACTCGTCAAAATGTAGTTTAGAGGCATGAGGAACAGGGTGTGAAGTTCACTCATCCTCCATAGAAAAGGGAGGATCCTCCGACCAGACGGGTGTTGTGTCTGGCGGGCAATTGCCCAACGATTGATGTTGGGAAATTGTATCTATGCTAATTGCGCGGTAAACTCTGCTTGCGAGATGCAGGATTTGCGTGACGTCAGTATGACGCGTTGTTCGCATGTGGCATTGTAGATACCGCTACATCACTCCCCTCCGGAGACCGGAGGTCGATAGTGGGCTGAGTCTTGTATCTTGCGATGCTTGCCAGGCCAGCTGAGGTTCCAGTGAGTCGGAACCGGTTGCCGCATAGTTCACGGTGAGTCGGAACTGTCTGCGGAGTTGTCCCCAGTGAGTCGGGGTGGCGCTGCGTTATACTCCAGTGCGTCGGATGTCGCACAGCGCCGGGTTGAGGCTGGCTGCTGCGTCGACCAGGAGAGGGTGCTCTGCTTGTTGACCGGCCGAAAGTGCAGTGTGCTGTGCCAAGGTTGCTGATGAGGCTGAGGGTGATGACCAGGTATGCGCGGACGCTGCATGCTGGTGGTCAGGATACCCGTTGAAGCCGTGGATGCTGGCTGGCTGGATGACTTGCCGCTAAAGCTTGCGGGAGCGATGATGATGACGTCACGCTGAAGTATTTGCACGAAGGCTGCGCTAACGTTCATACTCGGGGTCACCAGTTTAGAGGCATGAGGAACAGGGTGTTAAGTTCACTCATCCTCCATAGAAAAGGGAGGATCCTCTGACCAGACGGGTGTTGTGTCTGGCGGGCAATTGCCCAACGATTGATGTTGGGAAATTGTATCTATGCTAATTGCGCGGTAAACTCTGCTTGCGAGATGCAGGATTTGCGTGACGTCAGTATGACGCGTTGTTCGCATGTGGCGTTGTAGATACCGCTACAGTAGGGAACAGCTGTTTTTTTTTTTCGCGATTTCCAAAAAAATACTGAGAAGGCACACATTCATCTCTTTAAAGGGTTTAGCCGTCCTTCCATAAGCAAACTGCCCCCGATAGGAACCTATATCGTAACCTATGTTATATTGTAGAGGGTACTAATAGTAGTTCATCGCGTAGATATTAGCTCTATATCTTAGGTAATTGAGGAGCTATTTGAAAAAAAGTGTCCGGAGACGACTTTTTTTCAAAGTGATATATCTCTGTTGATTTCAAAGCTAGAAAAATAAAACCAATTCCAGTGTTTATGGTACACTTTACAGTTTATTTTATATAAATTTTCATGAGCCAAGCTTAAATAAAAATATTTAAAAAATGCAAATATAATTATTTTTTATTGATTTCTTTCAGATCGAATTGAATTACCACTTTAAAAAAAATATATAATAATTGTCTATACCTTGCCTAACAGCATGCAAAGTTTCATTAAAATCCATAAGGTGCAACATGATGAAAAAAAAAAAAAAAGTAAGTGGACCACATTATGACCACTTTGTTGATGCTTTTAACTTTTAATTTTTCAATTATCTAGTATTTAATTAAATCGTATTACATATTTGATTTTTCAATATTGGGCATGAAAGGTTTAAAAGAAAACGGAAGGATATTTTCTCTGTAATAGTTAAATCCATATTAATAAAAAATAGCTTTTATTAGTCATCGTCACTATTTTCATTAATTACAACGTGATCTTTATTTATAGAAAAAAACACTGGATAATATTTCTGCTGGGCGAACTATATGCGATTTATATCTTGCATTTGATAAATAATATATAATTGCTGCCACGTGAGAGCAACACCCAACTGTTCGATTTGCATTTGCACAGTTACAGCAATAACGCTGAATATCTTCGTGGCTTTTTCCATTGGGGTTGTAGTCAATATAACATCTGTAGGTTTTGTGGTGTCTTTAGCCTATCACAATATTTTGTCGATCTACTTTTATAGTGACTAGATTATCAAAGTACTCGCGCGTGCATGTTCCTACATGATCACAGTGCATAGTCGTGGTACGCTTTCGCTGTTATTATTTGCGCAGTTTTACAAATTCCTAATTCAGGGACGTATTGTTTGTTCATGTTTAAAAATATACATTGTATATAACGAAGGTAGTTCACCCATTTGTGATACCTCGTCATCAGAATCCAAGTTCGACATGGTGTAGGTACGAAATAACAGTCTCAACACTAATTACAATCGTCTATTTATTCACTCCCAATTACAAACTAACAAAATCTTAAACAATCAAGGCGATGGAAATTGATTAGACTACGGAAACGCGGTAAGTTCGGTACAGGCTGGCAGAACGACCGCTTGCCCTCGTCTCCAACTCAAAAGTTCCCTCTCTCAAATCCCATGCGTTCTATGTCAAAACGAATGACAGGTGACAGTTGTCAAACATGCCACGCCCCGTACCGACCTCACCCAAGCACACTGCTTGACGTTTCCGACAAACGATAATAGATGGCGTTGTACTAAATAAGCGTTAATCAATAGCGATTCTAATAATGGTGTCTCTTTGTTGATTCTGCGACACGGCCATCTTGACAATTCACACGTCCTCGTGTGAAGCATCTGAAACAAGAATTTATGGAAAGTAAAACATCCTTGGCTCGGCCTTCCTGACCAAGGTGTCGGAAGATAAAGTCACGCGATTCAAAAACACAATTTTATTCTGATTCACATAGTCTCATCAAATCTTCTTAACATTGAAATCATCACTCTTTAATAAACATCAATTTTCAAACTAATTCATGGAACATTCTGACCAAATCCAGTATGCAATGCTCTGTTCGGTACCCAGCCTCGTCACTCACAACACATTGCCTCCATCCGGCAATCCAACGGGACCTCCATCCGGTACCCGACCTCAACACATCACATTGCCTCCATCCGGCAATCCAACGGGACCTCCATCCGGTACCCGACCTCAACACATCACATTGCCTCCATCCGGCAATCCAACGGGACCTCCATCCGGTACCCGACCTCAAGGCCATCGCCTCTATTTAGCACCTTTAGCGATTACCTACATTGCCATGTTGACGCTGGTCACCAACCTTAAGTAAACACTTAGGCTTGCAGCCACGAACAACATTGCAAAGTACGCAATCTGAGCCACTTGCATACTACATTTGCATCTTTTATTCCCCCATCTAAGGTCCAACCCCTTCATTGTCAACAGGTCTCGTCTCATCAGTTTTGCTAGAGTCGTGGTCAGAGTCGGTGTCAGGGTCCTTGTCGTCAAAATTGTCGATGTCAGGCATTTTTCGAAGACGGTCGTGCGCATACTTGTATGTCCGATTCGAATTGAGAGCTTTAAGTACATACCGGTCTCCTTCTAGTACCTCTATAACTTTAAAAGGCCCTTTGTATTTAGGATCGAGCTTTGTTTGGTTTCGTTCTTCGTTCTGCAGTAGTACAAAGTCTCCTATAGTAAATGGTTTTAACTTAGCTTTGGTAGAGTCAAAACGCACCTTGTCGTAAGCTGAGCCTTTCTCCATATTCTCCACAGCCTGTAACCTTACCTGCTCAATGTCGATTTCGGGGTCATCATCAACCACTGATAAGACATCTAAAGGCCTCGCAACCTTCCCAATGAGAAGTTCCAATGGGCTAGCTTGCGTGACTCGATTCATCGTGCAGTTGAGAGCCAGCTGCACGTCAGGCAAAGCATCCTGCCACGAGCGACTACTTGTTTCTATTGCAGTAAGCATGTTTTTTAATGTGCTCATGACACGCTCCACCTGGCCATTGGCCCTCGAACTACCTGTCGCTATTAGGTGGAGCTTAATGTTAACAGAGTCACAATAGTCCTTGAAGTCTTTACTGGCGAAGCACCTACCTTGGTCGGCGATTACACGGTTGGGCGCACCAAATAGTGAAACACTAGATTTTAAAGCCTTAATACTATTAGCTGTGTCAATGTTAATCGTATGGTGAAGTAATACGTACTTGGTGAAGGCGTCTATAAGCACAAACACATATTCCTTCCGGTCATTCTTGCCGCTTAGTTTTCCCGTAGCGTCGATATGTATGGTGTGCCAGGGTATAGCTACCTTTGGAATTGGATGCATTTCTGCCTGTATCTTGCCAGAGTGTGACTTAGAAATTTTGCACGTGGCACAGCTATCTACGAACTTTCGTACAAACCTCGTCATCTTGTCGAACCAGTAAAGTTCGTAAACCTTTTCTAAGGTCTTCTCCCATCCCAAATGCAGCAAACCTTCGTGTACATTGTTAACGATGGACCACCGGAACGTTCTAGGAATTATTGGCAGGCATAGAGTCTTACCACGTCGCTGAATTTTCCGATGTAAAACACTTGACCGAAGCTCGTAGGTCTTAGCCACATCATGAGGAAGTTTTCCATCCTTCAAGTCAGACACGAGTTTTGAAAGCTCCCCATCCTTCTGCTGTTCTGCAATCAGCCAGTTGTCATTCAGTTCGGCTAAATTAATTTGTTTACTGCTTACCTTCTCGAAAGGAGCGCTCTCTGCGTCATCTGGTAATGGATTTCTTGAAAAGAAATCTGCATGAGACATTCGCTTACCGCTACGATGAACAATGTTGAAGTCAAAGGCTTGCAAGAAGGCCCACCACCTGTGAACACGTGGCGTTAAGTCTGTTTTCTTACGGGTGGACTGCAGTGAACTGCAATCAGTTACCACGTCGAATTTACGACCATGTAGATAATGTCGGAAATGTTTTACTGCGTTGACAACAGCAAGAGTCTCCAACTCGTACGAGTGATACTTAGACTCTGCAGCAGTTGTGCGCTTGCTGAAATAGGCAATAGCATGTGACTTACCTTCACATAGCTGAATAAGAACAGCTCCATATCCAATAGCACTCGCATCCGTATGCAACTCCGTCTTTAGTGCTGGATCATAAATCGATAACACTGGCTGACTAGTTAAAATAGAAATTACCTGTTGTCTTATGGTCTCATACTCGGATTTCCATTCGATTCGACCATTACCAGAAGTCAAAGCATATAGCGGGGCCATAATCTGAGAAAACTTTGCTATAAACTGACGAAAATAAGACGCTAAACCAATAAATTGGCGCAATTGCGTCACGGTCTGGGGTGGCGGTAACAAAGTCAAACAACTAACCTTGCGAGGATTAGGCCGTATCTGCCCTTGACTGACTTCAAACCCAAGGTACTCTACTTTCTGTTTTAGGAAAGCACACTTTTTATAATTAAGAGAAAATCCTTTCTCTGAAAGGACCCTAAGTACTATCTGAAGTCGCTCAAGTGCCTCGTCAGCGTTTTCTGCAACGATGAGCACGTCATCCATGTATACTACAACGTAAGTATTCACCAAATCCCCAAGCGCATGAATGAGAGCTCGCTGAAACACTGAGGGGGCGTTTCGAAGTCCGAATGGCATGTTCAAATATTCAAATTGCCCGTCAGGCGTCACAAAAGCTGTTCGCTCTATAGATTCAGTTGAAATGCGAATTTGGTGAAATCCTGAGGCCAAATCTAAAATCGTAAAGAAATGACCTCCATGCAACCTAGCTATTTGGTCAGAGATAAGTGGTAATGGGAAACGGTCAGGTACTGTATTATCATTAAGTTCGCGGTAGTCCACACACATCCTATCTGTACCATCCTTTTTTTTAACAAGGAGAATAGGACCCGCAAACGGTGATGAACTACAGCGAATTATATTGGCCTTGAGCAGTTCATCAATTTTACTTCGTACAACCTGCCGTTCCTCGGGGCTCAACCTATAAGGGCGTCGATTAACAGTCTTATGGGGGTCTATGAGGCGAATTTTCATGGGTTCAGTGTCTGCAGGGGATGTAGGTACACCGGAAATAAAATTATTTTTGAAAAATAGCAAAATACCTAACAGTTCAGTTTTTCTTTCAGGGGGGATGTCTGTGTCTATTGTGTCAAAGTCAAATTTACAGTCAACATTCACGTCACATGTCTGAACAGTCCGTATTTTCTCAAATCGTATCTTATCTGACGACATGTGAACTACTAGACCAATTGATAAAACTTCGCGTCCAATCATGATGTCATGTCGCAAAAAATTGTCAGGTAAAACGTGAAAAAGAATTTCAAAAATAATTCCGTCGATCTCAACAGTAGTCAAAATTTGTACAGTCGACCTTACAGAAGTCTGTCCAATACCAGTCAATGTTACATTTCCATAAATTCGTCTACCACTAAATTTACAAGATACAGATTCTTTAACAAGCGAACATTCCGCACCAGAGTCATAATAAAAATCAAATTGCTCACCAGAATGCCGTAAGGAACCAGCAGGTGCGTCCACAAGGCACACATCAACTCGCTTCTCCCTGGCAGGATCAACCGCCGTGCTGCTGCATGCCTCCTTGGCGTTCCTCTTAGGACAACTGGATGCGTAGTGTTCTTGTTCACGACAGTTGAAACAAGTGATCCAGTCGGCTTTCCCTGGTACCTGGTTACTCCTGCCACTGCTAGATGCCGTCGATCTCGATTGCTCTTCATGTACCTTCAGGTCTCTCTTCAGGCGACACTGCACCGATCTGTGTCCTGGTTTCCCACAGTTGAAGCATTTGGGCCCAGCGTTGGGCCAATTCGGGCGGTTCCTCTTCGCGTCAGGACCTTCATGTTCATTACCACCAGATGGGGCGCTTCTCTTCAGAAACGAAACGGCCTTCAGTTCCCGGTGTAAATCGTTGCGGGTTTTGATGTCCGTAGTAAAGGACAATCGCTGGACTCGCGTATCATTCTTCGCGATATGAGCTAGCACCGTCGCGACAGCAATCTGCTCTGTCGTAAGGCCGTTCCATTTTGACATGATGGTTGTCATGAGGGTAGCTGCATATGCGGCCAGACACTCATTCTCCTTAGGTTTATTTCCATGCAGATTGATTAGAAAGGAAGCAGTAGTCTCTGGACAATCGTACCTGGCTATAAACAGTTCCTTAAAATCGCTCCATTTCATCCCAGGGTAAGATATGGACGACAGCCATGATGAAGCTTCTCCCTTGAGTGCGCGGCTCAAGGCAATCATCAACGATGCACCATGACTATTCGGATCGATCACACACATGTCCGCTGTTGCCAGCCATGCACGAGGGTCAACATTCCGTTTTTCAGGGTCAAAGTCCGGTAGGCGAACATCCACAATCCCAGAAGGTGTTTTCATTGCTTGCACGATAGCCATAAAGTTTTTGTTTTGCTGCTCTAACAGAAAACGCCATTTTTCCATCTCTGTGTCACCTTCAAACACGTGCGTATTGTCTTTACACTTTTCTTGGTTAGCACTTTCACTTACACCACGTGGGGCGTTCGAGTTGCATCCCACTTCTGATAACGAAGGTAGTTCACCCATTTGTGATACCTCGTCATCAGAATCCAAGTTCGACATGGTGTAGGTACGAAATAACAGTCTCAACACTAATTACAATCGTCTATTTATTCACTCCCAATTACAAACTAACAAAATCTTAAACAATCAAGGCGATGGAAATTGATTAGACTACGGAAACGCGGTAAGTTCGGTACAGGCTGGCAGAACGACCGCTTGCCCTCGTCTCCAACTCAAAAGTTCCCTCTCTCAAATCCCATGCGTTCTATGTCAAAACGAATGACAGGTGACAGTTGTCAAACATGCCACGCCCCGTACCGACCTCACCCAAGCACACTGCTTGACGTTTCCGACAAACGATAATAGATGGCGTTGTACTAAATAAGCGTTAATCAATAGCGATTCTAATAATGGTGTCTCTTTGTTGATTCTGCGACATATATATAATAACAAGTGAATGCAGTGAATAAACCAGTGACCTAAAAATATATCGGCTATGTCTGGGAAATGTAATAATTGTGGCTTTATATTGCGGAAGACTGGAAAACGAAAGAAAACTTGTAATATTGAAGATATCATTTTATTTGAAATACCTAATCGTAATTTCATTAAAAAAATCACTAATGCTTGAATAACATTGCGCGAAGGAGAAGACTTTAATGATGTTAAAAGATTCGACAGTTCCATGATGTTTTCCCAACTTAGTCCAGTATATACTTTTAGCTTTTCTTCAGGCATGGTAAAATCACCTATTTAGTTGAACGGAGTAGCGTTAACTTTTTCTGAAAGTAAATCTAAAAATATTGAGATTTCTTTTGCAGATAAAACACTGTAATTGGAGTGAACGCGCAAGCGTGACAATTCATCTTCAAAAAACTTGTTTTTTATTAAATGTTGTGAGCAATAACGATCTCCATTCGGAACGAAAATACTTCGTTTAACAAAAGATTGATATCGAGCTTCTATTGGTATCGTTTTAATATTAGATTTTGAGCCACACAAAATAGAATACTTATGAGTTGAAACTACTCTTTTTAACGGGAGTATCATCAAGTCTTCATTAGAAATGTGGCGTGTACAAAAGTCTTTATCTTCATCATCATCATCATCATAATAATAATCCTCTTCTTCGTCCGCTGATTCAAATTGTAAAATATCATGTCGTTCTGTTTCCATTTCGATATGGGAAAGTCCTGGGCGTGTGTCGTCAGTAGCCGGTGATTTAATATACGGAATTAATCGACATTTATGACACAGAACATCTCCTACTTTGAGTATCTTCTTTTGAGGAACGTTGTATTTACGTACTTCATCTTCGGTTTGCAATTTTTTCTTTCGTTTTCCAGTCTTCCGCAATATAAAGCCACAATTATTACATTTCCCAGACATAGCCGATATATTTTTAGGTCACTGGTTTATTCACTGCATTCACTTGTTGTTATATATATATTTTTAAACATGAACAAACAATACGTCCCTGAATTAGGAATTTGTAAAACTGCGCAAATAATAACAGCGAAAGCGTACCACGACTATGCACTGTGATCATGTAGGAACATGCACGCGCGAGTACTTTGATAATCTAGTCACTATAAAAGTAGATCGACAAAATATTGTGATAGGCTAAAGACACCACAAAACCTACAGATGTTATATTGACTACAACCCCAATGGAAAAAGCCACGAAGATATTCAGCGTTATTGCTGTAACTGTGCAAATGGAAATCGAACAGTTGGGTGTTGCTGTCACGTGGCAGCAATTATATATTATTTATCAAATGCAAGATATAAATCGCATATAGTTCGCCCAGCAGAAATATTATCCAGTGTTTTTTCTATAAATAAAGATCACGTTGTAATTAATGAAAATAGTGACGATGACTAATAAATGCTATTTTTTACTAATATGGATTTAACTATTACAGAGAAAATATCCTTCCGTTTTCTTTTAAACCTTTCATGCCCAATATTGAAAAATCAAATATGTAATACGATTTAATTAAATACTAGATAATTGAAAAATTAAAAGTTAAAAGCATCAACAAAGTGGTCATAATGTGGTCCACTTACTTTTTTTTTTTTTCATCATGTTGCACCTTATGTATTTTAATGAAACTTGGTATGCTGTTAGGCAAGGTATAGACAATTATTATATATTTTTTCCAAAGTGGTAATTCAATTCGATCTGATAGAAATCAATAAAAAAAAAATATATTTGCATTTTTTAAATATTTTTATTTAAGCTTGGCTCATGAAAATTTATATAAAATAAACTGTAAAGTGTACCATAAACACTGGAATTGGTTTTATTTTTCTAGCTTTGAAATCAACAGAGATATATCACTTTGAAAAAAAGTCGTCTCCGGACACTTTTTTTCAAATAGCTCCTCAATTACCTAAGATATAGAGCTAATATCTACGCGATGAACTACTATTAGTACCCTCTACAATATAACATAGGTTACGATATAGGTTCCTATCGGGGGCAGTTTGCTTATGGAAGGACGGCTAAACCCTTTGTCTCTGAGAGAGAGCCTCAGAATTAATTTATAAATAGATCGAACAGCTAGCTTCTGCAACACAAATATAGTCTGAATATCCAGCGGCATTTCCCCACAATAGAATACCGTACCACATTACACTATGAAAATAGCTAAAGTACACTAAACAGGCTATCTCTATATTAGTTAAATTACGAATTATAATCACAAAAGATGCCCAAGACATCGCATTTATCTTCCCATGCATTATTAATATGTCTTAAATATTCAACACCCAAGTTCATCATTGACGCCTTGTAAAACCGAACTGTTTGCTATGAAATAATTTATGTTTATTAAAAAATCTAGAGCTAGAGTAGGTGCCACAATGTCAATAATTGACTTAGCAACTTCTACAGAATTACCACAGATCTACAGTTTTTTTTACATATAAAGTGTGTAAGGTTTTAATTATATTTCTAGTGGGTATACATAACATATTAATGTTCAAAATGAAATTCCGAATCGCAACCATTAACACTCTTCTCTCGTTCTCTTCTCTTTTTAAAAAACGTTGCCCCACACTAGGAATTTCTCCTGTATCGTGGGTGCGTTGACAAACATTTAAACTCACATACACAAACAGCCATACCCGGAACAACTACTTGTAGGTCATACAAATATTTGTTCCGTGCGGGAATCGAACCCGCGACACGCAGCGCAGCAGTCAATCGCTTAACCACTGCGCCAACCGTGCCGTCAACACTAACGTGTCCCTGTCGCCCCTAAGTCCACTATCGTGTTCCTGTCACCCCCTAAGTCCACTAACGTGTCCTTGTCGCCCCTAAGTCCACTAACGTGTCCCTGTCGCCCTAAGTCCACTAACGTGTCCCTGTCGCCCCTAAGTCCACTAACGTGTCCCTGTCGCCCCTAAGTCCACTAACGTGTCCCTGTCGCCCCTAAGTCCACTAACGTGTCCCTGTCGCCCCTAAGTCCACTAACGTGTCCCTGTCGCCCCTAAGTCCACTAAGATGTCCCTGTCGCCCCTAAGTCCACTAATGTGTGCGTGTCTCCGCAGCCGGGCGCTCGGCGCGAGCCCCCCCCGCGCCCCCCGCCCCCCGCGCCCGCCGCCGGCTCCTCCGCGCCCGCCGCGCTGCCCTACCCGCAGCAACCGCAAGGTGAGTGCACGTACTGTAGTACCTGTCGCCCGCCGCGCTGCCCTACCCGCAGCAACCACAAGGCGAGTGCACGTACTGTAGTACCTGTCGCCCGCCGCGCTGCCCTACCCGCAGCAACCGCAAGGTGAGTGCACGTACTGTAGTACCTGTCGCCCGCCGCGCTGCCCTACCCGCAGCAACCGCAAGGTGAGTGCACGTACTGTAGTACCTGTCGCCCGCCGCGCTGCCCTACCCGCAGCAACCGCAAGGTGAGTGCACGTACTGTAGTACCTGTCGCCCGCCGCGCTGCCCTACCCGCAGCAACCGCAAGGTGAGTGCACGTACTGTAGTACCTGTCGCCCGCCGCGCTGCCCTACCCGCAGCAACCGCAAGGTGAGTGCACGTACTGTAGTACCTGTCGCCCGCCGCGCTGCCCTACCCGCAGCAACCCCAAGGTGAGTGCACGTACTGTAGTACCTGTCGCCCGCCGCGCTGCCCTACCCGCAGCAACCGCAAGGTGAGTGCACGTACTGTAGTACCTGTCGCCCGCCGCGCTGCCCTACCCGCAGCAACCGCAAGGTGAGTGCACGTACTGTAGTACCTGTCGCCCGCCGCGCTGCCCTGAGTGAATCCGCACGTGAGGCCTCCACGGGCCTCGAGTAGAGGAACGAGCGTAACGTGTGTCGTGTGCGCAGGGATGCCGGTGCCGTACGGCGTGAGCGCGCCCTACCCGTACTACGCGGCGCCCATGCCGCAGCTGTACAACCCCTACGCCACGCTGCCCTACCCGCACCACGCGCCGCGCATGCCGCCCGCGCAGCCCTACCAGCCCTACCAGTTCCCGCCCGGCGCGCAGCCCTACGGCGCGCCGCCGCCCGGCTACAACCCCTACCCGCAGTAGAGCGCGCGCGTCTGTGTCCGGCTCGCACTTGGTTAGCGCTGCGATCGTAAATAATGAAAATAACTTAACTTAAGCCAAATCTACGAAATTAATCCTAGTGAAGATTGATCACCGAGATTATCTTTATTTCTTTATTAGAAATACCGTGTGGAAAGACCAGCGGGGCAATTTTCGTAATTTTAAGAACGTTCACAGTCTGATCTCAGTCTCAATCTGTCAAAAATTCCTATAATTTCCCTACATTTTGATAAGTTTTTGACATTTGTTTGTCGCGGAGATGAGACTGCGACTAGATTTTGAACGTTTTAAATTACGAGAATTGGCCTTCTGTAAGATACCTAAAAAACAAAAAAAAAATCTGCTAAATTCTAGCTGATTTAAGCGAAACAAGTAATAAGTGCGGCCAAAAAGAAAGTTATGTGGCGTAACGCGTCTGAGCTTGACAAAAAAAAATTGGTCTACCATGTCGATGGTCGCAATTGACTATTTACACTATTTCTAATGCCTTAATAAAGATAGGCTCAAGAAATTTCTTCACAAGATTTTTTTCGCAGAAAATGTTTTATTTTCCGAGTTATATTACCCAATCAGCGGAATCGTTTGAGCGGACGAGAGACGCCATGCTTCGGGCCGCGGGAGGCCGTGCTAACTGCACTCATGCTCTGGTTATTTATGATAGTTGATGCATTTCTTACGTCGGGTGCGTCGGCTCGTACTACGCACTCCATCATATGAATAGCTTTATGATATCATTAATTATTTTTAAAAGATTCTATCAAAACAATGCATTATAACGAATTTGAGAGAAAGAGAATGTGATGTTTAATTAAATGAAATAAATGATTAAACATTTATTATGATAATAATCTCTGTCGACGTAATAGTTAATAATAAGAGAGACAGTACGGATGTTGGCGATGAAGTAATTAGATTGAAAAGGAGAGAATAGATAATATTTATAAGAATATGCTCGGCCATTGCAAAGGCACTATTTGTTGATATTTAGTATTAATGAAGGTGAAGTGGATACGCGCCTGTGACGTCACGCCAACCCGCCAGGCGGGCAGGCGCACGCTCTGGTGCTTCTTAAGTATAAATCTCACTGCAAACATTATGACAGCAACCTCATTTGTAACTATGTAAAAAAGTATATTTGTTATTATTTTCATGAAATAAAAAGTAGAAATAATTTTCTAAATAAATGTATTGTTTCTTGTTTTATTTTGACCTTTGTCACTCGCTCACTCCGTATCCGATACGAGCCCCTGACCCAGGGCTTCTATCAAGTGTATCTTTTTTTCCCTTTTGGCAATTGAGCTGATGTCGACAATTCTGCCAGCGTCACGTTTAGACGGCAGCGCAGAGGCTGGCCGTCGACTTTGCACTTTGGTGTAGATCTATAGATGTTAGTCGCTGAAAAGATGAGGACAGCTGATCGATTCTGTAAAAATCTCACCGTGAAAAGTTAGGTGAAGTGAGCATAGAGTGAGCGGTCAATAATGTCAATCCCTAGCATTAGTTGGAATGACAGCTCACTCCACGCTCACTTCACCTAAGTTTTCACGGTGCGATGGTTACAGAATCGCACTGCAGGGGTTATGTTATAGGGTGATAAACAGCACAAAGACATACAATACATATTGACATTATTACGGACCAATACAATTTAATATAATTTTCGTTTAAAAAAATTGTTACAATTTTAATAATTTCGGGAGAGTAGTGGGATAAGGTGGGAAGTTGGGAGAGGAATGTTACATTTGGAAATGTTTCGATAGAGGTCGAAGGATTTGTTGTTCATGGAGCAGGAGAAAAAAATAGGTACCTAACCTCCGCAAGACCACATTTACATGGGGAACTGTCCCTAACATGGATCTTATTCAGAAACACTAGGCTACATCAATGTGTCTTAGTCTGCAAAGGGACGAAATAGCTCTTTTGGATATTTAAAAACGCAGCTTTACAGCCCAACATTCAGCGGAAGCTGGATGTCGGGCTGTATAGCTGCGTGTAGACTAGTAGTGGGCTTTTGAGAGGTCCCATTCCACGTGTCGAATAACTTATGCTTGGCACCATTCCGCTAATCGTAGTTATGAGCTCTGCGTAGTACTTTCGATCAGTCGGATTTGATGTGGCATACTTAGCTAACGAATCAGCGCACTCATTACCAATACCCGAGTGACCAGGGATCCAGGCTTTCTCGATGTCCTAGCCGTTTTGGGAACAGTCAAATGACAAGCTCCTAATTTCTAATACCTACGATTTTACCATGAAGTGTATTTTGTTCTAAGGCCTGAATAACTACGGGAATCTGAAAAAAATACCTACTAGTTTTGTTATTTGATTTGATTGGTTTAGTTAGCCGTTCAGTTTACTGCCTAGCCTTTTAACTAAACGGTGCCGTTCAACTAGCTGCCTGAATGATATTCCGCCAATTCGTCTAATACAACATTTAATGAACAGGGGGTGACACATAAATATAAAACAATTTAAAATATAAAAAGCTTATTCGAAGTGGTCTCCATTGGCTGCGATACAGTCCTTTAAACGTTGAGGCCAGTTATCAATAGAAGCACGCACTCTTTCCATGGGAAAATTCTTCACTGCCAATCGGATGGATTGTTTTAGGGACTCCAAATTATCATGGCGTTTAGAGCAAGCCGTAGGTACTCTCTAAAACTGACTATAAATCATAATCCAGCGGATTAAGATCGGGACTAGACGACGGCCAGTCTTCAGCTTTGATGAAGTCCGAAACGTTCACTTCCAATCAAGACTGCGTGGACCGAGCTTTATGACCCGGCGCCGAGTCTTGTTGGAAGGACCATTTACTTGGTTATTGAACATGATGTTGTTAAGGGGCTTAACTACCTTCTCAAGAATGGTATCTTGATACACTTGTGCCGATGTTTTGATACCTTTTTCACAAAAATATGGCTCAGTCACTCCTTCATAGCTAACACCTCACTAAACCATCACTGAAGTCGGATAATGCCCACATTGCACTCTGTCGACTAATTGGGAAGCTTCCTTAGAGCTCTGAGCATTAATACGGTTATTTTGTTTGTTAAAATGTTGCTCAATTGTAAAGATTATCTCATCCGTAAACAAAATTTTTCTGTGACCTCCCTTTGCGTACCGCTTCAGTAGTTGTTTCGATTTTACCACCCTATTATTTTTAAATTATCAGTTAAAAAATGACCAGTGCGTCTCTCATAGGCTGCAAGTCCCAAGTCATCTTTTAAAATACGCGACATGGTTCTGGGTGCTATCTTCATATCTCCCGAGATAAAATCTTTTGCTTTCGGACAGGATTTCTTCGTATTCTTTCCCTTACTGCTTTGACCACCTTTTTTGTACGAACACTACGTGGACGGCCAGATCTTTTTCTGTCACAAACAGAGGAGGTCTCATTGTACCTATTAATAGCCCGGTACACAAACATTTGACTAATACCAAGCGTATGGAGAGTTTTAAAAATTGCATTTGGCTCCATACCAACTTTGTGTAATGCAATCACAGCGATACGGTTCTCTTTATCACCCCAGTCCATTTTAATATCGCAAAATATTGTACAATGTATTGGCGCCAAAATTAGAAAACTCAATGAACAATCGTATAAAAATGACAGATTCCAAATTCAAATGTAATGTCTTTCTTATTTTTTATTGTAACAGTATTTATGGCCAGACTGTGTATATTGTATAATGGGGGACTAAGAACAGGGGGACAGATCCTTGAGGTAACCCATCTCCATACTGTTCCTTATTCAGAGTCGGCCCCAGAGATTCGCGATTGGTTTGGTAAAGATGTTACCCATATACGACAAATCCTTGCCGGGATTCTCAACTCGTGCAGCTTTTGCCTGAGAATAGGGAGGAGGACCGAATCATTAGCAGCTGATATGTCCCGGAAAACGGCCACCACAGACTAATTCCCGCTGAGGGCCAGCCGGACCGCTGACGTGAGGGTAGGTAGTACGGGCTGGTGTCCGCAACTCCACGTCAATGCGCGGATTTCGCATACGGGTGGGAAATCTTTTATTCAATCCATGTCAGTGCCTCAAGGAAGACCCAGGGCTGTAGCTAGAGTCGAATTTGAGGTAGGGCAGCATTGGTTACAGGTAGGGCGGAAGTAAAAAAAATATCATAATTGATCTGCCCTCGAAGCACGGGCAAAATCCTAAATCAATCACCATGTATATCATTGACCTCTAGGTCAGTGATGTACATTCAATAGCTATTCGTAGACAAATAATTTATGTGACAGAGCATGAGCATGGATATAAGAACTATTAAATCCTCAATGATGAAGAACACGCGAACAAGATGGTTGAACTTCCAGATTTGGATGTAGAGATCCACGTCTGAGTGAGAGTGAGGTAATAATTAATTGTTGGGTGATACCAGTAAATAGATACGACCAAAAATACAATTTAGATCATATTGTTTCTGCAAACTTACATATTATAATAATTTGCCTCTCAAAATGGATGTAAGATGTCTGCCTCTCAAAATTGATGTAAGATGTCTGCCTCTCAAAATGGATGTAAGAATGGGTCCCGTGGTACTAAGGAGCTACTCCTCATTGATGTGGCCATTAGAAAACAGGTTCGTCGTTCCCGAAAGGATCTGTCGACATGTTGGATAGATTATAAGAAGGCCTATGACTCGGTGCCACATACATGGCTCATGAGGGTACTGGATTTGTATAAAGTAGATGCAACTCTGCGTACCTTCCCGATGTCATGTATGCGGCAATGGAGGACGGTCCTTCGCTATCCAGGATGTCGAAATATTCAGAGGAATAACGAACCGATAAGGATCGAACGAGGCATCTTTCAGGGCGATATTTTGAGTCCGCTTTGGTTCTGCTTAGCCTTGAATCCTCTAAGCACACTTCTGGAGGATTCAGGTCTAGGCTATCGGCTGAGGAGAGGTGGTCAGGTTATATCGCACCTCCTCTACATGGATGACCTAAAACTCTTTGCTCCCAACAATTTGCAACTTATGGAGCTACTGAAAGTAACTGAACCTTTCAGTAGCGCCATCAGGATGGAATTTGGTGTGGACAAATGTGCGGTCATGCATGTAAAGCGAGGGGAGATTGTGGAATCCGTGGGAACCCAACTCTCGGATTCCACAAACCTTAGAGCCCTCTCCGCATCCGAAACCTATAAGTATTTGGGTATGTCGGAAGCGTTAGGCATCAATGTTACTGACATGAAGCAATCGTTGAAGGAGCGGTTCTTTGGCCGCCTGAAAAAAGTACTTAATAGTCTTCTATCAGGCGGAAACAAGGTTCGTGCCTTCAACAGTTGGGTCATGCCGGTTTTGATGTACTCTTTCGGCATAATCAAATGAACTCAAACCGAACCAGACGCCCTTGATAGGAGGGTCTGGACGCTGTTGACTGCAAATCGAATGCATCACCCACTGTCATCGGTAATGACTGCTGTATATCCCGCGAAAGTGTGGAGGTCGAGGCTTTTTAAACGCTAAGACCCTCCACAATCGCGAGCTATGCAGTCTCAGGGAATATTTCCTAGAAACCGACGTGGGGGTGCATCGAGATGTAGTCTCGGTGGACAAGGGCCTCACCCCGCTCTCCTTGGCTAAAGAGAACAGGCGCAAGCCAGTAGTTCTTGACACCAATGATCGCTCGCATGGAAGTATGGCAAAGTAAGGAGCTTCACGGACGCTTTTACCGGGCCCTACATGGACCCGATGTAGATCTACTAGCGTCCGTAGCCTGGCTGCGTTTCGGTGACCTCTTTGGAGAAACCGAAGGTTTTGTCTGTGCAATTATGGACGAAGTTATTGATGACGAACAATTACCGGAGATTTATTGTGAAAGACGGCACGGTTGACATCTGTCGGGCATGCCACCGGCCGGGGGAATCAATCAGGCATATTATCTCCGGGTGTTCTCGTCTAGCTAACGGAGAGTATTTGCATAGACACAACCTTGTAGCCAGGATAATCCATCAGCAACTTGCTCTGAAATACAGCCTTGTGGAATCTGAGGTGCCGTACTACAGGTATGTGCCCGACCCAGTTCTCGAAAATGGAAATATCACGTTGTACTGGGATCGATCCATCATCACTGACAGGACTATTGTTGCCAATAAGCCTGATATAGTGGTGGTGGATCGATCAGAGCGGCGCGCAATGATTGTTGACATAACCGTCCCGCATGATGAGAACATCGTGAAAGCCGAGAAAGATAAACAAATCAAGTATCTTGACTTGGCTCGCGAGGTTGTCGACATGTGGGATGTGGACTCAGCGATCATTGTGCCGATAGTCGTGACAGCCAATGGCTTAATAGCCAAGAGCCTCGACCAACACCTGAGGAGGCTCTCGTTGGGCAGCTGGATCAAGGGCTTGATTCAGAAAGCGGTACTTCTGGACACGGCTCGCATTGTCAGGAGGTTCCTCTCTCTGGAGCCCTGACCGCCGGTAGCTTGGACCCTATTCCCGATACCGGTGGGCTACTATTTTTTATATTTTTAAATGTTTTTTATCTTTTTATTTATAAAAATATTTAAAAATATAATCTGTAAGTATGTAAATGAAATAAAGGAAAACATAATAATAAAAAATATTTAAAACAGCTGAATTCTAAAATGCGAAGAACTTCGATCAGATCAACTGATTTTGTTCTTTTTTTTTTTCAAAGGACAGAAATACCATACCAGCCATTCCCTCGTGACCCGTTGACAGTCTTTGAGGCCATCGATCACTAGTAGATCGTAGGCTAGTGATCGATGTTTGAGGCCTTGATTGCAGTTAAGGTAGGGCATTGTGATTTCAAGGTAGGGCATTGCCCCACGATGCCCCCCCCTAGCTACGGCCCTGGGAAGACCAGCAACTACTTAACGTTATTGACAATCTCACGGACGGTACCTGGGATACCGAAGTACTTTGCCCTGTACATAGCGACCACCGGGCAGTTTAGAGGCACATGAGTTGCTGTCTCGTCGTCCTCCATACAGGCCCTGCACAGCGGACTGTCTGTGACTCCTATGACAAAAAGGTGTTTATGAAATGACACGTGGCTATTGTTTAGTTAGTCGGGAAACCTGTTTTATAAGGCGGCCATCAATTATAGCGAGTGCTTAACTGCTTACTTAGCCTGCCTGCACTTACCTTGGTCCTCCCATATTTTGTGATATTGGTCCCAAGAGCGTTTCCTTACAGCGAGCGTAAATACCCGAAGGGGAGTGGCGCGATGGGTTTAGGTTCCACTGGTGCCGAACTTCTGGCAAGTTCGTCGGCTGCGTCGTTACCTAGCGAACCGCTGTATCCTTTAATTGGGACGAGAAGGGTTCGACCAGCGATAGTGTCCCTTTCGTCGACCTTTAAATTCAAACCTCTACACCTCTCCACAGTCAGACCGAGAGAGCTCAGCTTCGCAAGTGGCTGGAGGTGGAACACACGGCCATTGCCTTGATCAGGGAGCCGTGGATTAGGGCGGGCCGCAAGGACTCTCCAGTTTGGGCGGTAAGCTCCTGGTCACCACAGATCACGATAACCCCAGATCGTGCATCTTGTCACAGGTAACCGCTGTGTCCTTTCATCCATTGAATGGTTATGTTATTGAGGCTACCCACCTGTTTGAGAGGCCCTGGTGGCACTCTTATATTAGCCCAGAATCAACTATGTGACTGTCTAGCTCTTGCAGAACAGCCATTCTGTATGAGAGTACGCGGATCGACTGGTCCTTAACTTCCCTGGCCATGATGGTTGAAGCAGCTAGAGAAATACCCAGAAAACGGCCTGTAACTAATATGTTGTCAGTAATTTAAGACGAGGGCGGGTCAATACGTCCGTGACTTTTTAATTTCTTGTCTTTTAACTGAAAGGGCAACACTGCTCCTGTCAACAAGCAACTATCAGTTGACTTCTGTCAAAATTTGAACAAGCTGCGTCTAGTTTGTCTTTGACAGCCATTGATGGCAGACTGCCGCGTATTTTGAGAAGAAAATGGAAAAAAGTGAATTTCGTGTGCTCATTAAGCATTATTTTTTGAGGAAAAAAACCATCACTCAAACCAAGGCTAAGCTTGATAAATACTATGGGGACTCTGCACCATCAATTTCAATGTTAAAGAAGTGGTTCACAGAATTTCGTTGTGGCCGTACAAGCACGGAAGATGCCTAACGTTCTGGACGCCCAGTTGAGGTCTCTACAACGACAACCGAAACAATTGAAAAAAATCACGATATGGTGTTGGCCGATCGGAGATTGTGGAAGCCATAGGCATCTCACATGGCTCAGTGGTTACAATTTTAAATGATCACTTGGGAATGAGAAAGCTTTCCGCAAGATGGGTGCCGCGGTTGCTCACAATCAAAGACGTTAAATTATTTACTTGACAATATACGGGACATTGCGAACAAAATCGTAATCCGATACATTTGTCCTAGTGGTCAAAAGTCGCTCAGTCTAGTGTGGTACACCTGCGTGTCAAGTCGTAATTGTGTCCACCAAAAACAAATATTTTCTAAGGAAATATGCCAAGTTGCGCATTGCGATATTGTAAATCTCGTTAAAGTAAAACAACTGGACCTAACTTCCGTTTATATTCGTATGAATTGTTTATATTTACTCAGTAATTAAAATTAAATAATTTTCATAAATAGATTTAGCAAATTTGCTAATTTTGTAATAAACGCCCTCTATTGCCGAGTAGTTTTACTACTGTCTTGTTGAGATGTGATGTTGTATATCGATTTTGTTATCGATAATATTTATTAAGATTAATAATAAATAACACTTAAAATATAATACTGTTTGAAAATAATCATGCCATTTTATTTAAATGTCAATAAATGAACAAGTACTATTCGTTCATGTAGGTTTCTGTTACATAATTTATAAATTGTTGTTGTTTTGTTGTTTTTAAAAACGTTGCCCCACACTAGGAATTTCTCCTGCATCGTGGGTGCGTTTACAAACATTTAAACTCACATACACAAACAGCCATACCCGGAACAACTGCTTGTAGGTCATACAAATATTTGTTCCGTGCGGGAATCGAACCCGCGACACGCAGCACAGCAGTCAATCGCTTAACCACTGCGCCAACCATGCCGTTAAATTTTGCCGTAAAAATTGAACGAATTGCCCTTTTTTGTAAAACAAAAATAAGATAATATCGTCGGCATTTCCCCACAACAGAATACGGTACGACCGAATTAAAGCATAGTAAACGGGCTGTCTCTAAATCAGTTAAATCACGATTTTTTCTAACGACGTATGCTGCCGAGCTAAACTTTTTTGACAACCTACATATACTAATACTAAAGCTGAAGAGTTTGTTTGATTGTTTGTTTAAAATCAACATTAGTTCCATTATTTTCAGATTCTTTTAAAATGGAACTAGTGATTAAAAAAAAACATCAGTAGTTCCATCATGGAACTGTTAATGGTACTAGTGGCAACGAAGCGGCTGTTGACAACTTCGCCACAGTGACAGCGATGAGGAGAACAACACAGTGCTCCTAGTCGTAAGGAGGCAGTGAGGCAGAAAGTATTGTCGTCGAACAAAGTGCCTATGTTCGACGACGGCAGTGCATGAAGCCACAGACCCTACTCCCATTTACCCACAGCCAGCAGGCGCGTACGCTCCGCAGTAGTAACAGACGTGTTAAGTAAATTATCCTGAACTACTCTGCAGAGCGGCTCATCCCACCGTCTCTGGGAAAATGGATTATCGGGTAGATCTGAAAATGGAGTTCGGGCAAGCGAGTCTCCAGGCATCCATAGCCTCGGTGAAGCACGGCACATCAAAATTAATCATTGTGGAGGCTAGGACTTTCCTGATTAATTTCTCAGTGCCGTGGACCGAGGATATGAAAGCCGGTAAACTAATAGGTACTAGAAATTTTGCGGACGCCAAGGGCCTCCCATACGAATGAGAAGAGTAGCTTGTGCCCAAGCTCGGTCGTCCATGGCCACATTTAAAATCGAAGTTAATGTTGGAACCTACTTGTTTTGAGTAAAGCTCCTTAATACATAGGTATTATTAAAAAAGCAACAAGCTTTTTTTTTCCGGTGTCGAAAGTCCTCATGGAGGTCCGCCGCCCTTGGGCGGGCGGCGGGGTCTGTCAGACTCTTACTGACTAAAATCCACCCGTGTTCCATCACACCTACGCCGCGGGTCGCGGGAACGTACTATCCTTCCGTAACCCCCGACTGGTGCCTTCTCCTCAGGGAAGGGAGTGAGGTGTTTGACTCCCCCCCGCGACGTCTAAGAGGGGAAGAGGGGCGCGCGTGGAACACTACGCGCCGCCACCTCGGGTCCTGATGTGTGGGGGGCGACGGACGACGGACGTCCCCGAGTCCGTCGCCCCTGGACCCATTTAGGGGGGCTGGAAGAGGGCGTTGTCCGCCCTCCGCCGACGCCCGGTGCGCCTGCTGCGGGCCGGGTGAATGGACGAGATAAGTGCCATGTACCTAACTTAATGTAGAAGCAATACTTATTTAGACAAAATCATAATATGCCACTGCGAGTAGGGTTGCCAATTTTTTAAAATATCAAATATAATATTTTCGAAGGCAGTGCCTGTAAAATATAGGTAGTAGTAGTGGTGAAATAAAACTAAAACGAATTGCATATTTTTTGCTACTTTGAGTCTTTATTAGCAGTTTTTTTTTCGTCTCAACTATTAATAAACTCTAAAAATAAATTATGGTTACAAAATACCTTTGTAACCATGAAAAAAAGTGTTTTGTAACCATCATTACTACATCATCACTATCGCGCCCATCTCGCCATTCTTCTTCTTCGTGTCGCTGCACGACTGAATTTCATATCTTGTTGGCCCAAAGCTTTGCCACCTCCACGGCGTCGAGAGTGGCCGCCATTTTGTATTCATCACTGAAAATATGCGCTCAGTAAAAGCTAAAGTTGCTGGCATAGAAAGAAGAAATTATACTATTTTGAAAATATAAGAAAAGCACAGACCTACTATTTATATGTCTGTGAAGAAAAGTCAGAATCACTGCAACATTGCCATTTTCAGCAGTGGTGCAACACATTTTTAGTCAGAACGAACAATAGCCAGAATTTTATTAAACTGATTTTAATACAAATTTCAAAAACAGATTACGACTGCGTTTCGTTTTACCTGCACTTATTTAGCTATTTTAATAAACTAACGCCGTGGAAGTGGGAAAGTTTTGAGAAAACAGCATTTAAAATACAGTCGTGCCAGCGACACGAACAAGAAGAATAACATAATGTTAAGTAGTTTCGCCAACTATTTTTTTCATTATGTAGTATTTAGGCCTGTAATATAATAATAGGATATTATAACATTATGATTCTATATTATACATATAGTAGTAATAAGGTTGGCAACCCTAGTTGCGAGCGTGTAAATGATAAAACTACACTGGGTTTGATTGAGTCTCAGGTGTTATTAGGTTTTTTTCATCAGATATTTCTATAGGAACCCAGAGTTAGGATGTGTGCCTGGTTGCTGGCAATGGATCTCTAGAAGGCAGAATTTATATTTACTATACTAGGCGCGGCTGATTACTTAAAAAATAACAACTGTCAATCCACACTAAGTAGGAAAAGATTACAATTTATGAATTGTCAAGGTGGAAACAGGTGTAAGCTAAATAACACGATTGCTTATATGTAACAATTAATTTATTGTAGTTAACGGGACCTTGATGATTGAACAGGCTATACATGAATGTATCACTACATCGCTACATCTTTAGTAGTTTACAGTAAGAGCATAGATGCTGTGCTACAGATAAACTCAAAAGAAATAAATTAATCAAACATTGTTTTCACATAATGTTGCTATTTATTAAATTATACAATCTATAGTTCGCGATTACACTTGATTATGTTAGCACTAGTCTAGTACTTGGGCGCGGGGGACTCCTCCTTCGAGTAGTCTCTGATGGGCGAGTAGAACTGAAACAACACAAACACCACTTAACTACATGTATCATTCTCATCTCACAAAGGTGAGACACACATATCTACACACACACACATTTGCGATACACAAATGCGATGCTTTGTGTGATACACATATTTACGATAGGTGTCTAATTGGAAGCTAAAAAAACAGTTGATGGCAATAGGCTCGCCCGCTTTGTAATGGATCTTGAACATAAACGGCAAAATGTGGGTGTTCTATATATTAGGTACAGGTACCCGCCTCCTGCCTAACCCTTCAGGGATTACAGGCGTGATGTTGTTTGTTGTGAACTCATTGCTCAGTTGAGTTGGTTGGTTATGAGCTGTCCTGTCAAACAGAATATTCTCCTTGGTATTTGCCACTAAACTTATTAGTTATCTGTTAACAATGACAGTTTATTATATCAATATACAAAATTAATTTTTGAAGTGGGCGTGGATGGCCAAATTACCAACTGAGGAATAGCGAAAAGTGCTCAAAGGACTCTCAAAGGAAGGAAGTACTCAAAGGAATCAAACCCGTTGATTTTGATAAAAAAAAAAACACTGTATTATTAGTGAGCGTCAAAATGAAGGGACCAAATCTCCAATGTCTGTCGTACATATACAAGATGTCCCAGAACTCAACGTCAAGCCGAAACGGGGCGACAGGATTGATTGTAAACATCATGAGAAAAATCAGAAAAAAAAATCTATCCCATGTAGTTTGAAAATTATGGGCATTTAAGAAAAACCTAAAAATTTGGTCAATCTGTAACCATTTTTCGGTTATTGTGGTTAATTTTTATTATTTTTGTTCATTTAAACTTTGGAACCGTAACCCTAAATAATATTTCTAAGAATCACAGTTAAAAATAATGACACAATTGCCCCAATTACTTGTTAGTTTCATACTAAAAAAACGAGTAAAAAAAACCTCAAGTAACCCGATTTTTGCTAACCCATTTTACTCAGTTAAAAGGTTTTTTATTCACACAAGCTCTTGGTAGGTTCTTAATATTACGGCAAAATCTTTCGGGCCTTTCAAAGTCGACAAATTTTGAAAATTTCAAATTCATAGTTTATCAAAGTCTTAATTCTAGGAAACTTGGGGCAATTGTATCATTATTTTTGACTGTGATTCTTAGAAATATTATTTAGGGTTACGGTTCCAAAGTTTAAATGAACAAAAATAATAAAAATTAACCACAATAACCGAAAAATGGTTACAGATTGACCAAATTTTTAGGTTTTTCTTAAATGCCCATAATTTTCAAACTACATGGGATAGATTTTTTTTCTGATTTTTCTGATGATGTTTACAATCAATCCTGTCGCCCCGTTTCGACTTGACGTTGAGTTCTGGAACATCCTGTATAAAAAATAATACCACTAATCTACTATTTCCTACCTTTGCTATAATTTTAGCTACCTCATCATATAGATAATATTTTAACAAAATGCATGATCCCTCCATCATGATATCAAGATGCGAGGGACCAAACTGATAGACTACCTTAATATTATTGATTTTGCCCGAAACATATATCGTTTTAAAGACATCGATTATATAAATCGGTCCCTCCAAATTGACGATTCAGTTGTTTAGTGCAACAGGTAAATAGGCGGTTTATTTTCGATCTTCGAAGGATAAATATTTAATATCTATTTACTACCGTCTAATCGTGCAAAATTTCTTATTAAAAAAATACACATATACTTAATCTACCTATATTATAATTAAGTGACGTCAATTAAGAAATGATTTCACGCGACCGAAATTGCGGGCGGCCGCTAGTATGACGTACAATTAACCATAACAAACGTCTGGCTTTTGATGACTCTACTTTTCATATCATCATAACAATATTTTTTTTTTCTAATAAATAATGTTGCCCCACACTAGGAATTTCTCATGTATCGTGGGTGCGTTTACAAACATTTAAACTCACATACACAAACAGCCAGACCCGGAACAACTACTTGTAGGCCATACAAATATTTGTACCGTGCGGGAATCGAACCGGCGACACGCAGTGGTCAATCGCTTAACCACTGCGCCAACCGTGCCGTCGCCATTTCCCAAGAAATCTTGGACAATTTGCCCTGTAGTGGCCAACATCCCCACATATTGGCAGGATAAAATCAATGACTGAGAGAATTCTGTAATATTTATCTCCTAATTTTAACTGATTAGGAATTTCGTATAGGTTGATTTTTTCATCAGAAGACAGCTCAAAAAATATTGTGTTGGTAAGACAGTAAATGTCTGTTTTTATACCATTGCAACCGGATATTCTACAGGGAGCCAAATCTAGGGCTGGCAGACTAAAAAACATAAGTCCAAAAGTGAAACTTTTCAGGAACAACTAAAAACTGTATAAAAAAATAGCGTTAAACTATAAATTCAACTTTATTGGAATATTGAGATGTTTTTAATTAATACTAACATGCACGTAAATATAATTTGATATGAATATAATAAAAAGCGATTTTAGTGACTTATGTTAGAAAGAACACTGTGTACCTAGTAGGTACTTGTGACTTAAGTGTATGAGAACAGTAAATTTAATTATAAACTATGTTTTAGTTGACATTCAAAAGTTACTTCTATGAACTTAAAATTAATTTAGCATGCATCATTTATATACTAGCCTATATTTATAATTTATATTCAACTATTTATTCATCTTCTTCACTATCTAAAATATCAGGGTCAGTATTACGTACATTGTTCACAGAAGGCAAATCTAAATAAAATCTATGAAAAACGTCGGGTATTAAGGAGAGTAAAGAAATCAGATCATCTTTCTTTTCTTTTGATATCGGTAAGGGCTGTACCGATATAACAGGAATAGTGTCAGGTATGGCAGAAACTCGACGTTTCAAGTTAAATTTGTAAAAATTACATTCCGTGTCCAATGTGTCTTTGTAGGAGATTACGCCAAATTCAGAATCATAGCGCAACCACTTTTTATCGAGCCATTTAAATTGTCGCCCTTCTACATCTTTGTTTCTTAATACTAAAGGACCCTTTAACAATGAAGAAAAATCCAAAAAGTCAGAACTGCGCATTTCGACAACTTCAAATTTTTTACTGCTCGATCTGATGAGTTGAATCCAATCATGCGGGTGATAAATCTGCAAATCCGTTTTCTTTTTCTTTTTTTCAATGATGCTATGATCCGTGTCCACTTCCAAGTGGCTATGACCCGGAACCATGAACTTGTGGTCTATGACATCTATGTCTAATTTCTGCAAAGCCCAAGTCAACATTGAACTGACATGAGAATTTCGGTTCTGACCGCCACAAGTATCAGAATAAAATATTACATGTTTTGTATTCTCAGGTACGTATGTTTGAAGATGTTTGAAAAGACATGATGCTATTTGATTAGCTCCTCTAGCAGCTATGGTTTCATACCATATGTAACACACAGCTTTTCCAGTTTTGTTGTCATGGACAGTCAGGTTGAACGTCCACAACTGGCGTTTGTAGAAAGCTACAGAAGAGCTGAGGGCTGGAGTGGGTAAACACTGTTGTAAGTCAAATGTGTAAACTTGCACAGTACTGTCACTTTTATTTACTTGAGTATCACATTTTTTCATTTCGTATGCTTGATCTGCGGCAGTCTTGTGATGTTCATGTTGAGCAATTAGTTCAGTTTTCACCTGATCTTCCTGACATAGTTGAATTTGCATCTTGAATTTATCACAAGTATAACATGTGTCGGCACGGGGCTTTTTGAACGATAATCCTAATTTGTGGAATTCTTGACTATAAATTTTTACTGAAGGTGGACTGTCGCGGTTTTCACAAAATAAATCATACATTTTCGTAATAGTTAGATGAGAAGGCAAGTACTTTTTTGATGTAGTTTTTCTTGTGTAATGGCTCTCATAGGATGGAAATGATAAAATATGTTCCTTAATTTCTTGTCTTTTTTCATCAGAAATCTTATGTTTGGGTATACTCTTCCCACGGTTATCATCTGTTTGAGTGCCACCTATCGACGACCGTTTTTTCGTGGCAACTGTTTTTATAAAATTATCACTTTCGCCTAACGTCTTTAAAAGGCATCCCCGACAAATGGGTTCACGCTTCCCGTGAATTAATAAAAAATATTTGTATGTTTTCATGCGATTCTTTTGTTGGTCAGGATCTAGTGTGCGTTGTCTTTGAGTGGCCTTGACGTGTATTTCAATTAAAGATGCCATATAAGTTGTTCTCTTGAGATATGTTCCCATTTGCCTATATTCTTTGAAAATGGCTTGTCTATCGTTCAATGATATACGCTCCTTGCATTTCATTCGACACGTCCCTAGCTCTTTCATTGTTCTGCTGGAAACAACTTTACCTTTTAATGTTTTATATGATTGACCTGTGTTGCGTTTTATTTTCTTTCCTTGTTTCGTAATGCGAATACTTTTTTTTGGAGATGTTTCGACCGCATGTGGCGTGTCGGCTCTTCGGTCAGTATCGGTGGATGTCGACGAATCTACTGCTGTTTCAGGGAGTTCGAAATGTGGATCCAGAACAGAATCATCACTTGAGAAATCCATTTCTCGATTAATAAACATGACGCCAGTGTGGCCTGATGATGTGGAAGGCATTGGTTCTTCTTCCGCTATTGTGCCTGTAGATTGCTGTTCATTTCGTTCATCTAAAAATAAAAACATACTGTAGAGGCTAAAAAAAATAATTATTTTTAATCATTTATTTATGATTGATGCTAAAATGAACAAATCACTGATGATTTCTGCTAAAACTACAATGAAAGATAAATATAATACTTTCTGATTTAAATCAAACATGGCAAACTTACCTTCAACATTTGTGTTTCTCCTCATCACCATCTCAACTAATTTCTTTCCTCGCTGACAATCCATAGTAATTGGGAATATTTTTAAATAAAATGTCACACACCACAACTGTTCTGTTAACAAATCAGAGCAAAACTAACTCGACTAGTGTGACCCAAATCACTACAGTTACCACTTCAGTTTTTTGTAAGCAATAAATAACTAATAATTTGAGTACCTACACTCGAATTAAAAATCGAGATAACACGACGCACTTGACGTTCCTAATAACATAAGTCACTTTCTGTGTCCATGAAGTCCGAGAGCTTCAAGTGTTCCTTTTAACATAACTCAACTTATGTTTTTTATAACGCCGCAAGATTAATGCGATTCAAGAGGTTGAAAAAGGACGCCACTTAGATTCAAGCGCGAACAAGCGAATATGACTTATGTGCTTTAGTCTGCCGATGTATTGATGTAAATTAATAATTTTGGTACAAAGAAAAAATAAAGCATTTTTTTGACTTATGTGCTTTAGTCCGCCGACCCGACAAATTATCACTCAAAATAATTTCAGCAGAAGCATTTAACGCTCCAATGCCTTGTGTCTGAATGATGTTTAAATCCAAAGGAATAAACCCACATTTCCTTCTAATGTTATTACTAGGACAATCACAGCTCGTGCAAAGACCTGACAATCTCTGCACTGTAAAATACATCATTGACATTTTCTATTATATAAGCAATATTGCATTCGCCCCGTTCATGGTTTCCCACGGGCGGTAATCTGAAACGTTTCTTGAGTATGGCATTAGGTACGCATTTTATAAATATCATCACGTTTAGTATCGGTACTTACAAGTGTTTTAATAAAATCAATGAACATAATAGTCTGTATTATTGATATTTACATTAAGCTGAAGTCCATCTACTAATCCAATAGCTATTTATTGG
This sequence comes from Apamea monoglypha, assembly GCA_911387795.2. Classification (NCBI taxonomy): domain Eukaryota; kingdom Metazoa; phylum Arthropoda; class Insecta; order Lepidoptera; family Noctuidae; genus Apamea; species Apamea monoglypha. The sequence goes on from OU426925.1 coordinate 269,097, forward strand.
GAAAAGGCATCAAAGGCATATGTGTTAATTATTTATTTATTTATCCATTTATTTCAGGCATCAAGGCACATATACACACATACAATACAATATTTTTTAGCGATTGACTGCTGTGCTGCGTGTCGCGGGTTCGATTCCCGCACGGAACAAATATTTGTATGACCTACATGTATTTGTTCCGAGTCTGGGTGTTTTTCTATCTATAATATGTATAATGTATGTATTTACAAAAAAAAAAAAATTGTATATAAGTAGTTTATCAGCCATCTTGTTACCATAACACAAGCATTAGGTTGCTTAGCTTGGGACAAATGGTGCTGTGTGAAATGTCCAGGGATTTATTTATTTATTTATTTATTTATTTATTTTTGTGGTAAAATTATTTTAAAAAAAAATCGCCTATATTAATTCTACTACGATTAAAATTTGTACCTATGTTGTACCTACTTATTTCTTTTTTTTTTGGCTTGTTAAAATAAACTTTAACATAAGAAATAATTTTGCACGATTAGAAGGTAGTAAATAGGTATTAAATATTTATCCTTCGAAGATCGAAAATAAACCGCCCATTTACCTGTTGCACTAAACAATTGAATCATCAATTTGGAGGGACCAACTTATATGTATAATTGATATCTTTAAAACGATAAATGTTTCGGGCAGCCAAAATCAATAATATTAAGGTAGAATTAAGGTATTAGAACACTAGGTAGGTAGAACATTCCAGGGAGTAGTCTATCAGTTTTGTCTCTCCATCTTGATATCATGATGGAGGGACCAAGCATTTCGTTAAAATATTATGTATATGATGAGGTAGCTAAAATTATAGCAAAGGTAGGAAATAGTAGATTAATGGTATTATTTTTTTATATATTTATGACAGACATTGGAGATTTTGTCCCTTCATTTTGACGCTCACTATTATTACACCATTCGATAGTGTCCCTTGTTGTAAATATCAAAATGAGGCTGCATACATAATAGCGTCATCTAGTGACACATGTTTATTTTATGTTCTTGAATTTAAAAAAAAGTTTGTTGTTTCCGATTCTAAGCAAGCTCACGCACGTTGTTTTATTTATTATATCCCTAATAAGGATCGAATTCTTTGAAGTAATGGCATACGGCAAACTAAAGAAAAGAGCTCATTTTTAACAAAATACTTTTTTTATTTTTCTTCTTACCTTACCTACCTATTAATAAAAATATTGAGCATCATTTCGAACAAGGTACAGGTAAAGTAGGTATGCATACATTAAAATAAGAAGCAGTTTATTAAAGCCAACATTTTCCTTAAGTTTGCTGTGTCTACTTTTTTTACTTTCCAGAATTCGATCCTTATTAGCGACACTATCGAATGGTGTAATAATAGTGTTTTTTTTTTTCAAATCAATGGGTTCATTTCCTGGCTAGAAATATTGATTTTTCAAAAGTCCAATGATGCTGTTTTAGTTATCATCAAAATCGAGCCTGAGACTCCTTTGAGTACTTATCGCTATTAAATGATAAATGATTTTATTTTGTAAGTTAAAGTTATAGAGAGAGTTAGAGTTATATTTTAAATCTAGATAAGATCAGCGTTGTGTGTATGTAATCGGTTGTATGTATATTCCTCATAGTTTCGGATTTGGCCATCCACTCCCACTTGAAAAATTCACCCTGTATAGATTTTTAGGTTAGCCAACTAATCTTTACTTAATTATAATGAATGCAGGAATGCTGCAGTGGCACCATATGTTATTAGGAAATACCCACTAATAGAGCTTATTTGTACTACGTTCACAACTGCAGTAATAGAAGCAATATCTGCACTGAACTTTTTCAAGGCAATGGTGTTGAATCAGCGTTATTACCTTGTACTGCTTGGCCCTGTACTCCTCCCAGGGCTCAGGGTTGGTCTTCTTGTTCCAGGAGACATCGGGGTTGCGGATGGCCAACCTGCCTAGGTAGAACACAGCGCCTGCGCAGCCGATACCCACGCACACGTACAGCGGGATCAACTGCACATACACATTACCATGTTCATTCTTTATTTATAGTTTGATAGCTGTGACATATTCTCCAACAACATGCACTCATGTCCTCACTCGTGACTCGTGTCCTGGGTATTAGTATATTGTGCATAACACTATACACAGTAAAAAAATTTTTGGGACTTGGTAAATTTTTCAGTTTTTTTTTCGGATATTTCAAATTTTTATTGCACTTTCGGGTTAACCTTGACCTTAGAAACCATTTAGGTTCTGAGAAGGATGGCCGCACCGTTTTTGAGTTAGAAGCTTTCTATTTTTTTTTCAAAACTCTATTTCCAAAATGGTAGCTAGTAGAAAATCTTTTCTGGAAAGAAATTGTTGCTCAAGTCGAAAACCATGACATTATGTAAAAAAACCCGCGACATATCGTATTTTTTTTTAAAGTAATTTATAACATTCGAATTTTTCTAAGTGTAGAGAAGCGGTTCTCGTTACGGTAAAGTTTTAGCCTATGTTAACAGCATATATTTTGTAAAAAAATAAAAAAATAGAGAGCTCCTAACTTGGAAACGGTGCGTCGTAGGACCATGTGTCTTAGAGCCTAAATGGTTTCTATGGTCAAGGTCAACCCAATACTGGAATGAAATTGGGAAATATCTGAAAAAAAAATGAAAATTTTTCTGTCCTTGCGCCATAGCGCCCCTAAGGCGTACAGCGGCAGGGTACACTCCAACCAGTTTCTTAAAAAAAAAAATCTTTTACCTAGCTTTTGCTTGCAGCTTTGCCCACATGAATGTCAGAAATTCCCATAGGCACTTACTGCCAGGATAATAATAATTATTACAAGAAATTAAAAAGTGTTGAACTGGCACAGGCGGCCAGTTTGTGGAAGTGATTAGTCAGTCAGGAATCAGAATTATATAAGTTTTGTAATAATTTGGTCAGAGGAATTAGAATTCCAAGCTGCTCTGGGTGCACAATCATGTTGTTGAAATTGCTTAAGTTTGGAAATTTATAAATGAATGATTACAATGTCGACCCTTGTTTCACCGCTATCGATTCACATTCGATGAAAAGATAAAGAAATAGGACAACCAATGCACAACAGTTTTCAATCAATACTATTCTGACAATGGATCTCAATTACTTCAAATTCGCTGACTTTGTTTGTGTGGTTGCGATTAAAATATAAATGAAAATAAAGTGGGTAAGTAATCAGATTGTTTTTCAATCCTGTAACTTGGAATAGATTTTACAAATGGCAGCTCTATGACAAGCCGATAAACTTACTTTTCACAGCTTAACTTACTTGTATAACATTAGGTAACGAATTACCATACTTACTTCTATTTATTTACAAATAAATGAAAGCTTTAACAATTAAACATTTAGAACAAAAATATACATTATTATAGGTTAATTATGTAAGAAGTGTACGCCTGAGACGTAATGAGCGTTGATCAACAAATAATACGTGTTACTTACAGCTTTGTGCTTTTTCAAGCTTTCAAGTGATAAACCTTGCATTTTGATGACTATTGGAATATTCAAAAATTCACAAGTATTTGCCTAGGAGGCAGAAACACAAGCAATCGATACGGTACAGTCTTCGTCAATTGCTGAAAAAATCTGACAGATTATTTTACAGCAGTTTCAATGTTACCATCCTAAAATTATAAAATGTATTTAAATATTTTTTCATTATACGTAAATAAATATGTGGTATAAGACAAGATATTACGCAGATATTGAATACCTTAAACGTTAATTGAGACGTGGGTGGTATTGTTAATGACCTTAAGCGATAGCTGGAGTGGCGGTTTATTCGGTTAGCACTTTTAATAACGCAGCCAACTGCGTTGAATAAATTAGCGCTGTCTCATTTTAAACGCCCACGCCACACACGCTGAGCAAGACAAGAAAGGACCACAAAGTACCGCAGTAGCTTCTACCTCCATTGTGAACGCGGTTAGTGCAATAAAGTAACAATAACTTGAGAGTAGCCTCTAAAGTAGCTGGTCTAGGAATACTTAGACACTTCCTGGCAATGTTCCTGCGTTGATTGATTATTCTAAAGTGACGTCTCTGAGTGCGGCAGTTGGTTTAATTTCTTTAGTGGCAATACCTTCTGCAGTTGTCAAATAAAAAATGCAATAAACTTTTGACAACTGCATCAAAAGATTTTATTGTATTGATATAACCTAATTTTAATGACTCGGTGCTATTCTAGTAGAAACAATACTTCTTATAATCGAAAGGGAAAAGAACACTTTCAAAATGAGCTTTTTATTGTAAGTAATAGTTGGTCGAGCTAAAGCAGTCATGTGTGTCTATTTATAACTAAACGTCTTCCGTTCTGCTGCGTTGACGTCTTGTTTACGTCTGTGGTGAAGTTTTGTGGTATATTATTTAAATGTAAAGTGTTGCGCCGCTTCACCAAAGCCTCGTAGTTAGCAGTGGCCCAGACTATGCTTAGTGGTCATAGTGTACTCTGTGTAGTGTGCCGCCAGTACGGGGCGGAGCACCCTCCTGGCTGGACGATATACATAACTTAGCTCTGTGGTAGGTTATCGAGAAGTATGTGTAACATATCAATACGTCGTGTTACAGTGGGAGTCGTTCAAACAAGACATTCAAACCGAAGAAGAACATCCCCGAGGGCACGCACCAGTACGACCTGATGCGGCACGCGGCGGCGACGCTGGGCTCCGGCAACCTGCGCCTCGCTGTCATGCTGCCTGAGGGCGAGGACCTCAACGAGTGGGTCGCCGTCAACAGTGAGCACCTACTTTGTGTACTAACTACTATTAGCTGCTGTAACTAAGTACCTAATACTTGCAGTGGACTCAATACAGTAATAGTGTTGAGTGTCAGGTGTAGTGTGCCGATGTGTACGTGAAAGGGTTTTGGTGCAAGTTATAAACTTATATCATACTAATTTAATTTGAATGAAGTAGACTTTCTGTAAAATTATAACCCAAATTTTTTAGCCAGTCCGAAACCAAAGACTTACTTTTGATTTTTGGCAAGGGTATAGCGTTAAGGCTCGATTTACCTTATTGTATAAATTTGAACCCTGGTAGCAGAATAACCAAAGTGCAAAGTTATTTTCGAATGACGATGAAGAACAGACTATATGTTTGCGACATTTGTTTCTGATTCTTTCTGGTTCAAAAGTTGCTAGGGCATGTTGTTTCATGACCGTTTTTAGGATGAAGAGCTGCCTCTCAGTAAGTACGTCCCATTTCGAGTAGAGATCAATAGTTGGTTGATAAAAAGGTAGAAACACCTTTAGGAGAGCTCTTTGTGCTCTCTCAACTTATAAGAAATGAGTTTTACATGAACCACCCCATGTGGTTATACAGTATTCAAGCTGAGACTGATGGAGAGCATAGTAGACCGATTTTATAATGGATTTTGGCAGTGTTCCTTATGGCTTTAAATATTACTATAAGTCTATGTACGTCTTTTTTTTTTTTTTTTCTGGTGGGAAATCATCAAATGACCGCTCCCGCTCTGGGTGGAGCGGAAGGGAGTGTCAGACTCTTACTGACTAAAACCCACCCATGTTCCTTCCTTCGCCCTTTATGTTCCGGGGTAGCGGTAACCCTTTCGGACAATCCCGCTGACCCGGCAGGCTTCGGCCCTAAGGGGCCCCTCGTTATGCTGCCATCTCTTTGAGGCGCGCGTGGAACACTTACGCGCCGTCCGGCACGGGCCTGGTCCTGATCGGGCGGTGAGCTACCCATTGCTCTCCGCCCGCAGGCCCGCGCCTACGGTGGCCGGTAGTCGTCACGCGACTCCCGACGCCCGGAGCGTCTCCCGCGGCGGCTGGGACGGGAGGCTCTCTCCCTCATCCGTCGTCCCGCCACCTCCTTCGCTAGCATGACTGCTTCGCAGAAGGAGGCGACTGCCTCCCACTCCCTCTCGCCCCGGACCATGGCTTGCACCAGGGCCGGGCGCGAGAGGCCGCCGCCGCTGCCGATCGCCTCTACGAGGACACGGCGGTGCTCCGCCCAAGCGGGGCAGACCTCCACCGTGTAACAGGGATCGGTTTGTCATTCGTAACATGATCTAGGTCGTTTTTTCTACATTTAATGTAAGTAAATTCTTGTTTAACCAACTGATCACAGTGTTCATGCCTATCTGAGCTTTGACAAAAACTTCATGCCTGGAGTTACCACTGAAAAGTAAAGCCGTATCATCAGCAAAGGCAACAACTTTCGAGTCCGGAGACATTAATTGACATATATCATTTATATAGACTAGGAACAGCATTGGGCCAAGAATACTGCTCTGTGGAAGTCCAAATGTCACTGGGACCTCTTCACTATTTATGTTATCGATTTTAACACATTGTGTTCTGTCGGATAGGTAATCTTTAAAATGTTTCAACTGAAAATCCCGAATACCCAGGCTTTCGAGTTTTGTTAAAAGAATGGTAAAAATTATTATACTATACTCTGTGAGAGGCCGCAGTCCACAGCATTCTACTAACATCTTGTGTGTTTAAAAACATGAATGGTTGAATTCATAAATATACATATAAATAAAAGGTTTATTGGAGACACTTGTACAACTTTTACAGTAAATCTTACATAGGGACCTTTTAATTAAAAGATATACCTGGGCTAGAAGGCCCCGCTCTTCAATGACAAATTGATTTAAACAATAAAAAATAGGTAAAATCTAAAATTAAACAAAACAAAATAAAAGAAAGAAAAAAAAACATAATAATAATAATAACTGGACTATTGTTGCCAATAAGCCTGATATAGTGGTGGTGGATCGATCAGAGCGGCGCGCAATGATTGTTGACATAACCGTCCCGCATGATGAGAACCTCGTGAAAGCCGAGAAAGATAAACAAATCAAGTATCTTGACTTGGCTCGCGAGGTTGTTGACATGTGGGATGTGGACTCAGCGATCATTGTGCCGATAGTCGTGACAGCCAATGGCTTAATAGCCAAGAGCCTCGACCAACACCTGAGGAGGCTCTCGTTGGGCAGCTGGATCAAGGGCTTGATTCAGAAAGCGGTACTTCTGGACACGGCTCGCATTGTCAGGAGGTTCCTCTCTCTGGAGCCCTGACCGCCGGTAGCTTGGACCCTGTTCCCGATACCGGTGGGCTACTATTTTTTATATTTTTAAATGTTTTTTTATCTTTTTGTTTATAAAAATATTTAAAAATATAATCTGTAAGTATGTAAATGAAATAAAGAAGTTATAATAACTTACTAAGAGATCGATCCTAAAATAGTGTGTTTGCGTGAGGGTGTGTGTATGTATGTGTGTGCGTGGCGCGTGTGTATTTTTTTCAACTCATATTGACGATGCTTGCAGCAGTAATTCAATGTCATCATAGGTCTTCAGGTTTAGCCATTGAACTATTGCCTTTTTGCAGTCTTTGGTAGTCATGGGATAGATGTTAATTATTTTATTGTATAAGGCAGCGGAATTTGTATTGAATTGTCTTTTGGCATATGTAGTTTTAACGAACTCTATTGGTACATCAAGGTATTTTCGTCTTCTTTCCTGAGGGTGAGGGTCAAAGGGCAGGACTTTGTGTAATTTTAGGACAGCATGGAGTATAGTTTTCTGACTTTGAGAATACCGCTAAGGGAGTATAGCTCTTTGGCTGGGAATCAGTGCGGTTTGGCATACATGACCTTGATAAAAGATCTCTGTGCTCTCTCTAGCTCAAGAAACACCACACCACACTGGTATGCAGTAGATAAGAATTGACTGAGCCAGAGAGACATAGATTTCAGTTAACATTTTTTTAGTTATCACATGTCTATAAGTTTTCTCGTACAGGCCATGACCATATCTGTATGAGTATGCCAAGATAACCGCTGATCAACTATATATACTTAGGTATTTTATATGAGTGACTTTTTCAATATTGTTACAAGAACAATTTGTGCTAGATCTATAATGACAAGTGTGGATTTTGAGAGTGTACGTTAGGTCCGGGTTGACTGTTGTTGTGGTTTTTAAATGTAATATATTTTGTTTTAGAAATATTTCGTGTTAAAAGATGCGAGTTCAACCATTCAGCAATTTCGAAAAGAAAAAGAACCCTTTTCAGCAGATTGATATACGGATTCCCATGTATCGCCAGAGAAAGCAATAGTTGTGTCATTTGCATATGAGAAAACGCGGCCATTATCTAAAAATAAAGTCGGGCCCAGTACGCTTCCCTGCGGAACGCCGTAGGTCACGTAAGACTCTTTGCTAATATACTCTCCTACCCTAACCATTTGCCTACGATCCCGTAGATAATCAGTTAGTAATGCTAACGGGCGTCCTCTTACGCCTATACCTTCCAGACTACGCTTAGCAATGGGGACAGAAACGGTATCGAAAGCTTTTTCTATTAGTTTAACAATATGTGTGGTTAAGTCTGTCACTGCATCTTCCGTAGATAATTTTTGCTTAAAACCATATTGAGCTTGTGAAATAATATTATATTTATTATTGTAGCTGGTTAGTCTTAAGATAATTAGCTTTTCAATTATTTTAGATATTGCAGGCAATACAGAGATAGGTCTGTAGTTGCTAACGTCATCCCTGTCTCCACCCTTGTGCACAGGAGTAATTATGGCTTGCTTCAGCGCTGGTGGAAATTTCCCTTGGCTAAAGCACAAGTTAACAAGATGCGTAATTATGGGTACGACTAATTCATGGGCAGTTTTTAAAAATTTTGTTGTAATCTTATCCCAGCCTGGAGCGCTTTCAGATTTATGACCCATTAGCACGTTATAGACTTCTCTAGGATCCGTTTCGAGAAGCAAGAAGGAGGAAGTCTGTGAATTTATTATATGATCAGATTCGTGTTGAACTCGTGATCGGTTTGCGGAGGTAATGCCAGCCAGGGTTTTCCCAATGTTGGAAAAATAATTATTTATGTAGTCTACTGAAGCATTAGGGGTGGTATTTATCTTCTGAGTCTTTGGTTTGCGATGATGAGTTATATTGTTAATTGTGTTCCATATCTGTTTCGTATTCTTATTCGCCTTTAGTAGTTGTTCCTTATTATATTTTCTTCTAAGCTTTTTAACTAAACTATTGCAATAGTTGCGATATCTTCTGAAGGTAATTTGCAATATATTGTTTTGTGGATCAGGTCGTAGCTTTCTTTGCATATTATTTCTGTTTTGAATACAGCGTAAAAAATCCTATAGTTATCCATGGTTTCATAATGCGATTATTTCTAGGAAATAAAGTAGTAATAGTGTTTTGCTGAAGGCAATTTTGGAGTTTGTCTATTAATTGTACAAATAACGTGGCTGGATCACTGATTAAATTAAGTTCAGAAATATTACTTAGTTTTAAGGCCGTTATTGTTTTATCAAAGTTCACAATTTTTTTAGTTTTCAAGCATTTATAAGAATTTACTAAATTTGATAATTTAAGTGGAATCATTTAGTGATCCGTGATAGTGATTCAATATAGCAACAGAAGCAGCCTTTTTAATCTTGTCTAGTTTCAAAATAAAGTGGTCCAAACAGTTCTAGTCTCTAGTTGGTAAAGATTGTCCCGGTAACAAGCCATGCATTGCAAGCATATTTAGGTAGTTTGATCTATTTGTTCGCTCATTCGTTTGTTCAGTAGGTTTATAAATTATGTTAATATTTATGTCGCCTGTTATAACAATATTTTTATATGATTTAAGTGAGTCTAGGTGATTATTTAGCGAGTCTATAAAACTGTCCGCATTATGATTTGAGGGGGATCGATAAATGGCAGGGACAATAACATCAGGCATTATTATTATTATTTGTAAGCACGATGCATGCGTTAATATTGTTTCCTTAACAATAACCTTGCGATCACACTTGATATATATTGCCACGCCATCGCACTGGTTTATATGATTTTTCGTGTTAAAAGTGTTTTTAATTCCAGGAGTAGGTTTATTTACGTCTAGCCTACATTCATTTAAGATCAATAGGTCTACACTAAACTTAAATTGTGTTAAAGTGATTAATAAATCATCTAAATTACTACATATATATACTTCTAATATTTTCTGATATTATTGTAAAAACCGATTTATGTAGGTACATGAAATTGCTTTGAGAAATCATCAATTTGAAATTGTTCAGATTGCGCTATAACTATGTCGTGTATTTCTTGCATTATTGTATGTGTGCTATCCATGATATATGTAAATCAACAGTCTGAGTTTTAATTCCGTATTGTAAACATAACCATATTTTGCTCGAACCTCAACAAAAAGTACATAACAAAAAGTAAATAGAGAAAAGTACATAATTATCACATTGGATGAGTATTTTAACGAGCGAAGAAGAGAAGTTGCATATGATATTTATATTAAAAACATAGCTTAGAGAAGACGACATGAGTGTGTAATATAAGTTATGTACGCGTATGTATTGGCGAGTTTTTAGTGTACGTAACCATAAATCAAATAATTTAGTATACGGTGTAGAGGTGAATGAGTGTGTAGTTTATGTAAACTTACAAGTATGCATTTTACTTGTATGAAAATGTATGTAAGGTTGTATGTGTTTGTGTAATTGTTATGTAAAAAGTATTGGACGTGTATATGTGTGTATAATTCGTATAAATGTATATATGTAAATTGAGAGAATTTGTATTACAAACATTTTTTTTAAAGTTCAATAAGCAAAACAAGATTATCAGAAAGAATAGAAAAATATAGTAATAGTAGTCACGCTTCTTGCATTAAGCTTTGTATTTGGGACTCACTACTAATTATGTAGGTGATTCGTCATGTCTCTTAACATAAACTTTACCATAAGCGGTCCAGCAGTACTTACATCTCTTTGACTTAGTGAGGTCGCGTGCAAGGAAGTGTAGTCTTTAGCCTCTTGCAGTAAGTTGTTCGGATACGAATATAGGAGTGTCTTTGCTACTTTTGAAACCTATATGTTTAGCGCAGAGCTTTACTTTATGCTTGGTGTTGAAAGACTTACACATCTTATGTACCTCAGTCTTTAGTATTGTATAGGATAGTTCCACTGTTATAGGGGTGTTAGTCATACCCTGCTTTTTCCCCTTAATTCTGTAAATATCCCGTATGTCCGACTTCGCGATTACATTGTTTACGGTCTCAGTTAAATATGTTACCGTGTCAATAAGGTCTTCTTTAGTTTATTTTATTTGCTTGGGAGCGTTTTTAATTTCGATGTTGAGACTTTCGACTACCTCGCTGAAGATCCTCGACCTTTTCTTCCAGAATGGTTATATATTCTTTATCATTCTTAGCCTGTAACTCCATCTGTTCTATTTTTCTCTTAAATTCTTCATTCTGTTGAGTTATAGCAGCCACTGAGTTTTCTATGTTAGAATTTGTGATTTTTATTTCCATACAAATTAGAAATGCCTGAAGAAGTACAGACGCCAGCAGGTCAAGCTACCCGAAACTGTCAAATTTTCCCAATCAACCTTGAACGTTAATACTTTAGCGATAAAGTTGAAAATCTATTAAAGAAATTTGACGGATTGTAGTAACTTGATGTGCTGGCGTCCGTACATAGGAGTAGACACTAAAATAAAACCCCGAAGTGGAGACATGGGGTGTTGAAGATTGATCCTAACAAGCTTTCATTTGATTTGACTGGTGGCTACCAGCTATGTGACCAGCTACATGTATGCATTCTCTTTACCTTCGCACTGGGCCGTCTGTGCTATGTGCACAACGTAGCTGAAAAGTTGCTGGAATCCTTGATAGTCTTGTTTTGGATAACCAACTTGTTAGATAGGTTTTTTAAAAGCAAAGTGATACAATGCTGGGTTGTTAACATGCCATAAACAGGAACTTACATTAGCATCTCTCCATGTGCCCATTGTTTTACCTGGCATCAACATAAGGTCGGCCCGCGCTCGTCTATGGAACACTGCAGGCAGGCGGGCCGGGCGCGGCGCGGCGGCGCGTGACTCACAGATAACAGACTATCGAGCTCACATCCTTTTAATGTTTCCTTTTACAGCACACCATAAGTTGTACAAGGATAAATATACTTTTTAATTGCTGATTATTCTTCCTGTTATAATTATAATAAATATTAAACGTTGATTATTATCACTATAAACTTGTCCCGAGAGAAGTATTATGATTAAGTATATAATATTATGAGTCTTCGTTTTCAAACGGCTTAAAAAAAAACAAACTATCATTCTTTACGCCGTGATGCGATTTCGATACTTGTTGGTATGGGGGGGGGGGGGGGGGGGGGTTCCATATCAATTTCAAGTTCTGACGAGTGATTTTTGAGTTAACATCCATAGTACGTATGTAATCTACTTCGTCTATGTTGATGCTGTTATAATATTAACATAGGAAGTAGTTGTACACGAACTATGTGCTACAGCTAGCTAAAAAAATACCACACGGTGCAAAATAAGACTACGTAGACATTTGCGCATGGTTACTGCGTGAAATGACCGCAGCCTGAATTGTATGAATTGATTTACTTCGCATGACAACAGCACCGTAACTAGTCAGCCACTTTGCTGGTGCAGATGCCGTCGCAGGTACCTATTAGACTGCAAAGTTACACTAGAACAGAGGGGCAATTCTCGTAATTTTAAGAACGTTCTCAATTTGTCAAAGAATACTTCTAATTTCCCTACATTTTGAAAAATTTTTGACATTTGTTTGTCGCCGAGATGAGACTGCGAATAGATTTTGAACGTTTTAAATTACGAGAATTGGCCTTCAGAGCTCATGACTATTTCACTTATTTAATTATATTTAAGAAATTACCACAAAGATATTGTAAGATGTGGTCGAACAAGTTCCACGGTACGTATGAGTTAGACGTCTGCTCCCTGTGTGTAACCCGCGCTTGTGTCGGCAGCGGTGGACTTCTTCAACCAGATCAACATGCTGTACGGCACCATCACAGAGTTCTGCACGGAGGAGTCGTGCGCAGTGATGTCGGCGGGGCCCAAGTACGAGTACCACTGGGCCGACGGGCACACCGTCAAGAAGCCCATCAAGTGCTCCGCGCCCAAGTACATCGACTACCTCATGACGTGGGCGCAGGACCAGCTCGACGACGAGACGCTCTTCCCCTCCAAAATAGGTAAACACTTACATTATTAGTCGATCACTGAACGTAACACAACAACAGTACAGTGATGTGAATCTACATACTCTTGTCGTGCAAGTCCCATATATTTCGGGTGACTTACTATCAAGAGTGCCACACTTGTTCGGGTCGGCATGATTCGACACAGCCGGCGCACTGGGACCGAACCGCGCGACCGTACCGTCTCAAAAATCTGTAACTTTTTTGTTGATTGAAGTAAATAGCTGAAATTTGGCACGTAGTATCTCCAGAGTATATACAATCCCGTAAAGAAAGAAGACATTTATCGTCAAATGTTTAATTTATAATATTTAAAAAAACTAAAAATGTTTTTTTTTTTAAATATTAAACATTAGTTTGTTTAACTTATTGAATTATAATTTTTCAGTTTTATGATATTAAACCTATTTTATGTTATTTTATATTACATAAAAATCTTACATTTAAATGAATGACAAATATGATATAATAATCCACTCCAAAAATATATTTTACAATTAATGTACGTAATTACTTCTTAGCTTCGTCTAACAATTCCTTGGAAATAGTGACTGATGGTTTTCTGATACTTGATATATAAGGATCTGACGTAAATAGAACACCATGAAATACGTCTTGATTCGTTGCGGACCTAGAGCATTTTCTAGCGTTATGAAATCTGAAAGAAAGAAAGAAAATGCATTTATTTGCGGCAAACATGACGCTTAAAAAAAGAACATAAACACACATATATATAATAACAAGTTGGGGGTAAACATGCGTCACATTGACGCAAAACGGCCATCGCTCAGCATAATGCTAAGACCCTATACGAGAAAGAGCCCCAGCGCCTGTTTTCAGCGGCAGCCGGCGTTGACGTGATGACTTCAACCAGTGCAGCATGCATTTAGGCATAAATAAATAAAAACAATAATCAAAACATGAAATAAAATAAACCATTGCAACATATAATTAGACACAAACAAAAAAAAAACAACAATCAAAACATGAAATCAAATAGTATTACACCCACATTTCACCAGGTATGTTTAAGTCCCGTGTCACAGAGGGCGAGCCCACTGCCACCAAACGACGCACAAACCAAGACTACAGGCTGCTTCTGAGAAATTTCTGATGAAAAAACCTAATAACACTTTACCCGACTTAGGAATCGAACCCAGGACCTCATGCTCAGCAGTAACGCGACCAGAAAGAAAGAAAAAAAAACATTTATTTAGCACAAACTAAAAGACACAATACACCAGGGGGGCAATTCTCGTAATTTTAATAACGTTCACAGTCTGATCTCGGTCTCAATCTGTCAAAAATACTTTTAATTTCCCTACATTTTGACAAGTTTTTGACATTTGTTTGTCGCCGAAATGAGATTGCGACTAGATTTTGAACGTTTTAAATTACGAGAATTGGCCTTCAGATACATACATACATCAGAGGGGCAATTCTCGTAATTTTAATAACGTTCACAGTCTGATCTCGGTCTCAATCTGTCAAAAATACTTTTAATTTCCCTACATTTTGACAAGTTTTTGACATTTGTTTGTCGCCGAGATGAGACTGCGACTAGATTTTGAACGTTTTAAATTACGAGAATTGGCCTTCAGATAGCAACTAATAAAAAAACAAATAGAAAGTATAAAGACCGATGTAAGAAATTAGCAGGAAAGTGTGCCTGACGGCTGCACCAAAAAGGCCCAGTTCAGCAAAAAATGCCAGACAATAGTGCCTGGCGCTGGTTTTCAACCGAACCTGATGTGTGAGGTGACGGATGTAAAGTTTTACACTGCAACGTGACGTGTGTAATGTGTGTATGCATACTTAAATAAGATAAATATATGTCAGATAACAAATAGTAACGAATATCATACATAGTGTGAGTTGAGTGATATTGCAAAAAAATAACCAAAAAATACTAATAACTCCATATTCTTCCTTTTTTTTTCGATTTCTCCGATAGATCTTCATAAGACTGTTGGACGTCCACGTTCTCCAAATGTTGTACGTGTAATATCCATCGGTGCTTCTTCGAATTGTACCTCAAATTCGCCGTCTAACCACGATATATTTTTATTAAAGAAACGTTCATTAGTTCGGCCATTTATAAGCCATCTTTGAATACGTTTCACAACTAATTCACTTTTTTCAGACGACAAATGGTGGTTTTCTTCTAAGTATTTTTGAATATCTTCTGATTTGGTTCCATGATCAATGAAAAATTTAATACCTACTCGTCGAGGCACAACAAATTCACTCATTTTGTTTTTACTTCTAACTACTACTTATTGCCACTTTCAGACTTCCTCTTATGTACTCATTTCTTATTCTATCCATTCGTGTTACACCACACATCCCTCTTAGCATTCTCATCTCAGCTGCATGCAATTGCCTTTCATTCATCCCTTTTGTGGCCCAACATTCTGATCCATACAAGACAGCAGGTCTAATCATGGTTGTATATATCTTCCCCTTAAGTTTAAGGGGAATGCGGGAGTCGCAGATTGTTCCCGTGACCTACCGCCATTTCATCCATCCAATGTTAATTCTGTGCTTAACCGTCCGATCTACTTCGGCATCGCTTTGCACGAGTGAACCGAGATACCAAAAGTCGGAGCAGACTGGTTGAACAGCAGACAGAAAAGGTTACACCTAATGCCATAAATAAAGTTACGAAAGTCATTCATCTCGAAAATGCCCGGTTAAAAAACATTACATTTTTGAGTGCGCAATGTATTGCAAACAACGCGATCAAAACGCTCAGCGGATGGCGCGCGCGCGCGCGCGTTACCTAGCGCGATACCGCGCGCTGCCCTTTCGAGTTTTATTTACATGGCTGTTTTAAGTGAAACAAGTGAATTAACAATTTTTTAATTAAAAATCTCATTGGGTTAGATAGAAATAATTATCTTATACAGCTTACGGTAAAAAAAAAATGCAGAAAACAACATAAAATTAAGAAAAAGCCGACGAAAAATTTCAACGCAGGGGGTTCCAGAATCATGTACTGAATCCATGGTAAGCGGTTGCGCGTCGAATTATTATCTGTATTATGTCAAAGCACACTAATGTACTGGTAAATGACAACATAAATCAATAACTTTTATACTGAAATTTCGTGAAAAAATATTATTACCTAGTGTCATTATCACGTTCCTAACCACTATCTATGAAGTAGTAGTACTGATATAATGTACAATAACAACTTTAACTAACATTTCCTCCCTTTTCCTTCACCGCGATAGAGAAATACATAAACTACATGAGAAACACATACATGAATTACTCACACAGTGATAACAAAACATTAACCACATCTGAACGCACGATAAAAAAAAATTAATACATTACCCAATACGCCCACCTTATCTGAAGATTAAGTAAATAGATAATATTATTTAAGAAAAAAAGGTCAAAAGTAATCTAAATATCCAAAAATCTCATCAATCACAACTAAAATATTTTTTGGTATATTTTGTATGTTCCCCCATCAGGCATTTTTCGTTTCATTTGAAGGGGGCCAGATTCGGGCATGTGGTGCTATCAAAATTACGACATTGGCAGATACTGCTAACTGTCAAAAGTCTATGTGAACTTTCTAATAAGGATAGAATATTTCAAAAGCCCAAGAAGATCTCAATGTCCTATTCGAGTGGTTCAAATATAATTTACTAACCATAAATATTTCTAAAACTTGTTATGTTGCCTTTAGAGCTAAAAATTAAAAAATCCCACAGTGCGACACATTAACTATTGATAGCATCCCACTAGATCAAAAAACCTGCGAAAAATATCTTGGTTTGAGAATAGATCATCACTTAACATGGCACAATTAAATAGACCATATTAAAAATAAACTATCAGCACTTACAGGATCACTTCATAGTATAAACCAGTGCATACCTAAAAAGATACGTTATACTATTTATAATTCTCTTATTAAGTCGCATCTGTTATATCTCATAGAAATTTGGGGAAGTGCCGGAAAAACGAAGTTGCAAGAATTACAAAGAGTACAAAATAAGGTCATAAAGATATTGTTTCGCTATCCATATCTAACATCAACCTGTAAAATTTATAAAGAAACGAAACTAATGAATATCAAACAACTCTACACATAGAATACTTGCGTTCTGATTAGAAAAATTGTAGACAGAACCATCCACACAAACTTATCATTTACTAAAAAATCTCAAATTACTAAACGCAGTCTTCGTCGACCAAGTCTACTTGTTGTGCCAAGAATACGCACTAATTACGCTAGAAAGAATATTACATATGAAGGAGCACGACTATTTAATAATCTACCCACTTACATAAAAAATGTTAGCTCTCTCAGCAGTTTTAAATCTCGGCTATCCAAACACATAATTGAAAACTGCCTTGACTAAAGTCCTCCAATGTTCTTAAATGACTGAGAGTTGAACTGCTGAATGAGTATAGAATAATTATATAATTATAATACTATACATATACTTTGGTGAAATAAGTTTACTGAATGTATCTTGTCTGTTCTCATGTGAGTGGCGTTTTTTGTCTTTTATGAGAATAAATGATTTAAACCTAATATTAGGTCCTGAAATAAAAATTCTATACATCCCCAGTTTTCACATATTGGTCCACTTAAATTATTTTTAAATGGAGTACTTCATAACCATTCTAACCATGTATCACACTTACAAATTTTCTGTGAAAATAATGAAAATATGACCAAGTAAACTGGTGGAATTGTGTTCTACATAATTGACATAATTTTGAGCGTCAACTCGCAAGCCTTAGTCTAATAGTAAACATGAGAAATAGTATAATTTAACTGCTATATAATATGCATTGGACATTCAGTTAGACATTTGCTATTCGATATAGAATATTACGAAAACCTATTTTTGAGACGGTGCGCACGGTTCTGGCCCATAGTGCGGCGGCTAAGTTGAATATACAAGGATGCCCAGGCTGAATCATGCCGAGCCGAACAAGTGTGTGCCACGCCCTTGACATTATATGTTTTTTCCATATTCTTAAGTGCAGCGGTTAATGCGCTTTAAGTTTAAACTCTGTTTTTTTACTTATTTTTGTACTAATTGTGTGTTTTACTTACTACGATCAAAGGGAGTTGGTGACTACTACTAAGCCGTCCCTTTTGGTCCTGGGAGGTGAAAGGTGTGTGATTTCAAAAAGATGGGAAGGGTCGCCGTGCGCGCTGTGACATAAAAGGCACGTTGCTATTACCGCTCAAGTATTATCTATAATGCCGAGGGGCGACAGACGCGACGAGGCTGTCTGGACTATTGGAGGGCCTGGTGACCTGTGGTTCATCAGTAGCGTGCATGTTGCAGGCGTGCCGTTCCCCAAGAACTTCCTGGCGATGGCGAAGACGATCCTCAAGCGGCTGTTCCGCGTGTACGCGCACATCTACCACCAGCACTTCCCCGAGGTGGTGCAGCTGGGCGAGGAGGCGCACCTTAACACCTCCTTCAAGCACTTCATCTTCTTCGTGCAGGTACCTACCGACTACCACTATTACATGTACAGTGGCCTCCAAAATTTAGTTGACATTTTCCCACTGTAACTTTGTCGCACCGCATTATGATTTAAAATTCCAGTGATCCAAATGTTCGAACTGCTATAACGTTTTTATTGACTTATTCAACTACCTTTGACTTATCATAACAAATAATCAAGTAATCGCTTAGGAGTACCTGATTATATTTTTCTTTAATATAAATATAATCAGGTTATTTTATTATATTTTTTTTTTTCACTACGTAATAATATACAGGGTGTCCCAGAACTCAACGTCAAGCCGAAACGGGGCGACAGGATTAATTTTAAACATCATCAGAAAAATCAGAAAAAAAATCTATCCCATGTAGTTTGAAAATTATGGGCATTTAAGAAAAACCTAAAAATTTGGTCAATCTGTAACCATTTTTCAGTTATTGTGGTTCATTTTTATTATTTTTGTTCATTTAAACTTTGGAACCGTAACCCTAAATAATATTTCTAAGAATCACAGTCGAAAATAATGACACAATTGCCCCAAGTTTCCTAGAATTAAGACTTTGTTAAACTATGAATTTAAAATTTTCAAAATTTGGCGACTTTGATAGGTCCTCATAGATAGATTTTTTTTCTGATTTTTCTCATGATGTTTACAATCTATCCTGTCGCCCCGTTTCGGCTTGATATTGAGTTCTGGGACATCCTGTATATTGATGTAAAAACACCCATCACCGGGCTTAGAGTCACGTACGTATTCGAATTAATTTTTGTATAAATTGACCAGTTAACCAAACTACCCTCAAGACCCCCATCCCTATACATACTTCAGCAGTCTTTTACATGAGTTACACCGTGCGCCACAGTTAACAGCGATGATGTTGTCCTCAACGTGAATCAGTTAGACCGACAGGTTGCGTAGCATTCGGCTAGGTGATAGGTCATCTTACACCTGTGTAGTGTATAACCGTCGGCTTCTCCGCCGCGGCGAGCAGCTGTGGACTGAAGACTCGGGAAAATTAAATCATACTATGGCTTCTGTATAATTTAGAGCTGCAACACAATTTCCAGTCATCGTTCTGCTACAGTCTCGTCATCGTGCAACTGTTGCAGGTATACTGGCACGTTTGGCGATTGCATTGTTTGTTAGTACATGATTTTCGGTACTGATTGTTGCGTGCTCGTGTCGCGCATTAATCAGTATGCGCGTAATGCTAGTTCTATACCATAAAGAAAATGCAATTATGTGTACGAAACGCGATAGTTGTAGTTTTCTTTTGTATATTCATCGCGCGTCGATGACCTTGCCACGGCACCCTGTTGTATATAATCAATTGCCATGCGTTAGTTTCACAAAAAACTCGAAAATGGCTCTGCCGATTGTGATGGAACTTTGGTAAGTAGGTGTGCGCGCCGGACTTTTCGCAGTTTCTCCGGAAGTTAAGGAACCTATCCAAAGTGATGCCGAGTTACTTTGGGTGAGTACTGTGGATGATTGGAACCCCATTGTAGTGGCAGCAGTCTCTCGACCAGTTTGTAGATAGGAGGTATATTGGGCAGAAAGTTTTTAGGGTCATCATGTGGTTTACTTGGTTTGGGTAAAGCACATGATAAGTATAACCTTTGATTGTACTTATCATAATCTATATGACTTTATCCAAAATAATGTAAAAGCTTATTAATATTAGACAAACTAAATTTCTCACAAAATTCAACATACTAGCTAGTAACCAATTTGGCTTCAGAAGTGGCAAAAGTAGTGATGATGCCGTGTTGGAACTAACAGGTACCATTATTGATAATTTTGAAAATAAACAAAAGACACTGGCTATTTTCCTTGAACTATCGAAAGCCTTTTTTTTTCCCGGATGGGAAATCATCAAATGACCCCTCCCGCTCTGGGTGGAGCGGAAGGGAGTGTCAGACTCTTACTGACTAAAACCCACCCATGTTCCTTCCTTTGCCCTTTATGTTTCGGGGTAGCGGTAACCCTTTCGGACAATCCCGCTGAATCTATCGAAAGCCTTTGACACTGTTTCTGTCCCCATGCTCCTTTCGAAGTTAATGATGTTGGTATATGCGGTACGGCCTGGGATATGTCCAGAAGTTATCTGACTGAGCGTGCACAGTACGTAAAGGTAACCATGTAATTAGAAGGGAAATGCTCACCTTTGGTGTGCCTCAAGGCAGCGTGCTTGGCCCGAGTCTTTTTCTTATTTATGTGAATGAGCTGTTTCGGCTATCTCTCCCTAACCGCAAAATAGTAACTTACGCAGATGACACAGCTCTAATAATTCATGGCCGCAATTGGTGTGAAACTTGTAGAAATGCTGAGTTAGTCTTAAGTATTGTCATGAAATGGTTAACTTAAATCTCAATAAAACTAAGTTCATTACTTTTTCTTTAAATAAGTCAGGTAAACCCCAGACTCCTTTTGCTCTCCAAGCCCACACTTGTACAAACCCTCGTTCTGACGCTATCTGTGACTGCCCTCCAATAGTAGGTACTGAAACTATTAAATAACTTGGTATTGTACTTCATGGTTATCTTAAATGGCATCAACAAATTGACTCAATCGTGACACGTCTGAGGAAGCTTTTATATATTTTTAAGAAACTCATCTGCGGCAGACTTTGGACCTTAATTAATGTATATTTTGCACTAGCTCAGTCAGTAATGGGATATTCCTTGACAGTGTGGGGTGGCGCTCATAAGACTTCTATGTTACGCATTGAGAGAGCTAAAAGAGCAGTTCTGAAAGTCCTTGCGATGAAACCTATGCGCTTTTCTACAACCTCCCTGTATTCTCTCTGCCAGGCCCTAACAGTCAGACAGCTATTTGTTTCTCAGGTAGTGTTACGTAAACATACCCAGCTTCCTTATGAACTAGCCAGATGTAACAGTAGACGCCGTTCAGATCGAGTATGCGATGTAAAACCTTGTACAAATGTAGCAGCACGTCGTCATTGTACCTACATAAGCTCAAAATTATACAATAGAATTAACAGACGGTATGGTTGGCGCAGTGGTTAAGCGATTGACTGCTGCGCTGCGTGTCGCGGGTTCGATTCCCGCACGGTGCAAATATTTGTATGACCTACAAGAAGTTGTTCCGGGTCTCGCTGTTTGTGTATGTGAGTTTAAATGTTTGTAAACGCACCCACGATACAGGACAAATTCCTAATGTGGGGCAATATTTAACAAAAAAAAAACAAAACGATCAATATCTATTCTTTTACCAAAAATAAATGCAAGAAAACGGTTGATACTTGGCTCAAATCGCCTACATATGATGCAACTGAAAAACTTGTGGAAGTGTAACACATTCACACTCACACACGCTAGCACACCCTCAGACACACGCACACACACACACACATACACCTACCGATCGATTCTGTAAAAATCTCACCGTGAAAAGTTAGGTAAAGTGAGCTTAGAGTGAGCTGTCAATGGTGTCAATCCCTATGTATTAGTTGAAATGACAGCTCACTCCACGCTCACTTCACCTAAGTTTTCACGGTGAGATGATTACAGAATCGCACTGCAGGTCTCATTACGCTACACTTATCCCGTAATTTTATTGTCTTTGTTTATTTACCGACTTAACTTTTTAACTACTTATATATAGTTTCAAATATATTTTTCTTACCGGGAACGAACTACCCTCTCACTAGGAGCCGGGCGTTGATAGCTGCGCCACAGTTATTAACTTTTGCAGTTTAACTATTTTTATGATTGTATTTGTTTTTGTTCCAAAATAAAGGATTTTTATTTTATTTTTATTTTTATTTATTTCCTCCAAAGGCGAGGTATGTTTGCAGAGTCCAAACAATGGTTAAAAAGTTGTAGCAACTACGTCACATATACCGGGCCTAGGTGTTATTAGTTCCACGGATATGTTATCCAGTCCGGAAGCCTTACCGCAGCTCGTCGATGAACTGAACAGACATCAGCAGCCAGTCGGAATGGGTCACAAACGGACTCCGAAGTGGTAGAGAAGTTATTAATTTTGGGAGTTCTGCTAAGGCGTTTTGGTGGTTTGCCATTTAGAAGAAGTTGGTGAGCCACATGGCTAGCAGTCAGGCTATGTGTTTGAGGTAGTGCTGGTTCGCTGGTTCGCTGGCGAGTTTGCGAAGAGTTTCAAGCTTTTTGACTATTTTGGGTCTTGTTATTACCTAGTAGTGACAGTTTCAATCCATTGTTCCTGACGTCGTTCGCTTATTTGATACTAGACTATTATTGTTATTATGATCCCGCCGATGCCCTTAGTGGAATCTTGGGCTGCGACTGAGCCTGAGTGCGCGCACCTATTTTTAATAGCCAAGCTTTCCTATGACCAATGTCACTATTGCACATGAATAACAAATGTTTTTCTGCTCTTATTATTATTATTATCATATCTTAAAAACCAATCAGTGAGTGGAGCAGTCTTGAGAAGTGTGCCTGTGTGTAATGTATTTACCTGCATTATGTCTGTGTGTGCAGGAGTTCAACCTGATCGAGCGGCGGGAGCTGGCGCCGCTGCAGGAGCTCATCGAGAAGCTCACGGCCAAGGAGGCGCGATGAGTCCCCCCCACCGCGCGCCCCGCACCCCGCCCCACATGTACACACGCTTACTATTGTTTCGCTCGATCTTCACACTATGTTGTACTGGGGCTTGTACCGGGCTTCGGCGAAGACTCGCGCATTGTCGCGAAACTCCGAATGCGCAATATTTCACAAATATGCTTTATGCTAGCAACACTACACACAACGAGGAAGCTAAGCCTGCGCCGAAGCTCGGCGAGTGTGGTCCCAGCAACACGGCTGGTCGCTGGGGAGCTGCCACGACTTTCGATTCGCACTCGCTACACATTGTGAACGGACGTATGAGTGTGCACTGTGCAGGCTCTCCGCACAAAGAATCTCGAATTCTCGACGGCTACATTTACATTATAGTTTTATTTAAAACTCTAGTTGCGTCAATCTTAGTACTTTGATCTTTCTTGCATAGTAGCAACCTTATTATTTTGAATTAACACTAGTGCTCTGAAGTAAATACTAACAACACTGAGAAGCTAGGGTAATGATTGAAAAGTTTGTGATATGAGGGCAGGACTGGTATGTGGCGCCCCCTGCCGGCCTTGTGCGAGACTTGTTATACACCTACGACGATTCATCATTTGATGAAAAAGAAAAACTTGATGTAGTAAATCAATAATAGTAGTGTGGTTGTGTGTTGCATTTACGTTCTATGTATTGCGTTACGCGCAGTAGCGGCGAGGTCTCCGATGCCCCGCAGTGTGGCTCGTCGCCCGCCTGCCCTCACCGCGTAGTGTATGTCCTCACTCACATTGAACCAGTAGACTATAGAGAAGAAGGCCTTCCTATACAATAAGTTTAAATATAGATGCAATTTATCTTTGAAAAATATTTAGATTTGATACATGAAATATAATGGTATATTTAAGGTTATTACACTGATGTGGTCCGTTAGGTGAGGCGCTGGGCTGGCATACACGTTCAATGTACGTGATCCAGCGTGTCACATGTGACGTCACATGCGCACGCGGCGCCTGCCTGCGTTATGTGCTATTGTATCTAGGTTATTTATTAATTTTGGTGATAGAACTGACGGTATTTCTGTCTAGAGTATTTATTAGATTAAATCTTGTTTTCGTGTACGACTCCTTTATTTATCGTTTTATGCAATAATAATCTCTTGTAGCGTTTAATGTAATGTAGATATTCTGTGCATTTAATATATTTTGATTTCGTGTTCTATCATATCGATCTATATTGCGACTGACAAGTGATGTATTTAATTTAAAATTAGATAATTTCTGAATATAAAATTAAGTTTTCATAATAAGCAATTGTTTTATTAACTTTGAAGTTATTTTGAATGCTTCACAAAGGGCCGATTTTTATTATTATTGTTTATTTATTTCGTGTGTTGCCCATGGTCCACCCACCTAGTTCACCTAGGTGGACTATGGGAAATTATATTTTTCCCAAAGTTCACTAGAAAGTCTATAGAGGTATGAGGAACAGGGTTTAAAGTTCACTGATACTCCATAGAAAAGGGAGGACCCTCCGACCAGACAGGTGTTGTGTCTGGCGGGCAACTGCCCAACGACTGATGTCGGGAAGTTTGTATATATGCAAATTGCGCGGTAAACTGTGCTTGTGAGATGCAGGATTTGCGTGACGTCAGTATGAGGCGTTGTTCGCATTTGGCGTTGTAGATAGCGCTACAAGTCCATATTATGTTTTTATCGTAGTATTACGAAAGAATAATAGTGTTATTAAATTGTAAAGCCAGCGTGAAAATGTTGCAATCTATTTATTTATACCTCATTATACGTTAGACATAAAAAAAATCCATAAAGTCTATAGAATTAATTTTTTAAAGTCCATATTTCATATGCAATTTTAATTTTATTTCAATCTTTGACAAGGCTTGCCTTATCAAACATTGAAATAAAATTATAATTGACTTTCTGGTGGTCTATGGGAAAAAGAATTTCCCATAGTCCACCTATTAGGTGGATTAAATCTAATATCGCGACATGTTCGCCAAAAATGTAAACAAATATGAGTTTATGGAAAAATAACCTACACAACAATGTTCAGTTTATTGCTACAACTTCAAACATTTTTATAACCTTTTCAATAGTGCTAGTCGCTCTGAAATCAACTTAATTACCATTAAAATGAAGTTGATATTGGTTTAACTTCAAATTACGTTAATTTGAAACATAACTAGGGTGGAGCATGGGCAACACACGATTTATTATAGGCCGGTCGTAAGTTTTTTTTTCTTGAATACAGTCAGTAGATATTACGTAACCAGCCTATAATGTTCCAGCCTGTACTGGCTAGAGAGATGTAACAGATTACCCCTATAGATACCGCATTGCAGGCAGTTTTCATCCGCCACTAATACTAAAAATATTCAAAAATTGTGTAACAATCGAATTAATTAACTGGTGTATGCCATCAAACTCAAACTCAAAGTATTTATTTCAATTAAACCAATTACAGGCACTTTTGAATTGTCAAGGGGTCGGTCAGTCAGAAAAATGAAGCTAGTTGCCCATTCCAAAGCGTAGTAGGTACCTATGGAGAAGAACGGGCAAGAAACTCCATGGACACTCTTTTAAATCAAAATATGGTTACAAAGTATTAGTTACATCATTCATGTTAAAAATTATGCATGTGAGAACGATTCAGAACGTTAAAAGCGTCCGTAATGAAAAGTTTAAAACAATCCAAATATTAAATTAAATTAAAATAAGCCATGGCAGCAAAGAGATGACCAGTCTCACTGACGGCGCCCGTTCACAAACATGACGCATGGATTAGCACCATTCAGCTCAACCATTTTGAAGGGAGCTAAATGATCCAACACATGTGCCACCATCAGCGAGACGTTTGAGTGAGCATGACATACTCTCAGCCGCCAGGGCACATTCAAGTCAATGAAAGACGTACCCAGTAAATGGTAGCTTTATAGTATGTACATAGTACTCACACATGTGCTATACAATTATACAATACTAGGAGATTGAATTTATATGTATAATGCAAAAATAGTATTTTACAATCAGCGGCTCCAACAGTATTTTCAAATGCTAATCAATTTATTTATGCGTCCTGTGGAGCAGGACCAGCTTTTAGCCAAGCATTTTTATCAGCGATGTAATCTCCCAATTTATAATATGCCTGGCTGCATAGTGTGCGTTTTATACAAGATTTAAATTTCGTTTCATTCTGTTCAATTATGTGGGGAGGTATTTTATTGTAACATTTTAAACAGTACCCCATGAAAGATGAGTTTACTACTACTGAAACCTGGTTGAACTAATTGGTCCCTATTTCTAGTGATATAATTGTGTCTTTCACCTCTTTTACTAAAAATATGTAGATTTTTCCTTACGTACATAATGTTTTCATATATATATTGACAAGGTACCGTCATGATGTTAATATCTTTAAACAGTTCTCTTAGAGAGTCACGCCTGCGGAGGCTATATATGCCTCTGATGGCTCTTTTCTGCAGAATAAAAATAGACTCGATGTCTGCAGCCCGTCCCCATAGTAAAATACCGTACGACATGATACTATGAAAGTAACTAAAATAGACCAGTCTCGCGGTATCGACATCAGTATGTTGTATGGTGTACAATAAAGAGTATTCTATTCTATTCTATTCTATCAGTAAATTGACGGATTTTTCTCACAGCATACGCTGCTGAACTTAGTCGTCCTGCAAGGGATGTTAAATGAGGACCCCATTGAAGCGTTGAGTCGAGCGTGAACCCCAGGAAAACAGTTTCATCGACGAATTCTAGTTTCTCTTGATTCAATGTTATCTCACAATGACTACTTTTGACATTTGGTAAAGAAAATCTTATACACTTCGTTTTTTTCCCATTTAATACTAAATTATTAGCAGTGAACCAATTTTGGATCTGCAGTAGGGCGTTATTTACGTCGTCAAGATTTGATGCACGTCTATTAATTTTAAAAACCAAGGAAGTATCGTCAGCAAATAACACCATCTGTGGTTGGGTTTTTAACAAATGGGGTAGATCATTTATATAAACTAAAAAGAGGAAAGGACCTAATATCGAGCCTTGCGGAACACCCATTTTTACTTTTAAACCGAGTGAATTGATACCATTTATTTGAACCTGCTGTTGTCTATCATTTAAATAAGATTTTACTAAACTGAGCGCAAGTTTTCCCATTCCATAATGCTCAAGTTTTAAAAGTAAGGTTTCGTGGTCGACGCAATCAAAAGCCTTGGAGAGGTCACAAAAAATTCCTATGACATCTTGGGACTCTTCCCACGCTGTAAAAATGTGTTTTAATAAGGTGATACCGGCATCAGTCGTACAACGTCTCTTGGTGAAACCATACTGTTGGTCGTGTAATATTCTGTTGGTGTTAAAATGATTGAGCATTTGGTTCAGCATCACCTTTTCAAACACCTTGCTGAAGACCGGTAACACGGATACGGGTCTATAATTATTGGTAAGTTTACTGTCCCCCGATTTTAAAAGTGGTATCACCTTGCTGTATTTCATCAGATCCGGGAAGACAACTTGATCCACACACAAATTAAATATTAAGGCTAAGTACGGCGCTATAGTCTCAATAATGGAGGTACAAACTTTGATAGACATTCCCCATAGATCTTCGGTTAGTTTGATCTTGATTTGCTTGAAGCTTTTATTACTATTATGGGGTTTATTTGCTTGAATTTAAATTCAATCTGGTAGGATGAGACGTTAAATTAATAGAACGCAAGGGCGAGGAATTTAAGATTTCAGTGGTTGTATGTGGGATACTGGTAAAGAAATTTTCAAATTCTTGAGCAACTTCTTTGTTATTGCTTATGAGACCACGCGAAGTCTCTATTGTGAAATCATTATTATGTCTTTTATTCCTGTTAGTTTCGTCATTGATAATTTTCCAAACCGTCTTTATTTTATTATCGGCTGATTTGATCTTGTTGCTAATATACAAGGCTTTAGCTACCTTGCAAATATTTTTAAAAGTTTTAGAGTAGGTAGCAACGTATTTATTAAAAGTTTCAGAGTTAATATAAGGCTTAAGACCATACAGCTCAAACAATTTTTCCCTACTTTTTCTAATACCCTTAGTTGCCCAGTCACTGAACAAAAAACTTGGACAAATAGTTTTAGTTTTCTTTTTAAAGTATTATTGAACTCGGTGCGTACTACCGAAAAGAACCTCTCATATAATTCATTTACATTGTTTTTCATATGGCCTGGTACACTTAACTTACTAATTAAGTGATCCTACTACGTACTGTACTAACTCCCAGCAATCCATCACACGTTAGCCACCCAGGTCATCATGATCAGGTCACTTGTCGCGAAGTGGTGAGTTTTTAACATGACTCAGGGTCTACTCGCTGGTCACGATAAGTAAACAGTCGCCTGACCTTACTCCTCTAAACATTTATATTTGGGGTCATGCAATTGTAGGGAATGCAAATCCGTTCTGTTTTAAAATCCAGATTTTTGGTTCTCTTACCGATTTTATTTAGCTCAAATGCCAATCTCTCTCGAAAACTAATTTCTTGATCGGAGGACTCTCGTTCTCTGGATGTAGGTTCATGTGATTCAACAGACACTTCTATAGGATTAGATTAGAATAGAATAGAATTTTATTTTGCAAATATGGGTAATACATAATAGTTCATACGTTCATAGTTAGATTAATACGGTTTTCTACAGTTTTTGCAAATTAAGTAGGTACTTATTTTATTTCTGTCTTAGATGGCTTATAAAATACTTCATCGAACAGCGAACTCCCTCGTTTAGATTTTTTTGTTACAATTTCTTATTATTCAAAAAATCCGGATTCGATTTTCAAACCCGGATTTGGAAGTCTAGTAAAAATGTACGGATATCTGGATTTTTTGGATTACGGATAGTCCGGATTGCATTCCGTAGTCATATGAAAAGCCTTGTATATTCGACATCGGCACCGGTGCCTTCAGTAGAAGTACTAAGGCAAAAAATACAGCAGCAGCTTTAAGTCGAAACCCATAAGAACTAATTTTACTTAATAAATCAAAAGTCATTTATTTAAATGAGGCTGAGAATCAGCCCTTTTCGAACGTCAAACTTACAAAAGACAGTCCTCCAAAACGCCCGCCCTTCACCACTTCCTAGTTGTCTGTTCAGTTAGAAAATACTTGATTGTATACAATACTAGTTATGTAAAGTAATTAACATTATAAGACATATAACATTAAATAATTTGCCAATGTCAGCAAGACACGCCAATATATGTACCAACAAATACAATAAAAACTATACGTACTCAATAAAAAAAATATTTAATTAAAATTAAAAATGTAATAAAGACTTACTACCTAAATAAAAGCCTCCAGATATAAAGGGCGTGACAGCTTACATATTTATGCATTGCTGGGTTCTGTTCACATAGCTGTCACTTGAAGTCCGAAACGAACAACGAAGTGAAATAAATGAGCAAGTTAATACTAATAACAACAATACCGAAAACCATGGTCAGCAAGACGACCAGTCACCACAAGCAGCGCCCGTTCACGAGCATAACGCAAAGATCAGTCATTACCCCCCTCGCCATATTTGAGGGAAGGAGGCAACCCCACCCCAGACGCTACCGCAAGCAGTGATATCAAAGGGAGCTGGAACCAATATTGTAACGTCTATTGTATTCTAACAAATAAAACAAATAAACATTTTTGATTTGATTTGATTTGAGCATGACGAACTTGCTGCCGGTTGCTCAGGCAAGAATAATATGATCAATCGTCGAGGTCGCTAGCTAACCATTGCAAAAGCTGTAAAGGGACCTCAGACTTGTAGTAGTGGTGCATTGAAATTGTACAATGTTGGTGCACCATGGGAGAGGATAGCCCTTGACGTTGCGGGGCCGTTTCCGGAAAGTGAAAGTGGTAACAAGTAGTTCATGGTTGTGATGGATTACTTCACTAAGTGGCCGGAAGTCTTCGCCATTCCAAATCAAGAAGCTTCGACAGTTGCAGATAAATTAATTTATGAAGTCTTCTGTCGTTGTGGAGTACCTACCTTTAGAGATGCACAGTGATCAAGGAATGAATTTTGAGTCCCAAATATTCCAGGTGTGTCGAGTTATTGGTACTCATAAAACAAGAACAACTTCTTACCACCCACAATCGGATGGAATGGTGGAACGATTTAATCAGACATTGGAGAGGTACCTAGCAAAAGTTGTGGAAAATCGGCAACGAGATTGGGACAAGCACATAATCATAGTTCGGAAATTCCTACAGTTAGAATTAGACAATATTCTCAGTGTAGTACAAAACACCTAATCTGCTCAAACTTAAAATCTGACCTTGGTTTACACCCGTAAGATTTTAATAAATACCAGGTTCTAGGAACCTGAAAAAATAAATTTAAAAAACATAATAATAATAACGCCACCAAAAAAAAACAGCTGTTTCCTACATTTATGTTTGTTCATGGCTCAGGGAGTTAAATAAATAAGTGGACTGTATACTTAACAAATGATATAATAATTGGAATAAGCAACAGTACAATGAAATTAGTTGAATGATGCGAATGCCTTGGAAGCCGTCGGATCGAGAAGTGCCGGCGCGTCTCCCCGTGCTCCTCGCCTGCCCGCGCCTGCCGCCTCCCCCGCGCGCGCGCCTCAGCCCCCGGTGTCGTCGGTGTGTATGCTCACGCGCTCTGGGCGTGAACAATGTTCGTCTAACTAGTCAAAATGTAGGCAACAGCTGATTTTTTTTTCGCGATTTCTGGTTTGGTCCCATAGTAAAAGTTGTTCATAATGATGAGTACAATGACCTCTTAAAAGGTTGTTGGTGTTTTACCAATAACCCTGTAGAATAGTGTATATGGCTTCAAATACGATTTAATTTATGATTGAATTTAAAACCATACATTAAAAAATAAAACAAATTCAAAATTATCAAAAATGTCCAATATTTATTTTTTAACAATGAATACTATTATTTTAATGTTTACAAAAACCAAATATCATATAGTACATCAAAATACAAATCAATTTAAATAATAAAAACATTTTTTTTTTAAATGTTGTGATTAAAATCGAGCACAGATTAATTAATTAATTGAAATGGTTAATAAATGTTAGGTTATTTATACTCGATGAACTTCGGGATCTAAAATTAATTCGTTCACTTTCAAAAGATCTAAGGTGTCTTCTTCAAGTTCCTTCACGTTTTTAGTATACGGTTTTCTAATGCTGGTTATGTAAGGATCTGAAGTATAAAGAAGAGTATGAAATACATCCTCGTTTGTAGCGGATCTTGAGCATTTTCTAGCATGATGTAGACGAATTTTTTTATAATCCTTATTACGAGATTCTTGTGGAATAGGAAGGACTGCAAAATGATTTATGACACTTTCTCCATGAATCAAAATTTTGTGAACTGAAGATGGCATGTAGTAGTCTCCATAGCATAACTGCCAAATTCTACAGCATTTATCATTACACCCGGTGAAAGAGCTTGCAGAATTATGTAAAGTTGTTTAACCTTTTGAACGCCAGAGTATAAACGTATCGCCGTACCCCTGACGCCAGGCCACTTTTCTGTCAAATGACCTTCATAAAAAATAGGGATTCCAAAACTTATATCGATATTCAACTGAGTTTTTATTTTCGTCTTTAATTTTCTAATAAACCGTACTCACGACACTGAAATTTTATTTAACCTGCCACTATATTCCAATATAGTAATCTTTACACAGCATTTAACAGAGACTATCAATGAAAAAGCAGATATTAGAAAACTAAAAAAATATATTTATTACAATATGGTTACAACACTATTCAACATGACTTGTCATGGTATTGTGACAATGGCGTTGCTTGCCAGTCAATTTTATGAAATTCTCGCATCGAATTAGGGATGTAGCAGTGTACAGCTTGGCAAGAAAGTCCTGAAACGGAACTAAAATATTTAATCATTGGCAACACTCGCTCTGCCTCGTCGAGTAAGGTACATATTCTGTCATTTCTTGTAATCTGTGACTGTTTCTCGTGTTATTATTTATTTATTTGCTTTATCGTGGTGATACTGGTGACCCATTGTGTTCATAATGAACAGATCTGTTATTCGCAGCTCCGCAAGAGCAATAATTTATAAAGTGTACGTGAGATATTTGGCGGAACTCGAGGCCGGACAAATCTTAACCGAAATCAACGATGTGTATGAAAGAACCGCTGAAATGACAGGTAAAATTATATTTTATACATGTAATCAGATCTAATGTGTGTATTTCAAGGTGCAATATCTATTATAAACCTTTCATACAATTATTGAAATGTACATTCACGAATTTGAGGTTATGTTTACAAAACACATTCGGAATGCAGCGCGTTCGTATAATTTTGATACTTTTTGTTAATATTGCATAAAATAAATCACTGAACAAAAATAACTATAGTATTTTTTAGGTAAATCCATCAGTACTATAAGGCTATATTTTTAATTCATTACAATAAGTAATTGCAACTGTTTAGTTGTTTTTATTTTATTTTTCTAGGCAGTGGCTGAACAAGCGTTTCAGAGCATATCAGTTGACGACTGGAAAAATTCATGTCATCATGTCATGAAAATAGAAAAAGGTTATTTTCGAAGGGGGCAAACTGTGTATAGTGACATTGAAAAAAATATCATAAACCTACAAGATAAAAGCAGCAACAGTGACACATCTGAACATAGCCAGCAGAGTTTTGGTGAAAGCTCACACCAAGACATGGATGAAGAGTTTTCGGGCGTGGAATACTTAGAGGAAAACATTTTTTATTCTGATTAAAATTTTTGATTCTGATTAAAAAAGTTTATTCTGATTATTTTTTTAGTTTTTGATTAGAACACCAACTATGGAACATGTTGCTTGTGGTTAGAGGAGAACTTGGATTTGTGGGACACAGTGACACAGTAGTAAAGCTTCCAACTTGTCACTGGGATCTAAACCCTATTGAATTGATCTGGGGTCTTGTGAAACATAAAATTGTCTCACATAATGTGGGATTAGTTGACATTAAAGTGTTTTGAAATACCTAATAAATTTATTGTTAATTCATTAAATTAAATAACTGCAAATGTTATCGTTCTAGGCAGTGGCTGAACAAGCGTTTCAGAGCTTTTCTTGTTTCTATAAAACCCGCTTAATTTAAAAAAAAACTAATATCAAAACCGTTTTAGTCGTACTATTTAGGGTTACAACATGCACGATAGTGGCGCCACCATTATTTTCACGACTTTTTTGCCAAGCTGTACACGTTGGTTATCGATTCTAATAAGTATTCTTTTCTAATATAATACCTATCCATATCTAAAATACGCAAGGATTTTAATGTAGTAATAAAAAAAAATTGAAATCAGTATTTTAATTATTGTTTTTTTTTTACATGTAAAAAATACGCAGAAATAATTTAAAAATCAACAGTTACATATACCTAATAATTATTATTACGAATCAGTCACAGTAAAATATCACAAATCTTTAACAAAATGTACCTAATAATATACTAGGAAGAACATCAGTTTAGTACCTAATAATAATAATATCTATTTTGGGTTCAAAATTAAAATCACAAAATTCTATAAAGCTTTTTATTTTTCCTTATAATTATTATCAGAAAGCAAAAGTTATTATAGTTCTAAACTTTATGTCCGCTGTTTGTAAACGACAATCTATGTACCTATATACTTCGGAGCGGCCATATCGGCCTGGCCACGACTCCGGTCTAAGCCAAAGCGGTAAAGTGTGTAGAATAATAATAAGTACACTAACTGGTTCTGTCTTAGTAGTATATTTAAAATTAATCATTTTTTTATTAGGTTAGCTTACATATTAGGTGCATACTATGATTACTACCTTTATTAATGCATACCTAAATAAATACCTATGTAGACAGTGTGGTGTCCGTTACCCTGGCCAGATGTTGTCGAAAATGGTAATTTGAATCTTATAGATAATTAGATTTGCGGCTTCTGTAATTGTTGCGCACATTTTTAAATTTGTTGCGCTTATAGTTTTTTAATTATTTCACAAAAACATTTCCTGCTGCGGTAACGTTACCCTAGCCAGACCTTTTTCTTTCTAATGGCAATATTTAAATAAAAACTAGCTATAAAATTAGTTGTCTAGATGAAGTAAATGTTGTGCCTTATTTTGTATTCAAGTTTTCTTCGGTTGCGAAGTTATTCGAGATTTTGCTGGAGTAACGTTTCTGGTTTTGCTAGATCTTTGAAACGGTTAAACGGATTCTTATCATATTTTGTACATGACTTCTTAGGAACTAGTTTAAATTTGTTTTTCAATAAAAAAACCAAAATAATACATAGCTTAAAGGTTATTTCATTAAATAGAAAAACACTTCAATTGGTCCCAGCACTCTCAATAAGAGGTCTAAAGACTTACTTTAAACATTATTTTGAAGCTTGTAACTGCCTTCAAATGTATCTGAAGTTTCATTAGTATCCTGTAAGTATTTAACAAGTTATGATGATATTCAGTTCCTCACGAGCACGGTCTTGATGCGCGCAGTGTTATTTGGCCACTGGATTGGATATATGAACTGAATGTTATGTCAATTATTAGTTTTTTAGTTCAGTTGTATAACAGTAAAATTTCAGCTCAGTAGGTACGTTGGATAATTAATGAGATAATACGATTAAAGTCATTAGGAAGTGAATGACCGTTGTAACCCGACCAAGTTTAGGTGGTTACGAAAAAGCGAAAACGCAGAACATTATACTATCTTTTGAAATGTTTAGTATAATACACCTTACAATTTCGGTACAGACGCGTACACTGTTAAATACACAATAATATAATAATATTTTCTGTACTATGAAAACATTATTATTATCTTCCAGTTGCACAGACATAACAAAAATCACCGATTTAACATGTAGTTCGGTGGGACGCGGGAGGGGTGGGGTGAAGGGATAATACATTGTTTGCATAACGCACTAAACATGCTCCATAATCACATAATTCATCTTGTAGAGAGTGCGCGTGCGCTTCGGCAGTTCCGTTTCCTGTTTTTGCAAATATTTATCGAGTGCGTGAGAGCTATTTATAATAACAAGTGTGGTGAATTACTGCTGCTAATGTGGAGTGCTTCTATTGATGATCATATTAATTATGGTGCGGGCTGCTTGCTGAATTCACGAACAAGGTAAGCTTTCATAATGTAACTACAGAAATAGTGGCAAAATTATTAATAATATGTAGACTGTTAGGTACTTATCTAAAACTGTATTTATTTTAATGCTTAATTATTTGATTTTAGAACCTTTCTTATTATTTTCTTTTTTTCTCGTACTTAGTTATTACCTGGACTGGAATTCTCAACAATGATAACGACATATTTATCCTTCGCTACATAGTACCTATAAAACAAAGTCGCTTTCCGTTTGTCGGTACCTGTTTGCTTAAATCTTTAAAACTACGCAACGGATACTGAAGCAGGTTTTTAATAGATTGATTCAAGTGGAAGGTTTTTGTGTAAGTAGTACATTGTCAACATATGACTTGAAACTTGATTAATGAAATTCATGACTTAGCGACCGATTTTTACCGTTATCCCCATTATGGATTTAGACAAAAAATGTACTCTTTCTTTTTATTGTAGGTATAAACAGAATGGCAACATAGCAATAGCCGTGGGCCGCGATGATGGACGCGGTGATGGCGACATAATACTTACGTATGAGTGTGGTGGCGACTATGGCTGCGTGGTGAAGTTATAAAAAATATCGTTTGACATTCTCTACGTCTGTAACTCAGAAACTCTCAATCTACGGTGAGTACGTACTTATATCTAACTACGATTTAGGTAGGTTGACCTGCTGGCCACTGTACAATCTGTATTATTATGGATCAGGACTTGATTGATTGTTTTAAGTATAAGTTTATTAATACTTTAAAAGTTCAATTGAAATGATTATTTTACCTGTAAATAAACATTTTTAATAATCATGTAGTTTTTTTTAAAACTTGTGTACATGTCTGTACTAAATTTGCAACACTATCCTACATATTTTAGAAGGTACCATAATGTTCTGCGTTTTCGCTTTTTCATAACCACCTAAACTTGGTCGGGTTACCACAGTCATTCACTTCCTAATGACTTTAATCGTATTATCTCATTAATTATCCAATGTACTGAGCTGAAATTTTACTGATATACAACTGAACTAAAAAACTAATAATTGACATAACATTCAGTTCATATATCCAATC
Organism: Apamea monoglypha; assembly: GCA_911387795.2. NCBI lineage: Eukaryota > Metazoa > Arthropoda > Insecta > Lepidoptera > Noctuidae > Apamea > Apamea monoglypha. The sequence continues at coordinate 305,452 of OU426925.1, forward strand.
CAGTGGCCAAATAACACCGCACGCATCAAGACCGTGCTCCTGAGGAACTGAATATCATCTTAGCTTGTTAAATACTTACAGGATACTAATGAAACTTCAGATACATTTGAAGGCAGTTACAAGCTTCAAAATAATGTTTAAAGTAAGTCTTTAGACCTCTTATTGAGAGTGCTGGGACCAATTGAAGTGTTTTTCTATTTAATGAAATAACATTTAAGCTATGCATTATTTTGGTTTTTTTATTGAAAAACAAATTTAAACTAGTTCCTAAGAAGTCATGTACAAAATATGATAAGAATCCGTTTAACCGTTTCAAAGATCTAGCAAAACCAGAAACGTTACTCCAGCAAAATCTCGAATAACTTCGCAACCGAAGAAAACTTGAATACAAAATAAGGCACAACATTTACTTCATCTAGACAACTAATTTTATAGCTAGTTTTTATTTAAATATTCCCATTAGAAAGAAAAAGGTCTGGCTAGGGTAACGTTACCGCAGCAGGAAATGTTTTTGTGAAATAATTAAAAAACTATAAGCGCAACAAATTTAAAAATGTGCGCAACAATTACAGAAGCCGCAAATCTAATTATCTATAAGATTCAAATTACCATTTTCGACAACATCTGGCCAGGGTAACGGACACGACAGTGTGCGCTGGTCTAGGTACGACATTTTACTCATTCGTAAGAGTTATATAAAAAAAAACAAGAACAATAAGGTCAGATAATATTTTCAACGATTGATTCATATCATAAGTAAAATCTAATAAAAGAGAAAATATTTCAGGTGCTTATCAAAGCCTGTATCGTTCTTCTATAATAGTATGAGTTATTTTTATTACTGACCTGCTTTTGTCCCTAATAAATAAATTAAAATGTTGATATAACATTTTTGATCATAGTTTTTAAAATAATTCACCTCTAAATCATCTTGTATTGATTCCGCTTCCGAGAACTCTTCGCCATCTCAAATTCCTTCTAATATTCGAAGAAGTTTTTCGGTAGTCATTACACTCATGATCGCGGTTTATACTATAACTAACTTACACGATATTTTAATAATAAATAAATACAAAAAAAAAATTAAAGCACTTCACTAAACTTAATCGCCTGCGCTTACGACGTCACCGCTGTGTCATACATTTATGACTATGGCGTACAAGGGACTGATAATATTGGTTTGCGCTAGGGATGCGCAAGAGATGAGTTTAACAAGTGTCGATATTAGACATTTGCATATTTTATTTTTGATTGTGTAGCTAGAGGCACGGTAGTATAAGGCTAAGTAGTTTTAAAAATACGTTTTATTTCTCCTGATACCAACTTATACACAAATAATATACTCTGGACCAAAATTTCATATTCATCTTCTTAAGTTTTTATTGATTTTACAATCATATGTCACAACACTAGCTGTCACATATAGCGGACTACGGCGTGTGGGGGACTCCTTTTATACGCGTTTAACATCTACTTTTAAAACAACAAATTTCTCGATATTGGTGGTTTATTTATATTAGTTTCATGCAATACAATATAGACGGAAGCTTAAACTTTTAAATTATATAAATAAAAACACACAAAAGTAATGATTAAATAGTTTATTTCATAATATGGTGCGACGTGTATTTTGTCATCTATTTGTGACGTTGGCGTTCAGGGTAAGATTTCGTTTGTCACGTATATGTGACAATGGCGTTCAAAAGGTTAAACATACACATTTACCTCTCGTTACACACTGATTATTGAATGTATTTGTTTTCATGTACGTCCATAGAAAAAAAATAGTGCCGCTAGGATGACGTAGTTCCAGCGGAAACAGTTTTTGTTGAATAGCTCCCCAATGGTTGGCTGTACAAATTTGTACTTACCATACACAATGACACGACGTCATACACTAAATATCTGCTAAACTGAAATTAAGAAATTAGACAGTTTTCCGCTGCGACTACGCACACATTGAATTGATCTGGGGTCCTAAGAAACATAAAATTGTCTCACATAATGTGGGATTAATCGACATCAAAGTATTTTGAAATACCTAATAATTTTATTTTTAATTCTTTAAATTAAATAACTACAAATGTTATCGTTCTAGGCAGTGGCTGAACAAGCGTTTCAGAGCTTTTCTTGTTTTCATAAAACCCGCCAATATTCACATTAATTTAAAAAAAAAACTAGTATCAAAACCGTTTTAGTCGTACTATTTAGGGTTACAACATGCACGATAGTGGCGCCACAATTATTTTCACGACTTTTTGGCCAAGCTGTAACTTAAACAGAAACTCCGTCAAATATAATAGAAGTGTCGTCGAATATTCCCGATCACCTTGTCGTCAACATCGTTCATCGATCGGGAAAAGGAAGTTTCATTCGTTCTGCGTTCACGAACGGGATTTTTTCAACGTGCAAAGATGCGACGCCGTATTCTATGTGCTCTGGCCTTCAGTGTTACGCGGCATGTTGGAAGACATTCTGTCTCCATAGGTCTTCGTCAGGGAACAAGCGTCGAAATAAATAAAACGAACAAGGTATAATTATGTTAAATTATAATACATATATCAATTCAATCATCGATATTGCATGGTCAGCATCTACTGCGTAGAGCGCGGAACAACGGCCGGGGCAGTCGGCTGGAGGGGCCGGAAGTCGCTGGACGTGGGCCGCTAGTCGCCGGACACGGGCGGGGCTTAGTCGCAAAACGTCTCTTTCGCAAAATGTCTCTTTCTCATAATGTCACTTTCGCAGAATGACTCTCGAAAAGTCGCTTTTTCACAATGCCTCTTTCGCAGAATGTCTCTTTCGCAAAGTGTCTCATTAGTTTCTTGTATTTACTATGAAAAGTAAACACAAGAAACTACCGAGACAAGAGTGTAAGGCGTGGAAACTGCCGCAATTTTTAAAGGAAATTAATTTTTTACAATTTTCTAATAAATATTAGGTGACAAAGTTGGCTTTGTATTTGATTATTACATTTTTAAATAAATAAAAAATAATTAGAGTACTTACCAAAGTAAAGACTTATATGATTTGATTACTTTTTTTATAATATATAAGTTTGACAAAATGTTATTTTTTTTTATTTTAACCCTAAAATTTTATTCTAAGTTCCTAACGCGACATTTTGCGAAAGAGGCACTTTGCGAAAGAGACCTTCTGCGAAAGAGACATTGTGAGAAAGCGACCATTTGAGCAAGAGTTATTATAAGAAATAGACATTTTACGACCGGTAGACATTTTGCGAAAGAGACGTTTTGCGACTAAGCCCACGTGCAGCTAGTCGCCGGACACGTGCAGCTAGTCGCCGGACACGTGCAGCTAGTCGCCGGACACGTGCAGCTAGTCGCCGGACACGGGCAGCTAGTCGCCGTACAAGGGCAGCTAGTCGCCGGACACGTGCAGCTAGTCGCCGGACACGGGCAGCTAGTCGCCGGACACGTGCAGCTAGTCGCCGGACACGGGCAGCTAGTCGCCGGACACGTGCAGCTAGTCGCCGGACACGGGCAGCTAGTCGCCGGACACGTGCAGCTAGTCGCCGGACACGGGCAGCTACTCGCCGGACACGGGCAGCTACTCGCCGGACACGTGCAGCTAGTCGCCGGACACGGGCGGCGGGGGCGGGGGCGGCGCCAGGAAGGCGGGTGGCGGGGGCGCGCCCCAGGGCGGAGGGTTGAACCCGCCGCGCCAGCCCATGCCCATCATGCCTGCAGACAAGTTACAGTCATATACCACAATAACTTAACTGAGCATTTTATAAGTTATGTACAGACGCCAGCACGTCAAGCTACCCGAAACTGTGAAATTTTCCCAATCAACCTTGAACCTTAATGTTTCGGGTAGCTTGACCTGCTGGCGTCTGTACATTCTACCACAACATATAATGCACGAATTTGATTCTTAACTAAGTAAATTAAAACTAAAGTTTGTTATTTGCAATAAGCGCAATATCATTATTTTAATTAAATAATTATTACTTTAAATTCATGAAAAAAAAAATTAAACATCATCTTGGTTATTTACAATATTCCATAAATTCGCCAAAGCCATAAACGCAATTATCCCAGTTATTCCGTTTATCCACCCTAGGGTGTGTATACTCGGAAACGCGTGTTCATCTATCCATTCCAGTCGTGGTGGATACTCGGAATTCGTATGGTTTTTTTTCTTCCGATGGGTCATGAATGATTTCCTTGCCTTACTAACTTATAAACTGTACTTGAGCCACAAAAACCTCGATGGGCATACAGGGTGTCCCAGAACTCAACGTCAAGCCGAAACGGGGCGACAGGATTGATTTTAAACATCATCAGAAAAATCAGAAAAAAAAATCTATCCCATGTAGTTTGAAAATTATGGGCATTTAAGAAAAACCTAAAAATTTGGTCAATCTGTAACCATTTTTCAGTTATTGTGGTTCATTTTTATTATTTTTGTTCATTTAAACTTTGGAACCGTAACCCTAAATAATATTTCTAAGAATCACAGTCGAGAATAATGACACAATTGCCCCAAGCTTCCTAACATTAAGACTTTGTTAACAGACATGGGGACCGCCGACAGAAGTAAAAACTTAAAACTCTGAAATGACAGTGGGTTTTTAACGCGCCTAAAAAGTGTTTACTTTAGCAAGAGCGAGCGAAGCAAACTCGGGATATTGGGCACCCGGCTCGTACAGTCGCTTGGCAACATTATCTGACCCACCCTAAAAACAAACGAATTTGGACCCTCTGCCTGTAACATTAAGGTTTATTCAATTTATATGAGCTTATCAGACAAGTGCACGAAGACTCAACCAAGAATTACAATAATAACACAGACATGCAAATTTGATCTTTATAACGTTACCATTAGGTTATATGTTAAAACTACTTGTTATAATATAATTAGTGTAATAGCTTATTTTAATAATTGCGTTCAAGTAATTCTGGTCTCGTGGTCTGTGTATAAGACTGAGAAAAACAACTTGCGAGATCAAATCCTGCGACGAAGATATTATTTTGCTTTCAATTTAGAATGTATTCCAAAACTATTTAATATATTATTGTAAAGAACTATAGACGGATGATCTTCATACATAAACTTTCTAAAATGGTAATATTTTCGCATAACTTGTAATAAGTGGGTAGTTGAAAAATAAATAGTCGTATTCATTATAAAACTGGTAGGTATTCAAAAGCAACTAAGGGTATGCAGTGACTACGCGCAAACATGTTTTACCTTGCCTTACTAAATTGCAAAAACAACATCTCTTTACAATTTTTTATTTTCTATTTTATAGGTAGTTTTTTTATTATCATGTCTCAATGGAGTGATTATTTAAAATACAAAATAATCTATTTGCACCAGGAGAAGGTTGGCTGCTTGTGCTGTGCAAGAATAAACTTTATGAAGTATACTATATGGTTCAAATTCTTTAGAATATGCGTCTAGCATTACAACTAAGATCAAATTTCAAAGCGCCTTATAAGAGTTGAGTTGGTCTTGTGGTCACTCACTATGGTAGTGCGGTATTTATCGTTGTCTACGTTCGAAACCAAGTTTAACCTAAATATATCTTTTTGCTCAGCTGTTTTTTTTTTAATTATTTTATTACACTAAAGAAATGTAAAAAACATTTCTTTAATGGACGACGTAGGGTCTTGTCTTTTTACACGGGTAGGTTGTATAGGAATAAAAGTAAACAATTGCAAGTTTAAAATGTTTATTATTTCATTAAAACACTTAGGTAAGATAAAGTATGTAAATGCTCATATATATCCAAATTAATAGACATTTTATATTAGTATGCCATAATCAAATCTAACCATTTATAAACATTAAAAAAGGCGTGCTTATGCTTAAAAGTTTGTCATCGAGAAAATGAATTCATCTGTGAAATGCTTTACAGATTTATAGCTGCCTATATGTAGTGAATAAACATGATATTTAAATAGAAAAAATCTATTTATAACAATAACATCACCACATAATCTGCAACATTTTAATGGTTTAACAATCAATCCATTGAGCATTTACTTACATGGTGTGTTTAAAAATACCTACTAGATTACATAATTAGTAGTCCCCTGCTATAACTTGCTGTAAGCGGCTACGCATAACGCGCACCATATTCCAACACAAATCTTTGCCATTTAAATATTCCTGGGCAAAACGAACCCTTTCTTCGCGATGAGCAGGTGTCAATGTAATTTTCTGTGCTGGTTTATAATTCCTTATCTCAGCAGCGTATAAATGCCTTCTCACTGTTTCCTCTGAAATATTGTGGTTTATTGCGGAATGGGAAAAAATGGATTTTCAACATGCCTTGAAACAATGGGTGGCCTTCGAATTCGGGACTATACTTAATGGCTTTTGCTCCTGGACGAATACGCTGAATATCTCCATTGTCTCCATAACGTTTTAGCCAAAGTCTGACCGTATTTCTCTAAAACAAAAAAAAAAACATTTTTGGAACCGTGTATGTAACTTGTAAGGAGTGAATGTAGTGGTAAAATAGCCAACTACGCATTCATTAATCACAATCAATAAAATAAAATAGGTATAAAAACACTTACTGCTATATTAAGTCGACGACCAATCTCTCTAATTCCAATATTCTGCTCATGTAAAAATATGATTTTTTGTTTGGTATAAGTAGTCATTAAGTTGCGACATGCTTTTTTACACCAAATTGCTTAAAAATACTTAACGAGTTATGTGAAACGATTTACAAATGTGTGTGCGTAGTTACTGCTATTAGGCGTAGTTTAACTTTTGTCACATAAATGAATTTATTATCTACCTCACGAAGCAAATATATGTTTTACTTCGTATCCAACCATTCTTGGTAGGTAAATATAAATTCTGTGAACTTAAAGTTTTTTAATTTACCCACCTGTTTACAAGATAAATTATTAGGCGTAAATCATATTGGTCGTTCTTTAATAATGCAGGCAATATTGTAGAAATGAAAACAAATTAAAAAAGAAACTGATTAAAGGTGGACCGTGTTTTCGAACCCACATGTTGTTCGTCGCCAATCCAGCATCAAACCGTTAAGCCACAAGAACTTGTCAGGAATACGCGAAATTAAAGATTGGGTTCTAATTATGTAGTGTGATTTAAAAGCTTTTCAACTTTAATGTCAACGAGATAATGATTAAAATAGCTTAACAAAATGATATATGTATAATGCCGGTGGCTCCGACAACGTTGCACGAGCGCCGTCTGATAAGCTCATATAAATTGAATAAACCTTAATGTTACAGGCAGAGGGTCCAAATTCGTTTGTTTTTAGGGTGGGTCAGATAATGCTGCCAAGCGACTGTACGTAAGGTTGCTGTAAAACGAGTTTAAGCTTTTCGTCATAATTCGATACAGTAAGTTTCGTGTATGATGGTTAAAAGAAAACAGAGACTATTTAAGGTGGGGTGCCAAAATTTTCAGGCTCGCTTCGCTCTTCCTAGTCCTTTTGGAATGATCGAAAGAAAATCGAACCTATCTGAGAGTATGCAAAATTAATTTTCGAGCTCACTTCGCTCGCTCTTACGTTCTACATTCTGAAAGTTGGTTTTTGGGCTTGACTGGATAAGTCGACAATGTAACTCCTATTTCTGCTTGAAAATATGTAAAAAACGGAACTGGAGATGTACCTGACCTTAACATAACTTCACGCCTTTAATCCCCAAAGGGTTAGGCAGGGGCGTACCTTCAGGTAATGCTTACACCCACATTTCGCCAGTTATTAAGTGCCATGTCATAGGGGGCCGAGCCTATTGCCGCCCACCAGGCACAACTCCAGACTCCAGGCTGCTTCTGAGATTTTTTTGATGGAAAACCTAATAACACTTTACCAGAACTAGGAATCAAACCCAGCTAGGCCCTCATGCTCAGCTGTAACGCTTGCGACCACTAGAGCAACGAGGAGATGTACCTCCCTTAAAATATTCCTCGGCACCCATGGTGACCCCCCCACCAAATCTTGGGCTGCGACCGCGCCTGGCCAATGAAAATCCCGTCAAAATCGGTTCAGCCGTTTCGGCGATTAGCTGGTACAAGCAGACAGACCAAAATAAAAAAACCTTGATCCCTAGACACTTTTGATGCGTGTACTTATGCATTTAGCAAAAAGTTGTTATTTTAACATTACAAACAGACACTTCAATTTTATTTATTTGTAACTATTATTCTAAACGAGGAAGTTTAATTTGATTTAAATGCAATACGAAATATGATTTTTGTTTAAAGGTTGTGGTTATAATGAATGAATTGATAATTTATAAGTGTATGAGTATATTTACTGTTGTACTGTTGATGATGACTGTGCTTGGGGTAAAACGTCGGAAGAACAGTCAGAAGTGAATTCCCACTATCCAGTCCGTCCAGGGTAGATAGATGAACACTCCTTTACGAGTATCCACCCTAGGGTGGCTGTTTTAGGGTGGATAAACGGAATTTCTTTAAATGAGTTAGGTAACTTGTTATACACCTGAATGGCATTCACTTATACATTCCCTCCTAAATATTTGAAATCTACATTAAGTACATTTCTGATTGCATACGAAAATAGTGCTGATTTTGTTTTACTAGCATACATAGTTCTCTAATGTACGGAGGAGATTATATCGGTAGGTACTGACCGGGCGGCGGCGGCGGCATGTGCGGCCCGGCGGGGCCCGCGCTGGGCGGCGGGCCCATCTTGCCGTCAGCCTGCAAGTGCACACAACACGGTTACAAGTCGACCACACACTTTAGGTTAGCAGACAATAATGTATTAAGAAGCATGTCCTATTCCTGACTGACTGACGCAGTCCTTACTTCATCGTTGTCGTTATTATGAAATTAATTTTCTAAATAAATGACGTACCAGGTGCTGGTGCAGCAAGGCGGGTGGTGACGTACCTGGTGCTGGTGCAGCAAGGCGGGTGGTGACGTACCTGGTGCTGGTGCAGCAAGGCGGGTGGTGACGTACCTGGTGCTGCAGCAAGGCGGGTGGTGACGTACCTGGTGCTGGTGCAGCAAGGCGGGTGGTGACGTACCTGGTGCTGGTGCAGCAAGGCGGGTGGTGACGTACCTGGTGCTGGTGCAGCAAGGCGGGTGGTGACGTACCTGGTGCTGCAGCAAGGCGGGTGGTGACGTACCTGGTGCTGGTGCAGCAAGGCGGGTGGTGACGTACCTGGTGCTGGTGCAGCAAGGCGGGTGGTGACGTACCTGGTGCTGCAGCAAGGCGGGTGGTGACGTACCTGGTGCTGGTGCAGCAAGGCGGGTGGTGACGTACCTGGTGCTGGTGCAGCAAGGCGGGTGGTGACGTACCTGGTGCTGGTGCAGCAAGGCGGGTGGTGACGTACCTGGTGCTGCAGCAAGGCGGGTGGTGACGTACCTGGTGCTGGTGCAGCAAGGCGGGTGGTGACGTACCTGGTGCTGGTGCAGCAAGGCGGGTGGTGACGTACCTGGTGCTGGTGCAGCAAGGCGGGTGGTGACGTACTTGGTGCTGGTGCAGCAAGGCGGGTGGTGACGTACCTGGTGCTGGTGCAGCAAGGCGGGTGGTGACGTACCTGGTGCTGGTGCAGCAAGGCGGGTGGTGACGTACCAGGTGCTGGTGCAGCAAGGCGGGTGGTGACGTACCTGGTGCTGGTGCAGCAAGGCGGGCGTGGGCGGGGGGGGCGGCGGGTAGGCGGGCGGGAGCGGGGCGGCGCTGCCCGGCACTGGCGGCTGAGCACCTGCGCCGCCTGCAACCGAGGGTAACAAAAAACGTGTCAGAACAAATTTTTGAAAAATAAGTAAAAAATGCGCCTTAACCTCATTTACATTACTTGGTTGCTTAATATTATATTATTATCTTTCGATTACTCTTAACACTTTCGACTTCACCCACTTTTCATAGAGCTCATACGCCATGCCGCCATACACATAGTAAGTGGACCCTCCAGGAGGGTCACCGGCATTACGTTAGAGCTAAAGTGAACCCTCGAGGAGGGTCGTCAGCATTAGGTTTGAAACCGTATTATAAAACACTGTAAAACGAAGTAAAATAATGTTTTCAGAACGTCTTGTTGCTATATTTTCATCCCTAGGGGTATTTACATGTCCTAGTGGGGTGGAGACGTGAAATAATAAAAAAATTAAAAAATATGTAAAAGGATAATCCCTCGCTCTCATCCCAAGACAAGGGTACCGAACCTCTTCTGACATTGTCACGCAATGTAATAATTTTAATTTTTGGTATCAATAATGGCATACATACAACATGTATTTTTTTAATGTTATTACGTACTCTTATTTTGTAACAGCTGATTAACGTTCAGTCTTCTATTATTACCTTGATCGTCGCTCATGATTTAAAAAAACTGGCAAAGAGCGAGTTGGTGTTGCGCACTCAGAGTTCGTAGGGAAAATATTTATAAATTTTCATAACAAAATTTTAATTTTATGCGATTGCTTATAAAAATGCTAAATCCTTAAAAATCTGCAAAACTCCTTTACAAACGGCTAGTAAAAAAAGACATCGTTTTGTTTTCGTGCAACATTTACACAAACTAGATTTATTTCAGAATTTTCGCTTTGCAAAGAACAATGGCCATTTTGAAAAAAAAAAAGAGGGTTTGTTACCGAGATTTGACTATTACCAAAATTAAGTACTTACCTACCTACATTTGTTTTTGTGTAACCATCAGATATGATTAATTAAGTTTTAAAACAAGGGGATATAATTGAAAACAGTCTTCAAAAATACAACTTCTGCTTATCAGAACGATAATGTATCTTATTTCTTAAAGCATCCGTAATTATTTTGTTTCTAGAGATGTTTATACTTTTTCTAAGTTCGGAAAGGAATTGGTTTCTAAATCCAAATTAAATCCCAGAGAATGTCGACCGTATAAACTCATGTCAATTATTTAAATAAGATGACCCACTTGCACAATTTGATGTTACTGACAGTAAAAAAAAAAAAAATTATAAAGCTAGTTTATTCATTAAAAACATGATTTTACGTTTAAGAACCGGTAATTACCGTAAATTGATCGATAACGAAGCCTTCCCTTTTTTGTCTTGTGTTATTTGGCACTCCCTATTATTTTGTGTTTATCCGTAGGTACAGACGCAAGCACATCAAGCTATTACAATCTGTCAAATTTCTTTAATAGATTTTTAACTTTATCGCTAAAGCATTAGGTTCAAGGTTGATTGGGAATATTTGAGAGTTTCGGGTAGTGTGATGTGCTGGCGTCTGTACTCTACAATACACTTATTTTAAAGTGAAAATTTTGTTGTATATTTTGCGTAATTACGATTACTTTATTCTCTGAACTTATAATATATGTATTATAAGATATTGATATTTCTAGTTGTATTTTTATGAAAATTTTTCATCATAACTAAGTCAAAAACTATGTGGCATAAACAAATATTAAAAATAAGATTTATAAAGTGCAAATGAAGCTCTTTCATGTGATATCCCATTTGACCTATTTACCTCACTTTAAAATGAAACCCCGTTTAGGCCCCTGTTATAATAAGACTCACAATATAGTGTGTGTAGTGCAGTGCGATCCGCCGTTGCAATCGGACGCGCTTACACTTTAGCGGAAATTATTTTGCGCTGAGCGCGGCATGTGCCGCTGTCATCATGCGTTCGGAAGAACTTGTGGCGAACGAGGTCCTGGCGTTTTTGCAGTGCCAGCTGGATGTCATGGACGAGGTCAGTGTGATCCAGATCTGCACATCCAATTTCAATGAAGAGGAGATACGCAGGTCTAAGACACTGCTGTACGAGTCGCTGGAAATGGCTGACCGAATGCCGTCCCGCAGGAGGGATGAAAAAGGAGAGAGGAGTCTCCAAGACATCATCAAGGTGTTGAAGGAGACCGACCCGGACGACGTGCCGACTTTCGTGGCGAAGGATTTGCGCAAGCTGCCCCCCGTCACTTTTGACCACGTTGACGTCACCAGGCTGCTACGGGACATCACTACCCTAAGATCAAGCCTGGCCGAGATGCAGTTGAAGTTGGAAGCATCGCTTTCAACCATCAGTGATCTACGTACCGAGGTAGCAACTTTGCGCAACACGGTATGTAGGTCACACGAGCTAGCAACCAACGCCGACACACGTCACGGCGCAGTCAACACATCGCAGCAGAGCTTCGAGTCAGCAAAATTCGACTCGACGCCGGCCGCCGACACAGCAAGCGATGCACAATTGCGCTCCGCCCTCCCCGCGTCCCCTATCATTGGGACACCGAAGAATATTAGCACGACAACACCGGGGCGTGCTTACTCGGCTGCCGTTATTGCAACTCCTGCAAAACATCAGCGGCAACCAAAACATACGAGTGCCCAGGGGCCCTCCGAACGAGTCCGAAGCTCGTTACCGCCGGTAACAAGCCGAGGACAGACAGATAAAGAAGGCTTCATTCGTGTTGAGAAAAAGAAGAAGAAGCCTACTCTTCGCAATCAGTGCGGTACCGCAATGGCTGGTCCGAACATGTTGCTGCGTCCCGCTATTCCATCGACGCAGCTGTACGTGTCCCGTCTGCATCACTCTACGACGGCAGAGGAGGTCGTGGAGTATATAAGGATGAAGACGAAGTTCTCCTTGAGAGTCGAGAAGTTGGAGTCGCGCCACAAGATTAACTTCAAGTCTTTTGTGGTGCGGGTTCCGACTAGCCACCTGGAGACTTTCATGAAGGAGAAATTTTGGCCGATGGGTGTCGTATATCGTCGTTTTCGCGGAAGGCTACATGACACCTCGACTCAGCGCAATACGTCGCCGACAAAACGTAGTTAATAAATTTGTAGAATAAGGTTTCTTTTTTGTATGTATTAGTTTATTATCTTATAATATTATTTTGTGTATTTTATCTATGGACCTTAGTTGTCTGAAATAAAGTGATTATTATTATTATTATTAATATTTAAAAAAAAAACACTATACAGATGGACAAGCATTATTTATACATATTATTATTAATTCCAAATTTCATGTTTATAAGCATTAGCATTGTTTTAGCATTGTTTATTGTTTATTGTTTTTTAGCATATTATTATTATTATTTCCTTTATTTAAATGTAAACATATAAATTATATTTTTAAATATTAGAATATAAAAGATATAAAAACATTTAAAAATATAAAAAAATAGTAGCCCACCGGTATCGGGAACAGGGTCCAAGCTACCGGCGGTCAGGGCTCCAGAGAGAGGAATCTCCTGACAATGCGAGCCGTGTCCAGAAGTACCGCTTTCTGAATCAAGCCCTTGATCCAGCTGCCCAACGAGAGCCTCCTCAGGTGTTGGTCGAGGCTCTTGGCTATTAAGCCATTGGCTGTCACGACTATCGGCACAATGACTGCTGAGTCCACATCCCACATGTCGACAACCTCGCGAGCCAAGTCAAGATACTTGATTTGTTTATCTTTCTCGGCTTTCACGAGGTTCTCATCATGCGGGACGGTTATGTCAACAATCATTGCGCGCCGCTCTGATCGATCCACCACCACTATATCAGGCTTATTGGCAACAATAGTCCTGTCAGTGATGATGGATCGATCCCAGTACAATGTGATATTTCCATTTTCGAGAACTGGGTCGGGCACATACCTGTAGTACGGCACCTCAGATTCGACAAGGCTGTATTTCAGAGCAAGTTGCTGATGGATTATCCTGGCTACAAGGTTGTGTCTATGCAAGTACTCTCCGTTAGCTAGACGAGAACACCCGGAGATAATATGCCTGATTGATTCTCCCGGCCGGTGGCATGCCCGACAGATGTCAACCGTGCCGTCTTTCACAATTATTATTATTATTATTAGTAGTTCCTGAAAAAAGCACCAGTGACAGACGAACGGTCTGACCAACGAAGTCACCACAAGTGTTATTTTTACCATTTTGATACGGAACCCTGAATAGCCTTGATTGTTAAACTCATGTTTTATAATCCCAAAACTTAAAAATTGAGAATATTTGTAACCGTGAAAATGGTTTTCGACCACTGAAATTCGTGCTGCCTGAGCCCCAATTTTTTAGAAATTGCTTGGATTTCAAAAGCAAAGCGTATACTAATCTTTTTAGAATATACAACTAATTTTATTTTTATTGTTTATTATTCCGTTTTCGCGAAGAAAAACCTACATTTATTATGAGCCCTCCGCGAGGGCTCCCGGCATCCCAAATGGGATTTGAATGAGCCCTCCAGGAGGGCTCCCGGCACTGAACGTGTTAATATATATCGTTGGTAACTTGACGTTTTCGGCAGGTATGTTCAGTATCTTAAGAAGGCGGGTGGTCTTAGTTGGGTGTGTAGTGTAGATGCACCTACCCACATGCAATATTTGCACACTATGCATGACCAATAAGGGAATAAACAATTGTTTTTTGCACGTAAATAGGTATACAACGTGCCGCTACAATGGCGACACACGAGTTGGGCTACTGGCCAGGAATAATAAAAATATAAAAACATAAAATACGGCCTGCGCCGCTCGCCGACATATATGGCTCTCTCTTTCCGTCAATTCGCCTAATCTTTGCACGTTATTCGTTTTTATTTCATTGATGCGATGTTATGATCCGTGACCAGCAAATAACCCCTGCGCTACAATTCTTTAAGTAAGTTGGCTCCAAGATGTTATTTTAGAAAATTATAAATTAATTAATAAATAATAGCGTTTAATGAAATTAAAATATGCTGCATATACGGTTATGCGAAAACGCAAAACCGTATATGCGTGTTAAATCAATGTCACCATTAAAGCGCCACGCTGTATACGAGGGTGACACTGAAAGTTCATAGAAAATCAAAAACTGAACAAACTGGCAAGTTGATTAGTTTTATTTTATATTTTCAAAATAGTGTCCATTTACATCAATACATCGCTGCATCCGATGGAACCACTGAGAAAAGCACTTTCCCACTCGTCCTTAGGGGTCTCATCGACGGCATTTTGAAACGCAGCCACTGCTTCCTCGGCGTCCATAAAACGTTTTCCTCGAAGTTTTTCTTTTATTTTCGGAAATAAATAAAAATCGCAAGGTCGGGGCTATAGGGCGGGTGACCCAGTAATTCCACGTCTGACGTCGCCAAGTAGTCGATTGTTTGCTTGGCGGTGTGCGACGAGGCGTTGTCGTGGTGAAGGATCCTACTACGAGGACGTTTCTCCCGAACTTTTTCCAAGACAAGTGGAAAACAATTGTTAGTGTATCACTCTGCAGTAACTGTTTTTCGATCCTCTAAAAAAATTGTTGCGTAATGACCTGTCCTTCCGAAGAACGAGGCCCCAATCTTTTTTCCCACGCCTTGACCTCTCTTCACTTCAGTTGGCAACTCCTCGGAAGGAAACACTCAGACAGCAGACTGTTTCTTAGTTTCAGGATCATAACAATAAATCCAGCTTTCGTCACCAGTAAGTATGTCGAACACAGCATTTGAGTCACCTCCGTTAAATCTTTGAACCATATCACGACACCAATCAACGACGGAGCTTTTGGGCCTCTGTCAAATTTTGAGGTATCCACCGGGCACAAAGCTTCCTGACCGCTAAATGTTTGTGAAGGATTTTGTGCACTTGACTCATACCGATGCACTATGGGCCAGAAGTGCCAGAACCGTGCGTACCGTCTCAAAAATCTGTAACTTATTTGTTTATTGAAGTAAATAGCTGAAATTTGGCACGTAGTATCTCCAGAGTATACCTAGTCTTGCCATAAATAATGTCACGAAGAAAAAAACATTTTTTTTTTATTGCAATTAATATTTATTACTTTTACAGTGTGTTAGTTTAATACATAAATATAAAACAATTTAAAATATAAAAAGCTTATTCGAAGTGGTCTCCATTGGCTGCAATAGTCTTTTAAACTTTGAGGCCAGTTATCAATAGAAGCACGCACTCTTTCCATGGGAAAATTCTTCACTGCCAATCGTATGGATTGTTTTAGGGACTCCAAATTATCATGGCGTTTAGAGCAAGCCGTACTCTCTAAAACTGATCATAAATCATAATCCAGCGGATTAAGATCGGGACTAGACGACGGCCAGTCTCCAGCTCTGATGAAGTCTGAAACGTTCACTTCCAACCAAGACTGCGTGGACCGAGCTTTATGACCCGGCGCCGAGAAGGACCATACTTGGTTATTGAACATGCCGTTGTTAAGGACGCCGGAAAGAAATGCTGCCGCCCTGCCAAGAAGATATTAATGACCCAGGCCCATAAGGAGGCAAGAGTAAGTTTTTGCCTAGAATATTATAATTTTGACTGGGCAAACAATATCGTCATATTTGTAGAAGAAAAAAGCTTCCGGTCGGATATGGACGAAAAATATTATGGCGCAATCGCAATGAGCGCTATGTGGAGGTGAATACTTTGCCAAATCGGGCAAGTGGAAGAATATCTCTCAATTTTTGGGGATGGTTGAGCTCAATGGGACCGGGTGAGCTGGTGCAGGTTAGCGGGCGCATGACTGGGGAACAGTACGTCGAAATTTAACGGGACGTGATGATCCCCACCGTGCGCCTGCACTACCCAGAGGGCATTATTTACTTGTGCCAAGACAACTGCCGCGTGCACACCTGCAGGGTGGTGCAGGAGTGGTTCGCGGTACAGGATGACGTCGTCCGCCTGCCATGCCCTGCAAAGAGCCCCGACTTAAACCCAATCGAGAATCTATGGGGTCTCTCATGGTTCTCGATTAGGATGCGTCAGAAATCCGCAACAATGAAAACTTGCGGCGAGAAGCCCATACTACATGGGAGCATTTCAGAGGCAAGGACACTTGCTGGAACATGGTGGCCGGCATGAAGGACAGGCTGGACGCCGTTTTAGAAGCGCAAGGTGGTCCGACCAAATATTAAATATATATTATTATATTGTTAAGTACGAGGTGCATTCAATAAGTACCTAGCCTCATCGCCAGAGGGCGCTGTAGTTTCGAAAGAGTTTTACCACAGTGTAGCACATTCTTTTTTAATTCTTTTTTCAAATTTTCATTCCAATCCCTTCATTTCTTTTAATTTGACAACTTATGGAAGCGAACGTGTCGATCGGTTTTACAAAAATGGAAAAAGAGCAATATCGTTCGGTGATTCGATTCCTATTTTTGGAAGGGAAAACGCGCATCGAAATCAAAGAGCGCTTGGATGCTGTGTACGGTGACTCTTCTCCGTCGATGGCCACCGTCAAGAATTGATTCAACGAGTTTGCACGTGGCCGTACGTCGGTTTTTGATGAACCACGTCCAGGTGCACCGAAAACAGCTGCTACGGAGGAAAACATTAAAAAAATCCATGATCTCGTATTGGCAGATCGCCGATTGAAGGTTCGGGAGCTAGCTGAGACTGTAGGCATTTCAGAAGGAACAGTGCATCATATTCTTCACGAGGAACTCGGCATGAGAAAGCTGTCGGCGCGATGGGTGCCGCGTTTACTCACACCAGAAAACAAGCGCAACCGTGAGACCACATCGGAGACGTGTTTGGCGCTGTTTAAGCGGAATCCAGCGGAGTTTTTGCGTCGTTTTGTGACCGTCGATGAAACCTGGATCCACTGGTACACACCAGAGACCAAGGAGCAATCAAAACAATGGATCCAGACCGGGGAACGTGCTCCAAAGAAGGCGAAAACTGTAAAATCGGCCGGAAAAGTTATGGCCACCGTTTTCTGGGATTCACAAGGTGTGATCTACATCGATTACCTCGAGAAGGGTAAAACAAGTACAGGGCATTACTATGCCGATTTATTGGGCCGATTCGACGCCGAATTAAAGAAAAAGCGACCCCATCTGGCGAAGAAAAAAGTGCTGTTTCACCACGACAACGCACCGGTTCACACGTCTGCCGTTGCCATTGCCAAATTGGTCGAATTACGCTACGAATTGCTGCCCCATCCACCGTATTCTCCAGATTTGGCCCCTTGTGACTTCTTTCTGTTTCCTAATCTGAAAAAATCACTCGCCGGGAATAGATATGGATCAAATGAGGAGGTCATCGCCGCCACGGAGGCCTATTTTGCAGAGTTTGACAAAAACAATTTTTCGGACGGGTTAAAAAAGTTGGAGCATCGCTGGGCTAAGTGTATCGAACTAAAAGGAGACTATGTTGAAAAATAAATTGCCACTTTTCCAAAATTTTCGTTTACTTTTTGTAGGCTAAGTATTTATTGAATGACCCTCGTATATATTTTTTTATTTCATTTCATTTCAACAATAATTTTATAATAATATTAATAAATAAATACCTATATTTGCTTATGTTTGTATTGTTATGTACAGTATCTATGGTTATTAGAGTTTAATTTATGTAAGTAACTTTTTATTTATTATTTAATAATAATTTACTGTTTTGGCAACGCGTTACGCTCCTATGTATGTAGTTGTATTTCATAACAACTGAGAGGTCGGCCTCTCAGTTGCTATGAAATATAACTACATCGGTCGGTAGTTGCTACACAAGATCGGTCTTGTTGCGTATTTCTGAGGTCAAGTTTGGGCTCTTTTATGTCATGGCATATTCTTTGTCGCTAATAAGACCCGAGTGAACTTAGTTTAGTCTACAACACTATAGGCAGTACACTCAATGTCTGACACCGTGTCTGAACACTTAGACACTCGGTGTCGCAAGGTGTAGGTATTCGTTGAGTTTATGAGTGATGACGAACTCGCGATTCTACGGCACTAGTACCTAAATAATGCACTTCGTTCACCCGGGTTTCCGTAGGAACCTATCCTATGTCATCCAAGTCATAGCCAACTTTCACTGAAATCCGTTCAACCGTTAAGGCGTGAAAAGTAACAAACATCCAGCCATCCATTCTCACAAACTTTCACATTAAATAGTAGCACAGTTTTACAATCCATAAGTTGTATTTTAATATTGTAATTATTTTATTTATCAAAATAAAGGTATTTAGGTATTTCCAACCACTCTTTCTCAAACGCTTATTCTTCCATTGGTCGATTTGGGAAATACGCCAGACATGTTCTTCGTTGATGTTGCGTCATAATAAACTAGCTTCCTCCCTGGCTTCCCCAGGCTTCAAACTATCTCCATATTTTTCATAACAATTGGCCAGCGGTCGGCAGCGGTTTGGCCGTGAAGGCGTAACAGACAGACAAAGTTACTTTCGCATGTATAATAATAGTATGGATAATTCTTCTAATAACGTGTTAACCTTTTGAACGCCAGAGTATAAACGTATCGCCGTACCCCTGACGCCAGGCCACTTTTCTGTCAAATGACCTTCATAAAAAATAGGGATTCCAAAACTTATATCGATATACAACTGAGTTTTTATTTTCGTCTTTAATTTTCTAATAAACCGTACTCACGACACTGAAATTTTATTTAACCTGCCACTATATTCCAGTATAGTAATCTTTACACAGCATTTAACAGAGACTATCAATGAAAAAGCAGATATTAGAAAACTAAAAAAATATATTTATTACTATATGGTTACAACACTATTCAACATGACTTGTCATGGTATTGTGACAATGGCGTTGCTTGCCAGTCAATTTTATGAAATTCTCGCATCGAATTAGGGATGTTACAGTGTACACGTTGATTATCGATTCTAATAAGTATTCTTATCTAATATAATACCTATCCATATCTAAAATACGCAAGGATTTTAATGTAGTAATAAAAAAAAATTGAAATCAGTATTTTAATTACTGTTTTTTTTTTACATGTAAAAAATACGCAGAAATAATTTAAAAACCAACAGTTACATATACCTAATAATTATTATTACGAATCAGTCTTACAATATCACAAATCTTTATCAAAATGTACCTAATAATATACTAGGAAGAACAGTTTAGTACCTAATAATAATAATAAGTATTGATTCCGCTTCCGAGAACTCTACGTCATCTCCAATTCCTTCTAATATTCGAAACAGTTCTTCGGTAGTCATTACACTCATGATCGCAGTTTATAATATAACTAACTTACACGATATTTTAATAATAAATAAATACAAAAAAAAAATTAAAGCACTTCACTAAACTTAATCGCCTGCGCTTACGACGTCACCGCTGTGTCATACATTTATGACTATGGCGTACAGGGGACTGATAATATTGGTTTGCGCTAGGGATGCGCAAGAGATGAGTTTAACAAGTGTCGATATTAGACATTTGCATATTTTATTTTTGATTGTGTAGCTAGAGGCAGGGTTGTATAAGGCTAAGTTGTTTTAAAAATACGTTTTATTTCTCCTGGTACCAACTTAAAGAAACGTTCTTTAGTTCGGTTTGATTTGGTCCATCGATCGTTAAACGTTGTTATAAGCCATTTTTGAATACGTTTCACAACTAATTCACTTTTTTCAGACGACAAATGGTGGTGTTCTTCTAAGAATTTTTGAATATCTTCTGATTTTGTTCCATGATCAATGAAAAATTCGCATAATACAAAATATACCAAAATATACCGCGTAGAGGCACAACAAATTCACTCATTTTGATTTTACTTCTAGCTACTACTTTTTTTACCGAGGTTGGTGAAGACTATATTATGTCAAAGCACACTAATGTACTGGTAAATGACAACGTAAATCAATAACTTTTATTCAGTCGTGTGAAAAAATATTATTATCTAGTGTCAATACCCTCATCGGTCGTTGTACAAGTAACTGCTGTTTGTTGTTGCTCCACCTAAATATCGAAAATTCGTGCAAAAAGCGTGTGAAAGTGCAGTGTCAAGTGCAAATCGGATAGACAAACTTTGCCACAATTGGCTTGCTGAAAAACTGTGGTGATCTAGTGCGTAGTCTTAAAAATCTAGACGAAATTAAATCTAGAAAGATTCCCGCCTACCGTCAATCGTGAGTTATAAGTTATAACAGCACAGCGCGTTAAAACGCGGAAGCGCCCAATAAAGCACGGCGCTTACGACATTCTTCTCGCGAACCAGCTCGCACCGGCTGTCGGCATCCACAGCGGGCCTTTTTTAGTGTGCGATTTTACTTTCCAAGTTGTATTACATCTGAGAGGGCCTTTGTTAGTGTGCCGTTTTGGGAACCATAACACTGAACTGCGTAAGTGACAGACTACACTACTTGAGAATAATAAAAATTAAGACATCATGGATCAACTAACGCGTTCGTGGGGTTGCTGTGCCGTCGATGATGAATCTGCGGAATTTATTAACTGCATTAAATGTAACAAGTCTTATCATTTCGATTGTCAATCTATTCAGATAATCTCAACCGATTCAGCAGATTATCGCCGATGGAAATGTTCGGGTTGTATGAGCGTCTTTTCGAACACCTCCAAAACGGAAGGTACGTCTAATCGGAATGTTTCCACTACACGAGGAAACAAGAGGCTTGCTTTAAACTCACCCCCGCAGACATCACTGGTAACCACTGAAGACGTGCGCACCATTATTCAGGAAGTTATGAAGACTGAGTTCGCTTCCTTGCTTCAGCAAATTAATAACAGCATACTTAGTGTGGTACACAAAGAACTTGAACCAATTAGGCATGATATTAAAGAACTGACTGCATCATTAGAATTTCACACTAAAGAGTTTGAGGATTATCAATCGGAACACAAAGCGTTAAAAACCGCTTTAAAGGACATTACCAAAGAAAATGATAATCTTAGTCAATCAATGTCAGAATTAAAGCTACGCATAAATTATATGGAACAGCAATCACGCTCAAGCAATGTAGAAATCCAATGTCTACCAGAAAATAAGCAGGAGAATCTTAATACTGTCGTGAAGCAGCTGGGGTCAGTGGTCGGATGCGCGCTAAGTGACAATGATATTCTTCACTGTACCCGCGTAGCCAAACTCCAAGCCACCAATACTCGCCCGCGGTCTATCGTCGTGCAACTGGCCTCCCCGAGAACTCGTGATAATCTTCTGGCGTCGGTAATCAATTACAATAAAGAAAAGAAAAATAATACTGACAAACTCAATAGTGCCGATCTTGGGATAGCTGGAGACAGAAGACCAGTATATGTGCTCGAACATTTGTCTTCTTCTAATAAAGCGCTTCACGCTGCTACTAGACAAAAAGCAAAAGAGAAGGGATACAGATTCGTATGGGTACGAAACGGCAGGATTTTTGTCAGAAAGACCGGAAGCCGACCATATTCTCAATAAAGATTTAGACACTCTAGATAAGTTAACATGATTCGCTTATTTTCGTTTTTCTCTCTTTTTTTTACTAAATATACATGTACTTTTACTATAATATTTAACAGAATTCGATAATTTACAAATATTTTATCAAAACTGTAGAGGTTTAAGAACAAAAACGCATATTGTTAGTCGCAATGTGTATTGTAATAACTATGATATAATAATTCTTTCAGACTTGGCTTAATGACACCGTGCAAAGCAGCGAGCTATTCGACGACAGGTACGTGGTTTACCGACGAGACAGAGAAAGTTCTGGTTTGCAAAGTGGTAAAGAGGGCGGAGGAGTTTTAATAGCTGTCAAAAAATGTTTCAATTCTAAGCGTGCGGTGCAATTCGAAAGTAACTGTGAAGACCTTTGGGTTCTTTTGGATCTCCCTGCCGCTCGCCCTGCCCGTCGAATAGCTCTCTGTGCAGTATATTTGCCACCTCCGGTCCGCATTTCTTACTTGGAACAATTCTTGGATAAGTGTAATGCTGCCTTTGAACACCTTAATGATTCTCACGTATGTATTACAGGCGATTTCAATTTAGGTAATATTGACTGGAAAATGATCCGCAATTCAAATAATAACCTTAAGCTACTCAATACTAGCGAAGCTTTGTTAGATTTTACATATGTCAACAAACTCATGCAATTTAACAACGTAAATAATACCCCGGGTCGCATACTCGATCTGGTACTATGTAACCACTCATTGTGTAATGTAAGCAAAGGTATTAGTTCAATTTGTAATATTGATCAGCATCATCCACCTCTAGACATTGTAATTTCTCTAAAGAAAGAAGCCAAACTTCCATATAATACAGTCACTGGAAGACCCAACTTCCATAAAACGAGTTACATACCGATCCGTAACTACTTAAAAGAACTGGACTGGGAGGAACTGTTTGAGGGACAGCACGGCGTTAATGAGATGATACGAATATTTTACGATTATATTAATGGGGCGATACTAAAGTTTGTACCTACTCGAGTACCCAAGAAAAGAAAATACCCACCATGGTTTAACCAAAAACTAATTAAGATGTTAAATTCAAAAAATAATATCAGAAAACGCTACAATGTTGTAAACATAGAACCCGTTAGATAAAATTCAATTAAAATAATTAGCAAGCGCTGCTGTGACTTCGCTGCTGTCTGTTACAATAATTATTTAAAGCAAATGGAAGCCGAACTTGTAAATAACCCCAAGCTGTTATGGACCTATATAAAATCCAAGCGGGGCGGGTCTAGCACGTACCCTATATCTATGACCGACGGTATTAATAGGTCTTCTGATGGGACAGAGATATGTGAGTTTTTTGCATCCTATTTTTCTTCTGTCTATAGTTCTGCTCAGGACGAGCATAATAAACATGATGCGACCCTTTTAAACAACCTTCAAAACTATAGTTTGGGTTTATCCAATATTATTATTAGTCATGAAACTATATTCAAGAAGTTAAAAAGTCTAGATTGTAGCAAGGGTGCAGGGCCTGATGAAATACCACCGATCTTCATCTATGAGTGTGCAACCGAGCTGGTTATTCCCCTATCACTTATCTTCAATAAATCTTTGGCATCTGGCGTTTTCCCTTCAAAATGGAAGGTGGCTAAGGTTGTGCCCATCCACAAAACGAACAATGATGATGATGTTTCTAACTACAGACCCATATCGATCTTATCGACTCTTGCTAAGGTCTTTGAATCTCTCATATGTCCTTATATTCAAAAACACTTAAAACTATACTTGAGTGAAGAGCAACATGGCTTTGTGGAGTCTAGGTCTACAAGTACTAATCTTGTTCTGTTCACGGAACTGTTAGCGAGAACAATTGACTCGGGTTACCAAGCTAATGTTATTTACACAGACTTTAGTAAAGCTTTCGACAAAGTCTCACATTGTATATTAATTGGCAAATTACGAGCACACGGTATTACTGGATCACTGCTTTCATGGCTAGGTTCATACCTTGTGGATAGGTCTTTCTTTGTAGTGGTCAACGGTTTTCATTCAACTTCGCGATATATTTCGTCGGGCGTGCCGCAGGGATCACATTTGGGCCCGGTTTTATTTAATTACTTTATAAACGACATCCCTAACTGTTTTCACAACTCAAGTTTATTTATGTATGCCGATGACCTAAAATTTGTTAAAATTGTTAAATCGAAAGACGATACCCTCGAATTACAGTGGGATCTGGATAGGCTGATCCATTGGTGTGACACGAATGATATGCACTTAAATTCAGGCAAATGCTATCACATAAAATTCACGAGAAATCACAATTTAATTGAACATAATTATTTTATTAATGGGGTCAAAGTTGGCGAACTGGACACAATCAGAGACCTTGGTGTCACATTTGATAAAAAATTAACCTTTATTCCGCACGTAGACAATATCATAAAAAAGTCCTCTAAAATGCTAGGCTTTGTTATAAGAAACTCCAAACATTTTAAGTGTTCGAAGACTAAAATAATGCTATATAATTGTCTAATTCGAAGTGTTTTGGAGTACTGTAGTGTAATTTGGCGACCGCAGTATGCCTCACATTCGTTGCGGCTAGAACGTATTCAAAAACTATTTCTATGGCATCTAGCGTTTTCCAGCGGCTTGGCAAAAAAAATTCGTTCCTATAGTAATAGACTAAAACACTACAATATGATCTCCCTGGAAAAAAGGCGACGACTAAATGACGCAATGTTTGTGTGCAAAGTAATGTCCCATAAAATTGACTGCCCCCAGATATTGAACACTTTCAACTTCCGTGCGCCCTCAAGAATTCCTCGCAATCCAATAACACCACTGAGTCCACCACAAAGTAGAACGGTTTTAGGCGCTAATTCTCCATTTGCAAGATTTTGTAAGGTAGTGAATAATTGTAGCGATCAAATTGATCTGCACTTTGACTCTCTAAACAAATTGAAAGCTAAAATTTACAAATGTCTTCCGAATTTAGATTAAGTACTTTCTGGCATATAATGAAACATGTTTTTTTTTTCTCTCTCCAATAGTTTAAGTTTCCATTTGACCTATGTCTTCATACAACTTAAATTTACATATAACTTTCATTTAACTTTAGTCACGTAGTTTAAGCTTTAGTTCTAAGTTAAATTCTTATTGTTCTCTCTTGTTGTTTTCCTTGTACAACCAGTATGCATGCGGAGTTCACCTATAAGTGATTGTTACACTAATTTGTTACATTTTTTTACCTTATCTGTTACCCTAAGCATATTACCAGTATAAACAGTTGTTGGTGAACCAATATAAATAAATAAATTATCACGTTCCTAACCACTATCTATGAAGGTGGTTAGTACTGATATAATGTACAATAACAACTTTAACTACCATTTCCTCCCTTTTCCTTCACCGCGATAGAGAAATACATAAACTACATGAGAAACATGTAATTCACACAGTGATAACAAAACATTAACCACATCTGACCGAACGATAAAAATAAATTAATACATTACCCAATACTCCCACCTTACCTAAAGATTAAGTAAATAGATAATATTATTTAAGAAAAAAAGGTCAAAGTAATCTAAATATCCAAAAACCTCATCAACCACAACTAAAATAATTTTTGGTATATTTTGTATTTTCCCCCCATCGGGCATTTTTCGTTTCATTTCAAGGGGGGGCAGATTCGGGCAATTTTATTTTTGCCCTGACTTCTATATTAGCTGCTCTATGTGATGCTATCAAAATTACGACATGGGCAGACACTGCTAACTGTCAAACGTCTATGTGAAGTTTCTAATAAGGATAGAATATTAGGTCCTGAAATAAAAATTCTATACCTCCCCAGTTTTCACATGGTGGTTTCAATGGTCCACTTAAATTATTTTGAAATGGAGTACTTCATAACCATTCTAACCATATATCACACTTACAAATTTTCTGTGAAAATAATGAAAATATGACCAAGTAAACTGGTGGAATTGCGTTCTACATAATTGACATAATTTTGAGCGTCAACTTGCAAGCCTTAGTCTAATAGTAAAAATGAGAAATAGTATATTTTAACTGCAATATAATATGCATTGGACATTCAGTTAGACATTTGCATTAACAAAATATTCAATATAGAAAAAACCTTCCATTACGAAAACCTATTTTTGAGACGGTACGCACGGTTCTGTCCCATAGTGCGACGCCTAAGCTTGTCCGAATCTGCTAATATGTCACCCCTCTGTCAGTCTCTATCATACGCCGCACAACACTGATGTTATCTTCAGTCGTCGCCGTAGAACGCCGTCCCTCACGCAGAACATCGGTGAGATTAGTGCGACCACGTTTAAACTCATTAAACCAGTTGTAAACAGTGGCACGAGATGGGGCTTCATCGTGAAAGGTCAATCCAAGTCTATCATAACTTTCTAGTCAACAAGAAAGTTATGATAGACTTCGATTGACCTAAATCATAAATGATAAATGACATCGAAAGTCATAAAAAATCATTGTACGAAAATTTTCTCGCGTTAAATTCATGCTGACGTGACGCAGACAATTTTCAATTAGCCGCCAAATCGTAAACAAACGAATAAAATACATACACAATAATATTGGCAAAGAGTTTCATTTTCAAAGTTTGAACTTATTTTTTTATTATATAGTTTACAAGTGGCCAGTTCTAAGAACTTTCAGTGTTACCCTCGTAATGAATCTTACACTTTCTCTCTGTTGGTTGAATTTTAATTTTTTTAAATTGAAAATATTTATTTCAGAAAAAGGACACAGTAATCGATACAAGTCCATATTATGTTAGTAAGTAGATATTTATAGATACGTTAGTAAAAATTAAAATACGAGGCGACACTGAAAATTTTTTTGGAACTGGCCACTTGTAAACATACAGGTTGATTGGAAGATGGGTGCAAAGCTTTAAGTCAATGATAGTACAGACAATTTAGAACCATTTAAGTCATGGTTTTCTTAGACGAAGTCTTACCAATTTTTTTTTACCTAATTTTTATATTCTTTTTCGAAAATTCCCAAAATTTTAAGTAAACTGTTTATTTGTGGCCAAATTGAATGATAAATGAATTCATTTTTATTTAATTTAATTAAAGTAATGTGTAAGCAATCTAGCTAAACGTTTTAGGCTTCTGTGTCACATTAGACATTTTTTTACAGGAATTAAAAAAAAAAAAACTTTTTGTAAACCTTATTTAAAAAAAAAAAAATGCGAGTGTGCTTTTTTGACATGCTTGATAATCGCTCTTTCTTTTGAGGTATTATTTACGCGGATATGATACCGCAAAAGAAAGAGCGATTGTCAAGCATGTTTTCAAAAAGGTTTCAACAAAAAAAAACACCCTCGATTTTTTTTATTGCAATGAATTATTATTGCAATTCATAATCAATATTTTAGTGCGGTATAGAGCGATATTTAATATTTTCACTTAGTAATATTGAAAAAATCAAAACAGCGAAATATTTGGTAGACATTTGCGACGACGTCAAGTTAACTGTTAGCACGTACCAAGCCACGGCGCGGGCTGCGAGCTGGGCGGCGGCGGCGGCGGCGGGAAGGCGCCCGGCGGCGGCGGCAGCGACACGGGCAGCTCGCCTGCGGAGCATTCGGTACACTACGGCTGTCTGGGAGCGAGGCCGCCACATATCGCTCCGAGTCACAACCATCATAACAATTGTAGCAGCAGCATTTGACGGTGTCTATCCTACAATGTGTCTAACCTATCAACGCGCGTTATTCAGGATGAAATGGAATAGGTGCGCCAAATTAAAACATCTCAACGTGTTATGAAGTAAATTTAGAGCAAGTCATTAAGAAAAGGGATGCACATACGTGCGCGTAGACGAACGACTTAACAACGTAGTCGCGCGCCCCTTTTATCGTAGGAACGGTCAAAATTAGGTAAATACGTAAATTAGTTTAACGCATGCCAAATTGCTTTATGTTGGGGACTCTGAATCGATGAATGGATTGCTTAAAATGGATAACTACATTAATTTTCTTCTAAAAGTCTTCCATGGTGTAATAAATGAATAAAAAATAAATTATCTAATTGGCTTCAAAAAAAAAATTACTGGACCGACGACTATTCGTGTCTACTTAAAGGCAATAACTTAGTTTGCACTATGCTAAGACGATAATCACATATTTTTCAAGAATTTAGATTTGGGAAATGACAATTTATAATGATTATGTAACAGTAACTGCAACTCGTATTTCGATTTGGCGCAAGTTTTCAATTTCATCCTGTATAAACTCCGTAGGCGTTTAACGTAGGTTAAGTAAGATTGTTACTAACACAATGGACCTCATT
This sequence comes from Apamea monoglypha, assembly GCA_911387795.2. Classification (NCBI taxonomy): domain Eukaryota; kingdom Metazoa; phylum Arthropoda; class Insecta; order Lepidoptera; family Noctuidae; genus Apamea; species Apamea monoglypha. Next base: position 333,863 of record OU426925.1, read on the forward strand.
TGTAGTCTGAACAAATAAATGATTATTATTATTAGCACAGCGAGACTTCGTTGGTCCATCTATTTGTCACAGATGCAAAAAGGTAGTTCCTAATGCTATCGACTTGAAATTTAGAGCAATTTTATATAAGGTGTTAAAAAATTAACTTTAAGAATTTAGTGTAAGTACTTACTCATATCAAAAAACTAATACGTACAAAAAAAAATTTTTTTCGAGTGTTTTTACCTTTTCATATAAAAAATAACCATTTAGTAAAACATTTTTATGTGCGCTGTACGCAGGGCTGCGCTTACGGCTCGGCGCTCGAGCACCGCGCGGCCCGCTTCCCCTACCCGCGGCTCCCACCAACCCTTCCCGCCCACTTTAGTCGTCCGATATCTGTCGCGCGGTAAGGGTGTGCTGTCGTGTGTCTTCTCGCTACATCCGCGCAACTGCACTTATTCTAATCGGGATTATTTAGATATGATAAGTGTGTTATGTCATGACCGGTGAGAGTTTGGCCGCAGCACGTAACCGATACCGTGAACTTTATGGTGACCAACGACGAGTGCCTGCTGTCCAAACTATCCTGGGGTCTACCAGCGCTTATTAGACTATGGCCAGTTTCGTCCTCGTCAAGCAGATGCTGGTAGGTCACGGCTCGCCGGTGACATTGAAGATCGAGTGTTGGACTATTTCAACGACAATCCACACGCGAGCACATGTGACGCAGGGCGGGACTTAGGAATAAATAAGTCGCGTTACTGCCTGGAATGCGCTGCATGAAGAAAGCCAACATCCGTACCACTTTTTAAGAGTATAGGGTAAATTGCCAGTCCAAAGCCTGAAAAATGTGATGGGAAAATTAGAATCAGCTGTTTACGAATTTGCGCTGTCGCAGGGGTGAACGAACTCGAGCGCGCGGCCGTGCGGCGCCACGCCAGCGGCGGCTTACACGGTGTACAGTGCGCATATTCAATAAATTTGTGCGTAGTGAAAATATTTCATATATTTGAAACGGATCGTTATTTAGAAAAAACATTTTCGTGATTATTTTTCATTTAATAATCCAAAGAACTCCTCAACTATCTTAAAGTTAAATTTTTAACACCTTATATACATAATGCTTCTGCGGGGCGGCGCGTGTTGAACGAAAGACGAACAGGGCGATCAGCTCATGTACTGAGCAGTGTGCTGTGTGTACGTACGTGGCGCGATGTGCGGCGGCGGCATGATGGCGCGGGGTGGCGCGTGTTGCGCGAACAGGGCGGTCAGCTCATGTACTGAGCAGTGTGCTGTGTGTACGTACGTGGCGCGATGTGCGGCGGCGGCATGATGGCGCGGTGCGGCGCGTGTTGCGCGAACAGGGCGGTCAGCTCATGTACTGAGCAGTGTGCTGTGTGTACGTACGTGGCGCGACGTGCGGCGGCGGCATGATGGCGCGGGGCGGCGCGTGTTGCGCGAACAGGGCGGTCAGCTCATGTACTGAGCAGTGTGCTGTGTGTACGTACGTGGCGCGATGTGCGGCGGCGGCATGATGGCGCGGGGCGGCGCGTGTTGCGCGAACAGGGCGGTCAGCTCATGTACTGAGCAGTGTGCTGTGTGTACGTACGTGGCGCGATGTGCGGCGGCGGCATGATGGCGCGGGGCGGCGCGTGTTGCGCGAACAGGGCGGTCAGCTCATGTATTGAGCAGTGTGCTGTGTGTACGTACGTGGCGCGATGTGTGGCGGCGGCATGATGGCGCGGGGCGGCGCGTGTTGCGCGAACAGGGCGGTCAGCTCATGTACTGAGCAGTGTGCTGTGTGTACGTACGTGGCGCGATGTGCGGCGGCGGCATGATGGCGCGGGGCGGCGCGTGTTGCGCGAACAGGGCGGTCAGCTCATGTACTGAGCAGTGTGCTGTGTGTACGTACGTGGCGCGATGTGCGGCGGCGGCATGATGGCGCGGGGCGGCGCGTGTTGCGCGAACAGGGCGGTCAGCTCATGTACTGAGCAGTGTGCTGTGTGTACGTACGTGGCGCGATGTGCGGGGGCGGCGCGTGTTGCGCGAACAGGGCGGTCAGCTCATGTACTGAGCAGTGTGCTGTGTGTACGTACGTGGCGCGATGTGCGGCGGCGGCATGATGGCGCGGGGCGGCGCGTGTTGCGCGAACAGGGCGGTCAGCTCATGTACTGAGCAGTGTGCTGTGTGTACGTACGTGGCGCGATGTGCGGCGGCGGCATGATGGCGCGGGGCGGCGCGTGTTGCGCGAACAGGGCGGTCAGCTCATGTACTGAGCAGTGTGCTGTGTGTACGTACGTGGCGCGATGTGCGGCGGCGGCATGATGGCGCGGGGCGGCGCGTGTTGCGCGAACAGGGCGGTCAGCTCATGTACTGAGCAGTGTGCTGTGTGTACGTACGTGGCGCGATGTGCGGCGGCGGCATGATGGCGCGGGGCGGCGCGTGTTGCGCGAACAGGGCGGTCAGCTCATGTACTGAGCAGTGTGCTGTGTGTACGTACGTGGCGCGATGTGCGGCGGCGGCATGATGGCGCGGGGCGGCGCGTGTTGCGCGAACAGGGCGGTCAGCTCATGTACTGAGCAGTGTGCTGTGTGTACGTACGTGGCGCGATGTGCGGCGGCGGCATGATGGCGCGGGGCGGCGCGTGTTGCGCGAACAGGGCGGTCAGCTCATGTACTGAGCAGTGTGCTGTGTGTACGTACGTGGCGCGATGTGCGGCGGCGGCATGATGGCGCGGGGCGGCGCGTGTTGCGCGAACAGGGCGGTCAGCTCATGTACTGAGCAGTGTGCTGTGTGTACGTACGTGGCGCGATGTGCGGCGGCGGCATGATGGCGCGGGGCGGCGCGTGTTGCGCGAACAGGGCGGTCAGCTCATGTACTGAGCAGTGTGCTGTGTGTACGTACGTGGCGCGATGTGCGGCGGCGGCATGATGGCGCGGGGCGGCGCGTGTTGCGCGAACAGGGCGGTCAGCTCATGTACTGAGCAGTGTGCTGTGTGTACGTACGTGGCGCGATGTGCGGCGGCGGCATGATGGCGCGGGGCGGCGCGTGTTGCGCGAACAGGGCGGTCAGCTCATGTACTGAGCAGTGTGCTGTGTGTACGTACGTGGCGCGATGTGCGGCGGCGGCATGATGGCGCGGGGCGGCGCGTGTTGCGCGAACAGGGCGGTCAGCTCATGTACTGAGCAGTGTGCTGTGTGTACGTACGTGGCGCGATGTGCGGCGGCGGCATGATGGCGCGGGGCGGCGCGTGTTGCGCGAACAGGGCGGTCAGCTCATGTACTGAGCAGTGTGCTGTGTGTACGTACGTGGCGCGATGTGCGGCGGCGGCATGATGGCGCGGGGCGGCGCGTGTTGCGCGAACAGGGCGGTCAGCTCATGTACTGAGCAGTGTGCTGTGTGTACGTACGTGGCGCGATGTGCGGCGGCGGCATGATGGCGCGGGGCGGCGCGTGTTGCGCGAACAGGGCGGTCAGCTCATGTACTGAGCAGTGTGCTGTGTGTACGTACGTGGCGCGATGTGCGGGGGCGGCGCGTGTTGCGCGAACAGGGCGGTCAGCTCATGTACTGAGCAGTGTGCTGTGTGTACGTACGTGGCGCGATGTGCGGCGGCGGCATGATGGCGCGGGGCGGCGCGTGTTGCGCGAACAGGGCGGTCAGCTCATGTACTGAGCAGTGTGCTGTGTGTACGTACGTGGCGCGATGTGCGGCGGCGGCATGATGGCGCGGGGCGGCGCGTGTTGCGCGAACAGGGCGGTCAGCTCATGTACTGAGCAGTGTGCTGTGTGTACGTACGTGGCGCGATGTGCGGCGGCGGCATGATGGCGCGGGGCGGCGCGTGTTGCGCGAACAGGGCGGTCAGCTCATGTACTGAGCAGTGTGCTGTGTGTGCGTACGTGGCGCGATGTGCGGCGGCGGCATGATGGCGCGGGGCGGCGCGTGTTGCGCGAACAGGGCGGTCAGCTCATGTACTGAGCAGTGTGCTGTGTGTACGTACGTGGCGCGATGTGCGGCGGCGGCATGATGGCGCGGGGCGGCGCGTGTTGCGCGAACAGGGCGGTCAGCTCATGTACTGAGCAGTGTGCTGTGTGTACGTACGTGGCGCGATGTGCGGCGGCGGCATGATGGCGCGGGGCGGCGCGTGTTGCGCGAACAGGGCGGTCAGCTCATGTACTGAGCAGTGTGCTGTGTGTACGTACGTGGCGCGATGTGCGGCGGCGGCATGATGGCGCGGGGCGGCGCGTGTTGCGCGAACAGGGCGGTCAGCTCATGTACTGAGCAGTGTGCTGTGTGTACGTACGTGGCGCGATGTGCGGCGGCGGCATGATGGCGCGGGGCGGCGCGTGTTGCGCGAACAGGGCGGTCAGCTCATGTACTGAGCAGTGTGCTGTGTGTACGTACGTGGCGCGATGTGCGGCGGCGGCATGATGGCGCGGGGCGGCGCGTGTTGCGCGAACAGGGCGGTCAGCTCATGTACTGAGCAGTGTGCTGTGTGTACGTACGTGGCGCGATGTGCGGGGGCGGCGCGTGTTGCGCGAACAGGGCGGTCAGCTCATGTACTGAGCAGTGTGCTGTGTGTACGTACGTGGCGCGATGTGCGGCGGCGGCATGATGGCGCGGGGCGGCGCGTGTTGCGCGAACAGGGCGGTCAGCTCATGTACTGAGCAGTGTGCTGTGTGTACGTACGTGGCGCGATGTGCGGCGGCGGCATGATGGCGCGGGGCGGCGCGTGTTGCGCGAACAGGGCGGTCAGCTCATGTACTGAGCAGTGTGCTGTGTGTACGTACGTGGCGCGATGTGCGGCGGCGGCATGATGGCGCGGGGCGGCGCGTGTTGCGCGAACAGGGCGGTCAGCTCATGTACTGAGCAGTGTGCTGTGTGTACGTACGTGGCGCGATGTGCGGCGGCGGCATGATGGCGCGGGGCGGCGCGTGTTGCGCGAACAGGGCGGTCAGCTCATGTACTGAGCAGTGTGCTGTGTGTACGTACGTGGCGCGATGTGCGGCGGCGGCATGATGGCGCGGGGCGGCGCGTGTTGCGCGAACAGGGCGGTCAGCTCATGTACTGAGCAGTGTGCTGTGTGTACGTACGTGGCGCGATGTGCGGCGGCGGCATGATGGCGCGGGGCGGCGCGTGTTGCGCGAACAGGGCGGTCAGCTCATGTACTGAGCAGTGTGCTGTGTGTACGTACGTGGCGCGATGTGCGGCGGCGGCATGATGGCGCGGGGCGGCGCGTGTTGCGCGAACAGGGCGGTCAGCTCATGTACTGAGCAGTGTGCTGTGTGTACGTACGTGGCGCGATGTGCGGCGGCGGCATGATGGCGCGGGGCGGCGCGTGTTGCGCGAACAGGGCGGTCAGCTCATGTACTGAGCAGTGTGCTGTGTGTACGTACGTGGCGCGATGTGCGGCGGCGGCATGATGGCGCGGGGCGGCGCGTGTTGCGCGAACAGGGCGGTCAGCTCATGTACTGAGCAGTGTGCTGTGTGTACGTACGTGGCGCGATGTGCGGCGGCGGCATGATGGCGCGGGGCGGCGCGTGTTGCGCGAACAGGGCGGTCAGCTCATGTACTGAGCAGTGTGCTGTGTGTACGTACGTGGCGCGATGTGCGGCGGCGGCATGATGGCGCGGGGCGGCGCGTGTTGCGCGAACAGGGCGGTCAGCTCATGTACTGAGCAGTGTGCTGTGTGTACGTACGTGGCGCGATGTGCGGCGGCGGCATGATGGCGCGGGGCGGCGCGTGTTGCGCGAACAGGGCGGTCAGCTCATGTACTGAGCAGTGTGCTGTGTGTACGTACGTGGCGCGATGTGCGGCGGCGGCATGATGGCGCGGGGCGGCGCGTGTTGCGCGAACAGGGCGGTCAGCTCATGTACTGAGCAGTGTGCTGTGTGTACGTACGTGGCGCGATGTGCGGCGGCGGCATGATGGCGCGGGGCGGCGCGTGTTGCGCGAACAGGGCGGTCAGCTCATGTACTGAGCAGTGTGCTGTGTGTACGTACGTGGCGCGATGTGCGGCGGCGGCATGATGGCGCGGGGCGGCGCGTGTTGCGCGAACAGGGCGGTCAGCTCATGTACTGAGCAGTGTGCTGTGTGTACGTACGTGGCGCGATGTGCGGCGGCGGCATGATGGCGCGGGGCGGCGCGTGTTGCGCGAACAGGGCGGTCAGCTCATGTACTGAGCAGTGTGCTGTGTGTACGTACGTGGCGCGATGTGCGGCGGCGGCATGATGGCGCGGGGCGGCGCGTGTTGCGCGAACAGGGCGGTCAGCTCATGTACTGAGCAGTGTGCTGTGTGTACGTACGTGGCGCGATGTGCGGCGGCGGCATGATGGCGCGGGGCGGCGCGTGTTGCGCGAACAGGGCGGTCAGCTCATGTACTGAGCAGTGTGCTGTGTGTACGTACGTGGCGCGATGTGCGGCGGCGGCATGATGGCGCGGGGCGGCGCGTGTTGCGCGAACAGGGCGGTCAGCTCATGTACTGAGCAGTGTGCTGTGTGTACGTACGTGGCGCGATGTGCGGCGGCGGCATGATGGCGCGGGGCGGCGCGTGTTGCGCGAACAGGGCGGTCAGCTCATGTACTGAGCAGTGTGCTGTGTGTACGTACGTGGCGCGATGTGCGGCGGCGGCATGATGGCGCGGGGCGGCGCGTGTTGCGCGAACAGGGCGGTCAGCTCATGTACTGAGCAGTGTGCTGTGTGTACGTACGTGGCGCGATGTGCGGCGGCGGCATGATGGCGCGGGGCGGCGCGTGTTGCGCGAACAGGGCGGTCAGCTCATGTACTGAGCAGTGTGCTGTGTGTACGTACGTGGCGCGATGTGCGGCGGCGGCATGATGGCGCGGGGCGGCGCGTGTTGCGCGAACAGGGCGGTCAGCTCATGTACTGAGCAGTGTGCTGTGTGTACGTACGTGGCGCGATGTGCGGCGGCGGCATGATGGCGCGGGGCGGCGCGTGTTGCGCGAACAGGGCGGTCAGCTCATGTACTGAGCAGTGTGCTGTGTGTACGTACGTGGCGCGATGTGCGGCGGCGGCATGATGGCGCGGGGCGGCGCGTGTTGCGCGAACAGGGCGGTCAGCTCATGTACTGAGCAGTGTGCTGTGTGTACGTACGTGGCGCGATGTGCGGCGGCGGCATGATGGCGCGGGGCGGCGCGTGTTGCGCGAACAGGGCGGTCAGCTCATGTACTGAGCAGTGTGCTGTGTGTACGTACGTGGCGCGATGTGCGGCGGCGGCATGATGGCGCGGGGCGGCGCGTGTTGCGCGAACAGGGCGGTCAGCTCATGTACTGAGCAGTGTGCTGTGTGTACGTACGTGGCGCGATGTGCGGCGGCGGCATGATGGCGCGGGGCGGCGCGTGTTGCGCGAACAGGGCGGTCAGCTCATGTACTGAGCAGTGTGCTGTGTGTACGTACGTGGCGCGATGTGCGGCGGCGGCATGATGGCGCGGGGCGGCGCGTGTTGCGCGAACAGGGCGGTCAGCTCATGTACTGAGCAGTGTGCTGTGTGTACGTACGTGGCGCGATGTGCGGCGGCGGCATGATGGCGCGGGGCGGCGCGTGTTGCGCGAACAGGGCGGTCAGCTCATGTACTGAGCAGTGTGCTGTGTGTACGTACGTGGCGCGATGTGCGGCGGCGGCATGATGGCGCGGGGCGGCGCGTGTTGCGCGAACAGGGCGGTCAGCTCATGTACTGAGCAGTGTGCTGTGTGTACGTACGTGGCGCGATGTGCGGCGGCGGCATGATGGCGCGGGGCGGCGCGTGTTGCGCGAACAGGGCGGTCAGCTCATGTACTGAGCAGTGTGCTGTGTGTACGTACGTGGCGCGATGTGCGGCGGCGGCATGATGGCGCGGGGCGGCGCGTGTTGCGCGAACAGGGCGGTCAGCTCATGTACTGAGCAGTGTGCTGTGTGTACGTACGTGGCGCGATGTGCGGCGGCGGCATGATGGCGCGGGGCGGCGCGTGTTGCGCGAACAGGGCGGTCAGCTCATGTACTGAGCAGTGTGCTGTGTGTACGTACGTGGCGCGATGTGCGGCGGCGGCATGATGGCGCGGGGCGGCGCGTGTTGCGCGAACAGGGCGGTCAGCTCATGTACTGAGCAGTGTGCTGTGTGTACGTACGTGGCGCGATGTGCGGCGGCGGCATGATGGCGCGGGGCGGCGCGTGTTGCGCGAACAGGGCGGTCAGCTCATGTACTGAGCAGTGTGCTGTGTGTACGTACGTGGCGCGATGTGCGGCGGCGGCATGATGGCGCGGGGCGGCGCGTGTTGCGCGAACAGGGCGGTCAGCTCATGTACTGAGCAGTGTGCTGTGTGTACGTACGTGGCGCGATGTGCGGCGGCGGCATGATGGCGCGGGGCGGCGCGTGTTGCGCGAACAGGGCGGTCAGCTCATGTACTGAGCAGTGTGCTGTGTGTACGTACGTGGCGCGATGTGCGGCGGCGGCATGATGGCGCGGGGCGGCGCGTGTTGCGCGAACAGGGCGGTCAGCTCATGTACTGAGCAGTGTGCTGTGTGTACGTACGTGGCGCGATGTGCGGCGGCGGCATGATGGCGCGGGGCGGCGCGTGTTGCGCGAACAGGGCGGTCAGCTCATGTACTGAGCAGTGTGCTGTGTGTACGTACGTGGCGCGATGTGCGGCGGCGGCATGATGGCGCGGGGCGGCGCGTGTTGCGCGAACAGGGCGGTCAGCTCATGTACTGAGCAGTGTGCTGTGTGTACGTACGTGGCGCGATGTGCGGCGGCGGCATGATGGCGCGGGGCGGCGCGTGTTGCGCGAACAGGGCGGTCAGCTCATGTACTGAGCAGTGTGCTGTGTGTACGTACGTGGCGCGATGTGCGGCGGCGGCATGATGGCGCGGGGCGGCGCGTGTTGCGCGAACAGGGCGGTCAGCTCATGTACTGAGCAGTGTGCTGTGTGTACGTACGTGGCGCGATGTGCGGCGGCGGCATGATGGCGCGGGGCGGCGCGTGTTGCGCGAACAGGGCGGTCAGCTCATGTACTGAGCAGTGTGCTGTGTGTACGTACGTGGCGCGATGTGCGGCGGCGGCATGATGGCGCGGGGCGGCGCGTGTTGCGCGAACAGGGCGGTCAGCTCATGTACTGAGCAGTGTGCTGTGTGTACGTACGTGGCGCGATGTGCGGCGGCGGCATGATGGCGCGGGGCGGCGCGTGTTGCGCGAACAGGGCGGTCAGCTCATGTACTGAGCAGTGTGCTGTGTGTACGTACGTGGCGCGATGTGCGGCGGCGGCATGATGGCGCGGGGCGGCGCGTGTTGCGCGAACAAGGCGGGCGTGAAGCGCCGCGCGCCGCCCGCGCCCCCGCCCGGCGCGGCCTCGCCCAGCTCCGCCATCAGCGACATGTACTCCTCGTCGATCTTAGCCTGCCAACATACGACATTTTTAAGCCAATCAATGTGATGATTGAATTTTAATTTCAGTAGACACTCCTTTAAACTACACTCAGCAGCGGTAAATGCGGCAAAAATAAACATTGTTGTATAATTTTAAAGAGGGAGGAGAACACGGCTAAAATGATGAATGATTGAGTAATGAGGGCTATGCTTGACTATATTAAAAATAGGTACAACTTTATCAAATGCGGAAGTTAAATCTGAAAAAATCCCTGCTACAATTCAATAATTTTTCAAAAAAAATTGAAACTGTGGGTAGAAGCGAAGTTGGTCTATAAATTTTAGGGTCACACCTTTGCAATTTTTCATTGTTGGAAAAATACCCTGCTCAAGGCAGTTGTTAAAGAATGTAGATAGTGGCCCAGCCAATATTTTTATGTGCTTCTTTAAGTATAGCAATAGGGATTTCGTCATATCCTCTGGAGTGCTTGTTAGTCATAGTTTTAATTATTTGTGTTATTTCTTTGGGTGTAGTAGGCGTGAGTGGTGTCCGTTACCCTGGCCAGATGTTGTCGAAAATGGTAATTTGAATCTTATAGATAATTAGATTTGCGGCTTCTGTAATTGTTGCGCACATTTTTAAATTTGTTGCGCTTATAGTTTTTTAATTATTTCACAAAAACATTTCCTGCTGCGGTAACGTTACCCTAGCCAGACCTTTTTCTTTCTAATGGGAATATTTAAATAAAAACTAGCTATAAAATTAGTTGTCTAGATGAAGTAAATGTTGTGCCTTATTTTGTATTCAAGTTTTCTTCGGTTGCGAAGTTATTCGAGATTTTGCTGGAGTAACGTTTCTGGTTTTGCTAGATCTTTGAAACGGTTAAACGGATTCTTATCATATTTTGTACATGACTTCTTAGGAACTAGTTTAAATTTGTTTTTCAATAAAAAAACCAAAATAATACATAGCTTAAAGGTTATTTCATTAAATAGAAAAACACTTCAATTGGTCCCAGCACTCTCAATAAGAGGTCTAAAGACTTACTTTAAACATTATTTTGAAGCTTGTAACTGCCTTCAAATGTATCTGAAGTTTCATTAGTATCCTGTAAGTATTTAACAAGTTATGATGAGATTCAGTTCCTCACGAGCACGGTCTTGATGCGCGCAGTGTTATTTGGCCACTGGATTGGATATATGAACTGAATGTTATGTCAATTATTAGTTTTTTAGTTCAGTTGTATAACAGTAAAATTTCAGCTCAGTACGTTGGATAATTAATGAGATAATACGATTAAAGTCATTAGGAAGTGAATGACCGTTGTAACCCGACCAAGTTTAGGTGGTTACGAAAAAGCGAAAACGCAGAACATTATGGTACCTTCTAAAATATGTAGGATAGTGTTGCAAATTTAGTACAGACATGTACACAAGTTTTAAAAAAAACTACATGATTATTAAAAATGTTTATTTACAGGTAAAATAATCATTTCAATTGAACTTTTAAAGTATTAATAAACTTATACTTAAAACAATCACAGATTAAAATTACACATAGTAATTTTGCCTAAATCTTTTTGTCTAAATCCATAATGGGGATAACGGTAAAAATCGGTCGCTAAGTCATGAATTTCATTAATCAAGTTTCAAGTCATATGTTGACAATGTACTACACAAAAACCTTCCACTTGAATCAATCTATTAAAAACCTGCTTCAGTATCCGTTGCGTAGTTTTAAAGATTTAAGCAAACAGGTACCGACAAACGGAAAGCGACTTTGTTTTATAGGTACTATGTAGCGAAGGATAAATATGTCGTTATCATTGTTGAGAATTCCAGTCCAGGTAATAACTAAGTACGAGAAAAAAAGAAAATAATAAGAAAGGTTCTAAAATCAAATAATTAAGCATTAAAATAAATACAGTTTTAGATAAGTACCTAACAGTCTACACATTATTAATAATTTTGCCACTATTTCTGTAGTTACATTATGCAAGCTTACCTTATTCGTGAATTCAGCAAGCAGCCCGCACCATAATTAATATGATCATCAATAGAAGCACTCCACATTAGCAGCAGTAATTCGCCACACTTGTTATTATAAATAGCTCTCACGCACTCGATAAATATTTGCAAAAACAGGAAACGGAACTGCCGAAGCGCACGCGCACTCTCTACAAGATGAATTATGTGATTATGGAGCATGTTTAGTGCGTTATGCAAACAATGTATTATCCCTTCACCCCACCCCTCCCGCGTCCCACCGAACTACATGTTAAATCGGTGATTTTTGTTATGTCTGTGCAACTGGAAGATAATAATAATGTTTTCATAGTACAGAAAATATTATTATATTATTGTGTATGTACGCGTCTGTACCGAAATTGTAAGGTGTATTATACTAAACGTTTCAAAAGATAGTATAATGTTCTGCGTTTTCGCTTTTTCGTAACCACCTAAACTTGGTCGGGTTACAACGGTCATTCACTTCCTAATGACTTTAATCGTATTATCTCATTAATTATCCAACGTACTGAGCTGAAATTTTACTGTTATACAACTGAACTAAAAAACTAATAATTGACATAACATTCAGTTCATATATCCAATCCAGTGGCCAAATAACACTGCGCGCATCAAGACCGTGCTCGTGAGGAACTGAATCTCATCATAACTTGTTAAATACTTACAGGATACTAATGAAACTTCAGATACATTTGAAGGCAGTTACAAGCTTCAAAATAATGTTTAAAGTAAGTCTTTAGACCTCTTATTGAGAGTGCTGGGACCAATTGAAGTGTTTTTCTATTTAATGAAATAACCTTTAAGCTATGTATTATTTTGGTTTTTTTATTGAAAAACAAATTTAAACTAGTTCCTAAGAAGTCATGTACAAAATATGATAAGAATCCGTTTAACCGTTTCAAAGATCTAGCAAAACCAGAAACGTTACTCCAGCAAAATCTCGAATAACTTCGCAACCGAAGAAAACTTGAATACAAAATAAGGCACAACATTTACTTCATCTAGACAACTAATTTTATAGCTAGTTTTTATTTAAATATTCCCATTAGAAAGAAAAAGGTCTGGCTAGGGTAACGTTACCGCAGCAGGAAATGTTTTTGTGAAATAATTAAAAAACTATAAGCGCAACAAATTTAAAAATGTGCGCAACAATTACAGAAGCCGCAAATCTAATTATCTATAAGATTCAAATTACCATTTTCGACAACATCTGGCCAGGGTAACGGACACGGCGTGAGTGACATATCATTTATAACTCTTTCACAACTTTGTTGAAGAGACAATAGAGCTCCGTCCGTCTTGGTCTCAGCTGAATCACAATTGTGGTTGAACTGTTTTGCTAATATGTTAGCTACGGCAGTTGGCGAGTCTAAGATTTGATCGTTAAGTTTTAGTAAAAGTGATTCCTGTTGTACTTTTCTTAATCTGTTTGTGCGGTCATTAATTACTTTCCAAACTTCTTTACTTACATTTGTTTTGGCCTTGATCATGACTGTTCTATATGTGCGAATATATTTATTTTTATAATTGAGTACACTTTCATGAACATGATTACCAGTATTTGTGCATAAAACTTTTTTCATTTTAGCAGACGTTTTTACTCCCTTAGTTTACCCACTTTAACTGTGATCCCCTTTTCAAATTAATTTTTATTTACCGTTTTTTGCAACATTTCCGAAAAGTATTATTAAAATTTCTCAAAAATGAATTAATTCCCATTGAACTCCAATTTTGTTGAATAGTCTTTCCTTAAAAGATAAACTATATTTACAATTAAAGATTCTTTTATTAATTACTAAACATTGATTATTTTTATTTCCCATCAAATCTAGTAAAAATTCACCCAATTGTGCTCCATATCCGTCTCCTAAACCGTTGTGGTCAATTACACTACTTAACCTTTTGAACGCCATTGTCACATATACGTGACAAACGAAATCTTACCCTGAACGCCAACGTCACAAATATATGACAAAATACACGTCGCACCATTTTATGAAATAAACAATTTAATCATTACTTTTGTGTGTTTTTATTTATATAATTTAAAAGTTTAAGCTTCCGACTATATTGTATTGTATGAAACTAATATAAATAAACCACCAATATCGAGAAATTTGTTGTTTTAAAAGTAGATGTTAAACGCGTATAAAAGGAGTGCCTCACACGCCGTAGTCCGCTATATGTGACAGCTAGTGTTGTGACATATGATTGTAAAATCAATAAAAACTTAAGAAGATGAATATGAAATTTTAGTCCAGAGTATATTATTTGTGTATAAGTTGGTACCAGGAGAAATAAAACGTATTTTTAAAACAACTTAGCCTTATACAACCATGCCTCTAGCTACAGAAACAAAAATAAAATATGCAAATGTCTAATATCGACACTTGTTAAAACTCATCTCTTGCGCATCCCTAGCGCAAACCAATATTATCAGTCCCCTGTACGCCATAGTCATAAATGTATGACACAGCGGTGACGTCGTAAGCGCAGGCGATTAAGTTTAGTGAAGTGCTTTAATTTTTTTTTTTGTATTTATTTATTATTAAAATATCGTGTAAGTTAGTTATATTATAAACTGCGATCATGAGTGTAATGACTACCGAAGAACTGTTTCGAATATTAGAAGGAATTGGAGATGACGTCGAGTTCTCGGGAGCGGAATCAATACTTATTATTATTATTAGGTACTAAACTGATGTTCTTCCTAGTATATTATTAGGTACATTTTGATAAAGATTTGTGAAATTGTAAGACTGATTCGTAATAATAATTATTAGGTATATGTAACTGTTGGTTTTTAAATTATTTCTGCGTATTTTTTTACATGTAAAAAAAACAATAATTAAAATACTGATTCCAATTTTTTTTTATTACTACATTAAAATCCTTGCGTATTTTAGATATGGATAGGTATTATATTAGATAAGAATACTTATTAGAATCTATAACCAACGTGTACACTGTTACATCCCTAATTCGATGCGAGAATTTCATAAAATTGACTGGCAAGCAACGCCATTGTCACAATACCAAGACAAGTCATGTTGAGTAGTGTTGTAACCATATTGTAATAAATATATATTTTTTTAGTTTTCTAATATCTGCTTTTTCATTGATAGTCTCTGTTAAATGCTGTGTAAAGATTACTATATTGGAATATAGTGGCAGGTTAAATAAAATTTCAGTGTCGTGAGTACGGTTTATTAGAAAATTAAAGACCAAAATAAAAACTCAGTTGTATATCGATATAAGTTTTGGAATCCCTATTTTTTATGAAGGTCATTTGACAGAAAAGTGGCCTGGCGTCAGGGGTACGGCGATACGTTTATACTCTGGCGTTCAAAAGGTTAATACACTATATCAGTTTTGACTATACACATTCACAGTTATCTCACGGTATCTCCCACATCATATTCACTTTTACAGCACTAGCTCTTACCCGTGGTTCCGCCCGCGTGGAATCGACATAAACGGTAGCCCATGTGTTGTTCCAGGTTATAGACTGTCTGTGTGCCAAGTATCTTTCGAATCCGTCCAGCCATGTTTGCGTGAAAGAGTAGCAACCATCCATCCATCCATCCATCCATTCATTCATCCACTCATCCTCACAGGCTTTGTCACTTGTAGTATTAAAAAGATTACTGCACGATACCATACATGCTTGTTTACTTTGTGTTTGTTTAAAGTCGTTGTCGATATCGTAGTTGAATTATGTACAGAATACCTTGTGACTCCTCAGTCAGATTAAAAAAACAATTTAACAGTGGATAGCGTTTCCGAAATTATTAGCAATATAGATCGGCTCTCAGTCTCTACCACACTTAATTGTGACCCCGAAGAATGCACTAGCTATGTCACTAACCCCTCCAATCAATTAAAAATAATTACCCAGAACATTCGCTCTATTCATGCAAACTTCGACTCTTTCTTAACCCTCCTCCATAGAATAAACCTTGACTGCGAAATACTAGTACTGACTGAGTGCTGGCTGAAACGTTATAACGATTCAATCCCAACTATCGATAACTACTCATAACATCAGACAAAAAAACACTTAAACCAGAACGATGGTGTAGTCCTTTATGTTAAAAATATGGAAGACTACACAGTTGAAGAACCTGACTTCTCTGATGCCAGTTGTCTAGTGTTAAAAATCGGCACAGATAAGGCAATAATATGTATCTATAGATCTCCGTCTTTTAGAGACGTAAGTAACTTCCTACAATCCCTAAACGATCTTTTAGCAAGCCTGATTACATTTAAAAACATAGCTGTAGTTGGTGACATTAACCTTGACATCGCATGTACTATATCTTCAAACCAAACCTCGGACTATCTCGATGTCATAGCTTCCCATGGCTTGCTACCTGCTCACTCACTTCCCACTCGAGAGAATGCCTGTCTTGACCACATCATGCTTAAGTCTAATTTGTCTGCACTCACCATAGTATTACACGCCTCCGTCACCGACCATAACCCTGTAATGCTGTGTCTTAATCTAAAATGATATATCAATCCACGGTCATGCACCATTTTGAAGACTAATTACGAAACTCTTGATTTGATAGTGAGATGAAGACTACTAATTTCCAAGCAGTTTACGAGCATATCGACGCTAATGAAGCGACAAAAAGTTTAGTTACCACTCTAGCTAGACTCATAAATACTCACACTTCTATAATCAAGATCCCAAATTAAAAACGCTTACTCAAACCGTGGATGACCGTTGGTATGCTCCGCTGTATGCGTAATAAAGATGCAATGCACAAAAAACTCAAGCAATCTCCGAACAATGTAATTTTAAGTATCACATATAAAAGATATAGGAACTACTGCACAAAAATCTTAAAAAAAACTAAAAAGAGATTATGACAAGAGAGAATTGAATGAGGCTTCAAAAGACAATAAAAAGATTTGGAAGGTGATAAAGAGAGTAACTAATACAGACAAGCCAAACATACCCAAAACTGATTTATTAGCTTCTTCTACTTCACCTCAGCTCTCGGTTGACAAAGTAAACAAGTTCTTTGCCAACATCGGCATGGAACTTGCTAATAACTTTTCCTGTCCACCTGGTAGTCATAAAATTCCACCAAAAATTACCTCCACATCTTCACCTTTACAATCATTCGTCATGTTAGACACCGATGAGGTGGAGGTTGGGGAGGTACTAATGTCACTAAAATCAGATTCTGCAATAGGCTGGGACAATATTCCAACAAAGTTTTTAAAACGCTATTCATTGACACTGGTCCCCATACTCACACATATTTTTAATCTCTGTTTCCATACCGGCACTTTCCCCTTCTACTTCAAGAAGGCCATCTTACACCCAATTCACAAAAGTGGGAGCAAAAAGTTTGCAAATAATTATCGTCCTATTGCAGTATTACCTTCTATTTCTAAAGTTCTAGAACGCCTAATCAACAAAAGACTTGTGACTTATATGGAGGATAAAAAGCTTTTTTCTCCCAACCAATTCGGCTTTAGACGCAATAAATCTACCAATAGTGCTGTAATTGACCTAATCGACCATGTTACAAAAAATATTGACAAGGACAAGAAAGTATTGTCAATATTTTTGGACCTAAAAAAGGCATTCGATACGGTTTCGATTTCTGACTTATTAATAAAGCTGGAGGAAATCGGAATTCGTGACCAAACACTTAATATTTTTAGGGACTACCTTCAAAGTCGAACTCAGTGTGTAAAAATACAAAATTACCTTAGTAGAGAGGAACCAGTGACTTTCGGCGTTCCCCAAGGCAGTGTGATTGGCCCAACCCTATTTATAATTTACGTTAACCAACTATGTAATCTGAGTTTGGAAAATGGAAGAATCGTGGCGTTTGCTGATGACACCGTCCTTACCTTCTCTGGCGACACTTGGGATGACACCTTCGATTCCGCACAAAAAGGACTAAATAGTGTTCTACAATGGCTCAAAAGACACATTCTTACTATCAATACCGACAAAACTAAAATTCTTACGTACAGCTTACGAAATTCCACTCAACCTCCAAATTCATACGCTTTAGTAGCGCACTCTTGTTTACTGTCTGGCACTGCGACATGTACATGTCCAAAATTAGAACGTTGTCGAACCATCAAATATCTCGGTGTGACTCTTGATGATGTCCTGAGCTTTGCACCTCATATAGAGTTACTGACAAAGAGAATCAGAAAGCTAATGTTTGTCTTTAGTAGTCTTCGCCACATCGCAGAACCTCAAACTATTAGGTATACATACTTTGCTCTTTGTCAGTCTCTCCTAACGTACTGTATATGCGCTTGGGGTGGTGCACCCAAAACGGTACTTTTAAAGCTAGAACGAGCTCAGAGAGCCGTGATAAAAATTAGTACATTTCGGTCCATCCTTTACCCAACTGAAGAACTATATAGGCACTGTAAGTCCTTACAGTCCGACAAATATTTATATCACACATTCTGCTACACCAGCATCAAAGAACCTCCTATAAAATAATCACCACAAGACGCAAAGACAAGGCCTGTCAACCCTTCCGCTGTAAATACTCTTTTACAAGAAGATTTCCCTGTTTCCAAGGTCCTCATCTCTACAATAGTCTTAACAAAATACTGAACTTTTACTCACTCCCCATAGTGTCGTTTAAAAAGAAACTAAATGATTGGCTACAAACACTTAATTACAACAACACAGAAAGCTTATTGTTGACTCAATACAGCTCCCGTTAAACCTCATTCTATCCTCATTTGCTCATCGCTTGATACCATTACACACAAATACAGGAATAACACTTACACCCACACACACACCCTCACACACGCTCACACACCCACACACACCCTCACACACATACATACACCCTCACACGCATACACACACCCTCACACACCCCTAAACACACTACACTACTCCACTCATAAAATTTTTCGTTTTGTTTTATTTCCTTTCCTAAATAGTTTATTTGTCCGTTTACCTATGCCATATAATGAACCAGTTGTATAATTACAAATTGGCATGTTTGAACCTAAATGCGACAAAGAAACATCCAATAAAGGGTCGGGCCCAGCATCTTTAACACAAGTTGTCTTGGCAACTTAGCAAGGGTGCTGGTGTCGCCACACTATTGTATAATTTACTTTAAACTATAAGTACTACCATGTATTTAATGTAAAATGTAAAACTTGATGCAAATAAATTATTATTATTATGTCGTTTATTTATTTAGATATCTTATTTTAATACATTTTTAAATATTAGTATAAAAAAAACATTTAAAAATATAAAAAAATAGTGATCCACCGATGTCGGTGGATAGGGCTCCAGAGACAGGAACCTCCTCACAATGCGAGCCGTATCGAGGAGTACTGCCTTTTGAATCAGGCCCTTGATCCAACCGCCTAACGAGAGCCTATTATTATTATTATTAGTAAGTTTTTGATACTGACTAATATCCATTTTCAGACGGAAATTTTCGCCATTTAGATTATCAATCTCCTGTTGTGCGCTTTCCAGTTCTAAGGTTAATCTTTTTATTGTATCTTTTAGATCCAAGGTGGTGTCGCTTTCATTTAACGATGTGCTCGGCAAACTCATTGTAGTGGTATCTAGTATCGTAGAATTATCATATAAAATATTGTCTAATGAGGTCGATTTTTGTCGTCTACGAATAGTGATGTACTCTGAATCCATATCCATTGTCATTATCAACAGTACGAAAAGAAAAAGTGACCAATCTCTAAACAGCAAATAATTATCAGCTTCAAAAAACGCAGCAAATAAATATCAGCTTCAAAAAATCACAAAAAGTATATTTTCCGATGGGGTTCGAACATGCGATCACTTCTTCGTTAAGCCACACCTGCTACCGCTACGCCACGGCGCTACGTCGACGACACCTCGAAAAATCGATATAGTTGCTTTACTTGTCTAATAATTAAAAAAATTAAAAAAAGGGGTATATGGTAATGAATCGCTTCGCGCACTTGTTATAATGAGTTACACTGAGTCACTAGTTAACGAGTCACTTTATAGATTTTGTAGTAATTGTCATAATAAAGAGTATTGTATTCTATTCTATGATGACAAATAGAAAAGTGTGGAAGAGAAAGACATGTTGCACCGACCCCAAATAAATTCGAATAAGGGTAAGAAAATGATGACTAGCTAAAATTAAACAACCAAGAAGGGCTGTTTGTCCATCTGGGGCCGTATTCTCTAGGACACGGTCAATAAACGGTTTACGTAATGCTTATACCCTGTGTAGCATTACTTAAAACTAGTTTCAGCCACTGTCTAAAAAAACCACGAAAAATACGCAATTTATAAAACTTCCCATAATAAATTGGTTCGTAATAATAATATAATGTGCAATAAAACGGAATAGTGTCACTGAAGTTTCTACTGAAAATAAAATAAAATCACCAATACCGGGATCCCGGTATTGGAAGTCCTAGTATCAAGGACAAAAATTATCTGCACTATACAGGATCCAATTAAATTATCTAGCGAAACTCCGCAGTCGTGATGGGTATCGATTGCACATGATAAAGCAAAAATAAATTAATATGTTTTTTTTTTGGGTCATCAACCTCCGATAGTGAAAATCAGTTCTATTTTTTTGGGTAAACTTCTCAGACACCACGTATTTGAAGTCTACTGATATTTCAACACGATAAAACAGATTTTATCAACTCGCACCTCAAGTAACATTGGCTCCAAAAAAAATCAGCATGTCATTTTTAACACGCTTTTATTAGCTTCAATTGTAACTAACTAACCAACAATGTCAAAACACCTCAGAAGTCCTAATGGACCTAATAAACTTCTAATGGTCGTATCGAAATGAAACTTTGGATGTATATGTAGTTCAGATGACATAAACATAATTTGTTATTTTGGAGCTGATCTGATGATGGAGCCAGGAGGTGGATAGTGAAACATTTCAGTGGCTACTAGTGAATCCTTCGTGTTTGGGCTCATATGATTTGTTTTGACGAGTCCAATAGATTGGGCTTGGTGTCGACGGTCTGATGATCGGGCCAGGAGGTGGATATTCTTCAGTGGCTACTTGTAGGACCCTCCAGTTTGCTAGTTGCCCTTAATCGTCATAACTTCGTTGATTTTATACTTATTAACTTAATGAAGAATAAAACAAAAAAAAAAGGCAGATTAAAAAAAAAAAATACAAAATAAAATACCTCCCCACATAATTGAACAGAATGAAACGAAATTTAAATCTTGTATAAAACGCACACTATACAGCCAGGCATATTATAAATTGGGAGATTACATCGCTGATAAAAATGCTTGGCTAAACGCTGGTCCTGCTCCACAGGATGCTATAATAAATTGATTAGCATTTGAAAATACTGTTGGAGCCGCTGAAGATTGTAAAATACTATTTTTGCATTATATAAATTCAATCTCCTAGTATTGTATAATTGTATAGCACATGTGTGAGTACTATGTACATACTATAAAGCTACCATTTACTGGGCACGTCTTTCATTGACTTGAATGTGCCCTGGCGGTTGAGAGTATGTTATGCTCACTCAAATGTCTCGCTGATGGTGGCACATGTGTTGGATCATTTAGCTCCCTTCAAAATGGTTGAGCTGAATGGTGCTAATCCATGCGTCATGTTCGTGAACGGGCGCCGTCAGTAGGGACTGGTCACCTCTTTGCTGCCATGGCTTATTTTCATTTAATTTAATATTTGGATTGTTTTAAACTTTTCATTACGGACGCTTTTAACGTTCTGCATCGTTCTCACATGCATAATTTTTAACATGAATGATGTAACTTAATACTTTGAAACCATATTTTGATTTAAAAGAGTGTCCATGGAGTTTCTTGCCCGTTCTTCTCCATAGGTACCTACTACGCTTTGGAATGGGCAACTAGCTTCATTTTTCTGACTGACCGACCCCTTGACAATTCAAAAGTGCCTGTAATTGGTTTAATTGAAATAAATACTTTGAGTTTGAGTTTAAAAAAAACACGCTTTTATCACGTACTAAAAATTATAAATTGAATTCAAAAAGTTATGTTTCTAGTTTTTAATTTATTATAAGTGCGTGATAAAAGCTTGTTTTTTTTTAGTTTTATTAAACTACATATTTTTATTTTGTCGTGTAGATATTGATACCTATCACGTCTGCGGAGTTTCGCTAGCTAATCTAATTTGACCCTGTATATCTTCGTTAAATAACTATTTTTATTTCATGAAAATGAAACTACATAGGTCAAAAAGCCTTCGTAAGTAAGTATAAATAATAAAAAAATACCGATGGTAGGTCCGTTGGTATTTTTTTATTATTTTCAGCAATTATAGCAATGCCATAGCCCGCTATAATTTTCCTGCAAAATATGGGTTAATATCTAACTATTAAAATCAAAATTTTTGCGTTTTAGACCTAGGAAATAAGGGAACAGGGAATGGTTATTTTTACAAATTCTATATGAATTCTGTATGAAATATAAAAAAATAAATAAAATATGTCTGTCTGTGACGTTCAGTGACATTTTATGATAATGTTTGATTTAAAAGTGTTTGTGGAGTTTCTTGCCTGTTCTTCTTTATAGGAACCTACAAGCTTTAGAATTGGCAACTAGCTGCAGCATAATTCTGACTGAACGTCCCCTTGACAATTCAAAAATGCCTGTAATTGGTTTATCTATACATATAAAAATCAATTGCTGTTCGTTTGTCTCGCTAATACTCGGGAACGGCTGGGCCGATTTAGCTGACTTTGGTTTTGAAATGATTGTCGTAGTCCAGGGAAGGTTTAAACGGTGAGAATTGCGAGGAAGATAGTAAAAACAATAATTTAATTTACCATAGAAACTGTTCTGCCTACTTTCCTGTCAAACATTTGACGTTCGACCCCTCAGTACGGTAGACTCAGGTCCGCTCGAATTGAAGCAAGTATTAAATTTTAATATTTTGATGGTTGCGATTGTTGGTTCGTTCAGATATTTTTGTCATTGTATTGACATATTTTGATGGTTCTCATTGTTTGGAATGCAAATAAAAATAAGTCTAAATCGGCCGAGTCGTTCTCGAGTATTAGCGAGACAAACGAACAGCAATTGCTTTTTATATATATAGATATGGTTCCCTCAATTATTTTCTACTTTTTATTGTCAGACATAGTGTATAATAACCTATGAAAATGGCAATGCCTGACATTACCGATCAAAATGTTCAGCCATTTTAGCGAAGAGAGAGTTTTGTTGTCGTTAGGATAGGTGATACGAAGTACACCGGGTCATCTAGTTTGAAATAAATACTTTGTGTTCGAGTTCATGTAATGAAAATGGCTGAATATTGTTCTGCGGTATTAACATTACGACACAATTGTATAATGCCGAGTCAATTAAGCAGATTCAATTGAGCAATGAGTAGTTAAAACTAGTCCTTAAGGTAAGGAAGATATTTTGGCGGGCCGTACCTTGTTGGGCGTGTTGTGCAGCGTGCCCTGGCCCGGCCGCTTGGCGCGGCAGTCGCGCGCGATGTGGCCCGCGCCGCCGCATGACGAGCACACGATGCTGTTGGTCACGTTTGGCTTGTCCGGGCACTGGGACGGACAACAAATATACATCGATCAATAAGTAGGCACCCACTGACTTTATTTAGAAATAGAAGTCTGAAATCGTCAGTCCACGCGGTACGTACGAGCCAGGTCTTGTGGTCCGTGGCGGAGCAGTTGGCGCAGCGCACGGCGTCGTTCTCGCGCAGCGTGCCGTTGAGCTGCGCCAGCTCGCGCAGCTGCATGCGGCGCAGGTCGTTCTGCCCCTCCGGCACCTCCACGCCCTGGCGGATCACCTCCTTGATCTGCGGACGCGGGCGAGGCAACGACGCGATGTTACGAACCGACTCGGACGCCCGACGACGGTTAAGGCGTCGAGGTGAAAGCGCCGGGGTAGCTCGCCAAATTTAAATTTTCTAACCTTTTTTGCAAGCTTCAGGTCAGTATTAGGTTGTATGTTGATTATAATATGATTAGCGACCGTAACAAATATGCCTTCACAGAATTAAATGATTAATCGTTCAAATTATCATATTGCATGACTATTTCGTGAATTCATGACATAGAATAGAACAGAATAGAATACTCTTTATTGTACACCATACAAATTATAAAACATAAATACAACACAACATTCAACAACAACAACAACACACACACACACACATCGACAACCAAACACCACCACCCACATCTACCCCACCATCGACATTTGAGGTCAATTCTAACTAAGAGAGTTGTATTGATGATTCTAATGATTTTAATTATGTAAATCATATTTGTTCCGGTAGCGAATCATAGTTCGATCAGCATACAGCTTGACACTAACCTGCAAATTGCAAAAACCGTAACAAAATTACAATTGGGCGGGCTTCCTTAGCGCATCTCCCTTCTTATGTAGCGGTCGGCGCTCGGTACCTTCTCCACGGCCTTCTTGACGCAGTCGGCGTTGGTGGCGGTGATGTAGGCGTGCAGCGGCTCGTCCTCGCCCGGCAGCGGCTGGCCGTCCTTGCGGCCCACCTTGCCCTCCTTCACCGAGCCCTTGCCTCGGATTATTATCTTAGCGCCCGTCTCCTTCTCCATCGCTGTGTCCCAGTATTTTATTCATTTAAATAATTTACACACAACGAAAGAAAGAAACCATTATACAGGAAGTATTAAAAACAAAGGTGATGCTTATTTCGAAAGAAAGGACATCAATCATATCGTAGCCAAAAATGGAGGTGCTGGTCAGAAAGACAAAAACTGGATTCTTAAAGGGAATACTGTCTTGGGCCCCATACTACAAAATTCTGAAATTGTAGAAATAATAAGACAAAAATAACAAATATGTATGCGTCAGATATACGCCAGAATGTTCTCCATTGAGTTTGTTTTCTCGCCGGAATGGCAGAATAGTGTCCTAACCTTTGAGCGTGTTGCCGCGCGGCCCGATGAGCAGGCCCACGAAGTTTATGTCAGGGTGCTCCTCCTGCGGGATCATCACCTTGTCGTGCACGCGGATGATGGGAGGCCTGCAACCACACGAGGGCGTTAGTTCGGCGCTGCCACACGGGAAGGCCAAGGATTCGAAAAACGGCCCGATGACATAGGTACCGTGGAAATCTGTGCAATCTTCCACTGTCAAAACTGTAAAGATTTGGATTTTATTTTGAACAACAGGTAACGAACGCCTCGACAACGTGCGGCGACACCAGGCTACGTACTTGTAGACGGGCGGCACTAGGCTACGTACTTGTAGTCGGGCGGCACTAGGCTACGTACTTGTAGTCAGGCGGCACTAGGCTACGTACTTGTAGAGGGGCGGCACTAGGCTACGTACTTGCCGTCGGGCGGCACTATGCTACTTACAGTAGCGGACGAAAGTGGAGTGACATTCTCCACGAAGCAATAGATTGACACTTTTGTTTAACTTACGACCTTCTTCCACTGAGTAATTTTTATACTGTAGACACATTCGTTTGCAACTGATTGTATTTCATAAATTCAACCGTTAGGGTATATGGCACGATAGCTTAGCGGTTATCATGTTTGGGTAAGCGCGTTAATGCGTAGCGAGCCGTGGGTTCGAATCTCACGCGCGGTGATAATTTTTTAAATGTTTTAATAATTACTCGAATAATCACGCTATTGAATATAGTTTCGTGTGATGTTCGTCTTGTTCACATAATTCGTAAAACTTTATGACGATACCCACAGAAATCTAAATAAATAAATTATAAGGTAGACAGATGCAGTTTACTTACGACTCATTCACCGTGACTAAATATAATGTTATTGGTTCTTGGTTGGCTGTTATTGTGGGTTAGTGACGTGTATTTAATCTATTAGCGGTGTTGTTGTTCATTTTGAATTGCAAGGAAATTTAATATTGAGATTAAAGCGGATATTATCGCGCTGCGTAAAAGTGGACTTAATATTATATTATCACAAATATTTGATGAAACCGGACTGACTGTGAGTATTATGATTTCATTACTTTATCGAACATTTATCTAATTAAAGTATTATTGCTGAACCTTTTAGTTATTTTTTTAAACTTTTTATATTTACCATGAGGTCTAAATACAAGAAAAACATGTTTTTTTCGAGTAAAAGGAGTACTCCTTTTTTGTTTTAGAGAAGTCGAAGAGTCAAAAGATAAAAGGAAGAGGATAGCCTTGCCAGTCGAAACCGAAGTGGAAGGCCCCAGCTCGTCAGTGAATATGAAACAAGTTGTTTCATACCAACGAGATATTTTGCCGAATTATTCGACACGTCTTTACGAACCGTTCGCCGTGCAAACGAAAACCAACTCAAAAACCATGTTTGATTGAAAATCATAAACAAGAACGTTTACATTTTGCGATACAGCGATGGGAAGCACGGAATGAGAGGTCTGGATAAGCAGTTGAAGTTGCTTTGCATGGAAATACGGGAAAATTTAAGAGGAACAGATATATGTTTCAATATTGTAGGATCCATGCGCCAGCGTTTACTTGATTGCATTGATAATAATGGGGGGTTATACAAAATATTAAGTTATAAATTACAAATTGATTATAATAATATTAAAATAATATTGTGTCATATCCGTAATAAGGATTTTTTTGAGGTTTAGTTTCAATCTTCTTTTCATAATGAAAATGAATACTTAAGCTATAACCGCAATAATTCCTAATAAATACGATTTGTTAACTTTGACGTTTAAGGCCTCCTACGCACTATCCGGTTAGCCGCGTTGCGGCTGCCCGTCCGGCTGACCGCAGGATGCGGTTGCAGTTGCGGTTAACCGCGCGGCGGCTAGCCGTAACCGCAACCGGAAAGTGCGGATAGGATAAAGTTGCGGTTTCATCGAACCATTTTCAAGATGGACGCTGAAGAAGTTGCAGCTATTTATTATATTTACATGCGATATATAAAGAAAAAGAAACAAAGAAAAAGGTTCTGGGTGCATCCTTATTTGCAAACACGAGATGAGAGCAAGCATTTTGAAATATTTTTCGAAGAGCTTAAAAAGTATGGCGAGCAACCGCAAACTAGCAAACCGCAGTGCATCCGCGTAGTGCGTATAGCGACCGTCCGGCTAGCCGTCAGTCGGGCCGCAGCGCTCCGAGCGACAGGAGCGGTTGGCATCACAGCGCGAATAAAAACTATTTTTTCGTACATAGTTTTGATTGCGGTTAACCGGACGGCTGACCGCATTCCGGCTAACCGGACAGTGCGTAGGAGGCCTAAGATTGGCAGTAAACAAAAAGTAATAATAATTTAATAGTATTGTGACAAGGAGTCCTTACTTTTTTTATTTACGTGCGTAGATTTGCTAGTTGTGGTTTGTTAACGTGCCCACACACAGTAGTAATTAAAGCACAATCATTATTATTATATTACTAAGATACAATATTTTAAGTCTAATGGTCGTAGTTCACTGATTACCTGCTTTACTTCAATAAATTGTTCTTTATTTATTTATTTACCGTTTATGTACACACATATATAAACAGACAAGAAAAACAGAACAGAAAAAAATAGGTACAGAGGCTCACCTCTGTACCTATTTTTTTCTGTTCTGTTTTTCCCACCACCACACTGAGATGTCTCAGTGTGGTGGTGGGTTCTTTATGAGAAAATAAAATGTTTTAACTACAAGTTTATAAAATTATAACGAATAAACATTTTGAACTCACTTATAAATATTTTTATTTTTAACCCTATATTTCAATAACAATACAGAGTTACAAGTTAAGTTAAAGGAGGGGCTTGTGGCTAAGTAATAACAGCCGCACGGGTCGATCGATCAGGTTAAGCTACGCTTGCCGCGGTCGGTCCGTGGATGGGTGACCATCTTCACATACCAAGACCCCTCCGTGCCTCGGAAAGCACGTTAAGCCGTTGGTCCCGGCTTTCATTCGTGGATCTTTGACAGTCGTTACGGGTCGTCAGTAGCCCGAAAGTCTGACAACCAGTCTTACCAAGTGGTATCGTATTACCCAGTAACTGGGTTGTGGAGGTCAGATAGGCAGTCGCTCCATGTAAAATATTGGTATTCAGCTGCATCCGGTTAGACTGGAAGCCGACCCCAACATAGTTGGGAAAAGGCTAGGCAGATGATGATGGTTACAGGTTAAGTCGACCTAGATCCTTTAAGAGGTTTTAGTTTTCATCATTCCTAGCTGATTTGACTATGAAACACCCCACCCCAAACCTAACCCATATTGAGACATTGGATTTTGATTATTTTTTTAAATAAAATGAAGATTTTTTGTATAATTGTCCTTTTTTTCGGATTTTGTGCCTCTAATTTACAATGTTTTGGCTATTTTTGTGTAGTAGATTAGTTTGTTTATTACTCTCAACACAAAAAAAATCAGGTAACTGAACCAACTGGGTAGTAGTCGACGATTGAAAGTTTAAAAAATAAACAAAAATGTATTTCATTTTTCTTTTAAGAATATTTCAAAAAATGTCTATGACAGTTATGGTGCAGGTGTACTAAATAAAATCTACGTTTCTTTAGCTATCTAACAAGGTATAACAAGCTAGGGTATTATCACAATTCTTAGAAAAAAAGTTTCATAAAAGCGTCCCATGTAGTAGCAAAAATTACGGTACTATTGTCCTTCGATGGAGCTGTGGTCCGTGCAAGCGGGACGATTTATGTAGGTGTGATCGAGATAGATTATTTTCGGCCATTTTGTTGTTATTCTGTTTGGTTTTAGTCTGCTTACGCGATTCGTCCGTAGTAGATGTGATACTTAGTGCTCTTGGATTCTTACTCGACTTGGCTTGTGTTTCTGGACTGTTTTCCCTTCGATTTGCGACTGTGCTCGTTAACTGAACTTTGATACGTGCTTCTGATTTGGAACTGTTGACGATGACGACCTTCACGAACGAGGAATATGCGGATATTTTAATTTGTTACGGGTACTGCAACTGTGTATCCGCGCGAGCTCGGGATGAATACATTGCACGTTATCCCGGCCGCCGAGTACCGGATGTCAGTGTCTTTGACGGAGTTTACCGGCGACTAAGGGTCAGTTCACACCGAGACGCGACGCGATGCGACGCTGCGCGCACACTTTAAAAGAGTGACTCAAAATATACTTTATTTTCTACACGAAAAGGTACACATTGCATTGTGAGAGTTCAGAATACGTTGCGCGGTGCAGTAGGTCGTTTTAAAGTGTGCGCGCAGCGTCGCGTCGCGTCGCGTCTCGGTGTGAACTGACCCTAAGAGAGACTGGCTCTGTTTCGAGGCGACGATCAGACCTAGGCAGACCACGTGTCAATAATGACGATGAAGAGCAAGACAATGAAATAGTGCAACGGTTTAGATCGGATCCAACTACTTCCACTAATATTGTTACCCGAGAACTTGGACTATCGCAGTGGAAAGTGTGGTTTACAGTGAATACTGCAGGCCTTTATCCCTACTATTACACGCCGGTACATGTTATCGAAGGAGATCCTGTGAGGAGGTTAGATTTCTGCAAATTCATGCTCAACGCAGATTTAGAAAACCCAGCATTCTTAAGACACATCTTGTGGACAGATAAGTCAAAATTTGATAAAGACGGCATCACCAATTACCACAACGCTCATTATTGGGCTCCGAAAGAAGACAGAAATCCCAATAAGAAGCGACCAAAGGGATCACAAAGACGGTTCAGTTTGAATATTTGGATGGGAATAATCTCAAACCATTTGATTGGGCCATATTTTCTGCCTGACAATTTAAATGGGGAACATTATGAAAAGTTTTGAAGAAACGATTTACCTGTATTACTGGAAGATTTACCCCTCAATTTACTCCGAGATATGTGGTATCAACATGACGGTTGCCCTGCACACTACCGAAGAAATGTCAGAGAGTGGCTAGACACTAATTACCCCAACAAAGGGATTGGAAGAGGTGGACACATACCATGGCCAGCCCGAAGTCCAATGCGAATATGTGTGCGGGAACAGAGACGGACATGTGGAAAATGTATTGTAAAAAAAAAAAAGTTGTTGAAGCTATTTAGAATAGAATAGAATAGAATAGAATATTTAGTTTGTTATATTTAGTTTGTTTTATTTCGTTTGCTGACCCAAGTGATAACTTTGTCCTTAAGTACCATTATTTTTTACTACTGCCCGAGAGCATTACATCACAGTTTTTTTCTG
Source organism: Apamea monoglypha (assembly GCA_911387795.2). NCBI lineage: Eukaryota > Metazoa > Arthropoda > Insecta > Lepidoptera > Noctuidae > Apamea > Apamea monoglypha. The sequence goes on from OU426925.1 coordinate 363,396, forward strand.
AATATCATGATGATACCCTAGCTTGTTATACATTGTTGGATAGCTAAAGAAACGTAGATTTTATTATTATTTAGTACATCTGCAGCATAACTGCCATAGACTTTTTTTGAAATATTCTTAAAGAAAAAAAAGGTTTATACAAATTTGTTTATTTTTTAAACTTTCAATCGTCGACTACTGCCCAGTTGGTTCAGTTACCTGTTTTTTTTTTGTGCTGAGAATAATAAACTAATCTACTACACAAAAATAGCAAAAACATTATAAATTAGAGGCACAAAATCCGAAAAAAAGGACAATTATACAAAAAATCTTCATTTTATTTAAAAAAATAATCAAAAGCCAATATCTCAATATGGTTTAGGTTTGGGGTTTGGTGTTTGTGTTCATAGTCAAATCAGCTAGGAATGATGAAAACTAAAACCTCTTAAAGGATCTAGGTCGACTTAACCTGTAACCGTATAATAATAAAATAAAATAATTGTTACGTTATTATTCTCGTTTATCGAATATTAAAAAAAAAACCTATAAAGATTATTGTTGGAAAAGAAAAATAAAAGTCCCGTTCAATAATCCAATACGTAAGACTACCAGCTATCGGTACTTGACGTAACGATTTGAATTTTAGAGGAGCCTGTCGTTTTGCCAAAATTTCATTATCCAAACAAATTTTAGCAACTTTTTTTTATACCAATGCAATATTTGGAATGATTTTAGTACGCACATTTTCATTTGGTCAAATTTTTACTCGATAGAATACAGTGTGATTCTTTATAATGTGCACATGTACACCTCGAAATGAGGGAATCTATGCTTAATTTAATCGACGGCTAAAATATTAAAAAAAAAAAAAAAAAATTCTTGGAATTTTGAAAAATTTTGTTTGCTACTGTGACCCCAGTGTAAACAAAACGGTGTTACTTTTCAACTAAATGATCTATCACGATGAAACAAACTCCATAATTATTGGAACTAATTAGGCGTCCTCATAAAACGAAAATTGTGGAAAAAAATCTGCCCTCAATTGAATATAAACATTTTTTTTTTTCATAAATATTTACAATAATCGTAAAATTTCTCAATAAGACGCCCCATTACCTACCTTTTTTATTACTTTAAATTAATCTTCATCGTATTAGCTTCCCAATAGTAAAAATTGCATATTTATAACTCTACCCCAACATTTCTTATCAACTGTCAAAGAAAGGCCCAGCGCATGGCTACGCACTATTGTTTAGCAGGTAGCTAACCTTTTTTTTTTTTGTGAATTTCGTTGTGAATGTGCGCGGGTTGGGGTGCGGGGACGTAGGGCCAGCCGAAGGGACCTTCAATTATAACAGACGTCAGACAAGAAGTCGCTCCGAAAAACGAACTACTAGCAGAACTGTAGGTTAGGTTAGAATCCATTTTAATATTATATAATATTAATTGACATCTATAGTTTATGGGTTTCTTAGAGTTTAGTGAAATTTGCAACGTAACACGCATATATCTTTTTAAATCGAAACAGCTAAGTTAGGTTAGAACTGTGACCACACACGCCAGAAACATATTTTATAATGTAAAACCAAACCAACAAAACACATTGTAATTTAATTTGTATATTTTGTGCATACATATGAAAATCTTTTGTCATTGACTAAGCAATTGACTGAATAGAAATGGTAAATTGAAAACTGACGAAAGTAAATGTTTGGCTTATTTTATTTTGCGTAAAATATGTTAAACCAATTGAAATATTTGACTACATTAAAATTGGTAAAAGTACTCAGTTGGTAAGCAAGTTATTGTTTAAAAGTTCACTTGCTAAACATTAGGGTTTGCGTTACAATTATTTGTGAAGAGTTTATTTGCTAAGTAATAATTTGGCAAATGAAATTATGCGGAAAATTGTTTGGGAAGTGATAATTTGTTATTTTTTTTTTTATGAAACAAGGGAGACCCGAATTTTAGCAATGGTATGAACCAACTAAGGTCATACGTAATTACGTAGCCTGTGTGAAAAAGCGACGGTATGTTTTTTGTTTCGTTCGACGCCCCAGCCAGTGTGCGATACGGCCTTTACCGTGTGTTCACAGCAATACAGTCCTTAAGGTGATAATGCATTAATGACCGCTTATTGTACTTGTAGTCGGGCGGCACTAGGCTACGTACTTGTAGTCGGGCGGCGGCTTGAACTCGGGGTTGATCTGCTGCATGCGCGTGACGAGCCTGTGGCGCTCCTCTTCCAGCTTGCGGCGCGTGCGATACTCGCGCGTGTTGAGGCGCTTGCCGTCCGTGGAGTAGATGGGCTCGGGCGACGGCGACCTGCGCACGGGACGCGTCAGCGGGCGGCCGCGCGCTCCGACACGTAGCCGCGCTTTTCTCGTTTTAAATTTTTACTACATCTTTGACGAAGTTAATACGGGGTTATATTTCATTGCTCGACGAATGTTCGCAGACCTGACGGAGTCCATATGATCACGATTGGACAAAAATAAATGAATTTCTCAACTAATAATTTCAAATAACTACGGCGACCGACGACGTCCTGCTTCCCTTTAAAATATGAATTATATATAGTCAAAACAAAATAAGGGCCACCATGTATTTTCTGTATTCTAATAAATGTATTGGGTAAGAGGGAAGATAAATAATTAAATTGGATTAGCTAGCAAATTTTTAATGCAAAAACCTTAAAATTAAATTTATTGATAGGTAAAAGAACATCTGATGGTTTTTTTTTTTGTAAAAAATGCAATTTCAGCAAAAAAAAATACATTTAATGAAAAAAAGAGGTTAAAACAAAAATGTCGAAAGGTTTTTATCTTTTTTGTACTTCTTTAGTATAGTGTGTGTCCTCCTCTTTTTCGAACACATTCTTAAAGCCTGGATGGCACTCTCCACAAGATGTCGCACTGTCTCTTCTAAAATTTGTTTCCAGCTTGACTTGAGCACGTTAATGAGCTTTCGTTCATTGTATACGAAGTTATTTGTGTCCCGGACACTTCTTTTTAACAAATCCCACACGTGTTTGATGGGATTAAGGTCCGGACTGTTGGCAGGCCACGACAAGACACGTATAACAGCGTCGTCTAGGGCTTCCCTAGTGGCTCTAGCTGTATGAGCGCGGGCATTGTCGTGCATTAATGTGAATCTTGCACCAATTCTTTGTGCAAATGGCACCAAATCAGGTCTCATGATCTCCTCAATGTATCGCACAACCGATACCAGGCCACCGCTGAATAATGTGAGTTCGGTTCGACCTGATAGAGATCCGTCCCCCTACCATGACATTCATTGAAAATCTGAAAAAATCTGTCACTTTCGTGGATACAAGCATCCGAAAATCGCTCACCTTCTCGTCTCAATACACTAATGCGACGAACATCACTAAAAAATTTCACTTTACAGTCATCAGTGAACAATGCTGTGCTCACTTCACTTCACACTGTTCTCTTCTCACTATCATCACTCATTCACGTCTCCTAGAAAACTGCTGGTCTTCGTGTAACCGATTTCTAATCGTTTGGTCACTCATGCGGGTAAGGTCGCCTGGCGCAAGCCATTTTGTAAGGCGCGGGCGGTGACGACGCGCTCTCTTCGCGCAGTCAAACGTATGTAGTGGCCTTCCTGTGAGGTGGTTGCTCGATTCCTACCAGATCCCCGTCTTCTGTATACACTTCCAGTCTCTTGAAATCGATTCACAAAAGAATCCACAATTTAAGAATGCGTCTTAGAGTAGGGTAAATTTAAGTGGTTACAAAAAAAAAAAGTATCAAAGTACTTACTTCAAAAATTATGCCAGTGGTATATTCACATTATGTTTACACTTCAGGATTTACCATACGAATGATATGTCGTTTAAGAACGCTTTAAAATAATTAAATCAGTCCGGATTTTTTAAGAACTAGAGTTCTTAGTAATTGATTATAATCTAGCCTAACAGACTAATAAGCAATTTAGCTGTAACTTAATATTTTACGAGATAGATTATGTTATAACAAAGAATAGTGTCAATTTGCACTTTTACACAGTTTCATAGCATTTTCTTAAGGTCTGATAATTGATAAAACACTTTGTTCATGTGTTACATGTATAGCACCATTAGCATCGCACTATTATTCATTCACTATAGTATAAATACTACACTAACTCAAATGGTTTAGGTTTAGTTCTCTTTAGCCTACGCACTAAGTCCGTGTTGTCTAGCAGCTGAATTGCCTCGACATTCACATGTCGGTGAAGTCTGTGTTCGTGGGCTTCAGCAAATGTTTGAATGATTTTGATGACGAGTTCCATTTTAAGGTCACGATGGGGGTCGTCATTTCCAATGGAGCATTTACAGCATCCCTGAGTACTTTATTTTGGAATTGTTGGATTATTTTAACGTTACTTCGTTTAGTACAGCCCCAAAGTTGGATGCCATACGTCCAAATTGGCATAAGAATATGCTTGTATATTATAATTTTATTATGTATCGATATCAGTCCGGATGTTAAAGTTCACAAGTGCTTATTTTGTTTTGACTAGTATATAAAGCATTTTTGTTTTATGATAATTAGATATGATTACCCGTCAGGGCTGCGTAGATTCATCAGATAATTAAATGTAACCCTGTATACAATTTGTGAAAGTATTATTATAGTATTGAACTTTTGATTAGCAGAGAGCTACGTGTCGAGTGTCGGAGCATCGCGTCAATGACAAGGAACGGTGCTCAACAATATCACAACAGCAGCAGAAATTTTAATTATTTATGTGAAATAAAAGGTGGACGCGCTCGCTCACACGGATTTCATTGAGCACCGCACGACTGACAGTAACAAAAGGGAATATATATATGATGTGCACTGATATCCTACTCTAACACCTAGATCCTAACGCCCGAGGAAAAAGAATAATTCAATTAATTTGTTCCTGAAATTTTAATTAAGCTCATTAGCCCTGAAAATAATCTGGTTATTAATCATTATTGAGCTGTAGTTGCTGAAAATTATCAATAATAATAATTATTAGATGTGTTTGGTTAATTAATTGAATCATTAGTGTTTATAGCAGTCTGTATGCGACCTGCAACTGAAGAAAATGGCGCATTAGTAGAGGGCGGGCCCCGGGGGGCGCACACGACACGCTCCACAGGCTCGCGCGGCTGTCGAGTAGCGACCACCTCATCATCTACATTATGATTTAATGATGTCACTTATTCTCATAATGCTTAATGCATTATTTTTTTTGTCTTGTATTTTATAAGTGTCTGCGAACCATCCAGATACTTTGATATTCTTTTTTAAATTGTCGCGTAGTAGAGTAGATAGCGATCAGTGGAGTTTCGACAAAATGTAGTAATCGCCTGTTGAGCAATCATTAGACAATGTTCAGCGAGTAGCAGTGGACGCGCCTTGCAAGTAACCGGTAGCGTCGGTAGCGTCGGTAGCCCTGGTTGTACAGATGGATCAGTAGATCTACCGCTGTTATACATATTAATTAGCTGGCGAAACGTCACATACGTTACTGATACGGAATGCAATCTCGAGATCTCACGTGAGCAGGTCGAGAAGGGCCAAAAAAAAATTAACTAATAAACCATTAAAATAATGCGTTATTTAATAAAAAATAATTAACATAATGAACATGAAAACCACACCTACTTAAGGCCGGTTTTTTGATCCGTAGTTAAACTCAACCAATTGCTAAAAACAATGACGAATGGTTAATTTTTGGTTAAAAACTTAACAATTAGTTACCATTTTTAACAATTGGTTGAGTTCACCACGGATCAAAAAACCGGCCCTAAGTATATTTGTAAATTCATTAACTGAATCTAGAAACAAAATTTTTTTGATTTTGTGCACTTGACTCATACCGATGCCTAAGCTTGTCCGAATCTGCTGATAAGTCACTCTTTTGTCAGTCTCATACGCCGCAGAACACTGATGTTATCTTCAGTCGTCGCCGTAGAAGGCCGTCCCTCACGCAGAACATCGGTGAGATTAGTGCAACCACGTTTAAACTCATTAAACCAGTTGTAAACAGTGGCACGAGATGGGGCTTCATCGTGAAAGGCCAATCGAAGTCTATCATAACTTTCTTGTTGACTTAAATGACATCGAAAGTCATAAAAAGTCATTGTACGAAAATTTTCTCGCGTTAAATTCATGCTGACGTGACGCAGACAATTTTCAATTAGCCGCCAAATCGTAAACAAATGAATAAAATACATACACAATAATATTGGCAAAGAGTTCCATTTTCAAAGTTTGAACTTATTTTTTTATTATATCGTTTACAAGTGGCCAGTTATAAAAACTTTCCGTGTCGCCCTCGTAACAATAACACAACAAATCAGCACGTACACACTAAACCGATTAATTATTATTTTGAATATGGCTTCTCGCGAAGTGTGCTAACTCGCGCACGCTCCGGGCCGGCTTCGGCACCTGGACGAACACGGTCAAAGTCTCGCGAGATCGAGGTTGCATTCCTTAATCACAGGTACGTGGAAATTGAACTTTTAGGAAATCATACTTCGCTGTGTTATCATGATAAGACCCACGATTCCGTGTAGTCTAGCCAATTCATTAAATTTTACTTCGTATAGGTATCACAATTTGAAAATCCTGGTATTACATTGGATCAACTGAATTGTCATTTCCTTAGATAATATTTAGATGGTTTGAGCTTACTCTCTCTTAAGAGTGTGGTTATACGATAGTGTCGGTCGAGTCGCCCGTGACGCTCAACACGAACAGAGCGCTGTCGGCAGCGAGCACAACAGGCGCTACCTCGGACCGGTGCAGCCAGACACTACGGGGGCGCGTGGAGCGTTCGTAACTAGAGATATAGTAAGGAAAACATCAGTTCGTATACTCATGTGCAGTGCGGCGGCGCGCTGGGCGGCACTGCGCACGGACCGGTCGGCACAAACCTCTCCTCGATGTTGGCGGGGATGCCCAGGTCGCCCGAGCGCAGCTTGCGCGACACCTCCTCGATCTGCAGCTGGACTGCAAGGGAACGGGTTAGCCAACCGCGGCCAGACGCACACATTAGAATACTGACCGCTAGCCTAGCACCGAACATACTAGGGGACACAGATACACATGCCTTAAGGTAACATACGCTCCGAGGGCGGCGCGCTACGCTGAAACTAAAATAACATGTTGTGGACGCCGAGGCGCACTTGGAAAGCCTACTATAACATTATACTTGTTTTATCCAGATGTACCTACAAGTTGTGTACACCGAGCCTCGCGGATCTTCAAATAAGTTATCAGCGGACGTATAAATATTCGTGTTCGTTATAATCGTACTAAGCTAAAATACTGTGATATATTAATTTCTTCCATTGAACTACGTTATGCTTATTTCATTAAATAAAAGAATACCTACCATTTTTATGATTCATTTCTAACTAAGAAATAGTTCATACGCGTCGAAAGATACAACAACAGGTACGTCCACATAAGATAACTTGTTTTGCAGCGGAGCCTTCATTAATTGCTTTCAGCGGTCTGCAGCAGGATATCGAGTCCAGTCCAGGCATCGCAACGTCGGGTGACACAACAGATGCGGGTACTCACGCAGGTACTGCTCCTCCTGGTCGCGCGTCAGCGTGGACGGCAGCACGGTGGGCAGGCCCGGGATGAAGGTCTTGTCGTGCTCCGAGCCCATCCAGCGCGTGCGGCGCCGGCGCGCGCGCCGCTCGGCCGGCGTCTCGCCCAGCGGGCCCGGCGGCGACCAGTCTGCCGCACATCCAACAAATATATTGCGCACACTATAATCTGTAAAAGAACTTGTAACGTAATGTACATACTCACAGTTATCTACATTCATTCCTCCAGGTCAGACAAGCATTCCGTCACCTTTAGGCGCTGATCTGACTATTCCTCACGACACCAGGTCACGTTTAGTCATCAAACTTTAACATAACACTATGACGATTTAGTAACATCCAAGGGCTGGAAATTTCGCCCACATTCATTGATATCATTTTTCCTATAAACACTATACTTTTAATACGCTTTTAATACGAAATAACTATATATATTTAATTGTATTTTATTAATATATTTTATTATGACAGTCCGGTCAACGACGTCTAATACGTCGCCATGACAAGTTTGCTTATAAATTCTTATCAGCCTGTAACTTTTAGCTGAAAATATATTCAGACTTTCGCAAATCAATAGATACTGGCCACGATATTTCAAATTCATATTTATTTCTTCAAGTTGCTATTGAGAGAGGCCCCTCGGTTGAGAGCAGGCCAGTAGTTTCAGGAGGTTGCGGCGAGGCACGCCAGCGGTCCGACTGGTACGGAGGACGGAGGACGAAGGTGCAGCGCTGGTACGACAGGTACCGGAGTCAGAGAGTTCCCTGGCTAGGTGACTCCGGAGTACCAGCACTACTTTGAGGGTTCCTTTTAGAGGCGAAACTCGAACTCCAACTCGAACTCGAACTAGAACTGGAACTGTCAGTTGCGTTGCTTGGATTCCTCAGGTAAACTCGTAGAATAGCAACTTGAAGAAATAAATATGAATTTGAAATATCGTGGCCAGTACCTATTGATTTGCGAAAGTCTGAATATATTTTCAGCTAAAAGTTACAGGCTGATAAGAATTTATAAGCAAACTTGTCATGGCGACGTATTAGACGTCGTTGACCGGACTGTCATAATAAAATATATTAATAAAATACAATTAAATATATATAGTTATTTCGTATTAAAAGCGTATTAAAAGTATAGTGTTTATAGGAAAAATGATATCAATGAATGTGGGCGAAATTTCCAGCCCTTGGATGTTACTAAATCGTCATAGTGTTATGTTAAAGTTTGATGACTAAACGTGACCTGGTGTCGTGAGGAATAGTCAGATCAGCGCCTAAAGGTGACGGAATGCTTGTCTGACCTGGAGGAATGAATGTAGATAACTGTGAGTATGTACATTACGTTACAAACTCCCGCGAACATTCGAAACGCGACCGACGATAATAATATGTACAGAAACATCTCGGCGGGCGCGAGCGTCGGCTTCGTTCCGAGGCCGGGCCCGACGACAGAGCTTCACCGTGTCAAAACAAACGTAGTCGGCGTTCCTCCCGGACGACGCGACGCACTCACCGAGCCCGTCGTCCTGCTCGTCGTCGGGCTGGTAGTCGTGCGGCGGGCGCGCGGCGCGCTCGGGCCGGTAGCGCGAGTCGGCGCGCGCCTGCAGCAGCTCCAGCTTCTGCTGCACCGACGTGGGCGGCGGGATGGCCGTGGCGGCCGACAGCGCGGCGGCGGCGGCGGCGGCGGGCTGCACGGGCGCCGTCATGCGCCGCGCCGACACGAAGGTCTGCGGGCGAAGGTCGGTCAGCTTACTTGCCGCGCAAACAGTGCGACCACGAATATTTTTATCGCCTTCTGGTAGCTCCGTATATTCTGAGCGACTCTTATCAGAGGCGATAATGTATACGAACGAGAATGTGACGGCTTCCTACCGGATGACGCAGAATCCTTGGTGTTTTTGCACCGTGACCTGCTCTTGTGAAATGTTAAACACCGGTAGGTAGGTAAGTACTAAGTACTTAACAAAATTTCATTTGACACTTCTATAAAAATTTAAAATAGTAATTTTTGCGATAATTATTTGTTACTAGCTGCGCCCCGCGGTTTCACCCGCATAAGGTTCGATCCCGTGAGAATATCGGGATAAAAAGTATCCTATATGTTAATTCTGGTTATAAACCATCTGTGTGCCAAATTTCACCTAAATTCAGTAGTTTTTGCGTGAAAGAGTAACAAACATCCATCCGTACAAACTTTCACGTTTATAATGTTAGTAGTATTTGTTTAGATCCCAAAATTGTGATATTGTTTATAATACATTTAACTGTAACAAAGAACTAAGAAACAATAAATACTTGCTTATAATATGATTTTATTTTACTGGTTTCGTTTTATTATTTTAGTCAAGACAAATGAGTATTTTAATATTTTATTGTATCAAATGTTTGTCATTTAAACCGAATTTTAGCCGAATGCCGAAGTCCGGTCAAACAAAATTTCGGCCCACCCCTAATAACAATGATAAATAATTTTATTTCTGTGTAAGTAGGTTTGTATTAACACTTTTACCTGTAATGTTTTCTTCCTCCTACTATATTATTTGGTAACTACTCAGTAGTGCCGGTAGACCTGACTGAGGCCGCGACCTAACCGAACGATCACCGCGCGAGTTTCCGAACAATTAGTGACATATGAACGCGACGACAGCGTATTTGCGCGAACGATCTTTTCGGTTAGGATGCGGGGTATGGAAGCTATGTCATGCTGAAAATTTGTTCATAGAAATCTTTTATTCTGTGTCACCTTCACTGTTACAAGAAAATACACATGCAGAATTTCCAAACCCGATAAGAAAATATGCTCATAAAAGAATATGGAAAAGTCTAGAATCTCTAGGTCTAGGTCTAGAATAAAATTGCTTACCGCATAGTTGATATATTTCTACAAAATACAAAACATTTATTACATATTGTTTCCAAATTATCAGAAAAGATACGGAGAAAGGCAACCAACAACCAACCACATCATGCTCGACAAGCAACGAGGAGGACTCAGTGACATTACATCATTCTATCATCGCCAACCCTGAATGAGATGTGTTTGTGGATGAACGGATTAAAATTATGCGTATAGGTCTGGTGTTCTGTGAGAGAATGTATGCAAGGGAGTCCACTGTTCCATGTTAGTTTGTAAGTTATATTATTGTCAACGTAATTATTGTCTCTATGTTAATTAATGTAATTGGTGTTGTACCGTTTTAAGTAACTATAAATAAATAAATCGTCAGAGAGAGCACGCGCACACTGCCGCCCAGCCTCACTACACAAGCAATATAAGTTGGAACAATAGTCACAAGTTCGCAACCCTCACCATAGGGTTTGTGTACTAAAATTAGGAACTGTATTTATCTATTCTACAGAATTGTGCTGTGCTGTGTGCCTCAGCCAGTAACTATACTTGGGACAATAGAGCCTCTGACAGCCAATTGAAATTAATTCCATTGTATGTTAGGCTGGCCACCATTGCCAACCACATGTCAACATACACATTATTTAAAAGGCAAAAACTTTAATGTCAATTTCATAACAATAATGATTGTAATATACAAACGTTTGTTACCTCTCGCTCAATAGCATTATGCTGAAAAATACTAAAGCTCATTAGATATTGCGATGATAATCATAGCTGATGGTCCTATTGTTAATAACCAGAATCTATTCTGAACCTAAACCTTCCTTCAAAAATCAATATGTCTCTCGATTAACCAGACAGGCTATAAATTATGAGGTCCCCTGTTGAAAACCTCTAAAATTAGATTGTTGTTTTCATTTCCAGAAGAGTAACTTTAACATGTTTTGGGTGAGAATTACAGTACGCGCCACGGATCCTTGCCTCTGTAAAGGTAGCTGCACTTAATCGTAGCTTATTTAATTAGGGTTCTGTACCCAAAGGGTAAAAAGGGGATCCTATTACTAAGATTCCACTGTCCGTCTGTCTGTCATAGCTAGACAGTTGAAATTTTCACAGATGATGTATTTCTGCCGCTATAACAAGAAATACTAAAAACAGAATAAAGGAGAATGACCATATCAAAATATTATAGTAATAATTTTCATATTTTTTTACGACAGTACGCGTCGGGTATTTGATTTTTGAACAGGGAATTTAATTTAAAGTAAAAAAGTGTTGATATTGTATTATTCCCTTTACATGACGTTCCGTTTCAAATGATATGATTAATATAATCTTGAATTTTAAAATTGTGATGATCACGTCTTTCAAAAAACATGTAAAACAATTATACTTTTCCGATTCTACGTTAGTCAAAAATAACTAGAATATAATTTTTAATTAAAAGATTATCATTTTTTTCGAGCAATAATGGCCGTTCGCTTATGACATGTCAAACAAAATAAAGTACAGACGCCAGCAGGTCAAGCTACCCGAAACTGTCAAATTTTCCCGATCAACCTTGAACCTTAACGCTTCAGCGATAAAGTTGAAAATCTATTAAAGAAATTTGACAGATTGTAGTAGCTTGATGTGCTGGCGTCTGTACCTAGGGTTTAGGTTATTACGATTTTTTTGAAAATCTCCGGTATCCGGGTTTTGTTTACAAAAAGAACTTTTGTAGGAGTTAATATGATAAGTGTAGTCTATAAAAAACCAAAGTTTAACTTTGGTACGAGATTCCATACATCCGTGGGCATTGGCGCCGATCCCCTTGTTCACAAACTAAACTAAATTTAAGTTTAGCGCATCTTTTTCTTCCTATTTCATTAAGAAAAGGACAGAAGATAAATATTAGTTTAGTCCTGTCAAATTAAGATACTCCATAGACAAATTAGACGTGATTAAAAACATGGCTACTAAAAATAATTTTACGTCAGGCGCTGACTAATTGGAGAAAAAGATACACTGAACTTAAATTTAATATAGTTTGTGAACAAGGGAATCGGCGCCAATGTCCTTTAATATTTCAGTGGGGCTTCCATACAACAAACGTGATTTTTTTGCCGGTTTTTGCTAGATATTATTAACGGCAACAAGTAGACGCCTGAAATATTCACAGAATATTTAGTTGTATATTCACTTTAAAAATAAATAATTAAATTAAAATAAAACAAATATTTATGGGGGGTTCCCATACAACAGACGTGATTTTTATCGATAATGGAACGGAACCCTCCGTGCGCGAGTCCGACTCCCACTTGGCCGATTTTTTTATTGTACATATTCATTTCATTCAAAGCTGAAAGAAATCTCGGAAAAAACAGTATCAGGAATATAACCGGCCATGCACAGTGAAGGGTTCCGTAGTCGAAATTAATACTTATGCATGCACAATATTGTCTTTATCGACGGCAGAAAATTAGTTCATATTTCATAACATTTCTCAAAGAAACTGAAAAAGAAATGTTTTTACTGAAAATATCTCAAAAATTGCATGATATATTATTGCATGATTATTACAGTTTTTATGGAAAATGTTTTTTAAGTTGTATTAACGTAAGCCGAATATATGAATGAAAACGAAGCAAAAGGTGTGTCAGGATCATTGTATTCTGTAGTGTCTGTCTACCCCCATGGGAAGAAGTCCTACCAACAATTTTTTTTGCAGAAGTTTCCACCAACTAGATTAGATTTAGAGATGGACAATTTCTTGCTTTTTTAGAAGCAATTATTTCACTAACTATTCACCTTTACTATTTCAGTCAATAATTTTTGATATTAAGTTTCAATTACAACTGTAGAAATTACTTTACTTTTCCAAGAAATACTCAGAAATACAAACTTGTTTTTGCAGTAGATATAATCAATACTGTTCATGCATAAACATTCACTTCAACTACGGAGCCCTTCACTGTGTCTGGTTTCGACATTACTTAGCTGGTTTTTAAAATCTATTTTAAATATGAAAATCCAATATGCAGCTAATTCAAAGATCCATGGCAGATAGTGTACATGTGTACAGTGAAACTCACAGAGGCGCACAATCACAACCAAGTTCTCATGAGCAAGAGTAGTGCGTTATGTTTTTTGTGGTTGCTAAGATTATGTAAAGGATTGGATGATTTGTATTTGATGCACTGCATCCGATCCAAATCCGAGAAACGATGTTTGTATGGAAGGTTGCACACTACATTCGAACTCAGTCTATCCGAATATAGAACATTCCCAACTTGGATTGAACTCGGATTTTGGATTCGGATCGGATGCAGTGTGGAACCGCTCTAAAAGGTATTTATGTTTTGGGTCTTTGTTCTTACCTGTGCGACAGCGGCGGCAGCAAGGATGGCGGCCTGCGTAGCAGGATTGATGGCGCCATTGCTGCTCACCTGTCGCGCCGTGGCCTTCGTCGTCGTGCCCACCATCTGGTCGAGCAGGGCGATGGTCCCATCTCTGTAACCACATTAGGGCTTGTCACACACAATACTCTGAATCAGATGCATCTGAGTACACTGCACTTCATCCAAAAAAAATCTATTGGCCTGTCTGTCTACCGTCGCCTCTGTATACAGGACAGATATCTCACAGTCATGGATGGAGATTCATATTACAATTATGATTTTCTGAGAAAATTGTATGCTACATTCAAATTAATTTATTTAACTTCCACAATTATTTTACTTGGGTTAAGTGTGTCATAGTCATAGTTCTTAAGCATACAAGTAACATGGCATGAAATGCTAACAACAGACAACAATTTGACCTGTGTGACCCAGTTCCTACACTCACCAGTTTTACTTACAACCACTAGAACAACAATCATCTTGCCTGTCTTTAGATTTCCGGCTGCGACTGCGACTTCTGCTGCGCGAGCGGCTGCGGCTGCGACGCTTTTCCTTGTGCCGGTCGCGGCTCCGGCTACGCTCACGCTCCTTGTCCCTACGGAACATACCATCACCTCTATAATACCATTTGTGCCATGCAAAATAGACATCAATCTAATTAAGCATGCACACGTACCTTTTAGAGCGGTGACGGTCCCGATCGCGGTCCCGGTCTCTATCCCGGTCGCGGTCACGATCGCGATCTCGATCCCGGTCACGGTCTCGCTCCCTATCCTTATCACGATCTCGGTCCCGGGTCTTGTCACGATCCCTCTCCTTGTGCCTGTCTCTCTCGCGGTCGCGAGATCTTGAACGACTCCTGTCACGATGTCTTGAACTCATAGCGGGCGCTTACAAAAACACTTTCAAATAAATAATTTAGCCGTAGGACACAGCACGATTTCAATAAATAATTTATACTGGACTATACAAAAAGCAATTATTGTACACCGGAATTATTATTGAATGGTTCAAAGTTTTGTTTGCAAAAATATTAAAATTAGTACTTGTCAAGTGACTATTGCTAAGACAACGAGCAACTCAACAAGACGACGGAAAATGGCGACGCTGTGCTGTGGATTACTTTACTCTATGGCTGTGCTGTGCCGTTCTCGACAGCGACGTGACAGCTACAGTACCACAGATAGAAGATAAAATGAATATTATACATGACAAATCATAGAGTAGAGTCCGTTTCCCGAAAGAAGTCCTACGGCAATAAGTGGAACTAATTATTATTATATAGTTAGCAACATTCCAACAACAACTCTCCTACCCCAGACACCTTTCTCTATTTAAGAATGTGCATTTTATTAACCAATAATCAAGCCTGCTACTCGTATATGATGTCGAGATAAATAAATAAATCAATATTTATGATTCCGTCCTACGACAGTGGCGCCGCGTCTACGAGACTTCTTTTGTAAAACGGACTTTAAAGTAATTTATCGGGACAAAATAAAGTGCTTCTGAGACTACCAAACAATTTCTTTCATTCACACATACCTTTTAGAGCATCAAAGTGAGGGAAAAGAGAGTGCACACACTATTACTCTTAGCATACGTCTAAATTAGGTATGAGGGGAGTATTATTTTTTAGACATTAGTCATACATTTCATAGCTATTCACAACCGCTGACGCAGCCGTATTGTTAGAAACATAATTAAAAATTTAATTAATTTCTTTTTATTTAGTAATGAAGTACAGACGCCAGCAGGTCAAGCTACCCGAAACTCTCAAATTTTCTCAATCAACCTTGAACCTTAATGCTTTAGCGATAAAGTTGAAAATCTATTAAAGAAATTTGACAGATTGTAGTAACTTGATGTGCTGGCGTCCGTACATAGTATAAATAAGATTACAATTAAAAAAATAATTAAAGTATTTCCCTTAATAACTATATCATAGCGTCTCCTCTTCTAGTTTCCGCCAAAACCGAAATCTAAGAAAAAGTTAGTAAATGAAATGATAATATTATCTTCTGAGACCCCGTGCTTGTTCGTAGATTTGTTACAAATAATTAGAGGGTTTATTTATTACGTTCAAACGTCAAAAATGTCGCTTATCACTACTTAATTTAAAGCAACGTGTATGAATAAAGGGGGAGATGAAGGGCTGATTTTGCAATTATTAGATTAGTTTTACCCACAGGAAAAAAAATACTTTTGCCAAATTTTGTGCGAAACTCTGTAAAAATTTCAAAATGAAAAGTTTTAGCATGTTCTGCCTAGATAGGCGTACAAATATAAAAGTAATATAATTCGTTCATACATCATTCTCCTGCCCTTATCCCAATTTATTTGGGGTCGGCGCAACATGTATTTTTCTTCCATACTTCTCTATTAGTCGTCATCTCGGTAGTCACCCCCTTTCTAACCATTATCATCATTCACACATTCCATCCATCGTTTCTTTGGTCTTCCCCTACTCTTATAGCCATCGACATTCACACTCAAAACTCTCCTCACGACATTTTCCTCATTTCTCCGTAACACATGCCTATACCATGACAACCGATTTCCACACAACTTTTCAGTTATCGGTGCCACTTTCAGACTTCCTCTTATGTACTCATTTCTTATTCTATCCATTTGTGTAACACCACACATCCCTCTTAGCATTCTCATCTCAGCTGCATGCAATTGCCTTTCATGGCTTTCATTCATCCCTTTTGTGGCCCAACATTCTGATCCATACAAGACAGCAGGTCTAATCATGGTTTTATATCTTCCCCTTAAGTTTAAGACCTGCCGCCATTAGTAATAAACGTATTTTCTTTCTTCCTTTCTTCTTTCTTTCTAATATAATTCGAAGTACAAAAATCATAAGGTTACGTTAAATTAATAAAAATAATAATAAATTTGTCATGTTCAAAATGTCTAAAGCACATCATTCAAATAGTCGGCAACATTATAGTAGCATTTATCTATTAAAAGTATCTTCATGCTGAATCCTTGTATGCCTTTGGTACCCTGTTGTATAATTTTGGGGCCATGCAGAATACACTCTTACGCATGAGAGCTGTTTTAGCACTAGGTATACAAAGTCTCCGGCTATCACGTTGACTTCGTTCGGAAGCATCTGAAGACTTCGGAAACAGTTGTGGATTTTTTTAACAAAAAAAAATCGATAAACATCCCGTCTCTGAAGTTTCGCTAGCTAATCTAATTTGACCCCGTATAAATATTACTGTAGGGCGTGGTGGAATATAATAACAGCTCACTTCACCTAAGTTTTCACGGCGAGATTTTTACAGAATGGACCGACTGGACACGACTTGCTAAATGACGAAAAATATAAGACATGACTATAATAATATGTACTACATATGTTGACAAATCAGGATGGCGACAGTGGCGTTAGTTCAGATTTTGGCCACGCGCATGATCCTTGTACAACTTTATTTTAGTGCCTTTTAGCGGCCCACTTGAATTTGAATGCTACAGGTACAGACGCCAACAGGTCAAGCTACCCGAAACTGTCAAATTTTCCCAATCAACCTTGAACCTAAATGATTTAGCGATAAAGTTGAAAATCTATTAAAGAAATTTGACAGATTGTAGTAACTTGATGTGCTGGCGTCCGTACATAAAATAAATTTATTGCGTTGACCTAAAAGCTTGATTGCTCCATTTCATAGTACCAAGGGACCGTAGATCTAAGTATTATCAATTACAACGCGATACCTCCACGCATTCCTCAGAAAAAGGTTGACAGACGGACAGACAACGAAATGTTGTAATCCTGTAAGATTTTTACCTTTTAATATACAGAACCCGTGTCGAATGTTTTCTTTGAGTAAAAATTATAAAGCCAAGTTCATATGGCCACACAGAACTACTAACCACGCAGTACAAGATCAAACTAAATAGTATTTATCATCTAGGTACAGACGCCAGCAGGTCAAGCTACCCGAAACTGTCAAATTTTCCCAATCAACCTTGAACCTTAACGTTTTAGCAATAAAGTTCAAAATATATTAAAGAAATTTGACAGATTGTAGTAGCTTGATGTGCTGGCGTCTGTACATTAAAGCGCGGCGGGCGCGCTCTGTCCCGTGCGCAAGATCTTGCAACACGCGGTCATAATTATGAACTTAGCCTAATAGTGACTTGAACGTGGGTAGTTCCATACATTGCTACGGATGCAAGTTTCCACTTCCATCTTCAGCAAAAGAAGAGGGTTTAGTCACTTTTCAGTACTTGGGAGGACAATTTCTCCCAATAGGTTGATTGCGAGCAGCTAAAAAAAATACGTGTGTTATTTTAGACTACTCTCTATTATTATTTTATGACATCACAGGCTGATACTGTCATGTCCCACTGCAGGGAAAGGCCTCCCTACTCTCTAACATATCCTAACTAATATTATAAATGTGAAAGTATGTTTGTTTGTTTGTTTGTTACGCTTTCGCTAAAACGGTTGAACGGATTTGGATGATATTTGGTAGGTACATGGGCAGATAATGATCTGAAGAAGAATATAGGCTACTTTTCATCCTGGATCGCAGACAAAGTCGGGGGCAACAGCTGGTATCAAAATAAATCAAATCGGAGCCGGAAACCTTTGGTTTCAGTACATTTTGACCGTATGTATAATGTACTCTGTGGTACATTAGTCCAATTACGCAAGGCTACACATAATAAGCGGACTCCTCATTGTACGAAAAACCTATACATTGCGAGGTCCGCTAAAACTCTGCCAAGTATCCAGGAATTTGCTAACTTAGGCGGATCTCACACTATAACACGCCCCGCTCCGGTGCGCGGGACACACGCCTCCTCGCGTTTTCTACTTTATAAATTCGATAAAAAACGTTTCCGAGCCCCGGGTATTTGGCTCTGTTTCCCGCGCCCTGTCGCAATGTAGTGTGAGAGCCGCCATATAGAATGAACAAACAATTATTGTTTTCTCAATATATTTCAAAGATCAAAATACATTTCTTACAACTTGTAACAGTTCAATCATACCAAATTACAATTTAGAACAACATTTTTTGTGTTTGTCACTTAAAAATACAAATGCTGCAAAAAAATTACAACAGCTTTTAGCTTCAAACAAATTATTAATTAATTAAGGTTGCATATTTATTCAAACTAAAAATTAAGATGCCCCAGCTTCTGAGACAATTGCAGACACCTATAGCTAACTGAAACTGGTAGCAAAATAATTTTAATATGTTTAAGTCATTGAATCCTATAGAAAAATATTGTCTTAAGAACAAACAAGAAAATTAAACTTAATTCTACAATCTTATCACTAAAATATTTCTAGTACTTATTAACTACTAAACGATTTAGTCCGGACCCAACAGTTCCTTCCAAACACTCCACTGTTCACATCACTAACTTTTTTGCAAACTATTTATCAGCTGATAAGTTTCATAGAAAACATGCCCGGAGTCAAATGCAGCAAAGGTGGTATTGGAGATAACCTGCAGACAAAAAAGTATTACAATTTTAATATCCAAGATATTATTCTATCAACCACTTATTAGTGGCAAATGGTAAATGTTGGCCCACACAAAAGGGGTGAATGAAATCATGGACATTTTGATGCGAGGACAGTTTCCCATACTTTTAAAGCTGTCCACAATGAACACGGACGGCTTTAAGAGTAGAGGAAGACCAATGAAACAATGGATGGCTAGGAAGGGAGTGTGACGAGGTGACGGCTCATATATTGTAATGAAGATGAAATGGTAGGCAAACCCTAAATAAATAGAGCAGGCAGTTGAAGGTAAATGATAAATAATATTTCCCATTATCCACTACTAAATCAGCATACCATGTATTTTAATTGCCATAATGCACAATATTAGTAGAAAAGAGTATTCTGCCAATTAATGTTTATTCTGTGCGACATCTAAGAGAAATCAAAGTATCACTACATAGCCTGTAAGTATCCAACAACAACATCCAACTTAGATAGGGGTAGTTTATATAACTGATAACATTGGGTACTATTATAACTCAAATAGAGATTTGACCAGGTTTTGGCATTGAGGTTGCATACATAAATATTTACTAGTTAGGTACCTACCTATATTTAAACTGGAGCACCAGGGCCGCCTTTCTTCCCGATAAGCGACTTGTGTATGTGAGGGATAACACCGCCGCCCGCGATGGTAGCTTTGATCAAGCTGTCGAGTTCTTCGTCACCTCTGATAGCCAGCTGCAAGTGACGCGGAGTGATACGCTTCACCTTGAGATCTTTGGATGCATTTCCCGCCAACTCCAATACCTACAGCAAAATTGTTTACTAATTAGTAGGTACACTGTCTATTCATTAATTTATATTGCGTAGGGACCTAGCGAGCTCTGTTTGAGTTACTTGAACTATATTAAAAGTTTAATCATAAATTTCTTTAGTTAACCTAGATATTATTCTGAAATAGTTTCCCGCCAAAATAATATAGCAGCTTCGTAAAAGATAAACAATGTAATTATAATAAGTACTTAAATTAACTACCATACATTTAGGTTTAAACAAGAAAAGTACGTGGTTATTACTTTCTAGAATACACAGTCATGCAATTACATTAATAATTACGGTTTATTGTGTGCCGCCATATTGACAGGGCGTCGCGCAAAGCTTACCTCGGCTGTGAGATATTCCAGAATAGCTGCAGAATACACGGCTGCTGTTGCACCGACACGTCCATGACTCGTAGTCCTATTTTTGAGATGCCTATGAATCCTCCCCACGGGAAACTGAAAAAAATATTTTTTTTACTGTAGCTCCAATCTATTGATTATTTTCCTACGGAGTAATGGACGCCGCCATACTGAAGTGGTCATTCATATTATTCAATTAAATGAATTGAAGTTAGAGAACGTATTTAAGTATGCTGAGATCATGAAAAAACCTATTTTTAATTAAGATAATTAATTAACTTACCTGAAGCCCAGCCCTCGCTGATCTGGATACCGCTTTGGCCTTGGCTTTACCAGAATCTTTACCCGCTTTACCGCCAGCCTAAAATTGACGAAAAATCCCATTAATTTTTCTCGTACAGAGTTGAAACTTCGCCAGTAAGTTAATAACACCATTGTTCACCGTATTACACAATAAAATCACGACAACAACAACTAAATTTCATAAAATCTTGCAAAACTCACCATTTTGAAACGTGTAACACACTATGAGCACTACAGACAGTGAACAACCAACACAGGAAAGGCGCCAAGCCAAAACGCTAGATACAAAGATGGCAGCTCCGCCGTGCCGTCCGTAGCAATCCAATCAGGGCAGCCAATTGTACGTAAGCGGAAGTGACGTACAAAACAAACAACTCTCAACATGCACGGCTCATCCAATCCGCGTCGATTGAAATGGCGGGCGGGTCACTGGCTACAGTGCTGCCAAGCCAAGGCACACTTACGGATCAATTTGGAACATTTCTTGTTTAATTATGCGTTTCGTTTCACTTTTTGGTACTTATTTTTTATGAAATAGTTTATTTATTTAGTTTTTGTTTTTGCTTAGTAGGTATTTTGTCTATTGTTTTGTACGGATAAACCTTTTTTTATATATGCTAGCAATAGTGTTCTATGCAGTAAACCTAGGCATTTATTACGGGCGCAAAAATCATCATCGTTTTGGCATCCGTCTGCTGCACCCCGTAGCCGCAACTCCAGTTGACGCAGTTTCTTAATAAATGTATGGGAGTACCTATTGAATGTATCGAATTTCGATGAGGCTCTCCTACTAAGTGTTCGTCAAGCTATAAATTGTATTCAAAGAACGGCCAATGGTTTTATTTTAATTTATTTATAATTTTAAAAATAAATAACTATAAAGTTTTCGAATGGTCTTTATTGCAGTCAAAGATTTATTTTTTATAAATATGGTTTTGAATGACTGACTATTTGAGCAATAAAGGAGACTGGGTGATTTTGTATGGGAAGTGGTCTATTTATTTATTTTATTTGATAGGTTCACCAACGACCTAATCACTAGTAACATTAACATAATAGAAAATAACATAAGCATTGAGTTATGGTGAATCAATCATTTACAGGCGTACACAGCACTTATTTACATAAAAAATAGCTTCTTAAATATTACGTTTTAACAAGATTTTTTACTCGTAGTGAAGATAGAAAAATTAATTAGAAACAAAAAACAAAAGATTATGTAAGACGCAAAATCATAATCGAAATTAGAATCAAAAATAAAAAATATCATTAGAATCAAAATTAAAACATTAAGATTAAAATTTAAATTCAAAAATAAACAGTACAATTGATATTTAAAATTCAAAACGGTAGAACGTGAGAACGAGTGCAATAAAAGAACATTCCAAAATTGTTATAGTGGCAGTAGGATGTATGTACATGTGGCAAAAAACAAAAAAATAAATAGTAAACAACAAAAAGTAGATTATGAAATTGTGATCCGTCGCTAATAGTTAGGTATAAGTTTTCTGCGAAATTGGGAAAATGAGTCTGTAAATATATCAATATTGTTGTAGATATCTATTTTATTATAATTAGCCAATAATCGTTTCAAGGGGGCATTGAGACCCAGGTTGGTTCTTGATGAGGATGGTGCAAAAGTATTTATTTTGCGCAGAGATCTAGTTACGGTACGCCTAGGTACAGTTATATTAATTTCTGATAATAACTCAGGTACATCCGCCTGATTATGGATGTTTTTGTAAAACAAGAGCTGATCAGAAGTGCTTCTACGTTGTTCAAGTGATAATAACATATTGAAGTGATTAAGCTTTTGGGAATAATTAGCGCCATCTAGGGCATCTAAAGCGTAGGTACCTGGTGAAGGCCATCTGTATACGCTCTATCCGGACACTATATATGGGATTCCAGACTGAAGATGCTTAGTCCAGTATGCTTCTGACAAGGTCTATGGACCAATAGCGATACGGTTTTGATATTTGTGTAGGGATACCTCATACCTCATCAATATCCACCCTTTGGCAAATACACTTTTCACTATACTTAACGTAAGAATTGTAATTTTTCTAGCTCACTGTATCATTTTTAGAAAGAAGAAGAAAGTACCTGCCCATGAAAGTCCTGGCAATAATAGTATTGCCAGGACTTTCAAGGGCTGGTACTTTCTTCTTCTTTTTTTAGGGATACCTCATACCTCATCAATATCCACCCTTTGGGGCCTTTGGCAAATCTGGGGGCACGGTAGTGCCCCTGCCAAGACAAGCCAAGCCAAGCGCAAGGGCACTACCTACCTTTTCTCGAAGCGCTTCGCGGTTTTTTGAACCCTTATAACTTGGGTTTGGATTATGCCAGATAAAAAAAAAATCCGGGATATGTTGCCAATAGCGGACTTACTAAACATATAAAGTTTTAATTGCATAGCTCCTATACTTTAGATTTTATTGATATCTAAAAAACCCTGACTTCGTCACTGACTCACTGATGATCATCAAAATTCTTAGGGTATTTCCTAATGTCCTAGAAAGCTAAAATTTGGTATGTAAGCTAGTATTAGTACACAAACAACAAAAAACAATATAAAACTCGTAACTTTTATCTCCCAACCCCTTAAACTAGGGGATGGAAGTTTGTATGAGACCCGCAATTTTGACGCTAGAGGTCTGATCTGATGTGAAAATTGATAATATATATATAATATAGATAGGGACTCCTTATTATAATTAATTATTACCCAGAAAAGAAAACAACAATTGTTAAGTACAAGCAACTTACAAAAAGAAATAAAATCCAACCAAAAACATTTTCATGTAAAATGTTGCCAAGGCGAGACCATATGACTCGTACTGTCATGTAGAGCCAAGCTTCTAACTCTATATGCCCTAACTATACAAGGCCTAACTTCACAAACTCTATACCTTAGTCAAAATATGTGGCTTGGCCGTTTCATTCAGTCATCTCTTCTTGGCAACATTTTACATGAAAATGTTTTTGGTGGGTTACACTTTTTACTATAGGTACTTAATTAATATTTTTTTGAAAATCTGTGAACAAGTTAAAAGGACGTTTCCCTGTAGCTACAACGGTTAAAAAAATGATAAGTGAGCTAGAAAAATTACAATTCTTACGTTTTATTTTTATGGTGCCAGGCAATCAATGCAGAAAAGACTTCTAGACCAAATGAGGTTTGAGTAGGTACTACAAAAGTTACAATTAAAAGAAAACCTCCATAAATACATACCTTTCGTTAGAAATTATAATAGGTATAGATTCTCGATTCCTAGTTTAAATAGCCATTTTTAGGGTTCCGTAGTCAACAAGGAACCCTTATAGTTTCGCCATGTCCGTCTGCAGCTTAGCTCAGAGACCCTTAGTACGTAGAAAGCTATAATTTGGCATGGATATACATACTCGTATTAGTCACGCCGATAAAGTGGTAAAGTAAAATCATGAAAAAAAGGGTTCCTCCTGTTCACGTAATGTGCCCCATTTGCCTAGGCGAAAATTCATGGGATTCGAGAAAAACCAATTTTAATATTTTTTGGATATTTTCCAGAATTCATCACTAAATATTACTGTTCCCTAAACTCTCAAATTGAATGGCCTTCATTGCTATTCCATTGGGTACCTAATACTTTAACAGACCTTTCGATTAATTTTTCCTAAAACTGTTTGATACAGTTAAAAGTTATAGAAAGAAGTTTATTAACCATTTTCAAAAATCATCTACGTACACGAACTTTGACAGCAGTTATCTCAAAATTTTACTATGACATTAGCGTAGGTACAAATTATGGGGAAGACATCTTCATTTAATCAACTTCGTCATCCCCTTCGAACCTAACCTGTCCGAGTCGGGGTGCCCCAAGTCCCGAACTCGCTTCGCTCGCTCTTGGACCGACACTTACGAGCACGAAACGGTCCAGCACAGACTATGGATGTCTGTGGTAATATATATTCTTTCATTACGCGGCCGGGTATATTTAGTAGTACGAAATCACGCAACGCTAGGTCCTAAATATACCCGATTATGATACTCAAACTTGGTATATTTAATATAATAATAATAACCCCACCGCCGTATCTCTACGTTGAGGTCGTGGTGGGGCTTGTGTGCTTCAATGAGCCCTAGGTCTGAGTTTACTATGCCGAGACAGGTCTAGGGTGAGGAGCCAGACCAAGAGAGATACCATCCAAGCCAAGGTCGGACGTGCCGAGGGCTGCATGGCTAGGAGAGAGCGCTAGTCGTTAGTGTGCCAACTCTGGAGAATAGGGGACCTCCAGTTTTACTCACCCTTGCCGCAATGAACGCAGGGCTCTGCTGTGGTTGACATTTTTAATCCCTAGCTTCTCGTGGGAATAATCATAATAACAAGGTCCAAAACTAAATATCTTATACGGGCAAATAAGCCTTCAGCAGGTGATGAAACATCACCGGTTACATCATCCTCTCCGAGGTCCATCTTTTCATCAATCGTATCATCACCACCATCACATCTATCACGCTCATTAAGATCATCATCATCGTCATCAATGTCAGTAGACGTTGTGTCGGAGGCTAGTACTGCCATAAACCCTTCACCCGCTACTGTCACAACAAATACGCGTAATAAATGGAGCAAAGACATGAACCAATTCATCTGGCGTATCTATTAAATTCTCACCAATTTAGACACTGAAACAAATTCATATCTTACATCATTGCATCAACAATTCATTAACAGATTTTCGCAAATGAATGTGTTCATGGCTCAGGGAGTTAAATAGTGGCCTGTATACTTAACAAATGATATAATAATCGGAATAAGCAACAGTACAATGAAACGAGTTGAATGATGCGAATGACTTGGAAGCCGTCGGATCGAGAAGTGCCTGTGCGTCTCCCCGTGCTCCTCACCTGCCCGCGCCTGCCGCCTCCCCCGCCCGCCGCCTCAGCCCCCGGTGTCGTCGGTGTGTATGCTCACGCGCACGGGGCGTGAACAGAATGTCTCGAAGCAAAGAGTTGGATATCAACGAAGAGCAATATTTCAAGAAAAAAATACTTTTAGCCACTACACTTGAGAAAATTATATTAGAAGTAAGCAGAGAACTACAAACAGACACCACTAACTTAGATGCATATTAGGACACCATCGCAGTTAAATACAGATCAAAGCAACATACATTTACAGTCGGGATCAAAAAACTAGAATGAGGTGGAACTCGGTGGTCTAACGAAATTAATGAAACTCTAATAAAATGCTATTTCGTCACTACGAAAATGGAAACAGATATATGACTGTCTGGAGGAAAAAAATAAGAGAAATGTTCATTGAGTTTTATCCACAATTATCACATTTATCTGAGCAGAGAATATCAGATCAAAAAAGGGTCGTTCTAAATAACAAAATGTTAACAGAAGCACGACGACTTCAAGACCTGAAAATGTATGCAGAGAATACACTAAATGAAGCGAATCCTTATAGGCAAACAGAATATCACAATTCACTTATAGTTCCAGACAATACCCCAACACAAGTATCCACAAATAATAACTCCTAAACTGCATACGTTAATAATAATCTAACACATACACAAGAAATCGAAGTGGGAACGAGCCCAATTTCTCGAATTGCGTTGACTTAGGAGCCTTGACATCCACCATTATAAACATAGCACATAATACCACAAATGGTGACTTAAGTCAAGAACTAGAGGAAACATTCTAACATACACTACATCATTTTACAAACGTTCATCCGACAAAAAGAAATTATATGTATACCTAATCAAAAAAGATCAAAAAAAAAATCACAAATAATTAGTTACATTAATAACGTCATCCTTCCAAAATATGTCATTTACAAACACCTTGAATCAAATTCAATATTATCCGAAGAACAAAAAGGCTGTCGAAACTTTAGTCAGGGCTGCAAGGAACAACTTACAATAGACTCGGTTATTCTCAAACAGGTTCAGCGAAAGAAAAAAGATCTATATGTTACAGTTAAAACCCGTTTTTAGATAGAACGCGTTTTCCCTAGTTAGAACTAGTTATTTCTAAATGCCTTTGTTAAAACTAGAAATGTGCCGCGGCAGCGGCCGGCGATGTGCCAGAAGCGAATCGCTTTTGGAAAAGGAAACAGTTAGGTTAGGTTAGGTTAGAGTATGACAAACAACGCACGAGCCGAGCGAGCGAAGCGAGCGTGCCGCGGCAGCGGCCGGCGATGTGCCAGAAGCGAATCGCCGGGAATGAACGAGCGCACAGCGCGTGGATGGCGCTCGGAAAGGGATTCTCCCGCACTTGTCGAAACTTGTCGAATCAGGCGATGTCTCGCAATCAATGAGAATAAGGTACGATCAATTTTGAGAACAGTTTTAACTGACTCACTTCGGAAAAACGCGTGTTGTCTAGTAAGAACTAGTTTTAACTGATATTCCATTTCAAGTATTATTTAATTCTAGTTTTAACAAAGGCATTTAGTAAAAACTAGTTCTAACTAGGGAAAACGCGTTCTATCTAAAAACTGGTTTTAACTGTAACATATATACTATGTATATAGACTACAAAAAAACGTACGATTCGGTTCCACACACTTGACACTAATTGAAATTTTACATATACATATACACAGTCTGGCCATAAACTCTGTTACAATTAAAAATAAGAAAGATATTACATTTGAATTTGGAATCTGTCATTTTTATACGATTGTTCATTGGGTTTTCTAATTTTGTCGCCAATACATTGTACAATATTTTGCGATATTAAAATGGAGTGGGGTGATAAAGAGAACCGAATCGCTGTGATTGCATCACACAAAGTTGGTATGGAGCCAAATGCAATTTTTAAAACTCTCCATACGCTTGGTATTAGTCAAATGTTTGTGTACCGGGCTATTAATAGGTACAATGAGACCTCCTCTGTTTGTGACAGAAAAAGATCTGGCCGTCCACGTAGTGTTCGTATGAAAAAGGTGGTCAAAGCAGTAAGGGAAAGAATTCGAAGAAATCCTGTCCGAAAGCAAAAGATTTTATCTCGGGAGATGAAGATAGCACCCAGAACCATGTCGCGTATTTTAAAAGATGACTTAGGACTTGCAGCCTTTAAGAGACGCACTGGTCATTTTTTAACTGATAATTTAAAAAAGAATAGGGTGGTAAAATCGAAACCACTACTGAAGCGGTACGCAAAGGGAGGTCACAGAAAAATTTTGTTTACGGATGGGAAAATCTTTACAATTGAGCAACATTTTAACAAACGAAATGACCGTATTTACGCTCAAAGCTCTAAGGAAGCTTCCCAATTAGTAGAGAAAGTGCAACGTGGGCATTATCCGACTTCAGTGATGGTTTGGTGGGGTGTTAGCTATGAAGGAGTGATTGAGCCATATTTTTGTGAAAAAGGTATCAAAACATCGGCACAAGTGTATCAAGATACCATTCTTGAGAAGGTAGTTAAGCCCCTTAACAACACCATGTTCAATAACCAAGTATGGTCCTTCCAACAAGACTCGGCGCCGGGTCATAAAGCTCGGCCCACGCAGTCTTGGTTGGAAGTGAACGTTTCGGACTTCATCAGAGCTGAAGACTGGCCGTCGTCTAGTCCCGATCTTAATCCGCTGGATTATGATTTATGGTCAGTTTTAGAGAGTACGGCTTGCTCTAAACGCCTTGATAATTTGGGGTCCCTAAAACAATCCATACGATTGGCAGAGAAGAATTTTCCCATGGAAAGAGTGCGTGCTTCTATTGATAACTGGCCTCAACGTTTAAAGGACTGTATTGCTGCCAATGGAGACCACTTCGAATAAGCTTTTTATATTTTAATTTTTTTTATATTTATGTATTAAACTAACACACTGTAAAAGTAATAAATATTATTTGCAATAAAAAAAAATTTTCGTGACAACATTTATGACAAGACTAGGTATATAAGATAAACCCTCAAATCATTACCTTTTTGAATAACACAATTACACAATGGACAACACGGGTACATATTACGACATCTACAGGAATTGTTGAGTCAGAATCTATCAAGATCCAACGAGGCATATTCCAAGGTGACTCGCTTAGCCCACTATGGTTTTGTCTTGCCTTAAACCCCTTATCAAACAAATTAAATTCACTAATGCCAGGATATAAACTCAATTATAATGACACAATAGATGACATACGGACGGACAGACACGACTGTAAAATTACCCACCTGCTGTACATGGACGATATAAAATTTATTATTTATTTATTTATTAACTCAACATCACTACCATTACAGGAATTGGAACAAATGGAATGGAATGGATGGATTGGAATTGGCTTGGAATTGTACACACGGCTACACATCAAGCTATACATTTCCAGTTTTAGCTGACCTCGAATTGTATACATTTTTCGTACAATCAGAAGTCAGCTTAAACTGGTTATGTATAGCTTGATGTGTAGCCGTGCGTACGCTTCTTCACCAGAGGACTTGAATTAACTCGTCAATGCCACAGATAAGTTTTCGAGTGATATAGGAATGGATCTTGAAATTGATAAATGTAAAATCAATTTAGTCAGGGCAGGTCAAACATACGAACATTCATATACCACACAGTCAAGTGAAACCATCGATTCCTTAGATGAAAATGGAAAATACAAATACTTAGGATATATATCCAAGCGCAGCAAATTAAACATAGGGCAAAAAAAATAAACTTACACAACAATTTAAACACAGACGAAAATCCATTCTAAATACTCAATTGCACTCCAAAAATACTATCAAAGCAATAAATACCTATGCGATTCCCGTCCTTACATACTTCTTTGGCATAATAAGCTGGACGAAAATGGAACTTAAGAATCTACAACGCGTGATTAATACCAGTTTGACTAAATACAGCACCCTCAGTGGCGTAACAATAGGGTGATAGGAGTGGCAAAATGTCACGGGTCCCACAGCAAAATGCCACGCACCATGCCGGCCATGAGCACAGCGACTAACACTACCCAGGAAAGAAGGAGGACGAGGAATAATTGATATAACGAACCTACACAATAAACAAATCAGTATCCTTAGAAAATATTTTAACACAAAAAGTACAACCTCTACCCTTCACAAAGCAATCGTTTATTTAAATGATCGAAAACTAACACCGCTAAACATCTCTGACAAAACAACACAAATGAAAGAGAAACAGACTAAAATATCGGAATGGACCCAGAAGTCACTCTATGGAAGACATTGCTATGACCTTGGCCAACCTAACGTCGACAAGTTAGCGTCGAACGAATGGCTCAGACGCGGAGATTTATTCCCTGAGACTGAAGGGTTCATGACAGCAATTCAAGACCAAATTATTGAAACCCATAATTACCAAAAGCACATCATGCGAATCCCTATTTCAACAGACATCTGTAGGCGATGTCATAGTTCTTCTGAAACTATTCAACACAATACAAGAGCATGCAAAGCTATAGTTCAGACTGACTATAAATACAGGCATGATCAAATAGGCAACATAATTCATCAAAAACTTGCCATTAAATTTAAATTAATTACTACTCCTCCAGTACCTTACTACAAATATACTTCAAAAACGGTTCTTAAAAACACAGCGCACAAGTTATACATTGATCGAGCCACCCTCACACACAGAACAACACATTATAATATATATATAGACTTAAAAATAGAAATAAGTCGAATGTGGCGATTAGGTAGCGTTGCCATTATTCCTGTAGTACTTTCAACCATGGGTGTCATTCCCAAACAACTGCATCAGTCTTTAAAAACGCTGGACGTAGCTCCCTCCACCTAACAAACCCTACAGAAAGCTGCCATCCTGAACTTGCAGAATTGTTCGGAAATTCCTGCAGAACGACAATGATGGAATGATGCACAAATAGCACACCCACAAACATCATTCACCACCGCAATACAAAGTGAACATATTATATCACCACGCCACATGTCATCATCAATTATCTTATCACTTAGGTTAGGACTCTCAAGGGTAGCACTTGGCTTTGGCCCGTGTGACCCAAAAAAAAAAAACCGGCAAATCAGTGCCGAGATACAAAAAATGTATACTAACAAATAATAATAATATATTCCTAATTTCGGACTACACTAACAAGTACACATAATCCAATCAATATAATGTTAGTGACAATGACTTAAAAAACTATGTTATTGTAACAACAACAACAACAACAACAACATACAACAACAACAACATTTGTTTTGTTTGTTGTTGTTTGTTTTTTGCTATGTTGTTGTTGTTTGTTTGTTTGCTATGTTGTTGTTGATTGTTGTTAACTATGTTATATTTAGTAGTTAGTCGAAAGCCTCATGATAACTATACCCGACCAAAACCCTATGGGGAGTTTCCACAAGGTACATTTAGTAAAGACGCAGGCAGTCCCATAGTGAAAGTACCTAATTCATTTTCATTTGGTAATATACTTCCTTAAAGTTGGTATGTTCCTCCTGGTTTAACGTAACATACATACTTTTGTAATATGTCCCCTGGAGCCTACACAAACCACGCCAAGATCCAAACAGCACATTCAGATTTGGTACCCTAAAAACACCGGCCAAGTGCGTCTCGGACCACGCACTTTAGAAGATTCTTTAGTCGAGATGAATATTTACGCATGCACAATGCATGTTTATTTTATCGACAGCAAAAATAAATTTGTATTTCATAGTATTTCATCAAAGAAACTGTGAAAAACAAAGTTATTTCTGCGGTTCTAAGGGAAATTTCCTTCTAGCCAAATTGCTATTTGATATTAATTTCAACTTTATAACTCCACGCGTTCCTGAGAAAAAGGGTCTTGACAGATGGACAGACAGACGGACGACAAAGTGATCTTATAAGGGTTCCGTTTTTCCTTTTGAGGTACGGAACCCTAAAAACGGCTGTGACTTTACGGACGGACTGCATTGGCAGACGACAGACAGGATGAAATTAGAAGGGTTCCGTTTTCTCCGTTTGGTTACGGAAACCAACCTAAAACGGCAATCTTGAGATGCATGTATCTACTAAAGTACTTATATACAATATGTAACAAAAACCCTGTTGTTCCTTTTAGGGACGTATACATCTACCTACAAGCACAACATTGATGAAATTATAATTTAAAAAAATTAAGCATCGGCTAGTTGAAAGGTCAAAATCAAGTAACTATTAAAATCGACACATTCAAAAAAATATTTAGAGTATCTGAATATTTTACAAGTACACCTTTATTTCGCTAAATAGCCTACGAGCTCGGCTGCTTTCTTTTAATGCGACAGAAGATGCCGCCAAAAACTATCGCGGCGCACAGACCCCGGGTCGGTAGCACGTGCCTATCTACCCCTATGCCCCGCCACCCGCCGCCCTGTGATTCACTTCCGTAGTCTCCCGCAGCTTACTTTTGAACGGATGTTATTGTTGACCTGCGTAATGCACTGACTTTTGTTTTGTTTACGTAAACGTTGCTCATGTCTTATTCTAACGTAGAATATATTTTAATATGTTTTGTGTCTTGGGAAATGTGACTGCAATTATGCAGAAGCACGCAGACTCTACCAAGAGCGTTTTGCGAGTCTACCAGTACATACCTTCGGCGATGTATTATAGGGTTATTGGCAAAACATTAACAACCTCTCAGGTCTATATTACTAACATCATAAACAAGAACTTTTGTTCTATGACTTTTATTAACTCATCAGATTTTAGTTTATCAGAATTTCATACAAAAATAAAAATATTTCAATTCAACGAATTGAAATATTCGATTTTCTGTTACCAACTTTACGCGAAGCTAAAGAAAGCGCTAGTTATGTAAACAAATTGCCGTAGTCTAGTACAAAATTCAGCGTAAGAGGTCAGATAGAGGGACACACGGTGGAGGTCTGCCCCACTTGGGCGGAGCACCGCCATGTCCTCGTAGAGGCGATCGGCAGCGGCGGCGCCCTCTCGCGCCCGGCCCTGGTGCAAGCCATGGTCCGGGGCGAGAGGGAGTGGGAGGCAGTTGCCACCTTCTGCGAAGCAGTCATGCTAGTGAAGGAGGTGGCGGGACGGACGAGGGAGAGAGCCTCCCGTCCCAGCCGCCGCGGGAGACGCTCCGGGCGTCGGGAGCCGCGTGACGACGCCCGGCCACCAGGCCACGGCGCGGGCCTGCGGGCGGAGTGCAATGGGTAGCTCACCGTCCGATCAGGACCAGGCCCGTGCCGGACGGCGCGTAAGTGTTCCACGCGCGCCTCAAAGAGTTGTCAGCATAATTTGAGGGGCCCCTTAGGGCCGAAGCCTGCCGGGTCAGCGGGATTGTCCGAAAGGGTTACCGCTACCCCGGAACATAAAGGGCAAAGGAAGGAACATGGGTGGGTTTTAGTCAGTAAGAGTCTGACACTCCCTTCCGCTCCACTCAGAGCGGGAGGGGTCATTTGATGATTTCCCATCCGAAAAAAAAGGGGGTCAGATAGAACAACGAAATCTGTCTATTGTTAATGTATTATGTTTTGTAAAAAGTCATAGACAACGAACAAAAGTTGTTGTTTATGATGTTAGTAATCCAGTTCTGCAAGGTTGTTAGTGTTTTACCAATAACCCTGTAGAACGAGCTTTTGCACGCGGCTTTGCCCGCGTGGGGTCGGAAATTATCCCACGTATTACCGGGACAAAAAGTAGGATGGATGGATGGATGTTTGTTACTCTTTCACGCAAAAACTACTGAACGGATTTGGATGAACTTTGGCACACAGATAGTTTACAACCAGGATTAACACATAGGATACTTTTTATTCCGATATTCTTACGAGATCGAAACTTATGCGGGTGAAACTGCGGGGCGCAGCTAGTAATTATACAACGTGTAACGTTAAATAAGCAAAACCTGAAAATAGTTTGATCAGAATAACGAGCAGAATCAATGAACAACATTTTAGTATAGGTCACATTTTTCATGAAATCTTCATTAAAAACGTTGCCGTGTCTATTTATTAATAGGTCAAGCCATCACAAACCCGCCAAAATAGGTAAACGAACACAAATTGTTGTCAACCAATTTAAGTTTTCTTATACGCGGGATAATAATAGCTTTTATTTCAATGCAAATAAATACCTACGAATTGAAAATGTGGGTTACTTAATCGGCAAAATTAGGTAGTCCAAAGCCTGGAAAAGTGTGATGGAAACATTTAAATTACTGTTCAAAGATAACCTAAGTTCTTTATGAGCGTAGATAGTAAATAATAATGTCAGCCCGGCGTAGCGGCCCGGTGACAACTCCTCCGTCGATACAGCGTCGTCGTAGACGCAGGAAACGATCAGAATTGCCAGTAAAACTAAAACAGCACATAAAACCTTTACATTTTTTTAAATGTTTTGTTTTCTCTCTGAAATAGGTCAATTGAATTAAAAATCAGTTGGGGTGTCCGAGGTTTTGCGCATTTAACGTTACACGTTGTATAATTAATGTAAGCAAAATATTATAACACATTTTAAAAGAGTAACCGTGGAGTTAGTTTCTTGCTCATTCTTCTCCATACGAAAACTACCTTTTTGAAGGAGCGACCAGAATCAATTCTATTTTATTGTAATTTTTGACGTTCAAAAGTGCCTTTTATGTGCTTTTTTGTAATAAATGCTTTGACTTTGAATTATCATGAAAAGGAGAAATAACAGAAACATATACGTTTACAAGAAAAAAAAATCGTATTAAATATATATATAATTTATTTATAATGTTTCAAATTTAAAAACAGATTCACAATTCAACGAATCAGGTATGGTTATGTTATAAAATTACAACCAGTTTGAGCTGCTATCCAACCAATGTTTGCTGTGGTATCGTGTGTGCCTCGGCATACTGTAAAGTCCCTAAACCTAAAAAGGGACTTTGCAGTACCTATGACCGAAATATATACACTATGAATGCTGTCGATAATACTGTCCCTAAACTACAAATATAGACTCATTAGGCACACTGAATTGCGTACTGACCGTATGGTGGTCAGTCCTACTGATAAAATGTACCAAGTGTGTGTCCAAGTGTGTTTCGAAATTCAGTCATTTTAGTAGGAGGTAGTTCTATTTGTAGGAGGTGCTCATGTAGTCCCGTTCGTTGTTGGTGCCCAAGTTGTGACATTGGTAGGGGGCGCCCATGTGGTCCCATTCGTAGGTGGTGCCCAAGTTGTACCATTGGCAGGGGGTGCCCATGTGGTCTCGTTCGTTGGTGGTGCCCAAGTTGTGCCATTTGTTGGGGGACGCCATGTGGTTACATTAATTGGTGGTGCCCAAGTTGTACCATTTGTTGAGGGTGCCCATGTGGTCCCATTCGTTGGTGGTACCCAAGTTGTGCCATTTGTTGTGGGACGCCATGTGGTTACATTAATTGGTGGTGCCCAAGTTGTGCCATTTGTTGGGGGTGCCCACGTGCTCCCATTCGTTGGTGGTGACCAAGTTGTGCCATTTGTTGTGGGACGCCATGTGGTTACATTAATTGGTGGTGCCCAGGTTGTGCCATTTGTTGGAGGTGCCCACGTGCTCGCATTCGTTGGTGGTGCCCAGGTTGTGCCATTTGTCGGCGGACGCCATGTGGTTACATTAATTGGTGGTGCCCATGTTGTGCCATTGGTAGGGGGTGCCCATGTGGTCCCATTTGTTGGTGGTGCCCAAGTTGTACCATTTGTTGGGGGTGCCCATGTGGTCCCATTCGTTGGTGGTGCCCAAGTTGTGCCATTTGTTGGGGGTGCCCATGTAGTCCCATTCGTTGGTGGTGCCCAAGTTGTACCATTTGTTGGGGGTGCCCATGTGGTCCCATTCGTTGGTGGTGCCCAAGTTGTACCATTTGTTGGGGGTGCCCATGTGGTCCCATTCGTTGGTGGTGCCCATGTTGTGCCATTTGTTGGGGGTGCCCACGTGCTCCCATTCGTTGGTGGTGCCCAAGTTGTACCATTTGTTGGGGGTGCCCATGTGGTCCCATTCGTTGGTGGTGCCCAAGTTGTACCATTTGTTGGGGGTGCCCATGTGGTCCCATTCGTTGGTGGTGCCCAAGTTGTACCATTTGTTGGGGGTGCCCATGTGGTCCCATTCGTTGGTGGTGCCCAAGTTGTGCCATTTGTTGTGGGACGCCATGTGGTTACATTAATTGGTGGTGCCCAGGTTGTGCCATTTGTTGGGGGTGCCCACGTGCTCCCATTCGTTGGTGGTGCCCAAGTTGTGCCATTTGTTGTGGGACGCCATGTGGTTACATTAATTGGTGGTGCCCAGGTTGTGCCATTTGTTGGGGGTGCCCACGTGCTCGCATTCGTTGGTGGTGCCCAGGTTGTGCCATTTGTTGGGGGTGCCCACGTGCTCCCATTCGTTGGTGGTGCCCAAGTTGTACCATTGGTTGGGGGTGCCCATGTGGTCCCATTCGTTGGTGGTACCCAAGTTGTGCCATTTGTTGTGGGACGCCATGTGGTTACATTAATTGGTGGTGCCCAGGTTGTGCCATTTGTTGGGGGTGCCCACGTACTCCCATTCGTTGGTGGTGCCCAGGTTGTACCATTTGTCGGCGGACGCCATGTGGTTACATTAATTGGTGGTGCCCATGTTGTGCCATTGGTAGGGGGTGCCCATGTGGTCCCGTTTGTCGGTGGTGCCCATGTTGTGCCATTTGTCGGGGGACGCCATGTGGTTACATTAATTGGTGGTGCACATGTGGTCGCGTTCGTTGGTGGTACCCAAGTTGTGCCATTTGTTGGTGGTGCCCATGTTGTCGCGTTCGTTGGTGGTGCCCAAGTGGTGCTGGTTGAAGGTGTCGCAGTTACTTCAGGAGGCGCACTGGTAGAGTTATCCGCTCGCCATGAGGCAACGCGCGAAGTGTCCCTCGGGTGGAACCTGGAAACAAACAGTTTCTCTATTAACATTGAATAGTACATTGTTCACCGAGGGGAGAAAGTGACCGATTACTAATGAGGGTGTAGTTTGAGGCCCGAGGCTTAGCCATGTGCTGTAATGCACGGGTTGGGAATCGCACTTTCTTCCTACCTCTACTTTCTTCACCTAGAGATAAATAGTGCTTTATACAGGGTGTCTCAGAAAAAACTAACTTTTGCAGATGCGTAAAAAATTAACAAATATATTTATATATACATGTTAAATTACAAAATCAGACACTGAATGTATGGGAAAATTACTTTTAAAAAATAACATTATTCAAGTGTCGTCCTTCGCGGCTCTGGTACTCTTCAAAGCGATCTCTAACATTCTTGAAAACGCGCCTCAGAAGCGGAGTAGGAATTCCTTGTTGATTCCTTGTTTAATATTTTCCTTCAATTCAGATATGGTTGATGGATTATTGTTGTATACCCGACTCTTCAATAAATGCCTGAGGAAAAAATCCGGAGGTGTGAGGTCTGGGCTCCTCGGGGGCTTTCTGATGTCACCTCATATCGAAAATCATGTAAACGATATTTTTGTCGAAAAACACGATCACGTAAGATTTATAGTTTTCAAGAAACGCGGTTACACAAAAAGCACGATGCTCCCCCGTGAAAAGCGACATGGCGACTGAATTTCCACAAAATGGCGTGTCACTCTTCATTCCCTCCGCACTCCGCTTTCCGCGGCATTTTGTTCTCAGAACACATTCAAATAGTGAGTTTATTCTGAGACACCCAGTACTATACCTACGAGGATAATAAAATACAGTAGAAAGAAAGAAATCTTAGATTGAACTAAAATAACAAGTCTACTGCCTGTCGGTTTTTTTTTTTTATTTTTTCAATCGAACATGCATTTTCATCAAAAACAACAAATAATAGCGTCAATGGAGCGCCAACCCAAATCCAACATAGATACGTGCCACAGCAACCGATCATTTTGTTCGTTGACGGCGAATAAAACCTATGAAGTGAAAACTCTTTGGTCAACCTGTACAGACGCCAGCACATCAAGCTACTACAATCTGTCAAATTTCTTTAATATATTTTCAACTTTATCGATAAATCTTTAAGGTTTCAAGGTTGATTGGGAAGATTTGACAGTTTCGGGTAACTTGACCTGACGGCGTCTGCACATTAGTAGAAAAAATAGTAGATTATGCACCGAGGGGCTAAAGTTGTGTCTTATGTCACGGGCGTCATATTGAATCTCGAGCGCAATGAAGGATTCGGGATTTAACTCCCGAGCGCAGCGAGGGAGTCAAGAGTTTAACTCACGAGCGAAGCGAGGGAGTTAATACAAGAATCCTGAATGCAGCGAGGGATTCAAGCTAGCCCAAGGCAAAGACACCTTTAGCCCAGAGGAGGATACTCTACTTTTTACACCTACTGTGAGAAAATCATAAATCATTGGAAATATTATTAGCTTCGGTTGTAATGAATTCAGGAGTACAATCACTTTCATCAATCGACATTTTATAATACTTTGTTGATAAATTTAAAGTATAAATGCCAAAAGTTCGCGCCTTTATTGCGTCTACCAATAAGTAGCCAAGATACGACCAATTCGATTTTAAAAAAAAAAGTCTCTTCTATGGTTTTGTCGTGTGTGTCTATTGATATCACTCTCATGGAAGTGGCGTTTGTGTAAACTAAGCTTTATACAGGGCTGGTAGAATGGTTTTGGATGATTGGCTGTATGCATTTTGAATTTAGAACGTCATTGGAGACGCTCGTGAAAATAGAGTATTTTTGATAAAATGTGATAAATCGACTGTAGTATTCTGCACAAAATCCACAGCAATCTTTGCGCAGTTTACTTAAAATAAATTAACTAATGTTACAGCCAATTACTATTACGGTATTACGGCGCGGTACGGTATTTGTTATTATTAATGCCAGTTTTAATGTTATTCCATTCCTTTTAAAAAATGGTTCGTAGTTATCTAATTATTCTTACAATATTATGTCTTCGAAAACATGGCATCGATATGAAGAAGCAGTCGTTATGATTTTGCAGGAAATCGAGAATATCATCCACGCGTAGTAAGGGTATCGAGAATAGCTTTCCTCTTTCTGGCACCAAAGGGTGTTTGTTAGTACTATACTGCCAATTTAGCTGAGCATGTGAGATTCCAAATTCAAATCACATTATTGACCAGCGGGTCATAATGAAATCCAGTACAACATTATTGACCGGCTGTGCCCCCGGCCACTAATGACTCACTTTAGGTTAAGGTTGCTTGACATATAATTTGACATTTTCGAGCAGGTGGTGTGAAAAGTTTTTTTTTATGTTTAAATCAAATCAAATCCATTTATTTGCCAGAATGTAGGTTTACAATGTATGATCTTAAAACTATAATGGCCCCTTTACATTCTACCATTACATATGGTGTGCATATATTTAATTTTAACCTGCACATTAATATAATTAAGTAAATTACAAAAAAAAAAAAAAATAGACAGCAACAACAAATAAGATCTCATGCTTAAGGATTTATAGGAACAAATTATGTAATTAATTGATGTCAAAGTTATACTATGTCAGTTCAAGAGATAAGGTTTAATAAAATGTCAGATTAAGAATATATAAATGAATAAAAAATTAAATAAAAAATATGTTGCTAATGCAATTTTTTCAGATGACGTTCCAAATTCAAATCTCATTAATGACCAGTGGGTTATAATGCAATTCAGTACAATATTAATTCCCGGCTAGAGCCTTACGAACTTAAATTACTTGCTTCAGATTAGGTTTGCATGACATATAAGGCGAGCAGGGCCTAATAAAGCTGACAATTCGACATATATGTCAAAAAAGGACAAAATTGTAGAATTGTCGCGCTTAGGCTGTTTAATAAAAGTGACAAATATGTCTTCTAATGCATGTAAGGTATGTATAATCGACAGGTGAAATATTGACATATTTGTCATTTAAAAACGCATTTAATAAAACTCGACATATGTCAAAAAAACACAGTCAAATTATTTCTGACAATTGTCGGATTGTCGTGACAATTATGTCGACTTTTGACAATAATTATTTGCAAATAATTTTGTTTTATGATGGTAAAATAGAAAAAGTTATGGTGGATACCAAAAATTGTCATGGTGGATACCATGACAATTTTGTTACCTGGTTTTATTAAACAGAAAAATTGTCGAATTGTCACTTTTTGACATATGTCGGACTTGTCGGATTGTCAGCTTTATTAAACAGGGCCCAGGTGGTGAGTTATTTTTCACTTTGTAGTATCTTTTTTGGAAGTCAGTTCGTTTACAAGAAATAACAGTTAAGACAACTTCAGAAGCCTTAGAAAATGCTTAAAATTGTATTGCAATGAAAAATAAAAACAGCTAGTCGATTTTGTAAAAATCTCACCGTGAAAACTCAAGTGAAGTGAGCTTGATGTGAGCTGTCAGTAGTATCAATCCCTAGCATTAGTTGGAATGATAGCTCACTCCACGCTCACTTCACCTAAGTTTTCACGGTGAGATGGTTACAAAATCGCACTGCAGGAAATAATCATTGATAAAGAGAATAAGAGAACAAGAACTTACTTCAAGTTTCTATTGTACGTCTGGTCAGCGATAACGCTGATTAGAAGACAGCACCACACAAGAAGCTTATTCATGATTCGGCGGCCGAGGGACTAGCACTGTGCAGGACAACGGTGCTGCCTGCTAATTATACTGCCGCTAGAACCGCCCCTTTGATAAGCACTGATAAGCTCGAAATCAAATCAACGCTTAATCAGCGATTATATTATCCCAATACCTATATCCTACTAGCTATGCTCGTGGCGCTGTCGCACCATCGCCGCATCGCGTCGCGCGTCGTGTCGTTCACAAACTGTTGCACCTCATGCACAGGTCGAGACTTTGCAAGCGCTCTCTTTAGATGTTGTTGTTTATTAGTACTTATTGCAAGTAGGTATGAGCAACGTTTCTCATTTTCTAT
Source organism: Apamea monoglypha (assembly GCA_911387795.2). Lineage (NCBI taxonomy): Eukaryota > Metazoa > Arthropoda > Insecta > Lepidoptera > Noctuidae > Apamea > Apamea monoglypha. Next base: position 404,024 of record OU426925.1, read on the forward strand.
GAATTTTGATGATTTGACAGGGCACTAAAAAAATGCATCTTTCACGAAATCACTTCCGTCTGCTGGCAGCTGTAGCACCCCTTTTTTTTCTGGGTGGGAAATCATCATGTGACTTCTCCCGCTCTGGTGGCGTGAGGGTGTGTCAGACTTTTACTGACTAAAACCCACCCGTGTTCCTTCAGTTACCTCTGCCACGGGCCACGGTATCTCTAACGAACAACCCGCGGCCCTGGCAGGCATCGGCCCTAGCGGACCCTGTCAGTTCCTGCTGACATCTCTTTAAGGCGCACATGGAACACAACGCGCTGTCGACCCGTGGCCTGGTTCTTGCCGGGCGAGCTGCCCGCAAGCCTGCGCCTATGGTGGCCGGGAGTCGGCTGGTGACTCCCGACGTCCAGGGCGTTTCCTGCGGCGACTAGGGGCGTGAAGGCGCAGAGATTGCCTCTCCCTAACGCGCTCCGCCTCCTCTTTTGCATTACTGCTTCGCAGAAGGAGGTAACGGCTTCCCATGAGATAAATCCCGTCACCGATCGCCGCCACGAGGACGCGGCGGTGCTCCGCCAAGCCGGGCAGACCTCCTCCGTATGCTCCACCGAGTCCTCCGGGCGATCCACACAGTGGTGACACCCTGGCGTTTCCACCCGCCTTATCCTGAACAGGAACCTCCCGAAACAACCGTGTCCGGTGAGGACCTGCGTCAGGCGGAAGGTGAGGGCGCGGTGGCGCCTCGCCAGCCACTCCTCAAAGACAAGCTGTAGCACCCCTCTGCATCCTTTCATCGAAACTAGTCGCTCGGGTATCATTAGATAGGGTAAATGTTATCCCCTCCAAAGTAATTCCATCACGGCAGAGGTAGGCGGTAGTTAGGCGTTAGTATATTTTTAATTTCCTTCTGTTCCGATTTCAATTAAATAGCGTAATAATTCAGATTTAAAATCTGAAAAGTAATCGACTTCACTTTAGTTTTTGTAAATAATTGTTAATAATTTGGAATTAATCCTAAAAGGGGGTGATATAGGGGATGAAAGTTTATGTGGGAAACTTAGCACCTGTTAAGTTAGGGATATGAAAATGTAAATTTATGCTTTTGGTAAGTAATCAAAATATTTGTTTCAGCGTTTTTCTAAAATCATCCATACGATCAATAATCATAAATTTCTCCGCATTAGAACAAATGATTCTTATTTCAAAAAAATGTATCGATGTCATCATTCTAACTGAAAGTAATATATCAGAAAGCAACAGTGTTCTGGTACCGAATGTTCACGGCCTTGCGTAAGTCCCGAAGGGGTGGTGGCATTATAATGTACGTTAAGAACAAACATAAAAGTAGCATAACAAAATTGAAAACTGTACATTTTGAAAGCTTATTCTGTACCGTCACCACCCATTCGAACTACACTGCGAACCTGTGTGCGGTATACCTACCACCAAGCTCTAGTGAAATTCTATTTATTGACGCACTACAAAATTCACTACAAAACTTCACTAAAAACACAGAATTATACTTATTGGGTGACACTAATGTAGATTTAAAAACGGATAATCCTGTAAGGCATAAATATAATAACATGTTATGTAGCATGGGCCTTTGGTGCGGGATCACTGAATACACTAGAATAGCAATATCTAAAGGGAAAGTAAGTAAATCTTGTATTGATCATATTTATGCGCGATCCCGTACGCAAGACCTATGGCGGCACTCGGTACTGTGAGGGCTTGAAGAGCCCTCTGAGGAAATGCGTGGAATCAAACAACTATAAGACTCCTTTAATATTGTATTTTAAGCACGTCTCTACATATTCTAGACTAAATTACCACTTTCCGTTCTAAGCAAAAATCCTAATAGGAAATATGTGACATTAGCTTGAACGTTCGAATGTCACCCGCGCTAAATCAAAGCTGGCCTGCATTACATGAGGTTGCCTTCGGCAGACAAACCTCTACAGTACCACACTGGTTGACCATAGCGCTGTCACGGTAATATTATCTATACAGTATTGTAACTCGGCCGTATATTTGAAATAAATGCCTACAGCCGCGCGGTACGTAAACATGCGATAGAGCTGCCCGCCTCCAGCATTTTAATTACATTTGCCTACTTTGTGTTCCATTTAGTTTTGTGATTGTAAATATACTTTTTTTACATAAACAAATAAAATACTTTGTGAATTGAATAGGAAGCGTTCAATAAAAATGCATGTTGTTTTTTGATTGGTAGATTTAATTAAAAAAACCATGTTTATGTTGGATTAACAAATCGGTCTTATAAATTTGCGACCGAAACATATTTGCGCCTCGACTGAGACGTACAAAATGCTTTATTATTAAATTTTAAAGTATAAAAAATCCGCATTCTAATATAAAGCTTAATTAAAAATTGATTGACGAATTCATGCAACCAAAAACAGCACAATATATCCTACTCGTCATATTAAATATGTACTTGAACATATTTTTAGTGAGAAAATCGCGCGGTTATTGTTAAAAAAACAACACCGTCCGTTCGTCACTGCGGCACAGTCGCGACTATCTGCATGTCGAGATCGCGGCGCGTAGGCATAACTCGCGCTTCGTCCGTTTGTATGAAGTTGGAATACTGTATAGATAATATTATCGATATTACAAAAAATCAAAATATAAAACTAAAGTTAAATGTAGCTCATCGCGTGGTCACAATGAATGGATGAATAAAGAAATAATCAAAGCCTGTGAACATCGGGATAAATTATTTAAGAAGTGGATAAAAGACTAATAACATAGTCTTAAACAAAAAATATAATAATTCAAGAAACTATGCAAACACTTTAATACATAAAACTAAAAACAATAACATAAAGTCAGAAATTTTATCAAATAAGAACAATATTAGACAAATGTGACAAATTCTTAATCGAATTACAGGAAGAATAAAACATTCTATTGATGATGCTATTCAGAATTCATTTAATAAAACTAACTTAACTTCTACAGATATTGCTAATAATTTTGCACACACTTTCGATAAAAGCGTGAAGCTAATTATTTCTAAGTGCTCGAAATCATTGCTAAATAAAACAAATTACACAACTCCAGCTACCGTTTCTATGCGTATAAAACCTGCGGAACCGAACTCAGTTAAATCATTATATCTTTGAATAATAATAAAGCCCCAGGAATAGATGGAATTAGAGCCATAGATATAAAAATGTTGTGTACGACAATTACGGCGGTGATTTCTAACCTAATTAATATATGCCTACAAACATGCAAGTATCCATCGACGCTTAAAACAGGGATTGTCAGACCAATTCACAAAAAAGGAAGCAGGCTGGATTACAACAACAACAGACCTATTATTATATTGCCTAGTATTGATAAAATAATAGAAAAATACATTTGTAAACAAATACACGAATTTTACGAACAAAATAAAATACTAACAGACAAATAATATGACTTTCAACTAAAAAATAATACCACACAACTGTTATCAACGTTCACAGATAGTATTCATAAATATTTAGGTGAAAAACAGCACGTATTAGTAGTATTTATAGACTACAGCAAGGCATTCGATACGCTCAGACACGAGCGGTTACTGGAGTGTCTTCATGACTGTGGAATTAGAGGCAAACTACACGATTGGTGCGGAAACTATCTTGATGGCAGAAAATACATGGTCAGAGTCAATGACGCGACTAGTGAACCAGTCATCGTAACAGAAGGAACGGCGCAAGGCTCGGTCTTTGGACCGCTGCACTACCTCACTTGTATATAGCCTGGTTAATGTCATAAAAAAGTGCGAGATCTATCAGCTTGCCGATGACATTTGCCTTATAGCTGCTGGACCGAGTGTTAGTGATGCCCAAAGGCAACAGAGAGGACTTCGACTTATTGACTAAATGGTCTCATGACGCTGGTCTGGTATTAAGCGCTAGTAAGACCAAATTAATGTACATCAGTTCCAGTCAAAATAGAAGCTTTTTCTTGCCTAAACTAACGGCTCACGGTCATGAGTGTTTGCATGACAATTACACCAATAAATTAGCCAACCTTTGCAGCTGTGACTCCATAGAACTCGTAGATAGCCAAACATACCTAGGGGCTAGGACTTACCATTGATAGCCGACTTAATTGGAAGGAGCACATTAACGGGGTGTGTGATAAACTGAGATAAATATGCTAGCTAAATTCTCTATTATTAAATGTAAAATTCCATATCAAATTCTGTTAATGCTTTACAAAGCCCGGGTCGATTCAGCGATATCATATGGTCTGTCGAGCTATGGTAGGACATATAAGACACAACTTGATCATTTTTACGCAATCCAACTACGTATATTAAAAGTAGTTGACCCGCATAACATTAAGAAGAAATACAAAAATTACTACCACAAATTATTTCAATTCTGCAAGATATTACCGATACATGAAAAAACTAAATTTGCACTGCTTAGAGAAGATTTTTTTAATGAAAATCGACGTTCATGTTCGGGATCGCCAGTATAGTAGTATAGTAGAGGAACAGGGTGTAAAGTTCACTCATACTCCATAGAAAAGGGAGGATCCTCCGACCAGACGGGTGTTGTGTCTGGCGGGCAAGCGCCCGCCAGACACCAACCAGTGATGTCGGGAAGTTTGTATGTATGCTAATTGCGCGATAAACTCGACTAACTCTCTGCTTGCGAGATGCAGGATTTGCGTGACGTCAGTATGACGCGTTGTTCGCATGTGGCGTTGTAGATACCACTACAAACGTAAATAGTAATAAAATTAGGATTCGTAGCGTCATCGATGCTCAGCTGTTACTTCCAAAGTACACGAATCTACACGGCAAGAGATCGTTAAAGTATATAATACCTTACCTTATAAATCAACTACCTATATCATTGAGGGACAAAATAACTCAGAAAAACATAAAATACAAATTAAAGCAACATTTCTTACAAAATATAAATACCTAATATAATATATACATAGATACATTGATTATTGATAAAAATATATTATTTAATTCATTAAAGATACATAATTTAAAACAATATTAAAGCAAAAATAATAACAATAATATCATAACACAAATAAAATTTAAAGTTACTAACAACATATATGTACTTTTGGGAACAACCTGTATCAATTCAAAAACCCTCCACCACTTTTGTTATATGGATGGACGGCCGGATTGGGCACTGATGTGCGCTGGTTAGTATTAGATAATAGTATTTCGCTTCCACCCGTTGTAATTTTGTTTTGTTATTGTTACTTGTTACTTTTTACCTAAGTACCTACTTAAGTGGTTAAATTCTATAAATTATGTAGTCGATGATTTTGGTGCACGGTAAAACTCTAATGAGTTTATGTTGGCATCAAGTTAAATGTATATAATGTATGTGTACTACTGAATAAATAAATATAATAAAAAAATACTGGGTACGTCTTTCATTGGCTTGAATGTGCCTTGGCGACTGAGAGTATGTCGTGCTCACTCTAATGATTCATAGGCAGATCATTGATTCGTAGGCATTCAAAGTATACAGAAATGCTCATCAATGCATTTTTAAAATAAAATAAATTAACGTTTCCATAAATAGTGACCTAGTTTTAGTGTATTAGCGAGTTATATGTATAGAGAAACATTTTAAGTGACAAGTTTAAATAATGAACTGACTATATTATTTTTAAATATTCACTTATATAGAAGGCAGCCCCTTTAATTAGAGTGCGATGATACGACGCAGCCCTCCACCGACACCGACCCCGGTACTGGCCCCGGTACCGACCCCAGAACCGACACCGGTACCGACACCGGTACCGACACCGACACCGGCACCGACACCGCCCCGACAACCAAGACAGGACCAAGATGAAACAATTGCAGTAGTGTCCAATTCGGAGATCCAGACCTGGATGACATAAATTGCAGTACCTGAATGAGGTGTGTGCTATTTGCTTCTGATGGTAAGCTCAATACTGAGCAGGAACTGAAAATCACCAATCTTTGCCGAAAAGTTGGACATGGAGTTTCGCAAATGGCTGTTCAATACCAGTCACTAAAGCAAAAAGTCATTCAAACCCATACCTATCTTAAAACCGTGACCGAAGCTCCAGACCTATCCGACTGCTTAACGGAGATGAACCGGACGATTCAGGAGTCCTGTACGAAGCAGGATGCGGGTACATCTTTTGCAGATATGGTGAAGAAGGGGTCCAACAGTTTTGTTTGTTCAAATACTTTTAGCTCCGTGGCGATATATCCCAGGGATAACTCAAAGATCAGTGACGAAACCAAGACCAGGGTCCAAAATATCATATGCCCTGGAGAAATGAAGCTGAAAGTACGAGGCGTACGTAAAATAGGAAAAGGAGGATTGTTAATCAGCACTGAGACCAAAGATGACCTAGATAAGCTCAAGCAAACAGTCCAACTCGCTTCGTCAGGTCTTACCGTCGACGAACCTCAAAAGCGCAAACCTCGCGTTATAGTTATAGGAGTTCCCACATCCATGTCTGAAAAAGAGGTTTATAGATGTAAGATACATTTTTGTCCTCACTAAAACTGAGCCACAAATCTGGCAGGAAGGATGCCGAGAATTGCAACTATATTATAGAAGTTCCAGCCATCATTCGCAAGGCCCTCATCACACAGGACAGATTATTTATGGTCATGCAGCCAAAACATGTAAAATTGCTGCCCCCACATGCGCTCATTGCGATGAAGAAGGGCACACAATCTAAGACTGCGCAAAGAAGGCCAATCTGCCGAAAATGCGACATATTTGCGCTTTAAAAATCAAGCCAACCACAAGACGGGAGACACAGATTGCCCTGCTAAAAAAGCTGCCGAATACAGGTACTACAGGTAGATATTCGATAGATTATGAAGGCGCCTAAGAGCGCCACATACTAGTTTATACTTTAGACATAATTTATTGTTCTAATTTTTAGTTTAATGACAACTTAATTACCGATATTGATAACACATTTTTAACTACATATATCAAAGACATGTGACGTTGAGGACTGCAGACAATATCTTTCCGACTATCAAATTCGCTAACCGTAATGACCCAAAACATTCGTAGAGGACAGATTCGTAGAACACAGATAGCTTTAATGTTTTTCTTCATAGACTTAACTTTGATTGTGATATAATGGTACATACCGAGTGCTGACTATCTAACCGCCACGATAATCTCCCAGAAATACCGGGTTACAACTTATTACATACCACAATAAACAACAATCAAAATGATGGTGTGGTAGTCTTTGCTAAGGAATCTTTAAAGGTCACAGTCGAGGAACATACTCTACAAGACTGTATGAGTAATTGTTTAGTCATCAAAATTGGTACAACCACAGCGATAATAGCTATGTATAGATCCCCTTCCTCTAGAAACTTAGATTCTTTTAACGATTCCAAATTTTTCAAGCACTAAAGCCCATTTAAGAATATTATATTAACAGGTGATTTAAATATATAAATATGTATTGGCTCCGAAAACTGCGATGCAGGGACCCAAGATAACCTTAATACCTGCTTATATCATGGTTTTCTCCACGCTCACACATTGCCTACTCATCAGAGCGGTTAGCGGCCAGTTATCAATAGAAGCATGCACTGTTTCCATGGGAAAATTCTTCACTGCCAATCGTATGGATTGTTTTAGGGACTCCAAATTATCATGGCGTTTAGAGCAAGCCGTACTCTCTAAAACTGACCATAAATCATAATCCAGCGAATTAACATCGGGACTAGACGACGGCCAGTCTTCAGCTCTGATGAAGTCCGAAATGTTCACTTCCAACCAAGACTGCATGGACCGAGCTTTATGACCAATCGACAACAATGAACAATCGTATAAAAATGACAGATTCCAAATTCAAATGTAATATCTTTATTATTTTTAATTGTAACAGTATTTATGGCCAGACTGTGTGTATGTCGTTATAAACTTAAATATAATGTCGATGTTAATAAGATTTAAGTATAATGTCGTTATAAACTTAAATATAATGTCGATGTTAATAAGATTTAAGTATAATGTCGTTATAAACTTAAATATAATGTCGATGTTAATAAGACTTAAGGAAGATTAATAAAACGTTGTACAAGTCGCTAGTCGGAAGTCGCTAGTCGGACAAGACGCTAAAAATGTGTAGAAGACACCGACCCCACACAAGTGTACAAAGGCAGGTGAAAGTTTTCTCGACCTTCCGCAAGGGTAATTCGTATAATAAATCACCAATGAAGTATTGACATGTCGGCGCCTCGACGGGCGGAATGCCGCCGACATGTTAAAATAACCTGTTGGCCACAGAACAGATAAAAGATCTGTTCTGTGCTGTTGGCTATAATTTACGTATATTGTGTGTGCGATTAAATGAGATTTGATAATAATTACTTTTTATCTAACATAATGCTCGATTTCCGGTTGATGATTATCACATAAACCATCATCAGTTTAGTGATACCTAATCATCAACAGGAAATCAGGTATTATTTTGTTTTGACATTGGTACGACAAGTGTGACGTAGCCGGCAGCCCAGATGCTTGTGAAGCAGGTAGCGAGAAGAGCTGCACTGTTCATACAGTAAGCACCGTGATGTTATTAGATAACATTACCGTGCAGTACGTAAAGCCTCAAAAATATTTTATTTATTTATTTTCCAAGTTACATCTTGATCTGTCATTATAGAAAAACCTATTGCGATAGTGTACATATTATCTAAACCCTTATCCTGATTTTAATACTGACTCATTATCATAATTAAATTTTGTAACTTATTACAAACAATGCATTCTTTTGAACTCACTCAGAGAACAACAGAATAGGTCCGTGTCACTAGCTATGAGGTTGAGAGTGCGGAGTGCACGCGTCAGTGGTGCCTCACTTAAAAGATTGGTGCACGCGCACGGCTTCGCCAGCAGTCGTGGCGTGGCTGTCGTCGTCGCCACACGTATCTGTCCGAAACACACAAACCAATGTGCCCTAATATGTCCGCATTATGTACCTTCCCTCTAATTACTTTGAATATGTACGAGGTGAGTGCGAGATCCGTCCTGACACTCTGTTCGTTATATTCGACCATACCCAAAATAAATAAAGTTGGGTAAGTAAGCGGATAAAATGGGTATACACCATACAAGTGCAAGTACAAGTACCTGACAAACTTGTTTTGTAGTCCTATACATGTTTAGATTCGTGTGGAGCCCAAATGACTGAAAACATGAATATTGTACCTATCTAATTCAACATGATTGAATTCAGTGAATTCAAAGTCCATGTATTTTCAGTCTGTGTGCCCAATTCTATCGAACCATTCTCTGAACCATCATCTGGTAGAGCCATTTGTGACATTTGTAGAAGGCGCCCAGGTGGATGTGCTGACTGGTTCCCAGGTAGTGCCACTTGCGACGTTTCTAGGTGGAATGGCAGTGGTGTGTATAATGCGGAGGTGGGGTATGGATGACGATGCGCGATAGATGGGTTGAGAAAGCTGAAGTGGAGTTGCAGTTGGAGCTGAAGGTGTAGGCCGACGCGAGGCAGGTGGCTTCTACAGCCACGTGCGGAGTAGAGCGATGTGCAGCACGGAGGGTACCCGTAGAGGGGCCCACGCAGCAGGAGCAGGACGCAGCACGGCAGCAGGAGGGAGCAGGCACGGCGGGGACGCTGTCAGCTCGCCAGGTGAGGCGGCCCTCGGAAGAGGCGCGGCCCAATAGGTACAGGGGGGTCATCGGTGTCCTCCGGCGAGGCGCGCTGGCAGTCCGACTGGTACTGGAGGCCTTCACGGAGGACGGAGGCGTTGAGAGGGTCCGTCAGGAACCGGAGCCTTTAGGAGAGGCGCGCTGGGTGTTCCCGGGATAGGTGGCCCTGGAGTATCAGGCTTATTTGATGTATTCGCTTTAGAGGCGAAACGGGAACTGATGCGCGGATTTATAATGTGAACTCGTAGAATAATCGTGGTGTATCTATGCACATGCGGTGCGTTCCGAACTCGCGAGCACTCGTTACATTCACCTATCCACCGCTCGATGTCTTTATCAATACCCGGCCACCACATTCTATGCGGGCTGCTCTTTTGGTTTTTACAATGCCAAAATGAGCCGAGTGTAATTCTTCTAACATTCTGTCTCTGTAAATCTTTAGGATTGTTATTCTATGCCCTCTAAACAGACACCCATCATTCATTTCCAAATCAGTTTTACAGTAAAAATATGGCAATACGGATTGGCATGCAATTTTACGTCGCCGACCATGATTCATATACTTCACCACGGTGGCTAACACTGTATTGAGTTTAATGGCTTGCTTGATATCATCGAATGAAACCGGTTTCGTAGTGGCATCAAGAAATATAAAAGGAATATCTTTGTTCTCCTCTTCCCCCTAACAGACGTGTTATGACTGAGGTAACGGCGTTCTAGAAAAATAATCTGCTACTAAATTATTTTTAGCAGTAATGTATTGTACTACATAGTTATATGGAAATGTTTAACGCCAAATATGATTGCCGTTGCCTCTTTTTGAATCTGGCTATATACCTTCTCACTAACTGATTACGACCTAGAAGCAAAAGCAATTGGACGCTCGCAGCCCTTATCGTCAACGTGAGAAAGTACCGCACCTAAACCCGACGGCCCCGCGTCCACAGTAAGTACCAATGGTACTGATGGGTCAAATGTGCTAACAGCCGGTCAGAGGCCAACTCCTCCTTTACTTTGTCAAACGCATTTTGTTAACTTTCACCCCAATGCCATGTTACGCCTCCACGCAGTAATGTGGTCTTTTGGTTTCAAGGACATTTTGTCGTGTAGCGACAGGAAACTAAGTTTAAATTAAAGATTTAATAAAAGTAAAGATTATATAAAAAATGGAGATGAAAAGACAGTGGTGTGTAGTGTGTGGGTGAGGCAGGATGAAGATGAGTGATTAGTGGGTTGAGGAGGCTGAAGAGGTAGACGCGACGCGAGGCAGGTGGCGGTGACAGGAGCAGGCAGACGTGGAGAGGTGCTGGTGCGTGTGCGGCACGGAGGATACCCGTAGGGGGCCCACGCGACAGTAGTAGGTCGCCGCACGGCCGCACGACACAGCAGGCGCGCAGGCACGGTAGGGGCCCACGCGACAGTAGTAGGTCGCAGCACGGCCGCACGGGAGGGCAGGCACAGCGACGCGAGCGAACAGGCACGACGGCGTGAGAGGGCAGGCACGGCAGCACGCGGTCAGCCCGCCAGGAGAGACGCCCCTCGGTTGAGAGCAGGCCAATGGTTTCAGAAGGTTCCGGCGAGGCACGCCAGCGGTCCGACTGGTACGGAGGACGGAGGACAAAGGTGCAGCGCTGGTACGACAGGTACCGGAGTCAGAGAGTTCCCTGGCTAGGTGACTCCGGAGTACCAGCACTACTTTGAGGGTTCCTTTTAGAGGCGAAACTCGAACTCCAACTCGAACTCGAACTAGAACAGAACTGTCACCGCGTTGCTTGGATTCCACAGGTAAACTCGTAGAATAGCAACTTGAAGAAATAAATATGAATTTGAAATATGTGGCCAGTACCTATTGATTTGCGAAAGTCTGAATATATTTTCAGCTAAAAGTTACTGGCTGATAAGAATTTATAAGCAAGCTTGTCATGGCGACGTATTAGACGACGTTGACAGGACTGTCATAATAAAATATATTAATAAAATACAATTAAATATATAGTTATTTCGTATTAAAAGCGTATTAAAAGTATAGTGTTTATAGGAAAAATGATATCAATGAATGTGGGCGAAATTTCCAGCCCTTGGATGTTACTAAATCGTCATAGTGTTATGTTAAAGTTTGATGAATAAACGTGACCTGGTGTCGCGAGGAATAGTCAGATCAGCGCCTAAAGGTGACGGAATGCTTGTCTGACCTGGAGGAATGAATGTAGATAACCGTGAGTATGTACATTATGTTACAATTTGTTGGACGCGGCGCTTTTAAAATCACATCTACCTTCTTAGGACACGTCCTAAGCCCATTTTTATCTATTACGTACCTTAGGTACGTGACATTGTCCTGGAAAAAGGCGCACTTGTCCTTTTGCAATCGTAATCCCGCATCTTGCATCCTTTTAAGAATTTCCTTAATCCTACTCAAATGACACGAGCTCACGAGTGGGAGCAGTACAACAGACGTCATCTAACCAACAAGCAACGCCCTCTATACCCACTAACAACGTTTCCATAGCCCGGTGAAAAATAGCTGGCGCATTAGCAAGACCGTAAACTAGGAGTATCCTTTAGGAGTATTTATTGTAGTGAGATCCTGTGACGAACTACACAATTTGAATTGATTATAAGCATTATTTAAATCCAATTTTGAATACTGCAACCCTCCCCCAATTTTGGCAAATACCTCCTCTATGCGCGGTGATGGATATTTATCAATTTGTAGAATTTGATTCAATGTGCACGAAAAATCTCCTTTAATTGTCCATTCATCTGTGTCGCGTACTTAGAAAAGTTTACAGGAACTAAAATACCTAAGTCTACGAGCCTGACTAACTCATCTTCAACTTTATTTTTAAGGGCAAAAGGAATAGAACGCGGCTTAAAAAAAATAGGCCCTTCTGAAGATCTATTTCGAACTTATTAAAACTCCCTAGTTCGTCCTTCCAAAGGTCAGGGAACTCATTTAACAGCTGCTGTACCTCCCCTGTGCATTGATTATCAACATTGATTTTATTTACATAAGTTGAAGAAAAATATATGTTAAACTTAGTCATGAAATCACGGCCTAGTAACGGTTGTCCGCCATTTTGTATAACATAAAACTTAATGTTCTGGCACGTGTTAAAATATGAAACCGTACAAATGAAATAGCCTTTAAGAACAATTTTATGCCCATTGTAAAAACATATATTCTATATTAGTTTTAATTAAAACTTAACTTTTCTGAAATTACACTAGTACCTGAACCAGAATCTAATAATAATAATAATAATAAGTGAAAGACGGCACGGTTGACATCTGTCGGGCATGCCACCGGCCGGGAGAATCAATCAGGCATATTATCTCCGGGTGTTCTCGTCTAGCTAACGGAGAGTACTTGCATAGACACAACCTTGTAGCTAGGATAATACATCAGCAACTTGCTCTGAAATACAACCTTGTGGAATCGGAGGTGCCGTACTACAGGTATGTGCCCGACCCAGTTCTCGAAAATGGAAATATCACATTGTACTGGGATCGATCCATCATCACTGACAGGACTATTGTTGCCAATAAGCCTGATATAGTGGTGGTGGATCGATCAGAGCGGCGCGCAATGATTGTTGACATAACCGTCCCGCATGATGAGAACCTCGTGAAAGCCGAGAAAGATAAACAAATAAAGTATCTTGACTTGGCTCGCGAGGTTGTCGACATGTGGGATGTGAACTCAGCGATCATTTTGCCGATAGTCGTGACAGCCAATGGCTTAATAGCCAAGAGCCTCGACCGACACCTGAGGAGGCTCTCGTTGGGCAGCTGGATCAAGGGCTTTATTCAGAAAGCGGTACTTCTGGACACGGCTCGCATTGTCAGGAGGTTCCTCTCTCTGGACCCTGTTCCCGATACCGGTGGGCTACTATTTTTTATATTTTTAATTGTTTTTTTATCTTTTTGTTTATAAAAATATTTAAAAATGTAATTTGTACGTATTTAAATGAAATAAAGGAAATAATAATAAAACAATCTGACCGCGTACCGTGTTCGGATGCTCTCTCTTTTTCAGATACTTGAGCCAGCTGTCAACGTTACGGCACAACAACTGTCGGATCAGGTGCGGGTCATCCAGCGTAATCACATGTTAGATGACACTGTACTTGATTGCCTGCGAAATGAAATGCAGAGTAGCCATGTCGCCGCCCCCCAGTCGCAGACTGTTGTAGTACTACCGCAGTCCAACACAAGTCATGCTGACGAGGGGAGTAATGACAGGGCTACAAACGTAAGTACCCAGTGCAATGAGGAATTGAGGAGTGCTTTGGAGGATGCGATTCAGGAATATCGCTTCATGTCGCCTGAACTTAGGCCACGCTTACCTCGTTTGCCCATGCATAACAAAAATAGGGCGCTGGTGGCGGTCCTGGATTCGCAGTTGTCAAACTATTTTGATGCCTGCGAAGACCTCACCGATACTCATTCGATTCTGTATTGCGCGGCTGTAGCGGCATGTCGTGTAGCTCACGTCAAATTTGCCAATGACTCTAGAACTACACGACCGAAACCAGCCGTACCAGCTTGGCAGTGCAGGATTGAACGCTGTATTGGTGGGGCCAGGACGCCAATCGGCAAACTAATCTGCTTCAGGGAGGGCAATACTCGCCCTAGAGTGATGCGCTTTGTGAGACGGGCATTCTCAGGGACTGATATCAGTCCTCAAGACTATATGTCTTGTGTCACAGAGCGCATCGACTTCCTGAAGCAGAAAGTGTATGCATGGGCGAACCGTATTCGTCGGTATAAGCGGCGAGTAGAGCGATACACTCAGAATCGCACCTTCCAGAGCGATGAAAGGTGGGTTTATAGGGGTTGGGAGCGACCGGACCAAGGTGTGGCTGACACGTGCCTGCCGGATGATGATGCCATGTATTCCTTTTGGCGTAGTATCTGGTCGGTGCCTGTCAGTTACACAGAAGGTGATTGCGCTCGGGAAGTCGAGCGAGCTTGTGATCCAATACCAGAAATGGAGGCCATTACCATCTGCGCCCAAGATGTAGCTCGTGCAGTCCGTCCGTTGCCTAACTGGAAATCTCCAGGGCCGGACGGGCTGCACAACTTTTGGATCAAATGGTTAACAAGGTCGCACGCTCGCTTGGCATCTCAGTTCCAGATTGCTTTGGAGTCTGCTTCGCTACCCCAGTCCCTAACCACAGGAGTTACCCACCTGCTCCATAAATCAGCTAGCACTGCGGAACCCAAAAATTATAGACCGATCATATGTTTACCGACGGTCTATAAAGTTCTTACATCCATTTTGAGAGCTAAAATTAACAAACATATAGACACCAACTCCATTATGTCTGCCTCTCAAAATGGATGTAAGAATGGGTCCCGCGGTACTAAGGAGCTACTCCTCATTGATATTGCCATTAGCCAACAGGTTCGTCGTTCCCGAAAGAATCTGTCGACATGTTGGATAGATTATACGAAGACCTATGACTCGGTACCACATACATGGCTCATGAGGGTGCTGGAGTTGTATAAAGTAGATACAACTCTGAGCACCTTCCTGATGACGTGTATGGGGCAATGGAGGACGATCCTTCGCTATCCAGGATGTCGAAATATCCAGAGGAATAGCGAACCGATAAGGATCGAGCGAGGCATATTCCAGGGCGACAGTTTGAGTCCGCTTTGGTTCTGCTTAGCCTTGAATCCTCTAAGCACGCTGCTTGAAGATTCAGGTCTAGGCTATCGGTTGAGGAGAGGTGGTCAGGTTATATCTCACCTCCTCTACATGGATGACCTAAAACTCTTTGCCCCCAACAATTTGCAACTGATGGAGCTACTGAAAATTACTGAAACCTTCAGTAGCGCCATCAGGATGGAATTTGGTGTGGACAAATGTGCGGTCATGCATGTAAAGCGAGGGGAGATTGTGTAATCCGTGGGAACTCAACTCTCGGATTCCACAAACCTTAGAGCCCTCTCCGCATCCGAAACCTATAAGTATTTGGGTATGTCGGAAGCGTTAGGCATCTATTTTACTGACATGAAGCAATCGTTGAAGGAGCGCTTCTTTGGCCGCCTGAAAAAAGTACCTAATAGTCTTCTATCAGGCGGAAACAAGGTGCGTGCCTTCAACAGTTGGGTCATGCCGGTTTTGATGTACTCTTTCGGCATACTCGTTCGGTCGGCGAACGTTGTGGCGAGTGGACGTGTGTCAGCTGTCGTTTGGAAATTGTGTCGCTAAAATCTGTGATTGGTCAAGTTACTCATTTCGCAATTCCTTGTCACTCTTTAACTGTTCTAATCCGGACTTGACGCCCACTAGGCGGTCCTTGAAAGAGATAAATAGTTTTTTGACACTGCCGCATGCCGTCTCAAAATTCGTTTCGAAAAGTAATTGGGATTGGTGAGTTTCGAACCCACGAACTCTCACGGTGGGGCATCCCAAGCCGCGCGCTTGACCGCCGCGCCACCGAGCAAGTGACAGTGAGCGACGAAATAACAGTGTGCTACGCGAGTCTGACGTCATCGAGGCCCGCTACGGTGGTGACTGCGTGCTACGGGCGAGCTACGAGAGCAGCTACGATTTTGTATCGGCTACGACAGCGAAGTGGTACACCGGAGAGAGGTATTTTGCGGCAAGTTTTTAACAATTGTATAAACTTCAAATAGTTTAATTGGTATTTGCAAGTGACTCCAAAACACTTCGGCGGTGCATACTTAATACCTACTTGTTGTGATATGGCGGGCGTACAGCGCACCCCACCCCCAAAATTGCCTGGTCAGTGGCACACTCAATCTGAACCGGACATAGCTGCCGCCATTGATATGAGTGAACATGTATCAAATAGAGGCAAGCGACCAAGAAAAGAAAGTTCCCAAGAAACTGAGCCTGCTTTAAATAAACAGGAACTAACTGATCTGCTCAGTTTGTGGAGAAATGAGCAGGACACTCGTGTAGCTAAGATGCTGGAGTCACAAACGGCTCTGATACAAAAACTGATGGAGGACATAACTGAGATTAAAGCACAAAATGCCAATATCAAAAAATCGAACACCGAGATTCGTAAAACAAATGCCGAAATTGAGAAGTCGATGCAATATTTTAACCAACAATTTGAAGAAATGCGAAAAGAAGTAGAAGACTTAAAGAAAGAGAAGAAAGAACAGAGAAACTACATAGAAATACTTGAAAATAAAATAAGAGATCTGCAATATGCGACACGCTCATCATGTGTTGAAATAAGAAATATTCCCCAACTAGAAAATGAAACTACAACCGCACTATCACATACTATCTGCAATATTAGCCAGGTCGTTGGAACACCAGTATCTCAATCCGAAATCCGTGATGTGTACCGTCAGCCCGGAAAACCTAGCCAAACATCACGTCCTGTGGTGGTTGAGTTCTCAACGGTTAATACCAAACAAAACCTACTTATGGCTATTCGGACATACAACAAAACTAAAACTTCGAAGGAAGACAAACTAAACACGGAATCAATTGGTGTCCCGGGCAAACGCCAGGCTGTCTATGTCGAAGAGCGACTGTCCGCCAGTTCGAAGAAGCTGTTCTACCTGACGCGGCAATTCGCAAAGAACAATGAATATAGCTTCTGCTGGATCAGCAACGGAAATATTTTTCTCCGTAAGCAAGTTGGTGACAAGCAAATTCTAATTCACACAGAAAAATGTCTTCAAGACCTTATTACTAATGTACCTAAGCTAAATATCTGACTACAAAAATGCATTATCTTAAGTTTATACAATCAAAGATGTTCTTCAATAATTTTACAATTATTAGCTAAACACTTAATAACATACACACACGTCTACCTTTTACAAAAAAACAATACACATCAATCCACTGTCCGCAATATCATTCCAAACACCCCCATAATTACTCACACAAACACGTGCAAGCATTTAAACGCTCCAACCCTACTAGTAAATATATTTTATTTAAAACCCAACGGGACTCTTATATCCCTTAACCCCCTACCGGTTTGCGGAAATTATTTTAAATGTTCAGATTTTTCTACTCTTAATGGCTAATATAATCAACGTCAATAACGACCTTGACCAAATAACCCAGGGTACATCCTTTGTTTGCAACCCAGAAGAATGTGTAAAGTACATAGACACAGCTGGAAATAGTAGAAATCTATTACACATAAACATTCGTAGTGTCGGCAAAAATTTTCCGCACCTTCAAGTATTGTTGAATTTGTTAAATGTGGATATTGATATTATTGTCCTAACAGAGTGCTGGCTCAGTAAAATCAACAATATATCAATATTGGACGATTTTGACTCACACCACACGATTACAAACTGTAACCAAAATGACGGAATAATTATCTATACAAAATCAAGCTTGCAAACTACAGCGCGGGAGCCAGACTTTACGGGTGGAAATTGTCTAGTGTGTCACTTAGACAATAAATTATCAGTGGTAGCGAGAAAATTTTGACAATTTCACAACAAGTCTAATTGATGTATACGACGACATTAAATCTGTATGCCCTAACATCGCTCTTGTAGGTGACCTAAACATTGACATACAACCAAATAATATGAACGAACGAACTCTGGACTATCTCACACTAAATGCATCTCATGGTTTGAGGCCAACACATTTATTCACTCACGATGATGAAAACTGTTTGGATCATATATTTTTAAAATCGAATCTTAATACAATTACTTTAGTTTTAGAGGCACACATAACAGACCACAAACCACTACTGTTAAATATGAAAAATGCTAATCCTTCTCACAAATTATATTCAAAAACAACCCTAAACCACAAAGCTATTGTGGAGGAATTAGAAAAAGTGGATTTCACAGTAATATATGAGGTCGAAAACATTAATGCAGCAGTAAATAAATTCATTAGTATAATCAAATCAGTAATAACAAATCATTCAAAACAAGTTAAAATCCCTAGGAAAAACAGAATCATTAAACCCTGGATAACCCCTAGTCTATTAAAATGCATAAAAAACAGAGATAGAATGCACATTAAATCAAAAAAATCTCCAGATAATATTATTCTAAAAACTACTTATTCACGTTATCGTAATTTCTGTAATAATTTATTAAGAAAACTAAATAAATCCTATGAAGCCGGTCAACTAGAAAAAGCTAAAAACAATCCCAAAGCTTTATGGGAAACCATAAAGCAAATAACAAATACTCAAAAAACAAAACATAGCCCAGTGCAGCTACTTACATTACGAGACACCCCAAAATCTGCAATTAATGAGGTGGGCCAATTTTTTGCCAACATTGGCAAAAACTTGGCTACGAAAATAAATATTGACATTCCATCATTACCAACCGGTGGCCATCGCTCACCTTCACTTACTTCACTTACGGACACCCAAAACTCCCCTGCAAACTCTCTGACCATCCTGGAAGTAGACGAAGCAGAAGTGGAGTCCCTAATCCTACAACTACGCTCTGACAGTGCAGTGGGCTGGGACGGCATCCCACCGCTAATTTTGAAAAACTGTCGACATGTACTGGTTCCACCAATTACACTTCTTTTTAATCGTTGCATACAGGAGGGTGTTTTTCCGGAGGCTTTTAAAAAAGCCGTGGTCCATCCAATTCACAAGGGAGGGAATAGAGACTGTGTGAATAACTACAGACCGATATCAGTTCTACCTGCACTCCCTAAAATTCTCGAAAAAATTCTCAATAACTCCTTACGAAAATTTCTCGATAAACACCATCTCATTGCTAATAACCAATACGGATTTCGGACAGGTTTATCTATAGAAGATGCAGTTCTAGATTTCACGCAGCAAGTTGCCTTAAATCTAGATAAAAAATCGAAATGCCTGGGTATATTCCTTGATCTTTCGAAGGCTTTCGACACGGTCTCTGTTCCCAAACTCATCAAGAAGTTGGAAAATATTGGTGTGCGTGGAATGCCTCTACACATCTTTGAGGATTACCTAAAAAATCGTAGGCAGTGTATTAAAATTGATAATTACTCAAGTGATGAGTTTCTCGTGGCATATGGTGTTCCCCAAGGAGGAATCCTTTCCCCGACACTATTTCAGATCTACGTCAATGACCTCTGCAAACTGAGTCTTCCAAACACCAAAATTTATGCTTATGCAGACGACACCGCAATCCTTGTTGATGGAACCTCTTGGGACAGTGTAAAAGCAAATGCAGAGATGGCTATGGCTAAAGTTATGCACTGGTTAAACTCGAATCTTCTAACACTGAACCTACATAAAACGACTTATATTCCTTTTGCTCTAAGACGTAACGCTAAACCATCTCCTTCTTTTACTATAACTGCCCATTCTTGCACAAACCCGCCCACCAACTGCAACTGTCCCCCACTTGTAAGATCCGAAACCGTCAAATACTTGGGAGTACAAATAGACGACGGACTGAGATGGGACCAACAAATTAACGCCATCACCTCCAGAACATTACGTCTAATACATGTATTTAAGTCTCTTAGACAATCCGCAGACCCGAAAACACTTAAGATGGTGTACCATGCTCTATGCCAATCAGTGATTGGTTATTGCATAGTTGCATGGGGCGGTGCTACAAAGACTAGCTTCCTACGAGTGGAAAGAGCACAGAGAGCTATCCTTAAAGTCATGACCAAAAAACCTCATAGGTTTCCAACGATGGAACTGTACTCTGACTGTAAGGTACTTACGGTTCGTCAGCTTTATGTGCTTAAATCCACCCTTAGAAAGCACGCGGATCTTCCACCTCCTACTCCCAATAAACGCACGTACCTTCCGCCAAGTATCCAACACAAGACTTCATTCGCTAAACGTCAATATTATATACTAAGTACGCATATTTATAAAATAATTAACCAACACCTCAATATTATAAATCTTAATTTATACGAACTAAAATCCAAACTAACAGAATGGCTGCTGCTTAAGGACTACTCTTATACGGAGTCTTTACTTACCTATCTTGTGTAATACACCCACACCCACCACACAGACTCACACCCATACACACATACACACACTCACACGCACACACCTTACTAATCAACACATCAACATACTAACACACACACAATTTTTTACTCTTTGTGTACCATACAGTAGAATGACACAGTCCACTTGTGATAAGTTTTTGTCTAATTACTCTAACCTTAGACCGCAAACTACCTCTTAAAATACAGGTATACCCTAGCTTAAGAGGTAGAGTATTACTCTTGTACAGAACTCACAACATTAAATGTATGTACTTATCAAACTGTAAGTCAAACTCTGTATGTTTTTGGGTAAATCATCATCATCATCATTTCAGCCGATAGACGTCCACTGCTGGACATAGGCCTCCCCCAAGTGTCGCCACATTGACCGGTCCCGTGCGACTCGCATCCAGCGGATTCCCGCAACCTTCACCAGGTCATCGGTCCACCTAGTGGGAGGCCTTCCAACGCAACGTCTTCCGGTTCGCGGTCGCCACTCCAGAACTTTTCGGCCCCATCGGCCATCCGTTCTGCGAGCAATGTGCCCTGCCCACTGCCACTTAAGTTTGGCAATTCTTCGGGCTACGTCGGTAACCTTGGTTCTCTTGCGGATGTCCTCATTTCTGATTCGATCACGCAAGGAAACTCCGAGCATAGCCCTCTCCATTGCCCTTTGAGTGACTTTAAGCCTTCTGATGAGGCCCATTGTGAGCGACCACGTTTCAGTCCCGTATGTGATCACTGGCAACACACACTGGTCATAGACTTTCGTCTTGAGACACTGTGGTAAGTTGGACGTTGTTTGGGTAAATAAAGATTTATTATTATTTCCTTTATTTCATTTACTTACTTACAGATTATATTTTTAAATCTTTTTATAAACAAAAAGATAAAAAAACATTTAAAAATATAAAAAATAGTAGCCCACCGGTATCGGGAACAGGGTCCAAGCTACCGGCGGTCAGGGCTCCAGAGAGAGGAACCTCCTGACAATGCGAGCCGTGTCCAGAAGTACCGCTTTCTGAATCAAGCCCTTGATCCAGTTGCCCAACGAGAGCCTCCTCAGGTGTTGGTCGAGGCTCTTGGCTATTAAGCCATTGGCTGTCACGACTATCGGCACAATGATCGCTGAGTCCACATCCCACATGTCAACAACCTCGCGAGCCAAGTCAAGATACTTGATTTGTTTATCTTTCTCGGCTTTCACGAGGTTCTCATCATACGGGACAGTTATGTCAACAATCATTGCGCGCCGCTCTGATCGATCCACCACCACTATATCAGGCTTATTGGCAACAATAGTCCTGTCAGTGATGATGGATCGATCCCAGTACAACGTGATATTTCCATTTTCGAGAACTGTATTTCAGAGCAAGTTGCTGATGGATTATCCTGGCTACAAGGTTGTGTCTATGCAAATACTCTCCGTTAGCTAGACGAGTCCATTGTCCAGTGCAGGCTTTTTAAACGCTAAGACCCTCCACAATCGCGAGATATGCAGTCTCAGGGAATATTTCCTAGAAACCGACGTGGGGATGCATCGAGATGTAGTCGCGGTGGACAAGGGCCTCACCCCGCTCTCCTTGGCTAAAGAGAACTGGCGCAAGCCAGTAGTGCTTGACACCAATGATCGCATGGAAGTATGGCAAAGTAAGGAGCTTCACGGACGCTTTTACCGGGCCCTACATGGACCCGATGTAGATTCACTAGCGTCCGTAGCCTGGCTGCGGTTCGGTGACCTCTTTGGAGAAACCGAAGGTTTTGTCTGTGCAATTATGGACGAAGTTATGATGACGAACAATTACCGGAGATTTATTGTGAAAGACGGTACGGTTGACATCTGTCAGGCATGCCACCAGCCGGGGGAATCAATCAGGCATATTATCTCCGGGTGTTCTCGTCTATCTAACGGAGAGTACTTGCATAGACACAACCTTGTAGCTAGGATAATACATCAGCAACTTGCTCTGAAATACAACCTTGTGGAATCGGAGGTGCCGGTACTACAGGTATGTGCCCGACCCAGTTCTCGAAAATGGAAATATCACATTGTACTGGGATCGATCCATCATCACTGACAGGACTATTGTTGCCAATAAGCCTGATATAGTGGTGGTGGATCGATCAGAGCGGCGCGCAATGATTGTTGACATAACCGTCCCGCATGATGAGAACCTCGTGAAAGCCGAGAAAGATAAACAAATCAAGTATCTTGACTTGGCTCGCGAGGTTGTCGACATGTGACATGTGGACTCAGCAACCATTGTGCCGATAGTCGTGTCAGCCAATGGGTTAATAGCCAAGAGCCTCGACCAACACCTGAGGAGGCTCTCGTTGGGCAGCTGGATCAAGGACTTGATTCAGAAAGCGGTACTTCTGGACACGGCTCGCATTGTCAGGAGGTTCCTCTCTCTGGAGCCCTGACCGCCGGTAGCTTGGACCCTGTTCCCGATACCGGTGGGCTACTATTTTTTATATTTTTAAATGTTTTTTTATCTTTTTGTTTATAAAAATATAATTTGTAAGTATGTAAATGAAATAAAGGAAATAATAATAAATAATAAATTTGTTTATTTATCCAAAATAAATACACACAGACACAGTTCAGAACAAATCAATACATACAATAGAATAAGCATAAAAACATAGCTTGTGAGCAGGAGATTTAGGTTTACAAAAAAGGTCTATGCATACAAAAAATAATGAACCCTGTCTCTTACACTAGGAAGAAACCTGTATCTTAAGAGACAGTGATCGGCCAAAATTTAAATTTAGTAAAACTAAAACTTACAAGAGTGAAAGTGTGTCGATTGCCATTACTAATGCATATTAATATTAGTGTTAGTATTATTCAAGTATGTGTGAATGTTGAGGTGGGAGTCTGTATGTGTGTGAGTGTGTATGTGTGTGAGTGTGTATGTGTGTGAGTGTGTATGTGTGTGAGTGTGAGTGTGTATGTGTGTGAGTATGAGATCTTGTGGGTGTTTTTGAAGTGCTTAATTATATCAAGCGATGTGTGATAGTAGTATAGACTCTATTTTAATATAGTCCTGCTGTATGAGCCAGTCAGAAGTTTTTCATTTGACATTGAATTTATTTAGGTCTATTATGTCTAGTTCTTTCTGTATTCTTTTAAAAACATGATGACTTAGGATATAGTATTGACGTCTTGCAAATGTGGTTTTGTACTGTACACCTGGGGGAACATATGTACGCTTACTTGGATCAGATGGGGCTAAACGGGCATGTATTCTCAGGACAGATTGGAGAATGAAGAGCTGCCGAACCGTCAGCACTTTGCAATCAGCGTAAAGTTGCGCTGTAGGGTATCTGTAGGGTTTCCTTAGCATAACTTTAAGTACAGCCCTTTAAGCCCTCTCAGCTCTTAGAAGATAAGTCTTTGCTGCCCCACCCCATACAGTCACACAGTATCCAATAATCGATTGGCATAATGTGAAGTACACCATTTTTAGAGTGTCAATACTGGCGGATTCTCTAAGAGATTTGAATATATGCATAAGACGTAGTGTTCAAGAAGTTAGTGTATCGAGTTGTTAATCCCATTTTAGTCCATCGTCTATATGCACACCCAAATACTTGACACTTTCTGCTCTGGCAATGGAAGGGCATGAACACGATATCAGCTGATTCAGGCATGAGTGAGCCGTTATCGTGAAACTACTTGTAGGATTCGTGTTGGACCGGATCACAAAGGGCAGGTAATACGTTTTCGTTAAATTTAATGTCAGCAAGTTTAGGTCAAGCCAGTTCATAATTGAAGACATTGCAATTTCCGCCTTTTGTTTCACATCTTCCCAGGAGGTCCCATCAACCAGAATCGCTGTGTCATCTGCATATGCATAGACCTTACAAGCTGGTATTGGCATTCTACAAAGGTCATCTATGTAGATCTGAAAAAGGGTGGGACCTAGAATGCTTCCCTGGGGAACACCGTACAGCACAACCTCTTCATCACTGTAGCTAGAGCCAATCTTTACCAGCTGGGTGCGATTCTTCATCGCTAATCTTTGAAGATTTCCAAAGCCATGCCACGTACACCCAAACGCTCTAGCTTGGAAATCAGATTGGGGACAGAGACTGTGTCGAAAGCTTTTGACAAATCCAAGAAAATACCAAGGCACTTTGTTCTATTGTCCAGAGTCTTAGAAATAGATTGCGTTAGATCCAATACTGCGTCTTCAGTGGAGACTCCAGACCGGAAGCCGTACTGATTGTCCGCTATAATTTTGTATTTATCGAGAAAGCTTCTTAGATTTTGATTTAGAATCTTCTCGAGGATTTTAGAGAGCGACGACAGTACTGATATAGGCCTGTAATTATCGACACAGCCTCTGTTACCTCCCTTAAAATTTGGATGTACCATGGCTCTCTTCAGAGAATCTGGAAAAACTCCTGTCTCAATGCAGAGATTGCAGATATATGTTATCGGCGATACTAGAATATGACGACATGACTTTAGGAGCGAGGAAGATATTCCATCCCAACCTACGGCGCAGTCATGGCGCATCTGGAGTATAATAGTTTCTATGTCACATTCATTAACTTTTTGGATAGCAAGTGAATTGACAGGCGACTTCAGAGTCTTGTTATTACCACCTTGAATGGTCCCGCGGCTTAAATGCACTTTAGCTGGGTCATTAATTATTTTTGCGGCCATGTTTTTACCTATATTGCTAAAGAAAGAACAGACATTATTGAGTGAAGATGCAGGGCTGTCGCATATTTTGAGTAGTTCAACAGGACTAGAGCATATTTTACCTGTATTGGTTATCTCCTTAATGGTTTTCCATAATGCTTTTGGATTATTCCTAGATTTTTCAAGCTCACTCTTTTCATAGGCCCTCTTTAATTTACGCAGTAGCATATTGCAGTAATTTCGGTAGCGCGTATAGGTTACATGTAGTATTAGATTGTTTGGTGACTTCTTAGATTTTACGTGCAGTTTATCTCGGTGCTTGATACATTTTAGAAGTCCTGGAGTTATCCAAGGTTTAATCGTTGTTTGTTTTCTAGGTACATTGATATACTTTGTATGTTTGATTATTGCTGTTGATATCTTTGTAATTAGTGTACTCATAGCAATATTCGCGTCTTCAATTTTGTAGATATCTGAAAAGTCAGTGTTTTCCAACTCAGTTTTAATGGCTTCGTGATTTGATCGGGAAATAGTGAATCTTTTGTTCCGTGTTGGGTTTGTATTTAAGATCGAAAGAATAACCGGTTTGTGGTCAGTAATGTGCGACTCCAATACCAATGTGGTGGCCATTGACTTAGTTTTTAATAAGATGTGATCTAGGCAATTTTCCAATCTAGTTGGTAGTAGTAGTAGTAATTCCATATCGAATTTCAATTTATTTATTTATATTGAAATAATAATGGGATCATTATTAACATACCGCATATTGAACAGGCCGCATGCTTCACATTTCTGTGACTGTTCATCACTAAATAACTACGTGATGCAATTTATATTTTTCAATTTTAACTTTACACATTTTTTTAATGTTCTTTCTCATCACAATTTTGGCAAGTATAATTTTTAAAATGGCACTTCAATGATTCGTGATTTTTATAACCACACACTGAATAAAGCACACTGTTAACGGATCACACTGTAACGTGCACGTGGACGCGTGCACGTTACAGTGTGTGTGTGTGTTGGATCCGTTAACAGCGAGCCTGCCCAACCCTGTAGACAGGTTCTTCCTTCACAGCCGCCGCTCCTGGCCCGCCATCCACCATTACATGGATGCGAGCTCCACGTGCGCATGTCGCCGGTTGAGCAACTTCCACCGCTTTTGCAAAGGTTAAAGTAGCCGAATCCTTCTCAAACTCGTAGCAAAGTGTCCAATAACTCCTAGCTGAATTCGCAATATACGGCGAGACCTCTCAAACGCGCCGCCAGTCTTCGATACTTTCGACTTCGGATATTACCGCGTCATAAAACTTAGCTCTGTCTACGAAAGTCGACCTTTTGGGATTGAAATGACCTCTGAGCTTCCACACTAATTCTTTGAAAGATACTGTATTCAGTTCCTTGGGATGAACCAGGTTCCTTGCCAAACGATAAGTTTCATCTAACAAATGCGTGAGTAATAATGACGCTTTGTTTCCCCCCGATATTTTATTCAGCTTCATAAACTGGCACCTAATTGCGTAACACACTATCAATCTGAATCTGAATCATTTTGAAGGATATTGCTAAACCATTGCTTCATATGTTCAAAAAATGTCTGCTCAACATGTAAATTACGCAATGAATGTTTATGAACTGTCAAAATGAAACCCATTGCTACTTATAGTGTGTTACGCAATTACCCCGCTGGTTTAATTTTCCATAAAATATTTGCCATTCTTGATTTTTATGGTCAAATACACTTAATAATCCAATAAAACTCATTTTCTATTATCTGACACACGCAGGTAACAATTATTCTCGTCGCCAAATGTTATGTTTGGGAAGTAATGAAACGACCGTGCGGCGTCCAAGCTGGTTTATTACTCAAGGGGCGCGGGGCGCGCGCGTCGCGGCCCGTGCGCCGCGCGCTATACATACGCACATGTGCATACATACACCACAATAATACCATGTAGAAAATATGAATTTGAGATATGTTAGTGGCCATGAGTAAATTTGAAGAAGTATGAATGTATAATCCGCTAAATGATTACTGGCCATCAAGAGTTTGAAAGACAAGTTGTCATGGCAACGTAGTATACAGCGTTGTCAAAACTGTCATAGTATATTATATATTAATAAAATACAATAAAATCTAACGTTA
Organism: Apamea monoglypha; assembly: GCA_911387795.2. NCBI lineage: Eukaryota > Metazoa > Arthropoda > Insecta > Lepidoptera > Noctuidae > Apamea > Apamea monoglypha. The sequence goes on from OU426925.1 coordinate 431,473, forward strand.
TATTGTGTTTAATGGTGTGGTGATTATACCAAAAAGTGATATCAACCAATATAGGCGAAATTCCCAGCCTTTTGATGTCACTAAATTGTCATAGCCTTATTTTAAAAGTGAGGGACAATCAGAATAGTGCCTAACAGTAACGGAATGCTTGTTCTGACCTGGAGTAATGAATAAAAATAAATGTGAGAGTGTACATTATTTATTTATTTATCTAATTAAGGACTTTGAAAGACTTACAGCTAAATACCATAGTGATAAATAACAGTATGATAATCTGACAGTCAATTACAGGTCTTCACGTCAAGAGCTTGTCTGGTATACAAGTACTGTGGAACAAACTATACATACTGCAAAATTGCCAAAATATGTATTTATATATAAAAAAATAATATTTGCAAGTAGATCATTACCTAAATTATGTTAAAACTAAAATAATTGCGGCAGGTTATTTCCCATCAAACCAAGATGTTAAAAATGCCCAGGTGGATGTGCTGGCTGGTTCCCAAGTAGTGCCATTTGTGACATTTGTAGGAGGTGCCCAGGTGAATGTACTGGATGGTTCCCAAGTAGTGCCATTTGTGACATTTGTAGGAGGTGCCCAGGTGGATGTGCTGGCTGGTTCCCAAGTAGTGCCATTTTCGACATTTGTGGTAGGCGCCCAGGTTGATGTGCTAGATGGTTCCCAAGTAGTGCCATTTGTGACATTTGTAGCAGGTGCCCAGGTGGATGTGCTGGCTGGTTCCCAAGTAGTGCCATTTGTGGCATTTGTAGGAGGCGCCCAGGTGGATGTGCTGGGTGGTTCCCAGGTAGTGCCATTTGTGACATTTGTGGTAGGCGCCCAGGTGGATGTGCTGGGTGGTTCCCAGGTAGTGCCATTTGTGACATTTGTAGGAGGTGCCCACGTGGATGTGCTGGCTGGTTCCCAAGTAGTGCCATTTTCGACATTTGTGGTAGGCGCCCAGGTTGATGTGCTAGATGGTTCCCAAGTAGTGCCATTTGTGACATTTGTTGCAGGTGCCCAGGTGGATGTGCTGGCTGGTTCCCAAGTAGTGCCATTTGTGGCATTTGTAGGAGGCGCCCAGGTGGATGTGCTGGGTGGTTCCCAGGTAGTGCCATTTGTGACATTTGTGGTAGGCGCCCAGGTGGATGTGCTGGCTGGTTCCAAAGTAGTGCCATTTGTGACATTTGTAGGAGGTACCCAGGTGGATGTGCTGGCTAGTTCCCACGTAGTGCCATTTGTGACATTTGTAGGAGGCGCCCAAGTTGATGTGTTGGATGGTTCCCAAGTAGTGCCATTTGTGACATTTGTAGGAGGTGCCCAGGTAGATGTGCTCTCTGGTTCCCAGGTAGTGCCGTTTGTTTCATTGGCTGGCGGCACACGGGTAGAGTTATCCGCTTGCCATAAGTCGGCTTGGCAGCCGGCGTCCTGCGGCCAGTCACACACGAACCGCACGGGGTTGAAATGCATTTGTGGAGGGCACGCGAAGCACGCGGCGTCCGCCCCGGCATCTGCGCAGTAGTAGAACAGCTGGCAGTCACCACGATGCGGCACCAGAGCGTCAAAGCCTGTCACGTTGGCGCATGACACGGAGGGTTCTGCGCATCGCGAAGCAAAGTCGCGCGCTCGCGATGTGTCCCTCGGGTGAAACCTGCAAACAATATAACATGAATATTACACAAGTTGTAATTGTAATAACAACTTTAAGTAAGGGACCAACGCGGAAATTACGAAAAAAATGTCTGCTAGTCCTCTACCCTGTCCCCATCTCTACATATAGAACGATCTCCAAAATGTATCGAGTTATGTGAACATAAATGTAATGTTATGCAAACAATAATGGAAGGACGTGCGAACCCTTGATGGGACGTCCTTCACAGAGCATGAAAGCTACGGGTGATAAAATAGTTAACTCGAATGCAACTACAACCCTTGGGAAATACAATATTCATTTAGCTGGTGGCCAGGTGGAACCTAGGTTAGATTGCAGCTGGGCTGATGGCATTGATCCATTGCCAGAGAAGAACTTACTTCAAGTTTCCGTCGTACGTCTGGTCAGCGACAACGCTGATTAGTAGACAGCAACATACAAGAAGCTTATTCATGATTCGGCGGCCGAGGGACTAGCACTGTGCAGGACAACTGTGCTGCCTGCTAATTATACTGCCGCTAGAACCGCCCCTTTGATAAGCACTCCTAAGCTCGAAATCAAATCAACGTTTAACCAGCGATTATAATTATTATCCCAATACCTATATCCTACTAGCTATGCTCGTGTCGTTATAATAAATATTAAATAATAAACAAATTCAAATGCTAAAATCTACAAAAACAAATTTAAATAAAAACTTTTCAAAACCAGCTTTTAATTATCTAAAAAGTACAAAATACTCGTAATACTTAAGTTAACATAGAAATTTTATATTTTCTTATAAGCTCAAGGCTTACCTTAAAGTGAAGAAGAACGTTCACGCCTCAAACTTCTTTATAAAGGTTGTTCTTAATTTTTTTTTTTTTTAAGTAGTTTAGTGGAGTGTAGTAATATTGTTTCTTAGATCTTTTAGATTTTGATGTGCTGATTACGGAAAAAAATCTATGGCATCAAAATTTAGAGAAAATTATTCGATGGAAAACTGACTCGTATAGAACTGGCAGCATGAGGATCGTTAAAAGACGTGTGATGTGATGATGGGTGTGGTACAGACCATCAAAACTAAAAACTACTTTCTCAACGGGACCAACATCGTCATCGTGAAAAAATATCATGAATGGAGTACCTATTGTAGTTTCAAATCTAAAATGTATGGGACGACTGATTATTTTTTCGCGAGTTCGATGATGGTAATAATTTACTTATTAACAAAATAACAGCAGCTAGTAATGACTAGCTGCTATTATTTTGTTAAATAACTTGCTTGAAATAAGAACATCGATGATTCGTGTCGTTTTGTTGATTCGTGTTCTGTTCTTATTTCAAGCACCAGTAAACCGTTAAAACACGATAAGTAGGTACTGTTTGAAATGAAACAACAACTTGGCGAATTTGTTTCATTCCAACGTGTCATCCATTTTATGTTACGTTTTACCAATTTGTACCGGCATAATGTTTCTCTAGATATTTTCAAGATTTTTTTTTCAAGTTAATTTAAATCGGAAACAACAAATATTAAAAAAAACTGTCTATTTATAGCTTGCCGTCAGTGCCCCTACCTTCAGCTCCTACAAACATACTGCAAAACGTAAAGCGCCGGCCGCGAGTCTCTATCCTGAGTGCACGCGATATACAACTTGTCCAGGAATTAACGCACACCACCAGACACCCCAATTAGAATGTTATGTTAAGTTGTTCCGGGTCTGGCTGTTTGTGTATGTGAGTTTGAATGTTTGTAAACGCACCCACGATACAGGAGAAAGTCCTAGTGTGGGGCAACGTTTAAATAAAAAAAATAAAAAAAAAAAAACTGATTTTTTATTATTATGTAATAAACATTGATAAACATTGTTTTTCTCATAAATTAGTTACACTGATTGTGGGAGAAAATTGTGGTCACATTACAAATCTACACATGCAAACAGTCGCACTCGTTTAAGGGTCTAGCGCAGTAGGTACTTCATCTATTTTGGTTTGTTTTAGCTGTACAGCGGAAGTGTGACAGTAATTTACGTAGTTTTAATTATTTTTGGGATAAAATATAACCTATATTAAAAATTACAGAAATCGATTCAGTAAACGATTCTGAACAAACTACTTTCATAATGTGCATTAATTCAGTTACACATTGTATATATGTACTATGGAAAGATACCTACACCTATAATTGGTATTTATTTATTTTAGTGCAAACTAGCGACCTCGCGCACTACGCGGCTAAACTTACTTCAAGAATCAGTCGTGGTCTTGCGACCAGTCGTGGTCGTGGTCGTCCCTTATTGTAAACAAAGTATTGACTAGGGTCACTACTTTTAAAGCATGGCATATTTTGGAAAGGTATGGTTTCCGAAAATGTGAATATTGATAATATTATTATTGGCACTGATTAAGTTGTGATTGAAGTAATCGCGCTGTGATTGTATCGACTATGACACGCTTGATAGGGCTCGCGGCGTGCTCTGATAACTGTTATTGTCAGATTAATTAATTAAAGAATATTATGGCGTCATTGATTGTTGAAGGATCCAAGTTTATTTCCGTGACGATAATTTCTATTGATAGTATCATATTAACATAATGAATGAGCGAGAATTAGCTGGTCTAGTTACATTGAATGGTTGTAACAAATTGACATTCTGATCGCCTTACATAGGGACAACCCTATACATGACTTTCTGTAAAGTCTTGCAAAGTTCCTAAATACTGTTATGTATAACAGACAGTATTTGGGATTTTTGCAGAACTTTTCACTAAAATGTGTAATAGTGTACATTTTGTGGACACCATAAGGATTAAGCAGCCATCACTATCCGCACATGATGCTGATGATGCTCTCTCCTCCTTCCGACCATGACGGTCTTAAAGCCCACAGAGAGAAACCTCCATACCAACGTTTCTGTCAGCCTAGCTGACACTACAGTCGACTGATGGGCTCGTCCCAGTGCTGGTAATTGGCCTTGGCCTCGCGTCTGACCTTACACAGACCCCCCCCCCCCCCTCTATAAACCCCGAAGAATCCGTGCCCCTTTCACACCTGAAACGGAGAGGTGATGTCTCTTGTTACTGGTCGAGCCTCGATGGCTCGATGCTCGGTAGATACGATTGCTTCGAAAACGTGCTTTAGTTGAGAAAAACATCCTGTTTGAAATTGATTGAAATCTTCATCAATGTATAAGAACATCTCCGGGTATGATAGCCGCTGATAACATTAACATTAAGCACAAAAAGGGCTGTTGTCATAACGGAGGTGAATCACACTAAGTACTGTTTCGATTCCCATTCGAAGCTATTGATAACATATTTGATATCCGTGTCGACAAATCCTCTTTTTTATCATTTAATAGACATAATTACATGTACTAAGAAGTACCTACAGGTACTGTACGGGTTTCATATATTCATTCAAGTGACACTCCCCTCCCTCAACATCAGCGTAATATTTCTCATATTATTCTCACGACCACGTAATAGTTGTCGTCTTGAAAATACATAATAATCTATTTCTATAACATGTTCTAATAGCAATTGGTAGTAAGAATAGGTATCGGCATCCCATTGACATAATAGGTAACCTAGCAGCCAGGTACCAGCATCCTCATTGAAATAATAGGTAACCCAGCAGCCAGGTATCAGCATCCTTATTGAAATAATAGGTAACCTAGCAGCCAAGTACCAGCATCCTCATTGAAATAATAGGTAACCCAGCAGCCAGGTATCAGCATCCTCATTGAAATAATAGGTAACCCAGCAGCCAGGTATCAGCATCCTTATTGAAATAATAGGTAAACTAGCAGTCAGGTATCAGCATCCTCATTGGAAACTATACCCTCGCAAAAAACGCTACAGATGGCCCATTTTATTTTTATTTAACTTTTTAATTTTGTTTCTATTAAACTGATATTATTTTTCATTTACTGTTTATTTAACTTTTTTTTCATTATAACCATATGAATACTAAATATTAACACGTTTGGGCGCACCAAACGGCCATAATATTAAATGGAAAATGGTAAAAATGTAATCTAAACACGCAGTAGGTATCCAGAAAAAAGGTCTTTCTATGAGATTCTTTTATATCCTAAAGAATTGTAGTCAGTTTAAGTGAAAACTATATTGAGTAATTTAAAATAAACTGTTAAACATTATAATATTGCATACAATATGAGCCATAGAGCGAGACATTTTCCACATATTATAACAGAACTATAATATAATTTACTTATTTATTTATTAACTCAAAGAATAAGATTTATCATACAAACAAAATCCCCCATTTCATCCCCTTAGGGGTGGAATTTCGAAAAATCCTTTCTTATTGGATATCTACTCTTCACGAAGAACACACCCTCCAAATTTCATGTCTCCAGGACCAGCGGTTTAGGCTGTGCGTTGATGTATCGTGCCAATTGTGGTCACCTAACCTAGTTGGAACCACGACCGGGGTTGCTTAGCACGAGTTAGCGCTACGACCACAAAGCCATCGAGCTTGTCACTCATTCCTCATTGTATTATATACTTCAATGATTAGGTAATACCTACGTTAAGTTTGAGCCAATTCAACTGATCGGTTATTCTACAGCATTTTATATGTTATTCTTTAGATTGATATAACTTTTTTATTTATGAATTTGATGATTGAAATGAAACATACACAAAATTTGAAGTGGAGCAAACCAAAAGGCATTAGTGAAAACCGCATTCAAATCGGTTAAGCCGTTTCTGAGATTAGCGTGCACAAACGACAAACAGACAAACAGACATACCTACAGACAAATAGACATACAGACAAACAGACAAAAATTCTAAAAATCATTGTTTTGGGTTCGATTTCGTTCATAAAGCCGCCTATAATAGTTTTGCTTATACATATATATATTTTGTTATATGTATTGATGTCCGAAATCCGGTAATCTTATTCATAACAAAAACTTTAATCCAACTTATAATGGCATGGCATTTCCTAATCCAGGTCTACCCTTTGGCAAATGGGTAGACCTGGATTAGGACATAGCATACTTTTTATCCCGGTATTCCCACGAGATCGAGACTTATATGGGTGAAACCGCGAGGTGCAGCTAGTTTTTTTTTGTTATAAGTAAGAATTACGTCTATGTTATCGGTGATTGATAACAGATGGTTCGATGCGGGTTATCTTCAGAAACGTAGCAGAACCGGATAGCGTCGTAATCATATCCTCCTGTAATCTGAGTAAGTACTACTTGTTCCTCCGTGAAGTGAGTTGCAATAGAAAGGCCTATTTGTAATGACGGGACACAATTCCTCGTCGTAGGATGGCTCACTGTCCATGCGTCAAAATATAAACGATACGTGCTCCGCCGGAGCAAGTAGAACTGGAAGTGAACAAGTGAGGAATGGAATAGAAGAAAAAATAAAAACATTATAAGAATAGTATTTACTTGGTTTTATTCACATTATTATGTGCTCAGGCCCCATAGCTTGACCAATGAACGTTTAAGAAGCAGATACGCACAGACCTAGCGGAAATATCGATTGACTGGTCATCATCGGTCACACACAACCCTGACAGGCCGAGCTGTGGATACATACCTAAATAATTACTTCCAAATGCCAGTCACAGTCGCAGTAAACAAGCAATGAACCTGTAACGTGATAGGTGTTCAGATCCGTCAAATCCACTGCTAGCATCGCCTTCAATAAACCGCCGCAACGGTGTATAAAGAGTGCGTGATCAGATCAGTAATGGACGTCGATGCAGGCACCTTCCCAGGCACCACATGGAGCCCTGCGGACTTTGACGACAAGCAATTAGTAACGAAGTATGCTTAGACTAGGTACAGTGCACTCCAACAGTTAGTTTTGACGCTATAACGTTTTTATTGACTAATTCCTATTGATAACCTATGATAAGGGATTACGGCACCTGATTGTAATCACCTACCTTTTACTGACACTGCACTTAATTACAGTCGCCAAAAGTAATTTGACATTTAAAATTTCGGTGGATTTGCAATATTTACAGGGTTGTAATATTATTTGAATAACATTTGTAGTGAAATATCAGTTTTTTTTAAACTAACCATAACACAAAGAATTAAGGTTATGTGTGAATATGAAAAACAAAAAAATTGTTCTGTGAAACAAATGTTTCATCAGCCTTGACTTATTTGTCGAAGGTACCCCTTGACGGGGTACCTACGACAAAATAATAAAAAATATTTAAGAACTCTTTCACAAACTTATTTTTATTATTTGATGCAAATAGAAACCTCGGCCTCACTTACAACTTTTCTAGATTTTGGACGAATAGGGCGCTAGTGCAAAATCACGATACTAATTTATAAGATCATGTCGGCAGAAAAAAACATTTGTAATCATCGGTCACCGGAGGCGAAGATTTAATTTTGCTTTATAAAGTCGGCCGCTTATGGCTTTTTTTATCAGGTAATTCCTTATCATAAGTACTTGAATAAGTCAATGAAAACGTTCCAACATTTGAAACTAGAATTTTAAATCTTAAAATGGCATTACAACTGCAGTGGAAAAAAGTCGACTAACCTTTGAAGTAGACTGCAACTGTCCTAACCGCTAATTTATTAAGACCACTGCTGCAATTGCGGCATCTGGTTTTGTCAGGACTCCGGAATATGATTAAAGGGCCGCAGTGATGGCGATGGCTAGTAACGCGGTCTTACGATTGCTGCAGATCCCCAATAACTTCAGACCGCGTGTTGCCCGTCGATGCGTTTACGAGGCGCGTGTGTCGTTAGTTCAACCTTCTCCATCGGATAGTGGTGCGTCGCGCGGAGCGGGAGGTCGGGGCGGTGGTAGGAGGCAGCCTGGATGGTATTGGTGCATTATTATCAGTAGTGGATGATTCTTGTGGAGCTGCGCTGCTTGTTGGTCCATCAATAGTGGATGATGCTTGTGGAGCTGCGCTGCTGGTTGGTACATCAGCAAAGGATGATTCTTGTGTAGCTGCGCTGCTTGTTGGCCCATCAGTAGTAGATGATTCTTGTGAAGCTGTGCTGCTTGTTGGTACATCAGTGGTCGTTGATTCTGATTCTTGTGGAGCTGCGCTGCTTGTTGGTCCATCAGTAGTGGATGATTCTTGTGGAGCTGCGCTGCTTGTTGGTCCATCAGTAGTGGATGATTCCTGCGGAGCTGCGCTGCTTGTTGGTACATCAGAGGTGGTTGATTCTGATTCTTGTGGAGCTGCGCTACTTGTTAGTACATCAGTAGTGGATGATTCCTGTGGAGCTGCGCTGCTTGTTGGTACATCAGAGGTGGTTGATTCTGTTTCTTGTGGAGCTGCGCTGCTTGTTGGTCCATCAATAGTGGATGATGCTTGTGGGGCTGCACTGCTTGTTAGTACATCAGAGGTGGTTGATTCTGTTTCTTGTGGAGCTGCGCTGCTTGTTGGTACATCAGCAGAGGATGATTCTTGTGGAGCTGCACTGCTTCTTGATACATCAGCAGGGGGTGATTCTTGTGGAGCTGCGCTGCTTGTTGGTCCATCAGTAGTGGATGATTCTTGTGGAGCTGCGCTGCTTGTTGGTACATCAGAGGTGGTTGATTCTGTTTCTTGTGGAGCTGCGCTGCTTGTTGGTCCATCAGTAGTGGATGATTCCTGCGGAGCTGCGCTGTCTGTTGGTATATCAGAGGTGGTTGATTCTGATTCTTGTAGAGCTGCGCTGCTTGTTGGTACATCAGAGGTGGTTGATTCTGTTTCTTGTGGAGCTGCGCTGCTTGTTGGTCCATCAGTAGTGGATGATTCCTGCGGAGCTGCGCTGTCTGTTGGTATATCAGAAGTGGTTGATTCTGAATCTTGTGGAGCTGCGCTGCTTGTTGGTACATCAGCAGGGGACGATTCTTGTGGAGCTGCGCTGCTTGTTGGTCCATCAGTAATGGATGATTCTTGTGGAGCTGCGCTGCTTGTTAGTACATCGGAGGTGGTCGATTCTAATTCTAATAGCGCTGCGCTGCTTGTTGGTACATCAGAGGTGGTTGATTCTGTTTCTTGTGGAGCTGCGCTGCTTGTTGGTCCATCAATAGTGGATGATGCTTGTGGGGCTGCACTGCTTGTTAGTACATCAGAGGTGGTTGATTCTGTTTCTTGTGGAGCTGCGCTGCTTGTTGGTACATCAGCAGAGGATGATTCTTGTGGAGCTGCACTGCTTCTTGATACATCAGCAGGGGGTGATTCTTGTGGAGCTGCGCTGCTTGTTGGTCCATCAGTAGTGGATGATTCTTGTGGAGCTGCGCTGCTTGTTGGTACATCAGAGGTGGTTGATTCTGTTTCTTGTGGAGCTGCGCTGCTTGTTGGTCCATCAGTAGTGGATGATTCCTGCGGAGCTGCGCTGTCTGTTGGTATATCAGAGGTGGTTGATTCTGATTCTTGTAGAGCTGCGCTGCTTGTTGGTACATCAGAGGTGGTTGATTCTGTTTCTTGTGGAGCTGCGCTGCTTGTTGGTCCATCAGTAGTGGATGATTCCTGCGGAGCTGCGCTGTCTGTTGGTATATCAGAAGTGGTTGATTCTGAATCTTGTGGAGCTGCGCTGCTTGTTGGTACATCAGCAGGGGACGATTCTTGTGGAGCTGCGCTGCTTGTTGGTCCATCAGTAATGGATGATTCTTGTGGAGCTGCGCTGCTTGTTAGTACATCGGAGGTGGTCGATTCTAATTCTAATAGCGCTGCGCTGCTTGTTGGTACATCAGCTGGGGATGATTCTTGTGGAGCTGCGCTGCTTGTTGGTACATCAGAGGTGGTTGAATCTGATTCTTGTAGAGCTGCGCTGCTCGTTGGTACAACAGTAGTGGATGAATCTTGTGCAGCTGCGCTGCTTGTTAGTACATCGGAGGTGGTCGATTCTAATTCTTGTGAAGCTGTGCTGCTTGTTGGTACATCAGAGGTGGTTGATTCTGATTCTTGTGGAGCTGCGCTGCTTGTTGGTCCATCAGTAGTGGATGATTCTTGCGGAGCTGCACTGCTTGTTGGTATATCAGAGGTGGTTGATTCTGATTCTTGTGGAGCTGCGCTGCTTGTTAGTACATCGAAGGTGGTCAATTCTAATACTTGTGTAGCTGCGCTGCTTGTTACTACATCTGAGGTGGTCGATTCTACTTCTTGTGGAGCTGTGCTGCTTGTTGGTACAACAGAGGTGGTTGATTCTGATTCTTGTGCAGCTGCGCTGCTTGTTGGTCCATCAGTAGTGGATACTTCCTGCGGAGCTGCACTGCTTGTTGGTCCATCAGTAGTGGATGATTCTTGTGGAGCTGCGCTGCTTGTTGGTCCATCAGTAGTGGATGATTCTTGCGGAGCTGCACTGCTTGTTGGTCCATCAGTAGTGGATGATTCTTGCGGAGCTGCACTGCTTGTTGGTATATCAGAGGTGGTTGATTCTGATTCTTGTGGAGCTGCGCTGCTTGTTAGTACATCGAAGGTGGTCGATTCTAATTCTTGTGGAGCTGCACTGCTTGTTAGTACATCGAATATGGTCGATTCCAATTCTTGTGGAGCTGTGCGGCTTATTGGTACATCAGAGGTGGTTGATTCTGACTCTTGTAGAGCTGCGCTGCTCGTTGGTACAACAGTAGTGGATGATTCTTGTGCAGCTGCGCTGCTTGTTAGTACATCGGAGGTGGTCCATTCTAATTCTTGTGGAGCTGCGCTGCTTGTCAGTACATCGGATGTGGTCAATTCTAATACTTGTGAAGCTGCGCTGCTTGTTACTACATCTGAGGTGGTCGATTCTACTTCTTGTGGAGCTGTGCTGCTTGTTGGTACAACAGAGGTGGTTGATTCTGATTCTTGTGCAGCTGCGCTGCTTGTTGGTCCATCAGTAGTGGATACTTCCTGCGGAGCTGCACTGCTTGTTGGTCCATCAGTAGTGGATGATTCTTGCGGAGCTGCACTGCATGTTGGTATATCAGAGGTGGTTGATTCTGATTCTTGTGGAGCTGCGCTGCTTGTTAGTACATCGGAGGTGGTCGATTCTAATTCTTGTGGAGCTGCGCTGCTTGTTAGTACATCGAATATGGTCGATTCCAATTCTTGTGGAGCTGTGCGGCTTGTTGGTACATCAGAGGTGGTTGATTCTGATTCTTGTAGAGCTGCGCTGCTTGTTGGTACATCAGTAGTGGATGATTCTTGTGTAGCTGCGCTGCTTGTTAGTACATCGGAGGTGGTCGATTCTAATTCATGTGGAGCTGTGCTGCTTGTTGGTACATCAGAGGTGGTTGATTCTGATTCTTGTGAAGCTGCGCTGCTTGTTGGTCCATCAGTAGTGGATGATTCTGATTCTTGTGGATCTGCGCTGCCTGTTGGTATATCAGAGGTGGTGGATTCTGGTGGTGGTGGTTGGTGGTGGTTGAGGTGGTGGTTTTGGTGATTGGTGGTTAGAATGAGGTGGAACTCGGTGGTCTAACAAAATGAATGAAAGTCTAATAAAATGCTATTTCGTCACTACGAAAATGGAAACAGATATGACTGTCTTGAGGAAAAAATTAAGAGAAATGATCATTGAGTTCTATCCACAATTATCACATTTATCTGAGAAGAGAATATCAGATCAAAAATGGATCGTTCTAAATAACAAAATGTTAACAGAAGCACGACTTCAAGACCTGAAAATTTATTCGGAGAATACACTAAATGAAGCGAATCCTTATAGGCAAACAGAATATCACAATTCACTTTTAGTTCCAGACAATACCCTAACACAAGTATCCACAAATAATAACTCCTAAACTGCATACGTTAATAATAATCAAACACATACACAAGAAATCGAAGTGGGAACGAGCCCAATTTCTCGAATTACGTTGACTTAGGAGCCTTGACATCCACCATTATAAACATAGCACTTAGTACCACAAATGGTGACTTAAGTCAAGAACTAGAGGAAACATTCTAACATACACTACATCATTTTACAAACGTTCATCCGACAAAAAGAAAAAATACAATCAGTAACGGAAAGGGTATATACATACCAAGGACACGGCTTCTTTGGATGATATCAAACGATATTGGAAGGTTTTTTTAATCCTATCTCTACATGTTCGGAAGTTATGAGATTTTTCAATACATTGATGCCAGAAACCAAAATTTTAAAATTGAAATAAGCACATCACTAGCACTAAGTCAGCTGATCAGTGTCAGCGAACTATTTGTAAGTAAAAATAAACCTCTTACTTCTGGTAATTCTGAATAAAAGGTTCCGCATGTTTATTTTTTGTTTACAAAATTTTATTACTGAATTTTCCTAAACTTTGATTATGTTTGTGAACTAGCTACAAAACAATTAATTGGTCTTTGGTATCAAAATAACGAAATATTATTTAGATTCCTGCTTGGATTGTCACGTATCATTTACACACTTGTTGGTTTTTTACTTAGTTGCCCTTTTGTAGAAGATTACTTTTTAGACAATTATTATCTACATAGTAATCTTCCACCCACCCACCTTACCATCATACCTACAACACAGTAAATACCTAATTCAAAAACAATATTCCTGTAAATTTCCTAACGTTATCTTAACCTTTTATTTTGGTGGCCATAAGGATGAACGATGTTTTGCTTTAAATCGATGTTTTATTCGATTCACAGATCGAATCCCGTGCTCTTGAATCGATCTTCTAAAAATTCATCCAAAAATCAAATCGTAATCAAAAAAATTTTAAACCCCATTTAACACACCTTTATTTTGTTTACAGTTGCCAGTCAGGTAGGTACGTCTAAGCTTTTAATAAATAATAATTAATAACCTTTCCGGCGTAATTCAACGACTTTCATTCAGATGGTACAGATGTAGTCGGTTAAAATCACAAAAATATGAACTTCAACTATTGTGTGCTTATCATAATAATTTTTACACATACGATCCAGGAGTTGTTTCGAAATATCGTCAGCCTGTACCATTCAATTGATCATAAAAATCGAATCCTTACGTGCATCCAGGAATTAATTACCTAAATAAATGTAGGTTCATGACAGCAATTCAAGACCAAATTATTGAAACCCATAATTACCAAAAGCACATCATGCGAATCCCTTTTTTAACAGACATCTGTAGGCGATGTCATAGTTCTTCTGAAACTATTCAACACAATACAAGAGCATGCAAAGCTATAGTTCAGACTGACTATAAACACAGGCATGATCAAATAGGCAACATAATTCATCAAAAACTTGCCATTAAATTTAAATTAATTACTACTCCTCCAGTACCTTACTACAAATATACTTCAAAAACGGTTCTTGAAAACACAGCGCACAAGTTATACATTGATCGAGCCACCCTCACACACAGAACAACACATTATAATAGACCAGCTATAACTTTACTAGATAAAATTAATAAAACTGCGCAAATTATTGTTAGAGCAGTACCAAACACACACAACCTACAAAACACAATTGCAGAAAAGCTGTCAAAATATATAGACTTAAAAATAGAAATAAGTCGAATGTGGCTATTAGGTAGCGTTGCCATTATTCCTGTAGTACTTTCAAGCATGGGTGTCATTCCCACCAAACAACTGAATCAGTCTTTAAAAACGCTGGACGTAGCTCCCTCCACCTACCAAACCCTACAGAAAGCTGCCATCCTGAACTTGCAGAATTGTTCGGAAATTCCTGCAGAACGACAATGATGGAATGATGCACAAATAGCACACCCACAAACATCATTCACCATCGCAACACAAAGTGAACACATTATATCACCACGCCACATGTCATCATCAATTAACTTATCACTTAGGTTAGGACTCTCAAGGGTCCCGAGGTGGCGGCGCGTAGTGTTCCACGCGAGCCCCTCTTAGACGTCGCGGGGGGAGTCAAACACCTCACTCCCGATCTTACGTTCCCGCGACCCCTGGCGTAGGTGTGAGATGGAACACTGGGGTGGTTTTTAGTCAGTAAGAGTCTGACAGACCCCGTCGCCCGCCCCAGGGCGGCGGACATCCATGAGGATTTTCCACCACGGGAAAAAAACAAAAAAAAAAGGACTCTCAAGGGTAGCACTTGGCTTTGGCCCGTGTGACCCAAAATAAACCGGCAAATCAGTGCCGAAATACAAAAATGTATACCAACAAATAATAATAATATATTCTTAATTTCGGACTATACGTAATCCAATCAATATAATGTTAGTGACAATGACTTACAAAACTATGTTATTGTAACAACTACAACAACATACAACAACAACAACAACAACATTTGTTTTGTTTGTTGTTGTTTGTTTTTTGCTATGTTGTTGTTGTTGTTATTTTATGTTTATGTTGTTGTTGATTGTTGTTAACTATGTTATATTTAGTAGTTAATCGAAAGCCTCATGATAACTATACCCGACCAAAACCCTATGGGGAGTTTCCACAAGGTACATTTAGTAAAGACGCAGGGAGTCCCATAGTGAAAGTAATTCATTTTCATTTGGTAATATACTTCCTTAAAGTTGGTATGTTCCTCCTGGTTTAACGTAACATACATACTTTTGTAATATGTCCCCTGGAGCCTACACAAACCACGCCAAGATCCAAACAGCACATTCAGATTTGGTACCCTAAAAACACCGGCCAAGTGCGTGTCGGACCACGCACTTTAAAAGGTTCTTTAGTCGAGATGAATATTTACGCATGCACAATGCATGTTTATTTTATCGACAGCAAAAATAAATTTGTATTTCATAGTATCAAAGAAACTGTGAAAAACAAAGTTATTTCTGCGGTTCTAAGGGAAATTTCCTTCTTGCCAAATTGCTATTTGATATTAATTTCAACTTTATAACTCCACGCGTTCCTGAGAAAAAGGGTCTTGACAGATGGACAGACAGACGGACGACAAAGTGATCTTATAAGGGTTCCGTTTTTCCTTTTGAGGTACGGAACCCTAAAAACGGCTGTGACTTTACGGACGGACTGCATTGGCAGACGACAGACAGGATGAAATTAGAAGGGTTCCGTTTTCTCCGTTTGGTTACGGAAACCAACCTAAAACGGCAATCTTGAGATGCATGTATCTACTAAAGTACTTATATACAATATGTAACAAAAACCCTGTTGTTCCTTTTAGGGACGTATACATCTACCTACAAGCACAACATTGATGAAATTATAATTTAAAAAAATTAAGCATC
The DNA here is from genome assembly GCA_911387795.2 of Apamea monoglypha. NCBI lineage: Eukaryota > Metazoa > Arthropoda > Insecta > Lepidoptera > Noctuidae > Apamea > Apamea monoglypha. The sequence continues at coordinate 447,248 of OU426925.1, forward strand.
GGCTAGTTGAAAGGTCAAAATCAAGTAACTATTAAAATCGACACATTCAAAAAAATATTTAGAGTATCTGAATATTTTACAAGTACACCTTTATTTCGCTAAATAGCCTACGAGCTCGGCTGCTTTCTTTTAATGCGACAGAAGATGCCGCCAAAAACTATCGCGGCGCACAGACCCCGGGTCGGTAGCACGTGCCTATCTACCCCTATGCCCCGCCACCCGCCGCCCTGTGATTCACTTCCGTAGTCTCCCGCAGCTTACTTTTGAACGGATGTTATTGTTGACCTGCGTAATGCACTGACTTTTGTTTTGTTTACGTAAACGTTGCTCATGTCTTATTCTAACGTAGAATATATTTTAATATGTTTTGTGTCTTGGGAAATGTGACTGCAATTATGCAGAAGCACGCAGACTCTACCAAGAGCGTTTTGCGAGTCTACCAGTACATACCTTCGGCGATGTATTATAGGGTTATTGGCAAAACATTAACAACCTCTCAGGTCTATATTACTAACATCATAAACAAGAACTTTTGTTCTATGACTTTTATTAACTCATCAGATTTTAGTTTATCAGAATTTCATACAAAAATAAAAATATTTCAATTCAACGAATTGAAATATTCGATTTTCTGTTACCAACTTTACGCGAAGCTAAAGAAAGCGCTAGTTATGTAAACAAATTGCCGTAGTCTAGTACAAAATTCAGCGTAAGAGGTCAGATAGAGGGACACACGGTGGAGGTCTGCCCCACTTGGGCGGAGCACCGCCATGTCCTCGTAGAGGCGATCGGCAGCGGCGGCGCCCTCTCGCGCCCGGCCCTGGTGCAAGCCATGGTCCGGGGCGAGAGGGAGTGGGAGGCAGTTGCCACCTTCTGCGAAGCAGTCATGCTAGTGAAGGAGGTGGCGGGACGGACGAGGGAGAGAGCCTCCCGTCCCAGCCGCCGCGGGAGACGCTCCGGGCGTCGGGAGCCGCGTGACGACGCCCGGCCACCAGGCCACGGCGCGGGCCTGCGGGCGGAGTGCAATGGGTAGCTCACCGTCCGATCAGGACCAGGCCCGTGCCGGACGGCGCGTAAGTGTTCCACGCGCGCCTCAAAGAGTTGTCAGCATAATTTGAGGGGCCCCTTAGGGCCGAAGCCTGCCGGGTCAGCGGGATTGTCCGAAAGGGTTACCGCTACCCCGGAACATAAAGGGCAAAGGAAGGAACACAACATAGACAACGAACAAAAGTTGTTGTTTATGATGTTAGTAATCCAGTTCTGCAAGGTTGTTAGTGTTTTACCAATAACCCTGTAGAACGAGCTTTTGCACGCGGCTTTGCCCGCGTGGGGTCGGAAATTATCCCACGTATTACCGGGACAAAAAGTAGGATGGATGGATGGATGTTTGTTACTCTTTCACGCAAAAACTACTGAACGGATTTGGATGAACTTTGGCACACAGATAGTTTACAACCAGGATTAACACATAGGATACTTTTTATCCCGATATTCTTACGAGATCGAAACTTATGCGGGTGAAACTGCGGGGCGCAGCTAGTAATTATACAACGTGTAACGTTAAATGAGCAAAACCTGAAAATAGTTTGATCAGAATAACGAGCAGAATCAATGAACAACATTTTAGTATAGGTCACATTTTTCATGAAATCTTCATTAAAAACGTTGCCGTGTCTATTTATTAATAGGTCAAGCCATCACAAACCCGCCAAAATAGGTAAACGAACACAAATTGTTGTCAACCAATTTAAGTTTTCTTATACGCGGGATAATAATAGCTTTTATTTCAATGCAAATAAATACCTACGAATTGAAAATGTGGGTTACTTAATCGGCAAAATTAGGTAGTCCAAAGCCTGGAAAAGTGTGATGGAAACATTTAAATTACTGTTCAAAGATAACCTAAGTTCTTTATGAGCGTAGATAGTAAATAATAATGTCAGCCCGGCGTAGCGGCCCGGTGACAACTCCTCCGTCGATACAGCGTCGTCGTAGACGCAGGAAACGATCAGAATTGCCAGTAAAACTAAAACAGCACATAAAACCTTTACATTTTTTTAAATGTTTTGTTTTCTCTCTGAAATAGGTCAATTGAATTAAAAATCAGTTGGGGTGTCCGAGGTTTTGCGCATTTAACGTTACACGTTGTATAATTAATGTAAGCAAAATATTATAACACATTTTAAAAGAGTAACCGTGGAGTTAGTTTCTTGCTCATTCTTCTCCATACGAAAACTACCTTTTTGAAGGAGCGACTAGAATCAATTCTATTTTATTGTAATTTTTGACGTTCAAAAGTGCCTTTTATGTGCTTTTTTGTAATAAATGCTTTGACTTTGAATTATCATGAAAAGGAGAAATAACAGAAACATATACGTTTACAAGAAAAAAAAATCGTATTAAATATATATATAATTTATTTATAATGTTTCAAATTTAAAAACAGATTCACAATTCAACGAATCAGGTATGGTTATGTTATAAAATTACAACCAGTTTGAGCTGCTATCCAAATCAAATCAAATCAAATCAAATCAAACTTTATTTGTGAACATAGGTATTACAATAAAGGTGTTATGTATACAATACAGTTTAGTCGATCTCTATGTCCTACCAATGAAATTGGTGTACAAATCTATTCATTTTTTAGTAATAAGTCTGAATTTATACAGTAAAAAGTCAAGTTCAATTAAATAATGTCAATTAAATCAAAATACGAATAAATGGTACTCTTATTAGGCAATTAATCAATTATAATTTATTTTTACATGCATGTCAAAGGTTAATTGTATTGTTAGTAATGTCACATTTTATCATTTAAAAATTCTTCTATGGAGTAGTACGTCTTATCTAACAAAAATAAATACAATTTACTTTTGAATTTGCGGATAATATCTTCACTCCTTATACATTTTGGTAATTTATTATAGACCCTTGGTGCCATTACAGAGATACTATTTCCATATAGCGCAGTTCTAGACCCAACTGTTTGTAACCGATCACAACGGCGCTGACTAGTTACTCGAGCAAATTTATGCAAATTATTTTTGACGAACATAGACGTTTCATATATGTACAGCGAGGGCATCGTTAATATTTTTGTACTTTTAAAAAACGTTTTGCAGCTCTCTGTTGTCTTTAAATTGTAGATAGCTCTAATGCACCTCTTTTGGCACTTAAATACCATTTCTTTACCCGTGGCATTCCCCCAAAATATAATTCCGTATCTCAATGTTGAGGCTACTAAACCATGGTAAGCCGTTAAAACTGTTGCTCGATTGGCCGTTTTACTTAACATATGCAAAGCATAGGATTGTTGGTTAAGCTTACTGCATACTTTGTCAATATGGGAATTCCATTTTAAAGTGTTTTCTATGTTTAGTCCAAGAAATTTAGTCTCATTTGTTAAATTAATAATTTTGTCCTTGTATTTAATATTTAAGTCTAGATTGTAATTAACTCTCTGTTGAAACTTCATTAATACTGTTTTGTCAAGATTTACAACCAAATTATTATTTTGTAGCCAATTCACAACTGATAGTAGTGTAGAATTAATCTCAGGCTCTATTTTACTCACGTCGTCACAATTGAAAAGTAAAGTGCTGTCATCTGCAAACATTGTCATAGGATATGATGATGCTGTCGGAAAGTCGTTAATATAAATAATAAATAGGAGTGGCCCCAGTACACTACCTTGTGGTACTCCATAATTTACCGTTCTCAAGTTAGATTTATGGTGAATTAAGGATTTTTTGGAAATTCTACTGATTGTCGTTATTTGCTGCCTATTACAGAGATAAGATTCTATTAAATTTGATATATTTCCCCTTATGCCATACGCATTAAGTTTACTTATTAGTGTCTTATGGTCTACGCGATCAAAAGCTTTTGACATGTCCATATAAAGCGCAAGAGTTGGTAGTCTCTTATCCACTCTGCTGGTAACCGTATGTAAGAAATCGTAGATGGCCATGTCAATAGATCTTTTTTTCCTAAAACCTTTCTGGTTATCGACAAAAAGGGAGTTTTTCTCAAAGTATGAGGTAAGTTGAGAATATATTGCTTTCTCAAATATTTTTGAGAATATCGGTACTAACGCAATGGGTCTGTAGCAAGACATATCTTCTCTGTTGCCTTTCTTGAAGAGTGGTTTTATAATAGTTATTTTTAATTCCTCTGGAAAGTGACCATGACATATACACACATTGATAATATGACTCAACACAGGAGCAATCATTGTGGATACCTGTTTAATAATGCTTGTACTTATATCATCGTACCCAGTGCTAGATGTATTTTTTAGCGACATAATAATTTTGTGTATTTCTAGCGGTATTGTAGGTGACATAAACATAGAACTAATAGTACTGTTTATTTTATGTTTATTTTTATAAATGTCTGAATTAGTCACTGGTTTTACTTGATCCACAAAATAATTATTAAAAGCTTGTGCTATTTCAACCGGATTATTTAAGATTTTGTCGTTTGATTTAATTTTTTCTATTGTTTCCTCTGGCAAATTATGTTTATTCTTGTTTATATTTATCACTTTCCATGTTGCTTTGCAAAGATTTTGAGCCGAATGTATGAGACGATTATTATGCGCTCTCTGTGTGAGATTTATTACTTTTTTCAGCCGAATGGAAAGATTTTTAAAGTTTGTTTTATTTTGCTTATTTGGTAATGACCGGTATTTCCATAGCAATTCTCTTTTTCTCTTACTGCAAATCCTAATGCCACGACTAATCCATTTTGCTTTTTCTTTAGTCGAAATCCGTATTTTTACACTTGGAAAACATAAATCATAAAGCAACTTAAACAGATCATAAAATAATTTAAATGCCTTAGCGGGATCCGTTTCCTCGTATACGTCAGAAAAGGTGATAGCTTTGATGTTGTTTATGAATTTTTGAACATTTTCTTTTGAGTAATCTCGTTTTGTTGAGAACCAGTAATTTAATATGCATGTTCGTCTAACTGGACATCTTCAACCAATGTTTGCTGTGGTATCGTGTGTGCCTCGGCATACTGTAAAGTCCCTAAACCTAAAAAGGGACTTTGCAGTACCTATGACCGAAATATATACACTATGAATGCTGTCGATAATACTGTCCCTAAACTACAAATATAGACTCATTAGGCACACTGAATTGCGTACTGACCGTATGGTGGTCAGTCCTACTGATAAAATGTACCAAGTGTGTGTCCAAGTGTGTTTCGAAATTCAGTCATTTTAGTAGGAGGTAGTTCTATTTGTAGGAGGTGCTCATGTAGTCCCGTTCGTTGTTGGTGCCCAAGTTGTGACATTGGTAGGGGGCGCCCATGTGGTCCCATTCGTAGGTGGTGCCCAAGTTGTACCATTGGCAGGGGGTGCCCATGTGGTCTCGTTCGTTGGTGGTGCCCAAGTTGTGCCATTTGTTGGGGGACGCCATGTGGTTACATTAATTGGTGGTGCCCAAGTTGTACCATTTGTTGAGGGTGCCCATGTGGTCCCATTCGTTGGTGGTACCCAAGTTGTGCCATTTGTTGTGGGACGCCATGTGGTTACATTAATTGGTGGTGCCCAGGTTGTGCCATTTGTTGGGGGTGCCCACGTGCTCCCATTCGTTGGTGGTGACCAAGTTGTGCCATTTGTTGTGGGACGCCATGTGGTTACATTAATTGGTGGTGCCCAGGTTGTGCCATTTGTTGGAGGTGCCCACGTGCTCGCATTCGTTGGTGGTGCCCAGGTTGTGCCATTTGTCGGCGGACGCCATGTGGTTACATTAATTGGTGGTGCCCATGTTGTGCCATTGGTAGGGGGTGCCCATGTGGTCCCATTTGTTGGTGGTGCCCAAGTTGTACCATTTGTTGGGGGTGCCCATGTGGTCCCATTCGTTGGTGGTGCCCAAGTTGTGCCATTTGTTGGGGGTGCCCATGTAGTCCCATTCGTTGGTGGTGCCCAAGTTGTACCATTTGTTGGGGGTGCCCATGTGGTCCCATTCGTTGGTGGTGCCCAAGTTGTACCATTTGTTGGGGGTGCCCATGTGGTCCCATTCGTTGGTGGTGCCCATGTTGTGCCATTTGTTGGGGGTGCCCACGTGCTCCCATTCGTTGGTGGTGCCCAAGTTGTACCATTTGTTGGGGGTGCCCATGTGGTCCCATTCGTTGGTGGTGCCCAAGTTGTACCATTTGTTGGGGGTGCCCATGTGGTCCCATTCGTTGGTGGTGCCCAAGTTGTACCATTTGTTGGGGGTGCCCATGTGGTCCCATTCGTTGGTGGTGCCCAAGTTGTGCCATTTGTTGTGGGACGCCATGTGGTTACATTAATTGGTGGTGCCCAGGTTGTGCCATTTGTTGGGGGTGCCCACGTGCTCCCATTCGTTGGTGGTGCCCAAGTTGTGCCATTTGTTGTGGGACGCCATGTGGTTACATTAATTAGTGGTGCCCAGGTTGTGCCATTTGTTGGGGGTGCCCACGTGCTCGCATTCGTTGGTGGTGCCCAGGTTGTGCCATTTGTTGGGGGTGCCCACGTGCTCCCATTCGTTGGTGGTGCCCAAGTTGTACCATTGGTTGGGGGTGCCCATGTGGTCCCATTCGTTGGTGGTACCCAAGTTGTGCCATTTGTTGTGGGACGCCATGTGGTTACATTAATTGGTGGTGCCCAGGTTGTGCCATTTGTTGGGGGTGCCCACGTACTCCCATTCGTTGGTGGTGCCCAGGTTGTACCATTTGTCGGCGGACGCCATGTGGTTACATTAATTGGTGGTGCCCATGTTGTGCCATTGGTAGGGGGTGCCCATGTGGTCCCGTTTGTCGGTGGTGCCCATGTTGTGCCATTTGTCGGGGGACGCCATGTGGTTACATTAATTGGTGGTGCCCATGTGGTCGCGTTCGTTGGTGGTACCCAAGTTGTGCCATTTGTTGGTGGTGCCCATGTTGTCGCGTTCGTTGGTGGTGCCCAAGTGGTGCTGGTTGAAGGTGTCGCAGTTACTTCAGGAGGCGCACTGGTAGAGGTATCCGCTCGCCATGAGGCAACGCGCGAAGTGTCCCTCGGGTGGAACCTGGAAACAAACAGTTTCTCTATTAACATTGAATAGTACATTGTTCACCGAGGGGAGAAAGTGACCGATTACTAATGAGGGTGTAGTTTGAGGCCCGAGGCTTAGCCATGTGCTGTAATGCACGGGTTGGGAATCGCACTTTCTTCCTACCTCTACTTTCTTCACCTAGAGATAAATAGTGCTTTATACAGGGTGTCTCAGAAAAAACTAACTTTTGCAGATGCGTAAAAAATTAACAAATATATTTATATACAACTTGTCCCGGAATTAACGCACACCACCAGACACCCCAATTAGAATTTTATGTTATAATCATAATACACACACTGATTTTTTATTATTATGTAATAAACATTGTTTTTCTCATAAATTAGTTACACTGATTGTGGGAGAAAATTATGGTCACATTACAAATCTACGCATGCAAACAGTCGCACTCGTTTAGGGGTCTAGCGCAGTAGGTACTTCATCTATTTTGGTTTGTTTTGACTATACAGCGGAAGTGTGACAGTAATTTACGTAATTTTAATTATTTTTGGGATAAAATATTACCTATAATAAAAATTACAGAAATCGATTCAGTAAACGATTCTGAACAAACTACTTTCATAATGTGCATTAATTCAGTTACACATTGTATACATGTTAAATTACAAAATCAGACACTGAATGTATGGGAAAATTACTTTAAAAAAATAACATTATTCAAGTGTCGTCCTTCGCGGCTCTGGTACTCTTCAAAGCGATCTCTAACATTCTTGAAAACGCGCCTCAGAAGCGGAGTAGGAATTCCTTGTTGATTCCTTGTTTAATATTTTCCTTCAATTCAGATATGGTTGATGGATTATTGTTGTATACCCGACTCTTCAATAAATGCCTGAGGAAAAAATCTGGAGGTGTGAGGTTTGGGCTCCTCGGGGGCTTTCTGATGTCACCTCATATCGAAAATCATGTAAACGATATTTTTGTCGAAAAACACGATCACGTAAGATTTATAGTTTTCAAGAAACGCGGTTACACAAAAAGCACGATGCTCCCCCGTGAAAAGCGACATGGCGACTGAATTTCCACAAAATGGCGTGTCACTCTTCATTCCCTCCGCACTCCGCTTTCCGCGGCATTTTGTTCTCAGAACACATTCAAATAGTGAGTTTATTCTGAGACACCCAGTACTATACCTACGAGGATAATAAAATACAGTAGAAAGAAAGAAATCTTAGATTGAACTAAAATAACAAGTCTACTGCCTGTCGGTTTTTTTTTTTATTTTTTCAATCGAACATGCATTTTCATCAAAAACAACAAATAATAGCGTCAATGGAGCGCCAACCCAAATCCAACATAGATACGTGCCACAGCAACCGATCATTTTGTTCGTTGACGGCGAATAAAACCTATGAAGTGAAAACTCTTTGGTCAACCTGTACAGACGCCAGCACATCAAGCTACTACAATCTGTCAAATTTCTTTAATATATTTTCAACTTTATCGATAAATCTTTAAGGTTTCAAGGTTGATTGGGAAGATTTGACAGTTTCGGGTAACTTGACCTGACGGCGTCTGCACATTAGTAGAAAAAAAGTATTTTTTTATGTTTAAATCAAATCAAATCCATTTATTTGCCAGAATGTAGGTTTACAATGTATGATCTTAAAACTATAATGGCCCCTTTACATTGTACCATTACATATGGTGTGCATATATTTAATTTTAACCTGCACAATGTTATTAATATAATTAAGTAAATTACAAAAAAAAAAAAAAATAGACAGCAACAACAAATAAGATCTCATGCTTAAGGATTTATAGGAACAAATTATGTAATTAATTGATGTCAAAGTTATACTATGTCAGTTCAAGAGATAAGGTTTAATAAAATGTCAGATTAAGAATATATAAATGAATAAAAAATTAAATAAAAAATATGTTGCTAATGCAATTTTTTCAGATGACGTTCCAAATTCAAATCTCATTAATGACCAGTGGGTTATAATGCAATTCAGTACAATATTAATTCCCGGCTAGAGCCTTACGAACTTAAATTACTTGCTTCAGATTAGGTTTGCATGACATATAAGGCGAGCAGGGCCTAATAAAGCTGACAATTCGACATATATGTCAAAAAAGGACAAAATTGTAGAATTGTCGCGCTTAGGCTGTTTAATAAAAGTGACAAATATGTCTTCTAATGCATGTAAGGTATGTATAATCGACAGGTGAAATATTTGTCATTTAAAAACGCATTTAGTAAAACTCGACATATGTCAAAAAAACACAGTCAAATTATTTCTGACAATTGTCGGATTGTCGTGACAATTATGTCGACTTTTGACAATAATTATTTGCAAATAATTTTGTTTTATGATGGTAAAATAGAAAAAGTTATGGTGGATACCAAAAATTGTCATGGCGGATACCATGACAATTTTGTTACCTGGTTTTATTAAACAGAAAAATTGTCGAATTGTCACTTTTTGACATATGTCGGACTTGTCGGATTGTCAGCTTTATTAAACAGGGCCCAGGTGGTGAGTTATTTTTCACTTTGTAGTATCTTTTTTGGAAGTCAGTTCGTTTACAAGAAATAACAGCTGTTAAGACAACTTCAGAAGCCTTAGAAAATGCTTAAAATTGTATTGCAATGAAAAATAAAAACAGCTAGTCGATTTTGTAAAAATCTCACCGTGAAAACTCAAGTGAAGTGAGCTTGATGTGAGCTGTCAGTAGTATCAATCCCTAGCATTAGTTGGAATGATAGCTCACTCCACGCTCACTTCACCGAAGTTTTCACGGTGAGGTGGTTACAAAATCGCACTGCAGGAAATAATCATTGATAAAGAGAATAAGAGAACAAGAACTTACTTCAAGTTTCTATTGTACGTCTGGTCAGCGATAACGCTGATTAGAAGACAGCACCACACAAGAAGCTTATTCATGATTCGGCGGCCGAGGGACTAGCACTGTGCAGGACAACGGTGCTGCCTGCTAATTATACTGCCGCTAGAACCGCCCCTTTGATAAGCACTGATAAGCTCGAAATCAAATCAACGCTTAATCAGCGATTATATTATCCCAATACCTATATCCTACTAGCTATGCTCGTGGCGCTGTCGCACTATCGCCGTATCGCGTCGCGCGTCGTGTCGTTCACAAACTGTTGCACCTCATGCACAGGTCGAGACTTTGCAAGCGCTCTCTTTAGATGTTGTTGTTTATTAGTACTTATTGCAAGTAGGTATGAGCAACGTTTCTCATTTTCTATGAATTTTGATGATTTGACAGGGCACTAAAAAAATGCATCTTTCACGAAATCACTTCCGTCTGCTGGCAGCTGTAGCACCCCTTTTTTTTTCTGGGTGGGAAATCATCATGTGACTTCTCCCGCTCTGGTGGCGTGAGGGTGTGTCAGACTTTTACTGACTAAAACCCACCCGTGTTCCTTCAGTTACCTCTGCCACGGGCCACGGTATCTCTAACGAACAACCCGCGGCCCTGGCAGGCATCGGCCCTAGCGGACCCTGTCAGTTCCTGCTGACATCTCTTTAAGGCACGCATGGAACACAACGCGCTGTCGACCCGTGGCCTGGTTCTTGCCGGGCGAGCTGCCCGCAAGCCTGCGCCTATGGTGGCCGGGAGTCGGCTGGTGACTCCCGACGTCCAGGGCGCTTCCTGCGGCGACTAGGAGCGTGAAGGCGCAGAGATTGCCTCTCCCTAACGCGCTCCGCGTCCTCTTTTGCATTACTGCTTCGCAGAAGGAGGTAACGGCTTCCCATGAGATAAATCCCGTCACCGATCGCCGCCACGAGGACGCGGCGGTGCTCCGCCAAGCCGGGCAGACCTCCTCCGTATGCTCCACCGAGTCCTCCGGGCGATCCACACAGTGGTGACACCCTGGCGTTTCCACCCGCCTTATCCTGAACAGGAACCTCCCGAAACAACCGTGTCCGGTGAGGACCTGCGTCAGGCGGAAGGTGAGGGCGCGGTGGCGCCTCGCCAGCCACTCCTCAAAGACAAGCTGTAGCACCCCTCTGCATCCTTTCATCGAAACTAGTCGCTCGGGTATCATTAGATAGGGTAAATGTTATCCCCTCCAAAGTAATTCCATCACGGCAGAGGTAGGCGGTAGTTAGGCGTTAGTATATTTTTAATTTCCTTCTGTTCCGATTTCAATTAAATAGCGTAATAATTCAGATTTAAAATCTGAAAAGTAATCGACTTCACTTTAGTTTTTGTAAATAATTGTTAATAATTTGGAATTAATCCTAAAAGGGGGTGATATAGGGGATGAAAGTTTATGTGGGAAACTTAGCACCTGTTAAGTTAGGGATATGAAAATGTAAATTTATGCTTTTGGTAAGTAATCAAAATATTTGTTTCAGCGTTTTTCTAAAATCATCCATACGATCAATAATCATAAATTTCTCCGCATTAGAACAAATGATTCTTATTTCAAAAAAATGTATCGATGTCATCATTCTAACTGAAAGTAATATATCAGAAAGCAACAGTGTTCTGTATCAATTAAGCGGGTACCGAATGTTCACGGCCTTGCGTAAGTCCCGAAGGGGTGGTGGCATTATAATGTACGTTAAGAACAAACATAAAAGTAGCATAACAAAATTGAAAACTGTACATTTTGAAAGCTTATTCTGTACCGTCACCACCCATTCGAACTACACTGCGAACCTGTGTGCGGTATACCTACCACCAAGCTCTAGTGAAATTCTATTTATTGACGCACTACAAAATTCACTACAAAACTTCACTAAAAACACAGAATTATACTTATTGGGTGACACTAATGTAGATTTAAAAACGGATAATCCTGTAAGGCATAAATATAATAACATGTTATGTAGCATGGGCCTTTGGTGCGGGATCACTGAATACACTAGAATAGCAATATCTAAAGGGAAAGTAAGTAAATCTTGTATTGATCATATTTATGCGCGATCCCGTACTCAAGACCTATGGCGGAGCTTTTGCACGCGGCTTTGCCCGCGTGGGGTCGGAAATTATCCCACGTATTACCGAGACAAAAATTAGGATGGATGGATGGATGTTTGTTACTCTTTCACGCAAAAACTACTGAACGGATTTGGATGAACTTTGGCACACAGATAGTTTATTACCAGGATTAACACATAGGATACTTTTTATCCCGATATTCTTACGAGATCGAAACTTATGCGGGTGAAACTGCGGGCGCAGCTAGTAATTTAAATGAGCAAAACCTGAAAATAGTTTGATCAGAATAACGAGCAGAATCAATTGAACAACATTTTAGTATAGGTCACATTTTTCAAGAAATCTTCATTAAAAACGTTGCCGTGTCTATTTATTAATAGGTCAAGCCATCACAAACCCGCCAAAATAGGTAAACGAACACAAATTGTTGTCAACCAATTTAATTTTTCTTATACGCGGGATAATAATAGCTTTTATTTCAATGCAAATAAATACATACGAATTGAAAATGTGGGTTACTTAATCGGCAAAATTAGGTAGTCCAAAGCCTGGAAAAGTGTGATGGAAACATTTAAATTACTGTTCAAAGATAACCTAAGTTCTTTATGCGCGTAGATAGTAAATAATAATGTCAGCCGACGTAGCGGCCCGGTGACAACTCCTCCGTCGATAGAGCGTCGTCGCAGACGCAAGAAACGATCAGAATTGCCAGTAAAACTAAAACAGCACATAAAACCTTTACATTTTTTAAAATGTTGTTTTCTCTCTCTGAAATAGGTCAATTGAATTAAAAATCAGTTGGGGTGTCTGAGGTTTTGCGCATTTAACGTAACACGTTGTTTATTTAATGTAAGCAAAATATTATAACACATTTTAAAAGAGTAACCGTGGAGTTAGTTTCTTGCTCATTCTTCTCCATACGAAAACTACCTTTTTGAAGGAGCGACTAGAATCAATTCTATTTTATTGTAATTTTTGACGTTCAAAAGTGCCTTTTATGTGCTTTTTTGTAATAAATGCTTTGACTTTGAATTATCATGAAAAGGAGAAATAACAGAAACATATAAGTTTACAAGAAAAAAAAATCGTATTAAATATATATATAATTTATTTATAATGTTTCAAATTTAAAAACAGATTCACAATTCAACGAATCAGGTATGGTTATGTTATAAAATTACAACCAGTTTGAGCTGCTATCCAACCAATGTTTGCTGTGGTATCGTGTGTGCCTCGGCATACTGTAAAGTCCCTAAACCTAAAAAGGGACTTTGCAGTACCTATGACCGAAATATATACACTATGAATGCTGTCGATAATACTGTCCCTAAACTACAAATATAGACTCATTAGGCACACTGAATTGCGTACTGACCGTATGGTGGTCAGTCCTACTGATAAAATGTACCAAGTGTGTGTCCAAGTGTGTTTCGAAATTCAGTCATTTTAGTAGGAGGTAGTTCTATTTGTAGGAGGTGCTCATGTAGTCCCGTTCGTTGTTGGTGCCCAAGTTGTGACATTGGTAGGGGGCGCCCATGTGGTCCCATTCGTAGGTGGTGCCCAAGTTGTACCATTGGCAGGGAGTGCCCATGTGGTCCCGTTCGTTGGTGGTGCCCAAGTTGTGCCATTTGTTGGGGGACGCCATGTGGTTACATTAATTGGTGGTGCCCAAGTTGTACCATTCGTTGAGGATGCCCATGTGGTCCCATTCGTTGGTGGTACCCAAGTTGTGCCATTTGTTGTGGGACGCCATGTGGTCACATTAATTGGTGGTGCCCAGGTTGTGCCATTTGTTGGGGGTGCCCACGTGCTCCCATTCGTTGGTGGTGACCAAGTTGTGCCATTTGTTGTGGGACGCCATGTGGTTACATTAATTGGTGGTGCCCAGGTTGTGCCATTTGTTGGGGGTGCCCACGTGCTCGTATTCGTTGGTGGTGCCCAGGTTGTGCCATTTGTCGGCGGACGCCATGTGGTTACATTAATTGGTGGTGCCCATGTTGTGCCATTGGTGGGGGGTGCCCATGTGGTCCCATTTGTTGGTGGTGCCCAAGTTGTGCCATTGGTAGGGGGTGCCCATGTGGTCCCGTTCGTTGGTGGTGCCCAAGTTGTGCCATTTGTTGGGGGACGCCATGTGGTTACATTAATTGGTGGTGCCCAAGTTGTATCATTTGTTGAGGGTGCCCATGTGGTCCCATTCGTTGGTGGTACCCAAGTTGTGCCATTTGTTGTGGGACGCCATGTGGTTACATTAATTGGTGGTGCCCAGGTTGTGCCATTTGTTGGGGGTGCCCACGTGCTCCCATTCGTTGGTGGTGCCCAAGTTGTGCCATTTGTTGTGGGACGCCATGTGGTTACATTAATTGGTGGTGCCCAGGTTGTGCCATTTGTTGGGGGTGCCCACGTGCTCCCATTCGTTGGTGGTGCCCAAGTTGTGCCATTTGTTGTGGGACGCCATGTGGTTACATTAATTGGTGGTGCCCAGGTTGTGCCATTTGTTGGGGGTGTCCACGTGCTCGCATTCGTTGGTGGTGCCCAGGTTGTGCCATTTGTTGGGGGACGCCATGTGGTTACATTAATTGCTGGTGCCCAAGTTGTACCATTTGTTGAGGGTGCCCATGTGGTCCCATTCGTTGGTGGTACCCAAGTTGTGCCATTTGTTGTGGGACGCCATGTGGTTACATTAATTGGTGGTGCCCAGGTTGTGCCATTTGTTGGGGGTGCCCACGTGCTCCCATTCGTTGGTGGTGCCCAAGTTGTACCATTTGTTGGGGGTGCCCATGTGGTCCCATTCGTTGGTGGTACCCAAGTTGTGCCATTTGTTGTGGGGCGCCATGTGGTTACATTAATTGGTGGTGCCCAGGTTGTGCCATTTGTTGGGGGTGCCCACGTGCTCCCATTCGTTGGTGGTGCCCAGGTTGTGCCATTTGTCGGCGGACGCCATGTGGTTACATTAATTGGTGGTGCCCATGTTGTGCCATTGGTAGGGGGTGCCCATGTGGTCCCGTTTGTCTGTGGTGCCCATGTTGTGCCATTTGTCGGGGGACGCCATGTGGTTACATTAAGTGGTGGTGCCCATGTGGTCGCGTTCGTTATTGGTACCCAAGTTGTGCCATTTGTTGGTGGTGCCCATGTTGTCGCGTTCGTTGGTGGTGCCCAAGTGGTGCTGGTTGAAGGTGTCGCAGTTACTTCAGGAGGCGCACTGGTAGAGTTATCCGCTCGCCATGAGGCAACGCGCGAAGTGTCCCTCGGGTGGAACCTGGAAACAAACAGTTTCTCTATTAACATTGAGTAGTACATTGTTCACCGAGGGGAGAAAGTGACCGATTACTAATGAGGGTGTAGTTTGAGGCCCGAGGCTTAGCCGTGTGCTGTAATGCACGGATTGGGAATCGCACTTTCTTCCTACCTCTACTTTCTTCACCTAGAGATAAATAGTGCTTTATACAGGCTGTCTCAGAAAAAACTAACTTTTGCAGATGCGTAAAAAATTAACAAATATATTTATATATACATGTTAAATTACAAAATCAGACACTGAATGTATGGGAAAATTACTTTAAAAAAATAACATTATTCAAGTGTCGTCCTTCGCGGCTCTGGTACTCTTCAAAGCGATCTCTAACATTCTTGAAAACGCGCCTCAGAAGCGGAGTAGGAATTCCTTGTTGATTCCTTGTTTAATATTTTCCTTCAATTCAGATATGGTTGATGGATTATTGTTGTATACCCGACTCTTCAATAAATGCCTGAGGAAAAAATCCGGAGGTGTGAGGTCTGGGCTCCTCGGGGGCTTTCTGATGTCACCTCATATCGAAAATCATGTAAACGATATTTTTGTCGAAAAACACGATCACGTAAGATTTATAGTTTTCAAGAAACGCGGTTACACAAAAAGCACGATGCTCCCCCGTAAAAAGCGACATGGCGACTGAATTTCCACAAAATGGCGTCTCACTCTTCATTCCCTCCGCACTCCGCTTTCCGCGGCATTTTGTTCTCAGAACACATTCAAATAGTGAGTTTATTCTGAGACACCCAGTACTATACCTACGAGAATAATAAAATACAGTAGAAAGAAAGAAAGAAATCTTAGATTGAACTAAAATAACAAGTCTACTGCCTGTCGGTTTTTTTTTTTTAATTTTTTCAATCAAACATGCATTTTCATCGAAAACAACAAATAATAGCGTCAATGGAGCGCCAACCCAAATCCAACACAGATACGTGCCACAGCAACCGATCATTTTGTTCGTTGACGGCGACTAAAACCTATGAAGTGAAAACTCTTTGGTCAACCTGTACAGACGCCAGCACATCAAGCTACTACAATCTGTCAAATTTCTTTAATTTATTTTCAACTTTATCGATAAATCTTTAAGGTTTCAAGGTTGATTGGGAAGATTTGACAGTTTCGGGTAACTTGACCTGACGGCGTCTGCACATTAGTAGAAAAAAAGTATTTTTTTATGTTTAAATCAAATCAAATCCATTTATTTGCCAGAATGTAGGTTTACAATGTATGATCTTAAAACTATAATGGCCCCTTTACATTCAACCATTACATATGGTGTGCATATATTTAATTTTAACCTGCACAATGTTATTAATTTAATTAAGTAAATTACAAAAAAAAAAATAGACAGTAACAACAAATAAGATCTCATGCTTAAGGATTTATAGGAACAAATTATGTAATTAATTGATGTCAAAGTTATACTATGTCAGTTCAAGAGATAAGGTTTAATAAAATGTCAGATTAAGAATATATAAATGAATAAAAAATTAAATAAAAAATATGTTGCTAATGCAATTTTTTCAGATGACGTTCCAAATTCAAATCTCATTAATGACCAGTGGGTTATAATGCAATTCAGTACAATATTAATTCCCGGCTAGAGCCTTACGAACTTAAATTACTTGCTTCAGATTAGGTTTGCATGACATATAAGGCGAGCAGGGCCTAATAAAGCTGACAATTCGACATATATGTCAAAAAAGGACAAAATTGTAGAATTGTCGCGCTTAGGCTGTTTAATAAAAATGACAAATATGTCTTCCAATGCATGTAAGGTATGTATAATCGACAGGTGAAATATTGACATATTTGTCATTTAAAAACGCATTTAATAAAACTCGACATATGTCAAAAAAACACAGTCAAATTATTTCTGACAATTGTCGGATTGTCGTGACAATTATGTCGACAACTTTTGACAATAATTATTTGCAAATAATTTTGTTTTATGATGGTAAAATAGAAAAAGTTATGGTGGATACCAAAAATTGTCATGGTGGATACCATGACAATTTTGTCACCTTTAAGTTTTATTAAACAGAAAAATTGTCGAATTGTCACTTTTTGACATATGTCGGACTTGTCGGATTGTCAGCTTTATTAAACAGGGCCCAGGTGGTGAGTTATTTTTCACTTTGTAGTATCTTTTTTGGAAGTCAGTTCGTTTACAAGAAATAACAGTTAAGACAACTTCAGAAGCCTTAGAAAATGCTTAAAATTGTATTGCAATGAAAAATAAAAACAGGAAATAATCATTGATAAAGAGAATAAGAGAACAAGAACTTACTTCAAGTTTCTATTGTACGTCTGGTCAGCGATAACGCTGATTAGAAGACAGCACCACACAAGAAGCTTATTCATGATTCGGCGGCCGAGGGACTAGCACTGTGCAGGACAACGGTGCTGCCTGCTAATTATACTGCCGCTAGAACCGCCCCTTTGATAAGCACTGATAAGCTCGAAATCAAATCAACGCTTAATCAGCGATTATATTATCCCAATACCTATATCCTACTAGCTATGCTCGTGGCGCTGTCGCACTATCGCGTCGCGTCGTTCACAAACTGTTGCACCTCATGCACATATCGAGACTTTGCAAGCACTCTCTTTAGATGTTGTTGTTTATTAGTACTTATTGCAAGTAGGTATGAGCAACGTTTCTCATTTTCTATGAATTTTGATGATTTGACAGGGCACTAAAAAAAATGCATCTTTCACGAAATCACTTCCGTCTGCTGGCAGCTGTAGCACCCTTTTTTTTTCTGGGTGGGAATTCATCACGTGACTTCTCCCGCTCTGGTGGCGTGAGGATGTGTCAGACTTTTACTGACTAAAACCCACCCGTGTTCCTTCAGTTGCCTCTGCCACGGGCCACAGTATCTCTTTCGAACAACCCGCGGCCCTGACAGGCATCGGCCCTATCGGACCCTGTCAGTTCCTGCTGACATCTCTTTAAGGCGCGCATGGAACACAACGCGCCGTCGACCCGGACCTGATTCTTGCCGGGCGAGCTGCCCGCAAGCCCGCGCCTATGGTGGCCGGGAGTCGGCTGGTGACTCCCGACGTCCAGGGCGTTTCCTGCGGCGACTAGGGCTCCTTTGCATTACTGCTTCGCAGAAGGAGGTAACGGCTTCCCATGAGATAAATCCCGTCACCGATCGCCGCCACGAGGACGCGGCGGTGCTCCGCCAAGCCGGGCAGACCTCCACCGTATGCTCCACCGAGTCCTCCGGGCGATCCACACAGTGGTGACACCCTGGCGTTTCCACCCGCCTTATCCTGAACAGGAACCTCCCGAAACAACCGTGTCCGGTGAGGACCTGCGTCAGGCGGAAGGTGAGGGCGCGGTGGCGCCTCGCCAGCCACTCCTCAAAGACAAGCTGTAGCACCCGTCTGCATCCTTTCATCGAAACTAGTCGCTCGGGTATCATTAGATAGGGTAAATGTTATCCCCTCGAAAGTAAGGCGGTAGTTAGGCGTTAGTATATTTTTAATTTCCTTCTGTTCCGATTTCAATTAAATAGCGTAATAATTCAGATTTAAAATCTGAAAAGTAATCGACTTCTATCGCTGCCTGCGCGTGCTCTGCTTGATGTTTAGTTTTTGTAAATAATTGTTAATAATTTGGAATTAATCCTAAAAGGGGGTGATATAGGGGATGAAAGTTTGTGTGGGAAACTTAGCACCTCTTAAGTTAGGGATATGAAAATGTAAATTTATGCTTTTGGTAAGTAATCAAAATATTTGTTTCAGCGTTTTTCTAAAATCATCCATACGATCAATAATCATAAATTTCTCCGCATTAGAACAAATGATTCTTATTTCAAAAAAATGTATCGATGTCATCATTCTAACTGAAAGTAATATATCAGAAAGCAACAGTGTTCTGTATCAATTAAGCGGGTACCGAATGTTCACGGCCTTGCGTAAGTCCCGAAGGGGTGGTGGCATTATAATGTACGTTAAGAACAAACATAAAAGTAGCATAACAAAATTGAAAACTGTACATTTTGAAAGCTTATTCTGTACCGTCACCACCCATTCGAACTACACTGCGAACCTGTGTGCGGTATACCTACCACCAAGCTCTAGTGAAATTCTATTTATTGACGCACTACAAAATTCACTACAAAACTTCACTAAAAACACAGAATTATACTTATTGGGTGACACTAATGTAGATTTAAAAACGGATAATCCTGTAAGGCATAAATATAATAACATGTTATGTAGCATGGGCCTTTGGTGCGGGATCACTGAATACACTAGAATAGCTATATCTAAAGGGAAAGTAAGTAAATCTTGTATTGATCACATTTATGCGCGATCCCGTACTCAAGACCTATGGCGGCACTCGGTACTGTGAGGGCTTGAAGAGCCCTCTGAGGAAATGCGTGGAATCAAACAACTATAAGACTCCTTTAAGATTGTATTTTAAGCACGTCTCTACATATTCTAGACTAAATTACCACTTTCTGTTCTAAGCAAAAATCCTAATAGGAAATATGTGACATTAGCTTGAACGTTCGAATGTCACCCGCGCTAAATCATAGCCGGCCTGCATTACATGAGGTTGCCTTCGGCAGACAAACCTCTACATGAGCTACGCCCATCCTTGAATAAAAGGATTGGTATGCTCCCGCTTCTACACAAGACTTTTATTCACAACATTCGAACACTCAGGCCCTTCCTGCCTATCCCTATGATAACAATTACCTAACGCCAGATAATTTATACAGTGTGAGGTCCAACTCTTGCAAGAGTAGGCTTAAGTCAGGACAAACGAATCGCGAGTCCGACACCATGACAAGTGTCTGGCAAGTTAACGCATACATGTGCCACTGTGCACTAACATAAACTAACGTCGTCATGCTTAAGCCTCGTCGCGCCAAAACTGGCGAAAAAGAGGCGACGCGGCCTCCTAAATACTAACAATATGATGTGACAGTTCACATCAGCCTAGATGAGGCTTAAAGAAGATAGATGATCTTAACTTCAAACTCTTTTACCCCATCGGACGCTATTGAGCCGGAGGGAGGGAAAAGGCCAAGAGGTCAGTGTCCATCGAAAGAAAACTATCTCACGCCCATACTCCAGAGGAAATATTTCCAAAAATCTATTCCGTTCTCACCAAACTCCAACTTCATGAAGCATCAGTCAATACTGATAGCACTGTGGGTCCTCCAATATAAGTTGAACCAATTGTGTCTACCCGACACACTTTGCGAAGGCTATGCCCCGTAAGCAAAGATGGTTTCAGCTTAGGGAGTGCCATCCCCCCCCTGTAGGAGTGACCACAGTTTGAAGGTTAATTAGCCCCTTCTAACTCGCGTTACTAAATTTTGGAGTACGTTCATGCTATCTCAGCCTATGAAGACCACGATATGTTCACTCCCTCAGACTCCCTGAGGCTGTGAGGTGAGCCACCTCACTCGCTCCCAGCCGCGTCCGGTGTTTTATCCCAGCATATGAAAAAAGAATACAAATGATATGTTAATATACTGTATCATAATAATCATTATACTAAAAGTGTTGTTTACATCTATCTAACGTTGACGTGACAATTAATGACAACTAAAGAGACAACAAAAGCTTGCAACATAATATGAAAAGGTTTTATCAAAAAGATTTTTTTATCTCTGAACTTACATTTTATAAACTTGTATTTTAAAATTAAAAAATTCTTCATAAAATGTTGATAATTATAGAAAAATATATTTAGAAAGTTATTAATCATTGAAATATGTTTAGGAATTTCGCGTTTAGTTTCAGCTTTTCTAACAAATGAGTATGTTTTCTTTACTCGTGCTTTTTCTATATTATTGTTAGTAGCACATTGTGAATGAATAATATTAACTATTAACATTATTAACATCAATAAAGATTGAAACTTATCTGCAATAAATAAACAACAAGCCGTGACAACGGCACGGGAGCTCTGCTCGTAGCACATCACACAACGTATTAAACGACATACCATCATGGTACATCAATTTAAAAATACACAGGGCAGCACCCTCAAGATATACGCCCAATATTAGCGCCCAATCGCTCTCACGCCATCTATTTTAGTTTGCAACTACTTTGAACGCCTCAATAAATTCTTCTAGGCATACGTTACTGCCCGTATAATATTCAGCCATCTTACTCTCTTTACAAAAAAAATATTGAACCACTTAGCTGCATATAATATCCAGGCGACTTTTCTGTGCCTGCTCTATCCTCTTGAATGTGAGCGGTCTCGCTTCTTCAAATATATGTATTCATATAAACGTATGGGGTACGTTTCTTCGCACAACGCTTAGCGCAAGTTCGGCGCAAATTCCTCCTCAACTTTTCGTCAATTCAGCCTGTACTCGGCGCCTCCACCACATGTGAGGACTTGAAGAGCCCTCTGAGGAAATGCGTGGAATCAAACAACTATAAGACTCCTTTAAGATTGTATTTTAAGCACGTCTCTACATATTCTAGACTAAATTACCACTTTCTGTTCTAAGCAAAAATCCTAATAGGAAATATGTGACATTAGCTTGAACGTTCGAATGTCACCCGCGCTAAATCATAGCCGGCCTGCATTACATGAGGTTGCCTTCGGCAGACAAACCTCTACAGTACCACACTGGTTGACCATCGCGCTGTCACGGTAATATTATCTATACAGTATTGTAACTCGGCCGTATATTTGAAATAAATGCCTACAGCCGCGCGGTACGTAAACATGCGATAGGGCTGCCCGCCTCCAGCATTTTAATTACATTTGCCTACTTTGTGTTCCATTTAGTTTTGTGATTGTAAATATACTTTTTTTATATAAACAAATAAAATACTTTGTGAATTGAATAGGAAGCGTTCAATAAAAATGCATGTTGTTTTTTGATTGGTAGATTTAATTAAAAAAACCATGTTTATGTTGGATTAACAAATCGGTCTTATAAATTTGCGACCGAAACATATTTGCGCCTCGACTGAGACGTACAAAATGCTTTATTATTAAATTTTAAAGCATAAAAAATCCGCATTCTAATATAAAGCTTAATTAAAAATTGATTGACGAATTCATGCAACCAAAAACAGCACAATATATCCTACTCGTCATATTAAATATGTACTTGAACATATTTTTAGTGAGAAAATCGCGCGGTTATTGTTAAAAAAACAACACCGTCCGTTCGTCACTGCGGCACAGTCGCGACTATCTGCATGTCGAGATCGCGGCGCGTAGGCATAACTCGCGCTTCGTCCGTTTGTATGAAGTTGGAATACTGTATACCTAGATAATATTATCGATATTACAAAAAGTCAAAATATAAAACTAAAGTTAAATGTAGCTCATCGCGTGGTCACAATGAATGGATGAATAAAGAAATAATCAAAGCCTGTGAACATCGGGATAAATTATTTAAGAAGTGGATAAAAGACTAATAACATAGTCTTAAACAAAAAATATAATAATTCAAGAAACTATGCAAACACTTTAATACATAAAACTAAAAACAATAACATAAAGTCAGAAATTTTATCAAATAAGAACAATATTAGACAAATGTGACAAATTCTTAATCGAATTACAGGAAGAATAAAACATTCTATTGATGATGCTATTCAGAATTCATTTAATAAAACTAACTTAACTTCTACAGATATTGCTAATAATTTTGCACACACTTTCGATAAAAGCGTGAAGCTAATTATTTCTAAGTGCTCGAAATCATTGCTAAATAAAACAAATTACACAACTCCAGCTACCGTTTCTATGCGTATAAAACCTGCGGAACCGAACTCAGTTAAATCATTATATCTTTGAATAATAATAAAGCCCCAGGAATAGATGGAATTAGAGCCATAGATATAAAAATGTTGTGTACGACAATTACGGCGGTGATTTCTAACCTAATTAATATATGCCTACAAACATGCAAGTATCCATCGACGCTTCAAACAGGGATTGTCAGATCAATTCACAAAAAAGGAAGCAGGCTGGATTAAAACAACAACAGACCTATTATTATATTGCCTAGTATTGATAAAATAATAGAAAAATACATTTGTAAACAAATACACGAATTTTACGAACAAAATAAAATACTAACAGACAAATAATATGACTTTCAACCAAAAAATAATACCACACAACTGTTATCAACGTTCACAGATAGTATTCATAAACATTTAGGTGAAAAACAGCACGTATTAGTAGTATTTATAGACTACAGCAAGGCATTCGATACGCTCAGACACGAGCGGTTACTGGAGTGTCTTCATGACTGTGGAATTAGAGGCAAACTACACGATTGGTGCGGAAACTATCTTGATGGCAGAAAATACATGGTCAGAGTCAATGACGCGACTAGTGAACCAGTCATCGTAACAGAAGGAACGGCGCAAGGCTCGGTCTTTGGACCGCTGCACTACCTCACTTGTATATAGCCTGGTTAATGTCATAAAATAGTGCGAGATCTATCAGCTTGCCGATGACACTTGCCTTATAGCTGCTGGACCGAGTGTTAGTGATGCCCAAAGGCAATTACAAGAGGACTTCGACTTATTGACTAAATGGTCTCATGACGCTGGTCTGGTATTAAACGCTAGTAAGACCAAATTAATGTACATCAGTTCCAGTCAAAATAGAAGCTTTTTCTTGCCTAAACTAACGGCTCACGGTCATGAGTGTTTGCATGACAATTACACCAATAAATTAGCCAACCTTTGCAGCTGTGACTCCATAGAACTCGTAGATAGTCAAACTTACCGAGGGGCTAGGACTTACCATTGATTGCCGACTTAATTGGAAGGAGCACATTAACGGGGTGTGTGATAAACTGAGATGTATGCTAGCTAAATTCTCTGTTATTAAATGTAAAATTCCATATCAAATTCTGTTAATGCTTTACAAAGCCCGGGTCGATTCAGCGATATCATATGGTCTGTCGAGCTATGGTAGGACATATAAGACACACCTTGATCATTTTTACGCAATCCAACTACGTATATTAAAAGTAGTTGACCCGCATAACATTAAGAAGAAATACAAAAATTACTACCACAAATTATTTCAATTCTGCAAGATATTACCGATACATGAAAAAACTAAATTTGCACTGCTTAGAGACGAATTTTTTAATGAAAATCGACGTTCATGTTCGGGATCACCAGTATAGTAGTATAGTAGAGGAACAGGGTGTAAAGTTCACTCATACTCCATAGAAAAGGGAGGATCCTCCGACCAGACGGGTGTTGTGTCTGGCGGGCAATTGCCCAACCAGTGATGTCGGGAAGTTTGTATGTATGCTAATTGCGCGATAAACTCGACTAACTCTCTGCTTGCGAGATGCAGGATTTGCGTGACGTCAGTATGAGGCGTTGTTCGCATGTGGCGTTGTAGATACCACTACAAACGTAAATAGTAATGAAATTAGGACTCGTAGCGTCATCGATGCTCAGCTGTTACTTCCAAAGTACACGAATCTACACGGCAAGAGATCGTTAAAGTATATAATACCTTACCTTATAAATCAACTACCTATATCATTGAGGGACAAAATAACTCAGAAAAACATAAAATACAAATTAAAGCAACATTTCTTACAAAATATAAATACCTAATATAATATATACATAGATACATTGATTATTGATAAAAATATATTATTTAATTCATTAAAGATACATAATTTAAAACAATATTAAAGCAAAAATAATAACAATAATATCATAACACAAATAAAATTTAAAGTTACTAACAACATATATGTACTTTTGGGAACAACCTGTATCAATTCAAAAACCCTCCACCACTTTTGTTATATGGATGGACGGCTGGATTGGGCACTGATGTGTGCTGGTTAGTATTAGATAATAGTATTTCGCTTCCACCCGTTGTAATTTTGTTTTGTTATTGTTACTTGTTACTTTTTACCTAAGTACCTACTTAAGTGGTTAAATTCTATAAATTATGTAGTCGATGATTTTGGTGCACGGTAAAACTCTAATGAGTTTATGTTGGCATCAAGTTAAATGTATATAACGTATGTGTACTACTGAATAAATAAATATAATAAAAAATTACTGGGTACGTCTTTCATTGACTTGAATGTGCCTTGGCGACTGAGAGTATGTCGTGCTCACTCTAATGATTCATAGGCAGATCATTGATTCGTAGGCATTCAAAGTATACAGACGTGCTCATCAATGCATTTTTAAAATAAAATAAATTAACGTTTGCATAAATAGTGACCTAGTTTTAGTGTATTGGCGAGTTATATGTATAGAGAAACATTTTAAGTGACAAGTTTAAATAATGAACTGACTATATTATTTTTAAATATTCACTTTTATAGAAGGCAGCCCCTTTAATTAGAGTGCGATGATACGACGCAGCCCTCCACCGACACCGACCCCGGTACTGGCCCCGGTACCGACCCCAGAACCGACACCGGTACCGACACCGACACCGGCACCGACACCGCCCCGACAACCAAGACATGGACCAAGATGAAACAATTGCAGTAGTGTCCACTTCGGAGATCCAGACCTGGATGACATAAATTGCAGTACCTGAATGAGGTGTGTGCTATTTGCTTCTGATGGTAAGCTCAATACTGAACAGAAACTGAAAATCACCAATCTTTGCCGAAAAGTTGGACATGGAGTTTCGCAAATGGCTGATCAATACCAGTCACTAAAGCAAAAAGTCATTCAAACCCATACCTCTCTTAAAACCGTGACCGAAGCTCCAGACCTATCCGACTGCTTAACGGAGATGAACCGGACGATTCAGGAGTCCTGTACGAAGCAGGATGCGGGTACATCTTTTGCAGATATGGTGAAGAAGGGGTCCAACAGTTTTGTTTGTTCAAATACTTTTAGCTCCGTGGCGATATATCCCAGGGATAACTCAAAGATCAGTGACGAAACCAAGACCAGGGTCCAAAATATCATATGCCCTGGAGAAATGAAGCTGAAAGTACGAGGCGTACGCAAAATAGGAAAAGGAGGATTGATAATCAGCACTGAGACCAAAGATGTCCTAGATAAGCTCAAGCAAACAGTCCAACTCGCTTCGTCAGGTCTTACCGTCGACGAACCTCAAAAGCGCAAACCTCGCATTATAGTTATAGGAGTTCCCACATCCATGTCTGAAAAAGAGGTTTATAGATGTAAGATACATTTTTGTCCTCACTAAAACTGAGCCACAGATCTGGCAGGAAGGATGCCGAGAATTGCAACTATATTATAGAAGTTCCAGCCATCATTCGCAAGGCCCTCATCACACAGGACAGATTATTTATGGTCATGCAGCCAAAACATGTAAAATTTGCTGCCCCCACATGCGCTCATTGCGATGAAGAAGGGCACACAATCTAAGACTGCGCAAAGAAGGCCAATCTGCCGAAAATGCGACATATTTGCGCTTTAAAAATCAAGCCAACCACAAGACGGGAGACACAGATTGGCCTGCTAAAAAGCTGCCGAATACAGGTACTACAGGTAGATATTCGATAGATTATGAAGGCGCCTAAGAGCGCCACATACTAGTTTATACTTTAGACATAATTTATTGTTCTAATATTTAGTTTAATATGGATGACAACTTAATTACCGATATTGATAACACATTTTTAACTACATATATCAAAGACATGTGACGTTGAGGACTGCAGACAATATCTTTCCGACTATCAAATTCGCTAACCGTAATGACCCAAAACATTCGTAGAGGACAGATTCGTAGAACACAGATAGCTTTAATGTTTTTCTTCATAGACTTAACTTTGATTGTGATATAATGGTACATACCGAGTGCTGACTATCTAACCGCCACAATAATCTCCCAGAAATACCGGGTTACAACTTATTACATACCACAATAAACAACAATCAAAATGATGGTGTGGTAGTCTTTGCTAAGGAATCTTTAAAGGTCACAGTCGAGGAACATACTCTACAAGACTGTATGAGTAATTGTTTAGTCATCAAAATTGGTACAACCACAGCGATAATAGCTATGTATAGATCCCCTTCCTCTAGAAACTTAGATTCTTTTAACGATTCCAAATTTTTCAAGCACTAAAGCCCATTTAAGAATGTTATATTAACAGGTGATTTAAATATATAAATATGTATTGGCTCCGAAAACTGGATTCCGGGAACCAAGATTATCTTAATATCTGCTTATATCATAGTTTTCTCCACGCTCACACATTGCCTACTCATCAGAGCGGTTAGCGGCCAGTTATCAATAGAAGCACGCACTCTTTCCATGGGAAAATTCTTCACTGCCAATCGTATGGATTGTTTTAGGGACTCCAAATTAACATGGCGTTTAGAGCAAGCCGTACTCTCTAAAACTGACCATAAATCATAATCCAGCGAATTAACATCGGGACTAGACGACGGCCAGTCTTCAGCTCTGATGAAGTCCGAAACGTTCACTTCCAACCAAGACTGCATGGACCGAGCTTTATGACCAATCGACAACAATGAACAATCGTATAAAAATGACAGATTCCAAATTCAAATGTAATATCTTTATTATTTTTAATTGTAACAGTATTTATGGCCAGACTGTGTGTATGTCGTTATAAACTTAAATATAATGTCGATGTTAATAAGACTTAAGTATAATGTCGTTATAAACTTAAATATAATGTCGATGTTAATAAGATTTAAGTATAATGTCGTTATAAACTTAAATATAATGTCGATGTTAATAAGACTTAAGTATAATGTCGTTATAAACTTAAATATAATGTCGATGTTAATAAGACTTAAGTATAATGTCGTTATAAACTTAAATATAATGTCGATGTTAATAAGACTTAAGTATAATGTCGTTATAAACTTAAATATAATGTCGACGTTAATAAGACTTAAGTATAATGTCGTTATAAACTTAAATATAATGTCGATGTTAATAAGACTTAAGTATAATGTCGTTATAAATTTAAATATAATGTCGATGTTAATAAGACTTAAGGAAGATTAATAAATGCGACTTGTACAACGTTTTATTAATCTTCCTTAAGTCTTTTAAGGAAGATTAATAAAACGTTGTACAAGTCGCTAGTCGGAAGTCGCTAGTCGGACAAGACGCTAGAAATGTGTAGAAGGCACCGACCCCACACAAGTGTACAAAGGCAGGTGAAAGTTTTCTCGACCTTCCAAGGGTAATTCGTATAATAAATCACCAATGAAGTATTGACATGTCGGCGCCTCGACGGGCGGAATGCCGCCGACATGTTAAAATAACCTGTTGGCTATAATTTAGGTATATTGTGAGTGCGATTAAATGAGATTTGATAATAATTACTTTTTATCTAACATAATGCTCGATTTCCGGTTGATGATTATCACATAAACCATCATCAGTTTAGTGATACCTAATCATCAACAGGACATCAGGTATTATTTTGTTTTGACATTGGTACGACAAGTGTGACGTAGCCGGCAGCCCAGATGCTTGTGAAGCAGGTAGCGAGAAGAGCTGCACTGTTCATACAGTAAGCACCGTGATGTTATTAAATAACATTACCGTGCAGTACGTAAAGCTTCAAAAATATTTTATTTATTTATTTTCCAAGTTACATCTTGATCTGTCATTATAGAAAAACCTATTGCGATAGTGTACATATTATCTAAACCCTTATCCTGATTTTAATACTGACTCATTATCATAATTAAATTTTGTAACTTATTACAAACAATGCATTCTTTTGAACTCACTCAGAGAACAACAGAATAGGTCCGTGTCACTAGCTATGAGGTTGAGAGTGCGGAGTGCACGCGTCAGTGGTGCCTCACTTAAAAGATTGGTGCACGCGCACGGCTTCGCCAGCAGTCGTGGCGTGGCTGTCGTCGTCGCCACACGTATCTGTCCGAAACACACAAACCAATGTGCCCTAATATGTCCTCATTATGTACCTCCCCTCTAATTACTTTGAATAAGTACGAGGTGAGTGCGAGATCCCTCCTGACACTCTGTTCGTTATATTCGACCATACCCAAAATAAATAAAGTTGGGTAAGTAAGCGGATAAAATGGGTATACACCATACAAGTGCAAGTACAAGTACCTGACAAACTTGTTTTGTAGTTCTATACATATTTAGATTCGTGTGGAGCCCAAATGACTGAAAACATGAATATTGTACCTATCTAATTCAACATGATTGAATTCAGTGAATTCAAAGTCCATGTATTTTCAGTCTGTGTGCCCAATTCTATCGAACCATTCTCTGAACCATCATCTGGTAGAGCCATTTGTGACATTTGTAGAAGGCGCCCAGGTGGATGTGCTGACTGGTTCCCAGGTAGTGCCACTTGCGACGTGGTTCTAGGTGGAATGGCAGTGGTGTGTATAATGCGGAGGTGGGGTATGGATGACGATGCGCGATAGATGGGTTGAGAAAGCTGAGGTGGAGTTGCAGTTGGAGCTGAAGGTGTAGGCCGACGCGAGGCAGGTGGCTTCAACAGCCACGTGCGGGGTAGAGCGATGTGCAGCACGGAGGGTACCCGTAGAGGGGCCCACGCAGCAGGAGCAGGACGCAGCACGGCAGCAGGAGGGAGCAGGCACGCCGCCTCACCTGGCGAGCTGACAGCGTAGCTCGCCAGATGAGGCGGCCCTCGGAAGAGGCGCGGCCCAATAGGTATAGGAGGGTCTTCTGAGGCGGCCCTCGGAGGAGGCGCGGCCTAATAGGTACAGGAGGGTCATAGGTGTCCTCCGGCGAGGCGCGCTGGCAGTCCGACTGGTACTGGAGGCCTTCACGGAGGACGGAGGCGTTGAGAGGGTCCGTCAGGTACCGGAGCCTTTAGGAGAGGCGCGCTGGGTATTCCCGGGATAGGTGGCCCTGGAGTATTAGGCTTATTTGATGTATTCGCTTTAGAGGCGAAACGGGAACTGATCCTCGCATTGCGTGGATTTATAATGTGAACTCGTCGAATAATTGTGGTGTATCTATGCACATGCGGTGCGTTTCGAACTCGCGAGCACTCGTTACATTCACCTATCCACCGCTCGATGTCTTTATCAATACCCGGCCACCACATTCTACTGCGGGCTGCTCTTTTGGTTTTTTCAATGCCAAAATGAGCCGAGTGTAATTCTTCTAACATTCTGTCCCTGTAAATCTTTAGGATTGTTATTCTATGCCCTCTAAACAGACACCCATCATTCATTTCCAAATCAGTTTTACAGTAAAATTATGGCAATACGGATTGGCATGCAATTTTACGTCGCCGACCATGATTCATATACTTTACCACGATGGCTAACACTGTATTGAGTTTAATGGCTTGCTTGATATCATCGAATGAAACCGGTTTCGTAGTGGCATCAAGAAATATAAAAGGAATATCTTTGTTCTCCTCTTCCCCCTTACAGACGTGTTGTGACTGAGGTAACGGCGTTCTAGAAAAATAATCTGCTACTAAATTATTTTTAGCAGTAATGTATTGTACTACATAGTTATATGGAAATGTTTAACACCAAATATGATTGCCGTTGCCTCTTTTTGAATCTGGCTATATACCTTCTCACTAACTGATTACGACCTAGAAGCAAAAGCAATTGGACGCTCGTAGCCCTTATCGTCAACGTGAGAAATAACCGCACCTAAACCCGACGGCCCCGCGTCCACAGTAAGTACCAATGGTACTGATGGGTCAAATGTGCTAACAGTCGGTCAGAGGCCAACTCCTCCTTTATTTTGTCAAACGCATTTTGTTGACTTTCACCCCAATGCCATGTTACGCCTCCACGCAGTAATGTGGTCTTTTGGTTTCAAGGACATTTGTTGGACGCGGCGCTTTTAAAATCGCATCTACCTTCTTGGGACACGTCCTAAGCCCATTTTTATCTATTACGTACCTTAGGTACGTGACATTGTCCTGGAAAAAGGCGCACTTGTCCTTTTGCAATCGTAATCCCGCATCTTGCATCCTTTTAAGAATTTCCTTAATCCTACTCAAATGACACGAGCTCACGAGTGGGAGCAGTACAACAGACGTCATCTAACCAACAAGCAACGCCCTCTATACCCACTAACAACGTTTCCATAGCCCGGTGAAAAATAGCTGGCGCATTAGCAAGACCGTAAACTAGGAGTATCCTTTAGGAGTATTTATTGTAGTGAGATCCTGTGACGAACTACACAATTTGAATTGATTATAAGCATTATTTAAATCCAATTTTGAATACTGCAACCCTCCCCCAATTTTGGCAAATACCTCCTCTATGCGCGGTGATGGATATTTATCAATTTGTAGAATTTGATTCAATGTGCACGAAAAATCTCCTTTAATTGTCCATTCATCTGTGTCGCGTACTTAGAAAAGTTTACAGGAACTAAAATACCTAAGTCTACGAGCCTGACTAACTCATCTTCAACTTTATTTTTAAGGGCAAAAGGAATAGAACGCGGCTTAAAAAAAATAGGCCCTTCTGAAGGTCTATTTCGAACTTATTAAAACTCCCTAGTTCGTCCTTCCAAAGGTCAGGGAACTCATTTAACAGCTGCTGTACCTCCCCTGTGCATTTATTATCAACATTGATTTTATTTACATACCTAAGTTAAAGAAAAATATATGTTAAACTTAGTCATGAAACCACGGCCTAGTAACGGTGGTCCGCCATTTGGTATAACATAAAACTTAATGTTCTGGCACGTGTTAAAATATGAAACCGTATAAATGAAATAGCCTATATGAACAATTTTATGCCCATTGTACAAACATATTCTATATTAGTTTTAATTAAAACTTAACTTTTCTGAAATTACACTAGTACCTGAACCAGAATCTAATTCCATATCGAATTTCAATTTATTTATTTCTATTGAAATAATAATGGGATCATTATTAACATACCGCATATTGAACAGGCCGCATTCTTCACATTTCTGTGACTGCAATTTATATTTTTCACTTTTAACTTTACACATTTTTTTTAATGTTCTTTCTCACCACAATTTTGGCAAGTATAATTTTTAAACGGCACTTCAATGATTCGTGATTTTTATAACCACACACTGAATAAAGCACACTGTTAACGGATCACACTGTAACGTGCACGTGGACGCGTGCACGTTACAGTGTGTGTGTGTGTTGGATCCGTTAACAGCGAGCCTGCCCAACCCTGTAGACAGGTTCTTCCTTCACAGCCGCCGCTCCTGGCCCGCCATCCACCATTACATGGATGCGAGCTCCACGTGCGCATGCCGCCGGTTGAGCAACTTCCACCGCTTTTGCAAAGGTTAAAGTTGCCGAATCCTTCTCAAATAGACGGTCCCGTTCACGGCCTTCTCTTATCTTATACAGATATATCTTAATCTATGAACTTATCTCGTAGCAAAGTGTCCAATAACTCCTAGCCAAATTCGCAATATACGGAGAGACCTCTCAAACGCGCCGCCAGTCTTCGATACTTTCGACTTCGGATATTACCGCGTCATAAAACTTGGCTCTGTCTACGAAAGTCGACCTTTTGGGTTTGAAATGACCTCTGAGCTTCCACACTAATTCTTTGAAAGATACTGTATTCAGTTCCTTGGGATGAACCAGGTTCCTTGCCAAACGATAAGTTTCATCTAACAAATGCGTGAGTAATAATGACGCTTTGTTTCCCCCCGATATTTTATTCAGCTTCATAAACTGGCACCTAATTGCGTAACACACTATCAATCTGAATCTGAATCATTTTGAAGGATATTGCTAAACCATTGCTTCATATGTTCAAAAAATGTCTGCTCAACATGTAATTACGCAATGAATGTTTATGAACTGTCAAAATGAAACCCATTGCTACTTATAGTGTGTTACGCAATTACCCCGCTGGTTTAATTTTCCATAAAATATTTGCCATTCTTGATTTTTATGGTCAAATACACTTAATAATCCAATAAAACTCATTTTCTATGATCTGACACACGCAGGTAACAATTATTCTCGTCGCCAAATGTTATGTTTGGGAAGTAATGAAACGACCGTGCGGCGTCCAAGCTGGTTTATTACTCAAGGGGCGCGGGGCGCGCGCGTCGCGGCCCGTGCGCCGC
Source organism: Apamea monoglypha (assembly GCA_911387795.2). Taxonomy (NCBI): domain Eukaryota; kingdom Metazoa; phylum Arthropoda; class Insecta; order Lepidoptera; family Noctuidae; genus Apamea; species Apamea monoglypha. The sequence goes on from OU426925.1 coordinate 480,600, forward strand.
GCGCTATACATACGCACATGTGCATACATACACCACAATAATACCATGTAGAAAATATGAATTTGAGATATGTTAGTGGCCATGAGTAAATTTGAAGAAGTATGAATGTATAATCCGCTAAATGATTACTGGCCATCAAGAGTTTGAAAGACAAGTTGTCATGGCAACGTAGTATACAGCGTTGTCAAAACTGTCATAATATATTATATATTAATAAAATACAATAAAATCTAACGTTATATTGTGTTTAATGGTGTGGTGATTATACCAAAAAGTGATATCAACCAATATAGGCGAAATTCCCAGCCTTTTGATGTCACTAAATCGTCATAGCCCTATTTTAAAAGTGAGGGACAATCAGAATAGTGCCTAACAGTAACGGAATGCTTGTTCTGACCTGGAGTAATGAATAAAAATAAATGTGAGAGTGTACATTATTTATTTATTTATCAAATTAAGGACTTTGAAAGACTTACAGCTAAATACCATAGTGATAAATAACAGTATGATAATCTGACAGCCAATTACAGGTCTTCACGTCTAGAGCTTGTCTGGTATACAAGTACTGTGGAACAAACTATGTACACACTGCAAAATTGCCAAAATATGTATTAATATATATAAAAAAAATTATTTGCAAGTAGATCACCTAAAATATGTAAAAACTAAAATAATTGCGGCAGGTTATTTCCCATCAAACCAAGATTTTAAAAATGCCCAGGTGGATGTGCTGGCTGGTTCCCAAATAGTGCCATTTGTGACATTTGTAGGAGGTGCCCAGGTGAATGTACTGGATGGTTCCCAAGTAGTGCCATTTGTGACATTTGTAGCAGGTGCCCAGGTGGATGTGCTGGCTGGTTCCCAAGTAGTGCCATTTTCGACATTTGTGGTAGGCGCCCAGGTTGATGTGCTAGATGGTTCCCAAGTAGTGCCATTTGTGACATTTGTAGGAGGTGCCCAGGTGGATGTGCTGGCTGGTTCCCAAGTAGTGCCATTTGTGACATTTGTAGGAGGTGCCCCGGTGGATGTGTTGGCTGGTTCCCAAGTAGTGCCGTTTGTTTCATTGGCTGGCGGCGCACGGGTAGAGTTATCCGCTTGCCATAAGTCGGCTAGGCAGCCGGCGTCCTGCGGCCAGTCACACACGAACCGCACGGGGTTGAAATGCATTTGTGGAGGGCACGCGAAGCACGCGGCGTCCGCCCCGGCATCTGCGCAGTAGTAGAACAGCTGGCAGTCACCACGATGCGGCACCAGAGCGTCAAAGCCTGTCACGTTGGCGCATGACACGGAGGGTTCTGCGCATCGCGAAGCAAAGTCGCGCGCTCGCGATGTGTCCCTCGGGTGGAACCTGTAAACAATATAACATGAATATTACACAAGTTGTAATTGTAATAACAACTTTAAGTAAGGGACCAACGCGCGCCATGGGATCTGGAGGCGATAGTCCTCGCGCGCCTGTATGAGTGGCGCGCGGAGGCACTACGCCGGGGGGAAAGTCCGCTCCCGCGGCAAATTGCTGCGGAGCGGACGGACCTCCGGCTCGATCTCATGGCGACATGGAAAGAGCGACTGTCGCAACCCAGCGCAGGGCACGCCGCGATAGCGGCGATAAGACCCCTCTTTGAGGAGTGGCTAGAGAGGCGCCACGGCGCCCTCACCTACCGCCTGACGCAGGTCCTCACCGGACACGGAAGTTTCGGGAGGTTCCTGCACATGATCAGGCGGGAGGAAACGCCCGGGTGTCACCATTGCCAGGATCGCCCAGAGGACACGGTGGAGGTCTGCCCCGCTTGGGCGGAGCACCGCCGTGTCCTCGTGGAGGCGATCGGCAGCGGCGGCGGCCTCTCGCGCCCGGACCTGGTGCAAGCCATGGTCCGGAGCGAGAGGGAGTGGGAGGCAGTCGCCTCCTTCTGCGAAGCAGTCATGCTAGCGAAGGAGGTGGCGGGACGGATGAGGAAGAGAGCCTCCCGTCCCAGCCGCCGCGGGAGACGCCCCGGGCGTCGGGAGTCCACTGGAGACTACCGGCCACCGTAGGCGCGGGCCTGCGGGCGGAGAGCAATGGGTAGCTCACCGCCCGATCAGGACCAGGCCCGTGCCGGACGGCGCGTAAGTGTTCCACGCGCGCCTCAAAGAGATGTCAGCATAACGAGGGGCCCCTCAGGGCCGAAGCCTGCCGGGGCAGCGGGATTGTCCGAAAGGGTTACCGCTACCCCGGAACATAAAGGGCGAAGGAAGGAACATGGGTGGGTTTTAGTCAGTAAGAGTCTGACACTCCCTTCCGCTCCACCCAGAGCGGGAGGAGTCATTTGATGATTTCCCATCCCAAAAAAAAAAAAAAAAAAAAGGGACCAACGCGGAAATTACGAAAAAAATGTCTGCTAGTCCTCTACCCTGTCCCCATCTCTACATATAGAACGATCTCCAAAATGTATCGAGTTATGTGAACATAAATGTAATGTTATGCAAACAATAACGGAAGGACGTGCGAAGCCTTGATGGGACGTCCTTCACAGAGCATGAAAGCTACGGGTGATAAAATAGTTAACTCGAATGCAACTACAACCCTTGGGAAATACAATATTCATTTAGCTGGTGGCCAGGTAGAACCTAGGATAGATTGCAGCTGGGCTGATGGCATTGATCCATTGCCAGAGAAGAACTTACTTCAAGTTTCCGTCGTACGTCTGGTCAGCGACAACGCTGATTAGTAGACAGCAACACACAAGAAGCTTATTCATGATTCGGCGGCCGAGGGACTAGCACTGTGCAGGACAACTGTGCTGCCTGCTAATTATACTGCCGCTAGAACCGCCCCTTTGATAAGCACTCCTAAGCTCGAAATCAAATCAAAGCTTAACCAGCGATTATATTATCCCAATACCTATATCCTACTAGCTATGAAATACAGGTACAGGTCTTCAGGTCTGGCACCAGGTGTCCCACTGCGGTTCCTCCTCTTCTAATTAAAGGTCACCCGATTAACAGGGTGTATACATTCAAATACCTGGGCCATCTGGTTACTGATGACCTGAAAGATGATATGGATCTAGAGAGGGAGCGCAGAGCATTGTCAGTTAGGGCGAATATGCTGGCCCGCAGATTTTCTCGATGTACAGATGCCATTAAAATAACCCTTTTTAAGGCATACTGTACAGCACTGTACTCGGGGGCTCTGTGGTTCACATATACCCAAAAGGCTTACAATGCTCTGCGTATCCAATATAATAACGCATTCAGGGTATTGTTGCGATTGCCGCGCTGCTGTAGTGCCTCGGCAATGTTTGCAGATGCACGCACTGACGGATTTGATGCACTTTGGCGTAAGAAATCTGCCTCGCTACTCCGCAGGCTGCGTGGTAGTCCCAACACTATTCTGCAATCAATAGCCGCCCGGGCAGATAGTCCGCTAGTGTGGGCGATTACAAACCGGACCCGTTCTTTTTTAGTTATTAAGTACTAACATAGGCTAAGCTATCTTTGTTACTAACACTGTAGACCATTGTAGTCTGAATCAATAAAGATTATTATTATTATTATGTCGTTTATTTATTTAGATATCTTATTTTAATACATTTTTAAATATTAGTATAAAAAAAAAACATTTATTATTATTATAATAAATATTAAATAATAAACAAATTCAAATGCTAAATCTACAAAAACAAATTTAAATAAAAACTTTTCAAAACCAGCTTTTAATTATCTAAAAAGTACAAAATACTCGTAATACTTAAGTTAACATAGAAATTTTATATTTTCTTATAAGCTCAAGGCTTACCTTAAAGTGAAGAAGAACGTTCACGCCTCAAACTTCTTTAAAAAGGTTGTTCTTGATTTTTTTTATAAAAAAAGTAGTGTAGTGGAGTGTAGTAATATTGTTTCTTAGAGCTAGATTTTGGTGTGCTGATTACGGAAAAAAATCTATGGCATTAAAATTTAGAGAAAATTATTCGATGGAAAACTGACTCGTTTAGAACTGGCAGCATGAGGATCGTTAAAAGACGTGTGATGTGATGATGGGTGTGGTACAGACCACCAAAACTGAAAACTACTTTCTCAACGGGACCAACATCGTCATCGTGAAAAAATATCATGAATGGAGTACGGGTACGTATCAAAATCCCGAATTTTAATAGACCGAATTTTAAAATACCGATAGACGAAATCCCGATAATTGAAACGCCGAATGGTTGTTTGGTCGAAAGTTTTAAATCCCGAAAGTTCATTTGCCCGAAAGTTTAAAATCCCGAAGTTTAAAATCCCGAAGTACAAAAATAATGTTCATTTGATGTAATGTTCAGATGGTATAACCATGTATTTTATCGAATATTCAATTCACCAATTGAATACCACTACACCTAATGTAATGCAGAAAAAAAACATTACTAAAGAATTAGGCGTCAAGGGTTAGGGTTTCCGTCAGCAGGTCGACGGAGCCCCCGCTGCGCGGGGCTCCTATTTCTGTCTGCAGGGTTTAAAGGAACCTAACCAACCGAACCTCGGGGTGCCCCTGACGTCGACCTGCTGACGGATACCCTATCCCTAGACGGTCGACGTCAGGGGCACCCCGAGGTTCGGTTACCTATAATTGGTATTTATTTATTTTAGTGCAAACTAGCGACCTCGCGCACTACGCGGCTAAACTTACTTCAAGAATCAGTCGTGGTCTTGCGACCAGTCGTGGTCGTGGTCGTCCCTTATTGTAAACAAAGTATTGACTAGGGTCACTACTTTTAAAGCATGGCATATTTTGGAAAGGTATGGTTTCCGAAAATGTGAATATTGATAATATTATTATTGGCACTGATTAAGTTGTGATTGAAGTAATCGCGCTGTGATTGTATCGACTATGACACGCTTGATAGGGCTCGCGGCGTGCTCTGATAACTGTTATTGTCAGATTAATTAATTAAAGAATATTATGGCGTCATTGATTGTTGAAGGATCCAAGTTTATTTCCGTGACGATAATTTCTATTGATAGTATCATATTAACATAATGAATGAGCGAGAATTAGCTGGTCTAGTTACATTCAATGATTGTAACAAATTGACATTCTGATCGCCTTACATAGGGACAACCCTATACATGACTTTCTGTAAAGTCCTGCAAAGTTCTTAAATACTGTTATGTATAACAGACAGTATTTGGGATTTTTGCAGAACTTTTCACTAAAATGTGTAACAGTGTACATTTTGTGCACTCCGTAAGGATTAACCAGCCATCGTAACTCCGCACATGATGCTGATGATGCTCTCTCCTCCTTCCGACCATGACGGTCTTAAAGCCCACAGAGAGAAACCTCCATACCAACGTTTCTGCCAGCCTAGCTGACACTACAGTCGACTGATGGGCTCGTCCCAGTGCTGGTAATTGGCCTTGGCCTCGCGTTTGACCTTACACAGATACCCCCCCCCCCCCTCTCTATAAACCCCGAAGAATCCGTGCCCGGTTCACACCTGAAACGGAGAGGTGATGTCTCTTGTTACTGGTCGAGCCTCGATGGCTCGATGCTCGGTAAATACGATTGCTTCGAAAACGTGCTTTAGTTGAGAAAAACATCCTGTTTGAAATTGATTGAAATCTTCATCAATGTATAAGAACATCTCCGGGTATGATAGCCGCTGATAACATTAACATTAAGCACAAAAAGGGCTGTTGTCATAACGGAGGTGAATCACACTAAGTACTGTTTCGATTCCCATTCGAAGCTATTGATAACATATTTGATATCCGTGTCGACAAATCCTCTTTTTTATCATTTAATAGACATAATTACATGTACAGTCGCTTGGCAGCATTATCTGACCCACCCTAAAAACAAACGAATTTGGACCCTCTGCCTGTAACATTAAGGTTTATTCAATTTATATGAGCTTATCAGACGGCGCTCGTGCAACGTTGTCGGAGCCACCGGCATTATACATATATCATTTTGTTAAGCTATTTTAATCATTATCTCGTTGACATTAAAGTTGAAAAGCTTTTAAATCACACTACATAATTAGAACCCAATCTTTAATTTCGCGTATTCCTGACAAGTTCTTGTGGCTTAACGGTTTGATGCTGGATTGGCGACGAACAACATGTGGGTTCGAAAACACGGTCCACCTTTAATCAGTTTCTTTTTTAATTTGTTTTCATTTCTACAATATTGCCTGCATTATTAAAGAACGACCAATATGATTTACGCCTAATAATTTATCTTGTAAACAGGTGGGTAAATTAAAAAACTTTAAGTTCACAGAATTTATATTTACCTACCAAGAATGGTTGGATACGAAGTAAAACATATATTTGCTTCGTGAGGTAGATAATAAATTCATTTATGTGACAAAAGTTAAACTACGCCTAATAGCAGTAACTGCGCACACACATTTGTAAATCGTTTCACATAACTCGTTAAGTATTTTTAAGCAATTTGGTGTAAAAAAGCATGTCGCAACTTAATGACTACTTATACCAAACAAAAAATCATATTTTTACATGAGCAGAATATTGGAATTAGAGAGATTGGTCGTCGACTTAATATAGCAGTAAGTGTTTTTATACCTATTTTATTTTATTGATTGTGATTAATGAATGCGTAGTTGGCTATTTTACCACTACATTCACTCCTTACAAGTTACATACACGGTTCCAAAAATGTTTTTTTTTTGTTTTAGAGAAATACGGTCAGACTTTGGCTAAAACGTTATGGAGACAATGGAGATATTCAGCGTATTCGTCCAGGAGCAAAAGCCATTAAGTATAGTCCCGAATTCGAAGGCCACCGGGCCATTGTTTCAAGGCATGTTGAAAATCCATTTTTTCCCATTCCGCAATAAACCACAATATTTCAGAGGAAACAGTGAGAAGGCATTTATACGCTGCTGAGATAAGGAATTATAAACCAGCACAGAAAATTACATTGACACCTGCTCATCGCGAAGAAAGGGTTCGTTTTGCCCAGGAATATTTAAATGGCAAAGATTTGTGTTGGAATATGGTGCGCGTTATGCGTAGCCGCTTACAGCAAGTTATAGCAGGGGACTACTAATTATGTAATCTAGTAGGTATTTTTAAACACACCATGTAAGTAAATGCTCAATGGATTGATTGTTAAACCATTAAAATGTTGCAGATTATGTGGTGATGTTATTGTTATAAATAGATTTTTTCTATTTAAATATCATGTTTATTCACTACATATAGGCAGCTATAAATCTGTAAAGCATTTCACAGATGAATTCATTTTCTCGATGACAAACTTTTAAGCATAAGCACGCCTTTTTTAATGTTTATAAATGGTTAGATTTGATTATGGCATACTAATATAAAATGTCTATTAATTTGGATATATATGAGCATTTACATACTTTATCTTACCTAAGTGTTTTAATGAAATAATAAACATTTTAAACTTGCAATTGTTTACTTTTATTCCTATACAACCTACCCGTGTAAAAAGACAAGACCCTACGTCGTCCATTAAAGAAATGTTTTTTACATTTCTTTAGTGTAATAAAATAATTAAAAAAAAAAACAGCTGAGCAAAAAGATATATTTAGGTTAAACTTGGTTTCGAACGTAGACAACGATAAACACCGCACTTAGTGAGTGACCACAAGACCAACTCAACTCTTATAAGGCGCTTTGAAATTTGATCTTAGTTGTAATGCTAGACGCATATTCTAAAGAATTTGAACCATATAGTATACTTCATAAAGTTTATTCTTGCACAGCACAAGCAGCCAACCTTCTCCTGGTGCAAATAGATTATTTTGTATTTTAAATAATCACTCCATTGAGACATGATAATAAAAAAACTACCTATAAAATAGAAAATAAAAAATTGTAAAGAGATGTTGTTTTTGCAATTTAGTAAGGCAAGGTAAAACATGTTTGCGCGTAGTCACTGCATACCCTTAGTAGCATTTGAATACCAGTTTTATAATGAATACGACTATTTATTTTTCAACTACCCACTTATTACAAGTTATGCGAAAATATTACCATTTTAGAAAGTTTATGTATGAAGATCATCCGTCTATAGTTCTTTACAATAATATATTAAATAGTTTTGGAATACATTCTAAATTGAAAGCAAAATAATATCTTCGTCGCAGGATTTGATCTCGCAAGTTGTTTTTCTCAGTCTTATACACAGACCACGAGACCAGAATTACTTGAACGCAATTATTAAAATAAGCTATTACACTAATTATATTATAACAAGTAGTTATAACATATAACCTAATGGTAACGTTATAAAGATCAAATTTGCATGTCTGTGTTATTATTGTAATTCTTGGTTGAGTCTTCGTGCACTTGTCTGATAAGCTCATATAAATTGAATAAACCTTAATGTTACAGGCAGAGGGTCCAAATTCGTTTGTTTTTAGGGTGGGTCAGATAATGTTGCCAAGCGACTGTACTAAGAAGTACCTACAGGTACTGTACGGGTTTCATATATTCATTCAAGTGACACTCCCCTCCCTCAACATCAGCGTAATATTTCTCATATTATTCTCACGACCACGTAATAGTTGTCGTCTTGAAAATACACAATAATCTATTTCTGTAACATGTTATAATAGCAATTGGTAATAAGAATAGGTATCGGCATCCCATTGACATAATAGGTAACCTAGCAGCCAAGTACCAGCATCCTCATTGAAATAATAGGTAACCCAGCAGCCAGGTATCAGCATCCTCATTGAAATAATAGGTAACCCAGCAGGCAGGTATCAGCATCCTTACTGAAATAATAGGTAACCTAGCAGCCAGGTATCAGCATCCTCATTGGAAACTATACCCTCGCAAAAAACGCTACAGATGGCCCATTTTATTTTTATTTAACTTTTTAACTTTCTTTTCTATTAAACTGGTATTATTTTTCATTTACTGTTTATTTAACTTTTTTTTCATTATAACCCTATTAATACTAAATATTAACACGTTTGGGCGCACCAAACGGTCACAATATTAAATGGAAAATGGTAAAAATGTAATCTAAACACGCAGTAGGTATCCAGAAAAAAGATCTTTCTATGAGATTCTTTTAAATCCTAAAGAATTGTAGTCAGTTTAAGTGAAAACTATATTGAGCAATTTAAAATAAACGATTAAACATTATAATATTGCATACAATATGAGCCATAGAGTGAGACATTTTCCACATATTATAACAGAACTATAATAGGTACGCGCTACAATTATATTAAGAAAACCATAGCAATTAAACCAATTACATAAGACGTGTATCTATAAAAGTACTTGCATCAGGCGCAGCGGCCGCGTTAATGATCCGAGCATTACATACAGGTGCTATGACAGCAGCGGAACCGGGTGGTGTCCTGATGGATAAGTAATGAATCAAAATCAAAAGTCATTTATTCAAATTAGGCTGAGAATCAGCACTTTTCGAACGTCAAAATTACAAAAGAAAGTCCTCCAAAAACGCCCGCCCTTCACCACTTCCTAGTGCTATTGCTGGAAAGAAGAAGTGGCGCAACCACAGATTTATAAACTTTAGTTTATAAATTTGTGGGCGCAACAAATTCCCCAGCAGCACAGCTGTCTGTTCAGTTAGAAAATACTTGATTGTATACATTACTAGGTACCTATGTTAAGTAATTAACATTACAAGACACAGAACATAAAATTAAATTATTTGCCATATGTCAGCTAGCCACGCCAATATACCAATATAATAAAAACTATACGTACTCAAGCTAAAAAATAATTAATTAAAATTAAAATGTAAATAAGAACTTACTAACTAAATAAAAGCCACCAGGCATAAAGGGCGTGACAGCTTACATATTTATGCATTACTGGGTTCTGTTCACATAGCGTCACTTGAAGTCACAAATTATTGGTTTGCTCGCTGACGACACGCTGGTTCTAGCGCAGGGGAGGTCGCATCAGGCGGCGGCCGACGCGATGACACGCGGGGTTGCGATAGTCGTGGAAAGGATCCGGCAGTTGGGTCTCGAGGTGGCATTGCACAAGTCTGAGGCTATGGCGTTTCATGGGCCCCGGAACGTGCTACCACTGGGAGGCCCCTTAGGGCCGAAGCCTGCCGGGTCAGCGGGATTGTTGGAAAGGGTTACCGCTACCCCCGAACATAACGGGCAAAGGAAGGTACATGGGTGGGTTTTAGTCAGTAAGAGTCTGACACTCCCTTCCGCTCCACTCAGAGCGGGAGGGGTCATTGGATAATTTACCATCCGAAAAAAAAAGTCACAAATGATAAACTAGGACCATCGAAGTAAAATAAATAAATAAGTTAATACTAATAACAACCATAAAACCATGGTCATCAAGACGACCAGTCACCACAAGCAGCACGCGTTCACGAGCATAACGCACAGATCAGCCATTACCCCCTCGCCATATTTGAGGGAAGGAGGCAACCCGACCCCCGACGCCACCGCAAGCAGTGACATCTAAGGGAGCATGACGAACTTGCTGCCGGTTGCGCAGGCAAGAATAATATTATCCAAATATTGCAATCAACTCATTAAGGCAAATGAGTAGATTATGTCAATAATACATTAAATTAAAATTACAACTAAATTGACTTATAATAATAATAATAAGCTGGCAACACCAAAGTCAACGTCCACATCTCTTCTGTCATTTCTTCACAATTTCCTATTATATAATTTTTAGAAGCAGTTCTTATACTTATGTATCCGTGAAACCATATCAGGCAAAAGCAAAATTACTTTAAATAAATAAAATGAACGTTCACAGTACTTCTCATTTGTATCAAAAACTACCGAACCGGAGGTGACATCTGTCATGTCACCTGCGATAAAAACTTGAAAAATGAAATGTGAATGTTGACGAGACCAGCAGCTCGCCGTGCACGCCCACGACCACCGGACTCATCGCTCAGCTCCGCCTCGCCGCCGCCGGTACCCAGCCTCACTGTGAGCGCTGTGACGACACCGGCCGCGGTAGTTGCATCGAGCTCGAGCGACCAGTATTTCTCTCCGCCCACGACGCCACCACCTGCTCGTCGACGGGGAGGACGCCGGCCGCCGGACGGCTTAGGACCTCGAGGCCCACCGGCCTCTGATAGGGTCCCAACTCCCGGCGGAAGTGTGCAGCGCATGAGATGGACACAATCCATCAATGAAAATCTCATGCGCTCATACTATGAGGCTACAGAGGGGGGAAACAATCTGACCGCGTACCGTGTTCGGATGCTCTCTCTTTTTCAGGTGCTTGAGCCAGCTGTCAACGTTACGGCACAACGACTGTCGGATCAGGTGCGGGTCATCCAGCGTAATCACATGTTAGATGTCACTGTACTTGATCGCCTGCGAAATGAAATGCAGAGTAGCCATGTCATCGCCCCCCAGTCGCAGACTGCTGCAGTACTACCGCAGTCTAACACCAGCCATGCTGATGAGGGGAGTAATGACAGGGCTACAAATGTAAGTATCCAGTGCAATGAGGAATTGAGGAATGCTTTGGAGGGCGCGATTCGGGAATATCGGTTCATGTCGCCCGAACTTAGACCACGCTTACCTCGTTTGCCCATGCATAACAAAAATAGGGCGCTGGTGGCGGGTCTGGATGCGCAGTTATCAAATCATTTTGATTTCTGCGAAGACCTCACCGATACTCATTCAATTCTGTACTGCGCGGCTGTAGCGGCATGTCGTGTAGCTCACGTCAAATTTGCCAGTGACTCTAGAGATACACGACCGAAACCAGCCATACCAGCTTGGCAGTGCAGAATTGAGCGTCGTATTGGTGGGGCCAGAGCGCTCATCGTCAAACTAATCTGCTTCAGGGAGGGCAATACTCGCCCTAGAGAGATGCGCTTTGTGAGGCGGGCGTTCTCGGGGACTGATATTAGTTTTCAAGATTATTTGTCCCGCGTCACAGAGCGTATCGACTTCCTGAAGCAGAAAGTGTATGCATGGGCAAACCGTATTCGTCACTCAGAATCGCACCTTCCAGAGCGATGAAAGGTGGGTTTATAGGGGTTGGGAGCGACCGGACCAAGGTGTGACTGACACGTGCCTACCGGATGATGATGCCATGTGTTCCTTTTTGCGTAGTATCTGGTCGGCACCTGTCAGTCACACCGAAGGTGATTGGGCTCGAGAGGTCGAGCGAGCCTGTGATCCAATACCAGAAATGGAGGCTATTATCATCTGCCCCCAAGATGTAGCTCGTGCAGTCCGTCCGTTACCTAACTGGAAATCCCCAGGGCCGGACAGGCTGCACAACTTTTGGATTAAATGGTTTTCAAGGTCGCACGCTCGCTTGGCATCTCAGTTCCAGACTGCTTTGGAGTCTGGTTCGCTACCCCAATTCCTAACGACAGAAGTTACCCACCTGCTCTATAAATCAGGTAGCACCGCGAAACCCAAAAATTATAGGCCGATCACATGTTTACCGACGGTCTATAAAGTTCTTACATCCATTCTGAGAGCTAAAATTAACAAACATATTGACACCAACTCCATTATGTCTGCCTCTCAAAATGGATGTAAGAATGGGTCCCGTGGTACTAAGGAGCTACTCCTCATTGATATGGCCATTAGCCAACAGGTTCGTCGTTCCCGAAAGGATCTGTCGACATGTTGGATAGATTAGAAGAAGGCCTATGACTCGGTGCCACATACATGGCTCATGAGGGTACTGGATTTGTATAAAGTAGATGCAACTCTGCGTACCTTCCTGATGTTGTGTATGGGGCAATGGAGGACGGTCCTTCGCTATCCAGGATGTCGAAATATTCAGAGGAATAGCGAACCGATATGGATCGAACGAGGCATATTTCAGGGCGATAGTTTGAGTCCGCTTTGGTTCTGCTTAGCCTTGAATCCTCTAAGCACACTGCTGGAGGATTCAGGTCTAGGCTACCGGCTGAGGAGAGGTGGTCAGGTTATATCGCACCTCCTCTACATGGATGACCTGAAACTCTTTGCTCCCAACAATTTGCAACTTATGGAGCTACTGAAACTAACTGAAACTTTCAGTAGCGCCATCAGGATGGAATTTGGTGTGGACAAATGTGCGGTCATGCATGTAAAGCGAGGGGAGATTGTGGAATCCGTGGGAACCCAACTCTCGGATTCCACAAACCTTAGAGCCCTCTCCGCATCCGAAACCTATAAGTATTTGGGTATCTCGGAAGCGTAAAGCGGTCTACACACCAAAGCCGCTGACCCGGCGGCACGGATCGCCGGCCCAACCTGCCGGCCTTATTTTGTACAATCATGCCGCCGGCTTGCGCCCGCGCGGGCAAGCCGGCGGGGCAGCATGCCGATGCCGACGGCATCCCTCTCCACTCACTCAGTCAGTTGCCCGCCGGCTTTCATAGAGTAGTGACGTATCACTTATTCATTCTAGAACACCACATGCCGCGGCTGTCGTGCCGCCGGCAAAGTCGTTCGGCTTGGACATTCTGAAGCCGCCGGGTTAACCCGCCGGCACTAAGCCGCCGGGCTGTGCCGCCGGGTCAGCGGCTTTGGTGTGTAGACCGCTTTAGGCATCAATGTTACTGACATGAAGGAATCGTTGAAGGAGCGGTTCTTTGGCCGCCTGAAAAAAGTACTTAATAGTCTTCTATCAGGCGGAAACAAGGTGCGTGCCTTCAACAGTTGGGTCATGCCGGTTTTGATGTACTCTTTCCCTGGATAGGAGGGTCCGGACACTGTTGACTGCAAATCGAATGCATCACCCACGGTCATCGGTAATGAGGCTGTATATCCCGCGAAAGTGTGGAGGTCGAGGCTTTTTAAACGCTAAGACCCCCCACAATTGCGAGATATGCAGTCTCAGGGAATATTTCCTAGAAACCGACGTGGGGATGGATCGAGATGTAGTCGCGGTGGACAAGCGCCTCACCCCGCTCTCCTTGGCTAAAGGGGATTATTCATCACCAATGATCGCATGGAAGTATGGCAAAGTAAGGAGCTTCACGGACGCTTTTACCGGGCCCTACATGGACCCGATGTAGATCTACTAGCGTCCGTAGCCTGGCTGCGTTTCGGTGACCTCTTTGGAGAAACCGAAGGTTTTGTCTGTGCAATTATGGACGAAGCTATGATGACGAACAATTACCGGAGATTTATTGTAAAAGATGGCACGCTTGACATCTGTCGGGCATGCCACCGGCCGGGGGAATCAATCAGGCATATTATCTCCGGGTGTTCTCGTCTAGCTAACGGAGAGTACTTGCATAGACAAAACCTTGTAGCTAGGATAATACATCAGCAACTTGCTTTGAAATACAACCTTGTGGAATCGGAGGTGCCGTACTACAGGTATGTGCCCGACCCAGTTCTCGAAAATGGAAATATCACATTGTACTGGGATCGATCCATCATCACTGACAGGACTATTGTTGCCAATAAGCCTGATATAGTGGTGGTGGATCGATCAGAGCGGCGCGCAATGATTGTTGACATAACCGTCCCGCATGATGAGAACCTCGTGAAAGCCGAGAAAGATAAACAAATCAAGTATCTTGACTTGGCTCGCGAGGTTGTCGACATGTGGCATGTGGACTCAGCAATCATTGTGCCGATAGTCGTGTCAGCCAATGGGTTAATAGCCAAGAGCCTCGACCAACACCTGAGGAGGCTCTCGTTGGGCAGCTGGATCAAGGGCTTGATTCAGAAAGCGGTTCTTCTGGACACGGCTCGCACTGTCAGGAGGTTCCTCTCTCTGGACCCCTGACCGCTGGTAGCTTGGACCCTGTTCCCGATACCGGTGGGCTACTATTTTTTATATTTTTAAATGTTTTATTTATCTTTTTGTTTATAAAAATATTTAAAAATATAATTTGTAAGTATGTAAATGAAATAAAGGAAATAATAATTAAAATAATACAAAATGTCACATGCAATGTTAAATTAATGGAATTGAACTTAATAACATACTTGGTCAATGAGTACCAACTAAGGTCAAAAACAGTCATTACATTTTATCTGTCAAAAATTCCGAAATGCTGTAATATGCTTTATTCTACAGCAAAGATTTAAACCTTTTCTTAAATAAGAGTATGTTCAATTCCTTAATTTAACTAGGTATGTGGTTGTATATGATATAGCCATACAAAAACACTTTTAAGCGTTTTATGCTGTGTGGGACCTTTGTGAGACACGCATTTTAAAACGTGGCCTGTGTGAGACCGCACTGTAACTGCCCTTTTACACACACATAAAAACGCGGCTGCTCATACGATACTATAACGTGATTCTGTTCTTTGAAAGTGGTGTATTCTGAAATACTGTCAAACTTAAATAACTAAAAAACAAGTATGTATTCATTACCATTATTCATTTACCAGGGATCGTAATTTTATTTGATTATTTATGTATTTCATAACAGCCTCCTGAAATTTGACGAGGATGCAAAACAACAGCTTGTATGAGATTTCAGCGAAGATGAATTGTGATGCAACCGTGAGAATACCAATATCTTTATAGAGCTGGTAAAAAAACATATTCAATAGTTTTCGAGATATTTGAATTTTAAGGGTTTTTCGATATTTACCCAAAATTTGACATTTAATTCCAAATAAAAAAAAAACTACATATTTGAATGGGTACCATTAAAAATGATGTTGTAGCTGGCACTTCAATTAAGCTATGGACATAATTAAAACTACTTAATTAAACAAAATAATTAAAATAATGAGCGATATGAGAATAATATCTTACCAATATTTTCATTTTACGCTTCAAAAATGTTGTCTCGTCACAAAAATTTCTATGACATTAATCGTACAAATAACTAAAACAACTTGCCTATTCTGTAAGCTTTCCAAAAAGGTATAAAAGTCAATTTTAAAATACATAATTCGTGGCTTGGCATGTGTTTGAATCGGCGCGGGGAGAGAAAGGGTCATTTGTATTTGTATGAAATAAAATGCATTAAAAAATGTACGTCAAATTTCATTAAAAATTTTACACATCTTGTTCAAAATGAGCCCCTCGATTACGAATGCAGGTTCGAATTCTCTTCCTAACTTCGGTTTTCGTCACTCTTGATGTGAACGTTGTTCTCATCTGTTGCGCCGCATTTATTATTCGCTGTCGAAGTTCTTCGACTGAATTTATTGGGGTCACATAAACTAATTCCTTCATATGACCCCAGACGTAAAAATCAAGTGGTGTGATATCAGGGCTTCGTGCTGGCCACGGAATTGGCCCTCCCCTCCCAATCCATCGGTTTGGATATCTCTCGTCTAGCCACTGTCGGACAGTAATCCGGTAATGTGCTGGGCAACCATCATGTTGAAACATGAGGTTGTTTTTTATTTCTTCGGAAACATCCGCCAACAAATCGTCTAGGTTGTTTCTCAAAAACTCCTCGTAATTTTGGCCGTTCAAATTTTGGGGCAAGAAATGAGGGCCCACCAAATAATTATCAACGACACCCATCCATACGTTCAGGGAAAATCTCATTTGCGACGCAGTTTCTTTTAGTTTTTTTGGATTCCTGTCTGCTTTAGGTGCCCAAAAATGAAAGTTATGGTAATTCGTTATACCATCCCGGTCAAACTTTGACTCGTCAGTCCACAAAATATTTCTTAGGAAATGTTCCTGGTCAGCGTCAGCGTTTAACATAAACCGAGAAAATTCGAGTCGCCTGGCAGGATCTCCCTCGTGCAATGTTTGGACAGGTTGATAATGGTATGGGTGTCTACCTGATAGATGAACTACCGACCACACTTTCCACTGGGACATACTGAGCTGTCTTGCAACAATGTTCGTTGAGATATTTGGGTCATCAATAAAACACTGAAGAATGGTGTCCTCTTCGTCAGCCGTGTACCGTCGAGGTCTGCCAGCGTTGAATTGTGCTCTCTGAACACTGCCAGTTTCAGACAATCGTCGGTAGGTGCTCCCGAAAACAGTAACGTGGGGAAGTCGACGATCGGGAAAGCGGCGTTGGTATTCTCGCCGAGC
Source organism: Apamea monoglypha (assembly GCA_911387795.2). NCBI lineage: Eukaryota > Metazoa > Arthropoda > Insecta > Lepidoptera > Noctuidae > Apamea > Apamea monoglypha. The sequence goes on from OU426925.1 coordinate 497,534, forward strand.
CGCAGCCGCGTTTCCATCGGCAAAACCATAACAAAACATTATGTCTGCGTATTCGTTATTAGAATACGAAGCCATGTTATCCGAAATAACAATGATAACAAAAAGAATAACAAGAGAAACAAGAATTAACAATAATGATCGATAACAATTTAACGCGATGAGAGATTGGTTAATAGCAAGATAACAACACACGTGCTTGCGCGGCGTAGAGTCGAAACTTACTAAAGATTAGGAAGGCGACGCGAGCGCAGCAGGCGCCGTGTAGTCCCCCGCCCGCACACCCCGCCACAAGAACAACAACAAGAATTTCGCCAGTAAAATCGGTTGTTTTATCGAGGATCATAAACTAAAAACACAGATGATTTCTCTCCCCGCGCCGCACAGTGGACGGAAAAACGAGCTTCCCTTTCGTAGGATTTAAAAAAAATAAAATGTTTTATTTGATAGTTTCAAGTATACAGTTTTGTCGAGTACATTAAAACGTTGAATAAATTAGTAATTACGGGTTTTTTTTTAAATCTATACCATAAAAAAATGACTTTTTAGTTTTCAAATGTATGAAAATGGAATTTGTTTTCCTCATAACTTTTTTGTGTCTTGAATTGTAAAGCTGAAACTTTTAGGTATTGTTGCCGAGCCTATACCAAAGCCACCTGACCTTTGACCTTGACCCCGAACTTCCCCGTTCAAAAGATATGAATGAATTTAAAATGCATATTTGGACGATGTTGTAATACGCGGTTATGTACCTCAAATATATGTATATATATATTTTTTTTTACCTAGTATTGATACCTGAAAGACAACAAACCTATATGACTATCGATCTTGGCGGAAAGCGTACTTATTCATAACGTATGAATAGATTAATAATTCAATTTATACAACAAATAATAATAATAATTTATTTCAGATTCATTACATCCATATTTGTTAGTACAATTACGAGCTTACAAAATAGTGTTAGTAATAATTCATAAAAATTGATTGACCTATAATAATAATTTAATTAAATAAGTAATAGTAATATTTTTATAATAAAAGTAATTAAAGTAATTATAATAAGATGGAGAGTTTTTAGACGTGGAAAAGTTCCGGCAATATTGTGCTACAACGACTCATAGATATGTTGAGCTCCATGCATGGTATTATATGCCCTCGAGTGTGCATAAATTACTCATGCATGGTGCCGACATAGTTGAGCACAATAACTTTATTCCAATCGGTAAACTTTCTGAAGAGGCATCCGAAGCTCGCAACAAAGATTTAAAAAAAAATCAGAATCTTCGCGCTAAACCAGCAGAATTGCAACAAATGAGGATATCATCCATAATTTGCTGATAGGATATCAGACCCATATCTCTCTAGTTTCAGACCTAAGATAAGGCTACTTCGTAGTAAACCTCTATCAGATGAAGCCGAATTGTTATTAACTTCTAGTTCAGACAGAAAATGTAGACTTTGTAGACGTAGGAAACCTGCCCGACTGTGACATTGACTAATTTAATTGTGATTGGGTCTTCTCCTGAATCATTGAATTCATATCGCATTATTTATTTTATTTTTATATAAATCGGTATTTTAATTTAATTTATATGATGGAAAAAAAGATTTCTTTTATTATAATTACTTTAATTATTTTATTATAAAAATATTACTATTACTTATTTAATTAAATTATTATTATAGGTCAATCAATTATTATTATTATTTATTACTAACACTATTTTGTAAGCTCCTAATTGTACTAACAAATATGGATGTAATGAATCTGAAATAAATTATTATTATTTTTGTTGATAAATTCAATTATTAATCTATTCATACGTTATGAATAAGTACGCTTTCCGCCAAGATCGATAGTCATATAGGTTTGTTGTCTTTCAGGTATCAATACTAGGTAAAAAAAATATATACATACATATATTTGAGGTACATAACCGCGTATTACAACATCGTCCAAATATGCATTTTAAATTCATTTATATCTTTTGAACGAGGAAGTTCGGGGTCAAGGTCAAAGGTCAGGTGGCTTTGGTATAGGCTCGGCAACAATACCTAAAAGTTTCAGCTTTACAATTCAAGACACAAAAAAGTTATGAGGAAAACAAATTCCATTTTCATACATTTGAAAACTAAAAAGTCATTTTTTTATGGTATAGATTTAAAAAAAAACCCGTAATTACTAATTTATTCAATGTTTTAATGTACTCGACAAAACTGTATACTTGAAACTATCAAATAGAACATTTTTTTTTTCAAAAATCCTATGAAAGGGAAGCTTGTTTTTCCGTCCACTGTGCGCCGGTTCAAACACATGCCATGCCACGAATTATGTATTTTAAATTTGACTTTTATACCTTTTTGGAAAGCTTACAGAATAGGCAAGTTGTTTTAGTTATTTGTACGATTAATGTCATAGAAATTTTTGTGATGAGACAACATTTTTGAAGCGTAAAATGAAAATATTGGTAAGATATTATTCTCATATCGCTCATTATTTTAATTATTTTGTTTAATTAAGTAGTTTTAATTATGTCCATAGCTTAATTGAAGTGCCAGCTACAACATCATTTTTAATGGTACCCATTCAAATATGTAGTTTTGTTTTATTTGGAATTAAATGTCAAATTTTGGGTAAATATCGAAAAACCCTTAAAATTCAAATATCTCGAAAACTATTGAATTTCGGCCATACATATGGGGGGTTCAATTTGTTGCATTTTGGCTCCCTTATCAGCCCCTGACGGATATACGTCGAATTACCAGTAACCCTGTATGCGTGTTACGCACGCGGGTACCTACAGAAACGTATAACGGCGAGGAAAACCAACTTAAGTACATTTGTACATAGGAATTTCAAGTTTTAGCTTTATGAAATTCAGTAACATATCCATTTGACATTTTATTTTAAGCTTTCGGTATTTTGAATATAAGTGAAACAATCATCAGGTATTTAGATTTTAGGGATTTTTAACTTATGTATTTTTACGTTAGTTCTTTTAATTTTAGATATTGCAATACGTACCCAAAAGTAAGAGAGGTTTCATCTGCAAACAGTACAACGTCACAGATGCCCTTTAAATGGAATGGTAAATCGTTGACATACACTAAGAACAAGAATGGACCCAGTATTGAGCCTTGCGGTACACCTAACTGAACTAGTAGCCCGGAAGATTTCACATCATTAACATCTACACATTGGACCCTATTATGTAAAAAGAAATTATTACGTTGAGAGCTTCGTTTTGGACACCGTAATGACGTAGTTTACGCAAAAGCGTGTCATGGTGCACGCAATCAAAGGCTTTGGAGAGATCACAGAAAACTCCAATAGCATTTTGCGATTTCTTCCTTGCGTCAACTATGTGTCTCAGCAGAGCAACACCCGCATCTGTAATTGAACGACCTTTTGTAAAGCCAATATTGCTCATTATGGAGGAGGCTATTTAAATTAAAATGTCTAAGACAGTTTAACAACTGCTTGAGTATTAATTTTTCAAATATTTTGCTAAATGCAGTTAAGATACAAAGAGGCCTGAAATTGCCAACGTCATTTTTATTACCTGATTTAACTTTAGTACTCTTCATGAGGTCAGGAAAAGCTCCTAAGTCGACTCATTTATTAAAAGTAACAGTTAAATAGGGGGCTACGATGTCTATTATATTACTTAAAAGTTTAATGGAGATGCCTCAATAATCACCGGTGTTTTTAGACTGTGTGTCAAAAACAGTGTATTAAAAACATTAACTACATCACGCAGGGTTAGATTTTCGAAACTAAATAAAGGACTACATTTAGGTACACTACTATGCAAAAGATTTTCAGATTTAGACGGGGACGAATTTAAGGAGCGACTCGTAGTTATAGGTATGTTGGCAAAAAACTCATTAAATGCCTCAGCTACATCAGCTGCTTTATTAACTAATTTGTTGTCGACCATAATCTCAAGTTGTTTTTCTAGTGTCTGAATAGAAACAAAGAAAGAAGAAAGAAAGAAAATGCGTTTATTTGCGGCAAACATGACGCATAAAAAAGAACATAAACACACAAAAAAAAGTAACAAGTTGGGGGTAAACATGCGTCACATTCACGCAAAAAGGCCATCGCTCAACGTAATGCTACAACCATATACGAGACAGAGCCCCAGCGCTGGTTTGAATGATTAATTAGTAAACTATTCTAAAGAAGATAGGTCCCACCCAGCGTTTAGGCTGTTAAGTATTTAAACATATTAATGATTAAGTCGTTTTTATGAATAATATATGTTTGGAGTAGGGATTGCCATGGCAAAACTGTGATATTGGCCTCAGAAAGTGCTCTTTGTGTGGCACGGGCCGTATGTGTGCGAGTATTGTCATGCATTAAAACAACGCCCACTCTTTGCGAAAATGGGATGACATGAGGTTGGATTACCCGCTCAACGTAACTGGCGGCGGTTACAGTACTCTCATCTAGTATTACCAGCTCTGTTTTGCCTACCAAGCTTATTTCCGTCCATACCAAAACACTTGGACCCCCAAAACGGTATATTCCGTGGATGAATATTTCTGTAAATCCTTTGCCTTGTTCCCTCCACCCGCGGAGTCGTTTATCATCACTGAAAAACTTGACCTTACAGTCGTCTAGCTAGAGTATAGCCATGCAGTTATCCATTGCCCAGTTAAAATACTCGCGAGCGTACCTTAAGTGCGTTACTCGGTAGGCTCTTGTCAGTTTGAGTCAAACGACACGCACTCGAGAACGTTGTCCATCTTCTTGGAGACGATTACGAACGGTTTGATCACGGATTCTGGTACCAATAGATTGCCGCAGCCGGTTTTGAAGAGAGAGTACCGTAACCGCTCGGGCCGTTACGGTACTCTCTCTTCGTGAAGTTAATCTGATGTAGCGGTCTTTCTGGGAAGCTGTGGCTCTAAATCTTCCTGATCCAGGCCTCCTAGCTACACCCCCGGTCTCATGAAAGCGTGTCCACACGTTTCGGATTGCTCGTCGCAACACACCGAGAAGTATTGCTACAGATTTTTGAGAACCTCCCTCCTGAAGCATGGCAAAAGCTCTTGCTGCGCTTTCCATTTCCATATTATGTAGATGAAAACCAGGCATAGTAATTACGATTACCGAAATAAAGAATAGCTGTAACAGAAAGTGACGGGTAACGACAACGCTTTGCGTCGGACTAAAGAACACAAGTGACAGAATTTGTTGAACAAATGTTTTTTAAAGGATTTCACATTTTCTGTTTACCCACTTGAATTCGACGCTAAAATTGACGCTCGAAACTTTGATAAGGGCCCATAAATAAGTCAAGAACAAGTTTTAGTGCTTTACTTCATAAATGCTTACCCAATTGTTTATTCTTAGACAAAATTCTAAATTATCATAGGGTGGGCCTTATTTTGTTTGGAGTGTTATTATTACTTATTTGTAAACTAATATTATAAAGAGAAAACATTTGTTTTTTTGTGTGTTTGTTTGTGTTACACTTTACACTTTCATGCTAAAACGACTGAACGGATTTGGATGAAAGGAGAATGCCTTCAAATATAGGGCGCCCTACACCAAACGAAAAGTCGACTGTCACAATCAAGGCTAATGTATTTGGAGGAGAGTTCAAGGCTCATCCTATATTGTACATTTCAGTCATTTTCTCAAACCTACGTTGGAGAAATGACTGACTTGAAATGGTCGAGTGGGTGACAAATAATGTGGTAATATCGGTCGTTGTTTGTCCTTGATTTTGTGCTAGTTTTCATAATGGATGTTTATACAATACATTACTCATAGTCAATAATAATTCTTGTTGTCATTTTTTTATGTAAGGAACATCAATAATAATGTAGATTCGCATAGTAAGTGAAGCTGGTCGGCAGAACAAGCAATCGATATTGTACTGTGTTTACGTAGTAATTCATAATAATTAGAAAACATCACATCAGGCCTGTTTTCCCAGAAGAGTTATGCAGAAGTGTATTATTTACCTATAGTACACCCATATTTCAAACTTGGAAATTTTAGTAATAACTAGCTGTGCCCGCGACTTCGTTCGCGTGGGTGACGAAACTTATCAATGAGTTTTTTGTGTAAAGTGCTATTTGTGTAGAACGTTATCTATCGTGCATACCGGTATTAATACTTCTGTCCCGGCGCGGGCCCTTTGTGGCTAATTACAATAGAAAACCAATTGTGTCTCATTAGCGGTGATTAAGAGGGTATATGATATCTTTGCTCGCGGCATCGCTCGCATTCTGTAAGTTTTTTGTAGTATATTTCTACTTTGGTACCTGTTTAGCAGGATAACCGATAGCGAAGCTGACGTTCATTGCAACGAATGCTCACAAAGATAATGGTAACGATCTATACGGTCTACGCCTTATAAAAGTAAACATAAGTACGGACGCCAGCACATCAAGTTACTACAATCTGTCAAATTTCTTTAATAGATTTTCAACTTTATCGCTAAAGCATTAAGGTTCAAGGTTGATTGGGAAAATTTGACAGTTTCGGGTAGCTTGACCTGCTGGCGTCTGTACCTACCTAAGTAAAAAAAAAAAAAAACTCAATAACAGAAAATAAAATTTCTACCTACCTAAATAAACCTATTTCTGATGATAAATAATCTAAACTCAATAAATAAGCAAAATCCCTAAAAACTAATATCTATACGAATGACTAATCCTACCTAACAGTATTATAAAATAACCTACGGTCACTACGTACACTATCAAATATACTACCTATACATACTTTAAAATTAAAATCTATACCTACGACTTATAAAAATAAACCTAAATAACTCTACCATAAACTGTACTTAGTAAAAACTAAAAGGAATAAAAAGGTCGCACTGAAAAGCACGGTTTAGAATTGCAAGTAGCAGTTAAAACATACAATTTATAGAATGCTAATAAGAACGCTCGCCACTCGACGCGTCCGTTCTAACCAAAGTTCAAAAAATATGTGATGCGCGCGCTCAGACTCCGTCTTTATATATGGTAGCGATTCATGGCGGCCGCGCGCCACGCGTGTGCTGCGAACGGTGCAAGCCAAATTCAACCTTCAGCACTACATTTACAGCATAACTTAGGGGCGCTGCACACGGCTAAGATACTATAATATTTTATCTTAAGATACAATATCGCTCGCCATACAAATTCATCTTAAGATACCAAAATATGAAATATTATTTATTATCTTCGTCGTGCGTGATAGTCCATTGAATTGTATGGCGAGCGATATTGTATCTTAAGATAAAATATTATAGTATCTTAGCCGTGTGCAGCGCCCCTTAGTGAACTCCACTGCAGGTGACGTAACCTACGACAAACTTATTATTTGCGGTTGGTACAGTAATCGGGTCTAGGGATCGAACCGCAAAATTAAGTTTGTTTTTTATTATATATACTTTTCCGGGATAAAAAATACCCAGTATGGTGCCCAGGATATTAAAGAATAATTATACCAAGTTTCATCGTAATCGAACCTGTAGTTTTTGCGTGATCCTGAACAAACAGACAGACAGACAAAAAATTTTTTAATCACATTTTTGGGTTCGGTATCGGTCTAGTAACACCCCCTGCCATTTATTTTTTTTGATATTTTCAATGTACAGAATTTTCACTTCTACAGATTTATTATAAGTATAGATAAGGTATTTCAGAAATAAAAAAACGCCTTGGAACACGTATCATGTGTGCTTTGGACGTGCCAAAGCAAACATCACTGTCACCATGTAGGTTCAGGTATCAGTTCTAAGGGAGTTCTTTCTTGACATTGATTTACATTCTGTATTTACTTTAACTAACCCTAACTTATTACTTGGTAATTATTATTTTTTTAATGAAAATCGTCTACTTTTACAATGTTTGTAAATATGTGAGCACCATGTATCTATCACATGATTAATTTGTATGTCATGGTTTCATTTTTAATTCTTTTACTTATTGTGGTATAGTAATTTTATTTTAGGTGCAACGTCTTCATATATTATTATATAATTAATGTATGCAAAATATCGTAAAACATTTTACAAGAGTAACGGTGGAGTTTATTGTCCATTCTTCTCCACATGAAAACTACCTTTTGGAAGGGGCGACTAGAATCAATTCTATTTTATTGTAATTTTTGACGTTCAAAAGTGCCTTTTATGTGCCTATTTGAAATTAAATGCTTTGACTTGACTTGATTTAGACTTGTATCAATGTGAAATATTCATGGCATTTGATACTACCAGGAATCCAGGATAGCTCTGAAAGCATAGAGTTTTTGATGTTTTAAAACATGTTTTGAAATCCTTGAATTGAACGAATAGTCTCGGAAGTCCCAAGTCAAACGACAACTGCTTGCATAAGTCATTAAAGTCTTTACTCGCTCGCACTAAAAATGAGTTTTGCTTGTAGTTATAATTATATTCAAATAAATAGTTCAGATCACAGTTCAGATTTTTTTTTCTTCTTTGGCAACTGAGCCGATGTCGACTATTCTGCCAGCGTCATATGGTGACGGCAGCGCAGCAAGGGAGCCGTCGGACTTTGCACTCCGTGGTAGTTGTCGAGTTATAAATAGCGAGTTAGTAGCTTCGCTAAAACTCAAAAACAAAGAATAATATTGATTGAAATTCACAGTAATAAAAACCAGTAAAATCGAAAAAAAATCGTAACACAAACAATGCACGTGTCAAGCCTGCACCACTACCTACGTGATGCGCCGTCATGTGACGGCGGCGGCGCCACAGAACAAATGCAGTACGTCACAATAAAACACAGTTATAGATTTTTGGACATACATTAAAATATTAATCTAAACTAATACTAATAAAAACTAAATAGCAAATCGATACTTACAAATTATCTTCTTCATTTAAATGTTTGTTGGTAGGTACCTACATATTTAACATAGTAGCAGTATTCAGAAATGGAGTGCAATAACAGTGACAGAAGTAAAAAAAAAAAAAACTTTTATTTTTTACTAGCTTTTACACGCGGTTTCGCCCGCGTGGATTTCGGAAATTATCTCACTGGAGCATGCTACCGAGACAAAAAGTAGCCTATTATAGCATTAAGTCAGCCTTTGTATCTTTTTGGTGTGCGAAAAATTTAAATAATCACTAATATTATAAATGCAAAAATAAGTGGGTTTGTTGGTTTGTTACGCTTTCACGCTAAAAGGGCTGAACGGATTTGAATGAAATTTGGCACACACATAGACCTGGGTAAGGATATAGGCTATTTTTTATCGTGGATCGCAGACGAAGTTGCGGGCAACAGCTAGTAATTAAATAAATGTTACTCCATAACATCAGCTATCTGCCAGTGAAAGTCCCGTCGAAACCGGTCCAGCCGATTCGATTATTAGCCGGAACAAACAGACAGACCGACAAAAATTAAAAAAAAAAATGTTTTTTTTTTATAAGTAGGTAGCGTATATATTTTCATACGCAATTGGTAAAATCTGTTATTTTGATATTACAAACAGACACTTAAATTTTGTCTATTTGATAACACAACAACATTATCTACGGTCTTATTTTCAGGCCGTTTCTGCTCTTATCGGAAATGTAGTACAGTCGCTTGGCAGCATTATCTGACCCACCCTAAAAACAAACGAATTTGGACCCTCTGCCTGTAACATTAAGGTTTATTCAATTTATATGAGCTTATCAGACATTAGTGCCCGAGGACTCAATACAATACAGACATGCAAATTTGATCTTTAACACGTAACGTTAAGGTAAACCCACCCAACATTGTCGGAGCCACAGGCATTAATCATGTATCGTATTGTTAAGCTATTTTAATCATTATCTCGTTGACATTAAAGTTGAAAAGCTTTTATGTCACACTACATAATTAGAACCCAATCTTTAATTTCGCGTATTCCCAACAAGTTCTTGTGGCTTAGCGGTTTGATGCTGGATTGGCGACGAACAACATGTGGGTTCGAAAACACAGTCCACCTATTATCAGTTTCTTTTTTAATTTGTTTTCATTTCTACAATATTGCCTGCATTATTAAAGAACGACCAATATGATTTACGCCTAATAATTTATCTTGTAAACAGGTGGGTAAATTAAAAAACTTTAAGTTCACAGAATTTATATTTACCAAGAATGGGTGGATACGAAGTAAAACATATATTTGCTTCGTGAGGTAGATAATAAATTCATCTAAGTGACAAAAGTTACATTACTCTTATAGCAGTGACTGCACACACATTTGTAAATCGTTTCACATAACTCGTTAAGTATTTTTAAGCAATTTGGTGTAAAAAAGCATCATGTCGCAACTTAATGACTATACTAAACATAAAATCATATTTTTACATGAGCAGAATGTTGGAATTAGAGAGATTGGTCGTCGACTTAATATAGCAGTAAGTGTTTTTTTATACCTATTTTATTTTATTGATTGGCTATTTTACCACTACATTCATTCCTTACAAGTTACATACACGGTTCCTAAAATGTTTTTTTTTGTTTTAGAGAAATACGGTCAGACTATGGCTAAGACGTTATGGAGACAATGGAGATATTCAGCGTATTCGTCCAGGAGCAAAAGCCATTAAGTATAGTCCCGAATTCGGACGCCACCGGGCTATTGTTTCAAGCCATGTTGAAAATCCATTTTTGCCCATTCGTGTAACCGCAATAAACCACAATATTTCAGTGGAAACAGTGAGAAGGCATTTACACGCCGCTGGGATAAGGAATTACAAACCGGCACAGAAAATTGCATTGACACCTGCTCATCGCGAAGAAAGGGTTCGTTTTGCCCAGGAATATTTAAATTTTAATTGGGAAGACAATGTTGTGATATTCACTGATGAAAAATCATTTAAATCGGATAAAGATGGACGTAAAATCTTATGGCGAAGGAAAGGAGAACGCTACAATGAGAAGTGCTTGCTACCTTGTAGAACCAGCGGTAGAATAACCCTGGGCTATTGGGGCTGGATGTCACCTGTGGGACCTGGTGAATTGGTGGAAGTAGGTGGTAGGTTTAATAGTAGTTTGTATTTGGAGATTCTGCGTGACGTCATGCTGCCGACTGTGCGAATTGCCTATCCAACATCACATATTTATTTCATTCACGATAATTGTTCCATCCACCGTGCAGGCATTGTGCAGGATTGGTTAGCTGCTCAAGAAGGTGTGACAGTTATTAATTGGCCATCTAAAAGTCCTGATTTGAACCCTATAGAAAATCTATGGGGTCAAATGGTTTTAAATTGGGACACAACGGAAGTGCGAAACAAACACAACTTGGTTGAGATCGTGACATCGACTTGGGAGCACATGAGAGGCAAAGATTTGTGTTGGAATATGGTGCACGGTATGCGTAGCCGCTTAGAGCAAATTATAGCAGGGGACGGTGCGCCACTCCGCTACTAATTATGTAATCTAGTAGGTATTTTTAAACACACCATGTAAGTAAGTGCTCAATGGATTGATTGTTAAACCATTAAAATGTTGCAGATTATGTGGTGATGTTATTGTTATAAATAGATTTTTTCTATTTAAATATCATGTTTATTCACTACATATAGGCAGCTATAAATCTGTAAAGCATTTCACAGATGAATTCATTTTCTCGATAACAAACTTTTAAGCATAAGCACGCCTTTTTTAATGTTTATAAATGGTTAGATTTGATTATGGCATACTAACATAAAATGTCTATTAATTTGGAAATATATGAGCATTTACTTACTTTATCTTACCTAAGTGTTTTAATGAAATAATAAACATTTTAAACTTGCATTTGTCTAGTTTTATTCCTATACAAAGACTAGACCCTACGTCGTCCATTAAAGAAATTTAAAAAAGTGTAATAAAATAATAAAAAAAAAACAGCTGAGCAAAAAGATCTATTTAGGTTAAACTTGGTTTCGAACGTAGATAACGATGAACACCGCACTACCATAATGAACACAAGACCAACTCAACTCTTATAAGCCGCATTGAAATTTGATCTTAGTTGTAATGCTAGACACATATTCTAAAGAATTTGAACCATATAGTATAGTTTGTAAAGTTTATTCTTGCACAGCACAAGCAGCCAATCTTCTCCTCGTGCAAATAGATTATTTTGTATTTTAAATAATCACTCCATTGAGACATGATAATAAAAAAACTACCTATAAAATAGAAAATAAAAAAATGTAAAGAGACGTTGTTTTTGCAATTTAGTAAGGCAAGGTAAAACATGTTTGCGCGTAGTCTCTGCATACCCTTAGTAGCATTTGAATACCAGTTTTATAATGAATACGAAAATTTATTTTTCAACTACCCACTTATTACAAGTTATGCGAAAATATTACCATTTTAGAAAGTTTATATTTGAAGATTATCCGTCTATAGTTCTTTACAATAATACATGAAATAGTTTTGGAATACATTCTAAATTGAAAGCAAAACAATATCTTCGTCGCAGGATTTGATCTCGCAACTTGTATTTCTCAGTCTCATACACAGACCACGAGACCAGAATTACTTGAACGCAACCATTAAAATAAGCTATTACACTAATTATATTATAACAAGTAGTTATAACATATAACCTAATGGTAACGTTATAAAGTTCAAATTTGCATGTCTGTGTTATTATTGTATTGCTTCGACGAGTTCTTGAGCACTTGTCTGATAAGCTCATATTAATTGAATAAACCTTAATGTTACAGACAGAGGGTCCAAATTCGTTTGTTTTTAGGGTGGGTCAGATAATTCTGCCAAGCGACTGTACTATTGTTGGTCGAAGATCAGTACTTATATAGATTTGGCTTTTACCTAGCCAATAGGTAGGTGTACCTATTAACCTAGCCACTAGGTACCTATTTAAAAATTAGCGTCTGGTTGAACTGGAAGCCGACCCCAACATAGTTGGGAAAACGCTAGGCAGAAGTATTCTGTACTATTCTATTTTTTTATACATACATAGCACTTCACCCGCGACTTCGTCCGCGTAGATTTCGTACTTTCTCCTAAATTTTTTAAGAGCCCTCCACCCTTCAAAAGGTAGTTTTTGAAAATTATGATTAATTTAGATACCTAGGCATTTGAGCCAAGTTACAAGTTTTTAGATCACAGAAATGATATTTTTCGTATTAACTATATCCCCCCTTTTCACCTCCAAGGCGATAGAAGTCATTTACGACCTTTCCATTATTTGTCTTATACGTTATTTGTACCAATTTTCAAGTAAATCTAGCCACGCAATAAAATACTTCTCTGTGAAATCGACTACCCCTCTTCACCCCGTCAGGGGTAGATTTTCGAAAAACCCTGATACACTTTATTTATTAAGGTCTTAACTATACATATACTGAGTGTCGAGTTAATTGAACCTCGCGTTAAAATTCTTCCGTACAAACTTTAACACCCCCAATCTCCCTTCAGTTTAGAAAAACAAAAAATGACAAGCTTTATAATTTACTTATTTATTTATTAACTCAAAGAATAAGATTTATCATACAAACAAAATCCCCCATTTCATCCCCTTAGGGGTGGAATTTCGAAAAATCCATTCTTATTGGATATCTACTCTTCACGAAGAACACACCCTCCAAATTTCATGTCTCCAGGACCAGCGGTTTAGGCTGTGCGTTGATGTATCGTGCCAATTGTGGTCACCTATCCTAGTTGGAACCACGACCGGGGTGCCTTAGCACGAGTTAGCGCTACGACCACAAAGCCATCGAGCTTGTCACTCATTCATAATCATAATCATAATCATTCATTTATTGCATTTCATGTTGATTACAGGTTGTTACATTATGATAGTTCCAAACAATGAATCCTGCTAGGGCACAGCAATGTATAGGCGATAGGTTTTAATTAATTTAACATGCTATCATTATTCATATAATTTGTTAATATAGATTAATTTAAAAATTATTAATTATTATTATACATTATGTCATTCTTATAAACTAAATAAAATAAATAAATTATCATTTTCACATTATAATCTCATACTCCCTCATTGTATTATATACTTCAATGATTAGGTAATACCTACGTTAAGTTTGAGCCAATTCAACTGATCGGTTATTCTACAGCATTTTATATGTTATTCTTTAGTTTGATATAACTTTTTTATTTATCCCGGTATTCCCACGAGATCGAGACTTATATGGGTGAAACCGCGAGGTGCAGCTAGTTTTTTTTTGTTATAAGTAAGAATTACGTCTATGTTATCGGTGATTGATAACAGATGGTTCGATGCGGGTTATCTTCAGAAACGTAGCAGAACCGGATAGCGTCGTAATCATATCCTCCTGTAATCTGAGTAAGTACTACTTGTTCCTCCGTGAAGTGAGTTGCAATAGAAAGGCCTATTTGTAATGACGGGACACAATTCCTCGTCGTAGGATGGCTCACTGTCCATGCGTCAAAATATAAACGATACGTGCTCCGCCGGAGCAAGTAGAACTGGAAGTGAACAAGTGAGGAATGGAATAGAAGAAAAAATAAAAACATTATAAGAATAGTATTTACTTGGTTTTATTCACATTATTATGTGCTCAGGCCCCATAGCTTGACCAATGAACGTTTAAGAAGCAGATACGCACAGACCTAGCGGAAATATCGATTGACTGGTCATCATCGGTCACACACAACCCTGACAGGCCGAGCTGTGGATACATACCTAAATAATTACTTCCAAATGCCAGTCACAGTCGCAGTAAACAAGCAATGAACCTGTAACGTGATAGGTGTTCAGATCCGTCAAATCCACTGCTAGCATCGCCTTCAATAAACCGCCGCAACGGTGTATAAAGAGTGCGTGATCAGATCAGTAATGGACGTCGATGCAGGCACCTTCCCAGGCACCACATGGAGCCCTGCGGACTTTGACGACAAGCAATTAGTAACGAAGTATGCTTAGACTAGGTACAGTGCACTCCAACAGTTAGTTTTGACGCTATAACGTTTTTATTGACTAATTCCTATTGATAACCTATGATAAGGGATTACGGCACCTGATTGTAATCACCTACCTTTTACTGACACTGCACTTAATTACAGTCGCCAAAAGTAATTTGACATTTAAAATTTCGGTGGATTTGCAATATTTACAGGGTTGTAATATTATTTGAATAACATTTGTAGTGAAATATCAGTTTTTTTTAAACTAACCATAACACAAAGAATTAAGGTTATGTGTGAATATGAAAAACAAAAAAATTGTTCTGTGAAACAAATGTTTCATCAGCCTTGACGGGGTACCTACGACAAATAATAAAAAATATTTAAGAACTCTTTCACAAACTTATTTTTATTATTTGATGCAAATAGAAACCTCGGCCTCACTTACAACTTTTCTAGATTTTGGACGAATAGGGCGCTAGTGCAAAATCACGATACTAATTTATAAGATCATGTCGGCAGAAAAAAACATTTGTAATCATCGGTCACCGGAGGCGAAGATTTAATTTTGCTTTATAAAGTCGACCGCTTATGGATTTTTTTTATCAGGTAATTCCTTATCATAAGTACTTGAATAAGTCATTGAAAACGTTCCAACATTTGAAACTAGAATTTTAAATCTTAAAATGGCATTACAACTGCAGTGGAAAAAAGTCAACTAACCTTTGAAGTACACTGTAGGTACATAAAAACAACATGTAACAATAAAATGGGCGATCCTTGTACAACCAACCTTATTTAAGGTATGCCGACAACTACAACTGTTACTGCAACTGTCCTAACCGCTAATTTATTAAGACCACTGCTGCAATTGCGGCATCTGGTTTGGTCAGGACTCCGGAATATGATTAAAGGGCCGCAGTGATGGCGATGGCTAGTAACGCGGTCTTACGATTGCTGCAGATCCCCAATAACTTCAGACCGCGTGTTGCCCGTCGATGCGTTTACGAGGCGCGTGTGTCGTTAGTTCAACCTTCTCCATCGGATAGTGGTGCGTCGCGCGGAGCGGGAGGTCGGGGCGGTGGTAGGAGGCAGCCTGGATGGTATTGGTGCATTATTATCAGTAGTGGATGATTCTTGTGGAGCTGCGCTGCTTGTTGGTCCATCAATAGTGGATGATGCTTGTGGAGCTGCGCTGCTGGTTGGTACATCAGCAAAGGATGATTCTTGTGGAGCTGCGCTGCTTGTTGGCCCATCAGTAGTAGATGATTCTTGTGAAGCTGTGCTGCTTGTTGGTACATCAGTGGTCGTTGATTCTGATTCTTGTGGAGCTTCGCTGCTTGTTGGTCCATCAGTAGTGGATGATTCTTGTGGAGCTGCGCTGCTTGTTGGTCCATCAGTAGTGGATGATTCCTGCGGAGCTGCGCTGCTTGTTGGTACATCAGAGGTGGTTGATTCTGATTCTTGTGGAGCTGCGCTACTTGTTAGTACATCAGTAGTGGATGATTCCTGTGGAGCTGCGCTGCTTGTTGGTACATCAGAGGTGGTTGATTCTGTTTCTTGTGGAGCTGCGCTGCTTGTTGGTCCATCAATAGTGGATGATGCTTGTGGGGCTGCACTGCTTGTTAGTACATCAGAGGTGGTTGATTCTGTTTCTTGTGGAGCTGCGCTGCTTGTTGGTACATCAGCAGAGGATGATTCTTGTGGATCTGCACTGCTTCTTGGTACATCAGCAGGGGGTGATTCTTGTGGAGCTGCGCTGCTTGTTGGTACATCAGTAGTGTTTGATTCTTGTGGACCTGCGCTGCTTGTTAGTACATCGGAGGTGGTCGATTCTAATTCTAGTAGAGCTGTGCTGCTTGTTGGTACATTAGAGGTGGTTGATTCTGTTTCTTGTGGAGCTGCGCTGCTTATTGTTACATCAGCAGGGGATGATTCTTGTGAAGCTGCCCTGCTTGTTGGTCCATCAGTAGTGGATGATTCTTGTGGAGCTGTGCTGCTTGTTGGTACATCAGAGGTGGTTGATCCTGTTTCTTGTGGATCTGCACTGCTTGTTGGTACATCAGCAAGGGATGATTCTTGTGGAGCTGCGCTGCTTGTTGGTCCATCAATAGTGGATGATGCTTGTGGAGCTGCGCTGCTTGTTGGTACATCAACAGAGGATGATTCTTGTAGAGCTGCGCTGCTTGTTCGTCCATCAATAGTTGATGATTCTGATTCTTGTGGAGCTGCGCTTCTAGTTGATACATCAGTAGTGGTTGATTCTTGTGGAACTGCGCTGCTTGTTGGTACATCAGAGGTGTTTTTTTCTGATTCTTGTGGAGCTGCGCTGCTTGTTGGTCCATCAGTAGTGGATGATTCCTGTGGAGCTGCGCTGCTTGTTGGTACATCAGAGGTGGTTGATCCTGTTTCTTGTGGATCTGCACTGCTTGTTGGTACATCAGCAAGGGAAGATTCTTGTGGAGCTGCGCTGCTTGTTGGTCCATCAGTAGTGGATGATTCCTGTGGAGCTGCGCTGCTTGTTGGTACATCAGAGGTGGTTGATCCTGTTTCTTGTGGATCTGCACTGCTTGTTGGTACATCAGCAGGGGGTGATTCTTGTGGAGCTGCGCTGCTTGTTGGTACATCAGTAGTGTTTGATTCTTGTGCAGCTGCGCTGCTTGTTAGTACATCGGAGGTGGTCGATTCTAATTCTTGTGAAGCTGTGCTGCTTGTTGGTACATTAGAGGTGGTTGATTCTGTTTCTTGTGGAGCTGCGCTGCTTATTGTTACATCAGCAGGGGATGATTCTTGTGAAGCTGCTCTGCTTGTTGGTCCATCAGTAGTGGATGATTCTTGTGGAGCTGTGCTGCTTGTTGGTACATCAGAGGTGGTTGATCCTGTTTCTTGTGGATCTGCACTGCTTGTTGGTACATCAGCAAGGGATGATTCTTGTGGAGCTGCGCTGCTTGTTGGTCCATCAATAGTGGATGATGCTTGTGGAGCTGCGCTGCTTGTTGGTACATCAACAGAGGATGATTCTTGTAGAGCTGCGCTGCTTGTTCGTCCATCAATAGTTGATGATTCTGATTCTTGTGGAGCTGCGCTTCTAGTTGATACATCAGTAGTGGTTGATTCTTGTGGAACTGCGCTGCTTGTTGGTACATCAGAGGTGTTTTTTTCTGATTCTTGTGGAGCTGCGCTGCTTGTTGGTCCATCAGTAGTGGATGATTCCTGTGGAGCTGCGCTGCTTGTTGGTACATCAGAGGTGGTTGATCCTGTTTCTTGTGGATCTGCACTGCTTGTTGGTACATCAGCAAGGGAAGATTCTTGTGGAGCTGCGCTGCTTGTTGGTACATCACCCGAGGATGATTCTTGGGGAGCTGCGCTGCTTATTGGTCCATCAATAGTGGATGATTCTGCTTCTTGTGAAGCTGCGCTGCTAGTTGATATATCAGTAGTGGTTGATTCTTGTGGAACTGCGCTGCTTGTTGGTACATCAGTAGTGGTTGATTCTTGTTGAGTTGCGCCGCTTGTTGGTACATCAGAGGTGGTTGATTCTGATTCTTGTAGAGCTGCGCTGCTTGTTAATACATCAGTAGTGGATAATTCTTGTGGAGCTGCGCTGCTTGTTAGTACATCGGAGGTGGTCGATTCTGATTCTTGTGGAGCTGCGCTGTTTGTTGGTCCATCAATAGAGGATGATGCTTGTGGAGCTGCGCTGCTTGTTGGTACATCAGCAGAGGATGATTCTTGTGAAGCTGCCCTGCTTGTTGGTCCATCAGTAGTGGATGATTCTTGTGGAGCAGTGCTGCTTGTTGGTACATCAGAGGTGGTTGTTTCTGGTTCTTGTGGAGCTGCGCTGCTTGTTGGTCCATCAGTAGTGTATGATTCTTGTGGAGCTTCGCTGCTTGTTGGTACATCAGTAGTGGATGATTCTTGCGGAGCTGCGCTGCTTGTTACTACATCAGTTGTGGTTGATTCTTGTGGAGCTGAGCCACTTGTTGGTACATCAGTATTCAATGATTCTTGTTGAGTTGCGCCGCTTGTTGGTACATCAGAGGTGGTTGATTCTGATTCTTGTGGAGCTGCGCTGCTTGTTGGTCCATCAGTAGTGAATGATTCTTGTGAAGCTTCGCTGCTTGTTGGTACATCAGTAGTGGATGATTCCTGTGGAGCTGCGCTGCTTGTTGGTACATCAGAGGTGGTTGATCCTGTTTCTTGTGGATCTGCGCTGCTTATTGATACATCAGCAAGGGATGATTCTTGTGGAGCTGCGCTGCTTGTTGGTCCATCAATAGTGGATGATGCTTGTGGAGCTGCGCTGCTTGTTGGTACATCACCAGAGGATGATTCTTGTGGAGCTGCGCTGCTTGTTGGTCCATCAGTGGTGGATGATTCTGATTCTTGTGGAGCTGCGCTACTTGTTGGTACATCAAGAGTGGATGATTCCTGTGGAGCTGCGCTGCTTGTTGGTCCATCAGTAGTGGATAATTCCTGCGGAGCTGCACTGCTTGTTGGTATATCAGAGATGGTTGATTCTGATTCTTGTGGAGCTGCGCTGCTTGTTAGTACATCGAAGGTGGTCGATTCTAATTCTTGTGGAGCTGCGCTGCTTGTTAGTACATCGAATATGGTCGATTCCAATTCTTGTGGAGCTGTGCGGCTTGTTGGTACATCAGAGGTGGTTGATTCTGATTCTTGTGGAGCTGCGCTGCTTGTTGGTCCATCAGTAGTGAATGATTCTTGTGGAGCTTCGCTGCTTGTTGGTACATCAGTAGTGGATGATTCTTGCGGAGCTGCGCTGCTTGTTAGTACATCAGTTGTGGTTGATTCTTGTGGAGCTGAGCTACTTGTTGGTACATCAGTATTCAATGATTCTTGTTGAGTTGCGCCGTTTGTTGGTACATCAGAGGTAGTTGATTCTTGTTCTTGTGGAGCTGCGCTGCTTGTTAGTCCATCAGTAGTGGATGATTCCTGTGGAGCTGCGCTGCTTGTTGGTACATCAGAGGTGGTTGATCCTGTTTCTTGTGGATCTCCGCTGCTTATTGATACATCAGCAAGGGATGATTCTTGTGGAACTGCGCTGCTTGTTGGTCCATCAATAGTGGATGATGCTTGTGGAGCTGCGCTGCTTGTTGGTACATCACCAGAGGATGATTCTTGTGGAGCTGCGCTGCTTATTGGTCCATCAGTGGTGGATGATTCTGATTCTTGTGGAGCTGCGCTACTTGTTGGTACATCAAGAGTGGATGATTCCTGTGGAGCTGCGCTGCTTGTTGGTCCATCAGTAGTGGATAATTCCTGCGGAGCTGCACTGCTTGTTGGTCCATCAGCAGTGGATGATTCCTGCGGAGCTGCACTGCTTGTTGGTATATCAGAGGTGGTTGATTCTGATTCTTGTGGAGCTGCGCTGCTTGTTACTACATCGAAGGTGGTCGATTCTAATTCTTGTGGAGCTGCGCTGCTTGTTAGTACATCGAATATGGTCGATTCCAATTCTTGTGGAGCTGCGCTGTTTGTTGGTCCATCAATAGAGGATGATGCTTGTGGAGCTGCGCTGCTTGTTGGTACATCAGCAGAGGATGATTCTTGTGAAGCTGCCCTGCTTGTTGGTCCATCAGTAGTGGATGATTCTTGTGGAGCAGTGCTGCTTGTTGGTACATCAGAGGTGGTTGTTTCTGGTTCTTGTGGAGCTGCGCTGCTTGTTGGTCCATCAGTAGTGTATGATTCTTGTGGAGCTTCGCTGCTTGTTGGTACATCAGTAGTGGATGATTCTTGCGGAGCTGCGCTGCTTGTTACTACATCAGTTGTGGTTGATTCTTGTGGAGCTGAGCCACTTGTTGGTACATCAGTATTCAATGATTCTTGTTGAGTTGCGCCGCTTGTTGGTACATCAGAGGTGGTTGATTCTGATTCTTGTGGAGCTGCGCTGCTTGTTGGTCCATCAGTAGTGAATGATTCTTGTGAAGCTTCGCTGCTTGTTGGTACATCAGTAGTGGATGATTCCTGTGGAGCTGCGCTGCTTGTTGGTACATCAGAGGTGGTTGATCCTGTTTCTTGTGGATCTGCGCTGCTTATTGATACATCAGCAAGGGATGATTCTTGTGGAGCTGCGCTGCTTGTTGGTCCATCAATAGTGGATGATGCTTGTGGAGCTGCGCTGCTTGTTGGTACATCACCAGAGGATGATTCTTGTGGAGCTGCGCTGCTTGTTGGTACATCAGAGGTGTTTGTTTCTGATTCTTGTGGAGCTGCGCTGCTTGTTGGTCCATCAGAGGTGTTTGTTTCTGATTCTTGTGGAGCTGCGCTGCTTGTTGGTCCATCAGTAGTGGATGATTCCTGTGGAGCTGCGCTGCTTGTTGGTACATCAGAGGTGGTTGGTCCTGTTTCTTGTGGATCTGCACTGCTTGTTGGTACATCAGCAAGGGAAGATTCTTGTGGAGCTGCGCTGCTTGTTGGTCCATCAATAGTGGATGATGCTTGTGGAGCTGCGCTGCTTGTTGGTACATCACCAGAGGATGATTCTTGGGGAGCTGCGCTGCTTATTGGTCCGTCAATAGTGGATGATTCTGCTTCTTGTGAAGCTGCGCTGCTAGTTGATATATCAGTAGTGGTTGATTCTTGTGGAACTGCGCTGCTTGTTGGTATATCAGAGGTGGTTAATTCTGATTCTTGTGGAGCTGTGCTGCTTGTTGGTACATCAGAGGTGGTTGATTCTGATTCTTGTGGAGCTGTGCTGTTTGTTGGTCCATCAATAGTGGATGATGCTTGTGGAGCTGCGCTGCTTGTTGGTCCATCAGTGGTGGTTAATTCTGATTCTTGTGGAGCTGTGCTGCTTGTTAGTACATCGAAGGTGGTCGATTCTAATTCTTGTGGAGCTGCGCTGCTTGTTAGTACATCGAATATGGTCGATTCCAATTCTTGTGGAGCTGCGCTGTTTGTTGGTCCATCAATAGAGGATGATTCTGCTTCTTGTGAAGCTGCGCTGCTAGTTGATATATCAGTAGTGGTTGATTCTTGTGGAACTGCGCTGCTTGTTGGTATATCAGAGGTGGTTAATTCTGATTCTTGTGGAGCTGTGCTGCTTGTTGGTACATCAGAGGTGGTTGATTCTGATTCTTGTGGAGCTGTGCTGTTTGTTGGTCCATCAATAGTGGATGATGCTTGTGGAGCTGCGCTGCTTGTTGGTCCATCAGTGGTGGTTAATTCTGATTCTTGTGGAGCTGTGCTGCTTGTTAGTACATCGAAGGTGGTCGATTCTAATTCTTGTGGAGCTGCGCTGCTTGTTAGTACATCGAATATGGTCGATTCCAATTCTTGTGGAGCTGTGCGGCTTGTTGGTACATCAGAGGTGGTTGATTCTGATTCTTGTGGATCTGCGCTGCTTATTGATACATCAGCAAGGGATGATTCTTGGGGAACTGCGCTGCTTGTTAGTACATCAGTTGTGGTTGATTCTTGTGGAGCTGAGCTACTTGTTGGTACATCAGTATTCAATGATTCTTGTTGAGTTGCGCCGCTTGTTGGTACATCAGAGGTAGTTGATTCTGATTCTTGTAGAGGTGCGCTGCTTGTTGTTACATTAGTAGTGGATGATTCTTGTGGAGCTGCGCTGCTTGTTGGTCCATCAATAGTGGATGATGCTTGTGGAGCTGCGCTGCTTGTTGGTACATCACCAGAGGATGATTCTTGTGGAGCTGCGCTGCTTGTTGGTCCATCAGTGGTGGATGATTCTGATTCTTGTGGAGCTGCGCTACTTGTTGGTACATCAAGAGTGGATGATTCCTGTGGAGCTGCGCTGCTTGTTGGTACATCAGAGGTGGTTGATTCTGTTTCTTGTGGAGCTGCGCTGCTTGTTGGTACATCAGCAGGGGATGATTCTTGTGGAGCTGCGCTGCTTGTTGATCCATCAATAGTGGATGATGCTTGTGGAGCTGCGCTGTTTGTTGGTACATCAGCAGAGGATGATTCTTGTGGAGCTGCGCTGCTTGTTGGTCCATCAGTAGTGGATAATTCCTGCGGAGCTGCACTGCTTGTTGGTCCATCAGCAGTGGATGATTCCTGCGGAGCTGCACTGCTTGTTGGTATATCAGAGGTGGTTGATTCTGATTCTTGTGGAGCTGCGCTGCTTGTTAGTACATCGAAGGTGGTCGATTCTAATTCTTGTGGAGCTGCGCTGCTTGTTAGTACATCGAATATGGTCGATTCCAATTCTTGTGGAGCTGCGCTGCTTGTTGGTCCGTCAGTAGTGGATGATTCCTGCGGAGCTGCGCTGCTTGTTGGTACATCAGAGGTGGTTGATTCTGATTCTTGTGGAGCTGCGCTACTTGTTGGTACACCAGTAGTGGATGATTCGAATTCTTGTGGAGCTGTGCGGCTTGTTGGTACATCAGAGGTGGTTGATTCTGATTCTTGTGGAGCTGCGCTGCTTGTTGGTCCATCAGTAGTGAATGATTTTTGTGGAGCTTTGCTGCTTGTTGGTACATCAGTAGTGGATGATTCTTGCGGAGCTGCGCTGCTTGTTAGTACATCAGTTGTGGTTGATTCTTGTGGAGCTGAGCTACTTGTTGGTACATCAGTATTCAATGATTCTTGTTGAGTTGCGCCGCTTGTTGGTACATCAGAGGTAGTTGATTCTGGTTCTTGTGGAGCTGCGCTGCTTGTTGGTCCATCAGTAGTGGATGATTCCTGTGGAGCTGCGCTGCTTGTTGGTACATCAGAGGTGGTTGATCCTGTTTCTTGTGGATCTGCGCTGCTTATTGATACATCAGCAAGGGATGATTCTTGTGGAACTGCGCTGCTTGTTGGTCCATCAATAGTGGATGATGCTTGTGGAGCTGCGCTGCTTGTTGGTACATCACCAGAGGATGATTCTTGTGGAGCTGCGCTGCTTGTTGGTACATCAGAGGTGGTTGATCCTGTTTCTTGTGGATCTGCGCTGCTTATTGATACATCAGCAAGGGATGATTCTTGGGGAACTGCGCTGCTTGTTAGTACATCAGTTGTGGTTGATTCTTGTGGAGCTGAGCTACTTGTTGGTACATCAGTATTCAATGATTCTTGTTGAGTTGCGCCGCTTGTTGGTACATCAGAGGTAGTTGATTCTGATTCTTGTAGAGGTGCGCTGCTTGTTGTTACATTAGTAGTGGATGATTCTTGTTGAGTTGCGCTGCTTGTTAGTACATCAGTAGTGGTTGATTCTTGTGGAGCTGCGCTACTTGTTGGTACATCAGTAGTGGATGATTCCTGTGGAGCTGCGCTGCTTGTTGGTACATCAGAAGTGGTCGATTCTGATTCATGTGGAGCTGCGCTGCTTGTTGGTACATCCGTAGTGGATGATTCTTGTTGAATTACGCCGCTTGTTGGTACATCAGAGGTAATTGATTCTGATCCTTGTAGAACTGCGCTGCTTGTTGGTACATCAGTAGTGGATGATTCTTGTAGGGCTGCGCTGCTTGTTGGTACATCAGTGGTGGACGATTCTTGTGGAGCTGCGCTGCTTGTTGGTACATCAGAGGTGGTTGGTTCTGATTCTTGTGGAGCTGCGCTGCTTGTTACTACATCGGAGGTGGTCGATTCTACTTCTTGTGGAGCTGTGCTGCTTGTTGGTACATCAGAGGTGGTTGATTCTGATTCTTGTGCAGCTGCGCTGCTTGTTGGTCCATCATTAGTGGATAATTCCTGCGGAGCTGCACTGCTTGTTGGTCCATCAGTAGTGGATGATTCTTGCGGAGATGCACTGCTTGTTGGTATATCAGAGGTGGTTGATTCTGATTCTTGTTGAGTTGCGCTGCTTGTTAGTACATCAGTAGTGGTTGATTCTTGTGGAGCTGCGCTACTTGTTGGTACATCAGTAGTGGATGATTCCTGTGGAGCTGCGCTGCTTGTTGGTACATCAGAAGTGGTCGATTCTGATTCATGTGGAGCTGCGCTGCTTGTTGGTACATCCGTAGTGGATGATTCTTGTGGAGCTGCGCTGCTTGTTACTACATCGGAGGTGGTCGATTCTACTTCTTGTGGAGCTGTGCTGCTTGTTGGTACATCAGAGGTGGTTGATTCTGATTCTTGTGCAGCTGCACTGCTTGTTGGTCCATCAGTAGTGGATGATTCTTGCGGAGCTGCACTGCTTGTTGGTATATCAGAGGTGGTTGATTCTGATTCTTGTGGAGCTGCGCTGCTTGTTAGTACATCGAAGGAGGTCGATTCTAATTCTTGTGGAGCTGCGCTGCTTGTTAGTACATCGAATATGGTCGATTCCAATTCTTGTGGAGCTGTGCGGCTTGTTGGTACATCAGAGGTGGTTGATTCTGATTCTTGTGGAGCTGCGCTGCTTGTTGGTCCATCAGTAGTGGATGATTCTTGTGGAGCTGTGCTACGTGCTGGTAGATCAGAGGTGGTTGATTCTGATTCTCGTGGAGCTGCGCTGCTTGTTGGTACATCAGTAGTCGATCTTTCTTGCGGAGCTGCGCTGCTTGCTGGTCCATCAGTAGTGGATGGTTCTTGTGGAGCTGCGCTGCTTGTTAGTACATCAGTAGTGGTTGATTCTTGTGGAGCTGTCCTGCTTGTTGGTACATCAGAGGTGGTTGATTCTGATTCTTTTGGAGCTGCGCTGCTTGTTGGTACATCAGCAGGTAATGATTCATGCGGAGCTGCGCTACTTGTTGGTCCATCAGTGATTGTTGATTCAGTGGTAGCATCAATGGTGGCTGTTGCTGCATCAGTGGTGGTTATTGGTGTATCAGCGATATTTGGTACTTGTGTTCCAGTATGTTCAGGCCAAGTTTCAGTAGTGGTGACAGTAGAAGGAGGTGCTAATGTAGTACTCTTCGATGTGGGTACTTCTGTAGCGACTGATGGCGTAGTGATGTCTGCCCTTTGCCGGGTCGCATTCGTAGGTGCAGGCGTCGTTGTGATATTGTTAAGGGAGGATGTCATGGGCAGGGTCGTATTTTTCGGAGGGTCAGTGGTCGTCGTGGGTTTGTTGGTGGTTGGTGCGTGTGCAGTGCAGCCGGCACTCTGCGGCCAGTCGCACACGTGCAGCGAGGGGTTGAAGTGCAGGCCGGCAGGGCACTGGCGGCACGTGGGTGTGGCGCGGCCCGCCTCGCAGTAGTAGAACAGCTGGCAGTCGTCTGGGTGCGGCATCAGCTTGTCGGGGCTGCTCAGCCCGCTGCATGACACCGGCGTCAACGAGTTCTGCACGCACCGAGCCGAAAGAATTACCTGTGGGATCCTGTGAACACAAACGTCCTTTAAACATTCATATTGCAAATTACTCTCGCATTGGTGCTGATTCCCATATTCACAAGGTAAACTATATTTAAGTTCAGTGCATCTTTTTCTTTTTATTTAATTAACAAAAGGACAAAAGATAAAATATTAGCTAGCTAGAGTATGCATCTCAGCTATAGAACCCATGTTATCTTAAGTACATTGACCGCGTTGAGAATATCCAAAGACCTTTCATAAAATATCTTTGTTTCTATCAAAAGATCCCATACCATTAAATCGATTACGTCCGACTGTAAAAATTATCATTTATTACCATTCGAAGATCGACGTGAGATTGCTGACTATTTATTCCTGTTAAAAATCTTTGACGGTTATATTAATAAATAAATAAAATAATAAATTCTTTATTTCGGACAACGTAAGATCCACTGTGTTAGTAAAATCCTTATACTTAATGTTAGTGCCATATTATCATTTAACACTTGTTTATCGGAGATCATTTCAAGTGGACGACGCACAAGCGAAGGGAAAGTACTTCACTTGTTCATCACCCCCACAAAACGTCTCGGAACAAGAGAGTAGATGCTCTCCGCCACTGTCCTCAGAATACTGTTGTCACTGTCCCGCAGTCTTGCTATTAAGGACGAAATTTTTTTCCGCATGGCCGCATAAAAGTCGTCGGTTCGATTCAGCGCAAACATCTCAGATGCGCTACAAAAACGGGGCAGTCCCAACAGCATTCTGAAAACATTATTATATTGGATGCGCAGGTCCTCCAGCGATCTTTTGGTAAAGCTGACCCACAGGCTTCCCGTGTACATACCCTGACAATATGCTTTGAAAAGGGTTATTTTAACCTGATTAGTACAACGGTAAAACCTGCGCGCCAACATATTCCCTCTGACCGCCAGTGCCCTGCGCTCCCTCTCTATACCCACATTGTCTATAAGGTCGTCGGTAAGTATGTGCCCCGAGTACTTAAAATTATTTACTCGCCTTATACTTAAGCCATTCAGAGTAAAACTTGGTACATAGTCGAGAGCCTTACCAGCGTCCTTAAAAACCATGTATTCACTCTTTTTTACATTATAAACGAGTCCGTGTGTAGCTGCATAGTGTATTGACTGCCCTGAGTTATTATTTAAATTTTATTTCAATGTTCCAAACAAAACATTTCGATTTACACAACAATTACGTGTACCTCTCTGTTCTACGAATTATCGGCAGAACAGTTATATTGCGCGTGCAAGCAAAAATTGTAATAAAATAAGTAAAAAACACGATTTGGATCTCTTTACAACCAGTGTGACCTCAGCTAGAAGGTGCTTAAGCCTCAACTTTTCTAAATACTTGCAGTGCTTTTTAGTTATTGTATTTTTTCTTATTATTAAAGTGAAACTTTTATTACATCGTCTCACACTTTTTCGTCTGTGTGTTGCATGTCGCGTGACGGTCGGCCGCGGAGTAGGGATAATTTTACTTTCTCTAGGTATGGTGTATAGACTATACTCATTTGTGCCAGGGCTCCACGCTATTTAATGTTGTTATTTATTTTGTTTATTTTTTTTAAAGTGAAACTTTTATTATTATTAATTTTTTTTCTTAGTTTTTGTAGTTTGTTTTTATTTTTAAAAAAAGTTTCACTTTTACCGGTGTTTCATAAAATCGAACAATCCTTTTTTTTTTCTCACTTTTCAATTGCGAACACAAGTGGTTATTTTAATAGTTTTAACTATTAAATATAGTATATAGTAATATGTTACTGCTTGTATGTTCACAACACAAATTTTATTATAAGTTTAAACGCGAATACTTGTAATTGGCTTTCTGTCGACTATCGTTTCCTTTTTTTTGTTTGTTGTTTCAGCTGTAAGTCTTTCATGCTGTAATAAATAAATATATAAATATAAATAAATAAATTAATTAATTTAGTCCTGTCAAATTAAGATACTCATAGATTGGGTGATTGGGTGCAGCAAGGCAACCATGCCACGTTACGTTACGTTACGTACCATGTTAATACTATATAATTCGGTCGCAATTAGAATACGCTGTTCAAATTTGGGATCCTCTATATGTTAAGTACAAGGATAGGCTAGAAACTGTGCAGAAAAAGTATTTACGTACTATGAATTATAAATGTTATCGTCCTAAAGTCTCCTATGAACAATTACTGAAACGTATTCTTAGTTTGGAATCTAGACGATTTCTTCTGGGTGTTATGATGCTGCATGGCTTATGTAATAATAGATTCGTCTGCATTCCTCTATCAAATAGTCTACATTATATAGTACCTAGATCTGTCATGCGTCGTGGGGTGCGTGCGCCTCGACTATTTCACACAAATTCGTGCAGGACTAACGCCGGGGTGCGCGTGCCTCTTCGTCACCTCGTTGATGTATACAACACTCACTTTATGGAGCTTGACATATTTACTCTTTCTAAACATAGTTTCAGGGCGAGAGCAATAGAATTACAAAATTCTTAAGTATATATTTATTTTTTCTTTCTTCTTCTTCTTAATAGTATTTTATGATGCACACTGTACTGTATGTCTGTTATCTTTTAACTTTTTTTTTTTGAATTTGTGGACAATGGTGTGGGTTACATGTGTAATAACATAAATATGGAATAGATTATATTTAAATGTATTTCTAAGTACTTTGCTAATTTAAGAATCTTTATTTAAGCTTGGCATGTAACTGTTTTCTGTCCCTAACAAATAAAATAAAATAAAATAAAAATACTCAATAGACTGTTTAGACGTGATTAAAAACATGGCGACTAAAAATACATCAATTTACGTCATGCGCTGACTAATTTAATAGGACTAAACAAATATTTATTTTCTGTTCTGTTCAATTAACTTAAAAGTTTAGTTTGTGAACAAGGGAATCGGCGCCATTATTAGATTATTTTTAGAGTATACCTACTCTAATAAACCCCACCTACAACCTACAAGATAATAATAATACTAAGATTTATAATCATTTGACATAATAATATTTACAATCATTTATATAATAACTATTTACAATCTATTAACATTATATTTATCCTATGTTATTGATTATTTTTAGTGAAATTTACTGTTTGAAATTCTTATTTTGTTATTTTAGCTGTAATAAATTAATTAATGTACTACATAATTCAAACACGATGCGAATTCTTATACGAATAAATAAATAAATAAACTCATCGCGTGCTTGGGGTTTTTCAGACGAGATAATAATTATCGTGTTTAAAGATTACCTATTTTGTACTGCGATACACAGAGCAGATTACAAATATCGTACCTAATTAGCCATATGTTATAACTTATAAGACATTCTTACTCATGGATGAATCTGATTTGATCAAAAGTATCCTACATATGTCCAAAAAAATCTAAATCCGTTCAGCCATTCGGGGCGTGTTAAGGTAACAGACAGAGTTACTTTCGCATTTATAATACACACATCTAGTGTTGTGATTTTATCCGGATAAATACTAAAAATTAATAAATACTCATAAATATCCGTTTTTAGTCGAGTGTTTATCCAAAACAGTGGATAAATACTTTATACGTGTAGATTTCGTTTCTTGTGCTGTCATTTTACAAAACAAAAGGATTGCTTAAATACAATGAAAGTCTGTAAATATAGATTTAACTATTCTTTAATCAAACTCTAGACCACATCCATACCACGGTAATATTATCTATACAGTATTCCAACTTCATACAAACGGACGAAGCGCGAGTTATGCCTACGCGCCTCGATCTCGACATGCGCTCGACATGCAGACAGTCGCGACTGTGCCGCAGTGACGAACGGACGGTGTGTTGTTTTTTTAACAATAACCCTGCGATTTTCTCACTAAAAATAAGTTCCAGTACATATTTAATATGACGAGTAGGATATATTGTGCTGTTTTTGGTTGCATGAATTCGTCAAAAAATTTTAATTAAGCTTTATATTAGAATGCGGATTTTTTATACTTTAAAATTTAATAATAAAGCATTTCGTACGTCTCAGTCGAGGCGCAAATATTTTTCGGTCGCAAATTTATAAGACCGATTTGCATGGTTTTTTTAATTAAATCTACCAATCAAAAAACAACATGCATTTTTATTGAACACTTCCTTTTCAATTCACGAAGTATTTTATTTGTATATATAAAAAAAGTATATTTACAATCACAAAACTAAATGTTTACCGTGTCCTCGGTCTTCTCTCTACCATTTGCCGAACAGTATGGACACGGTAATATTATCTTAGATAAGATAAGATAAGATAAGATAAGATAATTTTTTATTTGTTCAAAACATGAGTATACACACATAGCATGCAAGATGTTAAATCCAATTATGATTTCCGTCATGTTTTGCCTGAACGGCGTACAAATATGAGATGTCGAAGTTACACAGCCTCAATTATTTTTGTAATCGTTAATTAAATTGCAGATATAGCAATGAAACAATCCAATTTAGAGCATAGGTACTAAAAGCTAAATGGTAGAATAAAATACAATCATAAATAATACTCATTTCAAAAAATAAAAAAATAATAATTATACAATCATGTCAATATACAAATACATCTAAAGGAATACATACACATGTCAAAGCAACTGTTAATAAAATGAATGTCAAAATGCAAGTCAAATTAATTTGTCGGTTAAGAATTCGTCAGTGCTGTAATAGATTTTCTCTAAGAAAAGGTTTTTTAATCTATTTCTTAATTCAACCAATTAATTCATAGTACATATGTCAAATATTTCATTTAACAATAAACTAATAAAATGTTATGTTATTTCTTAATTGTTCAATAGGTAATTCCCTCCAATGTTTTGGCAACTTATTATAGAGAATTGGCGCCATACAGAATACACTTTTACGCATTAGAGCTTTTCTGGATCTCGGAATACATAACTTACTATTGTCGCGTCTATTTCTAACTACTCTATCTGACTCTAAGGGGAATAGGTGTGGATTCGATTTCACAAACATGACGATCTCTAAAATGTACATTGATGGAAGGGTTAATATTTTATATGTTTTAAATAACGGCTTGCAACTCTCTGTAACATGGAGACCAGACATAGCCCTCAGGCACCTCTTCTGTGTTTTAAATATCATATCTTTATTTGTTGAATTTCCCCAAAAAATTAGTCCATATCTCAAGTTAGAGGACACCAAGCCGTGATAAGCAGTTAGCAGTGCATCAACATTTAAGATGGGGGCCAATTTATATAGGGCATATGTGGCATTACTAATTTTTTTGCTTAATTCTTCCGTATGAGCTTTCCAATCTAATTTGCTGTCAATAGTTACACCAAGAAATTTGGTTGTGTTCACCTTATCTATTTTGTTATTACAATAATGGACATTTACATTTGGTATGGATGATCTTTGGGCAAAATGTAGAATATTAGTTTTCTCAAGGTTTATCTTAAGATTATTGTTTTCCAGCCACTTTACCATTGATTCTATGGAATTGTTAATATCAGATTCGTATGTGTCTCTGTTTTTTAAAGCAATTGTAATAGTACTGTCGTCGGCAAAAAGTGTCATCGGGTGGTCGATGCTTTTGGGTAGGTCATTAATGTACAGAATAAAAAACAGCGGGCCAACGACAGTTCCTTGCGGAACGCCAAATTTAACTACACGTTCTTTGGACTTATACACAATTTCCTTTTTATTACTTTTATTTACTGCTGAGATTTCTGTAAATTGAGTTCTATTGCTTAAATAAGATCTAATGAGGTTTGAGACATTACCTCTAATGCCATATGCTTCTAATTTTTCAATAAGTATGTCGTGCCGGACATAGTCGAAAGCCTGTGTCATGTCACAGAAAATCGTACATACAGGTATATTTAAATCTACTTTTTGCATGACATAATGTAAAAAATCGTATATTGCCAAGTTTATTGTTTTACCAGTTCTAAACCCTTTCTGTTCATTAGTGAGTATGTTTTCTCTTTCAAGGTACGTATTCAACTGTTTACATAAATACTTCTCAAATATTTTAGAGATTATGCTAATAAGAGATATTGGCCTATAGAATTGCATTAGCTCTTTATTTTCCTTTTTAAATAACGGCTTTATGACAGATACTTTTAAAGCATCGGGAAAAACACCTGTCTCGATGCACAGGTTAATGATATAGCTTAGATGCGGTGCTATTTCTCCCGCTACTGATTTTATAACTTTTGTTGATAGGCCATCATGTCCTGCACTATTTGTATTTTTCAATTGTTTTATAATTTTAAATACTTCGATTGGCAGACAAGGGGCGAGAAAAAAAGAATCTCTTCTTTTTGGTATCAGTGATGCAGCATTTTTACCAGACCCTGCTATAGGGTTAATTTTGTCAATGAAGTAATTATTAAATGCATCTGCAATAGCCTTTGGATCTGTAATGACGTCATTTTTTACACAAATTTTATCAATACAGTTTTTTGGAATGTTGAATTTCGAGTCATTTATAATTTTCCAAGTAGCTTTTGATTTGTTATCTGACGTCTTAATTGCATAGTTATTCTGTGCCTTTTGAGTAAGTTTTACAATTTTTTTAAATATTTTTAAATAGCAAGTTAGTTTTCTTTTATTAATCGGATTTGGTTTTAGTCTGTATTGCCATAATAATTGCCTTTTCTTTTTACTACATAGTTTTACACCACGTGAAACCCATTTTGGTTTTTTCATCGTGCTGATTCTAACATTAATTTCAGGAAAGCACAATTTGTAGAATAACGAAAATATGTCAAAAAAGGAATTGTACGCTACATTAGGGTCATCGGTTTTGTAAATGTCAGAGAAAGATAGTTTATCTAAGCAATTTTTAAATATTGTCATATTTTCGTTACAGTAGTCGCGTCTTTTAACCTGCCAATATTTAATAGTACATTTCTTTTGCACTGGGAATGACATTAGTTGTGCCGTATGGTCCGATAGAGCAAGTTCTAGGACTTCAACCTTACCTGCTTTGCGAAAGTTATGAGCAATATTATCAATACAAGTTTTACTCTTTAAGCGTGTAGGTTGATTTAAGGCTAACTTTAAATTGTAATTCAGTAATATGCATTCAAATTCCATTGTCTGGACGCTATTTTTTAAGATGTCGATATTGAAATCCCCTGCTATGACAATATTATGATGGCTTTTCTTCGTTAACTCTTGCAGGAGGAATTGTAATTTGTCCATACATACGTTGAAGTTTGTTAACTTGGGAACCCTGTACACACATGCCAGGACAATGTTATAACTAGGTAACTCTATCGCGCAGCATTCAAATACTCCGGGTTCTGATATGTTGGCTATCCTCTTTAATTGGATGAAGTGATGTCCGTTCTTTACCAGGATGCATGCACCACCTCTCTTACTTCCTTTTCTGCAATACGAAGCCGCTAGTAGATAATTTGGTATGGTTAAATATGATTCGTATCCTGCCATAATGAAGTGTTCAGTTACGCATAATATATCTACACTAACACCCTTTTCCGATAATAGCTCATCTAGGCATATTGTGACATTGTCGGATTTATTTAGTAGTCCGGCAATATTCTGATGCAAAACACATACATTTTTAGTCACGAAAAAAGTCTGTTATTTTCTCCTGGTTCCCTGCCATGTCATCTTGATTAACAGATTGTCGAGTCCGGTTATTTTCATTATTTAGTGTCGTATTATTTGATTGTTTTGGGTCTGCGTAGAAACGTTTGATATCGAGTACGAGGTCATTTAGGTCGTGAATAATTGTTCTCATGCCAGCGTTATTAAGCTTTCCGCTACGTCTATTGAACATTTTACTGTCATAGGATAGGTTCAAGTTTGAGTCGAGAAGGTAAGCGTGTTCATGGGTGAAAATGTCATGGAACAGTAGGCTATTGAAATATTCCACCTTCCCATTAAAAATGTTCGTATAGCTGCCACATTTATATGTCGGTGCACAGATAATAATATTTGTGTGTTGAATTTTATTTATCGATGCTCGTATATTAAATATCAAATTTGGGTAGTCATTTGAGTTGACGTCTTCTTCTCCTATTAATACAATACAGAAGTCGTTCATAGTAAACGACTTCACTTTGGTTTCTATATTGAGCAATATTTGGTCCATCGTACGGTGTGGCATTATGTAGTGACATATTTCTGACTGGAGTTGCAGTGTTGTATTAGATATTGAAAGTATTTTGTTGTCTTTGTTACTGCTAAGAATGCATATCTTACTGGTTGTCGTAGTATGTTGCTCAGATCTTGGTTCTTGTGTGCAAGCTGCATATTTTATTGGTATTTTATTTTTTTCGGCTACTGTATCATTATCAGTCTGTGTTTCTTTATTTATACATCTTGTAGGTTTTGAGCATTTAATTCCTTGCTTTTTTGGTGTGGTGGAAGCTTTTAATGGACTAGCAGCTATTTGTTTGTACAGTGAGTTTTTCCGAACTAGGTTTTCATTTTCCTTTTTAAGCTTTCCAATGTCTAGGCTTAATGAGTCAATTTCTCTATTTGCGCTACTAAGTTTACTGGTGAGGTCTTCGATAGTTTTCTTTAACTGGGTAATTAAATCAATATCATCATCATCTGATATATCTGGCATACTACATACAGTGCCATCTAGTGTGTGATTGACAAAAGTTTCATCCAAGTTATCGGAGTTTGAGTGCGCTCGTGCGCGTCGGACAGTGATGTTATTGATTTCGTCCATGGTTGTGTATGTAGTACCGATATTGATCGCTAGATGTCTATTACACAGTATCACTTGTTTTGAAACTAGATGTCACTTCGCTCAATATTTATGAGTCATTATGTGGACTACAAATTCAAAATGTTGAAAATTAACGATCTTTATTCGCTCTTCGTGAGATTAATGAGTTTTTAATAGAATTAAGTTATTGTACCTGTAGTCTTTGGTGTTGTTACGTCGTAAAATCCGTTTAATCGCTTTTTTACTCCTTTGGCACTGATTTATTTGTTTTGTAAACACTAGACGTATGTTGTTTGTTTTGTCACATAACACTTGCGTTTTGCGAAGATAACGTTATTTAGGGTCAATAGTCACTTTCTGGATCCACTTATACTAATAATTACTTAATTGATGCACTATTACTATTTAATTACATTTATCGAATACGGAGTCGATGTTAACAAACTTCGTTGACTACCCACAATCAAAGTGCAGCATCTTTGCATCTTTACAGTATTGTAACTCGGCCGTATCTTTGAAATAAATGCCTACAGCCGCGCGGTACGTAATCATGCGATAGGGCTGCCCGCCTCCAGCATTTTAATTACATTTGCCTACTTTGTGTTCCATTTAGTTTTGTGATTGTAAATATACTTTTCACTTCAGTAGCTCAAACATGTAGGTTTTGCTGCGTGAAATCAGTGAGCAAAATGCGATTTTGCTCACTGAGTGAGACAAAGTAACTTTTTATTTATTTTTTCAGAAAGCCGCGAATATATTATTCAGCCTTGGGTTAAACATACAATTCGAAACATTCACACTCTATCTCTTTCCCGCCATTAGAAAGAGAGAGAGACAAAGACCAGCCCTTTCGAAGTTCGGATTTTGAATTCGACCTCAAAGACAAACACGTTCGGAATTTCGTAAGAAATTTTGCAAAAAGAAAATTATATCTTTTAATGTCATTTATTGAATTTTTAACTTATTGTTGTATTTAAACGAAAATAAGTATTTACTGCAAATAAAACTGATATTTAACTTGTAAATATTTATTTCTAGTTTCAATAAATGATATGTAGTATAGTATTGTGACTGTCTGTCACTTGTTCCTATTTAATAACAAAACGTTTTATTTTAAATCCTTATTTTAATATTGTTCCACGATATGGGCCCTCTTAGAAACGCATTAAATCTCAACTTTATGGCCTGACAGCTCGACATGTTCCCGTAATAAATAACAAAATATCCTATTTCTTTAAAATAGTAAAACAATATTGAAACACTCACAAACCCATTTCATTTATATTTTATGGGAAACAAACTGGGCTTATGGCCAGTTATCAATAGAAAGCGATATTTTACGTCACTTAAGTTGCAATACTTTGTACAAATTCTAAGAACGCCAAAGACTCTACAATGCTAGCCACACATCTGGTGAACATAAAAATGGGTCCGTAGGCTTGAGAGAGGACCCTTGAAACAATTCAGAAATTGTTCAGACAAAAAAAAGGGATACGAGCGCTGAGCGCCGGAACGTGGTGATTGAGAAAGATGGGAAGGGGAACGAAGAGGCTAGGACACTCGATTTCGAACCACGAGAGAAGACTTTCTAGTCCAGGCTAGTTAAGTTAGGAGATTTAGGGAATATCGGGAGGCTATGTCCAAGTGGGCTGTCGCGAAATAGTGAGTATAAGTTATTAAGTTAAATATAGTTGGGTTGGAGACCAGATTAAGCTAATCTAGTATTTAAAGTGTTGTGTGTGTGTGTTTGTTGGTGTGATTGGGTGAGTCCTTCATCATAATAATTATCCCGGGCTGATAGGGTTATTAAAGTTCTTATAATTAATCAGACAGAGAAGTGTTGCTGGAGAGTTTGTTGCGCCACTTCTTCTCTCCAGCCTAAAACACTAGGAAGTGGTGAAGGGTGGGAGCTTTGGGGCTGTCTATAGACCTTCAAGAGAGTTGATCCACGACTCTATTAATTAATAATTCTTAATTTTTGACTCTGCTCTATTATCTAGTAAATCCTAGTACCTACTATACTATACTACTATTCTTGAACGCTCTGTTCTTTGCCTCCGGCCAATAATAGTGCCTTAAGAGAGATTATTCAAAACTCTGTTATATGATTAGTTTCGAGTTTCGAATCTCAACTCTATTGTCTAGTAATTCTTGAATGTTGAATTCTTTATCTCAGACCAATAATTCGGTCAGACTGACATGAACACGTGTCTTGCAGATATGCTTGTTGTGTAAAGGGTGAACTTCCAGGGGTTGGGGTGACCAAATCTATCTTATATCCAGTCCAAGGACTGGTAGGGACCATGTCTCCTTAAGAGCATGATGACGACGTAATGCCGCTGGAACTAGCCGCTTCATAGTCAGACAAGGACGGTCGCTTGGTTACCGCAGGGAAAGCCGCTTCGTCACGTTTATCAGTTCGAAAGAACTGCTAGGGACCATGTCTCCAAAAGAGCATGATGACGACACAATGCCGCTGAAAAGCCGCTTGCGTCACTATATGGAAGTGTTGCCCTGAGTACTCCGAGTGTAGATGTGAGGTATCGTGTGAGTAATGACTGATCAAATACCTGTTACGCTAGCGTATGGGATACTCACAATTTAATAATAATAATATACTTTTCACACCACCTGCTCGAAAATGTCAAATTATATGTCAAGCAACCTTAACCTAAAGTGAGTCATTAGTGGCCGGGGGCACGGCCGGTCAATAATGTTGTACTGGATTTCATTATGACCCGCTGGTCAATAATGTGATTTGAATTTGGAATCTCACGTGCTCAGCTAAATTCGCAGTATAGTACTAACAAACACCCTTTGGTACCAGAAAGAGGAAAGCTATTCTCGATACCCTTACTACGCGTGGATGATATTCTCGATTTCCTACAAAATCATAACGACTGCTTCTTCATATCGTTGCCATGTTTTCGAAGACATAATATTGTAAGAATAATTAGAGAACTACGAACCATTTTTTAAAAGGAATGGAATAACATTAAAACTGGCATTAATAATAACAAATACCGTACCGCGCCGTAATACCGTAATAGTAATTGGCTGTAACATTAGTTAAATATTTTAAGTAAACTGCGCAAAGATTGCTGTGGATTTTGTGAATAAATAAATAAATAATAAAACCTATCTATACTACAGTCGATTTATCACATTTTATCAAAAATACTCTATTTTCACGGGCGTCTCCAATGACGTTCTAAATTCAAAATGCATACAGCCAATCATCCAAAACCATTCTACCGGCCCTGTATAAAGCTTAGTTTACACAAACGCCTCTTCCATGAGAGTGATATCAATAGACAATCAATAACACACGACAAAACCGTAGAAGAGACTTTTTTTTTTGAAAATCGAATTGTTCGTGTCTTGGCTACTTATTGGTAGACGCAATAAAGGCGCGAACTTTTGGCATTTAAACTTTAAATTTATCAACAAAGTATTATAAAATGTCGAGTGATGAAAGTGATTGTACTCCTGAATTCATTACAACCGAAGCTAATAATATTTCCAATGATTTACTGCCGTACTATGGCTATTATTTTCTCACAGTAGGTGTAAAAAGTAGAGTATCCTCCTCTGGGCTAAAGGTGTCTTTGCCTTGGGCTAGCTTGAATCCCTCGCTGCATTCAGGATTCTTGTATTAACTCCCTCGCTTCGCTCGTGAGTTAAACTCTTAACTCCCTCGCTGCGCTCGGGAGTTAAATCCCGAATCCTTCATTGCGCTCGAGATTCAATATGACGCCCGTGACATAAGACACAACTTTAGCCCCTCGGTGCATAATCTACTATTGCATCCCTCTATTATTACTAGCTTTCTAAAACCACAATTAAACTATGTTCATAACTATGAATTCCTAAGTTTTATTTAACATTTCCTTCAATCCTTTCCCTGGTCTATTGATGAGACAAGGCACTGGACTTCTTCATATTTGGAATTCATTTAATCTATATCGGTGGAAGGGTGTCAGTCTGGAGCCGAGCCCTACAGAACAGTACGGAGGAGGGGTACTGTTCTCCTCCGCAAGGGGGACCGACCCCTTTTCCTGTAATTTCCACATAATTAGGAAAAACGAAAATTTTATCAGCCTAGGGTAATTTAGGAACAGTCACAGTACGTAATATATTTTGAATAATAAAATATCATGGGTGCTATTTCCGAACACGCCTTAATTTAAATAAAAGAGCGGGAATAAAATTTCGTGACTGGCGTACAGAGTTGAATAAGTTAAAAAAAAAAACAAACATTGCGGTTTCGAGTATATACAAACTAGAAAGAGTTAATATATCGTGCCTTTTAAAATATGGAAAGTCCCGTCAAAACCGGTTCAGCCGTTTCGAAGATTAGCCGCAACAAACAGACAAACAAAAATAAAAATAAAATGTTTTTTATGTAAGTACTTAGCGTGTATATTTTCATTTTCATACGCATTTAGTCAAATCTGTTATTTTTTAAGACCCCACTTCACTCTTCAAAAGGTAGTTGTTTTTGAAAATAATAATTATTATTTATTATTTACGTCTACGCCTTATAAAAGTAAACCTAAGTACCTACCTAATTAAAAAAAAAAAACCCAATAACAGAAAATAAAATACCTACCAACCTAAATGCAGGCCAAAGCACCACCAGTGCATGCTTAGCCTTGAATCCTCTAAGCACACTGCTGGAGGATTCAGGTCTAGGCTATCGGCTGAGGAGAGGTGGTCAGGTTATATCGCACCTCCTCTACATAGATGACCTAAAACTCTTTGCTCCCAACAATTTGCAACTTATGGAGCTACTGAAAGTAACTGAAACTTTCAGTAGCGCCATCAGGATGGAATTTGGTGTGGACAAATGTGCGGTCATGCATGTAAAGCGAGGGGAGATTGTGGAATCCGTGGGAACCCAACTCTCGGATTCCACAAACCTTAGAGCCCTCTCCGCATCCGACACCTATAAGTATTTGGGTATGCCGGAAGCGTTAGGCATCAATGTTACTGACATGAAGCAATCGTTGAAGGAGCGCTTCTTTGGCCGCCTGAAAAAAGTACTTAATAGTCTTCTATCAGGCGGAAACAAGATGCGTGCCTTCAACAGTTGGGTCATGCTGCCGGTTTTGATGTACTCTTTCGGCATACTCAAATGGACTCAAACCGAACTAGACGCCCTGGACAGGAGGGTCCGGACGCTGTTGACTGCAAATCGAATGCACCCACGGTCATCCG
This sequence comes from Apamea monoglypha, assembly GCA_911387795.2. Classification (NCBI taxonomy): domain Eukaryota; kingdom Metazoa; phylum Arthropoda; class Insecta; order Lepidoptera; family Noctuidae; genus Apamea; species Apamea monoglypha. The sequence goes on from OU426925.1 coordinate 537,526, forward strand.
TAATGAGGCTGTATATCCCGCGAAAGTGTGGAGGTCGAGGCTTTTTAAACGCTAAGACCCTCCACAATCGCGAGATATGCAGTCTTAGGGAATATTTCCTAGAAACCGACGTGGGGATGCATCGAGATGTAGTCGCGGTGGACAAGGGCCTCACCCCGCTCTCCTTGGTTAAAGATAACTGGCGCAAGCCAGTAGTTCTTGATACCAATGATCGCATGGAAGTATGGCAAAGTAAGGAGCTTCACGGACGCTTTTACCGGGCCCTACATGGACCTGATGTAGATCTACTAGCGTCCGTAGCCTGGCTGCGTTTTGGTGACCTCTTTGGAGAAACCGAAGGTTTTGTCTGTGCAATTATGGACGAAGTTATGATGACGAACAATTACCGGAGATTTATTATGAAAGACGGCACGGTTGACATCTGTCGGGCATGCCACCGGCCTGGGGAATCAATCAGGCATATTATCTCCGGGTGTTCTCGTCTAGCTAACGGAGAGTACTTGCATAGACACAACCTTGTAGCTAGGATAATCCATCAGCAGCTTGCTCTGAAATACAACCTTGTGGAATCGGAGGTGTCGTACTACAGGTATGTGCCCGACCCAGTTCTCGAAAATGGAAATATCACATTGTACTGGGATCGATCCATCATCACTGACAGGACTATTGTTGCCAATAAGCCTGATATAGTGGTGGTGGATCGATCAGAGCGGCGCGCAATGATTGTTGACATAACCGTCCCGCATGATGAGAACCTCGTGAAAGCTGAGAAAGATATACAAATCAATTAACATGACTTGGTTCGCGACGTTGTCGACATGTGGGATGTGGACTCAGCGATCATTGTGCCGATAGTCGTGACAGCCAATGGCTTAATAGCCAGGAGCCTCAACCAACACCTGAAGAGGCTCTCGTTGGGCAGCTGGATCAAGGGCTTGATTCAGAAAGCGGTACTTCTGGACACGGCTCGCATTGTCAGGAGAATCCTCTCTCTGGAGCCCTGACCGCCGGTAGCTTGGACCCTGTTCCCGATACCGGTGGGTTACTATGTTTTATATTTTTAAATGTTTTTATATCTTTTATATTCTAATATTTAAAAATATAATTTATATGTTTACATTGAAATAATAATAAAAAATAATAATAACCCCACCTCCGTATCTCTACGTTGATGTCGTGGTGGGGCTTGCGCGCTCCGAACTCTAGGCCTGTGCCGGAAGAGTTTACTTTGCCGAAACAGGTCTAGGGTGAGGAGCCAGACAACATGCAACTGTAAATTTGCTTAATGTGTAGTTTCAGTGAATAATGGACACGAATTAGTAAATATTACAAAATGGATAACAGCCCTTCCTCGCCGTCGAAGACGACGTCGCGAAAGCCAGCCCTTGAGTCGGTCACGGCTGATGTTGTTCAACACCCGAGATTCAAAAATGGATGTCAGCCATTGAACAGCACTTAAATGAAATTTGCGCTATTGCCACGGATGGCAAACTCTACTCGAAGCAGAAAATGAAAATTTCTACCTTGTGTCGTAAAGTAGGATCTGGAACCTCACAAATGGCAGTCCTATACCAGTCTCTCAAGCAGAAAGCCATTCACGCGTATAATGCGGTTGATGCCCTTCAGGAAAAGCGCGACCTGACAGAACATATTTCGGAGCTCTGCGGTAAATGCTTCGATTGCCGATATGGTGAAGAAGGGAGCAAATGATTTCATTTGACCGAACAATTTAAGCTCTGTAGCTATCCTAACGAGAAATTGAAGTCAAGTGACGAAACAAAAGACCTCGTGCAAAAAATCATTCGCCCTGATCAAATGAAGTTGCATGTACGTGGTGTCCGAAAGACCAAAAATGGAGGCGTTAAATTAGTACAGAGACCAAACATGATGCTGACAAACTCAAGCATGCAGTCCAGCTCTCTACATCCGGACTTATCGCCGACGAACCAAGCAAGTGCAAACCTCGGATCGTGGTTGTAGGTGTGCCGACTACTTTGGCTGAAACTGAAGTCTTCAGATGCATTTATGAACAGAACGTAGCCGACAAGTTTCCAGCAATGCCTATGGAGTCATTTTTGAGCGTGGTTAAATTAAGCCACAAATTTGGGACAAAAGATGCGTCGACCTGTAACTACGTCATTGAAGTTACAGCCAATATACGTAAAGCCCTATTATCCCAAGCAAGGCGTTTTATAAATTGGACGTGATGCCCTGTTAGGGATTTCACCCTGGTTAGCAGATGCTACACATGCCAACAATTTGGTCATGCAGCAAAAACATGCAGAGAACTGAAATCTACTTGTGGTCACCGCGGTGAAGAAGGACACCCGATGTCAGGGTGCGCGAAGAAAGTTGACACACCGAAATGTGCGATTTGCTCTCGCTTTAAAAAGCCCAATAACCACAAAACGGGAGATGCTGAGTGCCCTGCTATTGTGATTTAAAAGAGTGTCCATGGAGTTTCTTGCCCGTTCTTCTCCATAGGTACCTACTACGCTTTGGAATGGGCAACTAGCTTCATCTTTTTGACTGACCGACCCTTGACAATTCAAAAGTACCTGTAATTGGTTTAGTTGAAATAAATAGTTTGAGTTTGAGTTGAGGAAAATAGCGGAATACAGGTACATCAACTCTATCGACTACGAGGGCACCTAGTGCGTCATGCTTAAGGCCAGACTTCCGTGATTAATGCCTGCTGCTGACTCAGCTAAACACTGCACTGGCCTACAAACACTCGATTTTTTTGATGTTTAAGCATATTAGTCGCCAGCAGCAAAACTCGAATAAACACATTGTCGCGAACGTGATTTAATTTTGTGCAACATTGACTTTAGCCCACTTACCAATTTCTGCTGACGCAAAATCATATCATGTGTGTTTATCTAGGTTATAAAGTGCAAGAAACTATTTTACGCAAACTAAATAATTACGTATAACGTTAGTCGTAATAAGGTACTTACGTCTTTTTGTTATTTTGATTTTTAAGGTAAATTGTATCTATTTAAGTAAACTAGGTATAAAATAACGAATTAATCATGTTTTGTCATTATATCAAGACTTCTAATGTTAAATATTGTTAAGAATTTTATTGTCCTACAATTACCATATGCTCATGCCGCCTGTGATACAGGTATATCCTAGTACAGGCATCTAACATTAGTAAATCTTTGTAAGTTATTTATTTATTTAAGGACTTTGGAAGACTTACAGTTAAATACAATAATGATAAATAACAGTACGATAATTTGACAGTCAATTACAGGTCTTCACGTCTAGAGCTTGTCTGGTAAAAAAGTACTGTGGAACAAATTATACACACTCTAAATATTGCCAAAAAATATATATGTATATAAAAATAAAAATTTGCTAGTAGATCACCACCTAAAATATGTAAAAACTAAAATAATTGTGGCAGGTTATTTCCCATCAAACTGTAGCTGCACTACATGAACTTACATCCGTTCTCCAAACTACCATCGGATTTCTGTAGGAACTATATCGCATACGAATATTACTGGGTCCATTGCTGTTTATTTGTAACATTAATTGTTACATGTCTTAATTCTTAATAATATAATAATAATGAAAAAAATATTTACAATACTAAAATTAAAGAATAAACTAATAATGAACGCATCCAATCGGACTTCTGGCCAGCTACAGTTTATCACCACGCACGATTAAACAAGCGACATATTAGGCACCCAGAAACCAGTTTCTTTGTTCTCGGCGCGGGGGCAAGGTCGATAGCGACAGAACACTTCCACGTCGCCACCGGCAGGACGATTCTGGTTGTCGAGGCGAACGCACGTCAGATTTTTTCACGGTCCCTAAGACGAATATAGATATATCGTAACCGCGATCAAGTTTTTGAAGGCGTCCCTACCGTTCCCTCGACATTTAATTTTAATTCAGAAATATACTGAGTAATACTCGACGTTCAAACTTATTCTGTGTGTGTGAATTAAACCCCGATTGGGTAAGTGTTCCACAATTATAATTAGCCAGTAGCTTAGCAAACCGTAACGGTTTCTTTCGCTTTGCCTACCTGGTGATCTTTTCATTTGTGTTTTTTTTTTGCTTATCTTTGATTCTATTAGACGCTCATTACTTGTTTCTCTTTGTAGTTCTACCCCACATTTTCAGAATTATATCATTCTTGCATATTAAAATTTAGTTTCCGTTGTAAATTTCAAATGTTTAAATTAACGGCTAAGTAACCGAAATTATTGTCATCTCCGTATCTGATAGTGAACATCCACAGCAACACATCTACATATTAGTGCTTCCCTATTCAACGTTGCTGTGGGTGCTCACCGTCTACGGCCAGCGTGTAATGCTTTCGCTTATTGCGCATTACAGGGTTTCACGTACACCTTAATTCCCTGCTTCCCCGTGGTGGACAGTAGCGGGACAACCTGCGAACCCTACACCAGCAGTTGGACCTGGCGATCGACGCGCGAGCACTCGTCTCCTGCAGCGGCCAGTGACGTCAGGGGAGTGCTAGACCAGTGAGGAGGTTAATCGCTGTATAGGCCCTAACCCAATTTTTATCGACCCTCATCTACCGAGCTAAATGTTCTCAATAAATGTTCCAATTTACTGCCTACCTACTTTTATTTAATATCCTCCTAGGAATACCTGTGCCTAGGTTAGGTAGGATAAAGTAGCGTGGCAGCACTTTAGTACCGGGACAATTATTTATATTAATGATATCGGTAATTGCTTTCAAAACAGTAATTTTTTGTTATAGTACGCCGATGACCTTAAAATTTTTAAGAAAATTTTATCGATTAACGATTGTTATCTTCTTCAAGACGATTTAAATAGATTATCAAATTACTGAACCAAAAATAATCTAAAATTAAGCATCGACAAATGTAAATACGTTAACTTTACCAAAAACAAAAACATAATTAACTACAATTATTGTCTCTGCGACGAACACCTTCTTAAAGAAATTGAAATTTGTGATCTGGATGTACTTTTGGATTGCAAGCTTCACCTTAATTTACACATTGAAAAGATAATAGCTAAAGCTTTCCAAGTGTACAATTTTGTTATGAGATCGTCATTAGATTTCAAACGCCCGGTCACATATCTACATCTTTTCAACTTCTTATTACGACCGCAAGTAGAGTATGCGTGTATGATATGGGACCCTTACTATGCTAAATATGATCAAGTGTTAGAAAAAAATCAGCGTAAGTTTTTGAAAACAATGCAGTTTAAATGTCACTTGGAGCGTCTGCCGTATGAGGAGTCGTTGCAGAAATTCAAGCTACTAACACTACATTCAAGGCGTCTGTTACTCCAAACCATGATGCTCCGTGGACTCATACACAATAAGTTTGATTGCCCTGAACTTGTGAATAATATATTTTATATCGTGCCCAGAATTGTAATAAGGCGAGAGGCGCGCGCTTGCCCACTCTTTGCTACGACCTCTTTTCGTACAAATGCGGGCCAACGGGCGCCTCTTCACAGATTACCCAAAATATATAACCAACATTTTGTTAAAATAGACATATTTACATTAGCTCATAATGTATTTAAAAAAGAATTATTTAATGCACTTAAAACCTAATAATTAAGTATAATAAAATAAGCCCTACCTTTCTTCCATACTGTATGTAAGTAAATTAATACCTTTAGTAATATGTGGAGACGTTGTTGATTGTACGTTAACCCAGTTTATTGTATACTTAGATATAAGACAAAAGGTACAATTGTTTATTTTCCCTAATAAAATAAAATAAATAAATACGAATATTCCAACTGCGATCCTATTGGTTGATTTAATGTTGTAAGTAGGCCACTACTTGTGCACCTAAGTTTAGGATAAGACATGTAACATTTTTGTAAAGCACACGCCACACTTCCTCGTTTACTTTTTAATATACTTTCGTCGTGCATCTGGAGTATTATTGCCTCACACTACCTAAGCGCTACAAAACCAAGATATTAAAAATTCAATAAAAAAAATAAAAAGAAAACAAAGTCTGAAGAATTCAATCTTTAAAGAAATTCATTGCCAAACATTTTTTGCCGAGGTCACACTCGTTTTAAAAAGATCAAAGTCGAACTGTATGCACACCTTATTAAAATACCTACTTACACGCACAACATACGAATTCTGTCTGTAGTTAGTAGTTGCAAATGGCACCCGTAATGGTGGATTGAACCGTTTGGATTTGCTTGGAACGCTGAAGTAGAAAGTTGACAAAATATCAGAACAATTTATGTCACCTCGAACCGTCTTCAACAAAAATATACAGTCAGAGATCTCGCGTCGATTACTCAATGGTAAGATATGATATTTTTTACAGAGATTGAGATAGTTAACTGACTGATACAGTCAGTTAACTATCTCAATCTCTGTAAAAAATATACCTTCTGGTGAAAGCATAAAAAATTTATAAATATTTTTTGTACGCGCTCAATACTGTCAATATACTTGTGGTAGCATGGACTCCATATTTCAGATGCGTATTCCAAATGGCTTCAAACAAAAGTGCAGTATAGTATTTTTAACGTTTTAGTTTGCGTGAAGCACTTGGATAATCTCATTATGAAACCAAGGGATTTTGAGGCTTTAGCGACGATGGTTTCAACATGCGTAACTAAAATAAGTTTGGAATCGTGATGAACCCCTGAATACTACATCTAGGTAATATATGGCCTACAAGAGTATATGTTGTGGCCTCGGGAATACGTTACAACTGAGCATTTTTTGGGATTGAGATGATGCTTACTTTTTTGGCAGTATACTTCTAATGTTATTTAACTGTAACAGTAACTTTATTTGTAACGTTATTTCTAAGACTTTATGTAAATATTTTACCAATTTAATACTGAATAAAATATTATTATTTGATTTATTTATTTACTTATCTTATTTTATTACATTTTTAAATATTTTTTTAAATATTAAAATTAAGTATAAAAAAACATTTAAAATTATGGAACTGGGTCTGGAGGTAAAACCCTGTGGCGTTGGAGCTCGTACACGCTTCTCACGCTTTGGTTCTCATTTACCTGGCCTCAAGGAACTTTCTCCTCTTTCTTTCTCCCTTTTGGGATCTCCCATTTTTCTTGACGGGGTGCCGGAAGCAATTTCCTCCCATAAACAGCTTCTCTTCAGTGCTCGGGAACGTCTCAAGGATCTCTCCGCGCACGTTGCGATTTTGTTATTGCGCATGTGTTTTGCCTTACCCAAGGTTATGTATCTCTTGTGGACCGCTCCTACCTGGCTTTGTCCTGAGGAAGTATGTTCCTTTAACTGTGCTTTAAAATCAACGGTTGAGTCGATTCTGAATATGTCTTTTAATGATGCGCAGTGGAGGCAGGCGGCTCTTCCTATCCGGTACGGGGGTCTTGGGGTGCGATGCGTGCATTTTATCGGTCTGCCGGCTTTCCTGGCGTTGACACATGGGGTGGCTGACCTCGTCACTGTAATTCTATATTCCAATGGTGACGGTGCAAACATACCATTTATGTTGGATGCTGGGTCAGCTTGGTCTGTCCTCAGCATGGGTGCAGCAAGCCGTGACGCAACACATACTTAGCGCGCTTGGGACGACGTCACGTCCAAGCTGATCGAGGAACAGATGTTGGTGGGTTCCTCGGGGGCTGATTTAGCCAGACTCAGGGCTATATCGCAGCCGGAATCGGGCGTATGGTTGCACGCGCTTCCTACGCCTCACCTTGGCATGTTGCTTGATGACGACTCTTTGCGTGTGGCGGTGGCCCTCCGCCTGGGTTGCAAGGTGTGTGAACCCCACAGATGCACCTGCGGTTCCATGGTGGAGGCCGATGGCCATCACGCTTTGGGTTGTCGTCGTTGCTTGGGGAGGTTCCCGCGTCACCATGCGCTCAATGTTGTTGTTCGGAGGGCTTTTGTGTCGGCTGATGTCCCCTGCCTGTTGGAGCCTCCGGGTCTGTGCAGGACTGACGGCAAGAGGCTGGATGGGCTGACCCTGGTGTCTTGGAGGGACGGCAACTGCCTAATTTGGGATGCAACTTGCGTCAGCACTGTTGCTGCCAGCCACCTTGGTCGCACCGTCCACTCACCGTCAGCAGCAGCGAAAGACGCCGCTGAGAGGAAGAGGGTAAAGTACGCACCGTTGGTGGACCGTCATCATTTTGTGCCCATTGCCGTGGAGACCATGGGTGCTTGTGGCGCTGAGGCCAGGAACCTCATTACTGAGATAGGGCACAAGCTCCGTGACAAAATGGGAGACTCCCGCTCCGGCTCTCTCTTGGTGCAAAGGACTGAAGGGTCCCATGCAACGTGGCAATGCAGCAAGCGTTTTGGGCACTTTTGCGCCGAGTACAGTTAGGGGCGGGTTATTTGACTAGGCTGACGTGTTGTTCTTGTCCTTATGTATTTGATAAATATCTAGTTTATTGTATTTTTTTATTGTTTTTTATTGTAATTTTGCAAATAAAATAAAATTCTTTAAAATTATAAAAATATTATTATTATGTCGTTTATTCATTTACTTATCTTATTTTGTTACATTTTTAAATATTTTTTTTAAATATAAAAATTAGGTAAAAAAAACCTTAAAAAATATAAAAAAATAGTAATCCACCGATGTCGGGAGCAGGGTCCAAGCTACCGGTGGTCAGGGCTTCAGAGACAGGAACCTCCTCACAATGCGAGCCGTATCGAGGAATACTCCCTTTTGAATCAGGTCCTTGATCCAACCGCCTAACGAGAGCCTGGATAGATGTTGATCGAGGCTTTCGGCCATCAGGCCATTGGCCGATACGACAATCGGCACAATGACAGCCGAGCTCACATTCCACATGTCAACAACCTCGTGTGCTAAGTCGAGATATTTAATTTGTTTCTCTTTATCAGCTTTCACGAGGTTCTGGTGGACTCACCCGGACGGTGGCATGCCCGACACGTCAATCGTCTCGTCGTTCATAATATGTCTCCGGTAGTTATTCGTCAAGACAACTTCGTCCATAATTGCACAGAGGAAACCTTCAGTTTCCCCGAAAAGGTCCCCGAAACGTAGCTAGGATACGGTCGCTAAGAAGTCTACACCGGGCTCATGAAGAGCCCGATAGAAGCGCACGTGAAGCTCCTTGCTTTGCCATATCTCCATGCGGTCATCGGTAGTAAGTATTACAGGTTTGCGCCAGTTCTCTTTAGCCATGGAGAGCGGGGTGAGCCCCTTGTCCACTGCAACCACATCACGGTGCATACCCACTTCGGCTTTTAAAAAATATTCTCTGAGATTGCACACCTCTCGGTTGTGGAGGGCATTTCCGCGGGATGTACAATCTCATTACTGATGATCGTGGGTGATGTATCCGGTTTGCGGTCAGTAGTGTACGGACTCGTATATCCAGGGCATCGAGTTCGGTCTGAGTCCATTTGAGTATGCCGAAAGAGTACATCAAGACCGGCATGACCCAACTGTTGAAGGTGCGCACTTTGTTTCCGCCTGAAAGAAGGCTAATTAACACCTTCTTCAAGCGACCAAAGAAACGCTCCCTCAACGCTTGCTTCATGTCAACAACGTTGCTGCCTAACGCATCCGACATACCCAAATACTTAAAACATTCGGATGAGGAGACGGATCTAAGGTGTATGGAATCCGAGAGTTGAATTCCCTCGGATTCAATAATCTCCCCTCGCTTTACATGCATGACTGCACATTTGTCCACACCAAATTCCATCCTGATGGCGCTACTGAAAGTTTCAGTTACCTTCAGTAGCTCCAGCAGTCGCAATTTGTTGGGAGCAAAGAGTTTTAAATCATCCATGTAGAGGAGGTGAGATATGACCTGACCACCTCTCTTCAACCTAGCCTAGACCTGAATCCGCCAGCAATGTGCTTAGAGGATTCAGGGCCAAGCAGAACCAAAGTGGACAACACTGTCGCCCTGAAATATTCCCCGTTTGATCCATACAGACAAGCTCATCAATCCCCTGGATCTGTCGACACCCCGGATATCACAGAACCTTCCTCCATTGCCCCATGCACGGTGCGTAAAGTTACATCGATCTTGTACAATTCCAGCACCCTCATGAGCCACGCATGTGGCACCGAGTCATAGGCCTTCTTATAGTCTATCCAGCATGTCGACAGATCCTTGCGGGATCGACGAACCTGTTGGCTAATGGTCATGTCGATGAGGAGTAGCTCCTTAGTACCGCGGGACTACCTGACTTATGAAGCAGGTGGGTAACGCCTGTTGTTAGAAACTGCGGTAGCGACCCAGACTCTAAGAATGACTGGAATTGAGATGCCAAACGACTGTGTGAATTAATTAGCCATTTTAACCAAAAGTTATGCAGTCCGTCCGGTCCCGGTGATTTCCAATTCGGTAATGGACGGACGGCTCTGGCTACGTCTAATGACGTAATTACAACTGGTTCCATTTCTGGTATAGTTCCACACACTCGCTCGATATCCTGCATCCAGCCACCTTCAGCGTGATAGACGGGCACCGACATCTGATCGGTGGCCGCTGCGCCAGAATGCATTCGTGGTGGCATCATCCGGGCGGCACACGTCCGTCACGTTTTGTTCAGGTCGCTCCCAAGCTCTATATACCCACCTCTTATCTCTCTGGAACATGCGATTCTGCGTTTACCGAACAACCCGCCGCTTATACCGCCGAATACGGCTCGCCCATGCACAAACTTTCTGCTTCAGGAAGTCGATGCGCTCTGTGACATTGGACATGTATTCCCGAGGGCTGATTCCAGTCCCCGAAAATGCCTGTTTACAAAGCGCATCACTCGTGGTCGTGTATTGCCCTCCCTGAAGCAGTATAGTTTGCCGATGAGTACCCTGGCCCCATCGATACGACGCTCGATCCTGTACTGCCAGGCTGGTACGGCTGGTTTTGGTCGAGTAGCTCCGTCACAATTTGGAAACTTGACGTTAGCTAAACGACATGCCGCCACAGCCGCGCAATACAGGATCGAGTGTGTATCAACGAGATCCTCGCTGCTCTCGAAGAAATTCTTGAGCTGCGAGTCCAAGGCACACACCAGCGCCAAGTTTTTTTTGTGCATAGGTAGCCGTGGTATTCGGGGTCTAAGTTCGGTTGGAGTGGACCTATACTCGCGAAACGCATCCTAAGTCGGACGTTGCACTGGCTACTTACTGTGTCAACCCTATCATCATTTTCTTCAACATGATTGGACCGCGGCGGGATGGCATCAATAGTTGACGCTTGTACCGCGGTTTGTGCCAGAGTCGAGACGATTTCTTTGTTCAGTACCTCTGAGCGCAGCCTATCAAGTGCGATGTCGTCCAATCTGTGATTGCGTTGGATAACCCGCACCTGATCCGACAGTCGTTGGGCCGAGACGTTGACGATTGGTTCCAGTTCCTGGAATAGAGACAGCAACCTACCACGGTACGCAGTGAGGTTAGTTCCCCCGTCTGTAGACCCGTAATATGCGCGCATGACGTTCTCGTTCATAGACTGAGTCCATCTCATGCGCTGCACACAACCACCGGCAGCGGGGACCCGGCTCGGGGCCGGATGGCCCCTAAGTCCCAAGCTCCTCGGTTGGCGGCCTCTCCCCTGCCGACGTGCAGGTGTTGGCGACGTCGGCGGTCACAGCACTCTCGATGCTGGATTCCGGCGGTGGCGGGGCGGGGCTGAGCGACGACTCCGGAGGTGGTAGGCGTGCACGTGCTGCTGATCTCGTCAACATCTTCATGATTTCATTTTTGTCGAAATTTTTTAACGTTTTCCGGTCCGGCAGTTTTTGATGCAAGTCTATGTTCTTCATTGTATTTATTTAAAATTAGGTATGTTTTAATAATATGGTTTCACGTATACCTAGTCTTGCCATAAATATTGTCACGAAGAAAAAGATTTTTTTTTATTGCAAATATTATTTATTACTTTTACAGTGTGTTAGTTTAATACACAAATATATAACAATTTAGAACATAAAAAGCTTATTCGCAGTGGTCTCCATTGGCTGCAATACAATCCTTTATACGTTGAGGCCAGTTATGAATAGAAGCATGCACTCTTTCCATGGGAAAATTCTTCACTGCCAATCGTATGGATTGTTTTAGGGACTCCAAATTATCATGGCGTTTAGAGCGAACCGTACTCTCTAAAACTGACCATAAATCATAATCCAGCGGATTAAGATCGGGACTAGACGACGGCCAGTCTTCAGCTCTGATGAAGTCCGAAACGTTCACTTCCAATCAAGACAGCGTGGACCGAGCTTTATGACCCGGCGCCGAGTCTTGTTGGAAGGACCATACTTGGTTATTGAACATGGTGTTGTTAAGGGGCTTAACTACCTTCTCAAGAATGGTATCTTGATACACTTGTGCCGATGTTTTGATACCTTTTTCACAAAAATATGGCTCAGTCACTCCTTCATAGCTAACACCCCACCAAACCATCACTGAAGTCGGATAATGCCCACGTTGCACTCTGTCGACTAATTGGGAAGCTTCCTTATAGCTTTGAGCATAAATACGGTCATTTTGTTTGTTAAAATGTTGCTCAATTGTAAAGATTTTCTCATCCGTAAACAAAATTTTTTGCCGTAAAAAAACGCCGGGGTTCGCGGGAACGTAAGATCCTTCCGCAACCCCCGACTGGTGCCGGCCCGCCACCGCGGGCCTCCTCGGGTCAGGGGGGGGAGTGAGGTGTTTGACTCCCCCCGCGACGTCTAAGAGGGGCGCGCGTGGAACACTACGCGCCGCCACCTCGGGTCCTGATGTGTGGGGGGCGACGGACGTCCCCAAGTCCGTCGCCCCTGGACCCATTTAAGGGGGCTGGAAGAGGGCGTTATCCGCCCTCCGCCGACGCCCGGTGCGCCTGCTGCGGGCCGGGTGAGAGGACGAGATCTCCCTCTCCCTTTCCGCAGCCTCCTTCTGCGAGACGACCGTTTCGCAGAAGGAAACCACCGCGTCCCAGGACTCTTCGCTGCCGACCATCTACTCGACCACGGCCGGCAGCGACAGGTCACTGCCTACTTCTGAGATGAGGGCACGGCGCGGCTCCTCGCCAGGCGGCACACTCTGCCAGCGTATGCCGCGCCGTGTACTCCCGACAGTCGACGCAGTGGTGACACCGGGCGTCCGGCTCCCTGTTTATGCGACACAGGTACTTCCCGAAGCAACCATGCCCCGAGAGCACCTGCGTCACCCGAAACGACAGGGAGCCGTGCCCCCTCCCGAGCCAGCGCTCGAGCACCGGCCGGACCGCCTCGATGGTGACGAGGCCAGCGGTAGGGCGTGTGAGCCTGTCCCGCCATTCCGCCACCAGGACCTCGCGAAGCTGAGACCGACGCAGCTCCATGTGTCGCTGCATCGGCCGCTCGCCATAGGCTGCAAGTCCTAAGTCATCTTTTAAAAAATACGCGACATGGTTCTGGATGCTATCTTCATCTCCCGAGATAAAATCTTTTACTTTCAGACAGGATTTCTTCGAATTCTTTCCCTTACTGCTTTGATCACCTTTTTCGTACGAACACTACGTGGACGGCCAGATCTTTTTCTGTCACAAACAGTGGAGGTCTCATTGTACCTATTAATAGCCCGATACACAAACATTTGACTAATACCAAGCGTTTGGAGAGTTTTAAAAATTGCATTTGGCTCCATACCAACTTTGTGTAATGCAATCACAGCGATTCGGTTCTCTTTATCACCCCAGTCCATTTTAATATCGCAAAATATTGTACAATGTATTGGCGCCAAAATTAGAAAACTCAATGAATAATCGTATAAAAATGACAGATTCCAAATGTAATATCTTTCTTATTTTTAATTGTAACAGTATTTATGGCCAGACTGTGTATATGAATATAAAAACTGCTTCTAAAAATTTTATATTAGAAAATTGTGAATAGACGACAAAATAGACGTTAACGTTATTATTATTATGTTAATGTGGGGCAACGTTTTTTAAAAAAAAAGAAAAAAATATATATATTGTAAATGCGAAAGTTTGTATTGATGGATGGATGTTTGTTACTCTTTCACGCAAAAACTACTGAACCAATTTGGATGAAATTTGGCACACAGATAGTTTATAACCAGGCTTAACACATAGGATAGGTAGATAGGACTTTTTATCCCGATATTCCTACGGGACCGAAACTTATGCGGGTGAAACCGCGGGGCGCAGCTAGTACCCACATAAATGTGAGTACTTGTATTTTTAGTTGGGAACATAGCCTGTCCTGAATATTCCGTTAAAAAGACTAACCAGGAATGTAACTGCTTTTTTGGGTAGCTCCTTGAGAACTCTAGGCGAGATTAAATCAAACCCAGGTGCTTTCTTTGGATTCAACGATCTGATCTCCATCGGGATTTCTTTGGGTGATGTTGGTCTAATAGGCAAACACAATTGAAAGTCCTGATTCAGTATATTCAACTTCTTGTTGATTGTATTTCTAGTAGCGTTTAGGATACTTTTGGGGCTGTCGTGGCGTTGTAGTTCGTCCACAATATTGCAATTTTTACGCCATAATAATAAAAAAGCTCCTCCGTCTCCTGAGCGTGTTCTCAGATCGGTGGGATTCCCCTCTGCTTCGTCACTGAGTAAGAATCCATACCAGCTGATATTTGTATTTGTATTTCTTATTACTAATACTAGTTATTAAGTTATTTTGTTAAAACTAATACTATGGACTATATACTATGTCTGAAATAAAGAATTTGAAATTATGCAAAAAATGAATAATGCCTAAAAACAAGAAAGTATAACGTGCGTCATAATTACACTACGTATACCATGGGCCTCGCAAGCAGCAGGCGCATCTTTTTCGCATCGTAGCGCAGAAGCATTCGACACGAGCTTCAGCAAACATCCCTGATGCGCTACAGAAGCATAACAGCCCCATCAACACCAGGAAAGCATTATTGAATGCGAAGGGTGCCGTAGGATGTTTGCGTGTAATCTACCCACAGGCTGCACGTGTATAATGAGGTGCAATATGCACGAAATAAAGTTCTTTTAAATACTCTAGAACAACGCGCAACGATCAAATTAGCTCTCATCGACACCGCCCTTCTTTCTCTTTTGATATCATTATCATCTTTGAGGTCGTTGGACCTGCTCCACGAGTGCGCATAAACTAATTAATTAGCATTCGAAAACACAGTTGGAGCTGCTGAAGATTAAAAAACTATCTTTTTATTGTATAAATTCATCTCTTAGTATTGTGTAATTGCATAGCACACGTGTGATCACTATGTACCTAAACTATAAAGCTATCATTTACTGGGTACGTCTTTCATTGACTTGAATGTGTGGCGGCTGAGAGTATGTCATGCTCACTCAAATGTCTCGCTGGTGGTGACGTGTGTTGGATCATTAGGTTCCCTCCAAAATGGTTGAGCTGAATGGTGCTGATCTATACATCATGTTCGTGAACGGGCGCCGTCAGTAGGGACTTGTTACCTCTTAGCCGCCACGGCTTATTTTAATTTAGTTTCATTTCTGAATGGTTTTTTTTTGTGCACGTCTTTCTACATCGTTCTCACATGTATAATTTCAACATGAATGATGTAACCAATATTTTCTAACAATTTTATGATTTAAAAGAGTGTCCGTGGAGTTTCTTCCCGTTCTTCTCCATAGGTTTTGGCTAGCTTCATCTTTCTGACTGACCGATCCCTTGACAATTCAAAAGTGCCTGTAATTGGTTTATTTGAAATAAATGCTGTAAAGTTTGAGTTTTGGTCAGCGGAAACACACATCCTTGGAAAGCGCAAACGGTTCCAAGTCTCCAGAGGCCTACTAAAGTAATGTGACAAGTGTTGCGAACACTGTTACATGCCCCGAGATATTCCCTGGACTACCCTCGTCCATGAGGTAAACGTACCCTGTCGCTTATTCCGGTACGGTCACAAGTCGTAACCACTCAGTTCTAGCCAACTCAAGGACTGGCTTTAGGGGTCGATGTGACGAAGTCTCGAGTGGCTTCGAGGTTGTACTATTTTATCTCGCACACATTGAGTTTGTACAGTAATAGGT
This sequence comes from Apamea monoglypha, assembly GCA_911387795.2. Classification (NCBI taxonomy): domain Eukaryota; kingdom Metazoa; phylum Arthropoda; class Insecta; order Lepidoptera; family Noctuidae; genus Apamea; species Apamea monoglypha. The sequence continues at coordinate 553,528 of OU426925.1, forward strand.
AACTGCTGCTTTTTAACAGTCGTTAGAATAAACCTTTGGCGGTTTATTGTTACTTCGCTACATGTGAACGTGAAAGTTCCTAAAGGTCCATTTTTAAATCGCGGCATGAACATTACAATGTACATCAAGCTTCATTGCACTGTGGTACACATGTATTTCTTCCATTCCCTCTAATTAGTAAGGTATATCACGGACAAATGAGTATTTGTCTTTGAATTTGAGCAAGTGCTCAAATTTGCCCTTCGCTTGGCTTGAGAATTAAACCCAGGACCACGCTCAGACCGCAGACGAAGGAGTTGTCAACGAGTTCTTTAAGCCGCTAGGGACTATTAAGACCTCGTCGGATAGGTATTCAATGTTTATTAAAAAAGCTGCGCTGCGATGCATACAAGGTGAGATTTTTACTATACGAGTAGGAATGTATGTGTGAAGTCCATATAATGATTAATTTGAGGGGCCCCTTAAGGCCGAAGCCTGCCGGGTCAGCGGGATTGTCCGAAAGGGTTACCGCTACCCCGGAACATAAAGGGCAAAGGAAGGAACATGGGTGGGTTTTAGTCAGTAAGAGTCTGACACTCCCTTCCGCTCCACCCAGAGCGGGACACCTGACCCCTTCATTTGATGATTTCCCAACCGAAAAAAAAAAAAATCCATATAATGATGTAAGCAAACATAACTCACGTCTTGGAGAGGACACTGCCGGCCAGCAGGCAGCACATCACGGTCAGCGTGTTCATGATGGAGACAGGAGCCGCTATGCCTCCTCACATACGAGTACTACTACTTATTGTGCGCCTCGAGTGGCCGAGGGGCTGTACAGTGTACACTTGTACACGGTACTGCGAATCCACTTGATGACGACAATCGCTTGCGCCCTCCACTCGAGAGCTCGTTGATAGATCACGTTGAGCCCTACATATGTGAACCACTTGGCCTGCTATATCGGGAGACTTCAGTCTTGTGACTTATTGAAGTTTCCTTATACAGATAATCGCATGTTCGTGGTTTTGATTTGAACAACGCCTTTATTTCGTAGCAAACAGAGTGATTTTCGAAGTTCAACTGTTACTGACGTGCAGTTGACCGTACCTTTACGTTACTGCTATATAGATACATGTGTCGTGTCGCAGTGAGATACAATCTCTAGTGACGCAGTTAGCCTATAAACATAAATTGCGGTCAATTTAGACGTAAAAGTACTATTAATATAAGGATACCCTTACATAAATTCCCAGAAAGCTGAAAATTTGCATGGGCGTTAGGGACACCATTGTAATGAAATTGTGAAAAGTCCCCATCGATCCCATGTCTGCAAAAATTTTATTCATGGTCAATGTTAGCAAAAATGGGTTTTTTGAATTTTTCAGCGAAACGGTTACTTTTATGATAAAAATATTTCAGACAAAAATTGTAGATCATGCAATTATCTACAAAAATTGTCCTTACACTTTTTTTCATAACATTAACCATTTCTGAGAAAAAGCGATTATAAAATTTACTTTAGTTGTATTCTCCATAATATGCACACGTTTCCACGCCACTTACGAGTATGAGGTAGTGTACCTAGCGCGTTTTTTCGAGTCAAGATTTTACAAAATTGGATATATCTGTTGTTGGTGACCAGCGCTGTGTTCTGTTATCCTGGTAGTTGGTTTGACACGCAGACATTCCAAGTTGGGATTGAATATGAAAGTAAGTAGAAAATTTACCATACTTACCGACAGAATAATGCAAAAGTAACTCTGTCTGTTTGTTACCTACAGAATAATGCAAAAGTAGATAACTCAGTCTGTTTGTTACCTACAGAATAATGCAAAAGTAACTCTGTCTGTTTGTTAACTACAGAATAATGCAAAAGTAACTCAGTCTGTTTGTTACCTACAGAATAATGCAAAAGTAACTCTGTCTGTTTGTTACCTACAGAATAATGCAAAAGTAACTCAGTCTGTTTGTTACCTACAAAATAATGCAAAAGTAACTCTGTCTGTTTGTTAACTACAGAATAATGCAAAAGTAACTCAGTCTGTTTGTTACCTACAGAATAATGCAAAAGTAACTCAGTCTGTTTGTTAACTACATAATAATGCAAAAGTAACTCAGTCTGTTTGTTAACTACATAATAATGCAAAAGTAACTCTGTCTGTTTGTTACCTTTTCACGCCTAAACCCAGTGGTTTAGGTGTGAAAAGGTAATAAACAGACAGAGTTACTTTCATAACGATTATTTCAGTAACTAAACATTATGAAAGTCAGATGACCTGATGCCTGTGACCTGGAGAAGGATATAGGCTACTTTCATCCTGGATATTAGGATTAATAACAAACACACTGGCTCCTGGAATACAAGTGCGTGAGAGTGTGTGTGTTTTGTTTTTATAAATAAATAAGTGTTGTTACCTAGCGCAGGAGTCAGGGCTTCACTTTGTTTTTACACATTGTTTATGCTAATAAATTATTTATAATTATTATTTATTAACAAATGACGAAAAACAAATTACCTACACGCTGAAGATGTCACTAATATACCCGTAACTTCCTACCCGTTTGCAATTGCGTTGTAAATTGATCTATCTTGAATGTATGTCGGGTAATCTCGGTGCAAGATGTCCGCCCGTTTCTCGGGAATGCTCCAGGCGTATGAAGGCTTAAATACACTTATCTATAAAGTAAATACCATGGGAAGTTCTTTTGCGCAAGTAGACTTGCATAGTGTAAACGTTTACAGCAGCTTGACTTGCTACAAGTTTTACAAGAACGATACTCAATACTCAATATCTTTATTGCTTTACCATAATGTGTACTTGGGTGGTATACATATAATTTAGATCATTATGGACCCTGTAGGGCACAGCAAAAGGATAGAAGAGAGGAAGCCCTGTTTTAGGAGATAACTAAGTTGCTATTGTGGGAGCAAGTTTTAGTTCACATAATAAATATAATCAAAGTCAGGAAATTGGGAGTTGAATCCTAACATTTTGCCTATCTATATAGTTTATGTATTGTTGTTTCCTGCTAAATATACCTAAGTATTTTTATTATATATTATAATTCTGTTTATTTATTTATATCCATTGTTATTCTTTGGATAATTCTTATAGCTAAATTATTAGATTTAGTATTATTGCTTTTTTATTTAATTATTATTTTTAAATTATATTATTTATTCATTATTACCGTGTCATTAATATATTTTAAACATTTCTATAAATTGCGTGGTTAATTATTATTAATTGTAATACTTTTATTGTTCCTATTATTTATGTTTATCATTTAAATATTCATCTAAGGAGTAGTAGCATTTGGTAATAAGTAATTTTTTAAGTTTTCTTATAAATATATTCAATTTTTCTTCTTTCTTTATTGTGTCAGGGAGTTTATTGTAAATTTTTATAGACATTACGTAGGGACTTGTAGAATGCATTTTTAGCTTGGATGTTGGTATGTTTAGTTTAGATCGGTGTCTAAGTGTGTACTGTGATTGGATATCTTCACGTTTTGTGTGGAACTCCTGATGCTTACGGACAAATTTACATATTTCTAGAATGTATATACTGGGGAGGGTTAAAAGGTTTAGTCCACTCTCGGCCCCTCGACCCCCAATCAATAATGTTTCCACTGGACTCCTAACTATAGTTCATTCTCGACCCTTGGGGGTCGAGAGTGGATTTTCATACAAAGGACAGGCATACGTCGTCCACTTTCAACCCCTAGTTTGGTTAGTACCTAAAATTAATATTTTGGTACAGTAGGGTACAGAAGCGTATAAAGCTAAAGTAAAATCCAACCTTTGTTCAAAGGCATACTATTATATTAAAGACTGCTTAGACAAAGACATTTATTTACTTATTTATTTAATCACTTACAACTATTATTACAGGTACAACCCAATGCAATAGTGAAGCAAACCTAATAATATCAGCTTACTTTCTAAAACTTATTACATACGTATAATGTTATCCTTGTGATTTCACTCAGTGCACAGGCAAAAATGTCCATCTCCTCTGCTACAAGGTTAAGAGTGCGAAGCGCCCGCGTCAGGGGCGCCTCATTCAATAGATTAGTGCGGCCACGAAGTACAGCCAGCAGCTGAGGCCGCCGTCGCCGCCACACATATCTGTCGGGCACACTCAAATACACCAACTCTAATATGTTGGCGTTATGTATCTTGCCTCTAATTAACTTAAATAAATATGAGATAAGCGCGAACTCACGCCTAACTCTCAGCTCGTTGTATCCAACCATGCTTAATATAAACAGGGTTGGATACATGAGCGGGTAAAAAGGTCCATAGAGCCTCAAATATAAAAATCTAACAAATTTATTTTGTATTCGCTCCAACATGAGACTATATTTAGTCTCATGTGGGGCCCAGATGACTGCGTTGCATTCTAATTGGCTTCTCACCAAAGTGTTTTATAAAGCGATAATCGCCGTAATATTTGTGAAACCACGGACAGTACGTAACATAAACCCTAAATTTCTGTAGGCCTTTTTACAGCACTTGACTTTATGATCACAAAACGCTAGCCCCGCATTAAGACTAACTCCTAAATCCCTAACCTCTGTGACCCTGATCATCGGCATCCCATCAATGTTGTAATCATGTACAATAGGACTACGTGCACGCGAGAAAGTGATGGTGACACACTTTTGGGCATTGAATTGCAGAAGGTTTTCCTTACTCCAAGTAACTACGCTATCTATGGCCTTCTGTAAGCGTTCACAGTCATCATCACACCTCACTGCCAGGGATAACTTAAGATCGTCTGCAAATAACAAACAATTTGCATCCTTATCGACTTTGGGCAAATCATTTACCATAATTATAAATTGCAAAGGTCCGAGGTTACTCCCTTGGCTTAGGTATTCGTCGGACATGGTAGGTACAAATATGGTTGGTACATATGAATAAGTTCGACACATCCGCCGCTACTAGCGGCATACGAATATTTACAATGTGAACCTAATGTACACGTGGGTATAAAACCTAACTTATATACTACTTATACTCTAGTAAACAATACAAAACACTTATACTATGGACATTTGTACTCTAACATACAATATAAAATAAAATAAAAACACAACAATAACAACATTTCTATTATACAACTAAATACTTACTTACTTACTTACTTAATCAAAAAATTCTTTTAATGTGTAAAAATTATTTTGGAGAAGCCAATTTTTTAGACTTTTTTTGTAAAAATTAAATGGTAGCTCTCTTATTTGGAATATGGTTATATATTTTAATGGACATAAGGTAGCTGTTTCTGTAGTGGAGAGTACTATTACAAAATTGTTTTTTTTAACTTGGTGGGTCCCTTTTTGTAAATCCATTGTTTTCGGCTACTGTGGAGAAGAATTGAGAGTTTTTTGTATGTGTGATGAGTTAGACCATAGGAGTAACCCGTACCTCAATACAGACGATACGTAGCCGTGATAGGCGTTTAGTGCAGCTTCTTCATTCGCTATTTTTCTCTTAATGCGTATACAAATCTGTTTATTTTTTTACATACATTTTCAATGTGTATTCCCCAATTACAATTTTCATCTAGTGTTAGACCTAAAAATTGTATAGTGTTTTCTTTATTAATTATTTGGTTATTATGACTTAAAATATTTTTTTTCTGTTCTGTTTTTCTTGTCATAAATGTCTTGTATCTTGTTCATCGCACAGAAAAAATGCATCCGCGCCTTAGAGAGAATACGCCCATGGGAATCACGCAAACCCTTTTTCAAAAAGTTTAAGGTACTAACCTTACCTAGTCTGTACTCGTACATCTTTGAATGCGCGAAATTTATTAAAATGCACATGGAACTATTTAAGAAAGCTCATGAACTGTATCCAAAAAGTTCTAGACACAAAAATACAATAGTTTTGCCCATAATTCTTAGGACAGCACTATATAGTAAGAATAGTTATGCAATGTGCGGTCGCGTATTTAATGCTATACCTAACAGTATCAAAATATTACCAGCCAATAAAATAAGGTGTCTTAAAGCATGGTTGAGGGAAAAGAATTTCTACTCGGTAAACGACATATTTAATAAGACATTGAACAATAAATCATAATTATAATAATTTAATTACCATATGAATTTTTTAATAATAATAATATTGACATACAATTGTAATTTTAATTTTAATAACTTTAATACAATTATAACTAAGTCTTTTTATTTTTTCATCGATTTCTTATATTATTTTAATTAACTATGAACATAAAATTTTAATAATAAATATTTGCATGTCACAGTCATATGACTAAGTGTTAAGGATCCATAACAATAAAATTATAATACATATATGTTAAGACCGATATTGTACTTACCAACACTTATCGCAAATAAATTGATTTGATTTGATTCGATTTGTACATAAATGGTAAATAAATAAATAAAATAAATAAGTAATTTATCGTTTTGAATCAGTGAAGATGACGTACCCGGTGAATTAGTAGAAAACGCCATTGTGTGGGTCACACCGGTCATACCAGCCGGCTATTTTATTTTTAGCGGATAGCGCAGTTTCGAAAAAAAAACATTTATTTTCCTCATAGGGTCCTGGGCCCTTAACCTGATGGATTATTGGTAGGAAAATAACAATATATTAAAAGATGTGATGTTTTTTATCATCGTAACTGTACTTTGGGGGTCGAGAGGAAACCAAAACTTGGCTGGAAAAATAAAATCCACTCTCGACTCCCAAGGGTCGAGAATGAACTATAGTTAGGGGTCCAGTGGAAACATTATTGATTGGGGGTCGAGGGGCCGAGAGTGGACTAAACCGTTTAAATGTTATATTTTAGAAAATAGGGTTTGCAGCTGTCGGTTTGATCAATGTTAGCCAAGATTCGAATTAATTTCTTTTGTAGGGTAAAGAGTGTTAGTACATCTGTACTATTTCCCCAGAGAGTTACGCCGTAGCTAAGCCATGCATTGGCATACGCATAGTAGGTGGTGAGGGCAGTTTGTAAATTAGTTGTCTTTTTGATTTCGCGGAGAGCATATGAGAATTTTGAAATTTTTGAACGGGTTTTTTGTATTTGTGTTTTCCAGTTAATGTGTTTATCTATTATAAGTCCGAGTAGTGTAAATTCGTCAACAGTTTCTAATTTTGAGCCGATAAAGGTGAAGTTAAAGTGTAAAGGAGCTTTTTGATAAGGGTGGAAAGTCATTAATTTCGTTTATGTATAATTAATTTCTAAATTATGTGAGGTCATCCAGTTACATGTTCTTGTGAGTATGGAGCTGAGTTTTTCTTCTATGCTTTTTTTTTTTTTTTTTGGGATGGGAAATCATCAAATGACCCCTCCCGCTCTGGGTGGAGCGGAAGGGAGTGTCAGACTCTTACTGACTAAAACCCACCCATGTTCCTTCCTTCGCCCTTTGTGTTCCGGGGTAGCGGTAACCCTTTCGGACAATCCCGCTGCCCCGGCAGGCTGCGGCCCTGAGGGGCCCCTCGTTATGCTGACATCTCTTTGAGGCGCGCGTGGAACACTTACGCGCCGTCCGGCACGGGCCTGGTCCTGATCGGGCGGTGAGCTACCCATTGCTCTCCGCCCGCAGGCCCGCGCCTACGGTGGCCGGTAGTCGTCTCTCGACTCCCGACGCCCGGGGCGTCTCCCGCGGCGGCTTGGACGGGAGGCTCTCTCCCTCATCCGTCCCGCCACCTCCTTCGCTAGCATGACTGCTTCGCAGAAGGAGGCGACTGCCTCCCACTCCCTCTCGCTCCGGACCATGGCTTGCACCAGGGCCGGGCGCGAGAGGCCGCCGCCGCTGCCGATCGCCTCTACGAGGACACGGCGGTGCTCCGCCCAAGCGGGGCAGACCTCCACCGTGTGCTCCACCGTGTCCTCTGGGCGATCCTGGCAATGGTGACACCCGGGCGTTTCCTCCCGCCTGATGATGTGCAGGAACCTCCCGAAACTTCCGTGTCCGGTGAGGACCTGCGTCAGGCGGTAGGTGAGGGCGCCGTGGCGCCTCTCTAGCCACTCCTCAAAGAGGGGTCTTATCGCCGCTATCGCGGCGTGACTTTCCCCCCGGCGTAGTGCCTCCGCGCGCCACTCAAACAGGCGCGCGAGGACTATCGCCTCCAGATCCCATGGCGGCAGTCCGGCAAGGAGGCTTGCCGCCTCGCGCGAGATCGTGCGGTAGCCCCGGATTAGCCTTACGGCTACCACCTTCTGGGGCGCGTTCAGGTAGTGGGCGGCTCGCCGCCGCAGTGAACGCGCCCACACCGGGGCCCCGTATAGGGCCATGGACCGCACGACCCCCGCGTAAAGCCTCCAGCAGGAGGCGTTTGGCCCCCTCAGGTTGGGCAAGAGCCGCTTGAAGGCGGCCCCAGCCCGTTCCAGTTTGGGGGCCAAACGTCGGAAGTGCTCGACGAAGTTCCACCGGCTGTCGAGGACGAGACCCAGGTACTTCATCGTCGTCTCGATGCCGATGTGAACCCCTCCTGCCGTTAGTTGGGATCCCGGTGGTGGCGCGTTCCGGGGCCCATGAAACGTCATGGCCTCGGACTTGTGCAATGCCACCTCGAGACCCAACTGCCGGATCCTCTCCACGACTATCGCAACCCCGCATCTCATCGCGTCGGCCGCCGCCTGATGCGACCTCCCCTGCGCCAGGACCAGCGTGTCGTCAGCGTAGCAAACCACGCTGACGCCATCAGGGAGGTCGGCCCGCAGCACCCAGTCGTAGCCGATGTCCCACAGGAACGGCCCCACAACCGATCCCTGCGGGACACCGCACGACATCTCTCGCCGGTTCCACTCCCCATCGCGACCGGGGTAGCTGACGGCTCTGTCCGTCAGATACGCCTCGACTATTCGACGAAGGTAGGGCGGCACTCGGTGATACCGGAGTGCCTCCACAATGCAGCTCCAGGGCAGGGTGTTGAACGCGTTGGCGATGTCGAGTGACACCGCCACGACGACCCCACCCCGGGACACCGCGTCCCCCGTCGTGAGGGCTCTCACGCGCATGATGGCGTCCACCGTCGAGCGCCCCTTGCGGAAGCCAAACTGGCTGTCCGCAAGATCCGGCCCCGTCCTCACCAAGTGCCTGACGAGGCGGTTTACAATTACACTCTCAAAGAGCTTGCCCACCTCGTCGAGCAGCACGATGGGCCGGTATGCGGACGGAGAGTCCGCTGGGTTTTCTTCTATGCTTGTGTTGTTTTGACATGAAAAGGTATGTCGATCTTGCGTAGAGACCTGCATTTTTTTTATATTTTTTATTTATTCATCTTTATGTTTTATATTGTTTTTTATGTAATATTATGGTTTTTTATTATCTGCAATAAATAAATTGAATTGAATTGAATTGAATTATCCTGCAGTTACAATAATTTTCATACAAAGTCTCACAAAAACCTGCCCAACATAAATGGGACTGGGCAGGACATTTCTGCCATAAGCCCCTGTCGGACAAACTGTGGGCCCAAATAGCACAGAACTGGTGCCCTGAGACAGTGAGTAGGGGCCGCGGTAGACCACGTAGGCGATGGCGGGACGACCTGGATAGATTTCGTCAAAACTGGAAGGAGGACGTGCAAGCTCGCGAAAGATGGAAGGAGTGGAGGAAGCAGCTCTTCGTCCCTTTGTTCTAGGGTTCGCCGGTATTCTTCCAATTCTGCTAAGTCAAAGGCCAGAACCCAGGCTTTACCAGGTAAGTCGTCGGGTCCTGGGGCGGTATTTTTGGCATTCAGCCTACGTACCGCCACTCTCAGCTCTACCTCGGTCACCTCCAGAGCATCGTCGTCGTCGTCGGTGGTGTGGTCCGCATCTGGCACCGCAGGAGGCGGAGCCATGGGCGGGGGAGTATGTTCCCCTCGCAAAGGAAACAGAGCGCTCACCACGTCCTCCACGAGCTGGGGCCGGAGACTCTGCGTCAGCGGGGGAGCCCATGGGCGGAGTTTCTCCCGCACCATCTTGTAGGGGCATCCCCACGGGTCTCTGTTCAGAATCCCCAGCGACTCCAAGCGGGCCAAGCCCTTGGCCCGCAGGATCTCCGCTCGGAGGGCGGTCTTCGCCGCTCTGTACTCCTCGTACAGCTCCGCCTGCATGACTTCCGTATCCGGAGGGCGGATGCGCAGCCTGCGGTGCCAGGAGCCTGCGGTGCCTGGCAGAGATGGCTGAGTTGGTGTTCCAGGTTTGGTATAAATTTCTCAGACACCTCAGCTAGTGAATTGGCTCGATATTTAGCGGATTTGTACCTAAAAGTAAAATTATCTTATCGTACTATTTTACTTCATAAATCGGTTGTGTTGTATACAAATAGTGAAGTCCGATTAAGTTCAAGCATTTTGGTTAAACAGATGATTAAAGCCATAGCGTTGCAACAGCCTAAAAAGTGTCCACCGCCTGTTTGGGAACCTCAGTCTCTAGAAGGTTGGTTAGGCAGTAGACCTCTTCAAAATCAAAGTCCATTCAAAACAAGAGTTTGTGCAGTTTTAGGTGCTGTTATTATGTTCAGGGCGTAGGATACACGATTTAACAATACTACGTGTCTCACCAGACAGGTGTATAGTAGTATAGTAGGCGAGAATAGCATCATGTTTTGGCTGCATTTTGGTTCCAAAACTTATTCTAAAACTCACGTACAGTCAGGTTGGAAGTTGTTAGGGAATCTTGAAAATGGGGCGCTTGACCTGGTACTTTGGCTTAAAAAAGCTTATAGAAATTGGAAGACCGCGTCGTTTGCTTTGTTCTAGCGATAGATTGTTTATTACTGTATGTGGAAAAGCTAAGCCGGCTACTAGAACTATTTTGGCAGGTTGGGTTAAGTCTATTTTGAAGGAAGCCGGAATTGAGGCTACTCCAGGTAGTTTTCGTTCTGCAATGGCTTCACGAAGTTGGTTGGATAATGAACCTCTAAATGAAATAATGGCACGAGCTAATTGGAGATCTGGTAATAAGTACTTTCAAAAAACATTACAGGAAAGAAATGATTCTAGCGCAGGGAAGCTCCTTGATTCATCTTTTTCAGCCAATAAATTAATTACCTATGATTAAATAGAATAAATTATTTTGTGATATTGATGATCCTACAAGACGTTTGAATTATGAGAATAAGATGTTGTATCGATGAATAATAATAAGTTTTACATTATTATGGTAATTTTATACAAAATATTACATGATGATGGATTCGAGGTACGTATACATGTTCTGTTTACTCTGTCGAATGTCATGAATTGTCAGGGACTATTTTTTAGTAAATTTTCTTATAACATTTACAATTATTATTTTATAGCAATGCAATCGTTATTACATTGGTGTTTATTTTTGTTTTAATTATAATAATTTCTTGATCTAATTTAACTAGTCTTTTACAACCTATGGGCGTCCCGTTCACCAGGCGATAACAAACAAAGCCTCAAATAATGTTTATATGACCCCGAATGCGGCCAAAGGACACAATGGCGCCGATTCCCTTGTTCGCAAACTAAACTAAATTTAAGTTCAGTGCATCTTTTTCTTTCTATTTCATTAAGAAAAGGACAGAAAATAAATATTAGTTTAGTCCTGTCAAATTAGTCAGCGCATGACATAAATTGACGTATTTTTAGTAGCCATGTTTTTAATCTCGTCTAAATTGTCTATGGAGTGTCTTAATGACAAAAGTATATAAAGTCTATTATATACACAGTATATAAATATAGTAGGTATATATATTTATTTATTATAATAATAGAAAAATCTTCCGCGCTGGCTGCGCGAAAGATTTTGCTGTCCACTGCGCACCGACAAAACCGACTACAGTTTGCTAGGTCATACATTAATTTTGATTGGGAGAACAATGTGGTGATAGAAAACGAAGGTTTGCCGACTCATTATTAGTCAAATTTATTTTTATTAGTAGACGACAATGAACCTTATTTGTATGCAAATAATGTTCATATATGTTAATCGAATGTGAACCGCCGTAATCCTCTTTAAATTTTTAAACAACAACTCGTATTATTGAAAGTCTGGTGAAGTTTACACTGGGGTCACAGTAGCGAACAAATTAAAAATTCCAACAAATTTTTTTTTTAAATATTTTGATTTTTTAAATATTTTTGCCGTCGATAAAATTAAGCTTAGATTCCCTCATTTCAATATGTGCACATTATAAAGAATCACACTGTATTACGTATAGGTACCCACACAACAATAATGACAGTTACCAATGTATGCGCGATGTAGGCTAAACTAATTAAAATGTGCCCTGTGTACAAATACGTCATTTTTCTAACTCGCGGTGTTCATAATTTACGCGGATTGATGACATTGTCGGTATTGTCATTGGGTGATGTACATACATTGGTTGGATGTCGTTCTCTTGATTTCTATTGGGTTTGGTTGTTTTAAATACTTCGTTCCTTCTCCTCTTCGTAATCCTGGTTTACGATTGTTTTTAACTATCTCAAGTTGAGGTAATAATAATAATAAAGCTAAAGAGTTTGTTTGTTTGAACGCGCTAACATTTGATATGAATTTTTTTTTTTTTCATTTCATTGGTAGCCCAATTCTTGAGAAAGGCTATTTAACATCACGCTACAACTCTTCGCCGAGCAGAAAGAAAAAAAGTTCGAAAGAAGAAAGAACGCTAAGGAAAAAGAAGTAATAGCGCGGGCAGGCGACGTGTTGCGACGGCTCTGGGGGAGGGGGAACCAACAATTTCACGCGGACGAAGTCGCGGGCAGAAGCTAGTACATATAATATAATATTATTATTATTGAAGATATAGGTAAATACGTAAAGAAAACACTTAAAACAATTTCCTGATGTTTATTGTAAAATATTAAAGTTTTGGTAGCATCATCACAGTAATTGCTATTTACACGCTATTTAAACTTGAAAGTTTTTATTTTAAAGTTAATTATGTAACGTAACACACTAATTTTAACACTGAACTATGTAAAAGTATGAATCTCTTACAGCACGCCTGCGGGCGCCACAATGGCAGGCTCGCGCGGCGTGCTGGCCGCGCGCTGCTGTCGGGCGCTAGAGCCCGGCTGGCGCCGGCGGCTCCTCCTCTGTGAATTCGTCGCAGCGGTCTTCCAGCTCGTACTGAAACAATTTCAGACAATACAATAAGTACTCGCTTACAAACCAGCCGAACGATTCTGTAAAAATCTCACCGCGAAAAGTTAGGTGAAGTGAGCTTAGAGTGAGCTGTCAACAGTGTCATTCCTTAGCATTAGTTGGAATGACAGCTAACTCCACGCTCACTTCACATAAGTTTTCACGGTGAGATGGTTACAGAATCACATTGCTGGACCGGTAGGTCAGTTACATCCTATCACAGAATTTTTTTAGTTAAAAGAAAAAACCTGGCGAATGTGCGTGTGGGACCACGCACAATAATAGGTTCCTTAGTTGGGATGAATTAATACCAAAAACAAAATTAACACTGTAGTTGAAAAACATGTGATTCTATAAGAGTTCCGGTTTTTCTTTTGAGATACGGAACCATAAAATTGAATCCATTTATGGCGAAATTGGACTACCAATTGTATAATTATACATACACACACGCACACATGCACAAACACACACACACACGCACACAAATACACACGCATGCACAAAACACACACCTATTCATATACAAATACGTGCACTCCTCACACATCGAGAGCTGCTTAATTAATTAGCTATCATTTATTTAATTTCATTTCTTATTTAATTGTATTCTTATTCTATTCTTTGACTTCATTTTCATTGTTATGATAGCACTCAAGGGAGAGCGAGACAGCTCCGACACAAGTACTGACACAATGACACAATGTTTGAGAAGTAATAAATATTTTTGTATTTTTTTTTGTAACAAACAACTATTCTGTAACAATAACTCTTAAAATTGTTTGTGAATAAAATTCGTTTTAATTTAATTACCAGCAAGCTGACGTTTACCAATAATGGGGATCGTTTACACGTCCGGTCATATTACCAAGAATGGGGATCGTTTACACGTCCGGTCATATTACCAAGAATGGGGATCGTTTACACGTCCGGTCATATTACCAAGAATGGGGATCGTTTACACGTCCGGTTATATTTTAACAGTCTATAAATGCTTATGCACAAGTGCACACAGGCAGTTAGATCACCGTAGCATATAGTGTGCGTGATGTTACGAGTTCATTATAATAGATGTGTAGTAGTAGACTGGGCTAACTTCTCTACCTTTGTTTACAAATAAAGCATTCAGATTGTGGATGCAGAAAGGGGAGAACCGGGTGTCGTGGCGCAGCTTGGGAGAGGTCTATGTCCGGCAATGGACTGCGACAGTCAGCAGTCAGCGCCAGAGAGAGAGAGTGTTACCTCGTCGAGCTGCAGGCACTTGCCCCACTCGGCCAGCGTGATGCGGTGGTCGTCATCTTCGTCGCAGCGGTCCAGGAACGGCGCGATGCAGTGCTCCAGCGCCATCAGCGGCGCGCGGATCGGGAACAGCTCGTGGCGGGACACGAACCTGCACCATACCAACTTATTAGTTACTCGGTTATGTTATTTCGGTCAATTATTTCGCGATAAGATAAGATTATTAATAGTATTTGTTTACGCGTGAGGAAAACGGTGATAATATATTATGATGATTCATTTAACGGCTTTTGCATACGAACATTAGTGCTCCGGACCCTAAATGTATCAAAAACATATAGTAGAGCTATACCACTGAAACGTTTGTAAATTAGTCGAAGACCTGCTTCTACTAATTAGTAGAAGACCTGCTTCTACTAATTAGTAGAAGACCTGCTTCTACTAATTAGTAGAAGACCTGCTTCTACTAATTAGTAGAAGACCTGCTTCTACTAATTAGTAGAAGACCAGCTTCTAATAATTAGTAGAAGTCCTGCTTCTACTAATTAGTAGAAGACCTGCTTCTACTAATTAGTAGAAGACCTGCTTCTACTAATTAGTAGAAGACCTGCTTCTACTAATTAGTTGAAAACCTGCTTCTACTAATTAGTAGAAGACCTGCTTCTACTAATTAGTAGAAAACCTGCTTCTACTAATTAATAGAAGACCTGCTTCTACTAATTTACAAACGTTTCAGTGCTTGCTGAAATATAACAGAGCTAACTGACTCATTTTGTTCCGATATCATTTATCACAGTTAGCTACTTAATCCGGCTGGACCAAATCCGGATTGCAATCGTATCGCAGCATCTCACGTTCTGCCGCTCTCTGCTCACCGCTCCTACCGCGGCAACCACAATATTGTACGATATGGAGTGTTCACTACATAGTGGTGGTTTCATTCCCTGCAGGTTTCGGAGAATGTAGACCATCATACAACTTCGGGCACGCTCGGGAGGGTTAGGAAGTATTAATCAGGCGTGCTGGAGAGATCGTCAGGGATCGTACCTGTCATTGTCATGGGCGTCCAGATCGCACCACTTCCAGATGGCGGCGTTGGTCCAGCGGCGCGTGAGGTTGGACTCGGCCTCGCGCTCCATCTTCAGGTAGTGGGCCGTGAGCTCGCGGCGCTCCGCCAAGTCGCGCATGATGTTGAACAGCCAGTCGCGCATGCGTCGCGGGAAGTCCAACATCTCGTTATCGCTGCATTCCTGGTTTTATAACGTGAAACCACGTATTGGCTTTTCTTTTAGGAAGTAGAACATATTCGTCAAGCTACCAATATTCACTTTGTGTAGGTACTTAACCTAGCGACTCGTATAAGTTAGATGTAATAATATTTGCTGCGCCCTACCAGGGCCATGTACTCCTAAGTGTCAACCTAAATAGTCTGGAACTGTGTACATTGTGCAAATAAATATCTAAACATATTGCAAAATAGGTTGAACCGCTTTCTGATCGTCTGCAAGGACATACCTTCTGTATTTTGTATAAGGTTGTACAGTAACACCGGATCTCAAAGGAATCCTGGAATGAAATCCCCGGTTCGACATCTGTTGTTGTCTCTCTGTGTGTGTGTGTTGCTAGCGTCGATAGAACTAACCGGCATCTCGCGGCACGTGCCGTAGTACTCGATCTGCACGTGGTGGTACTGCGGGCCGCGGCACAGCTCGGAGCCGTCCAGGCACAGGCAGCGCTGCTGGTACACCTCGCAGTCCGACGACCAGGTCTCGTTGTGGTTGGTGCACACCTGCGGGACCACATGATCTAGTGACAACGTAATCGGCAAAAACAATCACGTTTGCGTTTTTGACTGCAAAATGACAAATACATAACATCCAATACCATCCGCATTGGATTGTATTAACTTATTTATATCAGTAGATATTATGATATCACCGACTTACACCGATGGTCACAATCTGACGGTGATCTAATTATTATTAATAATCAGAAGTGCAGACGTCACGCAGTGAACAATAATAAACTACAGGCATACCTACCTAAGATAACTAAATGCGTCATAGTTTTTGTGCAGAGCTTCATGACATTTGCTGTTAAATTAATTTAAAAAACCCGACAACGCGTGTCGGACCACGCACAATGAAGGGAATGAATTTATCCTAAGAAGTAGTTTGTAGTTGACAATCATGTTACATTACACCTGTAATGCATTGTAACTGCAAATGTAAGTTGGTCGACCGTTACTCGTAAAGAAAAGCCTAATTAGCTGTGATAGTTTTCCTTTTAACTTCGTTATATGTATATACTACTACCGTGAATTTATTCACCTATCCAAAATAATCATTTATCTGGCAGGGGGGGACACACCTGACTGTATTAAAGATTAGCACTTTAAAGCTTAATATTTCAGACACGGATCCCTTAATCGAATAATTTTTTTCACAAACCCGCAATATTTTTGAAAGACCCATCCAACAACACCTCACACTATGGGGTAGACGAGAAAAAAAAACATCCCCACTTTACGTCTTTGAGCTAAGCTGCGTACGGACAGATGGACGGACATAGGGAAACTACAGGGGTTCCTTGTTGGCTACAGAACCCGAAAAAGAAGCAAAATCGTTTATTTGCATAAAAGAGAGATGCTACATAATTATCTATACAATTCAGTTCGGACACCTTCCGCCAGTTAGTGATGGCTTGCAAATATTTAATAGATAGGTATATAGTAGGTATGTTAGGGCTGACTTTTCCAACGCCAAATAATTTTGTCCGAAGAACAATTTTGAATTTTTGACAGTCCTTCCATACAAAATCTGTCAGACGTCAATTTTATACCACCAATAAAAATTATCTGTTGATTGAAAAATCAGCCCTTAATTATATAGTAACATACAAGTAAGCACATGAAGCTTTCGACCAGTTAAGTGAAGCGTGCTTTAATAATTACAGTAGAGATAGGTACGCTTCATTTGTTTACAATTCATTTACGAGGAAAATTAATTGTAAAAAAAGAAAAATAAAACGTAGAAGACGGAGAGGTGTGCGTGTCGACTATTCTGCCAGCGTCATGTGGTGACGGCAACACAGCAAGGTTTGCCGCAGCCCTCGAACTTTGCACTCCGTGGTAGTTATGTAGTTATATGTTAGTAGCTAACTACTTACAATTTGATTTCATTTAAATTTAAAAAGAATGATGTTTTTTTTATAAGTTTAAGAGAAAAGTTAGCCAAGAGCGAATGGAAGTTAGTAGGAAGAGATTTAAATTTTGGAAAGCTTATGATATTTTTTGGAGGGATGATTAAATTGTCATCGAAAAAAATATAGTCATGACTGACACGCCCAGTTATTTAACATAATGACTTAAGTCTTGTTTATTGTCAGTTCAGTAGGTCTGGTTACATCTGTTCCAAGCCCTGGAAGCTCACCATACGACGGGAGTCGGTCTCGTAGGGGCACTCCTTGATGCAGTTGCAGACGGCGTCGCCGTGCTCGTCGATCTCACACACGCGGCCGGCGCTGCAGTGCACCCTCAGGCAGGGGTCTGCGAGCAATACCATCAGATAAACAAACTAATCATTTTATCGTTTATTTGTGAAAGGGGCACATTAGCATGTCAGCGGTTATACTTGCAGACAACAAGTACATCTTCCACAAAAGAACACGCTTATTTAAGTACTTCATAGCTTTGTGGAAGAAAGAAATATAAAATACATAAGTAATACTACTGTGAAGGTATCAGGCGCAAGACCAACGGCTTTACGTACTTTTCGAGACACGGCGGTTTCACACCACCGACTTCGGGGTGTTACTGAGAAATTAATTATGGAAAAACCCAGAAACACTTTACCTGTCCTGGGAATCGACCCCAGGACCCCCGCTCAACAGTCGTACTTGAAAACGCGAGACCAACGGGGCAGTTAAAATGCTGCAGTCCTACTTTAGTAGCTGCATGGTGTTAAGATAAACAGCGAGTGTTACCGTCGAGGATGTTGACTTCGTTGTCTCCGCCGGTCTCGTGGGACGACGCCTCGTTCATGAGCTCGTTGACGCGTGACCGCTCAGCATCCTGCAACAGGACCACGTCTCAAATCTACCTCTACTTTCAAGCAAGACGGATATTAAAAGACTTTTCGTGATTGTACTTTACTCGGTTTATTAGCGCGTGATGCGGAAGAATGAGGAACATGTCGGCGGAAAAGTTTTATGGATGTGAATATAAGAGTAGGGCAAATATACGATGTGCGATGGAAGGATTGTAATAAGATAAGTTATGATATGGCTAGACGAAGGATGACTATTGAGATGACCTTGTGAAGGCTGCAGGAATCCGCTGGATGCGGGAAGCACAGAACTGGTCGAAGTAGTGGTGCTTGGGGGAGGCCTATGTCCAGCAGTGGACGTCTTTCGGCTGAAATGATGATGATGATTGAGATGACGGCAAATAGAGATGGCGAGGAAGACGAAAACGTACTGCGCCGATTCAAAGCTAGTTGTACAAGTGAATCAGCATGATGAGTGTTACCTGGAAGCGCCTCTCATCGATTCTCTCCGCCATGCCGAGCTCCAAGTGTTCCGCCTCCGAGTCCTCGCGCAAGGGCGGCCCCGTGTCCGGCAGGCCGGGGCGCTCCGTCGTCGTCGTCCGCAGCCGCCGATGCCGCCTCCGGTGACGCTAGCAACAATACAACACGGGTTATGCGCTACTTATACTTAATTTACTCATACGTTTATTAAGTCTTACGCTATCTACGCTTACCTAAATAGTATTGCAGTACACCTGATATAAGAAGAAATTCAGTCCTTCCCTGCCTGCCGTATAGAATGGACGGAGACTAAAACGATTACGCTCAGGTTTGCATAACATTGTGTGCCTTGCCAACCTTGGTTACCCAGGATACCGAATTAGATAGTTTTTAACAGACTTAAAAAAAGGAGGAGGTTCTCAATTTGGATGTTTATATATCTTTATGTATGTTCGGGTATAACTCCGTCATTATAGACGGATTTGCAAAATTCTTTTTTTTAATGGATATGGTATGCCTCAGGGGTGGTGTCATATTTTTATTTATATAATTATTTTTGCTTGGGTAATTTTCGAGTTAGATTCAATATTACGATTTTTTCCTTTATATTGATAATGTTTTAATAACTTCCTGTCGCTGATATTTACATAGCAAGTAGTGTTATATGTATTTTTGTGGGGTAGGTACAACTAAAAAGTGAAAAAAAAAACGTGAAAAAAGGTTATTTTTCACTTCGAAGTGTTTTTTTTAAGTCGGTTATTTTTGTAAAAAAGTTTTTATCTTGCCAACTGTTGGCCGAACGAGACAAGGTCAAAATTAGTATCTAGTATTCTCGAAAAATATGCATTACCTTTTAATAAGAGTGGTACCTACCTAGCGTTATAATCGGGGACCCATCCCCTACCAGCTTTAACCCATTTTACCCCTCAACTCCGGCCAAACGATACTATGCATATCCAACCCCAAGTCAAAATCAAAATCAATCAATAATATTATAATAACTCACCTCTGCGTCGACTGTGCATAAGACTGCGACCACAAGGGCCAGCACTAGGAGACCCCTCATAGTGTAGCTTGTCTACCTGGAACAAGTACATTATGTTCAGTGTGTGTTAGGTAGACCCAGGGGAACAGGGGTTATGAAGGATTACAGAAAAACTTTCGGTAGTGAGTTATCGTTCACCCAGACCAGTGTTTTCTGTATAAAAAGATTATACACGGATGTGATGAGCCCACGCTGGCGGCGCGAGCGATAATGTTGTGTCGTTCACATTTTATGGGACGTTGTAAAATACTGTAATAAGAGAACACTGATAAATTCTCTGTTCCATTTTACAAATAGGTCAACGTTCCTACAGAAGTCGTGTAGGTAGCACAACCATAACAATAAGATAAGTTCCACTGCTAAAGCTTTTTTTAAGAACTAGTTGCTAATCTAAAGCATTACGTCATGTCCCTACTTGGGGGCCAAATGTTTATATCAAGGTCCGAAATGTCAAGTCTCCTGTAAAGTAGACTGTACTGTAGGCAAATAAATAAGTATTAGGCAAACAAAAGCTGTAATACTGAACGTGGCCAAGCGTTCGTAACGTTCATCAGCGTGCTATTTACGCACGAATCGAGTTTATTGCCGAAGTCCGGTGCACTCTACATCTGCGGGTGCACTAGACTATTTTAAGCCAACGTTTAAGAAAATCGGTAGGTAAGTAATACAACTGACCCGTCAACAATGAATAATTTATATCCCACGACTGCCCACGAGTTTACATTTGACAGCGAACTTGCTAGCTAATGGTTGAGCTGTAAGCCTTGATGTATGATTGGAAGTCATCGCAGGATGGTAGGTTTCACGGTGTCAATGGCATCGGTGTCGAGGGGCGAGGCCCGAGGGCAACGCACCCCAGAGCGCGGCCGGCGAGCGCGTGCGCGACTCGGAAGCAGCTGTGCTGCACACGGCGACCCGGCCTTATCGCGAGGAAATGTATGATGCCATTCATCACGTTGAATGAACCGTATTAGGGATGCTATGAACGTGATTGGCTTGTTGTAGGCGTGGAGGTTTGTACAGCTGCGGTACAAGATAAAGCGGAGAAGTTTCTGTCTCTATCTACTTGTAACGATAAGGAACTGAAGTAAGTAGTCTAGGGAACATATTCACGGCCGTCTTGAAGCTCGAGCCAAGCTGGATTAGTTATGTAGAAAAAGAGCCCGCGTTTGTATGAAAAAAATATACAAATCAAGTTTTGTCGTTGTGATCTGGGAAAGCATCCCAATGGTAGATTGTGTTTACCAAACCTTGGTCTCCCCCGCCCCACCACCGCCGCCCGCGTGGTGCTCTGTCCACAGTTAGTTACCAAACCTTGGTCTCCCCCGCCCCCCCACCGCCGCCCGCGTGGTCCACAGTTAGTTATTGCTGCTTATTGGTGCATCATGCTAGCATCCTTTCACACATACATACTTAATAAAATTATAATATTGCATTTTGGTTAAGTACGCTTAATCTCAGCTCAGAAATTATTATTCCGAATACAATTTGTGTAAGAATATTGTTTGTTTTTTCAAGCGATAACCTCTTATTGCTGCTAGTTATTTAAAAATATGATTCCATCAACAATGATATGTTATCTACGTAGCACAGTTATTTAATGTTAACGATCGCTCCAGCAGGCCGCGGCGCATGGTGGTCGCCTGGTGATGACCTCATCCTCACATCTGCACAATTCAACTCGTATACTTATTATGAGCCAGTTCTGAGAATTCAGCGTGCAATAGGTACTGTCGCAGTGTCTTGCGCTTGCTTTGCTTGATTTTATTGTGTCGAGGGCTGCCTCAGCTGCCTCGACGTGAACTGCTCAACAAGGGGGAAGAACGGGTTTTTTTTAGAAAGCATGTTTTGTTATCTTTTAACTGTTACCTATTTTCGACCCACGATCTGTAAGCTAAAGCACTTCTAAATGAAACAATAAGATTGGTAAAGATTGGTATAGAAAACCGCGTCGGCAACCCTAGCCCCTTTGTCGATGAAACACTGCGATAAGCGATTTCATAATATTACCTACTTATGTGTTGTATTGCAGTTATTGTTCGTACATTAACTTCATGTGGATACCTAACGCCAGAACTTGATCGCTGCAGCGTATGCACAAAATCAGCCAACCACTGAGTAAATGTGGAACATCCTTGAATATTTTATGTCTACGGCGAAATCTACAACACGATTATTGTTTTCTGGAGTGAATGAATATTTTAAGTTTCGTATTTACAGCGACGACATCGTCTGGGGGGGGTGTGTGACAGAGGCTACAGCACAGTGTACGAAAGAATGGGAAGTGAATTGGCGCAGACATCAAAGCTATCCTCGACAGGGAATGAGAAGACCGAATAACTTAAACGTATCTCTTAGCATCACTTCATGACAACAATCGTGATGTGAGGTGAGGTGAGCTTGAGTGCCAACTTCCCAGATCACCGAGGCGAGATCATTTAGTTTTTACTGCTTGTTTGAAATTCGGTATCTGTACCTCTGTACTGCGCATGACAACTGCCGTTGGTCTCCAAATAAGTATCAGGGAGCGGTCCTTGAAGTTTTATTGTTGTTACGTAAACACTAGCCTGTTATGAAAGACCTAGGGTTGGGGTGGAGTTGCTCGGGGCTCCATCGTTCTACGCGACCGACTCCGCACCAGAGCTCTCGAGCGCCATACATATGGAGGACGAACATAACGATAACATAACTTTTTGCAAAATTGTTTACATTTGCTTGTCATCGTTAAAAAACCCAGACTTCATAAACATAACATCCGACCTATCTTCTCCGAAGAGCGGCAATCGATACGTTGAATTACCGAGTGATGGGGAACGAGCCTATTGCCACTGATTGGCACTAATCTGGTAAATCAAGACTGTAGACAAATTATAGCCGATTTATTTATTGACTTTAATAAACACGGTTAAACTAATTACAGTAATTAAAGACATTAAATACATATGAAAACAAAAATATAAAAGTCTGATTAAAACATTTAACTAAAAATAAATAATTATCAACAGGCTGGCGTGCTGTCGTGGTTCAGGGCTACACCTCTGGTTGGAGTTCTGTCCCTTCAGGCGTACCTCAAGCCCCCATTCTACGTCCTCTGTTATTTATATTATTCATTGCAGATATCAAACAATGCTTTCGGCATTCGTATATTTTACTTTATGCTGATGACATGAAGATTCATAAAGTTGTGCGAGACATGACTTATGCATGTCAGTTGCAAGATGACCTGTATAGATTTGAAATATATTGCATCCGTAACAAACTCCAATTAAATATCTTTAAATGCTTCCCCCTAACGTTCTCACGTTGTACATCTTTGATAAATTTTAGTTACACCATGAACGATCAGATCATTAGCAGGCTAAATAGCATAAGAGATTTAGGGGTAATAGTAGACAGCAAGCTTCTGTTTGATCAACATGTAAATGGCATAGTTACAAAGGCGTCCAAAGCTTGGGGATTTATACTACGCTCCACGGCCTGTTTCCGATCTGTTAAACCAGTTAAAATCTTGTATTGTTCTTTAGTGCGCAGCCATTTAGAATACGCGTCTCAGGTTTGGAACCCGCAGTATCAAACTTATAAATCCCGTATTGAAGGCGTCCAAAAAAAATTTCTACGTTGTTTGGATTACAGGGCTCAGCAATACTCAGTTGACTACGAGCACCGCTGCAGACGGTACCACTTCCTTCCTCTAGAGATGAGGCGTTATATTGGAGACGTGAGTTTACTGTTGAGTATTGCAAATGGCCACATTGACTGTCCTGAACTCGTTGCTAATCTGTCACTACGCACGAATGTGATAGGATTACGTCAACGGCCAATAATAAATGTACCTTTCGCAATGACTAATTATAGGCGGAATTTTTTCTCAATAAGAAGTGCACTTAGTTTCAATAGGCTTCGTTGGGACCTTAATGTCGACATGTGTTGCACCAGTGTATCGACCTTATGACGGCTTTTGGTACAGTATTTTTTCTTGGATAGTTAGTTCTTAACTAATTATATTACTAGTACATATGTACTTTCTTTTTATCGACATTATCGTTATTAGCATTTTTTTTTAAATTACATTCTTTATGTCATTGGCTTTTTTAGTCTGTAAGCCTTCTTTAAAATAAAATAAATAAATAAATAAACACTTCCATGAATCCCTCACAGTAGGTACCTCCTGCGCTTCCAATAAAACCTTCGCCCATTCATCCGCAAACAGATCGTTTGTTGTATTAGAATCCAAGAGATCACTAAGTGTCGATGAAGAAAATCCAATAACACATTGTCCGACTTTGTTCTGATTCGGGTACTCCTGTGGTCCCTGAGCCAGGCTTGCTAGCCCCTGATATGAGGGGGGTATGATGGATAGCGTATATCCAGACGCAACACATCACACCACACAATGATACGAAAGGCGTAGGTAACAAATTGATTAGGCTGGTGCACATTTGCAGCCGTCTCGCGTGATGGATGGCACCAGCGGATGACGTCAAGCCTCACCCTAGGCACTGGCTGGCGTAGTCGTAACCCTGCCTGCAGCACAATTGCCTCAATTGAGCCCTGGCCCGCCTTCACACTGCACCCTGACAGTATGACGTATGTGTATCGACCTGCATCTATTATGCATTATTATTGCTGCCAATTTAGGTTTTTTTGTTTGCATTTTAAACACAAATCGGAAAACACCACCAAGAACAGAAATGACAATTTCTGTTTTCTCAAAGAAATCAGTCTTTCTTCAGACAACTGTCACATGTCAGTTTCGAAGACACAATTTACTGACCGACAGACATGCTGATACTGCTTCAGAATTAGTATCCACATGCTGAGGCTTGTAGTGCACTCATCAGTGTTACCAAACAATCAATGCATATTATAATACTTATGACATTGTCGTATCGCATCGCATGGTGAATGAGGAGAGCATTCTGGAATGGGTACAGCGGGTCGGCTGAATCTCAGCGCCTATTTGTTTCCATTGACCCAAATTCGGGCATGCGTCACACGTTGCCACGCCAACAGAACGCGCAGCTAACGAACGTTAGGAATGCAGCACAACGTGTTGTTTCACCTGAACAGAGCGACGTTACTAATTGCAACTTCAAGAGTTTTAGCCGACATGCTTGATAATAATATTGTTGCATACTGTCTGTTTCTGACGTTCAAATATTTTGCAAGAAGCATTACCTACCTAGCATTTTATCCAGGCGTTGCCGCGTTGTGTGTATAACTCCAGCTTCCTTATATGTGATAGAATAATTCTACCTGTGCCAATATTTAAGGCATAATAGTTGCAATCAAAGTTCTCAGTCTTAATTTAGCTGCCACAAAAACTTCGTTAATATGAGTCGTTTATTGTGTGTTAGCTGGAGTGACGTCACCTCAGCTTCCTCATTCAATACAGACAAACCAGTGAGGTTGGGGTTTTGGACTATAGTCAGAAAAATAAGGCAGGTAGTTTCAACACTGTTTAAGTATTATCGTTCAGTTTTTTCCTTCCTTGTGTAGCTATCATGCCTTATTTTTCTGACTATAGTCCAAAACCCCAACCTCACTGGTTTGTCTGTATTGAATGAGGAAGCTGAGGTGACGTCACTCCAGCTAACACACAATAAACGACTCATATTAACGAAGTTTTTGTGGCAGCTAAATTAAGACTGAGAACTTTGATTGCAACTATTATGCCTTAAATATTGGCATAGGTAGAATTATTCTATCCCATATGAGGAAGCTGGAGTTATACACACCTAGGCGTTGCTTCAATCAAAGAGCAATCAGTCTTTATAATTAAGAAATACAGTTGTGATTCCAATCAGCTATCAAGAAATACAGTTGTGATTCCAATCAGCTAGGATCAAGAAATACAGTTGTGATTCCAATCAGCTAGGATCAAGCACGCCAAAAATGTAGGCCACTCATTCACGGCTTCATTCCAAATAGTCAAGTCCTAACATTTCACGAAGCTTCCACATAGAGAATGCATCATGAATAGGCACCTACCTAAGCTCTGTATACAAGGCTGTTTTTTAGCCATAAACCAGTTCATACAGCACGTGCGTATTAGCATAGTCATTGTCTCATTGATGGGAGCTGGCACAGGATGGGCATGAATGGTGTGCTTCTACTGACTCTTTTAATCGTTTATTCGGTCATGGTACAAACCTACTGATTAGTGATGACTATAGCAGCCGCGCAGATGTGTGCAGGCGCACTTACAGTAAGTAGCTAGTCAAGTTTAATATTCTCCACTCTTTACAAACACTGTCTTTGTACTGCGTCTACGTATGTATAAGTAATCTTTTTATTATTCATGTAATTCCGCGAATGAATTAGCGGTAAACTCTTAATTTACCTAAACAATTTTAGGAAACTGATACAAGTTTCATTAGTAAACACACATAAAATTAGACCATTTCATCGTCGGTTGTTAAATACATATATATAAAACATTTAATCTATAAAACCCCAATTCGTGAATTTTATTTAATAATCGTTTTTAATTAAGATTAGGGTGTCATCATTATTTTTGAACCCACATTATCAGCCGCGATAGCCTCCAACCTTGCGTCGAAGTGTGTCGCTCGGGACAGGGGCGACAGGCGGCGTGATGTGTGTCGCTCGGGACAGGGGCGACAGGCGGCGTGATGTGTGTTTACGACTAGCTACGTGGAAATAACTTTAACTGAATTAACTACAGACTCCCTACTGACTAATTTCGTTTTATGAAATAGAAATTATGATAATGCCTGCTGTCGGCGACAGTGGGAGAGGGCGCTGCGTCAAGCAGAGGACTGCGGGAGCGGCTCTAGAAATCGAAAATAACACATATTCACGGGAATACGCCACGTGGGAAGTAAATTTCTGTGAAGTTGGCATATTAGTTCCCTGTTATCCTTTATAAAGTAGGATACCTAACTTTGGATCGCTCCGACAGTTACCTACACAGAACTGTAGAAATAAATCTTATAGATTTATTTCTACAGTGTTTCAGTGTGCACCTCATTAAACATGCTTTCTGAATAGATGTTCAGTTTGACATAATTATGTTAGTTTAGGTTTCGACTTCGTGAAACTATGTTGCGCACCAAACGAGGTTTTAACTAACCACCTACAATGCCCCTATGCAGGTACCTACTGATCATTCCTACAAAAGCTTCCCCTTATTCGAAAAGGCCACAATAAATAAAATTTGAATGTGGGTAATCCTATGTCTGATAGGTAATCGTAGCAAATAATAAAATAGTAAGTGGGTCAGCGCGCGATTCTGCGCCGGCGGCGGTTTCGCGAAGCATGGACGGAAGCTCAGCAGCAGTGTCCGCTGATAACGTGACCCTCGCGCGATAACAACTTCAAAACAACGCTTTTTGTGTCACTTATTACTGGTTTATTTAAATATTATTTAAATCGGAAAATATGTTTGATTATCCTCTTCTTTAAAGTTATTGCCCAATTCGAACCTCGATTAAGTTTGATCAATTGAACTGCACTTTCTGTTCAACACTTTTAGTTCTCACTAAATGTTTGTTAGAATCATTAATACAACTCTCTAAGTTAGAATAAAATTATTGGTCTCAGATGTAATGATTTCATGAAATAGTAGGTATCTACCTAAGTGACTTGGGCAATTTGAAAACAGAGGTCAGAGAGTTTTAATGATGATTTTAGCGCTGGACGGATGGCAAGGCACGCCAGCATTAACGACATCATCCGTCGGGCTCTTGTCTCCGCCGGGGTGCCAGCTGTTTTAGAACCCAATGGCTTGGCACGCGACGATGGAAAGAGGCCCGATGGAATGACCATAATGGGTTGGGTACGCCTTTGGTGTGGAATGCAACCTGTGTCGACACTCTCGCGCCATCCCATCTTCCTAGCACGGTGGGCTGTGCTGGGGCGGCTGCTGCAGGAGCAGAAAACCTCAAACGGCGCAAATATAACAACCTTATTGGGCGCTTATGTTTCAGTCGTTTGGGGTTGAAACACTAGGGCCTTGGGGTTCGAGTGCTCATCGAATGTTTCGGGACATCGCCAAGCGGTTGGTTGACTCTTCACGTGACCTATTTTTAGAGGCTGGCCTATTTTTAGCCCAAAGAATCAACATTGCCATTCAACGTGGTAATGCTGCCAGCCTTTTGGGCACTTATACCATTGACAGTGATGCGGACGAATTTTTTGATGCCAAATGAGCTCTTGCCTTTTTCTATATTTTTTTTTTTTATTATATACTTTTATATAATTGTATATATGTTTTAGTGTACAGTTTATTCTAATTCTTAATAAATGACAATCTTCTACAAAAATCTAAAAAAAAAAATATTACAAAATATTTTTTTTTTCTACCGTATTACAAATATTAAACAACACACTAAAATATTTCTTATTTTCTAATAACTCCTGAACGCGGCGGGGAACACTGACGTTCACTTTCACTGTCAATATTGTCATATAATTCTCACAATTCACTGACCAAAATCAAACGTTGATTTTAGTGATTATAGTTCGGTAACATTACAATGGCGTCGATTCCCTTGTTCACAAACTAAACTAAATTTAAGTTCAGTGCATCTTTTTCTTTCTATTTCAATAAGGGTTGATTTTTCAATCATATCTGAAGGCCAATTCTCGTAATTTATAACGTTCAAAATCTAGTCGCAGTCTCATCTCGGCGTCAAACAAAATGTCAAAAACTTGTCAAAATGAAGGGAAATTAGAGGAATTTTTGACAGATTGAGACTAAGATCCAGACTGTGAACGATCTTAAAATTACGAGAATTGCCCCTCTGATAACTTTATTCCAGGAATAATTTTGAAATTTTGACAGTTACAATACAAAGACTGTCAAACGCCAATTTTATTCCTCGAATAAAAGTTAGCTGGCGATGGAAAAATCAGCCCTAAGAAAAGGACAGAAGATAAATATTAGTTTAGTCCTGTCAAATTAAGACACTCCATAGACAGTTTAGACGTGATTTAAAAACATGGCTACTAAAAATACGTCAATTTACGTCAGGCGCTGACTAATTTGACAGGACCAAACTAATATTTATCTTCTGTCCTTTTCCTATGATGATGAAATAGAAAGAAAAAGATGCACTGTATTTAAATGTAATTTAGTTTGTGAACAAGGGAATCGGCGCCATTATAAATGTTACGGGCGCTAATAGTTTTTTTTTTTTACCATACAACCTGATACTGAGCTGCAAATTGCAAACATTTAAATCTCGCGGGCTGCCCACCAGGGCAGCCCGCGAGATTTAAATGTTTTGCAATTGCCTGCCATGTCTTTCGGTGGGCGAAAGCACCAGCTTTCGCCCACCAAAAGGCATGGCAGGCGCAGTTGTGCGATCGGTTACATGACAGTGCTAACGGGCTGCGAGTTCGATTCCTTACCGAACTAGTTTAGTAAACTCTGCCTACCAATATAACGATACCTGGGGAGGTAGGGCGTCAATGATGGCTCTTTGATAACGCGCTGTGTCTCACAATGTTATGTTATGCATAGCATTCCTTCGTCTGACAACAATAATGATGAATGGCGACTACTATTGATACACGCTTACGAAATATTTTCGCAACTTGTTTTTCTCTTCTTGTTTGTCAACAGGCGCTAGTGTGGTACTGCACATGTTTACATTAGGCGTATGTGGTTTATACGAGTACCTACATGGTCAGTAGCCGAATTAGTATCCGAATAGTAGTAGTTGTTTTACTGTCCGAGACTTTCGGAGACAATAATATCCTTGTATGAGCCTCACACAGTTACTATGACGTTGGCAGCTCGGTTTTATGCACATGTTGCTATAAAAATAATAACACCGGCCTAAACTGTGCCACTGCAGGGCAGTGGACTCTCCTCGTGCGGAGAAGGAACGATCACCGATTTACCAGCACGCTTGCTCGCTGCAATATTAAATACCCAGGTCCTCACAACAGCCTCACACAACCTCTCCTTAGTTACCCGCGCTAACCCTTGCTAATTCCTAAGTAGGAAACTTTTTTTTACTAGAATCTATTAGTCTAATTCGGCTAGTAGTGGGTATACTACTAGCCGAATTAGACTAATAGAATCTATTAAAATTATTGCATTTCAAGCCATTGGAAGCCCTAGTACCCTAGGGCTTCCAATACCCGGGAAAAATGTCTGGGAAATCGGTATTAGCTAATCCCGGTATTGGCTAATGCCGATTTCTTGGACATTTTTTGTCATTTTTCAATATATGTATTAAAATATCCAAAGTTAGTTACATTTTATACTACTTGCGCAGGTAAAGAATGGGATTAAAAAATTGTAGTCTTTTTATTTGCCTTTCGGTCTAGGCAAAAAGATACCAGTCAGCAAAGGAGATAAGTAACCAGGGTCGTCGGATATAGTTGAAGTTTAGTAAAAAACCGATGGATGTTTTCAAATGAAATTTAACTTGATAAGTGAGCTGTTTGTTATCTATTAATTTAATTAAATCTTATTCGAAAACGACGACCCTGGTTACTTATCTCCTTTGGTGACTGTACTGTACATAGAAGTACTATCCCGAAATTTCTAAGGTGAGAAGGAAGGTGGGGGAACAGCGGGGGATGCTTCCACGCGCTAAAAGTTTCATCCTACGAAAAAGTCACCCAATTCATTTTTAAAGTACACAAAATCTGAGCCATATCTCTATAGGTACTTCAAAAAGGTGACTTTCCGTAGGATGCACCTTTTAGAACTTATAAGTCAGAAACTGAAAGCATTCCGAAAAATTTGAGGTTTTTCGAGCACCACGCAGTTAGCACAGCCAATCTATCAAAATCACCCCGTGAAAACTTAGGTGAACTGAGCTTAAAGTGAGCTGCGAATAGTGTCAATCTCTAACATCAAGTCGAATGACAGCTCACTTAACCTAAGTTTTCACGGTGAGGTTTGTACAGAATAGTACTACTGCAGTGCGATTCTGTAACCATCTCACCGTGAAAACTTAGGTGAAATGAGCGTGGAGTGAGCTGTCATTCCAACTAATGCTAGAGATTGACACTATTGACAGCTGACTCTAAACTCACTTCACCTAACTTTTCACGGTGAGATTTTTACAGAATCCATCGGCAAGTCTTACGAAGCTGCAAACTTGGTACACTATTGGTATCTTTCCTAAATCATCAGTACAGTGTAACTTTTTTATTTTATATTTAGAAAACGGTATTTTATTGTTTTGTAGTGAAACTTATTAGTTATTTAATAATATAAAACAATTATGGAAAAAAAAGAGTCTAATACTTATCGGGATCCCGGTATTGGTAATTTTATATACGATATATTAATACCGGTATTGAAAAAAATCCGGTATTCGAAACCCCTAGTAGGTACGGGGCACCTACCTACTTATATCTAAATGTGGTCTTATATACGATATAATAATACCGGTATTGAAAAAAAACCGGTATTCGAAACCCCTAGTAGGTACGGGGCACCTACCTACTTATATCTAATGTGGTCTTGTTTTTTCTCTTTGTCTTTAATTTAAGTTGAGCCCGAATCACCATTTAATCAAATGGTGATTCGGTAACACACCATAGCTACCCGTGCCTTTAGGATAAAAATAGTTACGAAAGTAGTATCCCCGACAAATCCGAAAAAAAACCCGGCATAAACAAGGTGTGTCCCATTAGCCCATGAATACCTTCCCCAGCTATATTGAGGAAAATAAAACAAATAAGTAGCACTTTCAAACACCCCAAACCAGTTTGTGATTGGCAAAAAGTAGAGTTCCTAACAGAACGGATCGTGTCTGGAGCCCTGCCTGACTGGACCGGGCTCAAATGAAACGTGGTTTCAAAAACAGACAATAATTCAGGCGTAGGTGATTATTTTGTTGCCACACCACACCGTATTTGTGGAAATGCAATCTAAGCTTTTTCAACTGAACCTAAAAAGCGCAAGAACTTATACCTACATCTTTACGTGATTCCAAATTTTTAAATTGGCCTGTTCCTGAAAAACGCTTTCAGGATAGTACCATCTATTCATGGGGTACAGCCTATTATTGAGTAACACCATTTAATTTTGTAAATAATATAAGGCTAACAAATATGTGTATTGTACATACCGTATGTGTCTGTGTGCCAGCAAGCGTCCTCCGCGGGGTGAGAGCGTGCAGCCGACTGGCGCGGCGTGCCGGCGCATCCCGAGCGCCCGCGCCTCCGCACAGGAGCTACTACTGCAGAAGACCTACTCCATACAACGCGAGTAATTGAGGCGTACGTAACGATAGCAGACAGTAGCGCAACCTTCCGTATTCATTTATTGTCAGTACTTGTTACTGATTAGACTCTTAAGAAGGAAGCTTAGGGATCAGTAAAATAGCAGATGGCATGCGGCGGTGACTTCATTGTTACCCATCCAAAAATAACGACACATTACACGAACATTTTTAAAAGGGTCCTATATATTTTTATTTAATACCAATACTCAAATCTTTATTGCATTCTATATGTGACCATATGTGTGTGTGTGTATATGTGTGTGTGAGGGTGTGTTTGTGTGTGTGTGTGTGTGTGTTCCATATGTGTGACTAGCTTCTGCCCGCGGCTTCGCCCGCGTGGATGTCGGAAATTATCCCACGGGAACATGCTACCGAAACAAAAAATAGCCTATACAGCCTATTAAGGCATTAAGTCAGCCTTTGTACCTTTTTTGTATGCAAAAAGTTTAAATAATTAAATCTTTGTTACTCCATAACATCAGCTATCTGCCAGTGAAAGTCCCGTCAGAACCGGTCCCAACCGTTTCGAAGATTAGCCGCAACAAACAGACAAACTAAAATTAAAAAAAATGTTTTTTATATAAGTACTTAGCGTGTATATTTTCATTTTCATACGC
The DNA here is from genome assembly GCA_911387795.2 of Apamea monoglypha. Classification (NCBI taxonomy): domain Eukaryota; kingdom Metazoa; phylum Arthropoda; class Insecta; order Lepidoptera; family Noctuidae; genus Apamea; species Apamea monoglypha. The sequence goes on from OU426925.1 coordinate 586,255, forward strand.
ATTTAGTCAAAACTGTTATTTTTTAAGACCCCACTTCACTCTTCAAAAGGTAGTTGTTTTTGTAAATAATGATTAAGATCTCACAATTCATTCATTTCTGAATGAATTATGAGATCTTAATCATTATTTATTATTTACGTCTACGTCTTATAAAAGTAAACCTAAGTACCTACCTAATTAAAAAAAAAATAAACTCAATATCAGAAAATTTAATTCCTACCTACCTAAATAAACCTATTTCTGATGATAACTAATCTAAACTCAATAAATAAGCAAAATCCATAAAAACTAAGATATTAGTTTTTAGGGATTTTGCGATATTGTATCTTAAGATAAAATATTATAGTATCTTAGCCGTGTGCAGCGCCCCTTAGTGAATTCCACTGCGGGTGACGTAACTTACGACAAACTTATTATTTGCGGTTTGTACTGTAATCGGGTCTAGGGATCGAACCGCAAAATTAAGTTTGTTTTTTATTAAATAAATAAATAAATAAAATTAATTTATTTCGGGTAACTAGGCCCATAGAAGACAATTTACAAAACAACAAAACATTTTACACTAATAATATAATAAAATAAAATAATAATAATAAAACAAATTCAAAATAAATGTCAAAAAATATACGATAGCATTCAAATTAAAACACAAAATCTTTTCCCATACAACCAGTGTTGTGCAAAATAAATTGATTAGCATTTGAAAGTACTGTTGGAGCCGCTGAAGATTGTAAAATACTATTTTTGCATTATATAAATTCAATCTCCTAGTATTGTATAATTGTATAGCACATGTGTGAGTACTATGTAGGTACATACTATAAAGCTACCTTTACTGCTAGCTTTACTGGGTACGTCTTTCATTGACTTGAATGTGCCCTGGCGGCTGAGAGTATGTCATGCTCACTCAAATGTCTCGCTGATGGTGGCACATGTGTTGGATCATTTAGCTCCCTTCAAAATGGTTGAACTGAATGGTGCTAATCCGTGCGTCATGTTCGTGAACGGGCGCCGTCAGTGGGGACTGGTCATCTCTTTGCTGCCATGGCTTATTTTAATTTAATTTAATATTTGGATTGTTTTAGGCTTTTCATTACGGACGCTTTTAACGTTCTGCGTCGTTCTCACATGCATAAATTTTAACATGAATGATGTAACTAATACTTTGTAACCATATTTTGATTTAAAAGAGTGTCCATGGAGTTTCTTGTCCGTTCTTCTCCATAGGTACCTACTATGCTTTGGAATGGGCAACTAGCTTCATTTTTCTGACTGACCGACCCCTTGACAATACAAAAGTGCCTGTAATTGGTTTAATTGAAATCAATACTTTGAGTTTGAGTTTCATTTAGTTTGATTGATGATTGATAACTAAGATTAAATTTTTTAATCATGACTAATGAGTAATGACTAAAAAAATTCAATCATGTATGATGATTGAAGATTGATTAGTGTTAGTGTTAGTTATTTAAGCATGACTAAATTTCTCATGATTAATTTAATATCTAAAATTATGCCGTTGCCAAGTTAACACACAGAATGTTGATTCGTTATTCACAAGTTTTAATAAAAGCTTTTGTCATCTATACTTATAATAAATCTGTAGAAGTGAAAATTCTGTACATTGAAAATATCAAAAAAATAAATGGCAGGGGGTGTTACTAGACCGACACCGAACCCAAAAATGTGATTAAATTTTTTTTTGTCTGTCTGTCTGACTGTCTGTTTGTTCAGGCATCACGCAAAAACTACAGGTTCGATTACGATGAAACTTAGTATAATTATTCTTTAATATCCTGGGCACCACACTGTGTACTTTTTGTCCCGGAAAAGTATATACAATAAAAAACAAACTTAATTTTGCGGTTCGATCCCTAGGCCCGATTACTGTACCAACCGCAAATAATAAGTTTGTCGTAGGTTACGTCACCCGCAGTGGAGTTCACTAAGGGGCGCTGCACACGGAACTACTGGTTCGAAATGAAAATTTATTTTTGTTTTGGATAGTCCATTTATCGAGGAAGGCTTTAGACTATATAACATCACGCTGCGACCAATAGGAGCGGAGCATCAATGGGCAATGTTGCAAAAACGGGAAAAGTGATTCCTTTTTTTGAGCTTCCGAACTTAAACCGTTTACGCAGCGCACGCAAGCGCTGCGTAAACGGTTTAAGTTACGCAAAAATCATATATGAAGGAATTGTTCCTCTTTAAAAGTTATAAAAAAAAGTCTGCGACAGCATATGTCTATCTTTTAAGATTGACTCACTATAGCCTTTTTTATGATAATCACCTTCGCAAATAATGCACTAATTTGTTGGAAATTAATGCATTATTTGCGAAGGTGTTTTATCAACATGATATTAATCTTTATCCAAATAAAGAAGTTATTCATCACAAGTATTTAATTATGAACAAAATTGCCATTACTTGATTTTAATCAACATCTTAGGAGATGTCATAATTTTAAAATAACTCCGCAACAAAATAGGTATGATAACGTTCTGATCGGTTCAACATCACGCTAGGTCAAAATGAATACAGTCAGAAAGAGAACTAAGCGAAAACGAGAAGCGAGCGATGCGATGCGACGGGGTGGGGCGGGGGAATAAGAATTTCACGCGGACGAAGTCGCGAGCAGAAGCTAGTAACTAAATAAATTAGTCATTAGTCAGTCATTCACTTTTGTAACAATAACTTAAAAGTTCCTTTTGTCAGCGGGATTGTCCGAAAGGGTTACCGCTACCTCGGAACATAAAGGGCGAAGGAAGGAACATGGGTGGGTTTTAGTCAGTAAGAGTCTGACACTCCCTTCCGCTCCAGCCAGAGCGGGAGGGGTCCCATCCGGAAAAAAAAAAAGAGTTTCATTTTAGTATCTTGCCCGTCCTTCTCCATACTGTATCTACCTGACTAACAGACTCCTTGACTATTCAAAAGTGCCCCTTAAATGAAGTAAATGCTTTGAGCTTCAGGTACTCAAACTGGATTTATTGATATCAAAAAAAGCTATTGTATTTTTGCGGTGTACCTACAATTTTTTCAAAATTGTGAATCTAATCAAAATTTCTCGAAAAGTTAAGGGCAGTCTCCTACTGACTGACAGACTGTTCCCTGTAGCTACAACGGTTAAGGTTGCCCTTGCTGCCCCATCTCAAAAATCCACCCTGTCTATAGAGCTCTTGTCCATTTTATGCTTCTAGACCTAGCGGTTTAGGCTGTGCATTGCCTGTGAGTGAATGAATTAATTTACGTATTTTTTTTGGGCTGGGCATCACGCAGTTCTCCCTAGGTTCTCGTCTGCTTAACCGGATTTGGCTATGGTTCCCTCAATAAAGGGCTCCAGCCAATGCTTAAAAAAACTAAGAGACTACAGGCTAAAGGCATCCCCTGTGGGGTCCGGACCTCGGCTTAGGGCAGCGCTGGGAGTGGGCAGCAAGGGACAGGCTGGATTATTTAGGGACGAATTTAAATCTACAGACTCAACAGCGCGGGCTGGCTCGAACTGACATGGAATGAAGCTTCGTGGCGGGCCTCGGCGGCGAGGACGGAAAGACGACTGTCGTGACTGTCGTTCGTGAGAGTACTGCAAAGCTATTCACAACCATCCGTCAGGCTATCGTGTCAAAAATGATAACATTTCGATAACCTGCCTTGCCCCCGACAGCAAACACTGCAAACAGAGCTGTCGGAAGAATAGCGGTCTATTAGGGCTGATTTTTCCATCGCCAGATAACTTTTATTCGAGGAATAAAAAACGTCTGATAGATTTTGTATGAAACAACTGTCAGAATTTCAAAATTATTCCTCGAATAAAGTTATCAGATAAAACGATGCGATGGACAAATCAGCCCTAAAACTTACAAAATTTTCGGGTTTTGGGACTAGAGCATATAACAACATATAACATAGCATATAACATTGATTGATGTTCGATACGGTACGGAAGCTTATCGAGTAGGTAGTCGTGAATAGCTGTGTTGGTGGCTTTACTACACTCCTGGAGGAGGTCGTGGCGTCGTCGGGGATGGTAAGGGTACGCCTCGGTCGGCAAATCCTACTTAAACGGGAGGGAGAGAGTATTGGGTGGCCGCCGCAATCTTCTTAAAGCAGTCTCTTTAAAGCAGTTGAAGAAACGCTTGAAAATGCGTTTCATGAACTGCTGGACGGTGGGCATTCTGAGACCTAAGAATTTAAATGTCATAACTAATTTTACCTGTAGCTTCGCTCATGTGCTTCTTTTGCCTCTTAACCTTAAGTTATTCCAGCTATAAACTATGTCTACAAACATCATGTCCCGTCATTCCGTAGGTAGCTTCATTATGTGCAAGAAGACAAACGGAAATCATACACTACCCATTGGTGTGATACATATTAGATAGATACATGAATAGGAATTCGTTTTGGGATTAGTGAAGTTATGTATTATTAGGCATTTGTTTGTATGGCTGTTAATATTTCCTCAGTTGTTGGATTTGGGCGTATACTTAATTATTGTATTTAAATTTAAATGTTTGAACACAGTAATGAATGATTTACAACAATTTACTAATAGGAACGCATGTTTTTAGATAAACCAGTGTGTCATTACGGGGGAAAACGCTTATGTTACTTTGAATTTAAACTATTTGCGATTTTGTAAGTACGTACCTATGCTTGTTAAAAATTTTTGAAGATTTAAAAAAATAATGCAAAGTAGGTAAAGGCATCGTAATATTTTTTTCAATTCATTCACTTGCTATAAAGATTGACAAGCATTAAATATATTTATTCCAAATTTCAAGTATATAGCATTAGTAGTTCCTGAAATAAGCAGCTGTTACAAAGGAACGGACAGACAGACAAACGAATTCGGTGTTCTTTTTTTACCATTTTGATACGGAACCCTGAAAAGCTTCTATTTTTAAACTCTTTTTATACTCTATTCTATTTTTATACTCTAACGAGTATACTGATAAATCTTGTTAAAATATACGACTAATTTTATTTTCATAGCAAGAAAAACGTACGGACGCCAGCACATTTAGCTACTACAAACTGTCAAATATCTTTAATAGATTTTCAACTTTATCGCTAAAGCATTAGGTTTAAGGTTGATTGGGAAAATTTGACCGTTTCGGGTAGCTTGACCTGCTGGCGTCTGTACATTTAATATGAGCACTCCGCGAGGGCTCCTGGTATCCCATATGGAGGGCTCACTCAAATCTAATAAACTTTTCAGTGAACTGGTACCGTACTTACCGAGACAGCTCGCAATGTTGCCAGTCATCTAAGCCGAATTTACATTACCTACGGAAGTAGTTGCGCAAACTTAGTTATTCATTGATAGTGGCGCAGATTCCCTTGTTTACAAACTAAACTAAATTATTAAGTTCAGTGCATCTTTTTCTTTCTACTTCATTATAAAAAGGACAGAAGATAAATATTAGTTTAGTCCTGTCAAATTAAGATACTCCATAGACATTTAGACGTGATTAAAAACATGGCGGACTAAAAATACGTCAATTTACGTCAGGCGCTGACTAATTGTCAACCCGCACTGGGCCCGCGTGGTGGATTACGGCCCACTCCCTCTCACAGAGAGGCCTGTCCCAGCAGTGGGTACAGACGCCAGCACATCAAGGCTACTACAATCTGTCAAATTTATTTAATAGATTTTCAACACTATTGCTAAAGTATTAAGGTTCAAGGTTGATTGGGAAAATTTGACAGTTTCGGGTAGCTTGACCTGCTGGCGTTTGTACATTATAGGCTGAATAAGTGGGTGTCTGTTATGTGCTAACTAATTTGACAGGACTAAACTAATATTTATCTTGTCCTTTTCTTAATGAAAAAAAATGTGTCGTGGCTCTTTGCCATCGTGTTTATCATTCGGTAAGTCCATCAAATTACATGGGCGGGTATAATCATTACCAAACATTATTATTGAATGCTGATCAGAAGTTTGTGTAGTGTGGCGAACATCACATTTTAAACCATCTGACACTAATCACAGCTGTAAGTACACATTTACGTCATGCTGGATTCTTATTGAGATATGACAGGCAGGATTCGGAATCGGGAAGAAATGGATAGTGTAGGGGTTTCGAAATAAAAGTCACGGCGTGTTACAAAAAGTACATCTCTATTAGAGAGGGCAGCGCGCGGCGCCGGCGCACGGCGCGCCTGCGCGGCGCTGCGCGCGATACATTCGTTTACTGAACAACACTGTACCATACAAAGTTTAGACCCCATTCGAAATACAACTATGTTTTATAGATATTTGTGAGTTCTGGTGACGCACCGCACACAGCCCGACATACGCAGCGCACGCAGGTAGTACTATGTTTAACGCGACAACTTTGTTAAAATTTTGTAAAAATTAAGAATTTTTGCGGCTGTTTGTAACTACACACACAAGCTTATATTCATTTACTATTGCCTTTTGTAGCAGTAGACCGTTTAGCGTACCTTCGCTTTCAGTGGTGTTTTGTTCGAATGAGGCGAAAGGTGCTGCATAGCATTTGAGACTTGGCGTGCGGTCCTTCAGGCGGACCGCACGCCAAGTCTGACATCGGGCCGAGTCCCTGCGCGTCTGTCATGGTAGCATTGGTTGACAATTATGATCGAGACACGATCTACTGATCTAATCAAACAATAGCTTTTACTGCTTCCACAGGGTTTGGGGTCTGAATTTTGTTTACAGGATTGGTAATTATTTTACTTGCAAACGCTGTAACATGATGGTAAACGTTTCGTGGTTCGCGTAGTAAGATGTAAGAGCTACGTTTACAAGTAACCGTGGGTAGTGTAAGATAGGAGCGGGCCTGCCCACTCGCAGACCGACAATGGGTTACTACTGGCGGCTCGTTCAGGGTGCTGCGACATCGCCGAGGCACGTGCGGCGGTGACGTCACGCCGGCCACACTAGTAGCAACGTAGCGCCGACACATACTGACTGCACTAAACATAGTCACGTGTGCGAACATGGCATACTATCTGCGACGCCTGGCGATGTCCCTGGCGATAGATTAAAACGCGCATAGCACGCTCAACGAACAACGATATTACAACACTACTGGTATATAAGAAGATATCTGTACTATGAGTGCCGGAGAAACGGGTCCCAACAGTCCGAGGTCCGGCCGCTTTGCGACAGTGACTATGAAATTTATCAACACAAGTAAAAGGAAGAGGATCCGTCATCAAAGTAGACACATTACTCTGTGCACACGTGTCATGAGTATTTTAGCCGTCCGTTATAAATATTTAATGTTAGAAAGAACCACAAGAGTGGGAAACATTTGAAATAGTTTTACAGATGGTAGTGCGAGGCTAGCAAAAGTCGCAGCTGTCACTGTACCACTGTTAGTACTGTTAGTATTGCTGCGCCGGCGAGCAGACCACGGGCGCAAGCGAGCGGACCGCGGTACTCGCACGGTGTCCGTCCTACAGCGTAACGAGACTCGAATATTATTTACAATAAATAAGTACAAGAAATTTTGCACAGCACGCGGTAACACCACATACTTCACAACTCAATACAAAAACAATGTACTTACGACACATTAGTAGTACAATTCAAAAAAAATCGATGAAAAACTAAATAAAAATACATTCACTGCCATTTTTTTTTAGTTTTCTTTTTTAACTAATATTAATAATATTAGAATATAATACAGTTTCAAATCGTTATCGATGCCGGTACGCAGTAGTGGGCAGTCGGTGCGAGCTGCCGCGAGCCTGGCCGAGCCGCGCGGGCGCACCTACTGCGCGCCCGGCATCCGTCACATAATTACTTCAATACAGACCTAAGTAAATGCATAAGAACATCTGCATCAACATCGTTTTAGCGAATCGACACAATAACATACATTTTATTTTTAAATACAAAATACGTTATTTTTAGTTCTGGAAAGATTTTTGGAGCTAGTCTAGAATTTAATATTTCGTCTCGTCGGCGACGCGGCGGCGCCGGCGCGGCCCCGCCTGACATATAACCTAACAACTATTTACACTCATATGTATTTTTTTTCTATTTCATCGTTTCGCGTGTCGTCCGACCGGCGCGGCGCACGGCGCAGCGCAGTGCGCGCGGCGCGAGCGAACAATAAATACCTACCACTGCTGTGCTAGCACACTACACTACAGCACACGCGCACTGCGCTGCACTGCGACACTACACTACAGCATACACGCGCACTGCACTCGACTGCGGCGCTACTCTACGACACACGCGCACACTGCGCTCGACTGCGACACTACAGGCGCAGCTTCAGTAACTTAAACACATTTAAATATCGAATTAAAAACGAAACACATTATAGAAGCTTAGCATAACTTACTTAGGTGAAGACGAATGGGTCGGTCGGCGAGCGAGCGGTCGGACGTCGCTCGCTCGCCGACTCGCCGGCTCAACGTAATCTGTGCGAGGATTAGCAAATTTCGTCACATCGAAGCGAAGATCCCACGGACTAGCTACGTAGGCTGTGAAATCACAGAATGTAAAAAAAAATCGGCGTCGTGACCGAAAGGCGCGAGCGCTGCGTCCGAACCGAGTCCGAGGCGACGCGGGTGCGGCGACAGTACAGCCGCAGCGCTGCGGGCACCCGCAGACGCACACGGCGACAGTACAGCCGCAGCGCTGCGGGCACCCGCAGACGCACACGGCGACAGTACAGCCGCAGCGCTGCGGGCACCCGCAGACGCACACGGCGATAGTACAGCCGCAGCGCTGCGGGCACCCGTAGACGCACACGGCGATAGTACAGCCGCAGCGCTGCGGGCACTCGCAGACGCACACGGCGATAGTACAGCCGCAGCGCTGCGGGCACCCGCAGACGCACACGGCGATAGTACAGCCGCAGCGCTGCGGGCACCCGCAGACGCACACGGCGACAGTACAGCCGCAGCGCTGCGGGCACCCGCAGACGCACACGGCGACAGTACAGCCGCAGCGCTGCGGGCACCCGCAGACGCTCACGGCGATAGTACAGCCGCAGCGCTGCGGGCACCCGCAGACGCACACGGCGACAGTACAGCCGCAGCGCTGCGGGCACCCGCAGACGCACACGGCGACAGTACAGCCGCAGCGCTGCGGGCACCCGCAAGCGCGGCCCGGTCGGGCCGGGTGCGGGCGCAGCCGCGCAGACCAAATAAAATGTACAAAAAAATACGTGTCAGGCACGTAAGAGCGCCACTCGGAGGCAAATTATTAATTGACTATCTAGCTAGGCGGCCCTAGCGGCGGTAGGGCTGGCGCGGCGCGAAGGCGGCGCGGTGCGACGACAGCGGGCGGCGGCGCGGCGGCTCGCGCCCGCGCGCCTTCTTCTCCTCCACGTTGAGCTTCACGCCCTCCGCGCTGGCGCCCGGGAAGTACAGCGGCTGCGGCGGGAAGGGACGGTTACGGACAGTTACAAACGTACAAAATAAACCAAAAGTTTAAATTAAAATAAAAGGCCAAAAAACCTCATCTCGGCGTGACGCTGCGACATTAAAAATAAGTGTCGCAGCGCTGGTATTCCGATAGGACATCACGGACAGATACAGAAAATAAAAGAGAGACGGACGTAGGAAGGGTCGCAGCTAGGTCGCGCACTCACCGCGGCGTTGAGGCAGTCGTGCGCGGCCTGCGACGTCTCGTAGGTGATGAACCCGTAGTTGGGGTGGCGCGGCGCGCCGGGCTGCGCGGGCTTGGAGTGCACGCGCAGCTCGGCCACGGGCCCGAAGCGCCCGAACAGCGCGCGCAGCTCGTCCTCCGTGGCGCAGTGCGGCAGGTTGCCCAGGAACAGCTGCTGCGCGTCCGAGTAGCGCCGCGCGCCCTCCGCTGCGGACGGACGGCTCGTTACGGGATGCTTGGCTAATCTTGTTATTGGGTCTTACTGAACCTACTGCATCTTACGATGTGTTTAATGTTATATTTTTGATAGCATTACCGATTTGACTTAACGACGAAGGGTAAGTCTGGCTACGTCAGATGAGTCTCCGAGTACTTTACCTATAAAAATATTGAAACAATCAAACCGGACTGGAACTGAAAAGTTAAAAACAAGCTCGCTTTTCGAGCAGTCTCCGTGCGTTGTTCGCAGTTATTTTTGTACAATCAAACCAAACGTTTATTTGCTAGAAATACATTATTTTGGTAAACGTAAGATCTTATTACTCGTACGTGGTTCCAAATTTTGATGCTGGAGTACAAGTCGACGCTGCCTACTGTGACTTTAAAAAAGCTTTCGATTTGGTTGATAATGACATATTATTGGAAAAGCTGGCAGCAATCGGATGTACTCCTAAGTTGCTTCACTTCTTTGCTAACTATATGAGGGATCGACGGCAGTTCGTAGAATATGCTGGTTGTAAATCTGAGCCTTATTATACTAGATCAGGAGTAAGCCAAGGCAGTAATGTGGGTCCGCTGAGCTTTATTATTATGATAAATGACCTGCCTGAGGCTGTCAGGGTTGCCACTTGTCCATTAAAGATAAAAGTGACTCTGCACGATTGCAGCAGGTTATAGACTCTGTAACTGAGTGGAGTAGGAAAAATAAACTGCAGTTTAACGTTAAAAAATGCTCAGTCATAACTATCAGCAGAATGAGAGCGCCACATCATCACTAGTACAAGCTAGAGGGCACATCAATTGAGCGGGTAGAAAAGGTACGCGACCTGGGTGTACTTCTGAATTCTGAGTTAATATTTCGTGACCATATTGTAAATGTTTGTAAGAAATCATACAGAAGTCTGGGCTTCGTTCTTCGACGGGCATCGGGTTTTACAAATATAAAAGCAGTTGCAGCATGAGACTAAATATGGTCTCATGCTGGAGCGTATACAAAACAAATTCACCAGATTTTTGTATATGAAACTGTACGGTGTTTATTCCTTCTATCCGTTGATGTACCCGACTTTATTCGTTATTGAGTCCTGTAATCCAACGTTTTGATTTTATAAAAGTCGATGGACACCTCATGTATTAATCAATTATCAATCCAGCCCTCAGGCACCTGTCCCACCGCCGACGAGGAAGCGACTATCTATCGACTATTTTCTCGCTCAAGAAACGTACAAAATATTGTAAAAGTATGCAGTTGCTACCTGGCGGCGGCATGGCATGCTGCGCGTGCGGCGCGTGCGGCGGGCCGGCGGGCGGCGCGCGCGGGGCCCGGGGCCGCGCCTCGTGCGGCGCGGGCGCGGGGCCCGGCGCCGGGGGCCCGGGGGCCGCGGCGGGCGGGCTGCAGCGCGCGGGCGCGGCGGCGCTGCCGGAGCCCGACTTCAGCAGGTTGGCGTACGTCTTGGGCTCGGGCGCCGCCGCTGTACCACACGACACACGCTTATTACACATACAGACCGTGACCTCTCCATCATCATCATTCTCCCAATGTATTTGGGGTCGGCGCAACATGTCTATTTCTTCCGTAGTTCTCTATTATTCGTCATCTCGGTAGTCACCCCATTTCGAGCCATACAGACCAAACCAATTTTATGAACGGGCCAATGGCTGTAGGCTAACCAAAACACAGAGCTAGTGTATGGACACTAACTAGCTCTGTGTTTTGGTTAAGGGCTGATTTCACCAATGAAACTGAACATGATCAGCACATCTAAACTGCGTTCAAGAGCTGTCAGTGACAATATTCCCCAACCAAGATGACAAGGTTTACTTTGTCTTAGTAAAATAAATTGTATAAGTACTACGTTTTGTACCTGTATGGTGGATACAATGTTATGGAACAATGGTTGTAAAAAATCAAATGGTTCCTTATCCACCTTTTTGGGGCTGAATGTACAAAAATCAAACAAAAAAAAAAGAATTATGAATATTATTGTTTGAGCCTGTCTTTCAGAATTTCTTTGGAAGTCTTTATGTTTCATAATGGTGAAGTACTTAGGTCCTTTAAGGAATACAGTTTAGAATACAATAGAAAATGTTTGGATAGGATGTAGGTTGCAGTTAAGTTGTTACAAAAAAAAAATCGGTTTGGGTACATTCTACTATTTGGCATGCAAACATTTGTACTTATAACTAACGCAATATCTAATTGGTTGTCGAGCCACCAATTAGATATTCTGTTAGTTATAAATAAAGTTATAAAATTATACTGACGTGGGTGTGGCGGCGGGCTGGGCTCGCGCTCGGGCTCGGGCGCCGGCTCGGGCTCGGGCGCGGCCGCACCGGTTTCGGGCGCGGGCCCCGCCGGCCCCGCCCCGCCCGGCCCCGCGGGCCCCGCCGCCTGCGCGGGCGCCGGGGGCGACGGTGCAGCCGCCGGCTCCGGCTCCGACTCGCTCAAGCTGTGACCTGAAATCACACAATACGTTATAACATTCATCAAATTATAGTTTTAATGATGGTTAGTTGACGTTCACGAACATGACGCCTGGAGCAGCACCACGCAGCTCAACAATTTTGAAGGGAGCTAAATGATCCAACAAGCGCTAGCGTCAGCGAGACATTTGAGTGCGCTTTATAGTACATAGTACTCACACCTGTGCCATGCAATTATGTATACAGAGTTGATACGACAGAGGGGCATTAAATTACACAACGTATACTATACGTGTTTATAATAGTAATTCGATACGGTATAAAAATAAAAAGCGCCAAAATGAGAAAAATTTTTTTTCAAACAAACTAAATAGCTTACAAATCAGAATAAAACGCAACCACACTTTGTAAATAAATTTGACTGACCTTAGGTAACAAAATAGCAACGTCGCGCGCGCGGAAAAATTTTTTTGTCTGTCTGTCTGTCTGTTTGTTCAGGCATCACGCAAAAACTACCGGTTTGATTACGATGAAACTTGGTATAATTATTCTTTAATCGCTTTAATTGCTTATTTATTGAGTTTAGTTATCATCAGAAATAGGTTTATTTAGGTGGGTAGGTATTTTATTTTCTGTTGTTTTTTTTTTTCTGGTGGGATAATCAAACGACCCCTCCCGCTCTGGGTGGAGCGGAAGGAAGTATCAGACTTACTAACTAAAACCCACCCTGCGGTAACCCTTTCGGACAATCCCGCTTACCCGGCAGGCTTCGGCCCTAAGGGGCCCCTCGATAGGTAGGTACATACTTAGGTTTACTTTTATAAGGCGTAGACCGTATAGATTTTAATTTCAAGTATAGGTAGGGGCTCGCGCCGGGACAGAAGTATCAATACCGGTATGCTCGATAGATAACGTTCTACACAAATAGCACTTTACACAAAAAACTCATTGATAAGTTTTGTCATCTACGCGAACGAAGTCGCGGGCACAGCTAGTTACTTAATAAAAACAGTTTTGGTTACCACCTCAGACTGTGACTTATATGTATATAATATGTTTTCATATTTGAAAACACGTTGCGTTTAATGAAAAATCCCGCCGAAAAAATAAGTTTGATCTTGGGTTATTTTTGAAAGTGTGATGATAACAAGCTTGCAAGTATTGTTCCTTTCAAAAAAATTGCCGACGAACATTTTGAGGAAATAAGACGTCTTATCACTTGTCACCCTTTTAATTTTAACTTTTTACGTTTTACATGATGGTGCAACAACAGATAGTTAGATTCTATGGTCATACTTATTGTTAAAATTGAAATTAACTTTGACGTAACTATAACGGAGCTTTTGATGCAACTCACCCTAAGTGATCTATCACCATAACAAAACAAAATCACAATAAAATTGTCAACGCGCGAATTCCACAAATCGTACGTTCTTAAAGGACAGCGTCGGCGCACTGAAAATACAAGTTTTTTAGAAGCCCCACTTACCGATCGCAAAGATCTAGGATGCAACAAACTGACCTATTTTTGTTTCTAGTACGCGCGGGATGTTTTGCTATGATTGTCTCTTTCGTAATGAAAGTGCAAGTGTGTGTGTATTTATTGCTTCCTTGTTTGCATTGCCAACTTTTTAGTGAAATACTTGGTTGTACTTGTGACATGCGTCAGAGCGGCAACAACCCATCGTAGATATGTCATTGTAAGGTGCATGACCTATGCTTAGACATAATCAGCTATTAGGAAAGATACATCGTGTTCAAATGGTGCAAAAACTTAAAAAATCATTTGCGACTTAACTACTGATCCTATTTAATTGATTTTTGGCACAGAGCTTGAAAATGGTACCTAGTACAGGCAGTTTAAAGGAAAGCCCCTCTGTCGTATCAACTTTGTATATTACAAAGGAGATTCGAGTTTATACAACGCAAAGATAGTCTTACAAACTACAGCAGCTCCAACAGTATTTGCATGTGTTGTGGTTGTGGAGCAGGACCAGCGTTGAGCCAGGAATTTTTATCAGTGATGTAATCCCCTAACTTATAATAGAATATAATAGAAATTACTAATTTCTAAGAATAGATAACGAAATGCGATGCGTTACGGCCATTATTTTAATATGATGCACATTTTTAAATATACTTTAGAAACATATTTCATTAAGATAAAATACAAATACCTTTTGTATTTGAAATGATAAATTCATCCTACTATAGAGAATGCTAAAATGATAAAAAATACCGCTTTATTATTTTATAGACAAAATGTCTTTTTTTTTTCAATTATACACTTGAACTTTAGAAATCTCATTAAACGTAGCCGAGAGTGAGCTAGAAAGGAGATATTTACTTCGAAACGTGTACGGCTCCTGATACAAACATTGCGATTCATAGTATTAAGATCAAGAAGTCATTTACAAAATGTTCGCCAAAAAAAAATTACAGAAAATTTTATGGTTGTATCGACTGTGCATGTTATTTATTATGTTATGTCTATTCGCAAACTTTTGGTAAATATAGACGAATTACTTATTCCAAATAACATATTTTTGAAATGTATTTAAGTGTTGTCCCGAATTTCGGGACAGATGTCCGGGAAAAAATTTAGTCCTAAGGAAGTCTCCGTTTCTTGTCTCTGTTCTTCGAAGTTTAGGCAAATAGGCACTACCTATTCCTATCACTGATAATTATGTCTTTGACCTCTATAATTAAACAAAGCAAATAAAGTTCTGATTCTGATTCTGAAAAAGATGTTAATATCCTTAAACAGTTCCCTTAGATATCGCGTCCGCATAGATTATACAGATAGATTACAAATTATACACAGAAGCTGTTGGTGTACCTTAGTAAATAAATAAATAAATTGACGGATTTTTCTGATAGCACAAACTGCTGAACTTAGCAATCATGCAAACCCTTGCCCAAGTCACTTAGCTATCAAATTGCATTCCTGCCAAAGTGACCCAGACTCTGAATGTTCATGCCCATGCTTTGAACAGGTAGCTCACATAAAATATCTTGGTGTCTACATTGACAAACACCTCACCTGGACAAAGCAAATAGCGCATGTGACTGGACGTGTTAGAAAATTGTTACATGTATTTAAGAGAATGGGTCAGATTGCAAGCAAGACGATTTTGAAGATGATTTATCACACCCTGTGCGAATCTCTTCTTAGTTATTGTATAGCTGCTTGGGGGGCTGCACTAAAGACCCATTTCATAAAAGCTGAACGCGCACAAAGGGCCGTTCTCAAGGTGGCTTATAAAAAACCGAGGCGTTTCCCAACAAATGCCTTATATCGAGAGACGGGTGCAATGCGAGTGCGACAGATATATATTATGGCCATAGCTCTAAGGTTCCATAAAGAGGCTTTAGTCAAAATCGAGTCCAAAGCGCATTCCCGAAGGAAACCAGGATGGCATAAACCAAAACGTAAACTTGATTTTGGTAAGAGGTGTTTTCACTACATGGGTCCGTTCCTTTACAAAAAGCTTAATGACAAAATTGATGTATTACAAATGACTAAATCGAAAAGCAAAGCTCACATTATGTCTTACCTAAACGATCTGGATTACAGCGACACAGAGAAACTATTAAGTACTTCTTGAACGTCTTATTAAATGCTGCCATGATATATTAGTTTCTAGAGACATAACACTCACTCAACAAACACCCACACACCCCACATACAGACATACACTTACTCACACACAACATACACTCACCCTAACAAAATATGTTACACACTCTTGTACACAGTTACTGCAAGACGCCATATATCCCCCTAAAATTCGTATGATTGTTATAATTTTTGTTAATTGTTACAAATAATTTAAGTTACATTGTAGTTTTGAACAATGATGAAAGAGACTGGCCTCCACGACACAGGGAATCCTAGTGTGGAGACCAGTGATCTGTCTGACCTAAATATGTATTTTTCTGAACAATAAAAGATTATTATTATTATTATTATAATCCTGCAAGAGATGTTAAGTGAGGACCCCGTTGTAGCCTTGAGTAGAGCGTGATCCCCAGGAAAACAGTGTTATCGACGAATTCTAGTTTCAGTTGATTCAATACTATCTCAAAATCACTACAACTGAAACCACAATGTTGATCGTGAAGGATTTTATTCGAGTTAAAATGATTGAGCATTTTGTTAAGCATTATCTTTTCAGACACGGGTTTATAATTATTGGTGTTTTTATTGTCCCTTGATTTGAAAATTGGTATTATCTTACTGTATTTCATTAAATCCAGGAATACTCCCGGACCCACAAATTAAACCGCCAGTAAAACAAAGCTTTTGCACCAAAGCATCTTTTGTATGGGCCCACATATCTTTAGTAATCTTCCACCTTTTCGCAGAACTATGAGCTATATAAATACCTTAAAAAAAACTACACGAATTATTGATAAGTAAATGTTATTACCTACTCTATAAAATTTCTAAATGACAATACATTGAATCATACTATTTTGTACCTAACATGACTAAGGACCGGTTTTTTGATCCGTAGTTAAACTCAACCAATTGTTGAAAATAGTTATTTTGTTAGTTTATCTAATGGTTATTTTTTTAACTAATAGTTAATTATTTGACCATTAGCAATGATATTATTATAATTATAATTTGTAATTTGACATAAATATTATACTAGTATTGCATGACAATTTGATGTACGAGTATTTTAACTATGTACCGAACTTATAATATGAATTTTGTATGCCTCAATGGCGGGACATAGCTGACTTACCTGTAACTAACACAACATCTTATGATCCACAATAAATTATTTGAATTTGAAATATAGTATAGAAAGTAAAGGGGGAAGCGCCAAGGTAACCCGCGAAATCCAAACTCCCTTACGGGTCCAATTTACAGGTTAGTGTCAGGTTGAATGTTGAACAAAATATGATTCGCGAGCGTAAAATGTATGTATGTATTACAAAATATCAATCAATGGGATTTTTTTTTTGATTAATAAGAACTAGAAAGTTCTTAGTAATTGATTACAATCTAGCCTAATAGACTAATAAGCATTTTAACTTTTACTTAATATTTTACGAGATGTGATTTGAATGGGATTATATGAACTACGTTCTTATACATAAAAGACACGCGGACTGTCAGTACTTACTCAATTATCAAAACTTGATTAACTTATAAATTTTGCATATGAATATACTCGTATATTTTTCTTTTCTTTCTTTCTATATAAAAAAGTGACACGATAACGAAGTCTTTATGCATTTGATACAGGTTGCTTGACTGGACGGCTTCATTTAGTTTTTAGTTTTTTTCAGATTAAGATTCAGATACTTTATTTGCTCAAACATGTGTGTATATACAATTATAATTAATTATAATATTCTTTTTCCTTTTTTTAAGGATTTAAATTTAAAACAAACCCACTTTTGTAAATTCAAATTTTTTGAAACAACCAATTGGCTATTTTATTATTTTCTGCCGCCTTACTAATTTTGTATCCCTGATGTACGGACGCCAGCAGGTCAAGCTACCCGAAACTGTCAAATTTTCCCAATCAACCTTGAATCTTAATGCTTTAGCGATAAAGTGGAAAATCTATTAAAGAAATTTGACAGATTGTAGTAGCTTGTACATCTTGTGTAAATGGTTTAACAGGTATTTGTATAACCGGTCGCGGTTAGTGTGCGGCCGGCTGTCGGCACCCTTGCGTTCGGAGCCGGGTCAGGCAAGGACGACGTTATTCAAAAGTGCACGACTACGTCCTGCAACGTATGGGAATACAGTACCTTGCAGCGCGGCCACCAGGTGGCGCGTGGAGTCGTCGTGCGCCGGCTGCGGAGGCGGCGCGGGCGCGGTCAGGCCGGGCGCGGTTAGGCCGGGCGCGGCCAGGCCGGGCCCGGTCAGGCCGGGCGCGGTTAGACCCAGTGCGTGCGGGTGGCCGTTGAGGTGCGCGGCCGCGTGCGGCGCGGGCGGCGGCGCGGGGAAGGCGGCGGGCGGGAAGGCGGACGCGGGCGGCGGCGCGGGGAAGTAGCCCGCGGCCCCGCCGGCGCCCGCCGGGCCCGCCTCCTCGTCCTCGCCCTCCGAGCGCCCCGAGCCCTCGCCCTCCTCGTCCGAGAACACTATATCCTACGATACATTGTGAAACGTAATTATCGCATGTTTGGCACCGTTACTAAATAGCACTGTAAACGATCATGTGTTAATCAATTTCATGACTCGATGTTGTAAAACTCACATCTGCTAGATCTCTACAAATAATAATCACAATGATAGCAACCATTTAAGTAAACATATAATATACGTTTACACCTCGAAGGACAGACTTAGCACCACATATCAAGAACATATCATACAAGAAATGAGGAATCATGGGCGTTTTATGAGCTGTATTTTGTATATTTGCCGTTCGAAAAATGTTGATTACTCTGATGAAGTTGAATGAATTAGAGAGAATCTGTGACGGTTTCCGGAATCTGGGACGGTGTGTTACCTGGTATCGGAAGATGTCGTTGTGCACGTAGTACTTCTTGGGCGACTGCGCGGCCAGCACGAAGGTCTGCGTGAAGCGGCGCATGGGCGCGCCGCCGTTGCTGAGCTCGCCCGTCACCTGCACTACCACGCCGTTGCCCAGCGTGGCTTGCGCGTCCACCTGAGTCCAAACAATCCTACTTAGGAGATGCTTACGTCGTAATTTTTTATTATAAAATGTCATAAAATATATAAATTTGTGTTATCTAGTTTTTGGTCATAATTTATCCCAAAATTTGAAAATACCTATAACTAGATAAATAACCCTACTTCCTTTTCAGAATACCCTCCTATCTCCATCTTACGTTTCCTCTTCAAAGTCCCTCGGACGCCTTGTCCACAATCAGTGTACCTCAGTGGCGTTTTATCTTTTTTACTTTTCACAATATTAATAAACCATATTTCCAAAAAGCTGCCCACTCGGATCTGGCTGAGGCCATTAATATAAATAACAAGGATTTGGTTTCAATTAGCGAGTGGAGTGAGGCACATAGGTTGCAGGTTAACCCATCGAAGACTCCGGTCATTGCTGTTGGCAGCTCAAGGATGATCCCGAAAATAAACTGTTCGCGGCTTGCCCAGGTTCAGGTTAACGGAACTGCTATTCCAGTCAGCGAAGAAGTTAAAAACCTTGGGGTTTGGATCGATAAACATCTTTCTTGGGGTCCTAAGCTACAGGACTTAAGTCGCAAAATATTTGCACCGGTAAGTCCCTGAGACGATTGCAGAACTTTCTTCCAACTGCCACTTGAAACTGCTCCTGTACAATAGCTTTTACTTTCCATCCTTGACTACGCTGATGTTATCTTGATCTCACTGAGGCACAACTAGATAAACTTGAGCGTTTTCAAAACTTTTGCATAAGATTTATATTTGGCCTGCGCAAACATGATCATATTTCCGAATTTCGTACAAAGCTCAACTGGCTTCCCATACGTCTTCGCCGGAATGCTCATATCTTATTTTAGCTCTACAGTATTTAATGTAATCCTACAACCCTCACTTATTTTAAAGAACTTTCAAATTTCTTCATGACACACATAATAGATACTTATCTGAAAACCTGAGACTAGAGATGCCGATGCATTCCACCAGTTTCTATGACAAATCTTTTACCGTTCAAGCAGTACAGTTATGGAATGTCTTGCCCGTGTCGGTAAGGAGTGCTCAATCTTTGCTAACTTTTAGGATGATGAAAATAGAAAAGCACAGGAAGTGCTTTTTTATTCTTATTTACTTACTCTCAATAAACATCATCATTATATTTTCTTTGCTCCTGTTTCATGATTATTATAATTATAAACTCAACTCACTTTTGAATTGTCAAGGGTCAGAAAGATGAAGCTAGTTGCCCATTCTAAAGCGTAGTAGCTACCTATGGAGAAGAACGGGCAAGAAACTCCTCAGACACTCTTTTAAATCATAAAATTGTTACAAAATATTGGTTACATCATTAATGTTAAAATTATACATGTTAGAACGATGTAGAAAGACGTACACGTTAAAAGCGTCCGTAATAAAAAAAGACAAAAACAAAACAATTCATAAATGAAAATAAATTAAAACAAGCCGTGGCGGCTAAGAGATGACCAGCCTCCAATGATGGCGCCCGTTCACGAACATGACGTATAAATCAACACCATTCAGCTCCACCATTTTGAAGGGAACCTAATGATCCAACATACACCAGCGAGATATTTGAGTAAGCAACACATACTCTCAGCCGCCAGGGCACATTCAAGTCAATGAAAGACGTACCCAGTAAATGGTAGCTTTATACATAGTTTAGGTACATAATGCTCACACGTGTGCTATGCAATTGTACAATACTAAGAGATTGAATTTATACAATACAAAGATAGTTTTTTCAATCTTCAGCAGCTCCAACCATATTTTCGAATGACAAGCTTATTCTCGGTTTTACATAATACGAGGGCGGGTCAATAAGTCCGAGACTTTTTTAATTTCTTGTCTTTTAACTGAAAGGGCAACACTGATCCTGTCAACAGGCAACTATCAGTTGACTTCTGTCAGAATTTGAACAAGTTGAGTCTTTAGGTTTGTCTTTGACAGCCATTGATAGTAGACTGCCGCGTATTTTGAGAAGAAAATGGAAAAAAGTGAATTTCGTGTGCTCATTAAGCATTATTTTTTGAGGAAAAAAACCATCACTTAAACCAAGGCTAAGCTTGATAAATACTATGGGGACTCTGCACCATCAATTTCAATGGTAAAGAAGTGGTTCACAGAATTTTGTTGTGGCCGTACAAGCACGGAAGGTGCCGAACGTTCTAGCGGTCTCTACACCCGAAACAATTGAAAATATTCACGATATGGTGTTGGCCGATCGGAGATTGAAAGTGAGAGAGATTGTGGAAGCCATAGGCATCTCACATGGCTCAGTGGTTACAATTTTAAATGATCACTTGGGTATGAGAAAGCTTTACGCAAGATGGGTGCCACGGTTGCTCACAATCGACCACAAACGCAATCGTGTGACAACTTCGCAAGAATGTTTAGCGTTGTTCAACCGCAATATGGACGAGTTTTTGCGCCGTTTCGTAACCGTGGACGAAACATGGATCCACCACAACACACCAGAGAACAAATAGCAGTCAAAACAGTGGGTTTCTCGGGGTGAATCGGCGCCAAAGAAGGCCAAGGTGGGTTTGTCAGCCAATAAAGTCATGGCGACCGTTTTTTGGGATGCACGCGGTATTATCCATATTGACTACCTTCAAAAGGGTAAAACAGTCAATGGTGAATATTATTCCAACTTATTAGGTCAATTTAATGCGAATTTAATAAAAAAACGACCGCATTTGGCCAAGAAGAAAGTTCTTTTCCACCAGGACAATGTCAAAAATTGCAGTTCAAGTGCAGTTTCCATGCCAAAAATTCATAAATTGGGCTACGAATTGCTCCCTCATCCGCCCTATTCTCCGGATTCAGCCCCGAGTGACTATTTCTTGTTCCCAAACTTGAAGAAATGGCTTGGTGGAAAGAGATTTGACTTTAATGATGAAATCATCTCACAAACAAATACCTATTTTGATGACCTCGACAAATATTATTTTTTGGAAGGGATACAAAAATTGGAGAAACGTTGGACAAAGTGTATAGAGCTCAAAGGAGAGTACGTTGAAAAATAAAAATAAATTTATCCAAAAACCTTGTTTCATTCAAAAAGTCACGGACTTATTGACTCGCCCTCGTATTTGTTTATATTTTTTAGCAATAGGAGCTGGTGTCTGCTTTAGGCGTAAAATGCCTGTATTACAAATCACCAGGTCCCCACCCCACGGAACAACAGAAAGTTTTACTTAAAAAAACATGATATTGCAATCGAACGTTGTAGATAAGGAGATTTAAAACAAAAAACTTAAGTTATTATAATTTTAGGGGTAGAAGTTAAAACGAAACTAATAAACAAAAACTTAATCAGGGCGCCTGAATGGGTGTATGTGTGCTGAATGCTAATTAATTAGTTTATGCGCCCTTGTGTATATACATTAGTATGTGCTTTATGTATGTGTTTACTGTATTGCGTAAATGGTACTCCACAAGACTACCTACAGCATTTGTCTCCTTCCCCTTTTTAATCCATCCAAAGGTTGTCTTTAACAGATCGCTCTTAGAAATAAGCCCGCCCATTGTGTGTCACCCTTTGTAAAATGTCTACATTTATATCCGTAATTTATATGGTGTACATAGTAAATAGTATTCTATTATATCTTATACTATTCGCTTTGAGTACAAATCCTTGTGAATCTGTTTTCCCTGGACAATGGTTTACTAACATCATAATATTTGCCATCATGGTTCACTCGTATGAAGAACCAAACGTGTGCATAGACTTGTAAGCAAGCCAAGGCTGTGAGAAGGCTCGGTGGTGCAGTACGTTACCTGACTGATCTTGGCATGGCAGTCGCGGAAGTTCAGCTGCTGGATGCGG
This sequence comes from Apamea monoglypha, assembly GCA_911387795.2. Classification (NCBI taxonomy): domain Eukaryota; kingdom Metazoa; phylum Arthropoda; class Insecta; order Lepidoptera; family Noctuidae; genus Apamea; species Apamea monoglypha. The sequence continues at coordinate 608,968 of OU426925.1, forward strand.
TTGTGTATCTGCTTCTGGCCGACCACGGGCAGGGTCTCGCGGTTGGGCGCGTCCAGGCCTCCGTGAACGAACGACGAGTAGTTATTGTAGAATCTGCAATGACAACACAATGCTTGATGTAGTATTATATACTGTACTTTACTTAGAATAACGTATGTGTGTAACGGGCATTATGCGGATGTGGAAGAGCAAAGCTATGCGACGCCAGCTATCTTGTGTTGGTGTCAGCCTCAGAATACATGTTTACCCGTTACCTCCATCGGCTCCATCACAAGCACGCTTTTTCCTTCGCCACATGTTTCAGGGCTAAGAGAAACACACTCTCAAAGTAACTGAACATTGTATGGCCCAATTAGAATAACCGAATTGTACTGAATACGAACCACATTACAAGCATACAGACAAACATGAATTAAGCTACAATCCTGTGCGTTTTAGCATTTTTTATTACCCCTTATACAGGGTCAAATTAATTTAGTTAGCGAAACCTCGCAGACGTGATGGTATCGATATCTAAACACGACCAAACTAAAGAAAACAGATTGTCTCAAGCTTGTAACAGCACAAGCAACGGTCATTGACCCCTAGGAAAAGAGAACAATTTGTTTAGATATCGATACCCATCACGTCTTTAGTGTCGCTAGCTAATTTAATTTGACCTTGTATAACAACTTACTATAACCTATGTTTAAACGTTTACGTTTACGATTTAACATGTTTATTTTTAAATAGTTACCTAATTCAAAATATACTTAATGATTTGTACTTCACAATAAGAAAGTAAATGAAATAGAATATTACTATGATAGTGATGTATTTGTGTAAACAGGAATATCCAGTGTCAAATAAATGAGTCCTGGCTCCTGGCTGGCTCAGGAGATAATACTGCCAAGTGTAACGTGAGTGACTGAACTGACTGATCCCCGTGTTCTGAAAGTGTAACGTAGAAATGTAAAGTATGTGTGTTACGAACAACCACCGCCACCATGCTGTAGTGTCACTGAAGCCGAGACACCGTTCATCAGACAGATCTTCGATACCTACTGGCTTGTCCCAACCCGATTTTTGCCCAGTTAATGGCGCCGTGCTCGCCTCCCCGTTTCATGAGAGTCATACATAACCGACGAAAAGTGGGTGTATTATACACCTCTGCCTATCCCTTCGGGGAAGGCACGTGTGATGTTATGTTACGTTTAAATAAAACATAATCTATCTATCCATTATTTAGCAGTTTACTGGCCGATATAAGATTCGTACGTGCGAGTGACGTCACATCAAAAATTTATACCTGCAATATTATTACAGGTAAAATTTGTGAGTGCATAGGGTGTAATCTTCGGAACTCCGATTCTGAGAATTCTTTCACGGGAGCCTACAGTACTGCCGAGTGTCACAGAATACATATTTTATTAGCTACGTCCCGCGGTTTCACCCGCATAAGTTTCGATCCCGTGGGAACAACGGGATAAAAAGTATCCTATACGTTAATCCTGGTTATAAACTACCTGGGTGCCAAATTTCATCCAAATCCGGTCAGTAGTTTTTGCGTGAAAGAGTAACAAACATCTATCCATCCATACAAATTTTCACGTTTATAATATTATTAGTAGGAGTAGGATAGGATAGGATAGTAGGATGTTCAATCAAGAAATACCACGCGGACGAAGTCGCGGGCAGAAACTAATACAATCTAAATTAATATTATAAAGAGAAAAGATTTGATTTTTATATGTTTGTTTGTAATGGATAAACTCGAAAAATACTTAACCGATTTTAAAAATTGTTTTGCCTATAAGGAAGCCACTTCATCAGCGAGTAACATGGGCTGTATGGCTGTATAAAATACAGCCATACAGCCCATATCCCCGGGGATATTTTATTCATAAAATAAAATATCCCCCACGAATCATCCCTACGAAAATTGCAATGTAACCCTAGGTTTGCCTATGAAAGTCATTGTTTGGTGTGCGCTGCAAAAACTATTGATGAAACATAAAATAATGTAAGTACTTACTATGTGTTTATAGTATCTACTTACTCATAATTACCCAAAGAAGGCTATATAACATCACGCTACGATCCTTTTGAGAGCCGATCAAAAAGAACAAAAGCTAGGAAGAACGCTAAGCAAAAACAAAGGAATAGCGCTAGTAAAAAATGTGACTGTTATTTTAGTATATTGTGGTGTCTTACGAATACGAATAAAGGCAGTCTATTCTATTCCACGCGAACGAAGTCGCGGGCAGAAGCTAGCACAATAATAATAATGTAAAATGCAAGCTGTACGCCGAGCACGTCACTGCCGCGCCGTGGCGTCGCGTCGGTGCAAATAACAACAAAGAAAGTCACATAATCCGCGCGATAACAGTGTCACGTGGTGTCCGACTCATTCTCACATATATGGACAAATAAAGACAACTGACAATAAATCATCGCAATCAATTGGAGTCTAATATAATTGAACTCAGTACTAGGTGATCTCTAATAGAGTTCAAAGAAAATGTGCCATTACTTTCTAGTTTTTGTTTTGTCTTTCATGATTTGTAACAAGTGGTCAGACTGTCGTTAGCCGCGCCCTCTGTCTCCTGGGGTGGGAGGAGTGCCACTACAGTTCAGTTACTAGCTACCGTATTAATATCTACCCCCTTCAACGTTATCAGTCGAACATTATGACATCATTACCACATCGGTGAATAATTTTCAGTATTTAAAATTGCAAGTTAAAGTTGTTTGAACATGACCGCGATAGTATGGAATATGGATACAGAGATAACAGGTTCCGAGACGACGCAACCATAATAATATACTTAATCACTTACATCACGGATTCATGAGTGTGACTAACGAACGATCGAAGAGCGCGAGAGAAATTGTGACTCATTCTAGTTATCATGTTGTGTTGCAGACTACAACGGAAGGCCCGCGGTGCTTGCGGGGCTGCTGGGCCAGCTGGAAAACCAGCTCCGCGATGATAAAACACCGTTAACAAAATTATTATAACCTTACACACATAATTTTTTCACTACAAAAAAAATCTGACGAGAAAACTCTCTTCCGCAAGATTGAGCTATTCCTCGTTCATGTCACTGTCGTGCATGAGCGCTGGAGACCAACTATTACTTGTGATTTAACCAGGAGCAATAGGTAAGGTGCTACCGAACATAATATATCTTCTTTCAGTGAAGCAATCATATATTTAACTGGCCACTTTTCAAACGATTCAATCATTAATAACTTATCAATTATACACTATAATTAGAGTATTAGTACGCCGTTGACGGCAACACATAGCGTGCACTTTATTAACATCTGTACTTTTTGTTTACCCGATGTTCTACAAATAAAAATATTTGGAATTAATTGTTAGTTGCATGAAATAGGAGACAATAATTAATTGTTAAGGTGATATTGTTTTGTTTAGAGTTTGTTCTTCAGAGATAATTATAATAAATGTTTATGTAGAAAATATTGTATAACATTTTAAGAATAAGGATAAGAAATTTTATTTGCTCAAACATGTGTATACATCATCATCTGCCTAGCCTTTTCACAACTATGTTGGGGTCGGCTTCCAGTCTAACCGGAAAACATGTGTATACATACAGAATTAAAATAATACACGCATGCAACATCTTAAAATAAGACAGTGGCTCACGACATGTCTGCCAGTTCTCAGGGTGTGCAAATATCTTAGTTAGGTACAATTATTATAAATGTGTTAAAGTAAATATAGGTATACAAATATTTATCAAATTTAGAAACTAGGAGTTATGCTACTCAACATATAATTATTTTTCTATTGTCAACTTTTGATTATTTATTAATATTAAAAGACTATTTTAGCTCTTCTCGCCTGAAACACAGGATTACCTAGTTCAGGCACGTAAGTCTTAGGAACATAATTTACATTTAAGCAAAACTGTACTAATTTTCGTGCCTTATAATTTTTTGAATAAATATATTATTATTATAGTAGTCTTTGACATATCTCGGGACCCTAGGGTCCCAGACCTTTGAAAGACCTACTACATGACCATAATTACTATAACATTATTTATATTTATTTATTTATAATAATCACCATTAAAAGAGTTACTATGGAGTTTCTTGCCCATTCAACTCCATACGAAACTACCTTTTGGAATGGGCAATCAATTATAGATAATTTCTTGCAAATTTTGATTAAGTGCCTTTTGATGACCTACTTGAAATAAATGACTGACTTTTCTGAATGAATCCAAGATGTAATGTGTGCACTAGTCAGGGTCACCGACTGCTCGTGCGTGGTGCCGGGAGGAGTACCACGCCCACAACAGGCTGCTCCGGTCCACACCTACTTCTTTACTTACAATATTATCACAGACTTTATCTATGACTGTCGACTTTTGACAAGACAGCTTTCCTATTTAGAAATCCTTTAGCTTCTACTTACTTGAAAAATTTACAGTAAGGAATATCTCACCCCAGGCCATTCAGATTGGGATTATCTTACCTAATAAGAGAACCGGTTCTCTAACGACTTAATGTTAATTGAGTTCACATAGTTTGTCTTTTCTCAGAATAGTGCTAAGATAAAATACCATCACGTATTGGTAATCAGTACCAGGGAGTTAATAAGGTACAACAGTTTTTTAATAGGCTTTTTATAGTATCTGCGTGTCTGTCACTCACACCCGTGTGACGGTCTGTTTGTAAAGATGTGCATGTTAGCGCCGTGCGCCGGCTGTAAGTTACCTGTGCAGGTGAGCGGGCGCCTTGTTGAGCAGCGTGTAGTACTGCCGCACGAATTCGCGGCCGACGCTCTGCGGGGACGGGGACGCCTCCATTACCATCGCTGTTGTTCACAGTGCGCCAAAACAGCCCTCTGCTATACGCTGCCCTGACGGAATGAAACACTAGATATAATAAATGACCCGTTAATTACAACTTTCTGCACAATTTTAATAATTATTGTGTAACTTTTTATTAGATTTTCCCCAAGTAAAACACACAGACAGACAGTCTGATCTCATAAAAATCTTTTTTATTCAAGCCGAAAAGTAATCTATATGAAATAGGGACTTGGTCGAAAGTACCACTACCGTGTAAGTCTTTCGTTGATATCCTAAATTATATCACAATTTTGTAGAAGCAAAATTAAACATTTCTTTGGTTCTTCTTAGCAATACATAGGTCATACCTCCCAGAGGGTATGTTAAGTGAGTTGAGGCTGCAGCTAGTTACAGTTAAGATTGTATGTCAATAATAAGTAGCTATCTATAGGTAGGTAGATAGCGCCTGTTTTTTTCTGGTTGTATAGGGAAAACAATTTTGCCTAACATTATCAAGGCAAATCTCTCTATCTTGTATATGTTGAACCACTCTTCTAATTTAGAGTTTTTATACAGCTAAATGGCCAAGCTATATTATAATATAGCTAATGAGCCGCCACTGCTTCGCCCAGGAGCCATCTACTAATGTGGCATATCAAAACAGCGAGATTTGTGTACTTTAGCATTATTAACATAGAACTTCCAAAGAATACTCTAAATTGTGGTGAAATACATCAAAATCCATTGTGTGGTGTGGAAGAACTATGCGAAGAAAGTTATTTTTTTTATTTAAAAACGTTGCCCCACACTAGGAATTACTCCTATATCGTGGGTGCGTTTACAAACATTGAAACTCACATACACAAACAGCCAGACCCGGAACAACCACCTGTAGGCAATACAAATATTTGTTTCGTGCGGGAATCGAACCCGCGACACGCAGCGCAGCAGTCGATCGCTCAGCCACTGCGCCAACCGTGTCGTCAAGTTTTATAGTATTTATAGATAGATAAGACATGCAGTGAGCAATTGTGAGGGTATTTTGCCCAGGGACTATCGTTTTATACTTGTGTGTAGCACATCTGATTGTCATTCTTCTTTGCAGAGAAGTGTCTGGTAGATTGGATATATAACTCTAAATTCATTATTTATCTGGGATAGTGTGGTCTTTTTTTTGACAGGTCAGAAGTATACAAATATATTACATTTTCTAGTTTGATTTAAGTATGTCTTAGTCCATGCAAATGTATTGATCTTAGGTAATTATAACGTTTTGTATGCTCAAACTCGACAGCATACAAAATAAGGCTCAAACTCCATTGGAACCAAAATATATTCAACTTATACTACATAATGCAAAAGTTGACAGTTGACTAAGTGGCAATGGATGTAAATTATTTATTATTCTGAATAGAAGTAGTTATAAATAACAACCAACACATCACAAAACCCAGAGCAAATGAGTAATTAATTAGCAGGATGGCCATTTACATGTTTACTCGTTTCTCTACCTACTTTAAATTAAAGACCATAGACTGCACACCCCATGTTCACTACTCTCCACACAGTTCTGTCGCTCCAGTGTGACCAACAAGAGAATGCGATCTTGTTTCATACAAACGGATACGTGTTTTGCGAATTCGATCTTTATTAGCTAAAATTTTTGCATTGAAAGATATCAGCAACGCATTATATTAATAACCTGACTGTAGGTGGTCAGGAGTGTAAGACCCATATTACAGAACCTCGCTCAAAACTCAAGCAAGACCTAAAACTACTTTCAATGCAACCAATCAAATGCATTTAAAATATGTAGTTTTAAGTAATGCTTAGTTTTGAGTGAGGTTCTGTAAAACAGGCCTAAGAGTTGACCAGAATTACTTGAATATTGGGCCTTTTTAGGATTTACATTTTCCTTTTCTACCTCTAATCTAAATACTATAGATATTGTGCTAATAATCTTTATTTTCAAAGCACCTCTAAATATTATCAAACAGTGCAACCAATTTTTTTTTCTTTTTCTACACTTCCATCAGGCTTACATCATACATAAGTTAAATACAAATGTTAGTGTGTATTATAGTTTTACAACCTTTCAAGGGGATAAAAGGTTGTATGGAAGTTCATCATCTTGAAATTGAACCCCTTGAGGGGAACACAATCTGGAACACTCTTGTGCAAAATTCCATACATCTAGACTAGCGGTTTAATCTGTGGGTTGTCTGTCAGTAGATGAATTTGAAGATTTTTATTAAGTAGATAATATTTTATAGTTTAAATTGCACTATGTTAAGTTTCATTATTACACATGACATTCTGCACCAAAATTTACAAGTAGGAACCATGTAAGCATAACCAGTTAAGTCTAACTCTCCTTCAGCGGGATTGTCCGAAAGGGTTACCGCTACCCCGGCACATAAAGGGCAAAGGAAGGAACTTGGGTGGGTTTTAGTCAGTAAGAGTCTGACACTCCCTTCCACTCCACCCAGAGCGGGAGCGGTCATTTGACGATTTCCCACCAGAAAAAAGAAAAAAAAAAAAAGTCTAACTCTCCTGTAGCTATGGTTGGAAGTACTAAGCGGATTTATAATTATACACACAAAAGTAAACACACTTTCATTATGAGTTCACCTACAATTTCACAAATAAGTCTGCCTGAGCGAAATATAATAACTATAAAAAAATATGGGATTCGAAATACATGGCGAATCCAAATGTTGATAGACATGTTTATGTACCTTCATATGATTAATCATTTTCAAACAGAGTGACTACAACAAATACAACAGTGATATTGTTTCTATTAAACCAATTTGTATTTATAACAATACATGATGATACTGATAACTGAGCTCTACGCATTCCTTGTGATGTGATATACTGCAAACGGAACAGCACACCACAATACAATACTTGCAGCTAAGAACTGCATCTGTGCAGGGTTGAAGTAAACAAGTGACAGATAGTGTCGTGAGTGGCTTCGTACAGGCATCACACGATATGTAAACAGTTACTCTGTAATACATTCATCACTAGGGACATGGACAGGATTTATATCGAAATCGTATTGTCAAAGCACGCATGGCGACTCCGACCATAACTATCAGCTTCTTTTGTTACCCTAGATGAGATAAACGAACAAAATGTTTTTACATTATGAAGAAAATTCTAAAATAATAGATTCTGTACACAGATAAAACCGTATCATGTTTAAAACTACTAAAACACAGAAATATTGAGCATTAACCTTTAAAAAGGAATACGTCTGCCGACAATCAAAATACAAGGGTTCTGTAGTTTTTAAGTCAATAATATTTCAATAGCACTTACCTCAGTAAAATTTAGGCATTAAAGTGGCGTAATCGGCAACAAATTATCAAGAAATTCGCGTTATTATCACGATAAATAAGGACTGAAAACAGAAAAAGAGCCTACCTCACCGTTCGGGTGTCAATTTAGGAAAAGTGTTGCAATACTTAAAAAATATTTTTTTATTTTTTTTCCCGTCTGATTCTATCTTGTTGAAAAAAGAAGCCATCACAACCGAGATTATTAAATTAATATTTTTTCTTATTTATCATTCATATTTATTTCTATACGAATAGGTCTCTAGGTTGACCTAGCCCATTCTGCATACAGAGCAGAAAAACGCCGCGCCGCAGCGGCTCCGGTGCTTTGTAATTCTGCACTTAATGAATCCTCACTTTTTGTCATCATCTCCGTTGACGTTAGAGGTCGTGGTGAAATAACTTTTCAGGATTGGCTCGATGTCTCAGTGATTTTTTCATGCACATCCTGTGCCTCATTCTTCTTCTTCGAGTCGATGGCTCGACTGAATTTTAAATCTTTTTGGCCCAAAACTTTGCCACTTCCACGGCGTCGTCAGTGGCAGCGCAGAGGTCACTTTGACTGCATTTTTTGGGACACAGAGGGCAGGATAGGAGGTGGAGCATGGTTTGCAACATGGCTCCACGATCACACCCTACTGCCTACTGCCGTTCCGTCAAGGTAGCCCCACTTTACCAGGTTGGACTTACATCTTCCCACTTGTGTCCGGAGACGGTTCAGAGACTTCCAAGTGGACCACGGAAGGTTACACCCTGCAGGGAGATGCTCCTTTGGTGGTAGATAGTAAGTAGGTGGGGGAAGAGTATCCTGCCATAGTTTGCAACGGGCGTCGGCCGTCGTGCCTCATTGTGGCGCTTTCTCTTATTTTCCCAAGGCAGTCCAACGGGCCCAGCAGACTTATGGCCCATAAGTAATTATAAGGCTGTTTTGGCCAAGGCTTGACCTGACAACTCGTATAAAAACGCAGTTTTAATTAAACCAAATAAAACTAAGTTACTGACCCAAGCTATTACCCATCACAGTAAGTCGCACTATTTACTGGACAGCCTCTTTATTTTGCTTGCTTTGATAGTTAAAATTGACTAAAAATATTGGTACATACATTGGTCTAGAATAAACATTGTTTGTTTCACATAGATTAAAAACTACTTTTTACAAAAAAATATTTTCTAAGCTGAAAATTATTTGTGCGTTGCCTATATTAGTAAACCAATAAAAAAAAAAACGCGGCAAACTTTCCGGCTGAATGTTGGCAACAGGCTATCGATCGATTCATGAATTGTAAAATCGTTTGTCCTTTTCTGTCTCACACAAGTCGTACTGTGGTCCTTGTCATTAACGGGATGGACGCCATTGACCTCTTTCACTACTGCCTTATGATTGGTCGTTTATTGTGGAGGGGATGAATTGTTTGCAAAAAAAGCCGCGTCTGTTTGCAGTTAGCCAACATAACCACTGTTTCGCGCCGACTCATCACGCATTTCCTTTCTTTCTTCTGCATTTGGCATTCGGAGTTAAAGGTCGCGTGAGGACCTTAGGTTTAAGTTTATTATTAATTTTAGCCTAAACATAAGTCATGGCCAATAACGATAACTTTGCACAAGACGTTACTGATAATCAACTTAATGGAAATGCAGAAAATGGTGGCGGAGATACACAAGAACATAATAGTGCCGAAGCCCCTGGACGCGATGATGACAGGTAAAGTTGGTTTTGTTTTATACTTTGTAAGCATTTTATAACATCTTTATTCTTAGCATAATCATATTTTAATCATTCTGACTTTCACGGATATCCATTCTGGTAATTTTTGCAGTTTCTGTCTGCGCCCACAATGGCGGCGTTCTGCCATTACCCTTATCGGCGTAACGCTTAATCTATTTTAATCGTTAAGATCTTTTCAAAATTTCACATTTTCATCTTTACAGAGCATTCTCTACGATTTAAGTTCAGACCCCGAAGTCTTAGTTTTTATTTCAGAACATTTCCAGGTATATTTATAAAAATTTAGATTATCTCCGAGCCGCATGAAGTAAAATGGCGTCTTAATTGCGCGTCTCTTTTGCACCCGACACCGGCTCGGTTCAGTTATCGATTTTTCGTTTGGTTCTTTGTTAGCAAACTTGTGGTTCGTGAATGCCGGTGTTGTGCGGTTCCAAAGCTAGCAGTAAAGCGTACGTAGGTAGTTGCAAGATTTTAAATCGGTAGCGCAGAGTGCGTCGCTGAGGGGTCGTCGCCCTGGCGGCGCGGCGCGTTGGTCAGTTTGGGGCGCTACTAACGCTGTGTCTCTCTGCAGGTGTGAGCCTGCGCCGCCGCCGCAGCTGCCGCCGAAGGACGTCATGGTATATATCCGCTGGGCTCACACTAAAGTAAAACTATGACCAAACTGACTAGTTGTATCGGCCACTTAACTTTGGGCCTGGATCATCTTTGCCAATTTCAAATCTTGCGATATGACTGTAACATCTTGTTTCATATTTCGTTGTCCTGATTGATAATGTAAATTTCCAGACTTTACTTTTGTAACTTACAGGTTGTCAATTTGATTTGCTGCAGTGCTTGGAGTTTGTTTTGAAAAAATAGTAGCTGTAAAGTACTGTAAACAAGTACTGCATAGTGTTAATTAATAAATTGTAATTTTTAAGTCAGTTTCTAAATCGAGACACAAGTCTAAATTGTCTATTTCTACATGTTTTAATATTTTACTTTACAATGTCCACAGAAAACTTTTTGTCGGGGGCCTGAGCTGGGAGACCACAGACAGTAAGTGTAGTTCGATTGTTAATTTTCCTGTAGTTGCACCCATGTGGTGGTACTATTTATAGGTAGTCTTATCATTGACTGGCATGTTGCTACAATAACTACATGTTACTGGCAGGACCAGTTGACCTTAGTCTCTTATCATGATGACTTCATTCAGTTCTGCTTCTGATTAAGCATTGAAGAAAGCTTATACCCACATTTCTGAGATTTTCCATAATTTTTTTATTTTATTAGGCATTTAAATGTTCATGTCTAATAGTTTATTCTTTTACTATTCACAGAGGAATTACGTGACCACTTCAGTGCATATGGCGAGATTGAAAGCATCAATGTCAAGACTGATCCGAATACTGGCCGATCACGAGGATTTGCCTTCATCGTTTTCAAGGCGCCTGATTCCATAGACAAAGTCATGGCTGCCGGAGAGCACACAATTAACAACAAAAAAGTGGATCCTAAGAAGGCTAAGGCGAGACATGGAAAGATATTTGTTGGTGGGCTGAGCAGTGAAATATCAGATGATGAAATCAAAAACTTCTTCAGTAATTTTGGAACTGTAAGTTCACTTTGCTTTGTTTGAATCAATAGATTAGAAATTATGTGATGAAAAATCCGGATTTGGTGAGATAACTTCTTCTTGACATTTACTGAAGAGTAATCCGGGCCACTGATATAATTAAAATATTGATCAGGTTATTGTAATGTTGCCAATTTCAGTAACTAAAATTGTTTTTCTTGCAGATTATTGAAGTTGAGATGCCTTTCGACAAAACTAAGAACCAGAGGAAGGGATTCTGCTTCATTACATTCGAATCGGAGCAGGTGGTCAATGAGCTGCTCAAGACACCCAAGCAGACGATTGCTGGCAAGGAGGTCAGTATACATGAGCTGAACGCGTGTGAGTCAAGTGTGGGATATGAAATGTTAACAGTGGTACATGACATTGGTGTGTCTGCAGGTTGACGTGAAGCGCGCGACTCCCAAGCCGGACGGACCCGGGGGCATGGGCGGACGCGGGGGCCGCGGGGGGCGGGGCCTGCGCGGGGGCCGCGGCCGCGGGGGCTACGGCGGCCAGGGCGCCTGGGGCAACGGGGGCTACGGCGGCTACGGCTACGGACAGGGAGGCTACGGCGGCGGCTACGACGGATACGGCTACGGCGGCTACGGATACGACGGCTACGGGGGCTACGGCGGTTACGATTACTCCGGATATCCCAATTACGGTAAACGCGGCAAGCAGTACTAGTATAGTGGCGAGCCCCCGCTAGCCCGCTCACCGACACATTACCTCGACTGATGTTACCTGATCCTAGGATACGATGTGAACGTAGTAGAGTAAGGCGCTAGGTTAGCGTTGCGAGCGAGGCGCGACTCCGTCCTCGAGATATGCCTATTTACATTATAGTGAACATTTATTTTACGAGGAGATCGACATCACGCGAAGCTTAGGTATTTAATTTAGTGTGTAGGAAAATATTTATTTTTCTATATATTTAATGTTCTATCGAGATAATGTGTAGTGAATGTTGTCGAGGCGACAGTGTATAATCTGAATATAATCGCAGCTCTGTCTAAATTTTGAAAAACTAGGATTAATCATCTCATATAACTTTGCTAAAATCATATTAAGTTGCATATTTTGTTTATTTCCACGAGGAGCCGCTTCGCGTACTCCCGTGCGTAGATCGTAGTGCAGTTGCCCATTCGGCTATCGCTCTTTATCATTGTTTCAACGGGTATAAACTATATTCTGTACATATGTATGTTACCTGCCTTATGTTTATAAGCGTTCGTTTGTAATACCACTTTTGACATATGTAGCAATGTTGCTCGAGTTTCTTTACTTTTTTGGTAATAATTTTACCTTTCGACGCTCTCGCCACATGCTACATCTGGGAAATGGGGTAAATATGGAGAGACATTGTGAAAGTGATAAAGATATGATGAAGCTTTTGAATAAAGCACTGTTACAAAAATTCTCAATGTGTTTCCATATGTAACCCTAGTCCACTTCCCTGCCCTTTCTGACTCACCACACGCTTCATACCTACTTTACACCTATCAAGATATTTTTACTAATCGCATGCATAATTATTTTGCATTAATTACTACATACAAGTCTTTTACTATGAAACTACTACTTATGAAGGTTTTATTAATAAAGACATTGAAGTAACACTTTTTACAATAAGTATGAGAATTCTAAATTCCCCCAAAAAATAAACATACTAGCTAGGATAAAGTTGTCAGCGAATGGTTCGCGGTGTGGTTGTGCACGCGTCGCCTCACAACGCGCTCGCACCACGCCAGACAGTCTTGTGTGCTGCGGGCACCCCCGGGTAGATCTTAAATCGTCTCGTTTATGTACTTACCCACATACCAGTTATTTATTATCGTACGTAGGTGTGTTCTTATAGCTCTAGAAAGGGTGCCCAGTCATAGGTCTTTCATTTGTCAAATCTGTAGATATTGTTATCTTAGAGCGCTGCTAGGCTTCCCGTTAGTGCGACTATTAGTGCCCAGCAACACGAACTGATGTCCCATCTCCCTTCCCCCCTGGCAAAATAATGTAGCGCGAGACGATTTACGAGCTACCCTCCCGACGGGACGACCTCGCCCGGCTGTCCCCGCTGCGGCGGGGCGTCCGGTCGGCCGACCCGTAGAATAATTACAAAACGTCGACCAGTCTCCGCGACGTCCACCGTTCCGGCCACGAGCTCGCGCGGCGCGCCGGCGGGCGGAGCGGTGGAGGCGGACTAATGTGTTTGTGTTGCGGGCAGACTACGGCGGGTACGGAGGGTACGAGGGCGGGTACGGCGCGCGCGCGGCTCCGCGCGGCAAAGGTACTGCACTCCGCCACTCCTTGCGCTGCCTCCATGCTCTTGCCGAGCTAAATTCTGACGATGCGAGCTGAGCATAGCGGGAGCGTTAGGTCGCTTGTGCACTGCACAATTTACGGTCCGCGACCGATGTTAAGTAAATTTCACGTGATCATCCGGCAAACGTCACCTGAACATCCGGCAAATGTCATGTGCGTGTTCATCCGGTAAATGTTCGGAGATTTCACATCTGGGCAGTTGTAGTGCACAAGCGGCCTTAAGATACACTCCTAGATCAGGCTACGCTCGATGACACTTGCTCCTGTTCGACCGACTGACTGACATCCATATAATCCCACTGTTATCTCGTCGCAGTTTAACTCTATTCTTATGTGGTTGCGTTAGTTTGTCAACTCTACTGGTTTACTAAGTCTGAACCAGGCAAAAGAGGCATTTTAAATGTTCTGCGAGAGCGTGGAGGATGCACGATGAGGTCGCTGTAGAGTAGTGGGACGTGTGGCGCGAGGCCGGGGGCCCAGCGGGGCGAGCGCCGGCGGCTCGCATGACACTTAACTTGCTATCTTTCGCTTACTAAGAACCGTAGAACGTTCCATCAAAACTGCGGACATAATAACCTTACCCATCACTGGCTAAATTAATTTTTAACGTTTATGGCCTGTTTCACCACCTCCGGACAAGAATCTGTTAACTTATCCCCGTAGGTGTTCTCATATAAGTTCTGTTCCTAATAAAATCTATCTGGTAGGGCAGTACCTACCTATCCGGACACTGAAACAGGCCCTTAGTATTATCCATTGGCTATCCAGAGGTGCATCCGCTCTAACGTATCTTCACGTTTCTTCTAAAAATAGACCCGTGTAGGTGTCGTGCGACCGAGGCGCCTCACGCGTCTTGCATCTAAGCTAGCATTTGTGTATTATATGTATTGACTGATTTAACTTATCCCAATAAAGCACTGTCGCGTCAGTGTCATTGCATGTAAGGTTGAATTAAATAGTCAAATAGTGATAATGTAATAACATTTTTTTCCTACCCAGCAGCTTGACAAATAATCTAGAACCAAATAAATAGAGTTTAGCGTTACAAACAGGTGACGTTACAGCCGGGTACCAAGGTGGCAAGCAGCGTGGCGGCGGCGGAGGCGGCGGCCGCGCCAACCAGAGGCACCAGCCCTATTAACTGTACCTGCCGATAGTCATCTCAGTCCAATAGTGAGGTGAGCAGACATTACGCTAGAGCTGATCATTTAGAATTCATTTTCTAACTTTGATCACATACCAACGTCGAATGCTATCTAGGCGAGCCTTTGATACAACAAAAATTGTTTCTGAGATATTTAATTGTATTGTAACTAATATTGTGCTAGTATAAAGTTAGATGCCAGCCTTTGTAAAACGTAGCTTATTGTCCGCAGGTTAAGTCACCGGTCATGAGTGTCCCCTGCGCTTCTCGCCTCGCCGCGCTGGGGGCACGTCATTTCATTCCACATAATTAATTTAAGGAACTAATTGATAACATTTTAAGAAGATTTTTTAAGGGTAAAATACTGTCAGTTGCGATATAGCCACGTTGGTTCGGCTCTAACGTAAATTTATTATAATATAGTATGGATTATAGATTCACTGAGTATTATTGCAGATTGATTAGATTCGATTATGACATTTGTCTCGAAATTTTACCTTACGTACTGAACACTAGAAATAATCGAGTAAATATAATTACAGAGCTTATAAATTTGTAACAATGTCCCTGTACGCCGGCGAGTCGTTTTGAGATGTGTTGCGTGTGAATGAGTGCGCGGAAACGCAGTCGTGTGTCGTGTGAACGTGTAGTAGTCGCCCTCATCTGTCACTGTCAGTTATTGATCTGGATCTCATTGCAGATATGTTAGTTTTGTACTTTAATTTGGTAAAGGATCGAGCAATCAGAATCATGTATTTTATACAAATTAGATGTTTCTTCCATTGATTAGGGATGAAATTAAATTTTTAGACTAAGTAATCGGTCATGAACAAACTGGAGATATACCCAAGTTGTATATGTCAGAATAAAACAAATGTGTAAATAAAATATTGACTTTTTGTCTGTGTTTGTCACTGAGCGTTTCATCCGCTGTGAGCACGCTCTCGCGTGTTAGCAGCACATTGGTGTATAGTGAACACCTAAAATGTTGATATTTTTAGAAGTACATGTAATGATATAATTTTTTGTCTATAGTAAGTAATATACATTACCATCAATTAGGTATTACCACTTGTCTGGGATTAGTTTTATTGTCATTTCCTATTCTACAACTGCCAATTACCATTGTAAAACACCAAATCTTTGTAGGAGATAAATCACTGTTGTACTAAGCTAAGAACTGTAACCGTACTGAGAAAAGGATCCTCTTCTCTAGCCGCAAACAAAAATGTTACAGCAGAGCGAACTAATTGATGCGCTATTAAAAGCGCACTAATAAAAAAAATGAAAGGGGCTTCCAATGTCTTTATTACTATATACTGAAAGTTGTAAGGCTACCCTGTACCTACCTTACAGAGTTCGTCATTCAAACGCACGACGCCACTATTAATAGTGCTCTTAACTCTTTATACGGCTATAGCCGTCATAACAATAAAACTTCTATTGTTTCGCTTACCGCGCCGGAACCTGTTAAGACGCGCTAGGTACTAGAAATCTATGCGATGAGTGTTAACAAGTCTTCCATTATTACAAAAATAAATGGCATGTAGTAAGACCCTAGATTCAGTTATTTTACCTGTGACTGCAATCCAACAACAAATCTTAACGTAGGTAACTGGAATAAAGCAAAGCAAAAGCAAAACAAGCATTATTTTAAGTAAAATCGGTTAAATAATTGAAAGGACTGTAGGTACCTACCGAACTTGTATCTAATGAGAGTGACAAATTTCCTCTGAAAAAAGTAACGTCATTTTTGGGTTGCGCTGGAACACCGTGTGCGTACGCGCAGCGGAATGTTGTTGAATTTAAAGATTTTAATTATGCAGATATTTAGTGTATGACGTCGTATAATTGTGTATGGTAAAAAAAAATTTGTGCACGCAACCATTGTGGAGAAATTCACCAAAAACTGATTCCGCTGGGCGAACGTTGTCCTGGCGGAACTTTTTTTAATCCATAGACTTTAGAAGAAAAGAGATGTGTCCAAAAATTAGTGTGTATTTGTGTGTAATTGTGTATGTGTGAATAAAACTAGTGCATGCATAAACTTCGGAGAAATTCAAGTTTCCGCTACGCGAACGTTTCGCCATTAGCTAGTTTTCATATAAAGCGCTTACATAGAGAACTGTAGATTTTTACATACGTTGTTTTGAATTTGTTTATATTTGTTTAAAAAACAGATTTAGAAAAAATCGTAGGGCTTAAAAGATAAAAATATAAACGTAAAATACGCTTATTAGGTCTTAGTTCTTAAAGTATGCACTTTGGGGTCGAGATTTTCACGTTTATACAAACCTTGTAAGTGTCTGCAACATGTTGCCAAGTATCAATGATGTTCCGTTAGTAACTAAAGAGTTATAGGACAAATTTACCATGAACAGATCACTGTTTACAAAGCAGTCAAATATCACGACGTTCTGAAGGAATTGCATGGTAATATGTATGTCAATAATTAGTGTATTCATTCAACTATTCTTATGCAAAATTTCATGTCATTAAATTCAGTAATTAAAGAAAAACAATTATAATACTGACGAAGCATCGAAAACCTACATAACCCGACCAAGTTCGGATGGTTACCAAAAAGCGGCCGTGCCATATATCTAAGAAACGTTCTTAACCTTCCAATATAGTATTTATTAATATGGTACAGTTGCGTACACAAGCGTTAGGAAAAAATAAAACAATTGCATTTCTTGAATGAAAAATATTTTTTTAATAATAACGCCACTATCTACGATAAAAACAAATCTTCAATTAACAAGTACTTCTCTATTTAAATATCCGCGTACAAAAATATTTTTAATTACATATAATACTTAATTATGTAATTATAATAACGTTAACAAACGCTTGCAATGACAGCAATAGACTTAAATGTGTTTTAACTAAAATAGATTATGAACTAGCTTTTGCCCGCGACTTCGTTCGCGTGGATGACGAAACTTAGGGTAAGTATAATATTTCGAGCTTCAATAAAAATTAAAATCACATCACATAACTAACCTATTCAGTTGTTTAGATTTGATCAACATTAAAAAAGTGCTTATAAACTAAAACATTGGTATAAAAAAGGTATTTACAAGAAAATATTCTTAAATGAGTAGCAAATACTGTAAATAACCTCAACATTTCTAAGTAGGTATACCTAATATTTTCTAGTTTCAATAATAAAACTTCGAACAAAATAATTCTGCATATTTTGGTGGGGTGCGGGGGAACACGCTCACATACATAAGAAAAAAAAAAATCGATTCAAGAAGTAGTTTTTTTTAAGTTATTAGATTGTTTGATCCACTAAAGTTGCAAAGGGGAACGCTCGTGCATGCCTAGTCTATTGGTTAAATAGTGTAATAAGCTACAATATGATAAATATTTACCTAAACAGTAGTACATACTTACATGTGGTAAATATTTAATTTCCCTAAGGGGTCTATAGTTAGAATCCTGATCCGTGAAATCTTCAATAGAAATTAGCTGTATGAATTTTATTTGTCTTAAATAATATATTTAGATTATATCTCAAGTCTCAAGCGCATACTTAAATAAAGTACCTACGTAAATAGTACCTACTTTCTGTCATAGTCAAATACATTTAAAAAAGTAGGTGTACAAAAATAAATGACCTATAAATTATATCGAAACAACAATTGTGTTATCACCTATACCAATTCAATACCGGTATTATACTGTAAATTTTGGGATGTTACCTAAATATATTGCACGGCCGCTTTTTTGTAGCCATCCGAACTTGGTCGGGTTATGTAGGTTTTCGATGCTTCGTCAGTATTATAATTGTTTTTCTTTAATTACTGAATTTAATGACATGAAATTTTGCATAAGAATATTTGAATGAATACACTAATTATTGACATACATATTACCATGCAATTCCTTCAGAACGTCGTGATATTTGACTGCTTTGTAAACAGTGATCTGTTCATGGTAAATTTGTCCTATAACTCTTTAGTTACTAACGGAACATCATTGATACTTGGCAACATGTTGCAGACACTTACAAGGTTTGTATAAACGTGAAAATCTAGACCCCAAAGTGCATACTTTAAGAACTAAGACCTAATAAGCGTATTTTACGTTTATATTTTTATCTTTTAAGCCCTACGATTTTTTCTAAATCTGTTTTTTAAACAAATATAAACAAATTCAAAACAACGTATGTAAAAATCTACAGTTCTCTATGTAAGCGCTTTATATGAAAACTAGCTAATGGCGAAACGTTCGCGTAGCGGAAACTTGAATTTCTCCGAAGTTTATGCATGCACTAGTTTTATTCATACATACACAATTACACACAAATACACACTAATTTTTGGACACATCTCTTTTCTTCTAAAGTCTATGGATTAAAAAAAGTTCCGCCAGGACAACGTTCGCCCAGCGGAATCAGTTTTTGGTGAATTTCTCCACAATGGTTGCGTGCACAAATTTTTTTTTACCATACACAATTATACGACGTCATACACTAAATATCTGCATAATTAAAATCTTTAAATTCAACAACATTCCGCTGCGCGTACGCACACGGAACACCAGTGGTTAAGGGTGCGGTTCTACTGAGGAGAGGACAAGGGGAGTGGAGAGGAGACGTGCAGTAATCGATGGGTAAATCACATGGGTTGAAATCCAATCACGTCTCACTCGTCTCGTCTGTGATTGGTTGATTCCTGCACGACTCTGCTCCGCTCCGCTCGTCTCCACCTCAATGGAAACGCGCCCTTAGCAGTGTGCTTCGTAACTTCCTACTAGAGCAGCGGAGATAAAGTTAATCGATACCTACCTAGGTTATCTTGTTAATATTCAGCGCGGAGAAGCCGACTGGAAAGAGTCCTTCATATTAGTTAGGTACATTTTTTCCCCTCTACGCCGCCTTTATGGAGGGAGTGTGCTCCCTCCACGTCTACAGTGGTTATTGGAGGGCTGACTAGGTAACCTGTAACTAGGGCTTAGCATGAGTTTGTGGAAATACAACATTATCCTGCGAAGCTGAGTGGAGAGTAAGCTGGAAGGAGAGCGGAGAATAGCAGTGTGCGGTGGACTAGCGAGCGCGCGTAGGTGGGTGCGGTCTGGCACGGCTTTGCTCGCATCGACCTCCGCTGCGCCCCGACTGCTTCATTCCAGACAACAATGCTTCTGCATCTTCGCTTTAACCACATACCTAATATTATTATACATCTCTTCGCTCGATGGGATTGAACCTTGTATAGGTAGGTACCTACAGGGGAGAGAGGATATGATTATGTAGACAACGACGAGATAACCAGTAAATTGTTTCACGTGAATACAGCGTAAGATCCGAATTCAAGAACAGTGTTCAATCCGAATAAAATTGGGAATGTTCTAAATGTGTGTATAACTCCAGCTTCCTCATGTGATAGAATAATTTATTCTACCTATGCCAATATTTTTAAGGCATAATAGGTAGCTGCAATCAAAGTTCCCAGTCTTTTATTTTAGCTGCCACACAAAAACTCTTTAATATGAGTGGTTGTGTTAGCTGGAGTGACGTCACCCCAGCGTCCTCGTTCAATACAGGTTATACAGGTAAACCAGTGAGGTTAGGGTTTTGGACTATAGTCAGAAAAATAAGGCATAGCTGCACAAGGAAGGAAAAAACTACCTTGTGTTGAAATTACGATCAAAAACGTGTGTAAGCTGGAGTGACGTCACCCCAGCTGCTCATATCATACCTAACTTAGAAACGAAAGAAGATATGATTAAGTAGGTACCTACCTACCATTAGAGCTCAAAAAATAAGGCGTAATAGCTGCCATTGGCTTTTCGAATCTGGTCAAAATACTCTAGGAGTTATTAATCCGATAAATATGTGTAAGCTGGAGTGACGGCACCCCAGCTGCTCATATCCGAACGAAAGAAGATATGATTATGTATTATAGGTCGAAAATTTAGGCATAATAGCTGCCATAGGCAGCAAAATTTTCAGATCCTTAGGCCTTGTAGACGCCAAGCGGAAAATTCCTTTTTTCATACCTACAAAATAATAGTGACGGCAAAAGTAGATATCGATAAAACATCGATACATTTTACTTGTGCATAATTACGAATAAAAATTGCTTATAAGTAGGTACAGACGCCAGCACACCAAGCTACTACAATCTGTCAAATTTCTTTAATAGATTTTCAACTTTATCGCTAAAGCATTAGGCTCGATATGTGCGTGTGGATTGAGAGATCTTTTCGGAAAACTCTTCCAATCCCAACCAAATTATAAGAGGATTTAGGAAATAATTGTGAAAACTTCATGGTAAGGTATAAAATTTATGTCCGTAAGGATTGAGGTGCCACATTTTGTATCATAGTGAAACTAAATACTTATTTAGTAGTAAGTTTAAAAAATTTGTAGGTTCGATCCTCGATTTTGTAGTATAATACTTCAATAGTTATATGAACTTAAAGGTGGCACCTCAATCTAAATGTTTGGATTGAGTAGCCACGTCAGAACTAGGAATATCATGGATGTATATATATCATAATTTGGTATGATTTAGTAGCATTTGAGAGTAGTTAGTAGACAAAATCTGAGCTTGGTAGTGTTAAAATGAAAAAAGTTACCATATATTATATGACACAGACCATACACATACTACTCGTCATTTTTCAAAGAAGCAGTAGTTCAATTAATGCGCAATTTCTTCATCATTTAGTAGTAAGTATATTAGATTTGTAGGATAAGAATCATTAATCAAAAATGAATGAATTGGGAGATATAGCACATTTAATGTGGCTCCTCAATTGAGATGCTTCGGTAAATAGATTTGCCTCTAATCTACTTATACTTGTGACGAAATTTGGAACAAAAAACACCTATATTTTGTATAAATTTCTACTAAATGTACGTATAATCCTGCCATAAAATAGTACATATCTACGAAGTTATTAGCTATTCTTTAATTTCCTATGATATTGTTTTGAAGGGTGACCATGAATACATTATTTAAAAAGAAAATATTCGTTTCGTGGCTTTTCTGGTAATCTATTCTATCTACGCTGGCATGGGCCACTATAAATGTCACTACCCAACGAAGGATGAGATGTTTTGTTACGACGACTATGATTCTCACTGTAAAATTCGGAAAAGCACCGACCAACAAATATTAATTCATTCATTAACTTATGTCGAAATTGACTACTAAATACCTAAAACATATGAAGAATCTCTGTACCTACATACTGTGTCGGTTTGTTAAAAACTAAATTACAAGAACTAGTCATTCTGGTTTCATTTAACATCATCATCATCATTTCAGCCGAAAGACGTCCACTGCTGGACCTCCCCCAAAGTTCCCCCTCATTCTTAATTCGAACTCGCCGAGAAACTCCGAGCATAGCCCTCTTCATTGGCTTTTGGGTGACCTTGAGCTTTCTTATGAGGCCCATTGTAAAACGCCACGTCTCAGTGCCGTAAGTCATAACTGGCAACACACACTGGTCAAAGGCTTTTGTTTCGAGACACTGCGGTATTTTGGACGAGAAGATTTTCCGTAGGTTCCTTAACTTAACGAAGTTGGACTTACCTAGTTTGACTGTTTGTCCCAGGTACACACACAACATGGTCACCCTTAATAGCGAATTCCTAATGAATATTGAAAAGTAATTTGTTTTTCAGATACCGAATATATACAATGTTGATTTGTACATATGTAATTAGTAGACATTTATACTAAATGTTAGTGTCTCTGGTTAGGTATTGATTCCGTTGTGATCTCAGGTAGATACAATCAATTATTTATTATGCAGAACGTCAGGACTGAGGAACCAAATAAGATGCGTTTATTTACTAAATTCACTAAGTTTTACTACTTTCTCTATATGCTACAAATTCGAACACACTTACTACTAAATGTTTTTTGGAGTGGAATATAAATAGACCAATTACTTTCATGGAAATTCAGGCTCTTATGTATAGATTGAGGAGCCACATTAAAAGACTCGTATATTCTTGAACATCAACAGTACTGGACTCAGGTTTTTAGTAGGCACTATACACAATTACTACTAGATGATACAAAATTTTCAAAAATATTGATAAATACTTTCCGTGTTCCAGGTGGCTCCTCAATTCAGATGTTTGGATTGAGGAGCCACTTTTACATTGATATAACTTTGTATATGTTTTACTACAAATTTCAGAATTTGGCCTACAAAATTATCTGCTTTCCTACTAAATAAGGGGAGATTTTCCTTTTAAAATCGTGAAGTGGCTCCTCAATCCAAACGGACATTAAAATTTGTGAAACCTAAACAAAGAAAGTTAGAACTCATTAACTGGATCTCTCAATATGGACAACTGAAGAAAAAGCCATAACGCGTATCCAAGAATATACTGCCTATGTATTTATAATTTGCATTTTAATTGTGAAGGATTTGTGAAAGCTGCTAAACAAAATTTCGATTCGTTTCAAAGCCACGTTTAAGATTTATAACGGTTTATATGGATCACTCAGAGTGGACAATGTTCAATTGAGTGATCTTGTAAAACACGACCTAATAGGTATTGAAAAAGTATGAATAATTATCATGTTTATTGCAAATTATGCTTCTGGGAAAATTTGTGAAACAAAAATCGTGATTGAAATCTTACTGGTTCAAGAGAAAATGAAAATCTTGTTTTTTGTTGATCGTCCTAACTGAGAGACCATTATTTTGAACTATATTTAATGAACCAAAACTTATAGGTAGAAGGTAGATACATCAGAAATTGTGAAAAATGTTGTACTAAAATTTGACGAATCAGTCGTCCCTGTAAGTGTTATACTTAACCTTTTGAACGCCATTGTCACATATATGTGACAAACGAAATCTTACCTTGAACGCCAACGTCACAAATATATGAAAAAATACACGTCGCACCAAATTATGAAATAAACAATTTAATCATTACTTATTTATATATTTTAAAAGTTAAAGCTTCCATCTATATTGTATTGCATGAATCTAATGTAAATAAACCACCAATATCGAGAAATTTGCTGTTTTAAAAGTAGATGTTAAACCCGTATAAAAGGAGTGTCTCACACGCCGTAGTCTGCTATATGTGACAGCTAGTGTTGTGACGTATGATTGTAAAATCAATAAAAACTTAAGAAGATGAATATGAAATTTTAGTCCAGAGTATGTATATTATTTGTGTATAAGTTGGTATCAGGAGAAATAAAATGTATTTTTAAAACAACTCAGCCTTATACAACCATGCCTCTAGCTACACAATCAAAAATAAAATGTGCAAATGTCTAATATCGACACTTGTTAAACATATCTCTTGCGCATGCCTAGCTCAAACCAATATTATCAGTCCCTTGTACACCATAGTCATAAATCTATGACACAACGGTGACGTCGTAAGCGCAGGCCATTAAGTTTAGTGAAGTGCTTTAATTTTTTTTATTACTACATTAAAATCCTTGCGTATTTTAGATATGGTTAGTTATATTAGATAAGAATATTTATTAGAATCGATAACCAACGTGTACAGTTTGCCAAGAAAGTCCTGAAACGGAACTAAAATATTTAATCATTGGCAACACTCGCTCTGCCTCGTCGAGTAAGGTACAGACGCCAGCAGGTCAACCTAGGTACCCGAAACTGTCAAATTTTCCCAATCAACCTTGAACCTTAACGTTTTAGCAATAAAGTTCAAAATATATTAAAGAAATTTGACAGATTGTAGTAGCTTGATGTGCTGGCGTCGCGGACGGAAATGAGTTATGAACCTTATGAAGCCGGTGAAAGGGGTCACGTAGTTTGTCCTTATTTCTAGTGTTAACACTGTGAATATCACTGTTTTTAGTGTACAAATGTAAATTTTGCCTAATATATAAGATGTTGGCGTAGGTGAATTGTGATGCAACCGTGAGAATACCGATATCTTTAAAAAAATCTCTTAGAGAAACTCTGGCACCTAGCTGGTAAATTGCTCGAACAGCTCGTTTTTGAAGGACAAATATATTTTGTATATCAGCGGCTTTGCCCCACAGCAGAATACCGTAGGACATAACGCTGTGAAAATAGCTAAATTAGACTAAACGAGCTGTATTAACGTCAGTGTATTGTCTTACTTTCCTGACAGCGTAGGCAGCCGAACTGAGCCTTCTTGCTAGACTTGATATATGAGGTCCCCACTGAAGTTTGGCATCTACTGTTAGTCCTAGAAAAATTGCCGAGCCTACAGTTTCAAGCACCTCTTTATCTAGGACGATGTTGGGTCCTAGATTTCTAACATTCGATAAGGCGAACTTTACACATTTCGTTTTCTTGGCATTGAGAACTAGGTTATTTGACGTAAACCAATCTGTAACTATTGACTATTGAGAGTGCACTGTTTACGTCGTCAAAATCTTGTCTATTCCTGTCTACTTTAAAAATAAGAGAGGTATCATCTGCAAACAGTACAACGTCACAGATCCCCTTCAAATGGAATGGTAAGTCATTTATACAGGCTGTCCCAGAACTCAACGTCAAGCCGAAACGGGGCGACAGGATTGATTGTAAATATCATGAGAAAAATCAGAAAAAAAAATCTATCCCGTGCAGTTTGAAAATTATGGGCATTTAAGAAAAACCTAAAAATTTGGTCAATCTGTAACCATTTTTCGGTTATTGTGGTTAATTTTTATTATTTTTGTTCATTTAAACTTTGCAACCGTAACCCTAAATAATATTTCTAAGAATCACAGTCAAAAATAATGACACAATTGCCCCAAGTTTCCTAGAATTAAGACTTTGTTATGCTATGAATTTAAAATTTTCAAAATTTGTCGACTTTGAAAGAAATCTCCTTTAAAAAAAATGTACTAGAGTGCCTTGGCAAGTGCCATTAAAAGTTGGCGCATTTAATCGGGATTGTAAAATGGTACAATACTTAACAAATAAGTTTCATACTAAAAAAAACGAGTAAAAAAATAAAAACCTCAAGTAACCCGATTTTTGCTAACCCATTTTACTCAGTTAAAATGTTTTTTATTCGCACAAGCTCTTGGTAGGTTCTTAATTTTACGGCAAAATGATGAGAGAGATGGATAGTGGATATGTTTGCCATGAGTGAGAGAGACAGATAGATGAATTTTCATTTAAAAAAGATGGTTACATAACTACTATTGAAAATATTTACCTGCCCTCAGAAAATTTTTCTTCTTCAAAGAAGGACGTAAACTTACATTAGGATTATGTACGGTTGTGAATAAACAAGTTATCGATTGATATGAAGTGGAAAAAGGGTATTTCAACTGAATTACATGAAAATATTTAATTTATTCAATTGTAATGTGGATGTGATACTTAGATAAAACTAGGATAACTTTATCTAATAATTAACACAGTAGGTAAAGGCAAAGAATATTATTTAAAAAAATGCAGCAATTGCAATCTTATCTTAAATTCGGTACGATGAAATTATATAATCGACTCACTCTGTTATTCACTCGATTAACTTGAATGACTTTAGCCGATTCGTTTTTAGCGCAGCACTATTTGCGCAGATCTTAATGTAGCAAAATTCAAAATGTTTTACGGTTCTTACAAATTGCGGCACTGTTTTACGTTGTAGATTAGGTAAAATTAATTACGTGGCAATTACGATAAAATAATTACACATTTCGTGAAAATATGAATATACTTAGTACCTATATAATTAAATAATAATATAATTTCGTATTTTTTTTAATGTTTTAAATTCCGTAGGTATACTATGACACCTTGTTGACAGAAGTTCCAAAAGCAATACCAAAAATTTACTGTTTTCTCTATCAATGTTACAGAGGCCCTTTAAAATACTTTATAAAAACAACCTTTTGTAATCAGCCGTTGGATGTCAACAGGATTGGATGAAATTGAATTGGATTGGAATCCAATTATTCGACTGCGACAACTAAATTCTAAATTTAACGTATGTTATTTCGATGACGGAACCCTAGGTGGTGTAGACAGTCTTAAAAGATTTAACGTTTTTAAAAGAAATAAAACTAAAAGAAAAAAAAAAACCAGCAGGGTGTGGGGCGGCTCCAACAGTGACTTAGTGCGTACAGACTATATAACAAAACATTTTATAAAACATAGTTAAATAATATGTTTTATAAATGTGGACGATATGTGTTACAAAAACAAGTTATATACTTAGCATACATATTATTAGTTTGTGCAGCAATATTATATAACTTCGACATTGTGAACAGCACTTCAAAACTGACCCGTATTACATTGTTATATTACACTGTTATTTTAATGTGTACGGTCTTGTTATACTATGTTTCATTGTGATACAACAATGTTAAATAATGTGGACGTGTTATATAGCAGAAGTTATAAAACATGTTACCTACTTAATCTGCACGCACCTTAAAGCATGATTGCGAGTCGCCTAGACTGTTTGTACCTACGTGGGTCACTGTAGTGCCGTCTCTCATGGTGTAGTGCCGTCTCTCATGGTGTAGTGCCGTCTCTCATGGTGTAGTGCCGTCTCTCATGGTGTAGTGCCGTCTCTCATGGTGTAGTGCCGTCTCTCATGGTGTAGTGCCGTCTCTCATGGTGTAGTGCCGTCTCTCATGGTGTAGTGCCGTCTCTCATGGTGTAGTGCCGTCTCTCATGGTGTAGTGCCGTCTCTCATGGTGTAGTGCCGTCTCTCATGGTATAGTGCCGTCTCTCATGGTGTAGTGCCGTCTCTCATGGTGTAGTGCCGTCTCTCATGGTGTAGTGCCGTCTCTCATGGTGTAGTGCCGTCTCTCATGGTGTAGTGCCGTCTCTCATGGTGTAGTGCCGTCTCTCATGGTGTAGTGCCGTCTCTCATGGTGTAGTGCCGTCTCTCATGGGATGTCGCAATGGTAACCAATCGTTTTTTTTTTGTTTAGAGTCTGTGCTTATCGCACTGGATTCAGATCAACAGATTATCTGCTATCATGCAAAAACCATAATGTGCTACCACTCGAGAGCAGACGTATGATTCTGGACATGATATTTCTTTATAATATCTGTAGTGGGAACATTGACAGTACCTTTTTAAATAACTAAGTTACAAGATTTAGTGCTCCGTCTCGACGGACTTAGCAGTTATTCGATACAGAGGTACAAACTACGCTCAAAATTCAGTCATTGGTAGGATGATAAGAAATTTTAACAACAGATTCTCTCATCTTGATGTATTTAGTACCAAGAAAGGTATATTCAGAAAACAATTAATAACGTCAGTACCTATGTGACGAACTGACAAATAAATCTAATTAAATTAAATTGAATAGAAGGTACATACACAGACAATCACTAAATACCACTATAACATATTCGCACACCCATTCGCAACTCCCCATGCCCACTCCTACACACTGTACACTTAGCAATGCTTAGATGGTGCTAGCGGTAATTCACTTCACTCTGTATGTCTGTTTCTGCTGCATATATTGTATAGCTATTCAATTTTAAATCCGTAATTGGCAGTCAACGGTGGCAAACAACGAAAATGCGAACCCAACGACACCGACTTCCGAAATTAAAGTTATTTTTCGCTTTGTAGTGTCTTTTTTGGAAGACGGTTGTTTTTTTTTCGCAAAAAAGTTTGTTTAGTTCTTTTTATTAACAAGTAATAAAAGCTTGTTTTTGAAAAGTTTTTTTTTCTTTTAATTTTATTTTTAACTTTTTAGTATTTTTGATGCGAGATTAACTACGGCGTAGTTCGTAGCGCATAGCTTTTTCCGTTATGTAGCCCGTAGTACGCTTACAAGCTGTATGTAGGTAAGCTATGATGGGGTCGCATATTCACGTCTACCAAACCACCACCACTCACCAACTCACCACCCATCAAAAACGGTCCACCCATCAAGACGAATCAAACTCGACACGGTTGTGTCGCTTAATTACTGAGTTCCTGTGGCCGCCTTCCAGCTCCATCATCAGACCCTGCTTACCATATAGCACCAAAGTACTCGTCAAGACGACTCATACGAGCCCAAACTCGATGGGGTTGTGTCGTTTAATTACCGAGTTCCTATGGCCATCTTCCAGCTCCATCATCAGACCTTGGTTACCATCTACCACCAAAGTACTCGTCAAGACGACTCATACGAGCCCAAACTCGATGGGGTTGTGTCGTTTAATTACCGAGTTCCTATGGCCATCTTCCAGCTCCATCATCAGACCGTGGTTACCATCTAGCACCAAAGTAATCGTCAAGACGGATCAAACGAGTCAAACTCGATGGGGTTGTGTCGTTTAACTACCGAGTTCCTGTGGCTACCTTCCGGTTCCATCATCATATTAGCTCCATGTCATAATAATTTTGCATTGTCATCCGATTTACACATGCATGCAAAATTTCAGCTCAATCGGTAACCGGGAAATGGATCAAATTGAACTTGCAAGATTTGATTACAGACAAACATCGGGACAGGTGAAACTAAATAAAAGCTTGTAATAATAAAAATCAGTCCCTTTGTAGCGCACGGAACGGCAACGCCGCGCCTTACCTCCTCCGAAGCAATAATTTGATGTTTTTGGCGTGAAAAGTGTTTTTTTGTTTATTACGTGGAAACTCCAAGGCCTAGAGATTTGAAAATGTTGCTGCCTATGGCAGCTATTATGCCTAAATTTTCGAGCTTTAATACATAATCATATCTTCTTTCGTTCGGAAGATATGACATGAGCAGCTGGGGTGCCGCCACTCCAGCTTACACACACTTTTTTGATCGTAGTTGCAACACTTTTTAAGTATTATCGTTCAGCTTTTTCCTTCCTTGTGCAGCTATTATGCCTTATTTTTCTGACTATAGTCCAAAACCCTAACCTCACTGGTTTGTCTGTATTAAATGAGGAAGCTGGGGTGACGTCACTCCAGCTAACACACACTAAACGACTAATAATAACGAAGTTTTTGTGGCAGCTAAATTAAGACTGAGAATTTTGATTGTAGCTATTATGCCTTAAATATTGGCATAGGTAGAACTATTCTATCACATATGAGGAAGCTGGAGTTATACCTACACACCCCAATTTTTGACGAATCCTTTCCACGTTCATTCAGGTCAGGAGATAATACATTTCAATGATATCTCGGAAGATTTTTCAAAATAAATATTATTTGGCCTCTATACTCATTCGATACTGTAGCTATGGATCAAAATTAACATATAGCCCAGGTAGCCTTCGCTCCTCCCGTCTATGGAGACGGGAGGAGCGAAGGCTACCTATATGCTAATTTGAAAACATCCACAACTTTTAGAAAAAGTCGGCAGGGTAATTGCGTAGGTAACACACTATTAGTAGCAATGGGTTTCATTTTGACACTTCAACAACATTCATTGTGATAATTGCGTTGTTGAGCAGACACATTTTTGAACATATGAAGCAATGGATTAGCAATATCTTTCAAAATGATTCAGATTAAGATTGATATTGTGTTACGCAAATAGGGTGCAGATGGCTCGGTCGTTCTGTGGCCAAAGAGCTAGCTAGCATTGCCATTCAACGCTGCCAATCTTCTAGGCACGTTTCCGGATGACAGCGGTGCGGACGAGTACTTCAACGGCTAAGTGCCCTTTTGTTTTTGTATTATGTGTATAGTTAGTTAGTCATATAATTTAGTACCTAGTGTGGCTAGTGTAAATAGATAGTTATCTATACTTACAATAAAGTATATTATATTTCGTAATTATTTTATCAAAACTCGCGGGAATTGTATGGATTCTCGGATACGATGTCAGCTTTTATACCGACGTTTAAACTTAGCAGACGTGATTGGTATCGATGCCCATCACCAATTACCGGATGAAGTCAGCGCGGGGCCTGTCGCAAATTCTACCTAGGGCAGAAATTTGGTTAGTTTTAGGTATAGAAGTTTAGATGATAAAATAAAACAGAACCTAGTATGAAAGCTAGCGAAGCGACCTTGAAATTTTTTTGCGCCTCTGCTCTTGGGTTTGTTTTAGCAACTCGAACAGAAATACAAGTTGCTTTGTAAAATAGGTGCCCTGGAGAGTTCGTATTCCATTTTCCTGAAGCTTTGTCTGTAGTAAGGAAATGAGCTAACTTTTGTTGGTAGGATTAGACAAAAAATCTTCTTGTTTCACTGGTATTGATGTGTTCCATGACAAATTGATATCAGCCGACCTCTTTAGTTTGTATCGTCGCCTCTGTTCTTGTGACTTCGTACAGTTAGCTGAGTTTGTGTACCCATCAAATACCACAGTACGACTCGTTCCAGGATAGTGGCGGTTGAAGTAGGTGTTGTATCCATCACAAATCGTGGCAACACAGTCATCGTTTTTTCCAAATTACTCTGTGCAGTAGGAATCCACCGTCCACTACTA
This sequence comes from Apamea monoglypha, assembly GCA_911387795.2. Lineage (NCBI taxonomy): Eukaryota > Metazoa > Arthropoda > Insecta > Lepidoptera > Noctuidae > Apamea > Apamea monoglypha. The sequence continues at coordinate 640,237 of OU426925.1, forward strand.
TGTTCATTTGAGACAGTTCAACAGCCTTGATAGTAGGTTCCTGCGACGAACATGCTGCACATGACAGATTTGGTGGTCTTCCTCATGCTAGTTTCATTAAACAGTGCCAAGGGAAATGGGGCCAACTCGTACTCCAAGAATTCCATCAAATCGTTCTCTGATCGTTTGCTTATACGCATTCGCTGAAATAGCAGTGTTGGGTCAACTACAACCATTAATCTCAACGGCTGAACGGATTTGGATGAAATTTAGTAGGTAGATAGATAAGGACCTGGATTAACATATAGGCTACTTTTTATCCCGAAATAACGCGAACGAAGTAGCAGGCAACAGCTAGTGTTTGATAAAAATCGTTTTTTCGAAAATTCTTACTTTTCCGGAACGTGTAGTTCGCAGGATTCGAAAACTCGTAGGATTCGAAAAAAGTGTGTATTTGTAATTTTATGAGCTTTCATTACATACCAGATATTTTTTCTCTACGACGCACCATTTTAAAGATATTAGCGAAAAACTCAAAAGTGGGAACTTTTACCCCCCCCCCCCCCCCACTCCGGCTCACCTCCTAGACGCGGGAACTTTTAGTATGTGTACTCCCTAAACACCCTGAACAACTTTCTGAAGAAATCGCTCACGCACTCTACAACTTCTTTGTTGAGTAGACTAAATGTCAATATATGTAAATAAAATGGTGTATAATTATGGTTTTGCATGATAGTTAAAATGTCAAGTTTCATGGTTTTATCACAAGGCTGAGCAGAGCGAGCGGCTCATGCGCGCTATCAAGTTGTAACACTACAACCTCTGAACGTCTACCGAGTGAGGGCTTCTCTGAGCGGCCCTTCTTTCGGTTGTGTTAAAATCTTGGATCGCTAATCTTCTCTTTCTTGCGCTACCCAAGTAGGTAGATTCCAACATTATATTAATATGTTACAAGAGTAACAATTAGTGTAATTTTATGTTTATTGTTTATATTAAAAGTAGGCTTAGCTATCGCATTAGGTTTCTAAACCTGTAATGGTAGTATAAGAGTTTTAAATAAATAAATAATTATTTCGGTTTTCCTGGGAATAACCTGAGAGACTACGTTGTTCATTTTCATGACGACGATGCCAAGTGTTCCAACGTGATGAGACCTGAACAAGCCCTCCAAGTGGTGATATATGCGTTTATCAGATCATGTGCGCGACTGAGTCAGCGCCACTCGACAGGTGCAATAAGTAGAGAGCCTACACCGAGACCGGCACAGTGCTGTATACATCGTCAACATGTTCAAGCTGCTGGTACTGAGTTGTCTGCTGGTCTGCTGTCTAGCTGACCCCTCCGACCTTCCACCCAGGTAAGTTATCATTTTAATTAGTTTTTATTGTTCTTTATTCACCTTCTGTTTTGAAGAATCGTGTCACACATAAAACTATTATAGTGTTGTTACACCTAAGGATAATGTACCTACTATTCATGTTGGTACAAAGGCGAGCTTAACCAGGGATTGGGCGTATTAGTTGTACACAACTCATTGTTACCACGATGTTCTAGCTGCTTGGCTACTTCTTATGATTTTCTTTTTCAGCGCACCTTTAAAATAGTAGGTCTTGGTAAGCTGCAAATATTTCTGAAATGTGCTGTGCCCTACAAGGTCCGTAATCGTGCCATAGCTTTGATTTAATATTAGTACCTCAGTCTCTCAGTCGTAGATGCCTTTTGTAGCTCATACTAAAAGGTATTTTTAGCAGTAGGTAGGTGTAGCAGCCCTTTTTAAACAAGGGTTTAATTACTGAAATTTTCAGTCTTTCTGGGAATACGCCTTTCTCAATGCAATTATTGATTATGTGACTGAGTATTGGTGCAATAATGGCAGATGTGGCTTTAATCACTTTAGTGGTTATATCGTCATATCCAGAGCTGTTAGTATTCTTCAGAGATAAAATTATTTAAATAATGTCAGATGGTATCGGCGGTATCATAAATATTGAATAAGGATTTATATTAAATGTCAGTGTATTATTATAGTTAATGTCATTCTGAGATTGAATTAGATTAATAAAATATTCATTTAATGATTCCGCTATTTGTTCTGGACTATTTATAACGTTATTGTCTATCATTATGCTATTGACTCCTTCTTTTGGGCTGTTTATTTTTTGTTTATTAATTACGCTCCACGTAGCTTTGCAGCTGTTTTCAGAAATATCAATAAAATGACTGTTTTGTGCTTTTTGTGTCTGCTGGACAATGTGTTTTAATCTGTTAGTGTAGGTTTTAAGTTTATTTTTATTTTCTGGGTTTGGTGACTTTCGATATTCCCATAGCATGTCCCTTTTCCGTTTGGAATATTTTTTTAGTCCCGTTGTTATCCACTTGGGTCTTTTAATTAGTGAAACTTTTATTTTATTAATTGGAAAACATAAATCATAGAATAATTTATAAAGGTCATGGAATTCATTAAATGCATTATTGGGATCGGAGCACATAAAGACATCATGAAACGTTAAATTTTGAAGGCATTCTCTAATTTTTTTGATATTTTCGTCACTATAATCACGTTTATGTATAAACCAATGGGATAGTGTGCAAGTTTTTTTGACACGACATTTTAGCATTTGCGCCGTATGGTCAGACAATGCCAATTCTTTAACCTCACACCTGCTTCCTCTGATATTGTGAACAATATTGTCCATGCAGGTCCCACTGCGTAAACGTGTCGGTGATCGAGTACCCAGAATCAGATTATAACTCCGCAGTATATTTTGAAAAGTGACTTTTACTCTTCTATTTTTAAAAAACGTTGCCCCATACGGGGCAAAAAAAAAGAAAAGAAAAAAAAAGGGAAATTCCTAATGAAGTATTTTTGGAAATATCTATATTAAAATCTCCGCACAGTATGACCTTATTATTATGTTTCCACACAATTTCTTTTAACATCATGTCCAGATTATCAAAGGACGACGATATTTTATCTTTGTTATTGTTTGGCGATCTGTACACACAAATAATGATGATAGGGTGAGAAGAAAGTTTTATCGCACAACATTCTATTTGATGTGGTATGGCCCATTTTTTGACATTGATGACTACAAATTTATGTGTGTTTTTGACTAGAATGCACGAGCCCCCGTTTCTATCATGTCTGGTGTAGCATGTTGCAAGTGAATAATTAATGACATGTAGATGTTGATGGTCATCTTTTTTCATCCTGTGTTCTGTTATACAGAGGATATCTATTGACTTACCTTCTTCTGAGAGTTCATTTAGATGTATACCTAATAGATCCAATTTATTTATTAGACCGTTGATATTTGGTGCATTACAAATATATCATTAAACACGAAAAAGATCATGGTTATTGGAACCGGTGTCTTCAAGTTTGCTATTTATTGTTTCGTTGTCTGTTTCATCAATTAGATCTAGATCGTACAGTATGTTGCTTACAATTCGGTCGTGTATGTTTCTCATTCCGTACTTTGTTATTTTACCAGTTCTGTAGGAGAACATCTCAAGCGATAAATCATGGTTACTATCGAAGAAGTATGCGTATTTATTACTTTGTATATCTAAGTACAGGTGATTATTAAACATGTCTACTTTGAAATTGTATATGGGAGCGCCTGCTTTATAGGTGGCTGCACAGATAATTATGTTGGTATGATTTACTTTTTGTAGGGATTCTCTAATTTTGTTTATTATGTTGGTGTAGTCTCCCTCTTCTTTTATGTCATGCTCCCCGATGAAGAGTATGCAGTAATCGTTTAGGGTGAAGCCTTTTAGCTTAAGTTCAATGTCGGTCAAAAGTTCTTTTGCGGTGCTGTTAGTCCTGATGTAGTGGCAGTAGTGGGAGTAGTTCGAATAAACGTCCTGAATTGTATCATTTCGTAATACTCGCGGTAGGAATACATTGTAAATAAATTCACGATAGTGCGGGGCGCCGCCGGCGTGATGCGCGGGAACACGGAAGTAAGCGCTTGCGTCGCGAAAGGGTGCGCGGGACGCTATGATGTGTCGCGCAGGAGTAGCGGGGCGGGGGTAAGCGAGGTCAGCGCACGCCCCTTTTCATTGAATGTTTGCGCGGCAAGTGTAGTATTATGAACGTTTAACTCGTGACCACGCAGAGTGGATAATTCTTTCGAGAAAATGATTTAATATGAAAATTTTACGTATCGATTTTTTTTCAAAAATGGAGTTAGTGAATGATACCTAATGCCTAGAAAAAATTTGGACGGTGACTAAAAATCACCTGTATAACACTGTACCTGTCACATACAAACCGGTGACAGAACTTCAAGCCCCGTGTACACGGTGCAAGTTTATCGCCTGCGGCAGACCATAAAATTGAAACAACAACAATTGACTGGCACCGTCTAAACAGCACGTACAATTGTTGCACGGTACGGACAAATATAGTATCGATCAAGTTAGTATCCGTTCAAAACTGTAGGTGTGAACAGACAGTACGTACAATAAAATCGCACGTACCTACGATAAAATGGCATTAAAGTCATGGAAATTTTGTGAGTGAGTGAGGTGCAAATACGGGGAATGCCTACTTGAATGAATTTTAATTTCAAGGACGTGCAACTCTTGAGTCTAGACAAGGCAAAACTTGTATACAACAATCGCCTTGCAATAATTACCCTGGTGTAAACAGAATTCGCATGCAATTATTGAAGGGCAAAACTTGCATTCAATTATTGTATGCCATTTTATGGAAATCGCACGAGTGTAGGTAAACACTTGCATGCAATTCTTGAATGGCAATAATTAAACGTGCTTCATGGCATGCGATTAGTTCTCTTAAACGTTCCAGAAACTTGCACCGTGTAAATGAGGCTTAACTCTTGTTGTATGTATCTCAGGGTCCGTGAGGCTGGTCATCAGCAGCGCTACCCGCAGGGCTGCGCCAACCGCGTGGAGGGCTGGCGAGCGTGCGCGCTCCTCAACAGCCACGACTCGCTGGCGCCGCACGGCCGCGACTGCAGCCTGTTCTTTTACTGTAATGAGGGCGCGCGCCCCGCATGCCGCCAATGCCCCGCCGGCCTGCACTTCAACCCGCAGCTGCAGGTGTGTGACTGGCCCGAAAACGTGAACTGCGTCCCGCGACCCCACCACAACGGAACAATGCCTTACCCTAGCACACTTACCACATCCGACGACCATGCTACGATTACAGTAATTGATGTTTCAACACCAAGTTCAACTGAGGGAATATCACCTACAACTGAGGGAACATCCACTACAACTGAGGGAACATCACCTATAACTGAGGGAACATCACCAACAACTGAGGGAACATCACCTACAACTGAGCCAAGCGTTTTTAGTTGGAGAAATTATATTCCTTGGAGTCTTAAATAACGTTAATACGTCATTACTGGCTTAGCATAACCTTATCTATGTATTATATTATGATTCAAATATTAAGATCAAAATTATGTCCTTAGAATATTAATAATACTAAGAATGGCCGGCTAAAGTTAACAATGTTAATCAGCCGGATGTTATAGTTATTTTTGTGAATTTCGATGTCTAGCAGTTTTGTATCAAATTATAATTATTTGTACTCCGATTATTTGTCACTATTTGGATTTGTTAGCTCATAATTATAACGTTTTTACCGATATCTTTGAAACATAAATAAAAATTTGTTTAAATAAATTTCGTATTCTTTATTTAAACACAATGTTGACTGAGACGTGGACGGGACAGACAACATATGGTACATTGTATGCCAGTGAAGCGAATATGATAACCGCAAGCTCAGCAGGGCTCAGTAGGGCTCAGGGCTCAGCAGGGCTCAGAGCTCAAGCGGGCTCAGTAGGGTTCAGCAGGGCTGCGCGCTCGCTGTCGCATACAGTATCGACAACGCGTTGCAGAGCGCGCGGTAGTTCACCTGCGACAAAAACTTATTGTTAGGTATCACGTACTCAGCGGGATTGTCCGAAAGGGTTACCGCTACCCCGGAACATAAAGGGCGAAGGAAGGAACATGGGTAAACAAATACGATAACATCACGCCTCTATTCTCTGAAGGGTTAGGCAGATGCGTACTTATAGTATACCCACATTTGGCCAGTTATGTTTAAGTCCCATGTAATAGGGGTGAGCCTATTGTCATCAATCAGATACAACTCCAGACTAAGTTAAGCGATTGCTACGTATGTCGAGACTGCAGCCCCATCTGTGTATAACAAATATGTAGTTTAAAAAAAAACTAAAAAGTTCGCTTCTATCACGCACTAAGTCAATTTAATTATTTTATAATTTTTTAGTGCGTGATAAAAGCGTGCTTTTAGTTATTTTTAAACTACATATTTTTTATACACAGATGGGGCTGCAGTCTTTATTCTACTAAGTAATAAGTATAAAGTCAACGAAGTTATGAATATTAGGGGCTACTAGCAATTTGGAGGGTCCTACAAGTAGCCACTGAAGAGTTCCATTATACATCTTCTGGCTCCATCACCAGATCGGCTCCATGATACCAAATTATAGTATTGTCATCCGAACTAAATTACACAAACAAAGTCGGGCTTGTCTGGGAGCTGTGGTCAAAATTTACCACAGCTCACCGAAGAAGGTTGTTAGAACGATTTCCGATGGGAACATGTTGCTTTTGGAGGTGGATCGTGTATGTTTTGAGGTGCATGCATAATGCTTGACTCTAAAACTGACATTTTATTCGTCACTGGGGTGAATACCGGCTCGAGATCGAGAGGACTGACAGCTGTACAGATATATGTCGAAGAAGTGCTCGAATGACATATGAGGCCGCTTGCGTGGGACAAGAGTTGCTTATGGGACAAGAGTTTCTCCTTATTTATTTATCCTCACACTGGACCGCCATACGGCAATTACACCAAATGAGGCAAAAAATCACTTCATGTACTGCTTTCCATCCATCCTGTGCGCGGTGGACATCGAACGAGTGGCGATGCAAGTCCTTATGCACGGTAACGCCCACCATGTCGGCAGAACAGTTTGCGACTACATGGAAGATGTAGGAATCACCGCGATGGAGTGTCCAACTCGTAGTCCTAATGAAGTGTATGAATATAATATGTATGTTCCTTTAATTTAGTAAGTAAGTACACTCCTTTATAACTATCATGTATGCTGAGTTTGCACTATACCTCGTAAGTTCTTATTTTATAAATATTCAGTCATTAAATAGTAGTAAACAGATGTGGTTTTTTCCTTGAAACCACCCTCGAGGGACCCGTAACATTACACTAACCTCAGTTCGATTGAGCATATCTGGGATGAGCTTAAAATAAGTGTTCGGGCTAGATGTCACGTGTCTTCAAGACCTTCAACTTGCCATTGAAGAGGAGTGGAACGCTATACCTACCTCATGATTTTGTTGTAAAATTAATACGGTCCATGAAAAAACCGATTAAGAGCTGTAATTAGGGCTAGGGGAGGAAATATACCTTATTAATAAACTATTAATAAGGTATATTTCCTCCCCTACAACAAAATTATTGTTCATAATGTTTATTATGAACAATAATTTTGTTTCATTTTCATTCTCACAAAAGCGAAATTTGGTAATATTACGTGTATATTTTTAATTCTATGCCCTAAACTCCCATATGGGAATTTTATGTACTGATATTTGATATCATTAGAGAAGTACTGAAATAAACTTTCAATGAGCATTACAATTTTTACAATGTTAATTTTTTTTCATTTAAGGCTGTTTTTTCCATGAATATTGGAAAAAACAGCCTTAAATGAAAAAAAAAGTTAAGTTGTGCGATTTTATTGCTTTCAAGAGTATATTCTATTCTGTGTGTGTGCGTGCGTGTGAGTGTTTGTGGTTACCTCCTCGCCGCAGCCGCGTGCGTAGCCGAAGCACTTGTAGACGAGGTCGCGCTCGCGCGCCGACACCAGCGAGAGCATGTTGCGGCGGCACAGCGCGCGCTCCACCGACACGCGCGGGATCGTGCCGCAGTTCTCCTTGTCCATGTCCTGTGCCACAATAAGCTTACAGAACTGTTCACAGCTCATAAAACTACATTACGTCAAGCTTGTATATTCTGCGAAAAAGTAAGTTGAGTGAAGAGGGTGTAGGTTACAAGTGCCATACGTAGGTCTACTGCTTAGCGTATGCGCTGGTAAACAAGGTTGTGAAAATTCAAATATTATGTTTAGCCCAAAATTCTGCAGTCGAACTCCGCGAGTAGATACTTGGGGGCAAGCCCATCGAATGACCTTATTCTAATGCTATCTCCCATCCCAGGCACAAGTTCAATGTAGGTATTACTACTAATTTAATAAAAGTAGGTAAGTATGTCCTGAAATTCGAAAGCGTCGTCTCACCTCAAACACCTCCAGTATGTTAGAGAGCTGGTCAGGGAACTTGGAGAGCTTCTTGAGCGCGCCGGAGACGATGTTTCGCTCCTCGAAGTTGAGGAAGTTGAGCGGCGAGTCGATGGTGGGCACGTGTGGCACGGGCGCCAGCAGCGGCGCGCGCTCCAGCCCCGCCTGCGTCAGCGCTTCGCCCACCGCACCGCAGAAGCGCTCGTACTCCACCACGCGCCGCCGCGCCGGCGCGCAGAACCTGGCGCACATCACCAGCGTCACAAGTACAGCTAATATCAGGTCAGTAAGGGCATGCACACTTCTGAGACCGTGGGTACCTACATCATGAGTTCATCACCACATCACACACGCACCCCCCACAAAGACCGGCCCTGTGCTTCACGCATACAAAGAACAAGCTAGTTGACTGTTTATGACAAAACAATTAGTGTAGGGTCTCATTGCCGGTCATTTTTCTGCTTATTCTGTAACCTACTTTAGATCAACGATGCGCGTCATAATTTAGCATAATAAAATAACATGTCTAACGAATTTAAATATAGTGAAGTTATGACTGTGTAGCTATCAACAACAGAGAGAAATAGTCGCCTTCCACTCTATCCTGTTACTTATAACTACTTAGTGCATCTTAGTGGAACGTGAATTTTTTTTTTTTTTTTTAAACGTTGCCCCACCCTAGGAATTTCTCCTGTATCGTGGGTGCGTTTACAAACATTTAAACTCACATACACAAACAGCCAGACCCGGAACAACTACCTGTAGGCAATACAAATATTTGTTCCGTGCGGGAATCGAACCCACGACACGCAGCGCAGCAGTCGATCGCTCAGCCACTGCGCCATCCGTGTCGTCAAAAGGTCAAAAGAACTATACTAACTGAACTTACAAACCCTTATAACAAATGTGTTGCGTCGTAAAGGTACAGCAGTAAGACTCACACTTCCATGAGCGTGTCCATCTCGATGGGCGTGAGCGACAGGCCGGCGGACGCAAGGCCGCGGTAGAAGTCTGCGCGCGGGATCACCAGCTCGTTGCGCGGGTCGAACTGCTTCAGGAACTCGCGCGGCCGCACGCCTTCGCGCACCATCTGCAACACAGTACAATACACAACACGCTCGTTATAATGAATGACGCATCCTATTTAAAAAGAGATCAGCTAATGGCGCGAAATTTACGTAATTTTTTTTGTAATTTGCAGGTTATTGTCAGGATCAAAAAACTTCTTTCATATATCTATGGTCAGGATATATTTTATGTTTATCAAAATGTGATTTGCGATGGTAGCAAACATATATTTAAAAAAATTTCGCGGGTGACCCTGGCACTTTTGCCTGCAGGGTAATTGCGTAACACACAATCAGTAGCGATGGCTTTCATTGTCAAAGTTCAACAACATTCATTGCGTTACGTTGTTGCGCAGACATATTTTTCGGACATATGAAGCAGTGGATTAGCAATTTCTTTCTTTTTCTTTCTGAATCATTTGATTCAGATTGAGGTTGATAGTGTGTTACTCAATTAAGATGCTGAAGCTGTCGAATATCATCTGTTTAATGACATTAAATACTTTTATAGTGAATCCATAGGTATACAAACATTGTAATACCTTTGTGAATTATATCTAAGGTTTTATAATATTCATATTGAACCAGTTTCAATTTTTGGAAGGCACCACACCATTGCAGCGTGACCCCTGCGGTTACAGCTTCCTTTCTAAATAATATGTCTGGTCTTCAATCTTATTAAACAGAATTTTTCAAATTTTAATTTTGACAAGTATAACATTTCATGGATAAGTATAGACAGAAGTTCAGTTGCGGAAAAATAGAAATGAAGACCAGTCGATTTTTATATTTATTTCAATATTAATGGAGTCCTAGACGGACCTAAACACCTTTTCAAATTGCTGCAATCGTTTTACAGTCAACCAAGTCGCCATACAATTCGTGCACGTTATTCTTCGAATCAGGTACGTACTTTTCCTGATCTGCTCAGTCAGCGGAAGACTTATTGTCTCTGGTGTAATGCCCTATTTTATTTGTCGTAGGCCACCAGGTGGGCCAGGTGGTGGGGTAACCAGTTAAAAGGGCTGCTTCTGGCCCTTTTCCGGGTACCGGACTATTTACCAGGCTTGCGATTCTATTGTCGCTTTTGCCAGCCGCATAGAATCCCTGAACTTCGAGACCAACATGCCCTTTATGATCCGCGGCAAAATGAAAGCATACAAGCTTAGCTTTGTAATGTCACAAAATTAAAATAATTGACCTTTAAGTTTAACAAAAACAACATACATCAAATTCCCCGAATTTACTCGCTTTTGCTGGCACTAGTTGCACCCTTACCCGCAGGAGTAAAAGGACAGTTTCTTTGAGATGAAATAGTAGATATGCCAGCCTCCATATACAAATACCTATAAGGAGTCTGGCATACCTACTGTCGCACCATTTTGTTTTTTTTTTTTTTTTTTTTAAATGGTGGCCACACATGAAACTTATATTAAAAATAAATAAAACTTTATTTGAGATTAAATTCCATAGTTTGTTAGTATTTTGATGTTAGTAACAATAGTGCTTAGGTAACCAAGTTAGTATTGTTATTTTCACAAATTAAATTTTATTTATTCAGTCCTATGACTGTCGCCTCCCAGTGTCCCTGAAAATAAATCGATATATAAATCGATAGCTGACATCAATGCAAACGGAAAATATGATTAGACCAAAGCCCGTAAAGCGTCACGTTTCCGAGATATTATCGTTCAAAGTTGATCATAGTCATACGCATAGTCATTTATTCATTGCCATAACCAAGACTCAGCAACGTTAGATCTACTGTGAGCCTTGGTATATCGTTGTGTTCTGGAAGGTCAACGGAGACGGGTCGGAATAGTTATAGTATAGTAGTTCTTCGCCTATTGTAATTGTACAGGACCTGCAAACAAGATCCGCTAATCTGTTGGGCACTTCAATCCTTTATCTGATGATGTTTAAAAATGTTTGAGCATGGACGTTGTCTTCGATATAAATATGATATGCATTAAGTAAAGCCGCAGCGACTTTATAATGGTTGAACATGTTCTATAAGGCGCAGTTGACATGAATATTTCTCAAAAGCCTTAATTTTCGTTTGAACCGACCATTGATCACTTCCACCACCCATCAGCAAAAAGCACAAGGTGGGATTTGTTTGCCTGTTCAGTCGTTAATTGGGTTTCCCTAGGGTGCCTTATTTCAGGCATTTGTACTGTGAAGCCATGCGATTCCATGTTATGGACAGCGTCTCTGAATCCACGGTCTAAAATAATAACATCGCCACCATTGCAGAGTCAACTAAACATCCCTTCACCATCTTCGTCGTCATTTTCTAAGATACTGCTCATTATTGTAGCGTCATTGGTACGAACTGAATATGGTCCAGACACATTAATAATGTAGTCGCCGCAACAAACGATTAAAAAAGGCTTTACTAAGTTCCTATATTTGTGGTTACTATGTGATTCTCTTTGAAAAAAGTAATTGGAACTTTTTTGTATGTAAATGTAAGTCCCATCTGTAATTGTTATTAGTTTTCTCTAATTGAGCGGACTGTCTGGATTACCAAAAAGACCCTCGGGTACAGTAAGGTTTCTTTACAAAATACAAAAATATTTATTTCAACTTATACATTGTGTCATACATAAATTGAGGCAGCCCCAGTAAGTTAAAGTACTTGTGTCGGAGCTGTCTCGCTCTTCCCATAAGCGGTAACTTAACAATGATGAGGCGTAAAAGGTTTTTAAAAAAGAAAAGTAAAAAATAAAAGTAAAAATAAAATAAAACATTAATTTAGCAGCTCTGAGTGTGTGTTTGTGTATGTATGTAAGTGTGTGAGTGTTGAGGGTGTGTGAGTGTACCCATTTTCAGCTATTCCTGGTCAGAATATTTTCTGTTTCGTCATACGTTAGGGATCTCAACCATATAATTATTGTTTTTTTACAATCGTATAACAACAGGGGATATATATCTAATTTACGGTTCAGTTTATTATAGATGTAGGTGGATTGTGTAACATATTGACGTCTAGCAAAGGCAGTTCGAATCCCTGGGGAGTAGGCCACTATATCTCTGCGCCTTCTGCTTTGAGATGCTGAGTCAAAAGGAAGACACTTATGCAGGGTTAAGGACACATAAATTCAGTAGGTGGTATCTGAAAAAAAATAGTGAGTTTTGGGTCATTGATTGTTTTTTTAGCTCAATAAGTAATACGATTAAATTGCTGTAACATTATTATAAAACAGCTGCATACCTCTTGATCAATTATTTCTTGTATAAAAATTTGTGCAATCTCAATATACTTGTTCTCTCGCGAAGCCCAAGTATATCTCCGCCGATTCCCGACAGATTCACCACAGCGAATGCATATTATTTGGTCCATTTTTAATCTCAATATACTGGTTGTCTCGTAATGCCCAAGTATATCTCCACCGATTCCCGACAGGATCACCACAGCGCACACATATTATTTGGGGGTACACTACATAAATACCAAAAACTTTATTCCGTCAGTCACAAATACGAATTTCAAAATACCGATTTTCATAATTCCGAATGGATCAAAATTCTGAATATAACAACTCCGACTTATCATTACTCCTATTTTTATAATTCCTAAATTTCAATATTCCAAACGTTTATAATTACTATTCTCAAATTACCGAGTTTCAATAGATCGAATAACAAAAAGTCCGACTTAATGATAATTCGAAACATCAAAAATACGAATTCCGATGATTAAAATAACGATTAATAGAATTCCGAAATAAAACAGTCACAGTTCTAACCTAACCTAACCGAAGTGATTCATCAATAATACAGGGGATTTGCAGTATGCAAGCAAGCATGCACCGTGCAAGCAAGCATGCAGCATGCAAGCAGGCATGCAGCGTGCAAGCAGACATGCAGCATGCAAGCAAGCATGCAACATGCAAGCAGGAATGCAGCATGCAAGCAGGCATGCAGCATGCAAGCAAGCATTGTTTCTGTCACCAAACCCCTCCGCGTCTACGCGGGCTTAAATTGTACTCTAGGGTAGGGCAGACAAGACTGCGTGAAGTCGGTTTTGCAGCGATTCGTTTCTGTCACTAAATTTTGTAGAAAACATGTTGACGTTTTATGACAGTATTTTAATTTAATTTTGAAAATGCTACCTAGTAACCGGCTATATATTTGTAACAAAATAATATTCCGTAAAATGTTGTTTCAGTGTGGTGAAAATTATGGCAAATAAATCATTTGGCTAATAAAAATTTCAAAAGAGGCTTCGGCCAATAGCAGGAAGTTATTTTGTAAATCGGCGAAAATCGGCGTACGGTAAAATAATACCTATGACACATCTAAAAAAACAAAACATCACACGCACAAAAACAAAAAAACAAAAAACACACCTAAAAATATATGTCAAATAATGCATGTATAGCAAAAAAGACGTCGGTCAAAAGTTTTCGATAAAATGAAACTCGAACAAATAAAATTCGGAAAAGTGATTCAGAATCCTATTTTTTGTAATTTATTCGAAGTATTGAAAATCGGAATGTCGATTTTCGGACCGAGAACCTTTCGAGCATTTGATTCTTCGAACGTATGAAAATCGGAAAACTAACAAATCGCATTTACGACTTTCGTTAAAATAAATTTCGTGATTTTTAATAATAGACATTATAATTCTTAGGTATTATGAAATTCGGACTTTTGAAAATCGGAACATCGAAATTCGGAATCAAATATTTCGGAATATTTGGGTGTTCCCATTATTTGGTCCATTTTTTTAAATTGATGTCTGACAGATTCTGTATGGAAGAACTGTCAAAAATTCGAAATTATTCCTCGGATAAAATTATCTGGCGTTGGAAAAGCCCTTAGATGACAAACCTGTAGTAAAAATTGTTTAGAATCACGTGTGTACTCAAATTTAGGTAAAATGTACGAGAAATCTGATTTTTGAACTTATATAGCCGCTACAATAATGGTTCCACAGTTTTGGTGCCATAGTACCAAATGCTTAAAATTATGTTAAATAAATAAATAAATATAAATAAAAAATCATTTATTTTCTCCCACAAGATACATACGTTTCTTAAATTTAAATAAACAGTGCTAATACTTGGAAGGGAGACAGGAGCCCATACTAAGTAAAGAACTTGTGTCATGGGTCTCCTGGCCTCCTTATCCCGGACAGGTATACATACGTGCTAGAATCTAACTAATTAAGAGTTGCGTGATTGGGAATGAGCTAAATGAGTGGTTTGTTATTGGGCGAGTGATGATGTGTAATAGTTATGAGTAATTAATGATGCATGTGTGTGTATTTGTGTGGGTACGTGTGGCGTGTGAGGGTGTGTGAATGTGTGCTAGATGTCTCTGTGTCTGCAAAGAAGTTTCTCTGTCTCCTCGTACTTTAGTGTCAGAAGCCATTTTATGACCTTTTTCTTGCAATCTTGTTTCGTATTAGCGTAAACTGAGAGTACTTTATTAATAAGGTTATATAGATGTGGACCTTGTAAAAAGAAAATTTTTTCGCTAAAAGCTGTTCTGGCTGGTTCTGTAGGGCAAATTTGAAAATTACGACGCCGAGCTAATGTTGGGTTATTTGGGTTAAATTTTAGAAGCCTATGTTGCCTAATTACGACAGCAAGAATGTACAGTTGCCTTACTGTTAGTACCTAAGCCAGTTCATATAGTTCCGAAGTAGAGAATAGTCATGGTTTGAATAGACTTACCTTGAGTACCAATCTTTGAGCTCTCTCTAATTCTATTAGGTAGCTCTTAGCTGCTCCACCCCAGGAAGAAATACAGTAGGCGAGGACAGATTGACAGAGGGCCAGATAGACCATTCTCATATCTTTGGAGTCCGCTACATGTCTGAGCTGTTTAAATATATATGTCACTTTGCGAACTCTCTTATCAACATTACTTATGTGTTTAGAAAAAATTAGATTTTAATCAATGGTTACCCCTAAATATTTTGTAGATTTAACTTTCTGAATATTTGGACAGGTACATTTTGAGTTAACAATTAAATTACACGAATGTGCTATGATTTCGTGTGATGTAGAAACAGATTTTCGTAAGGAAAAAGTGATATAATTAGTTTTAGTTTTATTTAATGTTAGTGAGTTGTTAGCTAACCAATGACATACCCTATTGAGGCCTTCTTGAGCGTATTTAAATACGTTTGTCCATGACTCCCCAAAAAATGTGAGAGTTGTGTCATCAGCGTAAGAAATTATTTTACAATTTATAAGATCGAGTTGACACAGTTCATTGATGTAGCATATAAATAGAGAAGGGCCTAAAATACTACCCTGGGGGACTCCAAAGTTAACAGGACGCTCCGCGCTCAATATGTCGCCTATCCTTACCCGCTGCGTACGACCCGACAGGTAGCTACTAAATAACAAAAGTTGTTTGTCTCTGATGCCGAGACCCTCAAGCTTCGCCAGAAGCTTGGAGAGAGAGACTGTGTCAAAGGCTTTTGCAAGGTCTAAGAATATTGTTAGGCATTTGCTTTTGTCATCAAGCTTTCTCGTAACAAAATCGGTAAATGTGTGTACGGCATCATCAGTTGATCTATCCTGCCTAAGGCCGTGTTGTGCATCAGAAAGTAGATTTTTAGATTCTAAAAATTTAACGAGCCTCTTATTAATAATCTTCTCTAATACCTTTGATAGCGAGGGTAGTAAAGATATCGGACGGTAATTATTGACACAGTCTCTCTTGCCACTCTTATGAATGGGTACCACTATCGAATTGCTTGAAAGCATCAGGAAACACGCCAAGGTTAAAGCAGTTGTTAAAGATATCTGTTAGAGGGGGTGCATGTTCCAAAAAGATTAAAAACTTTTTTTTTACTGACTTTTGATTTTGGGCCCCTTTACATTTCTTAAATATTACTTCGACATGTCAATTAACCAATATGGCCAACACCTTAAAATTTAAAATAATAACAATAAAATAATAATTTTAGTAAAGATAAATTAGCATAGATCACGTAACATTCATATTTTTTGAACTTCTTCTCTTATTACATATATGTTTGATTACTTTAAACTTTCAGAGTATACATAGTCTTGCCATAAATATTGTCATGAAGAAAAAACATTTTTTTTATTGCAAATAATATTTATTACTTTTACAGTGTGTTAGTTTAATAAATATAAAACAATTTAAAATATAAAAAGCTTATTCGAAATGGTCTCCATTGGCTGCAATACAGTCCTTTAAATGTTGAGGCCAGTTATCAATAGAAGCACGAACTCTTTCCATGGGAAAATTCTTCACTGCCAATCGTATGGATTGTTTTAAGGACTCCAAATTATCATGGCGTTTAGAGCAAGCCGTACTCTCTAAAACTGACTATAAATCATAATCCAGACTAGACGACGGCCAGTCTTCAGCTCTGATGAAGTCCGAAACGTTCACTTCCAACCAAGACTGCGTGGACCGAGCTTTAAGACCCGGCGCCGAGTCTTGTTGGAAGGACCATACTTGGTTATTGAACATGGTGTTGTTAAGGAGCTTAACTACCTTCTCAAGAATGGTATCTTGATACACTTGTGCCGATGTTTTGATACCTTTATCACAAAAATATGGCTCGGTCACTCCTTCATAGCTAACACCCCACCAAACCATCACTGAAGTCGGATAATGCCCACGTTGCACTCTGTCGACTAATTGGGAAGCTTCCTTAGAGCTTTGAGCTTCCTTAAAGATTATTTCATCCGTAAACAAAATTTTTCTGTGACCTCCCTTTGCGTACCGCTTCAGTAGTTGTTTCGATTTTCCCACTCTATTCTTTTTTAAATTATCAGTAAAAAAATGACCAGTGCGTCTCTCATAGGCTGCAAGTCCTAAGTCATCTTTTAAAATATGCGATATGGTTCTGGGTGCTATCTTCATCTCCCGAGATAAAATATTTTGCTTTCGGACAGGATTTCTTCGAATTCTTTCCCTTACTGCTTTGACCACCTTTTTCGTACGAACACTACGTGGACGGCCAGTTTTTTTTCTGTCACAAACAGAGGAGGTCTCATTGTACCTATTAATAGCCCGACACACAAACATTTGACTAATACCAAGCGTGTGGAGAATTTTAAAAATTGCACTTGGCTCCATACCAACTTTGTGTAACGCAATCACAGCGATTCGGTTCTCTTTATCACCCCACTCCATTTTAATATCGCAAAATATTGTACAATGTATGTATTGGCGCCAAAATTAGAAACTCAATGAACAATCGTATAAAAATGACAGATTCCAAATTCAAATGTAATTTCTTTCTTATTTTCAATTGTAACAGTATTTATGGCCAGACTGTGTGTATATATATGTATATACTGTACCTATACAAATCGATCTAATGTAATCTAATGCGTGGCCGCCATTTGAAGAAAAAAAAAGGCAAAATGGCGGACAAGTAGGTATGCCTCGGACCTTCAAAGCCCTCAGAGTCACAGTCACTGGCCGCGGGTGAACTGGGACACCAACTTCAAGAAGTACGCCATGTCAGTGTAATTCGGTAGACAGTTCAAACAAGGGCTGAAGCAAGATTTACTACACATCGACCAGCAGATGGTCGAAAATTAACAGCAGCTCACCTACAAGCCCGACTACAACTTGCCAGGGAATTTTCACCAGGTACTTTTGGAACAGACATAATAATTACAAATAAGAGGTGGCGACCTTGCCCTTGATCTTGGCGAGTATCTGCACGATGTCGGTCTGCAGCGGGTCCAGCCCCGCGTGCGGCGCCACGCGCGGCTCGGCCGCCGGGCCCGCCACCACCGCGCTCTCCACCGGGCGCTCCTCCATCTGAAATAAACACAATATCTACACTGCTACAAGGATCTTTTGGCGATCGAATGACGTTGACAGGGGGGCGCTGTTAAACATATGTGCATTATTATTTTGTGAAGTGTCACTTGAAATGCATAATAAAAGATGGCGGCGTAAGTTCCGATTTTGGCCACGCCCCAAAATAACCTTGCACCGATTACACGTGAAGCTTTCGCTGGGCCTGATAACAAGGCGCAAAAGGCAATTAAGAGGGCTTTGTTAAGCCGAAATGAAGAGATTTTCATATTCACAGCAGTGGGTAGGGCACATTGCTTACCGAACGGATGGACGATGGGAACTTAAAAGTATTAGAGTGGTAACCGTGTATTGGAAGATATATATCTAAGGCGTCATACAGTAAAATTTTAACAACGAAAAGAAACAAATTGACAAAACTAGAAGCAAAGTAAAGATAAAATGCAAGCAAGAAAGAAGTACAATTATTTAGGTACTTAGGTATCAAACTTTCATCCAAGAATCTTAAACATTCACGACATAGGTACATCTAACCGTCTCCTGGCAAACTAGTCTCATTCCAGGTTCCGGTGTTGATGTCAGAAGAGCATTGAGCATCGTAAGCGCCCGAGCGAGAGGCGAGATAGTGCGTGACACTGAGCGAGCTGAAGGTACAGCCAAATAACGGGTATCTTCGCGTCCTCAGTTGGTGTTTGGGCACAACAGGAATAAAAATCCTTAGCAGCTGAGAAACAAGTTCTGAGGAATCGGGCTCACCGCTCATAATACGGCAAGCTGAGATAAGCAAGAAGATGATGGTCACCTCGTCGAGCAGACGCACGTAGCTGAAGCCGCAGTCGTCCAGGTAGCGCGCCTCCAGCGCTCGCACCTGCGCCGCACTCGGCAACACGCCCAGCCGTGCCAGCACGCGCCGCACCGCCGCGCGCGACACGTGCCCGTTGTTGTGTCTGCGGGGGAGGGAGAGGGGTAGCAGGTAAGACTGGCTGCGATTGTTTACTAATAAGTTTCAGCGGCTAATTAGCTTATCGAGGACCACGCTCGTGAACGGGTGCTGCTTGTGGTGACAGGTCGTCTTGTTGACCAGGCCCGCCGCTAGCTGCTACAGCACCCGCGTGCAACACGGACAATGCCGCCCCCCCCCCCAGCCCTATTTTTCCTGACTGAGCTAGTACAAAAGACAGAAAAGCCTTTCAAGGTATGATATATACGAAAACGCCACTTTGTTAAATCTGACTACAGGACCAGATCTTAAACCCTGGAGAATACAACGCAATCTCTCAAGATTTTATTGATAACTTGATTAGGAGTATGGCAAGGAGACTGGAAGGCAGTTCGAAGATCTAGAGGGGGCAACGCTAAGTACTGGTTATAGCCCACGTTGTAGCCTTTTCTAAATATAGCATATATGAAAGAAATGAATAATATGTTATCATAGAGCAACACGGGCCACGGCGGACCGTGTTGCTCTATGTATGTTAAGTACAAAGATGTTTCTTTGCTATAAATTTTTAGTTAATTTTTGTCATTTGATCGTTTCTTTTTCGACGATTGCAATTTTAAATCAACGAATAATAGGCAACATCCAAATTAATTAACTTAATTATATTTATAATATTTTGTTTTATACACACTTTTTGCTACGTTCCTCTAAATTTGTCCATGAGTGTAATTTCACACCTAATATTTTTCATAAATATCATTGTAACAAATGCAATTACGTTAATGTGTTAATTTTTAAATTATAGGAGGTAAACTGGAAGAGCTGCGACTGGAATGTCTCCAACACCCACCATACTCCCCGGAGCTTGCGCCAACAGATTCAAGTCATGTGGTGCTTACCTTAAGTACCTTGTTGCACTGTTTAACTTTTAAATGCAAGTTTTTCTAAAGATGCTTGCAGTGTAATGCCTGTAGAGGAAGACCAAAAAAATGATGGATGGACTGTTTGGAAGAAGAAAGGGGAGTGACTACCGAGATGACGACTAATAGAGAAGTATGGAAGAAAAAGGAAATGTTGCGCCGACCGCCAATAAATTGAGATAAGGGCAAGAGAATGGTGATTATGAATAGTGCAAGCAGTTGTTGGTAGACATAAATAGACAGTGGTTCGGCACTGACTCGTCGTGGTCGCCGAAGGCGGGGCGCAGGTCGATGGCGCGCTCGGTACAGGCGGCGCGCACGCGCAGCAGCGCGACCTGCGCGGCGTCCAGGTCGCGCTCCGTCTCGCCCTCGCCGCGCTCGGCCGCCGCGCCCAGCGCCGGCAGCGCCAGCACGGCCGCGCGCGCCGCGCCCGCCGCCGCGTCCGGGTGCTTCTCCAGCTCCTTGATCGTGAACACTGAGGAACGACCACCACACGCGACAATTGATGGACTGATGGTTTATACAACGTACCGAAATGGTGACATTAATTTAACACGCGGGTAGGACTAGTGGCCAGTAATCAAAAATTATAACAACATAAAATAATTCGTAATTTGAAAACTACCGCCTGCGCCGCTCGCTGACAGAACTCTCTCTCTTTCTTTCAATTCGCCTACTCTTCGCACGATATTCGTTTTAATTTCATTGCTGCGATGTTATATACCTATTATGATCTGTGACCCCGGCAAATGTCTACAGGTTGCTCCAAGATGCTATTTTGGAAAATTGTTATAAATAGGTAATAACGTTTAATGAAATGAAAATATGTTCATAAAACCTAAACGCGAAACCGTAGATATAGGTACATATGTTAAATTAATGTCCGGCACGCTGAATACAGGCTCAAATCAAATAAGCTAGTGAAACTCCGCGGACGTAATTGTTCCTATTTAATAAAATAAAAAGTAATGGGGATCGATATCTAAAAAAAAAAAAACAGATTTTCTCAACTTGAAAGCACTACCCAAAAAATATCATCAAATCTTTTTTATTTGTATTTTATCGTCTTCATACATCGATACCTATGAACGATACTTAAAGTTAAGTCAAGACGTCTGCTTAGCAAGCGTTACAAGGTTATAAAATCTAAATCACATTAACATCGTGTTTATGGTGGCAAATCTTTGAGATATAACTTTAATCAGTAGAGTAAGTTTGCCGCGTATCGGCAAGCGTAGTGTGGGACGCCCCCCAGCTAGATGGACGGACGGACGACCTTAAGAAGGTGGCTGGGATGGACCGGATGCGGAAGGCGGAGGACAGGGTGTTGTGGCAGCCTGGGAGAGGCCTATGTCCAGCAGTGGACTCCGATAGGCTGAGTTGATTGGATTGAGCGTAAGTTTTTGTTGCCGTTTTTGCAAAATGTCTGAATTGAGTGATCCACACTTTGGGCAATATCTGAAGACCCTTTTTTTTCCGGATGGGAAATCATTAATTGACCCCTCCCGCTCTGGGTGGAGCGGAAGGGAGTGTCAGACTCTTACTGACTAAAACCCACCCATGTTCCTTCCTTCGCCCTTTATGTTCCGGGGTAGCGGTAACCCTTTCGGACAATCCCGCTGACCCGGCAGGCTTCGGCCCTAAGGGGCCCCGTCAGATTATGCTGACAACTCTTTGAGGCGCGCGTGGAACACTTACGCGCCGTCCGGCACGGGCCTGGGTCCTGATCGGACGGTGAGCTACCCATTGCTCTCCGCCCGCAGGTCCGCGCCTACGGTGGTGGCCGGGAGTCGCCACGCGGCTCCCGACGCCCGGAGCGTCTCCCGCGGCGGCTGGGACGGGAGGCTCTCTCCCTCATCCGTCCCGCCACCTCCTTCGCTAAACTGAAGAACCTTGAGAATGACTTTTTTTTTTGTTTTTTTTTTTAGTTTGGTCTATGAGTATTGACTATTTTTGATTAAAAGTACAATCAGATTTTGTCACGAAATAAAAAAAAGATCACTCAATCCTAACGCAAATCTAAACTGAACACGTACAGTATTAAAATATCTATAAGAAGTCATAAATAAGATATTGTAATTCAATAAGATAAGGCAGTTTATATATTTATTTTATTACGCACTTTAAAGTTAATATTTACGTTATCTGGAATAGTTACGTTCTAAGGTAGCTCTCAAAAAACGGTTAACCCACTGGACAGGGTAAAAGGGGGTAGTATATCAATCTGCTGAATAATTCAATTTCTCAATTGTACAACTTTATCTTGTCTATTTGTAGGTTGACGTTGTAAGTTGATTGTGCTATAAATTTACCCTTATAAAATGGCCCTTAATAATACAAGAGACCGACCTTGATCGCAGTCATCCTCGAAAGTGCGCCAGCAGACGCGCTCGTTGTCGTTGGGGTCGAGGTAGTGACGCACGACGCACAGCAGCTCCTGCTGCGACAGCACGGCGCCCAGCCCGAGCGCGTCCAGCGCGCGCCGGAACTGCTGCGGGGCGATGCGGCCCGAGTTCAGCGGGTCGTAGTCCTGCGACCAGGCAGGACAACGTCAACACTTCAGAGAACAGACTTTTATTTACATGTACGTATGTACACAGTACACACATACATAAACACACGCCTTTTTCTTATGGGGGTTGGCAGAAATTACAGAAAGCCACCTGCTACGATCCTTTTAGACTCCTTTAATTCGGTTCGATAACGTTCATAAATTTGGTCATACACGCACGCCGGTTGCAAGTACTGAGCACTTGACCTTTCTGAAGAACATGGTCACTACATGACCTTTTGTTAGTCGCCTTTCATTCATCCCCCAACTTGACAAAACCATCTTTTTTTTTTTCCGGGGCGGAAAATCCTCATGGATGTCCGCCGCCCTGGGGGCGGGCGGCGGGGTCTGTCAGACTCTTACTGACTAAAAACCACCCCAGTGTTCCATCTCACACCTACGCCAGGGGTCGCGGGAACGTACGATCCTTCCGCAACCACCGACTGGTGCCGGCCCGCCACCGCGGGCCTCCTCGGGTCAGGGGGTGGAGTGAGGTGTTTGACTCCCCCCGCAACGTCTAAGAGTGGCGCGCGTGTGACTAAACCAACCCTTTTCTTAAAGAGTTGGTTTAAATGTTTCATGATTTTTAAAGAGTATGTTTAAGTTTGGTCACTACATCTTCTTTTAAACCGCAACGTTGCCTTACCGCATCATTCCTCAGCCTATCATATTTTTTTTTTTTAAACGTTGCCCCCACACCTGGAATTTCTCCTGTATCGTGGGTGCGTTTACAAACATTTAAACTCACATACACAAACAGCCAGACCCGGAAAAACTACTTGTAGGTCATACAAATATTTGTTCCGTGCGGGAATCGAACCCGCGACACGCAGCGTAGCAGTCAATCGCTTAACCACTGCGCCAACCGTGTCGTCAAATCATCACATGGAACGTATGTAAGTAAATTATATGTTGAATTTATTTCAGTAAATATTTTTTTGTTTTCTGTATTTAATTTATACTCTGCGATAGGAGAGAAAGAGAAGATAGAAAGAGATGACCTTTCTATCTTCTCTCCTGTCGCAGGTGTGCTGGAATAGATTTCTTTAGAAATAAGCATCACTTTTGTGCGTATTTATCTGTTCCTTTCTTCTTGTCTGCTTATAATGAGTATACATAAATTGCTAAATAAATAAATAGTATGGGTACTGCCAAAATGTGAGGTATACTTGTCTACCTCTGCATTATTCGAAATTATCTTTCAGGGTACGTTCCCAAGTTAAACCATAATTGCATATTTTTAATAGCTTGTTTGTGGGTTTGCTTGTGTGTTTTTAATAGCTAATTATCTTAATTTTAAGTGCGAGTATTGAACTATATGTATACCTGTGTGTGTTGCAATGCCGACGGTTCCATGACGATGTACTCAACTGTACTCTTACTTATTGCGTCAACTAAAATACATTCCTTTCCTAGTTCTTTTCAACAACCAGAACATTATAAGTACCTATAACTTATAAGTAACTGTCACTAACCCTGAGGAACTCGGAGACCCTGAGGCGTCTCTGCATGACATGCTGTTGGACCCTCAACATGAGCTCAATGAGCTGCCTCGAGGGTCGCGGCTGCGATAGCGCCGGGTGGAAGGTCTCCTGGAAGCCAAGGGGGTCGGTGGACAGACCAGCCTCAACCTCCGGACGGACCAGCTTCGGCAGCGTCGTGTCGATTATAGCACTCGGGTTGAGGTACTCCTGCACGACACATGTCAACCATCAGTTAAAAACATAGATGCTGATAAAAAGAAACTGTAACAGTTCGTAAAAATCGAAACACAAATAAAAAAAAAAACAAAATGGAAATGTTTGAACAACAACAACAGTGTGAGTCTTACGGCTGCGCCAAAAGGTCCATTTCATGAATGCCAGACAGATGCTGCTGACGCTGGTGACATAATATAGCTATACCTAAACAGTATGGAAACAAACATGGAGCATTATGGAATGCAAATAAAAATATGAATATGAGTATATTCGATACAGACACACAGACAATCAGACATGCTGCTGTGGAATCTGTTGCGCCAACGGTTGTAAACAAAAGTGTGAAGGTCCCACGCTACCTGTCCCAGTCCCTGGATGCCGTGCTTCTTGACCTCGTCCACTGCCTTGAGGAAGTCCACGTAGTCGATGGTGTACGAGTCCTTGATGAACTTCCGCACCAACAGGTTGAAGTCCTCGGCCGTCACGACCACGCCGATGTAGTTGAGGATCCGCGCGAAGTGAGCGAACGTTATCCTGCCGTCGTTCTTAGCGACCTGCCGCATGCCGGTGGCATGGTGGGATGTGTCAGTATGTTATAGTTGACGTACCTAGTGTTCTGATTGATCTGTTGTCAAATATGAAGTCTACTTGTAATGTTGGTTGATGCACGTTTGGTCAACCAAGCATATTTATGGTTTTGTACAAAAAAAGATCTTTATTAAAATGTTGGTATACAGGGCGTCCCACGGATATGCCACATGGAGGGAAAGTACCTTGAATATTGTAGATGGAACATTTTACTGAAATAAGACATTATTTGAATTTAAAAAACAATTTAAACTGCATTCATAGATATTTAAATAATTACATGGTTGAACCGGGATCGAACCCGTTACATGAGAAAAATAATCACCCTGTAGCTTTATCATACCGATCGAAAGGCTTCATTATAAGGATTATTTTTTGCTAAATAACATAGTGTCAAAAATAAAAGGAAGCCCATGAATTTTAACATTTTTAATACAAAATTAATCAATTTATCAAATGCTCAAAATGAGTCCCTTCCTGTTGAATACAAAGCACTCTTTTGATTAGGTATTTAGCTCCCTGTCGATTTTTTGAACTTGTTGTGGTGGATATTTAGAATAATACGTGTAAGTTCTGCTTGTAGCTCGTGGACACTTTCATACTTGTTCTTGTGAACTAAATTTTTTACATAAATAATTTTTTAGATACATACGGCTCGATTTGTTGCATACAACCAGGTACTCGTATCTACTAATTACGTATCTCTTTATCATTTTATCATGCACTTAAATTATAATAGGGAAATGATGCGTACTTCTCAAGTGGGTACATTTATTAGTAATAGGTACTTATGATAATGTCAGTTGATGTCAGCTTTTCATTTTTCTGAACAATATTTCACATCAAATGTTAAAATTCATGGTCTTCCTTTTATTTGTGACACTATGTTATTTAGCAAAAAATAATCCTTACGATGAAGCCTTTCGATCGGTATGATAAAGCTACAGGGTGATTATTTTTCTCATGTAACGGGTTCGGTTCCCGGTTCAACCATGTAATTATTTAAATATCTATGAATGCAGTTTAAATTGTTTTTTAAATTCAAATAATGTCTTCTTTCAGTAAAATGTACAATATTCAAGGTACTTTCCCTCCATGTGGCATATCCGTGGGACGCCCTGTATAGTCAAGCCTTTTATACATACATATACACAGTCTGGCCATAAATACTGTTACGTCTGTTACAATTAAAAATAAGAAAGATATTACATTTGAATTTGGAATCTGTCTTTTTTATACGATTGTTCATTGAGTTTCTAATTTTGGCGCCAATACATTGTACAATATTTTGCGATATTAAAATGGAGTGGGGTGATAAAGAGAACCGAATCGCTGTGATTGCATTACACAAAGTTGGTATGGAGCCAAATGCAATTTTTAAAACTCTCCATACGCTTGGTATTAGTCAAATGTTTGTGTACCGGGCTATTAATAGGTACAATGAGACCTCCTCTGTTTATGACAGAAAAAGATCTGGCCGTCCACGTAGTGTTCGTACGAAAAAGGTGGTCAAAGCAATAAGGGAAAGAATTCGAAGAAATCCTGTCCGAAAGCAAAAGATTTTATCTCGGGAGATGAAGATAGCACCCAGAACCATGTCGCGTATTTTAAAAGATGACTTAGGACTTGCAGCCTATAAGAGACGCACTGGTCATTTTTTAACTGATAATTAAAAAAAAAGGGTGGTAAAATCGAAACCACTACTGAAGCGGTACGCAAAGGGATGTCACAGAAAAATTTTGTTTACGGATGAAATAATCTTTACAATTGAGCAACATTTTTACAAAAAAAATGACCGTATTTATGCTCAAAGCTCTAAGGAAGCTTCCCAATTAGTCGACAGAGTGCAACGTGGGCATTATCCGATTTCAGTGATGGTTTTGTGGGGTGTTAGCTATGAAGGAGTGACTGAGCCATATTTTTGTGAAAAAGGTCGGCACAAGTGTATCAAGATACCATTCTTGAGAAGGTAGTTAAGCCCCTTAACAACACCATGTTCAATAACCAAGTATGGTCCTTCCAACAAGACTCGGCGCCGGGTCATAAAGCTCGGTCCACGCAGTCTTGGTTGGAAGTGAACGTTTCGGACTTCATGAGAGCTGAAGACTGGCCGTCGTCAAGTCCTGATCTTAATCCGCTGAATTATGATTTATGGTCAGTTTTAGAGAGTACGGCTTGTTCTAAACGCCATGATAATTTGGAGTCCCTAAAACAACCCTTACGGTTGGCAGTGAAGAATTTTCCCATGGAAAGAGTGCGTGCTTCTATTGATAACTGGCCTCAACGTTTAAAGGACTGTATTGCAGCCAATGGAGACCACTTCGAATAAGCTTTTCATATTTTAAATTGTTTTATATTTATGTATTAATAAACCAACATACTGAAAAATAATAAATATTATTTGCAATAAAAACATTTTTTTTTTCTTCGTGACAATATTTATGGCAAGACTAGGTACATATATATCCACACTGTCCCGAAAGGGAGCGCAGAGCGCTGTCTGTCCGATGCAACATGTTGGCCCGCAGGTTTTCACGGTGCACGGGGACTGTCAAAGTTGCGCTTTTTAAAGCGTACTGTCAGTCCTTTTACACCTGCAGCCTGTGGGTTAACTATACACAGCGGACATACAGCGATCTGCGCGTTCAATACAATAACGCGTTCCGGGTGCTGATGGGGCTGCCGCGCTACTGCAGCGCCTCCGCGATGTTCGCGGCGGCTGACACAGACGGCTTTGCGGCCATCATGCGCAAACGGTGCGCATCTATCATGCGCCGCGCGCGCGACAGTCCCAACAACACGATCCTGCGCGCGCTGGCGGACCGGTGGGACTCTCCGATGCTGGCTCGCTGGATACGGCTGCACGCAGTCGTTTAGTGATTGCCACCATCATCGGGAAGTCCACCCGGACCTGCCACTATTTTTATTATTTTTTTTTGTTTTCTTTTCTATTTGCCATTAGTTTGTAAGCTCGCCATTTTACTAACAAATATGGATGTAATCTTAGGATGAATCTGAATTAAATGATTTATTATTATTATATTATATATAGGTATATGTATATAAAAATGAATCCCTATTTCCCTTGGTTACGTCATAACTTGAGAATGACTTTACCGATTTCATCCATTTTTTTTAAAGTTTTCAAATACTTTGTAGAAGGTTCTTACGGAAAAAAAAAAGAAAGTTGCTTCACGCGGACAAAGTCGCGGGCAAAAGTTAGTCTTCGATAGTTTCAATTCTTTCCTTGATCAAGACAGGAAACGTCGTACCTTAGAAGCTACAGCACTGAACAGACTATTGCATAGCATAAGCAGCTTATATAATGTTCCCACTGCTGGGACTCAGGCCTCCTATCGGTGAGAGAGAGTGGGCCGTAATCTACCACGCGGGCCCAGTGCGGGTTGGTTGATGTCACATGTCTTCGAAGTTTTGATTCTAGGACATGCCGGTTTCCTCACAATGTTATCCTTCACCGTTTTGAGAGCAGTGGTGAAGAAAAAAATTACACAAAGTAAGGCGCCTGTCTGGGTTGCAACCTACTACCTACAACTTGTAAGTCGCGGTCGTTGGCACTGGGCTACCATTGCTCTATTGCATACTATGGCATATATCTGACTGTAGCATACAACTTTGACCAATTTAAAGTTGAATTAACCTAAACCTTTTTAATTGCCTGGCCATTTTTATGTAATATAAATGTTTAATTTTATAGTCGGAGTTCGTCAGTGGTGCCGATTCTCTTGTCACAAATGCCTCTAAACTAGACTAAAAATCACCAAAATTCAGTTTATTTCAGTTTCAGTTTTTTTCAAATTTCAGAATGGGAAATCGTCGTTTGACAGGAGTCAAACGACGATTTCCCATTCTGAAATTTACTAAAGTGACACAACTTACCTATTTTACTTTGACAGCACTAAGATGGCACAGAGTTATTAATCTATTGAAAATGGCAATTCTGCTATTCTGAATTTGACGTTTTTCACCTAAAATTTTCCTAAATCTGACTATTTTTAATCGCGATTAAAAAGGTGTGGAATAAAATTAGTTGTCATGAACTAAAATTCACACCAACACCTCGACTTCGGGTGCAAAAACAGTTCTGTATCTTTTTTTTTCTTTACTTTTGCTTATATCTCGAAAATCGTCTTATCGCACAAATAATAAAAAAATCGACTCCCTTTGTTGTACCGATAAACTCAACATGTAGGTAAAATTTTTTCATATTTTCCATACAAAAATTTAAGAATTCCATATAAAACACGGCGAGGCTGCCCCACATGCTCTTAAAAAAAAATCATGTTTGCCCTACGCAAACAAGTACCACGTGGAGTCGCGATTGTCAAATTCGATTTTAGTTATGTAAACGTTATTTTTAAATTTAGAGATTTTTTTTGCAGAATTTCTTTAAGAGTCTCATAGCCAAAAAGTAAGGAATTTTAGTGATAATTTAGTTAGTTTCAAATTCAAAATAATTTATTTGCTAATATGGGTAGTTAGTGTAATTACATAAAGTTGTTGTTTAGTTCGGTGTACAAGAGAATCGGCATCAATGTCATATTTTTAATTCGGTGAAACATGTTGTGAAGATGGCATTCTGCGGTGTTGACATTAAAACGCAATATTATACAGGGTTATTGGTAAAACACCAACAGCCTCTTAAGAGGTCATTGTACTCATCATTATGAACAACTTTTACTATGGGACCAAACTAGAAATCGCGAAAAAAAAAATCAGCTGTTCCCTACATTTTGACGAGTTACGAACATAAATGTAGGGAACAGCTGTTTTTTTTTTTCGCGATTTCTGGTTTGGTCCCATAGTAAAAGTTGTTCATAATGATGAGTACAATGACCTCTTAAGAGGTTGTTGGTGCTTTACCAATAACCCTGTATAATGCTAAGGCGATAAAGCAGATTCTATCGTGAAAAAAGAGCCTTAAGGTGACGAACATATTTTGGAAGTGACTGTACAATAAAGTATATTCTATGTACTAACATAAAGCATTTGACATTACATGTACTAACTAGGGGGCTACAATCCATACATTCTCATAGCAGGTCATATGTTTGAGCACAATAACATACCAGCTCGTAGTCCTGGAAGTAGGGCTTGAGCGGCAGGTCTCTGGCAGCGATAGTGGCGAGCAGGCAGCACAGGCGCCGCAGCTGCCACTGGTCCAGCTTGTGGCACTGAGGCTCGGGGGGCGGCGGGCAGGCCTCCAGGATGCAGTCCGCGGAAGTCTTGTCGCGACCGCCTGTGTCTATGGGGTAGAAGATTTGTAAGATTTACATGTCTAGTCTTCGATAGTGTAACCAGTGGGGTGCATTACACAAAGGCATATAAGCAGTGCCTACCTCGATAAATCACCACAAGCCTGTCAATTACATTTTACTGTGTGTGTCCCACAATTAAAAAACTCACTAAATTATCATACCTAACAAAAAACAAAATCTTCATACAAATACGCGCGGCTTTAGGCAGTCGCCAGACAGCCTACTCGGCTCCCGTACCATTCGCACATTGTCATTGGTTTTTACTCGTTCAAGTTAATACGACGAAATTAAATTCCTGCCTACCTATTCTGAAAACCAATGCACGCCACTGAGTGTAACATCATATTCCATACTTTCGTAAGTTTAATGAATGGTGCAATACTTATGCGTCGAATTATCGCGAAAATATAATGTATCCAAAAACAAAATTCAGGTATACTACATACATTAAGTATTATTTAATGCCCTCGATCCGCCTCCATGTCTTATTTGACAGAAGCTCCCTTGTTACAAGTCAAATAGGTGCGAGAAAAATTAAATAAAAAATTAAAAAAATGCCTGACACAAAATAATAAAATAATAACAAAAAGGTAAAAACGTAAAAAGAAAAAAAAAACCTAGAAATTATGACCCTACGTAAGTACGTATGAAATTTTTTGATTGACTGTTGTCGCGTCGGGGACCGCTCTAGTTATTAACCTAACGTTCTGTTAAAGTTTAAAATAGTAGCGGTCCCCCGACGCGACAATATTTTTAATCAAAAAAATTATTACGTTTACACCTTTTTTGTTACTATTTTTATTATTTTGTGTCGGGGTTTTTTTAATTTTTTATTTCATGCTTTTTGTAAGGATTCCTTAATTTTTTAATTTGAAATGAAATTTTTTATTTTCTTGCGTTTTAAGATTTAGGTAATTTGGTGTTTAATCAGGTTTTTTTGTAATTCGCCATTTTGTGGTGGCGGCCATCTTGGATTTGTAATTTATTACAGTGTATAGTATTCTACTAGCCAAGCCCATTCATTTGATACCCATGTCGAGGGAGTTGTGAAAAAATATGTAAGTAATCCGCCATTTTGTGGCGGCGGCCATCTTCGACCGATTTTCATCAAACATAGCTAAGAACACTCCCGACTAAACAATTTTTACATTTTTTGTTTGTCCGTTTGTTTTGGCTAATCTCCGACCCTGCTAACCCGAAACTGCTAAACCAATTTTATGGGACTGTTACTGGCAGATAGCTGATATTATAAGGAGTAACTTAGGTCACTTTTATTAAAAAAAAAAAAGATAAGGGTTCCGCGCAAAAATATATAAACTCATGAAATTCAATTTGTTTTTTGACATGCACATGGACGAAGTCGCGGGCACAGCTAATCTTTAGAGGTATGAGGAACAAAAGAGAGGATCCTCAAACCAGACGGGTGTTGTGTCTGGCGGGCAACTGCCCAACGATTGATGTTGGGAAATTGTGTCTATGCTAACTGCGCGGTAAATTCTGCTTGCGAGATGCAGGATTTGCATGACGTCAGTATGATGCGTTGTTCGCATGTGGCGTTGTAGATACCGTTACATCACTCCCTTTCGGAGACCGTAGGTCGATAGTGGACTGAGTCTTGTATCTTGCGATGTTTGCCAGGCCAGCTGAGGCTCCAGTGAGTCTGAACCGGTTGCCGCATAGTTCACGGTGAGTCGAAACTGTCTGCGGAGATGCTCCAGTGAATCGAGGTGGCGCATAGTTCGCGGTGAGTCGGAACTGTTTGCGAAGATGTCCCCAGTGAGTCGGGGTGGCTCTGCGTTATACTCCAGTGCATCAGATGTCGTACAGCGCAGGGTTGAGGTTGGCTGCTGCGTCGACCAGGAGAGGAAGCTCTTTTTGTTGACCGGCCGAAAGTGCAGTGTGCTGTGCTGAGGTTGCTGATGAGGCTGAGGGTGATGACCAGGTATGCGCAGATGCTGCATGCTGGTGGTCAGGATACCCGTTGAAGCCGTGGATGTTGGCTGGCTGGGTGACTCGCCGCTAAAGCTTGCGGGAGTGATGATGATGACGTCACGCTGGAGTAGGTGCACAAAGGCTGCGCTGACGTTCATGTTCGGGGTCACCAATTTAGAGGTATGAGGAACAGGGTGTAAAGTTCACTCATCTTCCATAGAAAAGGGAGGATCATCCGACCATACGGGTGTTGTGTCTGGCGGGCAACTGCCCAACGATTGATGTTGGGAAATTGTATCTTTGCTAATTGTGCGGTAAATTCTTCTTGCGACATGCAGGATTTGCGTGATGTCAGTATGATGCGTTGTTCGCACGTGACGTTGTAGATACCGCTACAAGTCTATTATATTATTTATGATTATTTTTTATCTTTGATATATGTCGGGAACCTGGGTGGTCCCAGACCTTTGGAAGGCGTACAAGGGACCGCAGCCAACTTGCAGAGGCCCCTTAGACAATTTTAAATGATGAGGAGGCACCACCCGACGATTATCCCTGTAGTGCACCTAAGGATAACGCCCGGTTGGTGCAGGACTATTGCAGAACATGGAAACAAATTATATTGGGCTATGGGTTTAGATGGTTATAGTGGATCGGTTACCTTGAACTATAGGATGACTATGTCTCCTGCCCGACCAAGGACAATATAATATTCACAGATAAAATGGCAGGGGGGTGACTTGCACACTCAATAATGGGCCTCCGGAAACCTTCGCAAGCACATAGTGACGTAGCGATAAGGGGGTAACATGTCCTGAGGTGCTTGAGAAGTGGAGAGGTATTCCACTGCTGTCAGAACAATCCCAAAACCCGGAAGACGGTCGAGATCCCTACCTGAACTTACTGGAATACTTCCTTCCTCCGAGCACGTTTTCTCTTGCGAATCTCCACTCCAGCCAGCCAATAAAGGCAAGAATGCGGTGGGAGCTCAGTTCCTCGTCATTGATCACTCCAGCCGGCTAATAAAGACAAGCCAGAGGTGAGGAACAACACTTCTCCAGGGAGATAAGGTCCGTGGGGTCGCTACTGTCTAACAGCTCGCTACATGCTGCCCTGCGGGTTTATTTATATCTCTTGCTCTGGCTCCTCACCCTAGACCTGTTTCGGCAAAGTAAACTCTACTGGCAAAGACCCAGAGTTCAGGAGTGCGTAAACCCCTCCATGATGTCAACGTTATTATTATAAAATAATTAGGGGTAAGAGGTAATTCGAAAGGATTCTATTTGCGTAGAGCGTGCGGGCCGGGCATGGCCGTCAGCTGGGGCTGCTCGGGGTGGGTCGCCGTCTCGTATTGATTGCATGACCTGGTTACTGTTGCTAAATAAAAACCAAACGTTTCCTGCCTCGATGTGTGAGCTCTGTCGTATCCATGCAGCCTTGTGTGTATATATATATATACAGGGCGTCCCACGGATATGCCACATGGAGGGAAAGTACCTTGAATATTGTAGATGGAACATTTTACTGAAAGAAGACATTATTTGAATTAAAAAAAAAAAACAATTTAATCTGCATTCATAGATATTTAAATAATTTTTATTTTATTTATTTGGTTCACCAACAATTGTTTACACTAACATCATGATAAAAATAGGTAACATCTTTAAAAAAAAGAAACTTTGAACAGTGTAACAATTACTTAAAGGTAAACACCACATGAACTAGAATTATATTAATTTGTAAGCCTAGGTACGGACGCCAGCACATCAAGTTACTACAATCTGTCAAATTTCTTTAATATATTTTCAACTTTATCGCTAAAGCATTAAGGTTCAAGGTTGATTGGGAAAATTTGACAGTTTCGGGTAGCTTGACCTGCTGGCGTCTGTACATGTACAGTTTACAAGCCAACTTAAAACTAAAAAAAAAATATGTAGACTATGTATTAATAAAGATTTAGTTTTGAATCCGAATGGCGCCGAATCCCCCCCAGAAACCAAACCAAATCCAAGTCCAGCGCACCCTCCCCGCCCCACCCCACCAACAAAAGGACAGAATACAAAATATAAAATATTAGTCTAGTCCTGCCAAATTAAGACACTCCACAGACACTTTAGACGTGATTAAAAACATAGCAACTAAAAATACGTCAATTTACGTCAAGCGCTGACCAACCTGACAGGACCAAGCCAACATTCATCCTCCGCTCCCTTTCCAACGAAATAGAAAGAAAAAGATGCACCGAACCCAAACCTAGCCACGTTCGCAAACAAGGGAATTGGCGCCATTGCTAAAGTTAAGTAAGCAACAAAATAATTAACAAAATAAAAAAATGAATGCTTTACAACACCTCTGTTATACAACTCAAGATTTAATATTACATGGTTGAACCGCGAATCTAACCCGTTACATGAGAAAAATAATCACTCTGTAGCTTTATCATACCGATCGAAAGGCTTCATCATAAGGCTAAGAGCGCACTGCGATGCGATTTTTTTTAATCGCATGTTCATGCGAAATAAAATCGCAAACGCTAATATATTTTTTCAAGCGATTATTTATCGCAGTGCGCGGACTCTAGTATATTGGTATTGTTCACAGATTGTGAATTATTTTCCGCAACGATTTTTTTTTCGTGGTGCGCGCTTAGCCTTATGATGAAGCCTTTCGATCGGTATGATAAAGCTACAGGGTGATTATTTTTCTCGTGTAACGGGTTCGATTTCCGGTTCAACCATATAATTATTTAAATATCTATGAATGCAGTTTAATTTTTTTTTTAAATTCAAGTAATGTAATCTTTCAGTAAATGTTCCATCTACAATATTCAAGGTACTTTCCCTCCATGTGGCATATCCGTGAGACGCCCTGTATATAAAACATCTCTGATCACACCGACACGATTTTAATTTCTCAATAAACTTCCCCCGGTCTTTTAACATTCTATTTTTAGCCATAGAAATTTGGGTGTACTATTGTTCCACCTCTGCTTAAAACTTAGGTGAATACCGGAGTGACGTTATGTATGTAGTTGAGAAATGAACTCGTCTCACCTTCGCCATGTATGATCTGGCAGAGCTGGTGGTACAGCACGCGGCCATCCTGCGCGCGGAAGTAGTCGGCCAGTTGCGCGATCTCGGAGTCCGACAGCCCCACCACCGAGCGCAGCGGCCCGGCCAAGATCGACACGAACTTCGACTCTGAAACCATCACACATTCATAATCATAATGCAATTATTTGCAATAGCTATTGGATCAATGTAGGGCTTAGGTAGTAAGTACAGTAATTTTCCTAATAGATACATATCTAGTCAGAGAGACCAGCAAACTACACAATGTAAACAATGTTATAGTTATTATTGAGTATGTACAACGGTATGCTGTAAACGCACATTCTGTAACTAATTATGTTCACTATACATAACCATTGATTGTCCTTTATCATCAGCATCACAATATAATTTATGAGTAACACTATTTAACGGTAAAAAAATTGGCTACTTGGTTTATTAAGTTTTGGAGGCTGAGAACATGAACACTCCCCCAACGGTCTCACCACTCAGCCGAAAGACATCCCCTGCCGGACAGAGGTCTCCCCTCAGCATCGTAAGGCGCTTTGTATAAACAATTTTACACGTCAATAATATTTAAAAAAAAACTGGATATGGTCGGTGTTTTCTAACCGACTTGTTACTCTGAGAAGAAATACCGAAACAAAACTCCGAGGTCAGTCTCTTTTTAAGTCCAGACATAATCTTAGTCAAATCATGTGAGGACCATGTAGATTAGTTTGAAATGGTCTTTTGAGGAAAGAACCACACATATTTGAGTGGATCTGTCCAGACAGTGCACGCATTTGTATCAGTAATCATGCGTGTTTCGATTGTGACAAGACAGCCTAGAGCTGGAGAATCTCTTCCAACAAGTGGTGTGAGGTGTTGCTGCAGGTGTCCTACAAGCATGTTAGCACTAAGCGGTACCTGATATCAGGGAGTTGCCCTCAGGGTCGAGCGGCCGGTACCAGTCCCACAGGCTGAGGCCCACGCGGAAGGCAGCCGCGCGGATCTTGTTGCAGGTCTTCCATACATCTGCGAGCCGGACTATCTGTGTAGCACAACAAGACAATATTAGACTATCGCAGTATTGCTTCATTATTGCAGCACATCTTCCTCACTGTTATCAAGTCGTGTGTTGGGTACCATAGATCTATGATGAGGCTGGTTTTTAAGGTCCAGAATACTCTTATAGATCATGTATGAGGAACAGGGTGCAAAGTCCACTGATCCTCCATAGAAAAGGGAGGATCCTCCGACCAGACGGATGTTGTGTCTGGCGGGCAACTGCCCGACGGTTGATGTCGGGACTTTGTATGTATGCTAGTTGCGCGGTATACTCTGCTTGCGAGATGCAGGATTTGCGTTACGTCAGTAAGACGCGTAGTTCGCACGTGGCGTTGTAGATACCGCTACACTCTCAATAGTTACGCATTTGACAAAGTTATCAATTTAAGCTAAATATCTACCGAAACAAGACATCGAACCAATAGCACTATGGACAAACTCCAGACACTGGGTACCTACGTTACACATAGGCATATTCAGCCTACAACGTTCCAGACTTCACCATGAACCGGTCATGAGGGCATATTGGATGCTGTAGATAAATCTTTGCCCTAAAACGAATGTTTTTATTTTTTTAAACGTAGACCATTATTTCAATCAATAGGTGGTCATCTTAAATACAATACAACATACATACATATATAATCAGCCTATAATGTTCACACACAGGCCTCCTCTGTGTGAGAATGCGCGGGCCGTAAACCACCACGGAGACCCAGGGCGGGTTGGTAGATGTCACATGTCTTCTAATTTTTGGTCCTAAGACATGCCGGCTTCCTTAACCGTTTTTGAGAGCAATGGTGATAAAATAAATTACTTACACAAAGTAAAGCGCCTGCCTAGGTTCGAACCCACGACCTACAACTCGTAAGTCGGCGCCATTACCAATGGGCCACTACTGCTCTAAACACTGCTTTATAAACATGTTTGTACCATATTATTTTGTTTAGTAAATAAATATTCTCTG
Organism: Apamea monoglypha; assembly: GCA_911387795.2. NCBI lineage: Eukaryota > Metazoa > Arthropoda > Insecta > Lepidoptera > Noctuidae > Apamea > Apamea monoglypha. Next base: position 677,389 of record OU426925.1, read on the forward strand.
TAAAGTTGAATGAACCTAATGGGTGCCATGAGTTCCCCAAACGGAGCAGCACTCACATTGCCTGTAATAATTACAATAGGTAATACCCAATACCTACACACAACATTTGCATACAATTTACTATTACCTAGATACTAACCGTTTCATGCATTTTGATAAATTTCCTAATTAGCTTCTATATGTACAATTCTCGTAATCGTTACTTCACTCAATTTAAATTTAAAATATGTATTTTGATTATTATTTCAATGATTTGTTTGTGTGCACACAAAAATTTACGTTTGACAGTAGAGTACTGCACCTGTCAGTATGGTGGCAGGATTTATTTCAAATTCGAATTTTGAACTTGTATTCAACGATAAAACGAGGTTCACGTCTTCGCGCACGAACTTATTTATGTTTAAGGAAGTGTACTTTTTGAGAAGGGGACATTCAACTGAAACAATCAAGCGTATCAATTATATGGATTTGTAATGCGATCAACAGTCGATTTTAAAAAGCCTTCGTCTTATATTTAATAATAATAATAATGATTTTTATTTCGGACCAAAGAATCCATATATTTGCTTGTATAAGTCTCGTCTCTAGTACGCTCTCAACTGGAGTATGCCGTGTCCGTCTGGAGTCCATACTACAAAAAGTACGTTGAAATGATTGAATGTGTTCAATATAAATGTCTGCGTACCATGCATTATAGATGTTATGGATATTATTTGCCATACCAACATTTGCTTGCAAGGTATAAGCTCGCAACACTTGAAAATAAACGTAAGTACTTAGAAGCAATGAATTTGAATAGTACCTATTGTTAGAAATTTTGACAGCATTGAACTCTCCAATATGATATGTTAAGCAGTTCCTAGGACCGTCCACAAGCGAAGCGAAGCGAAGCTGGCAGATTATTTTCAGTGGGCACTTGCAAGACCAACTCTGGCTTGCGCTCGCCTGTTCGCAGAATGGTCGATTCCTACAATAGGACTTTTAGATAGATAGATAGATAAAAAGTTTATTCAGTGCAAGAAAAGACACAATACAAGTACTAAAAAAAAAACATAAAAAAGGTGAAGCAAAAAAAAAAAACAAAGATTAAAAAGATAAATTGATCCATAGACACCTCGTATAAGTAAATCTATAACGGTCGGTCACTACTGGGCGGTATGTCACATGGTTGCACCAAATGGGAGTCCAGCTCAGCATATGCCAGGTACAATACCTGACGCTGGTATTCTGCTGCATCCCGTTAGTGACACACGGATGTCGAGAAGACACATCTGAGTTTCTACGAAATATACCTACATAGTGCGGCGCGTATATTATAAGGCGGTAAGTACCCACATCTTACTTGATTTAATTTTAAAACCGACAAAAAGAAAGATTTTGAAGTTTTAAACTTATGAAATACTTGTTTAGTGTCTACTGGATTACTTGATTATCACAGTTACTATATGTTATGTAATGAATGACTAGTTTGTTTTTAAGCGTATATGTGTACGAGTTTACATGTTGGTGTAAGTATAATAATATGTTATCGTTTTTTTAAAATAATTATATACAGTGAGTATAGCGTAAATTGCTTATATATTTTCTATTATACCTATGATATATGCGTTTCGTTTTACACAGTTGCCTCAATCTTTGTCTACAGAATGACGCGTAGACAAACATGTCATGTGGAATAGAGCCCCAGCTATCTGCTATATTATGGACGTGTTGGTCAAGCCCAGTTTTTTCTGAGAGTCGATCAGATACTGCCACAGTCGACTTCTAAAGGTACCAAGTGTTTTTAGATTCCTTATCGGCGGGGGTATGTTGTTGCAGCATTTGGATGCAGCATACCTGAAACTGCCTCTGAAGGCGGCCGTCTTGTGCAATTCTGTAGAGAGTTGCTGGGAGCACTGTCTGATCGCGCATTCTTTCCTACTAGCAATCCAGCTCAGTTTTTTGTACAGATGAGCTGGCTCTTTATGCTTAATAACCCCAAACATCAGACACGCTAAGTGTAACTTGAGACGTGATTTCATTTTAAGGATGGAGTGCTTATTTAAAAAAGGTGTTATATGGCTTCTAGGCGGAACTGAGAAGCAAAATCGTGCGCAGGCGTTTTGTACGGACGCCAGCACATCAAGCTACAACAATCTGTCAAATTTCTTTAATAGATTTTCAACTTTATCCGTGAAGCATTAAGGTTCAAGGTTGATTGAAACATTTTGACAGTTTCGGGTAGCTTGACCTGCTGGCGTCTGTACTCTCTGAATCAGTCGCTCAGTTCTTGCCAGCAGTCTGGAACCGAAAACGGTATCTGCGTAGTTTAAATTAGAGAGTACTAGGGATTCAACCAGTCGAATACGCAGCTCCTACGACAGATACGGTCTTATTTTGTACAGAACTTTGAGCCTGTAAAAGCAGCTGCGCACTGACTCTGCCACGTGACCCTCGTACCTCAGCTCAGCGTCAGCATGTACAGGCCCAGATTTCGTGCCTCACTGACTCGACTGACCAGTTCACCCAGTAAAGTAACATTGAGTTTTGCAGGCACAGCACTTATTTGGTGCTTGGTTTCACGTAGCATGTATTTGGTTTTTATAGGGTTAAGTACTAAACCATTATTTTCTGCCCAGCATGCTATCCTATCAAGGTCCTCGTTTAGTTCTTTCAAAGCTCTCTCATGTTCGTCAAGCTTGAACAGATATACACTTGTATATCATCAGCTTATGTTCGCGCAATATGAAACAAAGATTATGGGCCCCAATATGGAGCCTTGCGGGACACCCCTATTCACAGAAACTGGTGAGGAGACAAGGGTTGTGCCATCACTCAGACGTATTTCGACACGTTGTTCACGGTTATTGAGGTAGCTGTGAAACCAGTCTACTGTTTTGTGGTCACATCCGTAGTACTTCAGCTTGGCTAGGAACAGATCAACGTTTATGTAGTCAAAAGCCCGCGAAAAATCAAGCAGAACTAGAAGCGTGCACCGGCCTTTGTCCTGTGCAGCAAGAATATTGTCTGTCACATCCAACAGAGCCGTACAAGTGCCACGCTGCTTACAGAACCCTGACTGAAGTTCCGGTAGAATATTATTATTTTCTAGGTAATGAGATACCTGTTGACATACTGCTTTTTCGCATATTTTTGATAGGCAAGGTAGAAGACTTACTGGTCTGAGGTCTTTTAATTCAGTAGGGTTACTTCTTTTTGGGATTGGCCGGACAATTGCTACTTTCCAGATGTAGGGAAACGTTGAAGACACAATTGAGTAGTTCACCATGTCCGTGATGGCTTTTAGTATTTGCGGAAGGGTTAACATAAGCATATTCAAAGTAATTCTATCGCAGCCTTCAGCATTGGGTTTCAGTTGGCCAAAATATCGTAAAACTTGTTCCTCACCGACTAAAGAGAGAGTTGCCTCGCTAAAACGGTTAGACTCAAAGAATGCACGCTGTGCTATGTTACAATTTGGGTTGCCAAGCACACTAAGAAAATGACTTTTAAACATATATACATTTTTGCACGTGCCTATAGGTTCAAAAGTCTTATACTTAAAGAGCTTTCATGAACGTTATTCTTTATTTATTTATTTTTTCTTTTATTGTGCCATTTTTTGAGTACCTATTATATACATATATTTTATATTCATTACATTATATATTCATATATTCATTTTTATTATACGTATTATATACATCTTAAACACGAGAGTTAATTAACAACTAACGTTAATGCGCTAACGTTATTAACTTAAAAATTGTATTTGTAACCTTAGCGATTATTTTCACTATATTGTATTCTATTGTTAATCTGTGAACAGCGTTGTGGGCTGCAATATTGTCTATATGTTTTGTATTTTTCTTGTTTCTATGTTTTATATTGTAGCTGTTTGTTGTTCCTCTTGAATAAAAATAAAAATAAAATAAAAATAAAACAAAGGATTAATTTAGTTTCATTAAGCATTACCGAATATTAACATAATACCTACTATTATAAGATTGCTCGCTCCCAAAGGCGCTACAAATCACTACGAAAGTCTATGTAATCGCAGCTGACATAGCGTCCAACTGCCGCGATCTATTATGCTAAAGCAAAGTTATTATTATCTTATTTGAGCTATCGAGCCCGCTGATTTCAGATATAATTAATTATTATAATTAGTAGAGACGTATACTAATAAATTGTATTAAGCCAATTTTCGACTTATATTACTTGTTAGTTATGTAATTAATCTGTTCAATAAAAAGCTGCTAAGCAGGCGGAATTATATCTTCATTAATCAGCAATGGCTTCCAGTGGCAGGTTCTACTTGTATAATAAGACGCCCTACAGGACCTGAAGGCCCTTCAGGACACAATTACAAATTCCACTCATCAATCAATTTGTCAATGGGACTAGGTACGTCGGTACCGGTCCGTTACGTTACACCCCCATTTTATATAGCGCCGATGCTTTCCCCGAACGTGTATACATTGCAGACCCAAGTAGCACATTAGCGATGAATTAGGTCATAAACAAGCGACATGACAGTCTACAGCTTTTATGCAGATGTACTAAAGGATAGGACGAGTCTTTAGACTGTATTAAGCAAAGATTATACACTATTAAACAGCATAGCTGACTAATGACTTTATGATGGCGAAAAAGTATACTAAAAGCATTTAAGTAGAATTTGAAAATGATCTAGTCCAGCTTTTGGCTGCATGTGATACTACTGGCTGGTTTAGAAGTCCAAAGCTTGTTAACGACTGCTTAATACGAAAAATTCACCTCTCTTGTAACGGTGCGGACTGCATTAAAGTATCGAATAATGCCACTGGCTTTTAATTGGTGTACACTCATTCTATTCTAATTCTACTTCAACGAGCTTGTTAATGGCTGATTAAAAGTGGATATGTAGTCTCTACAAGTGACGTTACATTTATAAGAGAATCATTAATTCACCCTGAGTTGTAAATTGGAGTAGGTGTACTCCATCCTAATGCCAATGCATAAAGTGTAGCTGACAGCTATTTTACAGCTTTCGGCGTTATTTAAGAGTAAATCTAGATTATTGGTGTTTAAATTACGTCAGATTTGATTTTTTTTGCATAACGTGTGACGCGACGTCAAGAGTTACTACGTATATTTTAATGCACTTTAAATAAAAAATGAACAACTTAAAACCATGGAATAAAAGAAAAAGAACTGGTGGTAAAAAGAAAACTGTCAAAAGAATACGCTAAGGCTTCTATGGACGAATTGCAAAGGAGCAGTGCTGATGCAGTTGATATTTACACGCCAGTGACGTTTACGCATAGTGAGGGTTCCGCACAAAAAGATTTTGATCAAAATATTGATGCTTATAATAATGATGCAGTTGATGTTTACAAGCCAGTGTCGTTTTCGTATAGTGAGGGTTCCGGACAAACAGACTGATCAAAATATTGATGTGTTAGCAAAAAATGCTTTAACTCATTTTATGTTTTTATATTGTGCCATTACAATTTGTTTAAGTGATAACTATAATCCATTATTACTACTGTCAGAAGAGCTGCTTCAATACTTTGTAGAGCATTACAAGGATGTTTATGGTGCAGATTACGTGACCAGCAATGTGCATAATCTACTTCATGTCACTGATGAGGTTCAATTAAGATTTGGGTCACTTCAAACATTCAGTGCCTATCCTTTTGAAAATAAATTGAATTTGATTAAAATAATGTTGCAAAGTCGTAACAAACCACTTTCGCAGGTAGCAAAAAGACTCAGTGAATGTTGTGCTACTGATCGAAAAGATGAAAAGAAGTTTGAGATGCCTTTTGTTACCAAGGATAATAAAAGTTTCCCCAAAATTAATTTTCAGGATTTTATACTTACAGCGAGATCTAAAGATAAATATTTCATGACTAGTAATCGTGAAATCATTGAAGTCAAGTCAATTGATACAGAAAATGTAATTATAGGCTACAAAATAACAAGTTTAATAGACATTTTTGACTACCCAGTAAAGTCATCACTTCACTCACAGTCACTTTTAACATATTTAAAGCAAAACGGCCTAACGCAGAACGTATTGAAGTGAAAATACACTTTCTGGGTGTGAATTTTAAATTTATATGTATTGAACATAAAAACTACTTGTATTTCATACCCCTTTTACATACTTTGTAATTAATTATGGAAATAGTTTTTTTGAAATACTATTATTTAAAGTAAAGTGTATGTAATTCTGCTGAGCCTTATACAATCTTAATAAATATAATAAGAAAAATAAAAATCGTTGTATACATTTGTACGTACTGTTTTTTAATCAATATGAAATATAATTTGTGGAAATACAACATAACTACGAACAAATGCTACTTTTCATAATCTGAATTATTTTTTAATCACAGCCACCAGATTTGGTATCGATATTAAAATAAAAAACCTTATGCCATTATTAGTCTTAACACAAAAAAATAAATAGGCCAACACAACTCTGCTGATGGATACTACCTCAACTTTGTTTGTATGGTGATCACATCATTATATGACATAGTTTTTTTTTTGGAAATAACATAATTAAGAAAATAAATGTTACTTTTCATAATCTGAATTATTTTTGAATCACTCACACCGGATTAGGTACGCTATTAGGTAGTACCTATAATAAAATAGTCTCAGTCATTATTATATTTAGCCTTGACAAAAAATCATATATGCTATCACAGCATGGTACAGCATAAGGTTCAAAATTGATTGGGGAAATTTGACGGTTTCGGGTAGGTTGATGTGCTGGCATCTGTACATCAATTTAGTAAGGCGATTGCGAAAAGTTTGAAATAAAAAAAAAACGTTATATACAAAATAGTACAGAAACAAGATACTTTTGTTGATATAAACACCGGTAAACTACTTATACATATAAAATTGAGAAAAATCTTATAATACGTCTACATTTCCGATAATTTGATCTTGAACATCTGAGTTTGGTATAATATAGCTTTCGGGTTCTTGATTATTATTTTCAGAGATTTTCTCACCGATCGCTTCTTTAATTTCATCTCCGACGGTTTCCTTCACGTCTGCTGTTTTTGTTCGTTTGTTAATGTTACTTGAATCTTTTCGTGTGCGTTATGTGGAAGTTCTTAGGTTTTTAATTTCTAATCTTTTCCCTGAATTTTTCAACACTGTCTTGCAAAACTTTTTCAACGATTTAGATTATTTTAAACTGCATTATTGTTCCTGAAAACAATATTAATGTAATTAGCAAAGTACCTGTAGTATATTTACTGTATTTCCAAAGAGCTATTGACTGTTGAGCGAGCTCTTAATGTGTTATTTAAAAAACTTAAATCATATCTTTTGGGCCTGCAAGGGTATTTCGAAAGCTAAACATTGTACATAATGAAATGGTTTTCTGTCGAGATTTCTTTATCCCTGAAAACCTATTGTATGCTCTCTCTTTATACCAATACACAGTAAGAAAGCTAATTAAAATCCTTTGTCCAGCCAGCATAATGCTATAAGCTGGTACATAGACTTGGCAACACCACTGTTACAGTAAATAACTTTTCAAAAGCATTTATGGAGAATTTGTGCTGGTTATCAATGGACGCCATTTTAGCATTACAAAAACGATTTGTTACTAAATATCCAGATGATTTTTTTATAGATTTTAAGGATATTTGATAGCTTTTAATTCAAACAATACGTTTTCCACTTGTTTCCTAATGGGACACAACAAGTTAGAAAGCAATAATTTGAGTGATAAATTTATTAAGTATTCGTACATCATTTATCTTGTAAAATATTTTCGTTAAAGCGATATTATTCTGATGGCGCGTGAAATATTTGATGTAATTACCTATACACATTTACAGTAAAATGGTACTCGCAACTCAATTTACATACAAGGACACTGAAAATCAACGTGAAAACTATTAAAAATATCTTACCTTAAAAATTGTCCGCCCGCCCACTTTAAGAAATAATAACTGTCGTCTGTCACAAATACACAAAATAAATATTTAAAAAAAATTTTTTGGTTATTTATACTTTAATTAAAGCTGTTTCCAAGCCTCAAAACATCTAAAAGCTGTTAAAGAGAATTAAAGAAGCTGAATCTTAGGCTGCAATGACTGTTGTATAGCTGTATAAGCCAATGTACAGGTCTTGTACAGCAGTTTCAATGATTATACTGCCGTTAACCAGCCACTGTAATGCTCAATGCTGGTTAATTTGGGGCCCAAATTGGAATTACAAAGGTTGCGTAGCTAACTACACAGCCCTTATGCAGGAAACTAGAACAGCCTTGAGTAGTCACTAAATTCTATAATCAAGTCACTGTGCGGCTGTCATGTGCTACTTGGGGAGTATGTAAGGTGGTCGGAAGAAAGGCATAGGTAGTTAGAGAGAAATGGATTGGGGGTGTAGTGCAGAGTTGTGAGGCTGAAAGGTCGGAGTTATCACAGCACATGCGCGGAGGCGGGCGGCGGATGACGTCAGAGGGATCGATCGCGTGGCGCGGCTCGCCTCAGCTCGGCCGCTCCTGTCAGCTCCGGAGCACGTGAACAGACCCTGACGATGTGGCCACACATTACATAAGGCCACACCACGTGCCTTCATGTTCGGCAACCACCCATGTGCGGGCTAAGCTTCAGGACCAGGAATAGCCCTTCGCAGAAAACCTCCCTCCGATGGGGCGACAGTTGCCCTCCGAGGCTGAGCACTAACACCTCGGACTAGTGAGGGGACAGTGTTGTGTGTAGTTGAACTGTTCTGGTGGGACACATGGGAGTTCAGTGACGTGCCCAGTGCGTCGTGTGGCCACACATAGCGTTTTATTGAACGGAAAGTGAGTATTGACAGCTCTTCACACCTATCTATGATGTACACACTATATTACTTAATAGCGAAGAAAGTTAAAGGTCTATCTGTTCTGTGTGCTAGTTGAATCGTGGAGAAAACTGGCTATTATTCACAATATTTAATACAAGCAAATCTTTGCTTAAAAGGTGACTCCAAACTTAACAATTATTTACATAAGTTGATGAAATAAACATTTTTTTAAATTTTTTATTCATTCTCTCATACTGTAAAAGCCGAAAGTAGCATAATATATTATCAGTGTACCTTGTACATTTAGTCAGGTAAATTGAAGTTATTGTGCCTTTACTTGTGTTAAACTGTGATTATGTACCGTGTCTTACCATTTTGCATGGAGCTTTTTTTTAATTTTTATTTTATTATACACATACGTTTTAAAATACTTAATTGTTGAAGCATAGTCAGTATTTTTGCCACGTTTGTTATAAAACCTTTAATTACAAGTTAAACGGGCAGTAAGAAAGCTGAGACATCAATGATCGAAATGGAAACATGATTGGTTGCATGTTATTAGTAAACCGTTTGGTTATACAGAAACTACTTATCTTGATTATTTCAGCCTATTTACGTTCACTAATTGTGTATCCACGACTGGCAGACTATTGGTTATAAAATGATAACTACCTAGACCTTATAACTGTAGGTATACAAGAGATAGATAAATCTTTGCCCTAAAACGAATGTTTTTATATTTCATTTTTTTAAACGTAGACCTTTATTTCAATCAATAGGTGGTCATCTTAAATAGAATACAACATACATAGGTACATACATATATAATCAGCCTATAATGTTCTCACTGCTGGGCCATAGGCCTCCTCTGGGTGAGAGGGAGTGGGCTGTAATCCACCACGCGGGCCCAGTGCGGGTTGGTAGATGTCACATGTCTTCAATGAAAAATGAATTTTTGGTTCTAGGACATGCCGGTTTCCACGATGTTTTCCTTCACCGTTTTGAGAGCAGTGGTGATGAAATATTTTACACAAAGTAAAGTGCCTGGCTGGGTTCGAACCTACAACCTGCAACTCGTAAGTCGCGGCCGTTACCACTGGGCCACCACTGCTCTCAATACAATACAAATAAGCTAACAAAGCTAAATACAATACAAGCTAACATTAAAATATATATTATGTACAAGTAGGTATATAAAAAAGAAAGGAAAGAGCTCATTGGGCATCAAAAAAATCGCATCGCTGTCAATGGGATAAGTAACCAAAAGGCTGGCAGCATTGCCACGTTGAATGGAAATGCTGATTCTTTGGCCTAAAAATAGGGCAGCGCGGGCAGGAGTCGAGCAAACGGATTGTGACTACTCCAATTTCTTGAGAATGCTATTTAGGTGCTAGTGTTTAAATGTTCTACTAAAGCTATTAGTTAATCTCAAATCTTTCGGTATGGAACTCAATGCGATCAGAATTCCAATGAAAAAACAACTGCTTTGGGGCGCGTAAAATACTTGCGTCACCACCTGCTAGTGGCAAATATTCTTGTGACATTAATATTCTCGGCCTATAATCTGTGCAGATGTCATCGTCAAATATTGATTTGGAGCTGGCTTTATACAATTATGAGGCTTGAAACCAGGGGGCAATTCTATTTTAAGAACGTTCACAGTCTGATCTCAGTCTCAACCTGTCAAAAATACCTCTAATTTCCTATGGATCCTTGATAACTGAATTAATATTATTTATTTATTTTATTTTTTGACAAGTTTTTGACATTGGTTGTCGCTGAGGTGAGATTGCGACTGCGACGTGTTAGTATTAGAGGCAGCGTCATGTAATGATCAGCATTATTTTCCTCTTCATTATTATCTATAACCTAAATTTGGACATCGTTTATCTTCGGCCGAGCATGTTGAGAGGTTGATAGCAAGTGATCGTTCTTTTGGCGCAGGAGGCAGCATTAGTCAAGATGATCAACATAGCGGGCGTGGTGTCCATCGTGCTGTTCTACGTGCTCATCCTGGCTGTGGGCATCTGGGCAGGTCGCAAGAAGCCAGCCGGCAATGACTCCGAGGAGGAGGTCATGCTGGCCGGCCGGTCCATCGGCCTGTTCGTCGGGATATTCACCATGACTGGTAAGGGATCGGTGTACATCCATGAAATAAAGAGATAAAAATATAGTAATAGTAGTACCTCGAGGAGCTCGTGGCTAACTGATAACAGCCGCGGGGCTGATCGAAGGTTAAGCTACGCTTGCCGCGGTCGGCTCCTGGCTGGGTGGCATCCGTTGCATATTGAAACCCCTCCGTGCCTCGTCGTTGGTCCCGGCTGTCATTCGTAGATCTTTAGTAGTCGTTACGGGTAGTTACAAGCGTAAAACTCTGACAACCAGTCTTACCAAGGGTATCATGTTAACCAGTAACTGGATTATGATGGTCAGACAGGCAGACTCCATGTACAATACTGATATTCAGCTGCATTCGGTAAAGGGTCGTTTTGCTGTTAGGACTTTTTTATACCTACCCAGAGGGCTTTAGGTATGGTTGGAGATGTTGGAGTCGAACCATGGTTGCTGAATATGATGTTCTGGGCTCCCAGATTAGAAACAGTGGAGCAATGTGAGTATTGTGACATTATTATTCTAGTTACAAATCACAATGGACATCGTTCCGATAATTCATTGTTTTGTTCATATTACTCGCTCCTATGCTGACGATATAAACTTCACATTTTTACCACCCTGACGGGTTGGGTACATCTGAGTGACCGTCATGTTTGGAATTACCCGTACTTGAACCTACATAAGTATTACCACTTTAAATATTCTTACATAAATATAGGTACTTTGCGATAAGCAACCTTCACTCCGTTTCATACAGTTTAGTTTCGATTGCAGCTAACGTCCTAACGTTGCCTATCATTGCTGCAGTTTTAGAAATTCTGTATTAGACTTTAAAGGCATGAAGCGCTGTGGGTTTTCCGTGTTTTTCTCAAGTGTCTCATTGTAAGTACTCAATTGTTTTGTGTAATCATGGCGTCAAATCTATTTTGATATTCATTATTAATTTTCCTCGTGTATATACATCGACGATAGGACATCGATGCGCAAATCGGCACCCTAGCGTAGAATTTTTTTTGTCTGTCGAAGATCTGCTGTTTCATAGAAAAGTGTCCTACGGGGACAAAATGTATATTATGAAGACCATGAAGACCATCAAGTTCCAGCTTGTTCAGGCGTGTCGTGTATAATACATGAGCTAACTTGTCCAAGTTACACGCTTCAGTTAACGTGATGTAACCTTTATATTACAAGCTTATCACGCTTATGGTATAGGGTCAGTAGAGTAATTGGGTTACATGGTATTAATGCAAATGTCCTTTTTTAATTAGATAGGCAATTAGATAGTTTAACCGATAGCCAATTAGTTGACGGAATCTAAAATGTCATCATCATCTGCTTAGCGTTTTCTCAACTATTTTTAGGGTCGGCTTCCAGTCTAACCAGATGCAGCTGAATACCAGTATTTTACGTGGAGCGACTGCCTATCTGATCTTCACAAGCTATTGGGTAAAACTATACCCATTGGTAAGACTGGTTGTCAGACGGAATCTTAAAGCTATCTTAATCCTATATACATAATAATTATCTACGTACCTATTTCCCGGTAGTCACCCCAAGACACAAAAGTCAGTGGTGCCCAAAAACAATATGATTAAAAAAAGTTACTAGTAATAAGTAGATCTACATAAATATTAGGCAGTAAACGAAAAACAGAGGCCTGTCTGTCCTAGTGTACTTGTCCACCAGTAGTGGCAGTATGACGTCGTGGCCAGCGCGTGTCGTCCCCGGTGTTAAATGTTTTTTTGTTATCGTGGATGTTTGTTGCAGCAACGTGGGTGGGCGGAGGCTACATAAACGGAACAGCGGAGGCCATCTACACGTCAGGGCTGGTGTGGTGTCAGGCACCATTCGGATATGCGCTGTCGCTCGTCTTCGGTAAGATATTGATACAGTTCTCTAACCGTAACTAAGTATTAATTGTCTGACAAATCAAAGTTAAATGGTCGATTTCGTATCTAACAGTCAGGGCAATTCATTGTTTACGAAATTCAACATTGCGTCAATTTTCCGAGTTACATTTTCATACAACTGTCAAAGAATAACGGTTGTAATTTGTAAATATAGGTACGGACAATTTAAGTTGGTATCAAAATATTTTTCTTGATTTTATCTAACCATGTCTGCTCAAACTCATCACATTTAGTAATAGAACATGATTAATTCAACAAAATTACATGAACTAATCATATAAACTTAAGGCATAGAAGACTCGTAAACCTGGATACCTACCTACATATTTATATTGAATTCATTCAATTCAAGACAATATAAAAGTTTTGAATCTTTGTTTAAAAACAAATACAATTTAAGTAGGTAAGTTTCGATGATCTACCTACATCAGGACAGCGCTACAAGGTTCATTTGGCGCGCGGCCATAATCCGATCCAAAGAGTATAGTAATATAGATGATCGGACCTAACGCCACCATCTTGTTTCACTACATTTCACAAAACAACAAACAGCGTCATTCGAGCGCCACAAACTCCTTGTAGCGGGCACTTGTAATGCTCAGAGAGTTATTGCCGACTCGTCACTGTCTCAATTCGTCATTAAAACATAAGATCACAATCCACAAAGGGTTCACAGTCACACTTACATACACACCTATGTACCTACATTTATTTCATAGAATAACTTTAGCATAATTTTATTATGTAACACCGACATCGTTTCACTTGTTACAGAATGTCAATAATTTGCTGTACCCATATATGGCTGAACCCTATCTCTTAAAATACAGGCTAGACCTAGTTTAAGGGATAGAGTCTTCAAAATTGTGCTTATAATGTGAAAAATGATAAATTTATAATCTACAGTGTATACAGTGCAATGTGTTTCTTCTTTTATGAAAATAAAAATATTATTATTATTATCCACAACAGTTTCAAATAAGAATGTGTAGGTAGGCAGGAAAATGTAATGTGTGACAGATTAATAAGAGAATGTGTTGTTTGCGCAGGCGGCATATTCTTCGCGAACCCGATGCGCAAGCAGGGCTACGTCACTATGCTGGACCCGCTGCAGGACTCGTTTGGCAGCCGCATGGGGGGGCTCCTGTTTCTGCCGGCGCTCTGCGGGGAGGTGTTCTGGGCAGCTGGTATCCTGGCAGCGCTGGGTAAGTCCTAAGTAAAACATAACATCACGCCTGTAATCCCCAAAGGGTTAGGCAGACGTATTCCTGTAGTACCTACACCCACATTTTGCCAGTTATGTTTAAGTCCCATGTAATAGGGGGTGAGCTTATTGCCATCAGTCGGGCACAAATCCAGATTTCGGGCTGCTACTGAGAAATTCCTGATGGAAAATCATAAAAATACTTTGCTCGACCTGGGAAACGAGCCCAGGACCTCATGCTTAGCGGTAGCGTTTGCGACCACTAGACCAATTAGGCAGTCAGTCCTAAGTATATCTAAAGTTAAAGGCTACTTTACCAATAATCGATCAATCAAAACATTTTATTACACATAAACCTACATGGGCATTTTGGAAACGTCAGAAGCTAGGTGCACGGTTCCAATTGGTCATTTCCTATTCCAATTGGTGGTCGAACATGGCCAGTTCGATCGTCAAATCCGTCAGATCAGAACAACATCCAATGCACCCTGTGCGTCTATTACGGTGTCTACTCATAGGTCGATCGCTTACGGCGCGACGACGCCGAAGGCCTGGCCGGAACGATTACCGGAACCGGAAATTTTACTATTAGAAGCAAATTTTTGAAATTAGGCAGTCTGATGGATGATAGGCATGAGTTTCCACATAACTACTTTTTCAATCTCCATCATTTTCCTGGTATGAAAACAATATATACAAGGTGGGCCAAAAGAAGTCATCCGATGTTGTTTGGCTCTCATTTTTTTTCTAAATGAGAAACTTCGATTCTGTTTTTTGATTATGTTTATTTGAACCTTTAGAATTTTATTGGTCAAGTCGAGAAGATGATATCGGCCAAATGGGCGCCGTCACAATTGGTTGCCATACGGGCTTGTTTTATGGCATGTTTCATAACTTCGGCGAGAACTTCGGGCGACAGATTCTCGCACTCGTGTCGAATGTTGTCCTTGAGGGCTTCCAGGGTCTCGAGCTTGTTCACGTAAACACGGGACTTCAAAAAACCCCACAAAAAAAGTCTGCAACGGTTAAATCGGGCGATCTTGCGGGCCAGTGCAAATCGCCAAAACGAGAGATGAGACGACCCGGGAACGCCGCCTTCAGAATATCGGTTGTGGCTCGCGCAGTGTGTGCCGTTTCTCCGTCCTATTGGAACCACATGTCCTCCAGTCCTAATTCGTCCAATTGCGTCAGAAAAAACTCGGTTAACATGGCCCTATAGCGCGCACCATCCACTGTTGTCGTTCGACCAGCGGCGTTCTCGAAAAAAATGGCCCGATGACTCCTCCAGCGTGAACAGCGCACCATGCAGTCACTTTGAGCGGGTGTAATGGCTCCTCATGCATCACTCGTGGATTTTCGGTGCCCCAGAAGCGATAGTTTTGCTTGTTAACGAACCTTCTGAGGTGGAAATGAGCCTCATCGCTCATTATGATTTTGGTCGAAAAATCGTCCAATTCGTCCTCGAGATTGAGGATGGCTTGGGCGTAGGTTACACGCGTTTGGCGGTCGACAGGCAGCAGCTGATGGACTGGACTTTGTACGGGAACATGCACAGGTCTTTTACCAAAATTGGCCTTAGGGACGACCGGCTGATGGCTAATTGCGAGGCACGGCGTCTGGTCGATGTTTCCGGCGACAGCTCGACATCCTCGGCAACAGCGGCGACATTCTCGGTAGAACGGGCGCTCCGGGGCCGGCCACTCTTGGCAACGTCTCGTGTGGTCCCATACTCTTCAAGATTGGTGGCCAAACGGCGCAGTGTTTGCGCAGTCGGTGTCGGACGACCGGGGAATCGGCGACGGAATTCACGCTGCGCCTTCACCAAAGACGAATTGTTACGCAAAAAAATAGACACGATTATTCCGCGTTCTTGGGGAGTGTATCGCTCCATGGCTTGTTCACTTGTATTCTACATCTGTCTAGTCCACAAATGTCAAAACAGATTTGACATTGGCCGCCATTTGCAAAAATAAGAGCATAGAGCAATAGGGTGATTTCTTTTGGCCCACCTTGTATATATAACATACTCGTATACCGTGGGGTCAATTTCCACACCCGGTTGTGCTGTCATTTCCTCAAGAGAATAATTTTTTTTCAACTGACAAAGGGCGTAAAATAGCTAAATATAGACACAATGACTTTGCCTCAACTTGATTGACGTCTACAAAAATATCCAATGTCCTCTGCGGCGCTTTGTAAAAGAAATGTCGCGTTGTTTTGTATTAAATAAATAAAAGCGAAGCGAAACAAAGCTGGCGTGGGTGTATTTTAATCCAATAGTCAGCTTTGTCCCGCCCACGGCCGCGGGTGTGCCGGGTTCACCTTTGACATCTACAGTTTCTAGTCTTCTGATATATCCTACGCGTTGAACTTTGCGAACAAATCTCTTTGATCACCAGTATCTATCTGGAACTGTCTGAATCGGTACCCAAGAGATTTGGATCGTGACCATAGCAACTTTTAGGATATAGATACATACCCAGATGTAAGTTTACAATGGCACTGATATAATTATATACCTATGTAAATAGCTGCTCCTTCGACTATACTTGTTGGTTAATCTTTATTTGTCATAATACCTACGTTAAAGTAATAACTCAACAAGACAATTCACTCATGGCAGTTCTTTTAAACGAAAGCTACATCAGATAAATGGCGCCCAGCGTGGGACGCAATCGTAACTACTCCTTCAGATTCCATTCCTTCACGTCCTATAATTCCATGATGAGTATAACCAATTTACAGTTAATCCCCGATTTCCTTGGAAAATGGAACAAAGTCACAGAATAGATAAAACAAAGTTACCTAAGATTGCTAAAATTAAATTAATTAAATAAAAAAATGGCGCCCAACGCGGGATCGACTAGCGTTTGACGATTGCATGCACTGTTTCGTCGCGAAGTTCGTATTCGTAATCTTTACAATGATATTATATGATCAGGTTTATCTTTTTCTAGACAGCAGCTTCTATAATATTATATCAGTCTGTTTTACCCGTTAAAACTTTCTTGGCAACAAGTTTTTTCCGTGCTAACCTTAAGAGGCCGAGAGTTTTAAGAGAGCTCGTTGCAAAACGTATCCACATGCGTGCGCGTGCGTGGTGCTAATCTGTTTCATTATCGTCATGGCGGCTGTGTGTCACTGGCTGTCAATAGCTGCCGTGTAACGGCATGTAATAGGAAAGTGGAGCTTCAAAAAAAGATGTTTCCGCTGTTTCTGATTGACCATTTTTAAATAACAATAAGAGTATAATCGTAAATGTTTATTTTACGGGCTCTTTTATAATACCAACAACTTTCTTATATTATTTTGTAACACAATTTTTTTTATTCAATTCAAATCTTTCCCTCTAAAGGCTATATTTACCTACATAACATTGTACCAAAACATTAATTTACATAGCTACGACTTCATTTAATTACTCGAATCTTTGTTTACCGTCACTAACTAAACAAAAGAGTATTCTAATTAGGAAAACAATTTTTAAAAAGATTTTCGTTAACGTATGTAAGTGACGAACTTGTGACTTCGAACAGAACTGCCAGCAATGCTAACTTCAATTGTGGTTCATGTTGGAGTAACTTTAATTAGAGTAGTGTGTACGTCATATGTGTAATATATATAAGAGGAAGTCTGAAAGTGGCACCGGTAACTGAAAAGTTGTGTGGAAATCGGTTGTCATGCTATGGGCATGTGTTACGGAGGAATGAGGAAAATGTCGTGAGGAAAATTTTGAGTATGAATGTCGATGGCTATAAGAGTAGGGGAAGACCAAAAAAACGATGGATGGACTGTGTGAATTATGATATGGCTAGAAAGGGGGTGACTGTCGAGATGGCGGCTAATAGAGGAGTATGGAAGAAAAAGACATGTTGCGCCGACCCCAAATAAATTGGGATAAGGGCAGGAGAATGATGATGTACGTCGTATGTGTTTGAGGGTTATGGTGGTTAGTTTGTTGGTTCAAAGGACTGTTTAAGAAACAATTGCTCCAAGTCTGCACGAGCAAGAGAATCAATGATGGCACCGACGGAGACACAAATAGTTCATAGCAACGGCAACGCTTTTAAACTTTAAGCCCGATTTACATTACGAACTTTAGTTATTCATTGATAGTTTCTGGAGCAAGTAGATCATTATTTACACGTGAAACTATCAATGTATAACTAAGTTTACGCAACTAGTTTGGTAACATAAATTGGGATTTATTACCTACGTACGAGAGCAGTGGTGGCTCAGTGGTAACGGCTGTGGTAACGGCCGCGACTTGCGAGTTGTAGGTCGTAGGTTCGAACCCAGACAAGTGCTTTACTTTGTGTAAATTATTTCATCACCACTGCTCTGAAAACGGTGAAGGGAAACATCGTGAGGAAACTGGCAGGTCCTAGAACCAAAAATTTGAAGACATGTGACATCTACCACCCCGCACTCCGTCTCGAAGAGGAGGCCTGACTGTGTGCCAGCCATAGATATGTAAAAAAACTTCCATGGTGGCAGCAGTGGGAACAGTATAGGCTGATTATGAATGATTACCTGTTAATGAATTGCCTATAAGCGAGTTATTTATTATTTGCCTCGTTATTGGCGGCGATAGGTTTCATACTAATTCAAAAATGACCGTACTTACTAAGATGAAACCAGAACCTCTCAATTTCAATAAGGTTTCCTATCTGTTTGCAAAATTACCTGTTATACCTTTACCTGCCTTTGTTTGGGTAAATAAGCATACACACGCAGGGCTTTCACTGAAACTTACACGGCGGCCATTTTGATTTATGCGGCGAACATGTTATATTAACATTTAGTTTGTTTAGTTGCCTTTCCCTTTACTCATAGATTTATTCCTCAGAGACAGTACTTAAGTTACCTTGTTTTAATCCAGGGAAGACCGTGAAAAGTCATTATCTGCCTAGCTTTTTCCCAACTAAGTTGGGGTCGGCTTCCAGTTAACCGGATGCAGCCGAATACCAATATTTTACATGGAGCGACTGCCTATCTGACCTCCTCAACCCAGTTACTGGGTAATACGATACCCCTTGGTAAGACTGGTTGTCAGACTTTCGGGCTACTGACTACCTGTAACGACTGTCAAAGATCCACGAATGACAGCCGGGACCAACGGCTTAACGTGCTTTCAGAGGCACGGAGGGGTCTTGGTATGTAAACCCATCCGGCATCGTGAAAAATATTTGTTCAATAAATCATGTAAGTAGATATTGAACGACGGGGGGCTGTCATCTACTGAATAACTTAACACACTCGCTGCCCTGCCCAAGGGCGAACATTAACTACTAATTCCTATTTAATTTTAACGATCTAGGCCAGCACCCAATCTGAATCGTTTTTTTGGATATTGCTAATCCATTGCTTGGTATGTTCGAAAAATGTGTTTGCTCAACAACGTAAATAACGCAATGAATGTTGTTAAACTATCAAAATGAAAGCCATTCCTGCTGTTAGTGTGTTACACAATTGCCCCGCAGGTTAGGTAGGTAGGTAGGTAGGTACTGTTGCCATAATATGGGAAATTAAAGTTCGATTTTATGTTATTTTCAACAATTTTATCTATAGTAGCCTACCGAACCGGGCATGGCTTAAAACTTATTTTTGAAGTAAAACTTTTTTTGGGTTCCGTACCCAAAGAGTGCCAACGGAATCCTATTACTGTCTGATTGTCAGCGGGCTGTATCTCATGTACCGTAATAGGTATACAGTTGGAATGCAAAGTTTTTACGTCTGTTTTTCTATTGCCACTTTATCAACAAAATATAATAAAAGTAAAATACACTTTCAATTAAAAGGGGGCGTTTTTTTGGTTTGTGGTACGGAACCCTTCGTGTGCGAGTCCGACTCGCACTTGGCCGGTTATTATTTACAAATAAGTACAATTTAATACGTTTTCTGCTAGAACTTAGTCTTTGTCTATTTCTATACAAATGAGGACGTCGCGTGTTCAGCTCACAGCGATCTTCTGGTATCTGATTCTGAAATGTTACAACAAATTATGTTATGTTTCTAAGGCCGTCATCAACAGAACATGGTGAAAATCGATACCTATACTGAGAATGAAGCTGAACAGTTTGTTTGTTTGAACGCGCTGACCTCTGGAACTACCAGTCGGGTTTGAAAAAATCTTGATTCTCTTGATTCTCTCGCTCGCACGCCGCTGACGCCGCCCGCAGCCGCCCGCAACCGCTAGGTGCGACGGCGGCAATGAACGTTTTGGCAACCAGCGGCGTGTCGGTAATCCGTCGTGACGTCACCGCACGCTGTCGGTAGCGTGACGTCACCGCACGCTGTCGGTAGCGTGTCATTTTAAAGCGACCGTCGCGCGTCGCCTTACACAACCAGTCGATAATAGCTACTTAGGTACATCACTTACGAAATTCATGACCAATTCTAATTATGTCCATCTTCATCTCTCGTTTTCTGACCTGTAAGTAATGTAACCGAACATTTTTTTTCTAAACAGCAGACATCTAGCAATAATAACAACATCTTATCTACCGATATCGCCTACACATTATATTAATAACAACTTAGTACAGACGCCAGCAGGTCAAGCTACCCGAAACTGTAAAATTTTCCCAATCAACCTTGAACCTTAATGCTTTAGCTATAAAGTAGAAAATATATTAAAGAAATTTGACAGATTGTAGTAACTTGATGTGCTGGCGTCCGTACATAGGCTTATGTAGGCTCTGCTCAGTTAGGCGTGTGGACAAATATTCAAGGTAGGCTTTCAGGAGATTGAGGGCAACCGAGAGAAAGACGCGGGGAGAGGGTAGGTAAACAAATTAGTAATTACCAGGTGATGTTCAGGTACTCCCGAAACGGAATATGAGGTACTACGATATTATGAAGTTCACATTATTTTTCTCATTCTCAAACGTTATTATTTTAGACGCCCACAATTCTGAGCCGGTATTACACAGCAACATATACCTATTTCGATATTCCACCCTCGCTGTTGACATTCTTGTAAATAAGGCAGTTATATTTTACGGGCTGTCATAGCGATGTAAAGCGACGTGTGCTCTGTGCACAGAGTACATTCTTAGCTCCGCGATAGTAGCACACGGTCACGTGACCGCCGGGACATTCTGAACGTTGCGAAGACCCCCGCCTTAGTAATAGGCTGAAGCGTGGTAAATATTGGTGATTCGGTGGTGGTGAGGTTCTCACGCGAACGCTGACTGTGGCCGTCTTCTATTATATTTAGCAGAATATGTATACATATAGATGTATGAGGAGCAGGGTGTAAAGTTTCCTCATCCTCCATAGAAAAGTGAGGATCCTCCGACCAGATGGTTGTCGTGTCTGGTGGGCAACTGCCCGATGATTGATGTCGGGACGCTGTAAATATGCTAGTTGCGCGGTAAATTCTGCTTGTGCGATGCAGGATTGTCAGTGTGATGCGTAATTCGCACGTGGCGTTGTAGATACCGCTACACTCTCAATAGTTACGCATTTGACAAAGTTATCAATTTAAGCTAAATATCTACCGAAACAAGACATCGAACCAATAGCACTATTGAACAGATAAACCACAGATGTGTAGATGCCGCCACGGTACTTACAGGTTGTTTTTGTATTTTTTAAATTCCGTTACTATAGAATAACCTTTATACTATTACCTATCTACATGCCTGTATCTATTCCGAACTAACAAATCACAATTATTCTCTCGTCAGTCTCCTAGACAAGCGAGAATAACTTCGGTCAACTGCTGTTCATATCTCGGAGCTAGTTAGGTGTCCCCCGGCGCTGTCTGTCCGGCTCTATGGCAGTAGACAAGACCGTCACCCTCCGGTCATCCATTATGGATGCGGCGGGTTTATGGGGAGCCTCGTTTGTTGCCTATTACGTCTGCACTGGCGTCTTTATGGAAACGTAATAAAAGCCGCGTCGCCTCGGTATAAAAGCGGATTCCGGCGGAGAGCAGCATTGTTATCCTAAGAACCAAGCGCCTCGTCAAATTCCTTTCTGTAATTATAAATCATGACATTCGACTGAAATTAAATTAAATTAACGGAGCTTTGTTAAATATGTTAAATAATTTCGGATTTTAAGGTAGCTCGGCTTGTGAGCGCGAGAGAGTTGTCAAACAAAGAGTCGGTCTACCAGATCCCAAGTCAACATGATTAGCAAAATTAGGAGATTAAGCACCGATCACGCGCAGGCCCATGTCCAGCAGTGGGCTACTATGTCCAGCAGTAGGCTGCTATGCTGATGATGATGATGATGACGCGCCAGTGCTTATTCCCATAATAATTAGCGGTGATTATTCTTTGAATTTATGTAAAACTAGTGTCTGCCCAAGGCTTCGCCTGCATGAATGTAGGAAATTATCCCACGGAAACGTGTTACGGAGACGAAAAGTAGTCTATGTCTGTTCCCAGGATACCATCTGTCTCCTTGCTAAATTTTATCGAAATCCGTTCAGTGGTTTAGGTGTGAAATTGAATATTGGATTTTTTTTTTCTAAAAAAAGTGAAAGTCCCGTCAAAATCGGTCCAGTCGGGAAGTTTCGGAGATTAGCCGGAACAAACAGACAGACAAAAAAAAAATTGCGCGACATGAACTGTATGTTATCAAATTAAATTGACGTAATAACTCTCATTGAGTGGTACTACTTGAACAGAAAGGAAGGAAGAAAGAATCAAATGTTCGAACGCGACAGTTTCAGATGAAGAGCCGTTCATTTATCACAGTAAACGAGGGTGGCTATTGTCGGTAACAAAGGAAGTAAGTAGGTATCTTGTTTCTCGTGGATTTTCTTTTCCTCTACTATCGCTGTAGGATGACCTCAGTACCTATCTGTTTAAGATATTAATTACCTTTGTGCGTTGTTAAATAAAAACTGTCTCATTAATAATAAATACATTCATGACGGTAAACGATTCTTTGAAATATAAGTTTTTGCATCTCATACAAGTTCAAGCTTTTGTTCTATTGAAGTTTTAGTTAGGTACAACTTAGTACTTCAAAGAACTGTTCGCCATTCTACAACAATATACCTGAGTTGCAGTATCAAACGATGTCCCGAAGCAGTGACTTTGTTTTAATAACTGATACAAGCTGACAGACAAAATGTTAGCTAACCCGAGGCGGTGTCTTTGACGCGGGGCTGTTGTGTGCAAACCGTTCCCCGGTACAAGCTGAAAGCCAATTAAAAGTGAATGAAACGCTCAAGTTTGCATTCGAGGAGGAAGCGGGGAGATTGTGCCTTTTGTAAAACTAACTACAAATATAATGTTATATATACTATCTGTCACAGCAGGAATATGACAACAGGTTAATATTTATTAACACTATGGCCCTTTTCAATTACCTATATACCCAGGCCCAGCCCAGCACATTCAATCACTCAAATATACGCATTTGGGTGATTGAATGTGTTGCCAGTTCAAAAGAAAATCAATAAGTACGAGTACCTACGGTTTTTAATGTAACGGTACGAACAGGCGATATTTCTAACGGTAAAAGAGAAGCATAAAACGGATTTCAACATGCCGTTTTCAGCATTCGTAATACTAAAGTAAATCTTACAAAAGTTACAAACAAGAAAACGGATTTTTTTACAGGCGCGGGCTTCTTCATTCAACTGTAGCACTGAATTAAACGTTATCTTTACAAGCGAAAGATAAAAGATAATGGGGCTGTTAGGACTGTAATCCTGGCTAAATAACTATCTTAGTTAATCACTTGTGTAACCGCGGCGACCGCGCCCGGCCCGCGGCTGCCGTGAGCAATCTGGGTTTCACTAATTAAAAATACATATCAAATTCGGGAGTAATTGGCGGTCTTTGTAGATAATGTTTCATGTATATGAAATGCTGTAGAATATTGTAGTGGATGTCTTTGAGACGGGGCGGTACGAGCAGATTCCTTAACCGTTATAGCCATAGGAAAACTTCCTTTTTTTTAACGTTCTTATGGGATGTCTTTAATATTTTGAGTACCTCATTGCTTTTCTAGTAATTGCTAGCAAAAGTTTACGTTGAACGTGTTGGTATCAAGTTTTAATAGTTATAATCATGCCAATTGCAAATGATTAATGTGTTTTCATGCCACCTGCTCGCTAACGTCACATTATTGTCATGCAGACCTACCCTAAAGCAAGTATTACCATTTATCCGTAGATGTACAGCCTGCATAAGAGTGGATGGCAAACAGTTTGAGCATGTATTACGAATTAATGTCTAATAAAGTATTATATTATTAATATTATAATTTAAGCCCAGGCAACTGAAGGAACACGGGTGGGTTTTAGTCAGTAAAAGTCTGATACGCCCTCCCGCTCCGCCCGGAGCGGGAGAAGTCATATGATGATTTCCCACCCGGAAAAAAAAAGCCCTAGACTCTAGCCGTCATAATGAAATTCAGTACAATATTAATGTCTTATGACCAGTGGGTCATTAATGAGATTTGAATTTGGAACGTCAACTGAGAAAATCGTATGCCAACATTAACAAAAGAAAAAAAACTTTTTTCTACTAATGTACAGGTTGACCAACGAGTTTTCACTTCATAGGTTTTACTCGCCGTCAACGAACAAAATGATCGGTTGCTGTCGCACGTATGCCCCCGCGTTACTATGTTGGATTTGGGTTGACACTCCATTGACGCTATTATCTGTTGTGTTTTTGATGAAAATGCATGAGATTCGACTGAAAAAAATAAAAAACCCGACAAGCAGTAGATATGTTATTTTAGTTCAATCTAAGATTTGATGCCACATTGCATCAGACTGCTTGAAAAATGAACTACTTTTGAATCTTATTTGCAGTCGAGACTAAAATCCGCCAATTTGATTTTACAAAAACAAAACCTAGCCTATAACCTTCGCGTGACCCAAACGAGTCTATAGACACCTCATGTATTAAAATCAATCCGGTCGATAGGATACTTCGAGAGTATAAGGAATTCCACATACAAAGATACATTAGTTATGTACGCATAAAAACATAACCCTGTCCTGTCACGTAGTCGGGTAAATAGTGTATGACACTGCACGTCACCAGGTAATTTTTTTCCTTTTCTTTTTAAAAAAAACTTTGCCACACACTAGGAATTACTCCTGTATCGTGGGTGCGTTTACAAACATTTAAACTCACATACACAAACAGCCAGACCCGGAACCCGGGAATCGAACCCGCGACACGCAGCGCAGCAGTCGATCGCTCCGCCACTGCGCCAACCTGGTCGTCCGTGTGTTCCGGTTATTTAATAGTTTCATAAACTACTATAACACTAACGCATATTTTTTTTTCATTACCGTCGAAACATTTCTACGCGAGGGTGTTTAGAATCAGCGAGATTGTCCGAAAGGGTTACCGCTACCCCGGAACATAAAGGGCAAAGGAAGGAACATGGGTGGGTTTTAGTCAGTAAGAGTCTGACACTCCCTTCCGCTCCACCCAGAGCGGGATGCGGGATGATTTCCCATCCAAAAAAAAAGGGTGTTTAGAATCATGTAATGCGCTCATATTTGCAGTTAACGCCCCTGCCACACCGTACGTATAGAATCTTCCTAAAAGACCTAGCAACAGAAGCAATATGCAAAACATACTTTTTAGGTAACAGAATCTGGAAATCTTTGTAATTATAATAGACTACTCGTTGGTCAATCTACCTGGCCTTTTCTCAACTAGGTAAGTTGGAGTCGGCTTCCAGTCTAACCAGATGCAGCTGAATATCGGTATTTTACATGGAGAGACTGCCTATCTGACCTCCAGACTACTCGCAGGTAGCTACATATAGACAGCCAATAGTTGGTACGAGGGCGGGTCAATAAGTCCGTGACTTTTTTAATTTCTTGTCTTTTAACTGAAAGGGCAACACTGCTCCTGTCAACAGGCAACTATCAGTTGACTGCTGTCAAAATTTTAACAAGCTGCGTCTTTGGGTTTGTCTTTGACAGCCATTGATAGCAGACTGCCGCGTATTTTGAGAAGAAAATGGAAAAAAGTGAATTTCGTATGCTTATTAAGCATTATTTTTTGAGGAAAAAAACCATCACTCAAACCAAGGCTAAGCTTGATAAATACTATGGGGATTCTGCACCATCAATTTCAATGGTAAAGAAGTGGTTCACAGAATTTCGTTGTGGCCGTACAAGCACGGAAGATGCCGAACGTTCTGGACGCCCAGTTGAGGTCTCTACACCCGAAACAATTAAAAAAATTCACGATATGGTGTTGGCCGATCGGAGATTGAAAGTGAGAGAGATTGTGGAAGCCATAGGCATCTCACATGGTTCAGTGGTTACAATTTTAAATGATCACTTGGGTATGAGAAAGCTTTCCGCAAGATGGGTGCCGATCGTTGCTCACAATCGACCACAAACGCAATCGTGTGACAACTTCGCAAGAGTGTTTGGCGTTGTTCAACCGCAATATGGACGAACCGCAATTTGTGCGCCGTTTCGTAACCGTGGACCAAACATGGATCCACCACAACACACCAGAGACCAAACAGCAGTCAACACAGTGGGTTTCTCGGGGTGAATCGGCGCCAAAGAAGGCCAAGGTGGGTTTGTCAGCCAATAAAGTCATGGCGTCCGTTTTTTGGGATGCACGCCGTATTATCCATATTGACTACCTTCAAAAGGGTAAAACAATCAATGGTGAATATTATGCCAACTTATTGGGTTAATTTAATGCGAATTTAATAAAAAAACGACATCATTTGGCAAAGAAGAAAGTTCTTTAGGACAATGCAAGGGTGCACATATGTGCAGTTTCCTTGTCAAAAATTCATGAATTGGGCTACGAATTGCTCCCTCATCCGCCGACTATTTCTTGTTCCCAAACTTGAAGAAATGGCTTGATGGAAAAAGATTTGACTCCAATGATGAAATCATGTCACAAACAAATACCTATTTTGATGACCTCGACAAATCTTATTTTTTGGAAGGGATAAAAAAATTGGAGAAACGTTGGACAAAGTGTATAAGAGCTCAAAGGAGACTACGTTGAAATATAAAAAAAAAATATCCAAAAACCTATATTTCATTCAAAAAGTCACGGACTTATTGAATCGCCCTCGTATCATTGCAAAAACAACAACAGAAATAATAGATGGAGGTCGTGATAAGAATCAATAACTTATGAAGGAAAACAAAGCACACTGTAGCTGGAGTGTACACCACACACAGCACACACGTCATTCCTACGTAGCTCGCTCATGAAACGATTACGTTTAGTTGATTGATACGCTTGCACACGTACCTAGTCATTATTGATGTTGTTTCGTTCTAAGTACCTATAAGTCCAGTCCCTATTTATACGATGCAAGCTTCTTGCCCGCGGCATGCAATGAAATTCAAGCAACAAATGACTCGTATCGTTGTATTGTTTAAGTGTACATTGCTTATACCATAGGTACTCATCCTTACACCTACCCACCCACTTTGAGAATATTTATTTTTCTAGAGCCCCCCAATTTTGTTTACTTACCATCTGTCGCACATCTGAATCAGCTATTGCTACAATTATATTTAGGGCTGATTTTTCAATTGACAGATCATTTTTATTAGTGGAATAAAATTGACGTCTGACAGATTTTGTATTGAAGAACTGTCAAAAATTCAAAATTATTCCTTGGATAAAATTGTTTGGCGTTGGAAAAATATAGTCGTAAGGTATATAATCTTTTCTGGATCTTCTCCCCCTGAAAGTCTTCAGCCCACGTTGAGAACCTATGGTTTAGACGGTGTTACTTTTATTATTACTTCAACTGATGTAATGCCTCAGGTGATGAAATTTCACCGTGTAAATCAGGCTTTACTTACTTTACTTACTTAGATAGTTTTCCCGATCTGAGTGTTCAAGCCAGAACGATTCTTGTCTGTAAAACACAGGGGCAATCCAAAAAAAGATCGCATTACCTAAGATGGTGTGAAAGCTTTTTTAATCAACACAAGATAACATCACATTTGTTTTTTTATTTCTTGATGAAAATGAAGTAGATTATGTACTCGTATATATGACTTGTTGCAAGCGTATTTGATGCCTTAAAATTCTTTTAATTTTGTTAACTGGAATTCATTCCTGAAATTAAAAAGATTCGTGTACAATTAAAGTGAATCCAAGGCATTTAGTTTAGCTCCCTCAACCCTCAGTAATCGGATCCCAGACTTTGAACCTTTCTAATTGACTTACAGCGAGAACACCACTTAACTCATTATGTTAACTGCTTAATTGTTAACGGATCATCAACTGCGTTAGCAAGTAACCAGAGTTTATCTTAGTTGAGGTTAAGGGACTCTGATTGAAGTTATGTTTAACTTATAGTTTGTGACTGTTTGTGCTTCGCGTTTATTACGGGAAATATTCTCTGACGAAATGAAAACACTTGAGTTTTTATTTCTTCTGTGAAGTTTTTCCTTTGTTTTGTAGGAGTTTCATTAATTAAAGTTAATTTTTGCTTATTTTACATAATTTTAATCAACTGTAGCTATATAATGGTCTTAGAGATAAGACAAACGAACAAATTGTACAGGGGCTAAGTATAGATAATTTTATTAGACCCTTGTGCTACTATACTGTTGGATCCCTTTTCGAACACATAAGCTTCCAATTAAAAAAACATTCACAATGAAATGACGGGCATCGTTAATATTAGAATGTTCAAGTTTGTCTCTAATCCGCTATGGATCTTTAATTCCATTGATATTGCACCTGCGATGTGTCTGGGGCAGCCACCCGGCCCTTCGGCCTGTTTACCTACTATGATATGAAAATTCGGTCAAGGTACTTCGAGCTCATTACAAATTCAATACGTACCTTATGTTATTATAACCGTGCCTCGGTGTTGTGCCTCAGTGTTGTACGTCAGTGTTTTGCCTCAGTGTTGTGCCTCAGTGTTGTGCCTCAGTGTTGTGCCTCAGTGTTGTGCCTCAGTGTTGTACCTCAGTGTTGTGCCTCAGTGTTCTGCCTCAGTGTTCTGCCTCAATGTTGTGCCAAGTCAGCTCACGCCTTGGCTCTTGGCAGCACAGTCACGACAGTTTGGCAACCCGTGTCGAATCGATATGGCGGGGGGGGATAGCCCTGGGGGATAGCTAGGCGGATGGCTCGAGGTATGACCTCGTCCCCCAAAGTCGGGGATACACGAGCTCTTCGGCTTACCTGTCTCTTCGGAACTGGGGCGTTATATTTGGAAGTGGCCGAGTTAGGCTCTGAAATGGGAAATGGTGTCGCACTGTTTCATAAATTGGGATTTGGGATATGTTTCGAATTTTTTCAAGTCGCCGGGTGACTGGAGTGTTAATTCTCATTATACAGGGTTATTGATAAAACACCAACAACCTCTTAAGAGGTCATTGTACTCATCATTATGAACAACGTTACGTTTTACCAATAACCCTGTATAGAGTACGTACCAAAACTATTCCTGTAAGAGTTTGCTAAGAAGAACTGTAACGCATTAGGTAGGTATGTAATAAAAGACTGGGTATTTTCACAATGTAATGAAGAATGACAATAAATAATACACAGTACCTAAATGCTTGAACTCTTGATTGGCCAAACTTTATTATTTTGAAAACGAGTACCGAAGAAATTTCCATTTTGATTAGGCTCTTAAAAATGTCTGAGCTATTCTAGATTTGACCAACTTTTAAGACTTAATTTTCTTAATTGTTCAGCAGCTAATTGTTCCAGACAGGAATGGCGCGTAAACAATTTAGTTAATGTTGCTAATGGCGTGCTGGCGCTGAAATAATTAGACTAATTCCGGACATAGCTGTTTTAACGAAGGCAGGTCATTAAGACCGTGAAATTTCAGTAACTTTTGGTAGGTGACCGCTCTTTTCAATATTAAAATTCCTTTAGGGAATGGAAGGTATTTAACATGTAAGTAACCTTGTTATCTTAAATGCCTATCTAGGATTAACGTTCTTTCAAAGAGATAAGAACGTCTTGTCCTTTGAAAATTATGAGTTTGTATGATCAACATCATACACTTTATCAAAATAATCTAAAATGATGAGTTCTTTATTTTCCCTACCTAGTGAGTAGTTCTGAAATGTATAGCAGTGTGTCTGTGACGTCACAGTGACTCTGAATCTTCGATCGTGGTCTATTTCGTTTGACGTCAGCTTCGCGTTTGTGTTTCAAATTTCAGACGTCAGTAACGCCGCCGATGTGTGTTAGTTTAGTTCAAGGAAATAAGATTTCTTTTATACCGTTACGGTTATATCGGAAAATGTATATTTTTATTTCAAAATACATAGCGTTTACTTAAATAGCATTGTAGTTTAACTCGAACTTATCTTTCGTTCTACGAACATGGAGGCAAATTGATTTTGAATAAATAATAGTAATTAACATAACATTTCCATCGATAATGCATCGGTGATATTCACCACTGTACTTACAACACCATTTTGGCGTAGGTGCGACGATAGCCATGATATTCGCCATTTTTCTAACATCACCATTTTGTCGTAGGTGCGACGTTGGCGGTGATCATCGACATGGACCAGGGCACCTCGGTGATATTCTCCGCCTGCGTGGCGGTGTTCTACACGCTGTTCGGAGGCCTGTACTCCGTCGCATACACCGACGTCATACAGCTGTTCTGCATATTTATAGGTAAGCCGTTACTTCTTAAAAGAGCTAAAACAGGGTACACCTTTTGGAGGAGTAAATATTTTTGGAGGACCAAAGGTGCATTACATTCGTCGAGAATCAAATCAAAATAACAAAATCGCCATTTGAAATGACATAGCTTTCTATTAGACGATCAGGCAACTATAGCATTAACTAAGAAGTATTTGTTTGTGTGCTATAAATTAGTCAATGTAGTGCTCTGTCACACTGTCTCTATCGCAGAACTAAAGTGTTTGCAAGTCCCCTAGCGTGTAGTAGTTGTAGTACTGTAACTTAAGAGAATAAAATCAGACGAGTTCCGAACTAAACCGTCGGTATGCGACATACCTAGAAGTTATTTTTCACACAACAAACATAGGTACATACTACTTATTGATTAACGTGTGATTTGAACAGAACATAATTGTATCTTATCTTTAGTTTTAATGGTAATTGTCATCATCACAAATGCCTTACAGCTTTAAAGAGACTTTGTTTTAATGAACTCGCATAAAGCATCTACGGTCACCTGATGCCAACCATGTTCTGAAGCTGCCCCCACACCCCCAGGTCTGTGGATGTGCATCCCGTTCGCGTGGGCCAACGAGCACGTGAAGCCGCTCAGCTCCATGGAGGTGGACTGGATCGGCCACATAGAGCCCGAATATTACTGGTTCTACGTCGACTACGGACTGCTGCTGGTCTTCGGAGGGATCCCTTGGCAGGTGAGGAATATAGCCAGTCTTACCTCGTAAGTCACTTCTACGTATCATTGAATAAAAACCGCCATCCAGAAAGTTTGTCTTAGTTTCTGGCATCATGCAATTTCGTAGATTAGGTGCCTTTGTAACTTTTTGCTAATGAACCCTCACATAAAACTATTACAAATAAAGTGACTTACTAAAGGAGCTACTTTATAGTTTTTCTATCTACATACTGGAATAAGTGACGTCTTCAAACCTGAAACTTATAAAAAGATAGACTACCCCTCATTGCACATAGTTGAACCCGACATTATCCCAACCAGGTATACTTCCAACGTGTGCTGAGCAGTAAGACGGCAGGTCGTGCGCAGATCCTGTCGTACGTGGCGGCTTTCGGCTGCATCATCATGGCCATCCCACCTGTGCTCATCGGAGCCATCGCGAAGGGCACCGGTAAGTACTTCTCTAATTTTTTAAACATCTTAAAGACTGTGATTGCCATCCCTAAATACAGTATGAGTCGACCTTGGTATGGATAAAATGTTGTATCTACTCATTATGTTTTTCCTGCCATGGGTCTCCTGCTATTTCCTGCCATGGGTCTCCTGCTATTTCCTGCTATGGGTCTGCTGCTATTTAGCGCCAAGCAGGTGGTGGTTTTTCTCTTCAACTCTCCCCTGTCAGCCGTCATTCATTCGCCGACCTATTCATGCGGGACAATATTTATTTTTTTATTCATAGTTCTTAACACAAGATTAAAAAAACGCCACTGATGCCGCGACAGGCGTGCCCACCTACCGGGCCCACCGCATCTAACATAATATTTGACTCGATAAGAAAGAAAGAGTATAAGACTTATATTTCCATTAATCTATTAATTCTCTTCCCTTAGCATGGAACGAGACAAGCTACCGCGGCGACCTGACTCCGGACGGCGAGCTGACTTCGGATCAGACCTCCATGATCCTGCCGCTGGTCCTGCAGCATCTGACGCCTGACTTTGTGTCATTCTTCGGTCTCGGAGCTGTCTCAGCAGCCGTCATGTCCTCGGCTGACTCCAGCGTGCTCAGTGCCAGCTCCATGTTTGCCAGGTAAATATGTACTTAGTTTTTTAGATGATTTTTACAACATACACACACACATATTATAAAAAAACCCTAATAACATTAGATATAGTTAATAATAGATATGCTAAGCTTCCTCTCTCTCTAAGTACAGATCGTCGACTGCAATAAATGATTGAGTATTGAATTCTTTATACCCTGGGAGATATTTGGCGCTTATTTTCCGTTTTGGACTAAGGTACTAATAATCGTGCTAGCCCGGCTATGCTAGGTGATCCTTCAGTACCATCACTGACCGCACCACCTTCAGTACCATCACTGACCGCGCCACCTTCAGTACCATCACTGACTGCGCCACCTTCAGTACCATCACTGACCGCGCCACCTTCTCCCCAGGAACGTATACAAGCTGATCTTCAGACAGAACGCGTCGGAGATGGAGATCATCTGGGTGATGCGCGTGTCCATCCTGATCGTGGGCGCGCTCGCCACGCTCATGGCGCTCACCATTCCCTCCATATACGGACTGTGGTAAGTGCTATATTTATATCAATCTGCTGAGCCTTTTCCCAACTATGCCGAGTTCGGCAATCGGATGCAGCTCAATACCATCATTTTACATGAACTGCCTATTTGCCTCCACAATCCAGTTACTGGGTAACACAATATGCCTTGGTAAGACTGGTTGTCAAACTTTTGCGCTTCTTCCCGTAACAACTGTCAAAGATCTACGAATGACAGAAGGGACCAACGGCATAACGTGCAGTTCGAGGCACGGGGGGGGGGGATATGTAATGGAACCCTCCACTACATATCACTATCCCATCTATGAAACGACCGCGGAAAACGTAGCTTAACCTTCGATCGAGCCGTGCGACTGTTCCTGTTCCTGACCATTACTCTCAAAACGGCATCGTGAGGCAACCGGCATGACCTAGAACAAAATTGGAAGACATATGACATCTACCAACCCGCACTGGACCCACGTGGTGGATTACGGCCCACTCCCTCTCACCGAGGGGAGGCCTGTGTCCCAGCAGTGGGAACGTTATAGGCTGATTATGCTTATGATAAGCGATACAAGTGTATAAAGTTTTGTAGAACAGCTCAAAACGTTTGCATCGCGGAACTAGCATCGTGTGGCACCTCAGTGATATGCTCAGGCGCAAATAGAAGGCGCATGGACGGTGCACATTATTATAATAGGAAACCTATGCAGCAGTAGATTCTATAGGACGATATTTTAGCCATCTTTTGATATTTATCTTCTATTTCTTGCAACTTGATTGTGTTGTATTGTTTCGCACCTGCCAGAAATCTGCGAGCAAAGTTTAGTCAGTAAGAGTCTGACACTCCCGTCCGCTCCACCCAGAGCGGGAGGGGTCATTTGATGATTTCCTATCCGAAAAAAAAAATCATCTAAAGTTGTCTATCTGATCATCTAAAGTTGTCCATCCCCTCGACCTCGACCCTGGCAGCCGTGATACAGGTCACACTGGTAGGTATCGTTGTCACCGTTAACCTTACTGTCTGCCAAATGATGATTACTGTGTACAATATTTGTTAAGATTACTGTTACTTTTCTTTTGGCTAAATAAACTTATTAAAATCGTTTTAAAAAAAAAGTACTGTATGGTACCATCTGCACTTGGTTGATATCCCGACCAGTCGTACTCAGCGCATCTGGTTCCCTTCCACCCGTTTGCCTTCAAAGCAACAGTGAACAGGCATCTTATGGGCTAGCTCGTTCCATCATAGCCCTCATCCATAGCTTTCCATCAGGCGTGCTCGAGGACACGAGCGGGGCTCATTAAGCAAAAATAAATAAAAAACGTCGTACTTGTACCTACAGCAACAGAAAAGCCGATCTTTAATTAAATTCAGCGATACGCTCATTGTAACAACTTCGTATTTCAATAGGCCTGTATCTGTTTAAATTCCGTCCTGTAAAAACAAGGCCCCTTGGCCACGTTGACCCGACACCGGGCACTCATGGTCCACTTGACATCGGCAAGTGCTCGCCACTCGATCCTCGGTCGCGTCTAAATATCGGTTTACCTTTGTTAGTCCAAGAGCTTCACGTGCGCGTGTGAAAATTCAAAAGTGTGGTCTTTAGCAGGGACTTTTTGGCCACACCAAAATGGTCCCTGCTAAAGATAATCCTTTTGACTCAAAAACATTTATTCTGGAGGTGACATTTGTAGAAAAATCAGTTATAAATGTTATAATTAATTAAGTTTTACTTGCAACCAATTTAAATTCTGTTTTAGTTGGTTTTTAGGAATAGTCCTACAGGTTATTTTATAAACATTCTCGAAACAAAGCTCGAAATTAAAACAATTTAGGGAGGACTGAATTCGCAATGATTTACTTTGAAAGCCCGACAGACGTTGTCCTGTAAAAACTTCAATAATGAATACAAAAATCCTATGGAAAACACCATTTTCCGTTTTTTCTCGAATTATCCGAACAACTTTTCCGATTTATCTTTCCGGACAATAAGGAACATAAAACTAACCACATCGGTCCAGCCGTTCTCCAGTGATGCGCTTATCAACGAACAGCATTTCATTTTTATTTATACATATAGATAGACTGCGTTCGGTCACTAGAAGCAAGTGCAGCTCACAGCATGACAACACTGCATGTATCAATGTCCCAGCGTCCCGTAGATCACGGTGTAATACTCGAGTGACACAGAAACATTTATTTCTCATTAGTGTTTGGTGTCTGTTGCAATCAATAATCGCTGCCCGCACCCGTCGGCCGCGGTCGCCATCTTATGAGTACTGAGGATGCATCATATTATATATTATAAACTTAGAAAACGTCCCGGTTTTGAATGAAGTTTTTAGGTGCAGCTTGATGTTTTGCGGCAAATGGCACCCAATAGGATTCTTCTTTTTTCTTTCAAAAGTAGACGGCCCTAATCGCCAAAATGGAATGAGAACTTGTTCACCTTCATTTTTCCCAGTTTAGGCAATCTATTCAACTGGCCGCCAGTCCTTCGAGTAATAAGCATGGTCTATTGGTCACAGTAAACATCCTAGCTCAGAATTTGAAAGATTTGATTTGATTTGATCTAGAATGTGTCACTGGAAATCAGTCAATCATTTTCACACACTGACAGACACTGACACTTGAAGTACGACGTGTCTGACGATGGTGTTGCACACCGCGATTACGATCATCATACCATTGACACACATCCCGATGAGCCCAACTAATGGCCGATACCGAAAATATATGATAATCGACTATTATTATAATAGAGTAATGTTTTATGATGGTGTTATTATGGCTGTGCAGCGGGGCAGTGTGGTGTGGCAAGGGACCTTCGAGATCTGCCGCTCTTAGGGACTAGACGTTGACTAAACTAGCGGGACTAAACACGTCACGCACTCAACTGGACGTAGGGCGACGCGTATGTCCAGCGGACTGGAATAGGCTAAGTTGATTAAGTCCGCAGCTACAAGCATTCCGGAATGTCATTTAGGATCAATATTTTAGCCGATTAGCGACCCAGATTTCGAAATTCAATCCCAGTTCGCCGCACTGCCTATTGTCGTGAACCCAACCCCATCATAATAAGCTTTGGCTTAGTTCAAGGGCTAACGTCACAGTGAAGCAAATCTAAGTTCAAGTATTATTAGTTAGTACTCGTAGGTATTGATATTTTTTTTTAATGATATACACTAGTGCTTGACTTCGATACCGCCTGATGGAAAGCAGTGATGCAATCGTTGATGGTAAAGCGCACTAATTTATTAAGAGCCTATTCACTCTAGCCTTGAAGACACCTAAATTATAATCGGACGTGAAAACCGCTGCAGGCAAATTGTTCCAGTCCTTCGATGTTCGCGGTATACACGACGAAGCGAAACGCTTCGTCCGGATCGTAGCAGTATCAACAACGTAAGGGTGGAAACTCGCCGTGCGACGGGTTGTCCGACGATGGAACGGTGATGGCGGAATTAAGTCATGTAATTCCCGCGCACACTCTCCCGAATGCATCCTATAGAATACCGAAAGGCTCGCTACCCTACGCCTGATGAATTTCCTAATTCTGTAAATACATACTTGTTACGGTCGCGAATCACATTTTGTTCAGAACACATCCTGACACTGTTGCTGAGCTGCAAATCGCAAAAAAAACGTAAGAAAATTTGAAAAAAATGGTATCTCACTGATCTTAAAATTCGGCTTTTACACGTTCTGATCGCGAAATCAAAATAGCCTAGTTTTTTTTTGGTTTAGCAGAATACCTTTTGTTTAAATTTGACGTTTTTGTGAGATTGCGACTTGAATTTAAACGTTTTTTAAGTATGAGAATTGGCCTTCAGATAACGTGTAGTAGTGTAGTGTAGTTACCTATACTAACTAACTAATTAAAAATACTAAAATACGGAAACGCTCCAGAATCGTAAACCCATGAAGCTCTTACAAATTGTTTTATAGCGAGTATCGAGTGTTGAAAGAAAGAAAGAAAGAAATTACGTTGTTGGATTACCTTTCTTCAACCCATATTTTACTTTAACAAACCTTTGTACCGCAACTCTTGCTGCAGAAGAATTGTTCCGAAGCCGCTCGGCTCTGCTCGGCTTCGCTATGCAAAGGGATTACATCGCGCAGTGAGATGAGTTGCTAATTGAAACTTAATCCTCACTACCGACTCCCTCATACTCTTTTACCTCTACACGTGTGTAGGGTTCTCAAGAAATACTTTTGAATTTTTAATTAATCTCAATATTGATTTCAAACCTGCATTGAATTTGATTTTCTTCTTAAGACTGTGTTTAACATGTCTATGGATAGTGAATTTTGATTTCCTAAACATGTAGAAAAACACATTTTGTGTGCCAAGTTGCTCGCGAGTGCATATATTTTCTTTAAACGAAACAAAAAATAACAAAGCACACACATACCTACATTCCATACTTCAACAGAAAAGTCACCGCACTCGCAATCCCGAAAAAGATTTCCTCAAACTCGAATAAAGACTTAGAACAAAATCCTGCCAGCTGCACATTACAACCCTATTCGCCCCCTTTTACCCCCTACAGGTATATCCGGAGGGTACACGCGGGCACACGGTCGATTGGATCCGTCTGCTCACACCTGCATCGAAATTGGATGCCGTATAGTCTGTGGAAAGGGGTGTGTGGGGGGGAATTGAAAATTTAAACCCCAACTAATTTTGCTCTGCCTCGGGCGGAGGATGAAATTGTTTATTTTTAAAATAGCTTTGTCGTGAAACTGAGCTGCATTTTAAATGTTTTGTTAAAAGTTTTAGCGTTGTTTCCCGGATTTAGCTGCGCTTTAGTTATAACGAGAGCTCTATAATAGTTTCTATTAGACAGTAAGGCGGCCGTCTGTAGCATTCGTTATTTAAACTTCATTTATTCTAGTGTTGATTTCGTTTCTGTTACAACTGTATCGTTCTCTGATTGTTTTGAAACGAAGTTATGCTTTGATTCAATGTTTTCGTTGAAATTGGGATTTACATAATTTATTCTAACATCATTCTTTTCAGAATGTATGTGAACAAGCCAGCCAGTCATTATATATTCTCGTGTGACATTATAAAGGGTTATTATATAGTCGCCCATTTTCTCACCAAATTAAACATTACGTAACACTGTATCAATTGATATCGGCGCACGATTTGTATTAGAGCACTATTAACATTAATTTATATGCTGCGGTTGTTCAAGCGATCAATTGATCGTTTGATGGTATCATAAACAGCGCGATGCGCAATCCATGCTCGTGATGAAGCCAGGGCCGCGCAGCAAGCAGGGCGACGCTCTAATTATACCCACACTCAGGACGATGTGCCTCGAAACGAACATAGCGCAATGAGCTTACTGCCATACATAGGTGTTGCGTTAAGCAAATATATGGAATGTTTGAGGCACATTAAAGCGTCGTTGTTATTAATGTCCTTTCAATGATGTGTTGGTTTCGGTTTCGGTTTAAAAAACTTTATTCCCAATAAAGACATAAGTCACTTACTTGAGAACAATACTAAAAATATAGATTACAATATGTTCGTCTTCAGTATTACAATTTAATAGTAGGAACCCACCCAATGCATTCATTTCTCCAGAAGTGATCGATCCGCAATTATGTACTGGCTAAGTTGAGTTTTGAATGCACTGTAAGAGTGTACATTTCTTATATAGGACGGTAATTTGTTATAAAGCTGTGCTCGTTCAAAAGTTAGCATTTTTTTGCCATAGTTTGTTCTTGTTTTTGGTAAAACTAGCAAGCTTGCTCGCCGTTACTGCGTTGACTAACTTGTTTATATTGAGTGAGTGTTATGTTTGAGTGAACGCTTTTGTTGAGAATATTTCTGATTAAAATGCATGTGTTGTAAATATAAAGTTGTTTTATTATCATTATTTTTATGTCTTAATAAATGTTGCTGGTAGATGTTAGATATGGGTCGTTTTGGTTGGTTTTTGTTTATGATGGCACCTTTTCCGGTGTTTAAGTAATTCCATGACGCGTCTTCCGAAACAATCTGCAGATGTCGTAAAGTAAATTTGCTCTGAGCGTATACTATTTACAGGGGGACAAAGGGTGAAGTTCTTATATCTCAATAGGTAGAAAATCACAGAGTTTATCTGTTTACTTCTAAAACAAGTGACGTTTTCCCTAATTTGTTGTAATATAACCTAACCTAACTGAACATGATGAAGCAATCAATAATTTGACATCAGTGGCAAGGGATTCCTTTGTTCACCAACGTCATGTAGAACAGCAAACACAGTACGCGAGATATATTAAAGAATCCGATTAACCTAACCCAATCTTCCAGGTCAATGTGCTCCGACCTGGTGTACGTGATCCTGTTCCCGCAACTGCTGATGGTGGTGCATTTCAAGAAGCACTGCAACACGTACGGCTCCCTGGCCGCCTATATCGTGGCGGGGCTGGTGCGCCTCTCAGGCGGCGAGAAGCTGCTGGGGCTGCCCCCGCTCATCCACTACCCCGGCTGGGACCCGGTCAATGAGGTGCAGCTGTTCCCGTTCCGGACCATGGCGATGAGCATGTCGCTGTTCACGTTGGCGTTTGTGTCGTGGTTGTCTGTGTGAGTATGACTTGTTATGTTGGATTTTATAAATGTGTTTTATTGCAGGAGCGTATTTATAACTTTATGGTCAGGCTCAGTTTGTGGTCAGGCTACGTGTCGTTGTAAATATTTTTTTATGCTGTCATTCTTATGTCTTCTACATAAAATTTTCAACTTAAATTCAAAGCGAACTACTTCTACTAACTAATCTTCAAGAAATAGCACATTTTTCAGTGTCAAACTAAAAAAGTACACACACATAACACAAACCCATACACATAACACACACACACACGCACACATAATACACACACATGCATAACACACACACACACACACACATGCATAACACACACACACACACATAACACAGGGTCACGCCTGTGTTCCCTACTTAGTTAAACTGAGGTGTACCTATGTATGGTACACGCACATTACAAGAACCTATAATGAAAAAAACATAGGTATCAGCATAAACAGCCGATTCAAACTTATTTCACAAATATTCAAACTTGAATAAGACGTAGATAACGCCCTACAAGCGATCTTTCATACAAATTGATTGATTCAATTCACTTCGAGTGATCAAACTCGACTGGTGAGAAAATTACCGACACATCGTAATATGATAACAGACAACGACTTTATGGAATAATGCTATTGAACAAGTAGACGATTCTAGCTGCCAGTGATTCTACCAACCTTGGCATGGGCTATTGTCGTATAATAACTCGTGCCTACACAAAATAATAAATTACTTATAGTCAGTCGAGTTTGCGACAAGAAAGTCTATCCCAAAATACATAGAAAATCAGACTGGTGATCTACATCGGGAATCTAAATGTCATCGAATTTATGCTACTTTCAGAGTCTACAATATAAAGTGATAGTTACAAAGTTATAGCTCAGCTCTTCATCAAAAATGTATTTTCGAAATACATTTTTAGCCTTTGAGTCGAAGATAATTGAAACGTTGGCTCAAATGTTTGACCGCCTTCATCAAATATTCCTTAAAGTTAGGTCGGACCTCTTCGGGGGTATTAATAATTTCGACAGTCGTTCACTTTCGGGGCAGCGAGCTCAACAACGAGCTCTTAATAAACTTGTTGCCTGCGTTGGTATTTACACAGCGATTAAGGTAAAGTAGTTTTGAACCCTTTCAATTTTTCAGCAAATTGATTTCGCATTTCGCTGTACCTCTGTGAATACTTATTATAATTTAGTAGCTGGCCGTATTGTCATTATCCGCTGTGGTGTGTATAAAGTATAAGTATTTTCAAAACCTAACGAACATTTAATTTCCATTCTAACATATTTTCATCAATCTCTTGGAACAAATCGACATGTTGGGAGGTTTTTTACAGGTACGTTTCCAATTTAATATAAATTGTGGCCGTCACAGAGATATTAAACATACTTGTGTCCCCGGAAGTACCTCTTAAGCCGAGAGCCTCGTCGTCGCATGTTACGTTCGCGTGGATGGCCCATCGTGGCTCATCGTGGCCCATCGTTCATATGCACCACATTAAGGCCGCGGGGTCAGGCTTTTTGAATTAAGTATTCAGGGACTAAGAGGGTTCGTAAAATGAGGTCGGTTTAAAACATTGTGGTATATGTTGGAGCTACTCGATGCGGATGTTAATTGAGAAATAGTTTTGGTTTGGTAATTAAGTTAAGTGACTTCATATAGGATTCAAATAAAGGTACTATGGGGCTATTAACGGTTAGGGTATCGGAGTTGTGGCTAAGAGGTTGCAGGTTCGATTTCTTTACATTTTATTAATTTGGTGAACGCACGTGAGTACTAACCACAGAGCGCATAAAATGACTATGACACGAACATATTTGGCAGAGATCTTAAGTACTAGTTATGTGCAACCCAAATGCTGAGTTCAATAATAAATCGAACAGTTTATAATGCAATATCTAGATTGCAGTTCGCTTTTAGAATCACAATAAATTCTATAGTGGCACCTATGCAAGGAGGCATTGGCATGTAAGATGGAGTAAGCGGACCAGAATCTGTTAGTGCAAATTCAAACATTCCGATGTCTTAGAAGTCTGTTACGGGGGATAGATAACCTACTGCTATTCAGCTATTGACAACCAAGATACGTCAATACCATTAGTATCTTTCCATTCACAATTAATAAACATTACAATCAAGTAAATTACATAATTCGTGTCACAAGCACCTGCTAACACATCCACACAACAGATGTTTCGCAACAATTGTCACTTAAGATGGAGGAAGTGCTAGAATTTGAACGTTAGGATATTTGATTACTGTATGGTTATGATATTTGGCCATTATGAGGTGTTTGTTAGCTATTATGGTTTCTAGGTTTATTGGCACCAGGTGAATAGTTAACTTGTTGGTCTCTGACACTGAATACATCGAAGTTAAAGTGCTGTGATATAACGTCAGTGGATATTCGATTATTAAAAACAATGGCAAGCAAACGCGTTTGAACTTACTGGTTTACCGATTTTTTTTGTTGATTATTCTCTGTCAGTCAGCATTTACCTTTTTTAGCTGTTTTATATATTATCTCATCATCTTAAGTTCAATCTAGGTCAAGTAGGCCGCTGCAGACACAATTTGT
Organism: Apamea monoglypha; assembly: GCA_911387795.2. Classification (NCBI taxonomy): domain Eukaryota; kingdom Metazoa; phylum Arthropoda; class Insecta; order Lepidoptera; family Noctuidae; genus Apamea; species Apamea monoglypha. The sequence goes on from OU426925.1 coordinate 719,461, forward strand.
CGAAGTCGGGGATTACTGGCCCGTCCAACACCCAGTGCGAGTGCGGTGCTTCTGACCAGACCATGCCCCATATACTGGAGTGTCCTAAGTGCTCGTTCACCTGCACCTTGGATGACTTAAATAATGCCACTGATGCCGCAATCAAAGATGGCCTCCTTCTGGGCTCAAACTATATTAAAAAAGACCAACGACCAAGAGTACCATCGACACGAAAAGAAAAGAAGAAGTTCAATCTTTACATTCTATTACGAGTTCACTATCTTACAGTTCTGTCTACGTCAATATTTAACCATATTTACTTTCTAAATATTTCCGCATGCAATTTTCTAAACATCCGTTTTCCACGGAACGAGTACCTACCTCTAGTCTAAATTCTGCAAAGAGTTTTTGCAGCATAATGTTATTAAAGCACGGATGGATGATGCGTCCCTAATTTAATCACATTTTACGGAGCCCTAGGGACAAGATGAGAAAAATGAGATGAATTTTATCGGAGTTTTTCAACATATGGTTTAAGAACTTTATTATTTCTCATTAAGAATTAACAATAATTCACTTATTGAGTTACATTAGTACATTGTTTACTTATTTGGGACACAGATTTTGCATAGATGATGTAATTCTATTGCATGGCCACGTAATAGGGATGATGACCATGTTTTTATTTTAAACTCAAAAAAATATTTGTGTGTAAATACTGCAAACAATATTATAAAAGTCTTGTAGTTGCTCGGAGGGTGTGTGGAGAAATGACAGGCGTTTTTAGAATCAAAGACGGAAGTTTAATGGCAGAGTTACAGCGTACAGAACAAGAAGAAACAAGCGTAGAAAAGTACAGAATCAAGAATTAGAAGGAAAGATTGAGATTTTAGGTGCACTAGATCGCGAAACGTAATTAGCTGTTAGGAAGATTTGCGTGTGCATCCGCCGTCGGAGCGGGCTATCGACTGGCGCGGATGACCGAGCGATCGCGGTATAAAGACCCGGCGCCGGCGGCTGCGTGGGGCGCGCGGACGTTGCCGGAGCGCGGGCGCAAGGCGACGAGGTACACACATCGCGCGGCCGACGAAGGTGCGAGCTACGTGCGCTCGAAACAGGTGCGTCCCTTGACCATGAAGAGTGCCACAGTACTCCCCCGCTTAGACCGCTACTGCGGGCGGTAATAATCCGGGAAGTGCACCCGACGCCCGGACCTCGTCCTCCTCTCCTCTTCCTTTGCTGGAACAGGGAGTGGAGCTGGTGTCTCAGGAACCGATGGTGGCTGATCGTCTGCTTCCTGTATGACGTAGGCCGGCTTCAGCCGATCGATGCTGACAGTAACATCTTTACCCCGTACGTCCAGCTTGTAATATCTGGGTTGGCGCTGCTTAACCCTGTACGGGCCGGAATACGGTGGTTCTAGCGGTCTTCGAACGAAGTCCTGCCGCAAGAACACATGGGATGATTCGCTGAGACTATGCGGTAAGTAAAACGGACCTTTTCTGTGACAGGACGCAGGCCTTGGTGTGAGGTTGGCCATGCGACTTCGTAAGCGCGTTGCAAGGTCGGTGACGTCAGATGACTTGTAGTCGTCGGTTGGTGCGATGAATTGCCCTGGTAATCGAAGTTGTTCGCCGTAGACCAACTCCGCTGGTGATGCTTTGATGTCCGGCTTCCATGCACTTCGTATCCCCAGAAGTACTAGCGGCAGAACTTCGGTCCATTGCGGAGTAGCGTGACACATGATGGCTGCTTTCATGTGTCGGTGCAGTCGTTCGATCATGCCATTCGAGGCAGGGTGGTAGGCGGTTGTGCTGTAGTGGTGCGCGCCAACCATGGCTGCGACAGCTCGGAAGAGGTGTGACTGGAACTGAGTGCCGCGATCAGTTGTTATTTTGAGCGGGCAACCAAATCTGGCGATCCAGCCGGACACCAGCGCTGTTGCGCAGGTCTCAGCCGTGATGTCTTTGATGGGGTACGCCTCAGGCCATCTGGTGAATCTGTCGATGACAGTGAGGCAATACCTGTAATCATAAGAAATAGGTAAAGGGCCGACGATATCAAGGTGGATATGGGAGAACCTTGATGTTGTGACAGGAAATTGGGAAAGAGGGGCAAAGGTATGTCGTGTCACTTTACAGCCTTGACACTTTAGGCATCTTCGAGACCACTCTCTACATTGTTTGCGCATCCCTGGCCAAACGAATCTCTGTGCCACCAGTCGCACTGTAGCTGTGTTTCCGGGATGGGTCAAGTTGTGTAGCGATTCAAACGCCTGACGACGGAATTTCTGCGTAATATACGGTCGCGGCGGCGTAACAGCAACGTCACAGTAAACCTCGATGTCTGTATCGGGTATTCTAACCCTTTCGAGCCTAAGCGAGGATCCACTTTTTAGGAGACTTTGTAGTTCTGGATCAGTGTTCTGACATCGTGCAAGTGCCTGATAATCGATTCCTTTTGGAACTCGTAACTCCTCTACACGGGACAATGTATCAGCGACCACGTTCTCGGGACCAGGTATATAGCGTATGTCCGTTGTGTACTGAGCTATGTAGTCGTAATACCTGTACTGCCTTGGCGTGCAGTTATCACGTGGTGTTGTAAATGCGTACGTCAGTGGGCGATGATCTGTGAAGACAACAAAGTGCCGGGCCTCCACCATGTGACGAAAATACCTGATAGCTTCGTACACTGCCAGCAGCTCGCGGTCGTACGTGCTGTACTTCTTTTGAGCTGGGCTTAGTTTCTTGGAAAAGAAGCCCAGTGGTTCCCATTGCTCACCATTTCGTTGCTGTAGCACGGCTCCTATTGATACATCTGAAGCATCCGTTGTCATAGAAAGCTCAGCGTTGGTTAGCGGATGTACCAAAAGCGTAGCATTGGAGAGTGCTTTCTTGCATTCAAAAAATGCTTCTAGCTGCATCTGCGTCATTTGTACAGGTTGATTCTTTGTGGTTTTACCTCCAGCGAGTATAGCGTTAAGCGGTGCCTGCGCCTTAGCTGCGTTTGGTATAAAGCGTCTATAAAAATTGAGCATACCCAGAAATCTTCGTAGCTCCTTCACAGTTTGTGGTATCGGAAAATCCTGAATAGCTTGTACCTTAGTGTCGAGTGGGTAGGTACCGGAAGCTGAAACATTGAAGCCAAGAAATGTTACCTCTGGCTGTCCCCAGACACACTTCGCCGAGTTCACTAATACACCATACTCTCTCAGGCGATCAAGCAGCCGTCGCAGGTGGATTTTGTGCAGCTCTGGAGTGGGGGAAAAACACAAAACATCGTCCAAATAACAGAAGCAGAACTCGTCTAACCCAGCAAGTACCTCGTCCATAAACCTCTGAAATGTCTGCGCCGCGTTCCTCAGACCGAAGGTCATATAGGGGAATTCGAATAAACCGAATGGTGTGGTTATCGCAGTCTTTGGTATGTGGGGTCCATAAATAGGTACCTGGTTATAAGCTTTGACCATATCGATTTTTGAAAATATAGTGCTGCCAGAGAGCTGATGCGAGAAATCCTGAATATGTCTCACCGGGTATCTATCAGGAATTGTGCGTGCGTTAAGTGCACGGTAGTCGCCGCACGGCCTCCATCCATCGTCCTTCTTCTTGACCAAATGTAGGGCTGAAGACCAGGGGCTGTCTGATCGCCTGGTCGTGCCGTTGGCCAGCATGCCCTCAAACTCCTTTTTGGCAATTTTTAAGCGGTCTGGATCTAGTCGCCTAGGCTTGCTTGACACTGGTGGTCCAGGGGCGGTATTAATATAGTGCACCGTATTGTGTTTGGGCTCACGCACAGTACCTGCAGGTCGGGTCACCTCCGGGAACTCACGGAGCAGCTGGTGAAATTCTGACTCGCCGGCGACAGTCTTGACAGACGCCACGTCATCCGGTATCCTCTGATGCGATGCGGGTACGGAGAGAGATGTGATCCCATCTATCAGCCTATGGTTGCGGCAATCTATAATCAGATTATAAAATTTTAAGAAATCAATTCCTATAATCGGTTTCGATATGTCCGCAACGGTGAATCGCCATACAAACGCTCGGCGCAGTCCTAAATCCAGATGTAATTGTATCGGGCCATACGTATTGATGACTGTACCGTTCGCAGCTGTTAGGCCGTATTTCGTGCTCGTGCAGGGCATTCTAACCGCTGAGCGTGGGAAAACACATAAATCAGACCCAGTGTCGATCAGAAACATCATCTTCGAATGTCGGTCCGTTACAAAAATACGGCCTGGATGGGTTCCGCAGTGGTAGGCCGCTACTTCCGACTGCCCATGGAGTTTTCCGACGACCACTGACAGGGCTGTCGGCATTTCTTTGCTCGTGAACCATAAACATAATGATACCAGCAATGAGGGTGGTTTTCAGGCGGCTGACTTGACCGCGATGCGGACCTACGCCTAGCATTTCTACTCCTAGATCGCTGGCGGGAGCGTTCACGACGCTGTATATGCATTGCACTCACCTGCTGACCGAGCAAGGTTACTTGCCTGGTTAACTCGCTGATTCGCGTTTCCATACCCTCCATGAGGGTAGGTGCCACCGGAACCGCCGCACTCGCCACGTGTTGTACACCGGTCGGCGCGATTTCATGGACCTTGTCCGCCAAGTCCGCCATCTTCTCTATGGGTAAATCCGCTTGAGAGGCCACGATAGTCTGAACATTATTCGGTAACCGGCTAGACCACAGCGTTTTCAAAAATTCTTCGGGTACCGCCGGTCCAGCCAAATGTTGTAGGTGCCTAAAAAACTGGGACGGCTTCCGGTCCCCCAACTCTTCATGCATAAGTAACTGCTTCACTCGCCGCTCCTGCGAGGCCGATAATCGCTTGATCAACTCCGCCTTAAGCTTATCATATTTATTCACCGCCGGCGGGTTGGTGATGATGTCCTTCACCTCTGCCACGAAGCGATGATCCAACACGCCGATGACATGGTAAAACTTCGTTGCGTCGGCGGTTACATTGGCGAGCGCGAACTGGCCCTCCATCTGCGCAAACCACAATCCGGGTTCTTCAGGCCAAAAAGGGGGTGCGCGTACTCCCACACGTAGGGTTTCAGGGCCACACCCATCGCCTTTCGAGTCCGTCATCTTGATCACGTCGGGGTCACCAATTTGTAGTTGCTCGGAGGGTGTGTGGAGAAATGACAGGCGTTTTTAGAATCAAAGACGGAAGTTTAATGGCAGAGTTACAGCGTACAGAACAAGAAGAAACAAGCGTAGAAAAGTACAGAATCAAGAATTAGAAGGAAAGATTGAGATTTTAGGTGCACTAGATCGCGAAACGTAATTAGCTGTTAGGAAGATTTGCGTGTGCATCCGCCGTCGGAGCGGGCTATCGACTGGCGCGGATGACCGAGCGATCGCGGTATAAAGACCCGGCGCCGGCGGCTGCGTGGGGCGCGCGGACGTTGCCGGAGCGCGGGCGCAAGGCGACGAGGTACACACATCGCGCGGCCGACGAAGGTGCGAGCTACGTGCGCTCGAAACAGGTGCGTCCCTTGACCATGAAGAGTGCCACAGTCTAAAAGTTAAAAAAATTGCCAGGTTATAAACATTAAAAAATAACTGCTAGACAAAGACGTGACGTCATGACTGTAACTTCTTACTAGCGCCGTACATCTATTCTCCACATTTCAATCGAACTTATTGTTTTTTTCGATTACCTCATTTCACTATGCCTTATTTGAAATTACATCATTTGTTCGAACATGTCTAATATAAACTGTTCTCTTCACTATCCCGTTTGACAAGTGTGATGAAGTCTTTGATGCAGTTACTAGGAAGTTCTTTTCAATAGTTTACGAAGTGTTTTATGCCCGTCTTACATCAATAGGGGTACCAACTACTGATACGATGGAACGACTTGGAGAGTTACAAAACAATGATTACGAAACTAAAGTTAAATTTATGACCAAGCCCTGATTTAACTGACTATAATAACTATTTACATAACTAGGCGAGAAGTTCATACCTTTTACTTAACTGATGTAACAAGTTATTTGTGGTGTCTACAAGTAGGTACATACCATTGTCAAATACGTTTAAGGGCTGATTTTTCCATCGCCAGATAACTTTTATTCGAGGAATAAAATTGACGTTTGACGTTTTTTTCATGAATACAATGTCAAAATTTCAAATTATTCCTCGAATTAAGTTATCAGATGATTGAAAAATCAACCCTAAGTCTAACAACGTAGACGTTAGCGGACGATCACAGGGTCGCGGGTTAATAAATGTTAAATTGTTGTCTAAATGCATTCATGCTACAGGCATATTTTAGTGTTTAGGAGAAGATAGCATGCAAAATTGGATTTTGCAAAGTTTATTGCATGTAAATCACATTTCTGCAAGTACTTTGATCGATAAACAATGTCGATAGTCATAGTAAATCGATAGTCTTTATGTGTATGATTGCTTGACTTTCAAACAATTAGGAAGCAATCTGCGACGGAACATATCATGTTTCCTATCTGACGTTCTAATATGCTGTTTGTTAACGTTAGCGGAAATAATATGGATGCCCTTTCTATGTTTTAGAATAGAATGTCATGTATTATGTGTCCCACCAGGTTCCTGTTCAACGGCGGCTACCTAAGCCCTGAGTCTGACTACTTCAACTGTGTTGTGAACATCCCCGAAGATATCCGCCGCGTAGACGAGCCGTCAGAGGCCGGCGAGCAAATGTCCGTCCTCGGAGGAGTGCCGGGCCGGCTGTACGGCGCCGCCTCTACCCTCGTAGGACCCGATGAGAAGTGCGGCAGGATCAACCCTGCCCTCGAGCCCGACGATGACGATCTAGACGATCCCAACGACGGCCCCACCCCGCTGTTCGGCAGCAGCAGCGCGCCCCCGCCGGTGCAGCCCTTCGGCAAGCAAACGGCTTTCTGAGACGATAAGTATATATATTAGTTCACTTATCGACATCTCGACAGGCGCCATGCTGCAGGACCACGGAGTCGCACCATTGTGGGATTATATTTTCCGAAAATTTTACTATTTCTTATTTTTCATTTAAATTCGGTAAGATCGTTACATCGAAGTAAGGAACAGTAAACTTCAGTATTTTTCGAAATAACGACTAGAAAGTGATGCTCAAGACGATCGAAACGAAACATATCATCAATATCTTCCTATTAAACAAACCATTTTGTAAATGTCGCATGTTTCATACTACGCTGTAGAAACGAATAATTTCTTTTAATAATGACGACGTAAGCGCAAACTGATATAAAGTATATTAAATAAATAAATATTATCGTGTAGTCATAAAATGCATTGAAGCAATAGATGTATGTTTAATAGTTGGTGTAAAAATGAATTAAGCTGTATTATTATGTAGTGAAGATATAATAAATAATATTACGAAGTGTTGCAACTCATACATATCAAAATGTGAATTATATTCGTTGTTAGAGAATTTATATATATTATATATAATTTACATTGATGACGATTCCTTATTTAAGTCAATTAATGTAGAGAGAAGAGCGCACGAGTTGATGTGCTTCTAGAGTCACTGTGTAAGTGCGCGTGAGCAGACGAGTATGTTGACCAAACATTGTCATCGTACGAATGTAAAATGGTATACTATATTATATGATACATATCGCTTGTAAAGCATCACTCACCCACAACCTGACATACTACTAATAATTATATATGGCTCGTCCATAGTTTAGTTAAATCAGATAATTTGTATAAAAAGTCCGCACAAGGAATATATATTTAAAAATAAATGTTTATCTAGTATATTAGTAAAATCTAGCGGCAGATATGTTTTTGTAAGCTTTGTTTTCTAGTCACAAATATTTACGTTGTAAAGATATATTTGATATTGTTTAGAGCGTGTATTGTACGCTTGGAGTCATATGAACCCACATATAGTATATCGTATACGTATATATAGATCCAAACATAAAAAAGGATATATAATATTGGAGACGGAATCATGCGCTATTGTGTTAAACAACAAAAGAACTGGCCTAAAATCAGCTGAGTTACTAATAAAACGCAACCAAATAAAGTCGTATTTGAAATATATTTATTTTTCTCTGTAAGTATATGAATAATCAATACGTGTAATATTATAAAGAGCTTTCTGATGCGCCGATGCGAGCGTCGCCGATAGTAATAATCGCTCTATTTGAACTTATAAGTGTTTTGGTGTTCACAATATTGTCGTGTTTGATCCCCGCCTCGGACCCCCGGGCACGGAGCGGTGCATGTCTTATATATGCGTGTTAATGTCCATTTGAAGCTTTTTGAAGTAATGTTTTTAAAAATATCAAGATGTACCTATCTTGCGAGTAGATGTACTGTCAATTTTGGCAACTTTTATCCTTTTGGATGGATATCGAGTGTGTTTACTACTAAAGTACTTATAAAATATATGTTGATACATATCTCTGCATATTTTAGCGACGAGTTACATAATTATAGGTAAACAGTTGCCATACTTGATACCTTACCAAGCTTTCGAATTGTTTTTTGATAATAAAGTTTACATATAGATCGTTTAAAATTGGAGATATTTTCTATATATGTTGCGAATATAAAGATATATGATGTGATACCCACCTGCCTAACCTTTGCTAAGACTTCGAACTCGATACATACTCGTATCATCTGTATGTGACTTACGTATATACATATCATAGTGTTTAGTGTGAAATGGTACATATCAATATTTGTAAGAGTAGATCATAGGTATCGTTGTTGTTCTTCGGCGCCGCTTCCTGATTTGTCTATTATTACAGTATTATTATAATGCGCATTATATAATTAAGCATATTGATATACTTGTATAGCAAAAAAAAACAAGATGCATTGATTAGATGACTTGTAAAATAAACAAGACTACGGAGATACATATCAGTGTATATTATAATATTATGTTTTTATTAATATTGTTAAGCTTCAATCAACAAGCATTTCAGATATTTTATTGAATAACGTTTTACACAAAAATATCTCTATTAAATATATATTTCTTATACCGAATACAAATATACTTTAATATGTTGCCTTTACTGAAATATATATTTTAAAGATATATATTCCTATACTGTAATTAATTATAAATACATATATGTATATCGTTGGTTGTTTACTCTGTTTTAAAAAGATGTTGGTCAGGAAGCGGCTCCCCACTGTTAGCTAGTAGATATACCTACTATTGACTTATTCCTAGTTCTTGTTGAATATTTTGAAAAACAAAAAGGTGTAAAAAAATGTGTAACGTTGTGAATTCCGCGGTCGCTCCGGCGACATCAAAATAAAACATATAGCATGTTCATTGTGTTTGCTTTATGTACATCCTCACTGTGCAATTATATCCGTTTGCAGGTCGCAAGCTTCACTTTTCATATGTTGATTAGTTATTCTGAAACAGCATACTTACTTCTCCGTCCGTTGTAGCAACGATCCAAAATATGTCTACCTAAGTTAGGCTATCCATCCTACACTACGACAGAATGGCCCTCTATTCCATTTTCTGCAGTTACAAAGTTGAACAACTAAGGTTATATCAATAGAATTTACTTTTACCTATGCACATTAATAGTATCTTAGGTTGACTGATTGCCAAGTAGTATTTTTGTGATTCCCAATCAACTTGCCATTCATGATGAGAGTGGCAATTTCTATAACAAATGATTTCACCACCATTCATTATGACTTGGTGTACAAGGAGGCTTCTGTCATTCTTTTCGGATAATGATAAGTAGGCCTTGCTTATAACGGAAAGATGGAAATTGTTTCCACAAGATAGTACCTACTTATTAGAAAATAGGCATAGAGAATGCTGTTGGTGACAAGTAATTGATTTCAGTTAATGATGGCCTTGATGACTCATCTTTGGGAACGCGGATTAGAAATAGAAAAGGTTCTAATGAAACCTCTAGTGAGTATAAAAAGCAAGTTCAATCCTATTAATGGGGTCATTAAATTGATTGAAGATACATCAACTTTTTTGTTCGTTTTAATAGCCTATATTGTGACTCTTTTTACTTCCAAATGTCTGCTTTGTGCGATCTCTGGCCATGTTGGACCCGCAAACTAGATTAGATCGCCACACCACCTTCGCTGCGGTGTACATATCTCGACGGCGATGTCCTCTCTCAGCGTTCCGGGAGTGGCGATGACGAACTGTGGAGCTTTTATTCAAAGGTAACGAAAGAGAGAATACCTAGCCTTTCAGTAATAATTCAGTTTTACACTGTATTCTCTATATCTTGAAAGGTATCTGTTTCTCAGAAAGGAAGTGTGAAAACATACCAAGTCTTAATATTTACAAAACATTTTATTTATACAAAAAAGTATAATTACTCAGACCTTACCCTAAATTTTTGTACAATTTCATTAATTCATTAATTACAATTAAATTAAAGTTAATACTTTCAAGCGTCGCTTACTTGGTAAGCAGTTGGCGACGGTCACGACTCTTAGAGAATTAAGATGAGTAGTCTACTCATCTTAATTAATTCACAATTATTTATTCTCCGATTGCAGATCACATTTTATTACGAGAATAGACGGAATGCCTCGAGTTTGGCAACATTACAGCTTTACAAACAATTCCTGAGTGTTGCCCTGTTTCTTCAAATTGTAATGCCCTAGCATGTTCTTAGCCTTCGATCCTTTTATAATAAAGTCCTGAAGCATTCCATGTATATTGCCATTTTGTAAAAAGTCTAATACATACATAGTTTTCACTAGAAACCTACATTAATACATACATCCATAATTTGTGACATTTGCAACGTCAATACTGAAGATTCAGTGATAACTTAATAATTGACTATTTTATATTAGTACTAGGATGCTAGGAACCTACAGGGTCTAGTACACATAGCCACCGTTGGAGTCGTAGCCCTGGCTGATGGTAGCTGGCACGCCGCCGCCTCCTCCGGACGAATAACCGCCGCCGCCTCCTGAAGAGTGGCCTCCACCACCACCTCCCGAGGAGTATCCGCCTCCACCTCCACCAGACGAGTAGCCACCGCCGCCTCCGCCGGATGAGTAGCCTCCAGAGCCGCCGCCATGACCGCCTCCGCCAGATGAGTAACCTCCTGAGCTACCACCATGGCTGCCGCCGCCGCCGCCGCTGGAGTGGCCACCTCCTGAAGAGTAACCGCCGGAACCTCCCGAAGAGTATCCACCAGATCCGCCTGAAGAGTATCCACCACCACCGCCGCCGCCGCCAGATGAGTGTCCACCGCCGCCGTGTCCACCACCGCCGCCGCCATGTCCGCCGCCACCGCCGCCATGTCCGCCGCCACCGCCGCCATGTCCGCCGCCACCGCCGCTGCTAGGGGCGCCATAGCTACTTGAAGGAGCGGCGGGTGCTCCGTAGGAACTGGCCGGAGCACCATAGCTTGATGAAGGACCACTTGAGCCAAAACCGCTGCCGCCTCCAAAACCGCTGCTTCCAAAGCTACTGCTGCCGAAGCCGCTGCTGCTGAAACCACCGCTGCTACCACCACCTGAGGGAGCTCCATAAGAGGAGGATGGGGGAGACGCGGGAGCGCCATAAGAAGAGGATGGGGGAGAGGCAGGAGCACCGTAAGAACTGGAAGGTGGTGAGGCTGGAGCGCCATAAGAGCTGGATGGTGGAGATGGTGCACCGTATGAGCTGGACGGGGGTGATGCGGGCGCACCGTAGGAGCTGGACGGAGGAGAAGGAGCGCCGTATGAGCTAGATGGGGCAGATGAGGGGACGCCATATGAACTTGAGGGTGGAGAAGGAGCTCCGTACGAGCTTGAAGGAGGGGATGCAGGAGCGCCATAAGAGCTTGATGGTTTCGAAGGCTTAGGCGCACCATAAGTCGTGGAAGGTCCAGTTGGTACACCATAGCTGGTCGCTGGTGGTCTTGCCGGAGCGCCATAAGAACTGGAGGGCTTAGAAGGAGGTGGTCCGTAGCTTTGAGACGGAGGTCCGTAGCTCGACGATGGTGGAGGTCCGTAGCTGTTTGATGGTTTCGGTGGACCGTAGCTTGGTTTTGGTGGGCCGTAGCTTGGTTTTGGTGGGCCGTAGCTGCTTGAAGGGCTTGGGGCGCCGTAGGATGATGATGGCCGGCCGCCACCTCCGCCGCCACCGCCGCCGCCGTGGCCGCCACCACCGCCGCTTCCGTGTCCGCCGCCTCCATGACCACCACCTCCGTGTCCGCCGCCTCCGTGTCCGCCGCCTCCGTGTCCACCTCCTCCATGGCCGCCACCACCTCCTCCGTGGCCGCCACCACCTCCTCCGTGACCACCACCACCACCTCCGTAGCCTCCACCACCACCTCCGTGGCCACCACCACCACCTCCTCGAGGAGGTGGGAGGTACGAAGAACTCAGGGGAGCTGCAAACAAGGGAATTGGTGCTTTTATTTCATATTGTAAGTAATAGTTATTCGTAGAGCCTCTGCGATGAACTCAAGAAAAATCTCAACAGCTTTTAAATTGTTTCTGCCTACCCCTATGGGAAGTAGGCGTAAGTTTATGTATGTATTGTAAATTGAAATCATAGTTTAATTTGTAGTATAATGTCTATCAATGTTAAGTTTGCCGTAACTGTTTCTTCAGATAAAAAAAATACTCTAAATTGTATAGAATACATAATCTGGCTACTGGAGTGGGTATCATTACTTTTATGGTAAAATGACCTACAGCATTTTAGGGTTCAGCTGAAAATCCAAACATCGGAGTAACTAAATCAAAATCAATCTGCCTGCCTTTTCGCAACTATGTTGGGGTTGGCTTCAGTCTAACCGGATGCAGATGAATACCAGTATTTTAGATGGAGCGACTGCCTATCTGACCTCCACACCCCAGTTACTAACACGATACCCCTTTGGTAAGACTGAAGTAAGTAAATCATTCAAGTTCAAACTATAACTTGGTTCATGACAGAGGCTCCATGTCAGTACATGAGTCCAATGGCTGGGAAGTAGCTTACCTTCACGTTTGTATGTCTTCCTAGGAGAGGCCGCGACTGCCGATAGCAGCAGCAGCGCTGGCAGCGCCTGGAACAATGGAAGGTGATCATAAGACATTGGACATGTGAATTATTTGTATACATATATTGTAGGGAGTATGATGTTCTCTAACGGTCCTAACTATCTGTTTAGCCCATAATGTCCCACTGCTAATGTCCCTTTCCCTAACAGGAGAATAAAGATTTGAACAACAAGAATTTCAAAATAGTAGTATCCTTGGCTGCTGATTGTAAGTGCCCAATAAAAATACTACAGGTTTTTAACATCCAACTAAGGTTTTAATGTTTGTAACAAGGTAAAATTAGAATCACAGATATTTCACTAAAGTGTAACTGATCACCAAGCTTCATCTACGTCCCAAGGCCTATATAATTCTACCTTATAACATTTAAGAAACTGCTAGTAGATTAACAACAGTCGCAACGTTTACAACATTGTGTAATCAACAATTATAAAAATAATGGTCAAAACACCACATGACATCCAAGGAGACCCATCAGACGTGGACGTGTGCCGCAAGACAATGTCCCCTTGCAACATTGCCACACTTTCCCACCGCCAGCTCGCCCCTATTGCCACACCAGCCAGTGATGTACTAGCGGATCTGCGCCAAATGACTCGCCTGGCAATTGATATAAATGACGCGGTTTTGTTGGCAAAGAGTGGTGAACCTTGGGCCTTTAATTGGTTTTGGTATCTTGTTAGAATTAATTTGTGTGGTTTGAGAAAAGTGGAGGACTTTGTGAAATAGTTTTGGGTCTTAACAATAGCTATGAAGACTAGCGCTATTGGGCAAGTACTTTAATCGAAGACTACAAGTGCGTAGTCGAGTCCATTCCGTCACTAGTCTTTTCTGTTTCTTTTATTAAATACCTACCGACTCTAAGCCTACTATGGTATCTACTCTTTTGGCAATCTTATTGTAATTCCACAGTCGTTTCGATAATTTAAAGATGTGACGAATTTACGAATCTTACAATTTATCCAACTTTTAACCGTAAAAGTGAACAATGTACCAATTTGATTCAAAATAACTCTTAACCAGTAATTTACTTGCCTCCTCACGCACATTAGGTCGAAATCCTCGGTACATAACTTATCTACTATGGAATGACACATTCGCTGCGCGTGCGTCGTAAATACCTTGCGTATGTGCACTTTCACGGACACTGATATTATCTCTGTGCGTTTGGGTGTTTCTACTTTCAATTAATTTACATAGTACTTAAGTACTGAGCTTGTTTATGAGCCTGGCAACATTCCCGTTGCAGTAGGTACATTTTTACCACACGAAAATAATTCATGTTTTCTCATGCTCAGTTCTGTTTAACATTAGTTTTACACGAGTTCAAAATTGGTCCAGCAGTGCGATTCTGTAACCCTCTCACCGTGAAAACTTAGGTGAAGTGAGCGCGGAGTGAGCTGTCATTCCAGCTAATGCTAGGGATTGACACTATTGACGCTCACTTCACCTAACTTTTCACGGTGAGATTTTTACAGAATCGATCGGCTGTACTCAAAGTTGGCATGCTGTTAGTATTTTATCTTTCCGCTCAAGTATAATTTCCCCTGTTTATTTTCAACCTCTGTCTGTGAAATGTTTTCATTATGTTGTAAATCCCATATTTCCGTAATATACACGTCATAGTACTTATTATAATTATATTATCGTGAATTCATAATTATTATAACCGGAACGAATCCCCGTGTAAAATGGATCACTATTGTATCAGCAGATAAGTAGGTAATTACAGTAATTCCGAGCACCCAATTAAAGCACTCACTCGTGCTTAAATTACTGTGTAATTATGTAGCTACTGCGGTGGCTGTACTAGTATGTTTTGTTTTCTAGCTTTATCGCTAATTTTAGTGTGCAATATGAATGCTGGCTCTACAAAATGAAAAGCGGCAAAGCTATCTTTGTTGTACCTTTAATTTTTATTCCAGAGGCTGGAAGGGTGCGGTAAGTATTTTGGGTATACCAGTAAACGATTTCATTTTCGTTGGATCGTGCCAAAGGTGTAGCATAAGATGCATTCGTGCCTTGTATCGGAGATACTGAAAATTCTTAAACCTACCTTAAATTCTAAAACCTCTACAAATGTTAATGTTAGACCAATCAAATTTTCAACTCCGGAAGAGATTACCAGTCATATATCCGCACGTGTCGATGTGGTAGGAACCATAATGACTCGATGACATAACACGCCAGCTAATACTCATACGCCCATCTGCAATGACTATTGACCTCAGAGAAAGCTGATGACATGTACTTTTTGCTAAACATGTCATTTATGATGCAACGAGGTTACGGCGCCAGTAGTGAGGTCGGCCACGTGATGGGTGACCGTGATTAGTTTTGGAGATTGAGGTAAATTCTGTATATTTTAAATACAATGCCACTGTGGTCGTAGTTGGAGTCAATGTGAAAGGGTCAAAACTTTTGTTATTTAAAAATCGAAATGTCCAAATTCCAATAATTTCAATTTCCCAGTGAACCTAATCCTTTGACGATATTCGAGGATTCGTCCAGCAGGGCAGGGCAGGGCAGGGGGTGACGCACGCGGCAACCACACACTATCGCGTCGATCTATTCTATTTCTCTCAAATTTCTCATTTCTCGCCAGCGCTGCCATACAAAATACTCGCCTCACTCCGTCAAACATAATATTTTCTCGACAAACCCTAGCTTGCAATGTTAGGGTTTGTCGAGAAAATATCATGTAATTAGTTATCTCGAATTTGCACAATAATACCGTCCTGGTAAATATCTGGGAAACTATTACCCGCTTTGGCGAATATCCGATTACCTAATACTACTGTCATCAAATATGCACAGACTTTTTGCTTCATGAAATGATCACAATCTACATTTAAACGTCTTAAACCCTCAAGACGAAAAGGCACCAGTCTTAACGATTGATTGTAGTAGATTTGTAATTAGCATTTCTTTTGACTAATTAAGGCGTTCTCTAGTTTGTATGCCGGGAGCCACGTCATTGGCTAACTGTTAAAACGGAGGTAACAGGTAATAATGTCAGGGTTCTATGGGGACATCATAGTGATTTGCATGGGACTGGCGTCTTTATGGGGATGGCAATTATGCTGGTAAAGATGTACCTACGGAAGATACAATCATCATACTGTTATATTACGGGATCCGAAATGTTTAATGTTGAATTGACCTGTTAAGAAAGGTTACAAAGAGACACCAAAATTGGTTAACGGGCTGGTGATTGCAGGTCCACCCGATGGAAATTGGTTACTTTAACTCACTCAGCGACAAACTGTAAAGTACTCTTTGTACCTGTAATACCTACTGCCAGCATTCCTACTTTTCAAACTTGTAACATAGGTGAAGAAGGTAAACATTTACTGAGAAAATGTTTTCCTTTTCGCACTTTTGAATTGACTTGTATCATAATAAAGATACATCCGCAGGTATACATTTAAACCACCTCGACAGTGTGGAGAGATGAACAAACACGTCGTAACGTAATTAAGAGATAATCCTGTACTAATTAATGCACTTTCACGCGTTGATCTGATTATATCATTATGGTTTATGGTAAACGTTTTTTTTTCACGGTCCCGCGCGTGAACAGGTGGGAGCTACGACTTTTATTAAAAAGTAGTAAAGATTAGATCTCCAGACTAGATCCAGACCAGACCAGATCCCCAGACTAGACCAGACCAGATCTCCTGGTTTTTGATAGGCATAGGCAGCTGAAGCATCTAATCTGGTAATTTGATGTCCAATCTTACTCTAGCTGTAGTGATTGGTAGTGGGAAATTGTAGTAGTCAGGCAAAAAACTTTACATTTTGTTAGACAAGTAATTTAATTTTGAAAAAGATGACAGAAATTGGGGACAGTCTACAAGCATAGTCATTATTTGCTTAAAGTGAGGTAATTTCTAGCAGACCTTAGATAGACTTACAGAAGTAAGTTTTTTAGTTTCACCAAATGCCCCGCTTCCACTGAAAACATTGGAAGCCGTATTTTCTCAAACCGCTTCAGTTAATACTAGCCATGTTTCAGTAACGTGTCGTTCATTCGTTGTCGACGTGATATGACGTGACGTATGTGCTCGTCAGCATGATACAGCATGACGTGTATAGACGTCAACGTGTGTTGACGTGACAAGCGTGTCGTGTAAGCGGAGCATTCTAATTGTAGCGTTAGTTACGCGCGTGCGGCCAGGGGAGCAGCGGGGGATGCTGTCATTACATCGAATTAATGGATAACTTAACATTACTGTATTATGTGGTGAGTTAATTATAAATTTTGTGGTGATACTTCATACTTATTCAAACAATTATGTAAAAGAAAAATTGTTATTAAAATTTGACTTGATATATGTGTATGTTATGATTTTTAATGCATAATCAGAAGTATAGTGTGAATAAATAAATAAACAATATCAATATACAACAAGTAAAGAAGCACCTTACAAAGGGTACGGTTCTTACAGTGTAGGTACCGACTTTACAAAATATGTTAGTATGCAATTATGCGTGTTTAACTCTTTTGTCGGTACTTTTTATCAAATCGCTCCGCTCTTGCCACCGCTATTTTCAAAGCCCCAACTACTCCGTTTAGCAGCCCATAACACCAACAAGTAATAACGTTATTGTTTTAGAACCAAACTTAATCACTTAAGTGCATCAAACTCGCGCACTTCACTTAGTGCAAGCACCTCACATAACTTTACTTACATTATGTTATATCTATCAAACATCTAAGAGTAGCAGTGAAAGATGTGATGTAATATAACAGTGACTGTAATTATGTGATATAATAAACATTATGATGATGTCTACGTGATGATTGATGATTAACGTTGTGAGCACAATGACATGGTCCGAATATAGTTTTATTTTCTTAGAAACTATAAACTATGAAAGGCTTTTATTATTTTTACTCGTAAGTTAGCAGACAACAATTTAAGAAGATAACTGTAAAATGCTAACTTTTCTTCTCAAGTCTGATCCGAAGCTTTTGTTTTATAAAACAAAACAGTAGGTAAAGTAGTAACGTTTTCAAATAAAAAAATCAAGAACAGATTGTTTATTAACAATCGAAAAAATTAGTTCCTAATAACATATCCCTTTAAGATCTTAAAAGTATGGATCACGAACCAATTTCCAGGTAATCCATCCTTTAAGTCCTTCACTTTCAGCATCCAATCTGCTTTGGATCCCGTCTTAGAACCGGCCTGTCGTTGACTTCCTATCAGCCACAAAGTCGCGGAAATGAGATCCACTTACGATTACACTGGTTACTTCGTCACCAAAGTATCGAACCTACTGACGTTTATTGGATGTCAATCTTTGAGATTGTACATTCTTGGCTAGGGTTGGCTCTACGCAGTTTAATAAAATTTCAATTTGTGAGCCCTGAGAATTAAATTCATTCAATTAATTCTCGAGGTGAGATTTCACGGAAAGAAGATTAAAGCTTTGTAAGCACTTAGACACTGGGAATATTCATAAACTAAGGGAAAAATTCTTGAAAAGGTAGATCATAGTGAAGTGTGGTAATGTAATTGGTACGGAGCGGAGGTAAAGAAATAAAAGTTAAGCAAAGGTTCAAAGTTAACAAATAAAATTATAGTCCTACATGACAGCCCTCTTATAAACACACAGGTTCACACAAAAGTTCTTGAATATACAGATACACATAACGATAAACGCTTCCAAGTATGGCAACCCTGAAGCAAGATGGCGTCGTGTACGTCACACGTCTCACGGGAACTTTGCGCGGGAACCACAGCGCGCGACAATACGACTGTGCAACGTGCGCATATTGTTCTCTCCGAAATGGTGCGAATGCTTCAACTGGACCATTGCTCTGCATTGCTCGTCTTTGCTTGCAACAGGCAGGATCTTGCGCAATTTGATGGAAAGATCCTTTTATGATTATTGTGTGGCATTTTTAATCCACGATTGTTTTTTGTGATCTAAAACTAGATGCGAGATGAATAGAATCTCTATTGGTGTGAAAATCTGTATTGAATCAATTCATTCATCATTATCAAATAGAACTAACTGTTTCACACCATAACAAATACTTCAGCTACTATTCAATATACGACTATGCAACGAGCCTACTTGCAAACTCTTCGCCTAGTATCATAACCCACTTCCCCCATTGAAGTCATTCTTACAACTGATCGAAGTAATAAGATTATGCGGATTCAATCAGATGTGAGGAAAAACATGATACCAGGAATTACTCAGTACTGCATGTGTATAGAATAGTTAATTGTTACATAAGTCAATATCTTAAGATAGAGATAGAGGCAAAAGTCTGACAGGTCTGACAGATAGAAACTACCGATTGTGATATTATCGCCGAAGATCTTGGCAACAACGGAACAATTTCCGGAGTTCCGTCTTCTGATGGAGCCCAATTACATTGTGAACTTTGAAAAGATTCATCAACTTCCATTATACCTACTTTCTTGGCACTTGAAAGTCACTTAATAACCGAGCGTGAACTAATTAATAGAGGCAAAATTAAATACTAATACAAACTTCCTCACGTAAATACTCAAAAAAACTAATCTATTAATCTTAAAGCAGTTTGTAAACTTCACACGCTTCATTGTTTGCATTAATGGTTGTTTTTCTGACCCCAAGGAAGATGAAGGCGCCATGACACTTTCAAATACAACATGGCGGAACGTTTTTCCCGCCCATTTTCACCGCGGAGGTTACGCAATTATAATAATGAGTTGATGTTGATAAGTTGCATGTCTGGGCTAATGGGTTGTTCGTGTTTTCGTGCATATCTGCAACAACGCGAGGATGAGCCATTGAATATTTCCACATTTTACTTCTTGATAAAAAGGCAATTTATCGAAGTTGTAAAGCTTTTACTTCTGGGAATGGATTAGAACGTTTTAGATTAGTTTCTCACGCAAATAGGTGACTGTATTATTTATAGGTGAGGGGCTCACAAACCTCGACCTATCGCTTGTTACGCAATGTTATTACTAGTTCATCTGAAGCTACCTGTGTGCTGGGAGTGCGAATTACCCGTACCGTACAAATGGAACAGTTATTGCTGACATAAGTATAGAATATTTTATACAAATAATAATATGTTGCTCTTTATACTTTTTTACCACAATTATTTTCGCGTTACCATTGTTATGTCAAAGAGAAATCTACATCAAAAACTTAAAATAAAAAGCTACGTGACCTTTAGAAAGTTTATTGAAATCGATAAAATTACGAGAGGTTGTCGCAGATATTGATTACATAAATAAATAGTTGCTTAATATGTACCTACATATATCGCCTCCATTTAATTAATTAAATAGGTATGCAACTTTTAATGTAAATAAGACTTTCATTATTCAATTTAACATTTTTGGACGCAATCCATTTAAATCAGTTGTCAAAAGTAATGGCGGACAACTGTCAAGTTGGAATGGCAAATTTAAAAATATGCGAGTGATTTTATAGTTTTTCTGTAACAAAAGCGACTGACTGCAATTATATTTATTTTAACTGATCATTTTTGCATTAATACGAACATATCTTTCGTGTTTGGTCAGCTTTATGTATTTTACTATAAGTTCACGCCACTTTTGTTGTTATGTCACTTAATACTTTACCGATTTCGATTATTATTTATTAAATTATTTGTGAGTATTTTTGGTATTCGTTACGTACAGAATTTTAACGACGTACTGCTACCAAACCAGTTAGCTAGGTATATTTAGGGTCCTAGGGCAAAAAGTATGGGAGCATTGCGAATATCAAGTTTAATAAAAGTCAATGCCAATTAGGAGTACTTGTTTCCCCAGAAAATGGACTGACGGTCGTATTTTGTTGCAGATAAATTATTTATAGGTAACATTAATCTGATGTATCTAATAATTAATTAAAATCTAGGTGAACAGCGAGTGATTGCCAACTTATTTGTGTCAATAATTAAAGTAGTGAACATCAAACTAATTAGTTTTCATTAGCATAACTCACGATCGTTCGAATATTTGAATGTGGGTCGAATTACAGTAAAAAGTAATTTTGTTAAATTAGGAAATTATTTAACTGCCTCTTCGGTCTACGATTAGCGAATAGCCTCGATTGCTTTTGCAAAGCGTGAGGCTCTAAGTTTTATTCCTAGGCCGTTAAGAAAACTTATTGTTTTTGTATATTTGTATATGTACTTACGTGTTTTTTTATTAAGAAATTCTAATTAAAAGATCCATCTATACAGATAACTTACCTACCTATTAAGAGTTAGTAATCTAGGTATTTAGAAAAATTGTGGCCTATAAAAATATAATGTTCTTTTTGTGAACGACTAACATAAATTTTCACATGATTTGTTTCAACAGTGTTCCCAATTATCTATTGCAACAACGAATAATAACCGTCTCTCCCCGCTCCATCGCCGATAAACACCTTAATTTATCGCGAATATGCAAAAACGGAAGCCATAGTTATACAGCAGAATAACTCTGTCATAATAATCATCGCAAACTTTTCCCATAGCGAAAGTAAAATTTTATCCATTCAAAATATTACCGCAGAGTCCATCTCCGACTCACAAATGCATTACCTAACATTGTACGCGCTGAGACAACAATGTATCGTGTTCTTAGCGATAGTGTGACGTATTATTTATGGACTGGCGACCCAATGTTTTTATGAAGCGAGTAAGCGCCCTGTGTGCCTGTGTGCCTGTACACAGATACATAGGTGTTTTGTTAAAATGTAACGTGACGACTGAACACATGGTTATTACTTTACATTTATCATGAGTGTTGTCAGGGAGGCAATAGGTCAGCGGATTCCTTCCTTCTTACAGTTTTAGAGATATTCCTTGTTTTGGAAAGAAGTTATACATACTTATTTAAGCAGTGGTTGTAAAATTTGATAAAGGAGAGCGAATTTCTATGAGGAAGATATGCAACTAGTTCTTCAGCAATACTTCGGTTTGAAGACAGAACTAATATTCATTCCATGAAACATTTTTAAAGTATCTAAATGACATGGATGAGGACAAGATTGATTTTACTTTGAGGAATCCATCTATTGAATTGACCCTGACATAAACGAATGTAGGTATTCGCACTTTCGAAGAATTCCTGAGAAACTACTAACCCGTACTGTTACGTGATAAATCCGTGTGAAAATTCGCTGCGTTGTTATATAGAATGTGATAAGATGTGACGCATATTATGTAAATGTATTGTAACGAATGTGAATAAATAAACTAAAAATATATTTTAGGCCGAATAAATATTTAGTTGTTTAGCAAAATTTTGAGTATGAAGGTGGAGAGTAGAGGAATCAAAGAAATGAACGATGGACTGTGTGAAAGCTGAGGTGGCCAAAAAAGGGGTGACTATCTAGATGACTAGAGAAGTATGGAAGAAGAAGGTACACAAATAAATTGGGAGAAGGGCAAGATAATGATGACGTGGAAAGTATGTGCCAAGCGCAGACATGTTATCACATCAACTTACTTTATCATGAACACAAGATGGACTAGCACGACATAGAAGGAGGGGAGGTAAACACCTACTTGTAAAAGGCGGATTTAATTGGAGTTTTCCAATCTAGCTCTAAATGTACAAAAAGCCTATAAACATAGGTTAGCTATAATCAGTGCACATTGTGTAGGAATTTGTAGGAAAGTGAGTGAAACCAGGCGTTATAATAGTCTGAATGGAGGCTGTTTTGTTTCGTACACAATAGCGAGAAATCTAGCGGGGACTGTTACCGGGCTAGGTTTATATGTGGAGTATCGTCATGGAGGCCGCTGGCTCAGCTTGGAGTTAGGAAAGAACTGGGTGCATTTTGTCAAGACGCTCCCTAATAGGTACAAGTTTTACAGTTTCAAGTTGAGATGACAATGAGCATTGCGATGTAAAGGGGTGTGATGCAGAGCAGTCAATATGTTGATTAGAGATGATCAAAAACTAATCGTAATAACTAAACGTTCAGGTTTTTTTTGTAGAACTTTATCAGGTACGTAGATACAACTCTATTGTAGAAGATCATAAAAGATTAAGTGATGTTTATTTTAGGCTATCAAATAATGAGTACCTCTGACTCAGCACTTCAACACAGATCTTTGCACGAAATCATTTCATTAGTTCTAAGTATAAGGAAAACGGACAAAAAGAATGACATAATATGAAATGACGATCAGCGCGATACTTCCGACCGCCAGATAAGTCATCTGCTATGAAAGTCATGCATTTATGAAGCTGCACGAGCATTCACGAAGACTCACGGAGACGCACGAGTTCTCACGAAGTTTGCTACAGTTTCGCCACACTCCGTGCCTCATTTGATGGTATCAGTTATTTCCATTGTGGAATCTGGTATAATTTAGGACATTATAAAGCCGTTCTCTTGAATATAGGCAAATACAAACTGAAGATTATGGAGTTTAGGGTATAATCACAATTTTGGTATGGTTATTGGTGATTGCAGAGAAATCCTCAATGCTAACTCGCGCCGCGGTACAAAAATTTAATATTGCACGAAAACCTCATTTGCTCCTATTTATCTACACCCTTTTTAAGATAAGCGTCTTTTATATTCCCGAATCGTATTTGGACGACTAGCCAAAATCGGGTTGCGTATAATGTATGAAATATAAGATCTGAAGGCCAATTCTCATAATTTAAAACATTCAAAATCTAGTCGCAGTCTCATCTCAGCGACAAACAAATGTCAAACACTTGTCAACATGTAGGGAAATTTGAGGTTTTTTTGACCGATTGATACTGAGATCAGACTGTGAACGTTCTTAAAATTACGAGAATTGCCCCTCTGATATCGTTGAGGACAATGTCAAAGATATAATTTCCAACATTTTACGCACACCGATATAGAATTGGCATTCGATAAAGGTAGCGAAACATTGTATGGAAACTCTCTCTCACTAAAATACATACACTACACTAACTATGTATTTGTAAGCGTAGTAGCAGATCTTATTTACAAAGCACATGCATAATTATATACAATTTCTGGTAATAACTTTGATCTCAACCGGTTTCGGTAACACAGCCTAGCATTGTTGTGATTACATTATTTGTTTGTTATGTTAAGTGGGTCACAGAGTAACAACATTGGGAGCCTATGTATGTGACACAGGATGTAATGTAACTCAGTATTGTTTGTTCATAGTTGTATTGCAACATTTCTTTGTTTGTTTGGAGGACTATGAATTGCAGTAAGAGTCAAGGCTAAGATTTTATGAGTTTTATGTGAAATATGATATTTTAATTTTCGAGGTCAATAAATTGGTATGTTGACATAGAATTACCCTAAGATTACAAGCTTGTTTTGTGATAGAATTCATGCACTATTTACAGCCAAAAAACTTTTTATACATACTTACTTAATGGGAGCAAATAAAAGGCAGTTTGTACAGCGATCTACATAAGCAAGCAATAAGGTATGTATAGCCCAGACAGACAAGTTATGTAACTTATCTAAAGCTTTGCTCTTCCGATCCACTTCCCATTCATCAACGATCGTCGCCTCTGGGCGATAAATCACGCTGTTCACACGGTAATTATGTCTGCGCATGAGTTGACTGATCGCGCAGCCGCACTACACACTGTGCACTTGTTTGGAAGGGTAGGGGATAGTAAGCAGAATATTCAGCGTATGAGAAGGATTTTCTGAATCATGTATTTGAAAGTAATGCTTACAACTATGTTAGTTCAAAATAAGTAAACACATGCAATGTTTGAAAAACGGATAGTCATACATGTCGGCTATCGCTAAACTTACTTAAAATTTGCAGAAATTTTAGTATTGGTACTAGTAACAAGAGTAAAAAGTAGCCTTCTTCAGGTCTCCGGCTGCATATTAAATAATTTTTATAACGATCGGTTCAGTGGTGTACGTATGAAAAGGTAACAAACAGACAGAGTTACTTTCGCATTTATAATATTAGAATGGACTAAGGATTGACCTCTACGCTAAGCTCGTCGGTGTGTAGCGCGCCTCAGTGAGCGTCAGTTAGTGTTATCTTAGTGAGTTAATAGCCTGTTTCAGTAATACGTTATTATAGTTACGGCTATATTATGAGCGGTTAATGTTATGACTATTATGTCGACGCTTTGTAATAGTTTTGTCGTGTGTCTATTCAGTGAGGTAGGGCATTGACTTTTGCTACTCAATTGACGATCTTTTTAGCGTTTGCGTCTTTTGTTTGGATTCTAAAGGAAAACCAATTAAATGATATTATTATCAGTAGAGATTCAATTCTTTTCTTGATATTTTAAACACTCAGTCGTATTTCAATGATCTATATTTAAGTTTGATCTTCTCTCAAGATATTTTTTTGTTCGTTAAGTGCATTCTGGATAGTCGTTACGGATATTCAGAAGCCGAAAAGTCTGCCAACCAGTCTTATCAAAGGGTATCGTGTTACCCGGTAACTGGGTTGTGGAGGCTGATATTCAGCTGCATCCGGTTAACCGGAAGCCAACTTCTAAATAGTTGAGAAAAGGCTAGGCAGATGGGTTGCAGTGCACGCTGGAGTAATACATATGGACAAACGTATGTCCATTTCACATACCTCTATTAATACCGGTATTAGGCCACAGCCAACAAAATACCTATGACATCAATTGACATAACAGTTTGGCAACAGCATGGTATTATTGTACTCACACACACGTTATATAATAATAGTAGTAAGTGGTACTGCGCGGTACTATAAGTGACTAAAGGTTATAGCGGACAAACAAAAGCTTGCTAATGCTATCACCATGCGTGTGCGCATAATTTGGGATAGGGTTGGCGAAAGCGGCGCAGAAAAACTTTACATAGAATTTCTACGAGTCTGATGCTGCAAATAGTAAAAATGAAACGAAGACCAGTATAAAAAATAAATTGTTAGGTAAGTAACAACAAATATTTTTTCTTTCCATTCTTTTATATTTTTTTGCAAAAAATGATGATGATAAAATGATAGAATTGATATTGAGAAATGAACACAGCTGCACAGCAGCAGACACGATTCATAGACGTAACTTTATGGCCATACATCATTTTTAACTATTGTCTAATCCCTCCTCGCCAGCCCTAAGTTTCTCCGTATGACGTAAAGCACGGAAGAGATTCGACCTTGACCTTATTGACACTTTCTATGCGCGCGCGCCGGTCACTTACGTCACGCTCGGCTCGACGGAAACACCCGACCGTTTGGATATGCACCAAACACTTACAATTGTAGAACATTCTCATCGCATTTGCATTTTGATATGCTTTTTACGTCAAATGTTCTGTTTCTATGTATGTATGTATGTGTAATGGCTTGCACAGCCATTGTTTTGATTAGTTTGTGAATCGGGATGTGAGTCACTTGTACTGTTTTTATGTAAGGTCGGGTTATGTTGGTATCTATTACAGTTACTTGCATAAATTATTGTAAACTGAGAGATTTTTCGTCAAAGAAAAGTCCCCATTTGTGCACTATATAATGTTGACCTCGATTTCATTATCCAACACTAAGTGCGTGCTGATTTCCATACTTTTACTCAAACAAAATTATCCAATTTACTCATAAAGCATAGTATTCATAATACACAATAGTAACGATTACCAAATCGTCACGAAATACTTCGCGATGATAAACTAGGATGATTATAATAACACTAGGAGCCTACCTTAGCGTGAATAGAAAAAAAAAACTGCACAATAGCTGCGCTTTCTTTGAGTTTAGAAAAGAGACAAAAATGCGCGTTTAGTGAGCGAGGGTTGTGCGCACAGAGATGAATGACTTGTAGGTGTTACAGTGACTCGTGGCTGTGAGTACCGTGATGCAATGGTCTGCGGTCGGCAGGGCTGCCTCGGGGAACTGTTCTTTATTATATGAATTAGAACGTCCAGCCGAAAACACAGAAAATATTGTATCGTAGGTTGTTTTGAGACATTTCTAAAGATTTTGGCAACTACATAGTTGTTACGTTTTTATGCAGACTAAATTTCTAGAACAATAATGTTTGCAATCGCCAATTTGTAGCTTGTAACAATAAATTGTGTGATATTTATGGTAATAAATTAATCATAGAAGGTATTTAATTGTTCATATTCTTCTACAGAAGAACGGTTTAGAAATTACAAAGACAAAGATGGTCCGCTATGCTAATACATTATTTAACAGAAGCATTTATTTGCAGTAATTTGGAGTTTTCCTAACGTAGCAGCCCTGTTATTCAGCGCGAAGCGGTGCGGAGTGCGCAAATGATTGTGATGCAACACGTGCCGCGGCAGTGGGATGTCGCCCTTATGTATATGAATGAGACAACATTCTGGCAAATACATTGTCAGAAAAGTTTATCTTTGTAGTCTGAAATTGTTACATTTTATGTAATTCGCGGCTGTAAAACTAGAAATAGGATTACCACCTCAAACGGTACACAGCTACGATAGAGAGTGAACTTATTTCCATTGATCATCATTATCACCAGCCTCTTGCACCGCGCTCTATTTCCCTAATGTATTTGAAGCGAGCGCTAATTCCGACATATTTTTCTTTCATATTTCAATCAAGGGGTATCGTATTACCCAGTAACTGGGTTGTAGAGGTCAGATAGGCAGTCGCTCCATGTAACATACTGGTATTCAGCTGAATCCGGTTAAACTGGAAGCCGACCCCAACATAGTTGGGAAAAGGCTAGGCAGATGAAGATGATTCCAAACAGCCGTCATTAGTCAACGTTACTTCCCTTTACCGCTTCCATATTTCCGCTAAACAGCACAACAGATAAACAGACAAAGTTGTATATTCCCTATTATGTAGAATGCACTAATATTTAAAGTTGAACCAATTAATTACTATTTCCGTGTAAACACTGAAATTAAAACAGAAAGTACTGAGTCACCGCCCGCATGGCGCATGCTCCGCATTGTTGATAGTCATTACAACATACGTACAGGTGAGTGACTTATTAGTTTAGATAAAATATAAACTTCCTGAAAGATATGTCCCTGCTTTAGATGTTATTCAGGTTAGGATATAACGAGTACCTTTATTTTTATTTGAATAGATTCAGTTCAATATTTTTCTTTATCTGTCGGGACAGCCACATTGTATTCGGTTAGAATAATGATTTTGAGGTGGTGTCTTTATGAAAAGAAAACATAGGTGCAACGTTACACGTTGTGCTGGTTGTGGCTTATTTAAATGCAAGGCAATATCATCATACCTACTTATTTATTAATCCTTACGATCCTTACATACACCTTGTATGTAAGGATCGTAGCAGCTGGCTGTAGTTCCTGCCTACCCCATGGGAAGAAGCCGTGAGTTTATGTATGTATGTATTTCTTATTTATTTTGATTTTCCGTGTGTCTCTCAATTCTTTTCATCAAAGATAGACAAAACAAGCTTGTATTAGGTATTTATTGATTTTTTCTTGGACCTAGAAACTAGGTTAATATACCAATAAGAACAAATAGGCTGTAAAACAAAAGAAGCGAATTAACTATTGCATGCTATAAAATGGAATTGTATCCAAATGTTAAGAATCAATTCAATAGATATAACATTCTAAAGTATTGTTATGTTAAATAAATCTCATTACATTTTATGTAACTGTTTAATCTATTGTTCCTACGGCATTAATAGATACTATTTTGTTAATATTTATTTCATCATCGACGATGGCATTGGTAAGTAATTATTATTAGATATTTTGTAAATCTCTATGACCTACATATACATATGTCCATCCAGGCAAAACTATTACTTTTCAAAAGCTAACAATCTACTTAAATTCACTGACCGACACCTCACAAACTAAACCGCTGGGTCTACAAGCTTCAAATTTTGCACAAGAATTCCTTTTGTAACGAAAGTGAGCACTATGGAAGGATTTTTTTAAATCCATCGCCTATTCGTGTTAAATAGGGGATGAAAGTTTGTATGGAAATTCGTCATTTTTGCCGACAGAATATCCCATCGGGCACAGAGTGCGCTTGTTAGGAACATAAAATCCTACACTTTCTCAATCGGTCGAGCTTAGGTTGAATAAAGCTCATAAAATACGCCACAGAGAAAAATCTTTTAACTTTTTTTTTATTTTAACATTTTTTACTTTTGTAATTGCATTGAACTGTCATCTGCCAACTGTCTCATTCCTAACTGTGACTGAAAGTAACTTTTAACGACAGTTCTGAATTGAAGCCAAGATCTGTAACCTGTCTGTTCAGATTGTGAAATATTTCTACTGCTGGAAGTTTCGATGGAAGTTTAAAGTTAAACTGTGCTCGTAGTTTTGACTTTGACAGATAGCATCCGTTACGGATATCAGGTTTTATTTCCTTTAACTTTTTATAGATTCCAAGAAACTATAACAGAATACGACGTCGTTTCAAAATGGCTGATTCTCAAACTCAGTTTGTTTTTACTAAAATAAGTTTTAAATGCAGCTCTGTCCAAATGTCAGTACTTAGCTTTTTAAGTAAATCTAAATAACTTACCGCTAGCTTGAAGTGGACCATCTTGGGGGACGGCGGCTTTTTTCTGAAAGAAAACATTAAACATTAACATACACACACTAACCATTTAGGGCAAAGCTTTATTAATTACGAACTAAGTAATAGTTAATTAGCTCCCCAGGCCCCGCGTGTAGCGCGAACTACTAACACTTACGGCGCACTTACTGGGCCAGCTTATTATACTCGTGTTTCACTTCATACATCGGATAAGAGAGCTTTAGACTTACTTTACAAGTATTATATTATTAAAAGGGAATATGAAAATGTTATGTAATTTGGAAGTTTGACCTCCGACTATACATACATGTAGGCAGGTACCCTATTTCTAATTAAATATTGTAACTAAATTAGTTTTCATGTAATTTCATACTTCGCACTAATTTGAAGTACAGGGCTTCTACTATGAAGTGCAAAGTGCGAATGATCGGATCGGACCGACACATGACCGAACCGAATATTATTGAAAAAATGCGAAAAAAGTCGGATCGACTCAGTTGGATCGGAACCATAGTCAATATTCGAAAGAGTGTAGGAGTGTAGCATCGGGACCGACCGAACCAAATAGTAACTTCGTAGCAGGAAGCGGCCGAACATTCGATACCACTTCGGAGTAGACCCCCGTAGGTTTTAAGATCTTATTTTCTTTGGGTATAAAAGCTTATTCATCGTCTTGAGAAATATTTTCTTTGATAGTTTTCGCTTTGGTTGGTAATAACCTTAATTCCTTCTGCAAATTAATTCTTCCTCGTTCAATAACAATAATCCCGGCTAGTTAGTGTTATAAATGGATTCGTGACATTAATTAAATGGTAATGAAAATGAAATACATTTCACGAAATAAAATGAGAATGAAATGAAACGTACTGTTGTTACTAATTATACAATAGATATTTTTAAGAAATACTAGCTTCTGCCCGCAAGTTCGTTCGCGTGAAGTTTTTTGGTTCCCCAACCCTCCCCGTCGCATTGCATCGCCTATTATTTCGTTTTTGCTTAGCGTTCCTTGGAACTTGTTATGTGTTTGCTCGGCTCCTAAGGGCCCTAGCGTGATCTTAAGAAGCTGATAGCCTTAAAGACCTGGGCTACCAAATGGAAAAATATATTTTCAAATGCGACTGGCAGTTACAGAGATTAGCGCGTTCAAACAAACAAACAAACTGTTTCAAAGCTTTATTATTAGTAGAGATATGATTTATAAGTTTATTATATTCACTGAATTTCCTTTTTAAAACGTAGTACAGTATACCAGTACCACATTTTTCGCGTGAAAAATGCTCATAGGAATAGGTACAACCAACCTAATAACTTACATTCAAGAAGGTAATTTCTAAATGAAAAATAAGTTTTGAACAACACAGTGTCTTCAAAGAACTTACAGGTGCAACAAAAATGGTGTTTTCATTGTATTTACATAATGATAAGATAGCAAAATAAATTATTTTAAAGTAATTTGCGGTAAGTTGACAGTGCGCAGGCGCGGGAGGGTTTTATTTATGTTGCAACTTATAATAGTTATAATCGTTTACAAAGTTGTTTCTTAAGCTTCATTATTGTTAAGAAATAATGGAAAATATTGTAACGAGTTTGATCAAGGATTTACTTTTCAAAGTAGTTTTGAATTTTATGAAATATTCCCAAAACGTTCCTTATCACACTTATGTGGGGTACGCGGAGGTAAACTAGTTAGCAGAGTAAATGAAATCGTTAATCACTTATTTTTAAGATTATAAACATGTCCGTATCCCTTATTATTTAAGCTTTAAGTTTACCTTTGTATTTGTTTGATTACTGCACTAACCTAATCTCTATGAACCCACACGTACTAACTAGGTAACTTCACTACAACTGACACTATACCTATAACCTATAGTTCCTTAACCCTGGTACTAATAAACCAACAACACAAACTTACCAAAAGTTTACAGAATCCAAAAAGCACAGAAAACGTCAACTAAAAAAGTCACAAACTTCGTGTAATGGCGTGAAACTTCGGAGCAATTCGTTCACGTGACGTGCTCACGCGACGATGCTGTGTTGCGGGCTGCGACCGCGCATCTTCGCTTTATACGCAGCCCCCCTCCCCCGGCGGCCAAGAGGATATGTAATGCCACTAAATATGCTCTAATAATTGGCCTAATGATACCTCCGATGATGGGTTCCATCGCTTCAAGGGAAGTGAAAGGTCACTGGGAGATGGATTAGCTATAAGATCTTTGGTGTTTTCCAGAGGATTTCTTTGTAATATAAGATAAATGAACGCAAATTTAAAAGCTGGATAGGTATTTCGTTTATTAAATGGTTTCGGTCACACTTAAAGAGTCTTTAGGAGTTTACGAGGAGTTATTCCCGGAAAAGGAAAGTATAAGCCACCCTCGCGTTTTCTTGTCGTACTTCCGCGTGCCGGAAAATATATTTCTAAAGGATAAGGTTATGTCAAGTGGAAAGGCAGCCGAGGTCTTCATTGGTCACCGGACAATGAATTTGGTGATAAGGATCCTCAGGTTACACAAATAATAAATCATCTGCCTAGCCTTTTCCCAACTATGTTGGGGTCAGCTTACAGTCTTACCGGATGCAGCTGAATACCATTATTTTACTTGGAGTGACTGCCTATCTGACCTTCACAACCCAGTGACTGGGTAATACGATAACCCTTGGTAAGACTGGTTGTCAGACTTTCGGGCTTCTAATAAGTCTGATAAAAATTATAACTCTGTTTTAATTTTCTACCATTTATTATAAAATGTTTGGAACATTTTACAACAAATGTCTGTTAGACATAAATTACTAAAAATATTATGTCTTTGTTGCTACCGAGAATGACTAAGGACACATGAACTAACCCTAGTTTAGGAGTCCGAGTATTTAAATATTGACTTTTGTATTAAATCTTTAATGCTTTAGTGGTATGGATATTGTTAAAGGCTTTTGGTGACATAAAAAGAAATCATTAAATTACAAATTATTCTGTTTCTAGAGTTGTGATTTTATTTGTGTCCTTTATTTCAGACAGTCCAACAATGGTTAAGAAGTTACCTATTTAAATGTCTTTCGCCAGCCGCAAGGAGATTGTCAATAGAATAGAAATAAAGCTTCATAACACAACACATCACCACGCTTGTAATCCCCGGAGGGTTAGGCAGAGGTGCACCTATAGTAAAGTATAGTAGAAATAAAGTTCCATGTCTGTAATTTCACCCCTACTCCGTATTCGAATCATATCTATGTTGCTTGGCTGAAGAAAACCTACTTGATAACCTACTTGGTAGTTGTACTTCACAAAACCAATAACTCTGCTACTATGACAGTTCTGATAACACAATGCCCTGTAAACTTCTTCCATCTATTACCTCACACAGCCCTTTACAAAGTGAAACATTGTAGAGATAAGCCGACCTATTCTGTGTTGTCCAGCTTGTTTATAGCCGTGACGTATGTTGACAAGTTATTGTGATGTAACTTCTGCTGGCGCTTACAAAGTTAAGCTCTCTTAGACCCGACCAGTTCCTATTTACAGTAACGATTAGTTAATGGTACCCATGGTTAAATAGGTTCAGATGCAGACGCCTGAAATTCGACTTTCCACTAAGCATAAAATTTGGTTGATGTATTTTAGAAACAAATCTTACACTTTTAATACCTACTGCGGGACTTGAAACCGGGACCCGCAGCCTGAAACCTTAGTGCTACGGTGCTACGCTGTGCTACGCCCATCCAGACCGGATTGGCGTAGCAGAGTGTTGCAGTGTCCTAATCCAAAGCATAAATACCCATTAAAAACCAATACATAAAATAATAATAAACTTTGTTCAGACTACTCTCTTCCTCTCGAAGAATTTAAGTACCTAGATTTATATATTTTATATTAGTGGTAGTTACAGTTAGTGAGGGCACACCCTGACAGGGTACATATTTTTGTACCTAGCTTTAAGCCCTTTGTAACAACTTTTTTACAATATGGAATCCAAACAATGAATATGAAGAGAGGTGCCTGTGTTCCAGCAGTGGGCTCATGATTATGCGATGCTTCTGTTGTGCTATTTAGACTACTGAGGTCCACCATGTTAGTAACACAATAGCTTAGATAAGCTTAGTTATTTTGTTACTTTAGTACTTAATAACTAAAACAGATCGGCTTCGTATTCTATGCTTTGAATTTGAATATTGCTAGTAGAATAATAGTTTTCAATCATTTACAGTCGGCAAAATAATCATGGGAATCTGTAGATTCGTTTTCAATTTACTTCGTAAAACAAAAGAAGCGGAAAGTAAACGAACGACAGTTTCATTTCAAGTGCTTACTTGAAATGAAGTTGCAGAATATGTTCCAGGAAGGGACTAAGATGCCCGTTTTTAATTACTATTTAAGACTTGGAAGTAACAGGGGAAATAGGCCAAGAGGAATTCAAAATGGTTTATTTTGTAGAAATTTGTTTTTGTCTAAAAGGAAAAGGACACTAGGTAATTCCCTGAATAAGATCCGCCGTCCCTCCAGGATCAGCTCTAACGATTATAGTTAAAACCAACGATGCAATGGAGGCCTATTAAATAAATATTTGATTCTCTGCGCAGGGGCAACACGGAGAAATAAACTATGTTGTACACCGACTGTACTCGTAATCCCACGGCGCTCTTTCACGCTTTCACTATTATTAGATATTTTGCTGCAACAAAAATATTATAACGATGTCTTCGCCAGAGCAACTTGGTGCACAATTGCGCTTTTTATTTGATTTTATCTGATGTATGTATCTGGTGGATTGTATTGTGTGTTTTGTAGTCTGTGATCAATAAATGTATTTTCTTTCCTAATGTAGCGGATACAGGAAAAATTATAAGTTTTTAATCAAAATGGCAGGTAGAGCAGAGCCCTAATAGAATAGTTGCTGGGAGACGGTAGGAGGAGCGTTGGCAGATAAACGGCCAGGACGGTGGACGAACTACAGAATTGCGGGGAAGACCAGGGAAGCATAGCACAAAAAGGAGAAGACCTTCACTCGGCAGTGGGTGGAACAAGGCTGCCAGTGATGATGAGGATAATCTATACTTAAAATCTATATCTGTGCAAATAAATTGAAGTGTCCCTTTGTAATGTCAAAATAACAGCTTTTTACTAAATGTTTATGAAGGTATATACGGTACTTATAACAAACAATTTTTATTTTTTAATTTTGTCTGTCTGTTTGTTCCGGCTAATCTCCGAAACGGCTGGGCCGATTTTGACGGGACTTTCACTGGCAGATGTCTGATGTTATAAGGAGTAACTTAAGCTACTATTATTTTAGAAAAATAAATATGTTTCCGCGTAAAAATATTAAAACTCATGAAATCCAATTTGTTTTCCGACATGCACGCGAACGAAGTCGCGGGCACAGCTAGTAAAGAATTAAAATATGTAGTCAGTTTTTTTAGTCGTTTTTATATTTTGAATCGTGCTGATTACTATCTCGTTGTTTGTTGTGGTTATTTAATTATTTTCCTGGTTTTATTCTAGCTAGTTTAATTACGAAGAAAATCAGCCTATACTTATTGTTAGCTATAATTATTATATATTTTGTTGCAAAAATCATTCAAAATTACCTACATATGTTCCTCTAGGGATTTCCCGAACAACTGTTCGGGGAATCCTCCTTGTTCGGGTCATTATTTCCCAGATCCGCCTTGCTAGGAACTCCTAGCAAGGCGGATCTGGGAAATAATGACTAGATTTAAGATAACAAGCCTTCTGTAAAAAGGGCATTTTTATCATCAATTTTACTGAAAACAGTCGACTGTGGAGCATAACTCAATTTTGTATAAAAAGTTAAAATACCTACCTAGGTACGAAATACATATTTTCTAAAGTCGTCTAGCGATACATCGCAAAAGAATTGCGTCTGATGCGCCGCATGCGGGGCAGCCCCAACAGCTTCCTGCAGCCTATTGCAGGGAGAATGGATGTGAATTACTCCTTCATGGAGCATTGGACAAAACTACATGTACGAGTAGTGCGATCCTGATCCAATATTTCTATTGTTGTGTGTATTTCATGTATTATTCTTATTATATTATTTAAAAACAAAATATGTATGGATGATTATAATGGTTGTAATTTATCTGAAATAAATAAATTTAATTGAATTGAATTGACAAAATATTTCTAATTTATCTTGGAGGGTTTTGTTTCAAGAACTTTTCTCTATTTGCTTACTTATGATGTAGTAATAAAAAAAGACTTACAAAGTTGCGGTAATAAAACAAACACACTGAAGTGTTGGTGACCTTTACCGCTGACCGCAGGGGTAAGGAGTAATGTTCTAAGTCGAATAAAAAGTTAACAATTTTAGGCATTATGTATAAACTTTTACATTACGACGAGCGAAGCCTGGAGGCGGATTAATATAAAAAGAAAACATAGAAGTATAACACAAAAAATACAGAATCTTTAATTACACTGTTGTAAGGGACGGTTGTGTTGTCTCTTGTCCAAATATTAGTCCAGTATGGGCACCTTTTAACGGTTTTCTCTAGGTATTCATTACTGCCAAACAACTTTTGTTTAGCATTGTTTGTCGATCCAAAAGCACGTAGGTATCAAACTGAAATTTATATCAAATACTCAGGTTTACTGTCAAACTACTGTGCTGTACTGTGTGAAAAAATCAAACTTCTAAGTAAACGCAATCAAAAGATACGGGCGTTTACGTTCCGTTTATGCCGCATATTTTGACACTCGCAAGGGAATCAAAACTTATAGGGTACTTCCCGTTGACCTAGAATCACGAAATTTAGCAAGAAGCAATGTCATGTAGCACAGGTAAAGGAAAATTTCCGAAAACCGTAAATTTGTAGTTACATACCTACAAAATTGTACGGAACCCTCGGTGCGCGAGTCCGACTCGCCCTAAACCGGTTTTTTTTCTTTTATCTGCACTAAATAAATGTACATATTTTCTTTCTTTCTTTCGCGCTACTCCGCAAGCTGTTGTGCAGCCTGTGTGTAACGCAAGAGTTCCACGTCAATTGATGCATATACTTGGCTGGAAGCTGAACTGACTTTGGTCCTTAGGATGTCTGCAGGTGGTTCCAGCGCCAGCGCAGTAAAAGTGTGACTTTGTCAAGCCAATTGAACTTTGGTTGGAGTGGACCTTTTATAACTGTCTTCGTTGTGGCCGTACATGAGTGATGTAAAAACTGGCAACACTGACGAAGTTATGAGTTTCATAGAATTAGTTTATGTGCTTCTCGAGTTATATTGAATTAAGTGCCTAGGTAGGTACAGCGTCGTTATAATATTCATTGTTGTTAGAAGCTGAAATAACCTGGGATTTTATTAAGTATACTAGCTCCTTCCCGCAGCTTCGTCCCCCCCAAGGCGCGTCCCATCTCCTGCAAGCGCTATTACTTCGTTTTCGCTTAGCGTTCTTTCTATTTTTTATTTTTGCGCGGCTCCTAGCGTGATGTTAAATAGCCTTCCTCAAGAATTGGGATATCAAATACAAAAAATATTTTTTTAAATCCGACTGATGGATTAGCGCGTTCAAACAAACTCTTCAGCTTTATTAATAGTATATAGATTAGTATCCCCTTTAACACAGCATATTTTGTCCACTGCTAAACTTAATATACGCTTTGATTACACAATATGTAAGCCAGTGCCACCTTAACAAACTCATGTATTTTCCGTCCTCGGGTAAACTAATAAATGTTGACCCAGTTTCCAAGTATAACATTTTCTGGATTTTTATTCATAAAGTCAAGCATTACGGTAAAAGTCACCCTGAAAACACGCTGAAAGAGAAGCCATTATGATCTCATTATGAACGGTGGGTGAGAGGAGATAATGAATACTAATGGGCCGCATTCATCAGGATTTGTTTGGGCTTTCTTTACCTTTATTTATTTGGTATAAGAACGTCGTAAAAACTATTTCGGTTGATGATTGATTGAGCCGATTTCTTCAAGGCTGAAGCCACCATGTCCTTGTACAGTTTGATTGGATACTCTTTGAATGAAAGGTTGCAGTTATTGTTTATCATATTTAAAAAAAAAGTTATGTTGTTGTGTTATTGACAATAACACAATTTGAATATGTATTATAAGAGGCTATTAGGCTACTGTATTCTATAAAACTTTCACCGTGTAACTTAGCTGCATTGAGCTTGAAGTGAGCTGTCAATAGTGTTAATCCTTAGCATCAGGTATAATGACAGTTCACTTCGCCTAAGTGAGGTTTATATAGAATAGATCGGCTGTAATGTAATGATAGTACAAGGGAGAGAAATAAATAAAAAATGTGCCTAATGACTGGCATAAGTTCCCGATGTTGCCAAGATGTCAATTTCACTCAATGCACACGCATTTTCGGTGAAATTGAAGCGGCAGTTGCGGTTCTTATCTGTCGAACAGAGCAATAAATCATTGGTCTCAAGTTCTAGTCTAATACGGCAGTTTGTATTCACGGTGATGTCGCGTCAACAGATGCCCACTCTTTAATACGTTTTGCAAATTCTGCAATGCATTTACAGCGTCTTATTAGCTTTTTTATGCTTTTCAAGTGCTGAACATAGCACTGTTTTCTAGTTATTATGTAGATTGTTTTGAGACAAACAATAGTTCAGTTTAAAAGGCGATTAGTAAAGATATACACTTGAAATTGGAAGCAAACCGTCTTCATATTATCCTTGGTGAGCAGGGTTCGGGGTAGTTCCAACATCGTACTGGCGATGATTGCGGGAAGGCTAGACTGCCCCTTTCTCCGGCATTGTTCCAACAGACATGTTGCTGTACCCGTGTCGGAGAGAAGGTATTAATTTTATTGTGTGTATTTATTTTTATTAATTTGATTTAATTATGATAATTAATGTAATTTCGTACGATTTATTTCTTTTGACCTAATTTTATTTCAATTAATCTGGTAATCTAAATTTTAGTTATTTATTTATTTTTATTTTTATTTATCTGGTAATTTAATTTGATGTTTTGATATTTATTATGATTTAAAATTATTTTATTTGAATTTGAATTGTGTACTGCAATGGGTGTAATTTACCTGAGAATAAATGAATTTTATTTATTTATTTATTTATTATTCTGTTATCGATTATCTTCAAGTAGGTACTTAGCTGACATTAAACTGTAGTAATAAGTGTGGTAATAACTTTAGTCAACTGCAGCAGTAATCACCAATCGCGATGATTGTGGCAGTTTCCTTATCGCAAGCCACGTACCCGTCTATGATGTACCATTTCTGTGTCATAGTAGCACACCCTTCATTCGCTGATATAGTCGCAAAGTATCAAGACCATGGGAGCAGTGGTGGCCTAGTGGTAACGGCGGGACTTACCGAGTCGTGGGTTCGAACCCAGTCAGGCGTTTTACTTTGTGTTATTTATTTTATCACCACTGCTCTCAAAACGGTGAAGGAATGAACACAGGAATTCGAAGACATGTGACATCTACCAACCCGCATTGGGCGCACGTGGTGGATTAGGGCCCATTCCCTCTCAAAAAAGAGGAGGCCTGTGTCCCAGCAGTGGGAACATTATAGGCTAAGTATAATCAGCCTATAATGTTCCCACTGCAGGAAGTCGGATTTGGTTCCAAATCTGGTTACAATTAACATCTTATTGTAAGCAAATCTGCAAAAGGAGTACTTACCTGACACTAGAAAATTCTAACGTAGTGGTCTAAGTTCAAGACCTATTTCACATGCAATGATATCACTTTACACCAAAACATCACGACAAACGTCAACGAAGGACATAACCAGGAAGGTGTGCAATGTGACAATAACATCACTTGTGCCAAAAACGGTGAGATGAACCTTGGCAGAGCCTCCTAAACTAAGATAACATCTGGAGTCGTGACGAGGCGTCATGTAGGTGTCAACAGCCTCGCTACTTTTATTATGGTCGTTTTGTGGTTCTTTATGTTCTAGGAAAAAGCGTGAGCTTGCTGTTAGAGGGTTATTTTAGTCAAACACCTATTACCTACGTAACGACCTTTTCTTTGTCCATTCTTAATAGCAGCTCTTAACGGCCTTTTACAATAAAAAAATATAATAAAAACATTTTATTAATTTATTTATTTTCGCTTCAAGACACAGACATCTGCCGGTCGATTCTGTAAAAATCTCACCGTGAAAACTTAGGTGAAGTGAGCTGGAGGTGAGCATCAGGTTGAATGACAGCTCACTTCAAGCCCACTTCGCCTAGATTTTCACGATGAGATTTTTACAAAATCGACCGGCAGTGTAGCCCTGGCTCTTGTACTAGGAGTTCCTCTATCACAAGAGAGATACAGATTAGACAGAGAGAATTGAGAGGTCTGGCCTCTCAATTTACAGGGAATACGATAAAGAAGCGCTATAGACAACATGGAATACGTTATGACATGCATTAAAAAATAGGTCTACAAATATACAAGAGAAATAAAAGTAATAATGTTATAAGTTTTTTTTATTTTATTATTTATGTACACACAGTAAAATATATAAGGATATGACATTTTTATTATTATTATTAAGTTAACTTTTTTAAATTAAATTACCTCTGCGTTCTGTGGAGTGAGAGGGTGAGGGTGAGTGTGAGTGAGGTTATGATGTTTTATGTGAGGCATTAAGTTTATTTACTTTGATTTACAATCAAGATAATATTTACATAATATAAGATAACACTTAAAATAATAATATGTACATGTACTAATATGAAAAAGAAGCAAAATAATCATACGGCATCAAAAAATTCCTCCGCATCGCTGTCAACAGAGGAACAGTGCCCAAAAGGCTGGCAGCATTGCCACGTCGTATGGCGATGCTAATTCTTTGGCCAAGAAATACGCCAGCTCTCTGGTCACGTGAAGAGTCTACTAACCGCTTGGCGATATATCGAAAAACCAAGTGGGCACTCGGACCCCATGGCCATAGTGTTTCAGCCCCAAACGGGTCGAACATATAACTCCCAATCAGGTTGGAATATTTTCACCGTTTGAGGTTGTCTGCACCTGCAACAGCCACCTCAGCGTAGCCCACCGTGCTAGGAAGATGAGATGGCGCAAGGGTGTCGACACATGTTGCATCCCACACCAAAGGTCTGCCTAACTTCCTAGGCATTATGATCATTCCGTCTGGTCTCTTCCCATCGTCGCGTGCTAGGCCGTTGGGTTCGAAAACAGCTGGCACCCGGCGGTGACGAGATTAATTAAGTTAATAATTTAGTTTGAACTCTGATGGAGTATCTACTCGGTGGTTGTACGGTGTCTTTTGTTCTAAGCTATTATAAATAAACAAGGGAGTAATGATAACAATTAGTCTGAATAATAATTGGCCTTATTTCGGCCGATAGCGATCCTATATAACGAAACTTATTGTGTTAATAATGTCAGTGAAGTTGTAAAGTTGTGGTTTCTCATACCGCCCTGGTACCCAACTGATTTATTAGACACGTACAAAATCTCGATGTTCTTATTTCGACGCCCACATTGAAAATGCGTAATCTGTCAAAAAAGAATAGGAATATTAAAGCATATGACACAATGCCAGAGTTGGTTCGTGTCACCTTGCACACGGAATGTTAATGGCATTTTCTTGCAATTCAAAGGATCATCATAATTATCATCATTCAGCCGAAAGATGATCCACTGCTGGACATAGGGCTCCTCCATGCTTCGCAACAACGACTAGTATTGTGATTCTTGCGACCTTCAGCTTCATAGATCCACCTCGTGAAAGGCCTGTCCTCACGCTCCGCCTTCTAGCCGGCGGTCACAGCTCAAAACTTTAAGTGCCCCACACAGTGCCACTTTACTTTTCTCTTTACTTACTGTGACAGTTTAGCAGTTTTTCGGGCTATGTCATGCTTTGCTGCTCATCCTCCTGAAATAAACTCTAAAGCCCTTTTAACCTTATTAATATTCAGTATGTATAAAAAGGCTTGCACATATAAGTATTCATCAATTGGAACACTGTTTTTACTGTAATGAAAGACTTTATTATATTAAATAGTTCGGTAACTAATATGAGAATATAATGATACGATCCGTTTCACGATATCCATTACAAATTGCTGGTTCAGTTTAATTACTCACACAGTGGGTACAGTTGTGGTAGCGCGGACAAAGTGTAGAGGATAGTTTATTTTGTGAGGTTGTTTTTGTTTTGTCTAACATGTTTGTTTTTAATTTAGCGTACTTTGTTTCTGTTTGTTTATTTGCTAAAAAGACAAACGTAGTTGTTGTTGTTGATGAAAGAAGGCACCATCCAAAAATATCTGAATTGCAATAGTCTTGGTCTAACAAAATATCGTTACATTCTCATAATTACTGAAACATCAAAAATATTTTAGGTAATTACTTTCAATGATATGCATTTTTTACATCTAGTATTTCATGCTTACCTACTTCGTATATAGGTACGAAATAAAAGGACCCGCAGGTTATTATGGTTTATGGACAGTCATCTGTCCTTTATGATGGTGCTCACGTTAATATAAAAACCAGGGGATGTTTTTATTGTATGGGAAGCGACGTTTTATGGGTAAAAGTACCTACTAAACAGTCTCTCAAAAAACATAACGACTGTTTCATCAAACACAGCTGACCCATGACCTTGATTTAGCTCTGCTGAAAATGATTCCGGTTAAACAAGGGTATTAATAAAACATGCGTGCCAAATAATAATAGAAATATCTGTGTGTACATAGTATTTCGCAGTACAATGTTATTATATTCAATCGATTTTACTGTATAATGCTAATATTGCTCATGTGTCGTTTCAACACTTATTTTGAGGTTAATTTCCCGACAATCACGACTGTTGTTGCATCTTGAGTCTAAACATAACAGCGATTGTTTCTGTGATAACTTTACAAATCAAGAGATGATTACGTAATTGTTTCAGATGTGATACAAAGATAGATTAAAAACGGAAGTGAGCGTAATTCTTGATAATAAATTGATGTTTTTGTCGTACTTATCTTTTAAGTCTTTTATAGTTTGTAAATGTGAGGACTTTGTAGGCCTTGTAGACTTTAGATGTGTAGACCATTTTTATCAAGTACCTGGTACTTGTTGGCAGGCCTACGCTGTCCTCCCATACCTACTGTAATTTGAAAACATTGTAAAAGCAAATTATTTTTAAAAGAGTAACCGTGGAGTTTCTTGTCGGCTCTTCTCCATAGGAAACGACCAATTGGAACCGTGCACCTAGCTTCTGAGGTTTCATAAGTGCCCATGTAGGTTTATGTGAAACAAAATATTTTGATTTTGAAGTAAATATTTTCTTGCACTTATTTCATTTTTTGGAGGACACGAACGGCTTATTCGTTAATATTAAGCACAGGGTATAAAGTAAACGATTTATTGATAGTATTATCTCGGTTTTTGTGTTACATTAAGTTCCATAAAAACACGTTTTGTTACCTATTACGCTACACTCACACGAAAGCGTAACCTTAAACAGAATTGCTCCGCAGGTTAGTGGCATAGCCCAACAAACATACAAACACATTTCTTATAGTTTACCGTGCTAACATCTAACGGTAATTAATATTGCGTGGACCACGTGACGCGTGACGTAAGCATTTCACGGTGAACTGTGGCCGCGGGTAATCGATGTACCGCACACTGTGCAGGCGGCGCACGGTGCGAAGTGTGAGCATTTTGTCTGGCTATTGCGTCAGTGTGTGCACTGTGCACTGTAACCCGGGTGATTGATAGATTATGGTAGATTATTATGTTTTTTTAATTGTTTTTTGTTTGTTTTGTAAATTAGTTGCCGTGTGTCGTGTATTTCGCTGTACTGTGGGGTAATGCTCGTTGTACGAAGCCTATATTTTTGGTATTTAAGTGTACCTTTTAATGAATCACTAATATAATCGCTTTGAAGCCGAAAACTAATCTAACATTGCAATTCCTTAGTAATATCATCTATACTTTTATCACCCTCAGGCCTCAGGAGCTACTAAGCTAGTACCTAGGGGTAAAAAATGTCATCATCAGTCTTTTAATTTCTGCTCATTCGAAAAAATTAATTGATCTAAGTATAATAATTTTGTTCCCCTGTTGGGATAAAACAATGCATTCTTTATTCTAAAAACATCCTCAATTTTGTAGTCACAGACAGCTGCAAATTGCTTAGGTTCACATAACACACTCAATGTACCTAAAACTTAACATTACATAAGTAGATAATGTTTATATCCTTTCTAAGTCAGTGCGGTACTTTCAAATAGCGAGTGCTCGAACCTCGTAATGACCGGAACCCGCTGAGACTGTAATGTGCTGCGGTTGAGAACAACCTGCTTTGTGAACTTAAAAGAGTGAATGGGACAGTCAGGCACAAACGTCGATTAACAATGTTACTTTGTACAGCGTGCATCGGAAATGTATGCACTGGCTCCAAACCTTAGAATAATACTCTTGTGTTTCAAGTTACTGGAGTAGCAGACTCCTGTCCCAAAATTTTTTACGTATGTGTGTCATCACAGCAATAATTAATTATTGAATACTATTCACACAAGACCTAATATGAATTGCCAATTTGTTCATTTTTGTACCTATTTCACGTTAATTAATTTTTAACTATTATCTAATGTAAACCAAATATTTAATTTAATTTAAGTACTTATCTGTTTTTATTTTATTTTATTACCAATCAATATAATACATTTAAATCGATTGTCTTGATTTGGTTTGTTCAATTTCTAGATATAGGCTTTGTTTTACACAAATTTTATCATTAATAATTCACAATTAATTGTAATAATGAAAATTTATAATGTAATGATATGATGTAATATAAATAAAATAGTGCCTGTGGTGTTAAAAATCATCAGCCGGACCGAACTCCAATTCCTACTCGACCCAAATGTATACATTTGAGCCGAGCAGGTACCGAACTTTATGATACATACTAA
The DNA here is from genome assembly GCA_911387795.2 of Apamea monoglypha. Taxonomy (NCBI): domain Eukaryota; kingdom Metazoa; phylum Arthropoda; class Insecta; order Lepidoptera; family Noctuidae; genus Apamea; species Apamea monoglypha. Next base: position 763,831 of record OU426925.1, read on the forward strand.
ATACTACTTTCTGATACATGCCGTATATTATCTAAATTGAATAAAATTACTTTTAGAATTTCATGTAATACCTAAGTGTGAATTTTCCGAAAAAAATAATATCACTTCATTTTTTTCATGAATATTATGCTCAATAATTAAGATTAAAAAAAACTGTACTGTTCATTGACTTTTGTTGCTGACCGTGTGTGTGAATGATTCAGAAGTTAAAACTGTGGTAGTGATAACGTAAATATACTGTATGAGTGAAGAAGGTAATAGAATTGGTAATAACATAATATCAATGGAGGTCACCTTCTCAACGAAAGGTCTTGAGAGGATAATGCAATGACCGTCCAGCTTATAATAGGTATCCAAGTAGGTAGTTGGTGATTTTAGTGTTAAAGTAAGCCCTAGAATGCACTAGCTAGGTGATGATGTTTATTCAAAATATTTTACTAAACACATGTTTTTTTTGTTTAGCCTATACTGTCCCACTGCTCGCCAAATGCCTCCCCCAAGTCTTTCCATGAACTCCTTTCCCGCGCTACCTCGAGCCAGCTCTCGCGGTACGCGTCCAGGTACTAAACACATGTAGAAAATAATATGATCCAGTTTTTTCGCCAAAGACTTCTTATTGCAAGTGTAACCTAAGCCGTAATGTTCGTGAAAAAGGGATAATTGAATCGAACCTTTTTTCTCTACTTATCTACTTAGGAAATTTTTTTCTTTGTGCGAACCTTTTGGGGGATATAAGTAACTAAGTATTGTTATTCAAACGTATTATAAGTACTTGTAAGATCTAGATAAGTACATAAATTATTCAACGAGGCTTTGAAGGTTTAGGCACAAAAATACAGTGCTTCGTCCTCTTTCCATGATATAAGTCTAGTATTCATATGATTTATAATTGTTGATAATTGTGTAACACATACTACAACAGACTTGCTTTTACTAAGTATAAAAATATGGTGGCAGCTCTGTGCACCGTGCCGTCGACAGTGGCCATCAATCAATATTTTTAGGTGTAAACAAAGTAAGTATTGTCAACCTCGTAATTGCTTCACCACTTTTGACAATAATTCCCAATAAATTGAAACAACATTAATATTGAAACTATCTATTGTCACGTAGACAACGAGAACTGCTTTCTTTTCCGCCTGCCTTTTTCCAACTATGTTAGGATCGGCTTCCAATCTAACCGGATGCAGCTGAATACCAGGCCTCCTAAGGCTATGGGCTATTGGACTATGTAACCAGCTGCTAGTTTAAAAAAAATATTGTACCTTGTTTTTTTCTGAACTGAATAAAGTTTTTATTTATCATTTTTTTAAGACGTGCAAGTGACATTCGACCTTCATTCAGGTGGTAAAGTAATAACGAGGTCGACTATTATACCTATCCATAAAACTATGAAAGTCTGAAAGAGATTCCAGCACAGGCCGTTTTGTAACATAAAACATAGGTAATGCAATTACAATGTCCATGCTCGATGCAACAATAGTATTCTCTACTTTCAAGTTTGAGTTGAACTTGACCCTGAAACACATTCGACGCAAAAAGTCAAGTGTTCGAGTGTCGTAAGTAAGAGTATACATACTGATCAGATCAGTAGGTGAGTGTGCTTAACTGTAACTTATGGTAAAGCCTATTAAGTTACATGTTATGTGAATGTCAGCGGTGACGTAATACTGTGTAAGGGCTCCGTTATGAGAGTAGAGAGTAAAAGTGCTCTAAATATAGCCACAGTCGTGAGAATTGGCATTTTTATTTTAACAATAGCCCGTTTTCAGTCCTGTTATTTATATATGTATATTGATAAAAGCGTTGATTGGTATGAAGTAACAAATACTCGTAACAGCATGCTGGATCTTCCAGAATGAACTTGATGTGCCTTTGGACTGGCGATCAGCGAAATATTATATGTTCCTAAACTAATTTGTCTTTGCTGTATGGTTGTATTGAGCAGTCTAAGTTTGTAATATATTTATGTGAAGTCTTTTTAGTTTTGTAATTTTGTGCCTAATATGATCCTTTGTTGGTCGAAAGAAACTTTTGTTACTATTATTACTGCATTTATCATTCGAAGAATTCAAAATCAAAAGTCATTTATTCAAATTAGGCTGAGAATCAGCACTTTTCGAACGTCAAAAATTATAAAAGACAGTCCCCCAAAACGCGCCACTTCGTCTTCCCCTTCACCACTTCCTAGTGCTTTCGCTGGGAAAAAGAAGAGGCGCGACCAACTCCCCAGCCCTAGTATTATTAAGTATATCGATCAAACACTTTTCTAGATGAAATTAAGACTTCAACTTGCTTCAAGCTTGCTCTTATGTCAGCTGACATTCACTGCAGCATGGTGCTAAGTTTGACGAAAATACCTATCACTGTGTTGACCAAGTTATTTAATCTTTCCTTGTCCGTGATACTTTCGGCAGCAGCGACACATTCACTTGATGATGGCCACAGACTCTTGATCAAATGTCACCTATGTTACAATCAGGTGCGAACTAACCTCCTGACCGCCTTCAGTAGTGACCAGTATTTTTTTTACCAAATCGCCTCATTTTGAACTTTTACGCTTCGTGAGCTTACGCAAATTGGGGAAAGATGCGCTGCAACGCAACGCATTGCAAAAATCTTTCTTCATTACTTTCGTACGTTTTCTATGAACCAACGCACACTACAATCGGGCCACACCGCACTTTTTTGTATGAAAATGCGTTGCGCTGCGGTCCGTTGTGGCTGTACCTAATGTGCATTTGACTTTATTCTGCAAATGTGCAGTGTACAGTAATCCACTAGGTACAGCTATACACCTATATCTATCTAACCACACTGGCCCGCAAAACTAAGTACTACACTTTTAAAATTTAAATTTTTTCTAAACTATAGAAGTTACAGATTTAAAATAAAAAACGTTTTACAGCAAATTTTATCAGCTTTCATTGAAACTAGTAAACTATACATTAGTATTTTAACTTAAAAATAAAGATTAAACAATAAAAATAGCCATTTTTACCTTAGTGTCAAAACACTCAATTAACATTTATAAGTATGTTTTACATGTTATTTAATTTTTAATAACTGGTATTGCCTCCTCGGGTTCTGACTACAGCTTCGAGCCGGTTTGGCATACTAAACACGAGGTTTCGGAGTCGATGTTGGGGGATATTCTCCCATTTCTTTAATCAGGGCCTGTTTTAGTGCCCTGAGGGTGGTAGGTGGTGGTCTGCAGCTTCTGACTAGCCTCCCTAGCTCATCCCAGACATGCTCAATCGGGTTGAAATCAGGACTTGTTGATGGCCAAGCCATCACGCTGATACCAACCTCCTGAATATACTTTTGCACGACCTTAGCCCTCTGTGGCCGGGCATTATCATGCATCAGCAACGATCCATCACCCATATTTGCTAAATACGGCCCTGCATACTCGTTAAGAATCTCTTGGGCATATCTTTCCCCAGTCAGAGTGCCATTTTCTATGGCCACTAACTCTGTGCGACCTTCTAAAGATATGCCAGCCCATACATGTACACTGCCTCCACCGTACTGGACTCTTTCTGAGAAGCAGTCTTGAAGGTAACGCTCACCAGGCCGCCTATAGACACTTCGCCTTCCATCAGAAGTGTAAAGTGAGAATCGAGACTCATCTGTGAACAAAATTCTTGACCACTCTTCTTCATCCCACTGTATGTGTTCACGGGCGTATCGCAGTCTCGCTACTCGATGCTCTCTCTCTAGTTTGGGGCCACTCGCTGGTCTTCGGGGTTTCAGATTTGCTTCAGCAAGTCTTCTTCTCACTGTACTGTCACTAATGTAGTCCCTTCGGGTCTGAAGAAGCTGTTGGTGGACTTCAACTGCATTAAGGTGGCGATTTCTTAACACAGAGGAAACAATATAACGGTCTTCTCGGGCACTAGTACACCTGGGTCTGCCATTACAAGGTCTCCTCAGATGGTTTCCAGTCTCTTCGTACCTTCGCTTCACCTTCTGGACCATTCGTAACGTAACACCCACCATTCTTGCAGTACGACGCATACTGATGCCAAGTTCCAGAAAAGTCACGATCCTAGCACATTCTTCAGGTGAAAGAGGCATGATAAATAAAATGTATGTGCTGTTGTCTAACTTAGCTTTTGTAACAAGACTCATGGATCAAGAAAAAAATTGAAAACAAAAAATAATAATGGTAAAATTGTAATTTGAAAAGGATTATTTTTGTTTTTAAAGCTTTTTTCAGCCATTTCTTAAAAGAAGGTTCTCAACTATGGAGTTTTTATATACAAAATTAAACTAACTCTATTTCCTTCGTCCTTTTTATTTCGATAGTGTATCTTGTGTACTTAAAAAAATATTCCAATTTAAAAAGTGTGATACTTAGTTTTGCAGGCCAGTGTATGTACATAAAAATGAACCACCGAAATGTATGTAACCTACGCGCATAACTTCCGATCGACTGCACCAAATTGGATAATTCTGTTTTTTTGTGTTTGTTATTGTCAGGACAAGGTTTGTATACACCATTAGACCCGGTATGTGGCGCTGCTTTTTCGGGCAGGACGACGTCTGCAGGGTCAGCTAGTATAATATAATATTGATGTCACATACAAAAAAACATTTTTTTAATGTAAATAACCTGATCCATCTTGATGCAAATCAAAATAAATGTAATCGAACTCACTTGAAAGTTCTGCGAACCGGATTATTTTTAACGATATCGTAATAAATTGCCGTCGTCAACAAATAGGATTGATTACGAATTCCGAAGGTAGTCAGGACATACTTTATTGGTTCATTAAGATTATTATCTGGGAGATAAAGAGCGAGTAAATTGTATCGGTGGCGGCTACTGGCGTGATGATGGACAGCCGTGGTGACAGCCGTGTTATCTGGACAAGTATCAGACAATATCGCCATTATTATCTCATCATTAAAGCTCAATTTACACGATACACGTCTTACTTACTTGGAACAGTGGTGGCGCGACTTACGAGTTGTAGGTCGGGGGTTCGAACCCAAGCAGACACTTTACTTTGTGGTTATTATTTCATTACCACAACGGTGCTCTCAAAACGGTGAAGGAAAACATCGTAAGGAATCCGGCATGTCCTACAACCAAAAATTCGAAGACATGTGACATCTACCAACTCGCACTGGGCCCGCGTGGTCGATTACGGCTCACTTTCTCTCACAGAGGAGACCTGTGTCCCAGCAGTGGGAACATTATGAACTGATTAGGCTATGTTATGCTACGTCTCTTGCCTGTGTCATGCAATAAAATTGAAGCAACTATTGACTTGCATCGTCTATACACTGTGTAGACAGTGCAACTTTTAGTGTTGCTTGAACTTATGGTATTTAAATCGCACAGTGTAAATCAGGCTTAATGGGGTGGTGTCACAGCCATATTCACGCAACCACACAACCACATGGGTCACAGCGATCACAAACCTTTACCAGTTTATTGTAAAGTCTTTAGAAGCTCGATATTCAGCAGGGTTTCATCGGATATATTACTTGTTAATGGCTTGGATTTGACCATTATCTCACATAATAGTAGGATCATACATTTTTTCGACATCAGCGCACACTGGAATGAAGAAACTTACTCTTGACCTACAGACTCCCAGATTGTAGCTATCTATCGTAGTATCTATCGATTGTAGATATCTGGAAAAAAATCCAAATTATTGTAAAAGCATTCTTACATTCTAAAATACTTAGCTATTGACCCCCTGGCCTCCTAACTGTTAGCAGTTAGGAGGCCAGGGGGTCAGTTAGTTCTTTAGCTGCTGTTAGCAGCAGCTAAAGAACTAACTACCGTCCATGATGGTCGTTATATGCGTTACATCATGTAATGTTGCTAATTACTGCAACATAGTCGGAGAGATATGTGTAATGTTGCAAGTTAATACATTATATATTATCAGTTTTTTGGTGTTTGAGATATTTTTTTTAAAGGTGGAGAGTTGTTTTGTGATAATGGGGACCATTAACAAAACTCTTTGTGAAGGAGCTTGCATACCTATTTCGGCCAACAAGCAAGTTTCTGACTGCGAAAACTTATTTGTAGATAAACTATACGATACAGCAATAACAAACATAAAAATCTTTGCTGCACATATATTTTGACTACTAAGGCAATCAGCCATAGTCCCAATAGACACGTCCTTAACAACTTGGTCTCTGAGTCTAAATCAATGAAGTGAAGTGTTATATAAATAATTTTGCTAGGTACCTACAACAGTTGTAATAAGCAGGGGTTTCACCTTAACCTCAGGAGGATCTATCAGCTTCGGCAGTAACACATGCTCTACAGAAAGAAAAAGAACCTTCGTTAATGAGCAACACGTAACGTTCACAGCTCATAAATCTTTTAAGACGAGCAGCACGTCACGACTTCATTAGATTGCTATAATTATCTCCACGCATGGAATACCAGTGAGTTTCAACAATGAGTTGCCACCACACCACTACCTTGGTTTAGAATTTGCCCCCTCTCTAACCCAGAGTGAGGGCAAAGAATGATCGGGAATATGGGCATCAGCGTCCTCCTGAATGCCTATGTACATGTACTTACTGTGCTGTGATCATACACAGGCCCTTCACACAAACGCGTTAATTTTTCATGGTTGATGGCAACGTCCTTGTAAGTTAATGTTCGCGAATGTTCTGTTAAATTCATGAACCGGATTTAACGAAATACCCCATTGTAACTCCAAAAATCTAAGCCTCTTTTAATGTCAGCAATAACTGCAGGCATTAAGTATTACGAAACTTCACAAATAGGGTCCAAGCTACAAAGGTCAATTCGGACGTTCGCGTGATGCGCACCGCGCAACGTGTGATGTCATTATATGGAGAGAAGTTATGGTACAATGAGGGTTTATGGTTCCGCAGAATGGGGCCAAGTACTAGCCTCTGTCATAAACGATTTGGCTCCTAAATTAGGTAAATAGGTCGAGAAAATCTTTGCAATAAGGCGCTGCGAATTATGAGGAGTCGCCTAACACAAGTTGGTAAGTACCCTTTTGACATCCGAGTTCGAATGTTGGTGTCTTGTGACTTATACGCATATTCCTACCTCTGCCTCCTCTATTCGAGAAGAAGTGGGCTATAATCCACCACGCGGGCCTAATGTGGGTTGATAGATGTCACATGTCTTCGAATTTTTGGTTCTAGGACATGCCAGTTTCCTCACGATGTTTTGTTTTACGGTTTTGAGAGCAGTGTAGATGAAATTATTTACACAAAGTAAAGCGCCTGCCTGGGTTCGAACCCGCGACCTGCAACTCATAAGTCGGAGCCGTTACACTGGGCTACTGGCTTTGACACTCACTGCTCATGGATGTGGAGTCAGTCTTATGATGGCTAAAATATCTACTGAAGGTATTGAAATTCAAGCTAAGATCTGGGGAAGGAAATAGAACACTTTTTATTTATTTTTCCCTTGTGGAACCCTCTTTATAATCCTCACACGCACTTACTTAAGCTTAGAAATAATAACTGTTATTCAGAACGACCTCTGTCGAGTTATTATTACTATTTGTTTATACGCACATGCCACACTTACACACCCACTCATTACAGCTACAGCTAGTTACAACCAACGACACGAGAGCGATACGATTCCACAATAGTAGATCAGCATAGCTATTCACAACCATCCGACAGGCTATCGTATCGAAAATGACACATTTCGATAATCTGATTTGCTATACCTCCAAAAGAAAACAGCTGTCGGCTAAATAGTGGTCGTCTACTTGATTTAAAAACTGACATAATTTTCGGGTTTTGGACTTGTGAACAGCGTTTACAGGACTCCTACGATAACATTGATTGATGATCGATACGGAACGGAAGCGAATCGAGTGGTCGTGTGCAGGGATAGCTGTGCAGGTCACGTTTTTACGTGACCATGGGCAAATAATGTCATAGGAAAGATATTTCTAAATTAACCTCAAAATAGTTAACACTTATCTCGTATGTTCATCTTATTAAAATTCTCGGATATTAATTGTTAAATTGACTAAAATTGTCCGTACATTTAATTGAAAACTGTCATTCTTTGACAATTGTATCAAATTGCTATACTACGCCAAATTGATGTAGGATGTCAATTTGCATAACGATTATGTTTCCTGACTTTGCTTATTGGGTTAGTAAACCAACTATGAACTTTTTTGCGGTTAATTTAGAAATATTTTTCCAATGACATTCTTTGCCGATGGTCACGTAAACATGTGCCTTACTACTAAATAAAATAAAATTAATAAAGCCTTTTATTTCATACATTGAAGAATAAATTAACATTTTTACAAGAGTGTGAAAATAATTTAAGAAGAAGTTTAAACATTCAATTTTTTGTTTGTTTATATTTCATACTCGTAATACTCGTAGTTAATAGTTTCCTAACATCTTCTGATTTCAATTTCTATTTATTGATTGCAATAAAAATATATTAAACGTTAAAATTAAATTCCAATTTAAATTATTGATTGCAATAAATAATATATCATATGTATAAATTAAATTTCAATATTAATATTCATAAATAAATTTAAAAAATCCTATAGATTTAAAATAAAAAATCATGCATGCATGAACCCCTCAAGTAGGGGGGTGAAGGCCTCCTCCAGAGAACCCCAGCGGTCTCGGTCTTTGACTTCTGTCAGCCAGTTTCTCCCTGCAATTGTGTCGTCCATCTAGTTACAGGTCTTCCTCTTTCCTACTATTGTGACTATAAAATAGGTCGCATTTAGGTACAGTTGTCTTGTAAGCACCGGGGAGTGTGCTAGCCAACACCATTTCTCAAATTTGTTTTTGTCCTGTTTTGTTTAGCTCTGTTAGTCGCACTTATTGTTTGCCTTATTATTCTTATCTTTCTCTTTTTGCAAGTTACCATTTCCTTAAGCGCATTATCCACATCCTATCGTCTCAAAACTGTCACGTAGAGTCGTCCTCTATCTGTAACAACCTTGTCCTCGTGTCATCACGGTCTCGGTCAGTTTCGTGTGTCATTAACGACACGGTCACGGTCTAATCATGACCTATCCATTACATTACAGTTAAGGACAAGAACTTGTTAAAATTCCGGCGAAAAGCAACTTATTTGAATGTTTGTTTTTCTTTTGAAAACGTATCTGACGGTTGTACATCAAGTACCTATTAGTGCACTGCTCTTTCTTTTTCTTGGTCTGACTGGTCTCGTACTCACATTCCTTGTATCCCACTGCTGATCAATAAAGGCCTCCCCTTTTTCCTTACAAACCTCTCTGTCTTGCGCGATCTCTGACCATGTTGACTCTGAAAACATTATCAGATCGTCACACCACCTTCACCGTGCTCTACCTCGATGGCGATGTCCTGTCTCAGGCGTCCAGTGAGTGACGATCGTTGCCCATCTCTCCGGGTGCATTCATGAGACGTGTCGGGCCCACTACCACTTCAGTCTGGCTGTTTTTTCTCCAACATCCGCTACTTGAAGTATGTGTTTCTACTCGCTTAACACCTATTGTAGTATAAGCATAATCAGCTTATTATAGTGCTCCCACTGCTGGGACTTAGGCATCCTCTCTGTGAGAGGAAGCCTGACTTGCTTTAATCTACCACGCGGACCCAGTGCGACACCTACATATAATGCTGCGCTCCAAACGTATCACCTTACTATTTACATTCAATTAATTACTTCATTATTCTTATACCTTCAATATAAAAATATCTTCGTCTGCTAACTACATGGTAAGTAGGTCTTTAGCACTGTTGGTCATTATGGAATTAAAATAACTCTTTGGGCAGGTACGAAAACAAGAATTTAAAAAGAAGGTTGTAAGTACTATGAGCCGTCTTGCTAAATAGAGAAATCAATGTGGAAGCGATTCTTCATTGTTTAGCATTTGTTTGGTTTGACCCCAGGTGACCTCTGTGGGCGTACACCACGACAACATGATCGATTGATAGTTTTGGAACGTCTGCGAACTATGATTTGCTATTTTTGGCAGTTCTAGCTCGAGGCTGTGTTCTTAGATTATTTAATACCTGAGAAACGGAAAGTGTGTTTAAAGTGTTACGTTACTTCTTTTTTTTTAATGTGACTAGGTATTACATTACCATTAAGATCATGATTATATAATCATGATGAACATGTTCATTAATATTAATGGTCATTTCAATTAATGCTAGAGTAATATATAAGTCAATACTGCTAGTTGTTTCAGAGTTATGTTATAGATCTGAAATATCTAAAAATAGTATTTTATGGAAAGAAAATACCGAAGGCATGTTTACAGGAGATTTTAAAACAAGCTCTAAGAAACAGTTTTCAAAGAGTTTTTTTATTTTCACTTCAAGACACAGACATCTGTGTAGCCCTGGCTCTTGTACTAGGAGTTCCTGTATCACAAGAGCCACTAGACCTCTCAATTTACAGGGAATATGATAAAGAAGCGAGATAGACAATATGATAGAATAAAGTGAGTGTGAGTAAGTATTATGTGATTACTACATCATATTCAACGTGTAGCCACATCCATACATAATAACAATTCTCGACAACGGAACCATCCAAAAACTTCAATAAAACAATTTGCGCACACCAAAACAACTAAGTTTTGCATATAAAAACGGAATTAGCCTCAATGTGCTGTTCAGTAGGGTAATCCGATGCACACGCACACTACGGCGCGTCGCGGCGGCGGCGCTATGGTGACGTAAGCAGTGTTTACATGCCGCACTGGACATGCGAATATCTATGGTAATGGTTATGGGATGCTGGGGACTGAGAAAGTGACCTTATGAGGATATAAAAAAAAAATATAAGGATCGGCTTCCGGTCTAACCGGATGCAGCTGAATACCAGTATTTAACATGAAGCGACTGCCTATTTGACCTCCACAGTCCAGTTACTGGGTTATAATACGATACCTTGATAAGACTGGTTGTCAGACTTTCGGGTTCCTGACAACCCGACGACTGCCAAAAATCCACAAATAACAGTCAGGATCAACTGCTTAACGTGATTTCCGATTCACGGAGGGGTTTTGCTATGTAAATATGGTCACCCATCCACGGACCAACTGCGGCAAGCGTAGCTTAACCTGATCGATCGACCGTTATTATTTAGCCACAAGCCCCTCTTGTATCAAATATCACCGATTATTATTATTAATATTTTTCTTCTAAAATCAATTTTTACGCCAAAAAACAAAACATAGGGACCCTATGTTTTATTTTTGGCAAAAAATATTAAAAAAAAAAATTGTATTAGTATCAACAGTGGAATATGTTAGTATGGAATGAACGCCAACAACCACCAAATGTGTTGGTGTCTTCAATGATTGACGAGGTTTTGTAGGTAAAGAAGCTTTAGAGATAAGACTGTAGGGAGAGGAGTAGAATGTGGATGTCGGTGGAATATCTGTGACAGTAATGTAGGTGACCGACAGTTTTTTTATTTAGCTTACTCTGTCCCACCGCTGAGCGTAGGCCACCCTGAAATCCTTTTAGGCATCCTTTTCCTGAGCCACGTCGACCAAACCCTAAAAGAACCCTTTAAATATTCTTAGACTGTTTTTCTATTTGCATCATCGGGATGGAGACGAACATGGACCTGTTTGCTATTTCTAGTCATAGCCGGGATGGTATTGAGAAAATAGACCGTGTGAAATCATCAACCCTTTATGCTACGAGGACAATCTTCTTCTAAACATACATAGGTATTATAAATTAAAGTCACTTTTCATGTCTGTCACTGTGCCGCGAAGTTCTTATAAACTACGCAACGGATATTGATGCGGTTTACACTATCATTTGGAGAATTTATTCCAGAAGGTATAATAAATAAATATCCATCTTGTTTATATTATAGAACTCTAGATGTTTTGTAAAAAAAATCTACTGTTACCTAATAGTTCAGGACCTTGACAAAAAACATTGGATGGTGGAATCCACAACATTATGTCAACAAAATCACATGAATATTTAAGGGAAAGTAGTTTAGTAGTAACATTATCTAGAGTGATCAACTTTGTGTTCGTTCATTATATATTCTGCGATTTTATAATATACAAAAAAAGTTTTGTAAAGAAATAAAACTTTATGGTGGATTCATTTTAATCGTAGGAAGGACAGTGTGAATTAATTAACACATGTAGGTATAGTCTATCGCCTGTAGACATCTACTGCTAATCATGCAAGTCCGTCATTTAGATCACTACAGTATGCGGTGGCTTCAAGATAAAAATAAAATGCCCTGACCTTATGTAACATAGGACCAAAGCAGGCAGAAGGAATATGGATCTACCATTTGCTGTTTGACGCCCTTTGTTCAAAACCCTTGCGGGGAAAAGTGTAGCGTTTGCCTTATAAGTAATATACACAATTTTTGTTAAAGGACTGTTCTACTGTGCTTCTAACCGCATAAGTCATACCTGCAAAAGGTTTGTCATCATTATTTCAGCCGAAAAACGTCCACTGCTGGACATAGGCGGACATCCAGCGGATTCCTGCAACCTTCACCAGGTCATCGGTCCACCTTGTAGGAAGCCTTCCAACTATACGTCTGCCAGTACTCCACTCCAGAATCTTCGGCCCCATCCAACATAGCCCGACGAATATTGCTCTCAGAATAGATGACCATCTATTCTGAGAGCAATATTCTTCAGGCTATGTCGGTTTCCTTGGTCCTCCTGCGGTTTTCATCATTTTTGATTTGATCACGTAGAGAAACTCCAAGCAGAGCCCTGTCCATTGCCCTATGGGTGACTTTCAGCATTCTAATAAAAAGGTTTGTAGGTAAATGGGTGTAACCTACTCATATTATGATACATGGTCACAAGGGTCAACTCACCTCACACAAAACACAAGTTTCTATACATTCTTTTCTCTCACCCACTATGTAATAATATGTGACCCCGCATCATATATTATGAAATGATAAAGCGCGATATATGAGCTGTCTATTTATAAGTTACGTGGCCGCCATGTTGTGACGTCATCGTTTGTTTGGACAAATTGTTGACATATAAAGGAAGATGGGTTCGTGAGGAATCCGTGGGTGTTGTAATAATGTGGGGCTATGGAGCTGCAGGACTCTGCTTTGCTTTAAAGATTTTGCTGTTGCTAAGACTGCTCAAAAACTATCTACCTATTTATTATTAAAATAAAATTATTGTAGTGTTATCAATTATCATAGACTCCTAAACACTACCTAGACACTATAAGCTATAGTTTTTTACTAAATATACTGGCTCAGGTGTGGTGGATTTACTATGCCCCAGACCACTCATTATTAATTTCGAACGCTACCTGCGAAAATTGCATACCTTACACTGTTAACATTATTCTCATTCAGCCTTCTCGCTTATTTCGTGACACCCTTCTTCGAAACTCACTCAATATAAAAACTTAATCAATTATAAAAACTATGGGTATTTTCTACGTACAGTATGTTAACTGTAAAAAGCGTATGCACAAATTACCTTATAGAGAAAAATTAATAGCAACACGAATATGCAGTTATTAATTTAAAACGTTATTACGTGATAAAACCTACTTGATATCATTAAAAAAATATTTTGAAGAGCTTATTATTTTTGAAGGTAAAAGAAGTGCTGATAAAAAAAACTAGTTTTGATAATATTTATGTTCGTTATGTGATTACTACTCATCCGGGGTATAAGGGGCACTTACTGCTTCATTACTTTAGCAAGGTAAGCAGCATTGTAGGCCTGACCGTTAATTAGGAGATTCGGTAAAACTTTAAAGTAAGTTTAAGTAGTGGGTTTAAAGAACTTAAATATAACGAGAGACCGATACATTTACGCCATATGGCATGTAAAGGAAAATTCTGGTTATTAAAAAGTTCCATTGGGCACGATCATGACGCGTGGATCAGCACCACCCAGCTCAACCATTTTGTAGGGAACCGAATGATCCAACACACGCGCCACAACCAGTGAGACATTTAAGTGAGCATGACATATTCTCAACTGCCATGCTCTTTCAAGTCAACATCAAAATATCATAATAAACGGATCCATGGTTTTCACATTTACAAAATTTAAAAAATGCTTCTAAATTATACAAAACTACAGTTTGCAATTTATTCAAGAGATGAAAAAAAAATTACTATCAATCAGGAGGAGGTATTTAATATTGAAGTATTCGAGAATTAAATCTTGATTGAATAAAATAAACATCAAGTTCGTAATGTCAGAAACACAAAAAAAAGGGAAGCATCTCTTCCAAATATTGAAATTGTGATCAACTAGTGAGCCCAAGTGCCTGTGGAGCAGGACCAGCATTAAGCCAAGCATTTGTATCTACGATATACTCATCCAACTTATAATATGCTTGTCTACATAGTGTGCGTTTAATGCATGTTTTAAATTTCTTTTCAATTAGTTGAAGAATATCGAGTGGTATTTTAGTATAACATTTTACACAGTACCCCATAAAAGAAGTTTTTACTTTAGACAATCTAAAGCGCGGTTGATCTAGTTTGTTCCTATTCCTAGTGTTAAAATTATGCCTGTCTCTTATCTTACTAGCCGTCAACTTAGAAATTACTACCTCGCAGTGCCCGTAACATCATTTTTCGGACAATCCACGCAACTGTTCTTTGATCCGCCTCTTTTCATCTAGCCATCTACATAAATACCTGCTTAACTCTAAAACCAGCTGAGGATTTCACATCGCAATTAAGTCCATTTGACGGTGTATTCAGTCCGCACAATGGACTCACCTATGGGTAGCCTACAAATGACAGTTGCGCCAATGTTTAGGCCCTTCTACGCGTTTTGGATTAAGTGGTGTGAGAAATAAGAACACTCAATCAAATATTCTGAAGATGTAACGATGACATACGAAGATGTTATTTATTTATTTTTATTGGTTCACCAACAATTGTTTACACCGATTCTATGCTAAATGTAACATGCGAAGTAGTTGTAAGTGATCAACAATCACTTACAAGCAAACTCCGCATGCATAAAGAAGTTGTACAATAAAATAATATTAATAATCTAATTTTAAATAACTTAAGTATCTAAAAGTGCGTTATACGAAATACTCGTAGCTGTTAATCAATACTCCAGGTAATGTGCAATTAGTTAAACGGCAACGGTTAAACGTTTAACCTTTAATTTCTCCAGGAATCAAACAATTGGGCAATTAAGTACCTACTGTGTCTTCAATTAATTATCCAATTATACATTCCATAACCACAAACATATGAATGTGATAATTTAGCACAAAAAAAAATAATAGCACCCTGTCCCCATTGGCTGGTGATGTAACTCATCATAGTGCGTCCGCGCAAGTTAGGAATTAATCGCCATTCATTGCGCGGCGACGTGGAACGTGGCGCCTCTAGATGCGAAGATAACAACGTAATTAATTGGAGGCTCGTGTCTGAATGTTGGACGGACAAATTGATTAATTTCAATTTATCAAAATTTTGGAATTTATGGCTTTGTTTTTAGAGCTAGAGAATTGCAAACGCTAAGTTCCTACTGTTGCTAGACCGATGACCTGGTCAAGAGTATTGGTAAATGGATACAGATGGCCTCACACCGACAAGAATGGAGTGCATATGATTAGAGCTAACTTAATACGCATTGCATGGATGCTTACGGGGTGCAATTGCGAGTAAACTATGAAGTATCTCAAAGTGTTTTACTTAGTTGAGGCTTTTAAATTTGTTTCTTTTTTGTAAATTCTATTACCACCTTTTCATGTGCTCTCTGAGGCTCTTCCCAACATTCCCTTTGTCCAGTATCCATGTGTGTTTGTCTGCAAATAAAAGATAGCAATATTGCGATTACTTTAGTAGGTTCTATGTTTAACAGAACGAGAACAACAGACCAACAGGGTATTCGGTTTTCCAAATTGCAAGTCATTGGATCTCGTCTTTACAAAATACTGGAGGTACATAAGGACTTTCTCCAGTCTTATAGTATTTGATCCCGGATTGACGGGGGCCATTATATTACCGTACTATTACTGACTTTAATATTATTATAAAATAATACGTATATCGAACATATTTCAGTCTGCGTCAGAATCTGCAGCAAGTTGGCGCTTATCCAAAGCAACTTGAACTTCGCACGAGTTAGCACACTTTGTAGCTGAAACTGGGACAAACTAACTAACTATTATAGCTATAATATTGCTTACTATGTAGTGAAGTATCGTTATAAGTTACCTACTGCATAAGTTGCTATACAATACTGGTGTTCGCAGGCACGCCGACAATTGGATCAACAGAGGTTAAATTTCGATATGCTTTATACAGGGTTATTTTAAATTGGCTAGCGACCCGATGGGTATCGATGTCTAAACACAATAAAATAAGAAGATATGAAGTTTAGCTTGCCAATTTAAAATAATCCTGTATAATACTTTAGCATAACATTACGCTGGTATTCCTAAAAGGGATAGTCAGTCAGAGGTGTATTATCTCCCACTATCACTTGCTAGCACTTGCTACCACTGGAGCAACGAGTCAGAACCTACTTTTTTTTATCTTACCGTCATTCCAGTTCAGTCAACGCCATATAGGTACCTAACTACCGAGTCTCCATCTAGTTAGATCCTCGGAAATTTATATTCTTCTTTTTCAACCCCAACTATCCACTTGGTTGGACAGTACCTAGACGTACGTAGTAGTCCTTAGTCTCAGGTAAATAATTCCTTGCGCCACACACATATAGCGCCCTCTCGAAACAATGTGTATTTGTAACCAGTAAGTAATGGCGCAGATAACAATCAGACGCACTCTATTTCTTTCATTGTTAATTACGGAAACTAATGAAGATAGTATGTTAATTGCTGAAGATTATATGTCAGAACGTTCCATCAAACAAATGAGAAGAAATACAAAAATTATGTAAGAAATACTTTAATGTACATGCAGTCAGCATTTCTCGATTGTACAAACATACGTGTGTTACACCTATTTCGCTATTAAGTTTAAGTATTAAACTTGATGTGTACCTAATGTTTTCACAAGAAATTGTTGTGGGAAGATAAAGTAGAGTTAACAAGAAGTTGAGAATAAAGTAACAAGTATATTGGTAGGTACTAGAAATTGCCATACCTGTACCCTGTAACTTAATCTTTTGACGGATCTTAAACCAGATAAATAATACTCTACTCTATAAAAAAAAAAATGGACCAAAAAAAACGAATGAGGTTGGGAAAAAGTGTTTAATTGGTGGATGTGTTGCTGAATTTTTGGTCAAATAAATTAAATAAAAACTTTATACACTTTTTCGTGTTATTTTGCCACCGACACGCAAAGATTAAGATAAGAAATATATAGAATTTACTTTGTTGTTAACGTACATACATCGTACACAACTCGTATACAATATTGTCATATAAAATAAATATAGTATATGTTCTTAAAACATTCATCGACGTAAGATGCTGACTGCAGCTAGTTTCCGAATTTGGCGAAGTGTTAAAATAATAATAATAACAGTTGTTGCGAGCCTGTCATTGTGGGGAGTTATGAAACGCAATTGAGTTTGATGACTAAACTATTAATGTTGATTGGTTGTATGAACCTCTTGTTGTGAGAACCTCTTGTCTCACCTGTGACCTTTTTAAAGTAACCCATTGAATCTCTTTCCGTAGCTGTAAGTCAAGAAGCATTTATTAAATATTGGGTTTTAAACGACGACATAGGTACTTACATAAGACTCACTTACTTTCAAAAGCGACGAGGCACCGCCACTTCCTCGCCTTTTGAACTAGCTATTAAATTTATTAACCACTAGGTCGCGTGTTTGAAACCTGAAAAGTAACAATATTATAAAAATCGGTGTGAAAACATAATGATTGCAGTATTCTCTCCTTCTCCCTTTAAATCCATCCAAAGATTGTCTTTAAAAGATCGCTTTTAGCGATAAGGCCGCCCATTGTGTCACCCTTTGTAAAATGTCTACTCTTATATCTGTAATTCATATTAATATGTATCTACAGAATAAAGAGTATGTGAACTCTAGGAAAAACTGGTCTTCATGCAGTGAAAACAGTAAAGCGATCAATACCTACCGTTCGATCGAGGATTATATTACGGTATCGACCATCATCACCGTTCTCCTGTCCTTATACCAATTTATTTGGGTCTATGAGTTGTCATCTCGGCACTCACCCCGTATCGACCAAAACATAATTATTATTTTATGTACTTATCCAAAATAAAACGCTAAATTGCACCAATCACACATAATCACAAAACATTCTTGAGTACAAATATTGGTGAATGATGTAACGTGACCCGACCGCGTAAGTTAGGTAAGTTGTGTGTTTGACATTATGTAGGTACTTGTATGTGCGTTCGGGAGTTGTTGGCCAAGTGGGAAGCTAATATTTGTTTGGTGAGCTAGAATGTAAGGAAACAATTAAATGTAAATATTAATTTGTACCAGTTAGGTAGAGCTTTATATGGTTTAGATGCACGATACATGATTCTATATGAGTTTTGAGAGCTTTTCATGTATCTGCATATGCCTTTCCTGTACCTATGCATCATAGCACTATCCTATGTTGTTAATACTGAGTGATCCAAAAGTATTTATTTAACTAGACATAGTTAAATAGATACTTTTGGATCACTCAGTGACAACTGAGAGACTGAATTTGATTTAAGACCACAATTCCAAAAGCATTAACATAAACTTTTCAAATCAAAGAGATTTCCACGACTTATTTTTTTTTTCATTGTTTCCTGAAAGTAATTTGTTTTTCCACAATAAAACACGACTGCTACTGCTTTGACTCCCATCTAGAGGTGATTCAACTTTTATTTAAATAATAAAAAAAAACCTGTTCAGTTTAACGATGCAGTTGTCACCAGTATAATTATAATGCTCATGCGTCAGTCCCGAGCAGGTCAAGTTCTCGGTTCGAATAGAAAACCTGTTTTATGACAATATTAGATAAAAACGCATTGTGAAGATCAGAAGTTATTCGTTCCTTATAACATCCCGCCTGGAGATATTTCCTGAAAAGATAGGCAGACGTACTTTATACCACATTTTGCCAGATAAATTGAGAACCAATGTAATAGTGTCAAGCCTATAGCCACAACTAGGCACAAATCCAGACTTCGGGTTGCTCCTGAGAAATTCCTGATGGGAATGATGGATGTACCACTGCGGTCCTATTTGGAGTAAAGGAAGTAAACAGCGGCTGCAAACATAATCTTGCGAAATGGGAATCTTGCATGGGATGTGTGTGTATACTTATGTTTTGAAATGATCTTGTGTATCTTATATTATCCAACATCCATTGCAAGTGCGGTGCTCCTGAACAGACTATGCCCCATTTGCTAGTGTCCCAAATGTCCGTTTACCTGCATGCTTGACGATCTGAGCAACGCTTCTGATGCCGCAATAAACGTGGCCACCTGCTGGGTCCAAACAGCATTAGTAACATAGATATACCGTCGAAACGAAAAAAAGATGGAAATGATGAATAATTAATGGAGCCGACCCTAACTAACATACAGGCTTAAATCATCATCATCTGCCTGCCTTTTCCCAACTATGTGGGGTCGGCTTCCAGTCTAACCGGATGCAGCTGAATACCAGTTTTTTACATAGAGCAGTCGCTCTATGTAAACTACTGGTATTCAGCTAAAACCTGCACAGTAAAGTGAACTATCTGAACTCCACAACCCAGTTATTGTGTACATGTTTAAATAATATAATTAAATAATATAATCACCACACTTGACACATATATCAGTGATCGCAGTTTTTACGTTGTTAAAGGACGTGGCTTCCGCACCTAAAAATAATGACCACGGGAAAAAGGACCGAACACGCACCGTAATCAAGACAAAATAACCGTACACGTACAGTATTTAAATAACTATGCATAAAGGAAGCTTGATACTAGTGAGGTCTTCATAACCTATTCAGAGCACTTGGCTCCGAGCCGAGTGGAGCATCGGAATGGTCTGCTTTGATCACGGTTTGCAGGCTCTATTAAAAGAGCTTGATAAAACTGTAATTTTTAATGAAGTCTGACCTTTGCCCGTGCAGTGGGCGCGCTGCCAGGCTTCCATTGTATTACGAAGAGGTTGTAATGCTTGCGTATTAACACTTCTTTTGTTCTTAAAATAGGGTTAACATTGGGTTCTCATTTCAGCTGTTATGTAGAATATAAGTATTCTAGAAACGTAGAGGAGAGGATTCCCAGTTTGGAACCTTTTTAAGTTTTCTTATTACCTACATACAAGCCGTTTACCCGATGGGATTTCCCACTGGAAAAAATGTCGAACTTCCATACAGACTTTCATAACCAATTGAATCCCTTTAGATAATGAGTTCTCTTTAATCTTCCTCAGTGCTAACATTCGCTATATAATTATGAGGATCTCTTGTACAAAATTTCATGTGCAAGATTAAGGCTGTGTGCTGTCTGTCAATGAATGAATTTAAGATTTATATTTAGTATTTAATAAAAATTAATAAAGATGGTCTTGCACACATTACACTAATTAACCAAAAAAAAGAACAAAGGACGAAGTAGTATTTTTAAATCTTTCCTTATCTAACACGTTCTCTAGCTCAATGCCATTATACACTAATACACATATTTGTACGCGTGCTCTTGTCCCCATGACAAGTATTGCAAGAAATGGGACACGAAAATTACAATTCTCTGTATTACGTTTGGTCTGATCATGTTTATTAATCCCTCTCATCCAGTAGAAATGACGAACAAAATGGGAAGGTTCATTTACATACATATGGAAAGCATTCTGAATCTCTGAATGACACATACATGGCAGTACCATTCACATATCACACCATTCCTTATGAGAACATGTACGTTTTAATATTATCATTGACGCGTGAGGTCGCCAAGCTCATAAGATCTTATGTTTATAGCAAAGAAAAAGCGTTTATTACAGATAATAAGTTAACAAGTAGGTTGGTGCCAGTACCGAATTAATGTTCAACGTTTTTCGAAGTAAATTATTGAAGCATCCTGTTATTATAGTATGCACGGTGGGAGCGCCAAGTTCGGCGACAGTTTTGTTGAATTGCTAGCTGGAGTTACGTTTGTTGGGTACTGTGCAACTTTTGGTCCTAATTGGGAATGACGTTGTTATAGACTTGCTTTTATAACAATTTGCCAAAGTCGGTTACAGAACTCAGCGAGACAGTTCAAAACCCACATCAAACGTGTCGTTATCAAAAAAGCGTATTATATGATCAAAGACTACGTTGAAGACAAGGTAGTTTGGCAATAATTCCAGCTGCACATGTGGATTCCCTGGCACCTCATTAACGGCATAACTATGTAAATAATTACGATGTTTATTTTTTACATACTTCTTTGACATAATCTTTTATTATTTGACATCATATACCGACGATTCTAATTTCAACTCTTTAGTAATATTTAGTGGTATAATTCTAATGGCAATCATATAATTTGGTATTAATAGGAATTTATGTTAATTTATTTATCTGTTTGATGGATTCTTTTATATTTTGTGAATGTAAGGACGTTGTGGGCTTTGTAGTCGGTAGATTCGTAGATCATTTTTTATTTTATTAAGTACCTGGTACTTGTTGTCAGGCCTACGCTGTCCGCCTATACCTACCTATTTTTTTATTTTTTTTTTTTTTTCTTTTTTTTAAAAAACGTTGCCCCACACTAGGAATTTCTCCTGTATCGTGGGTGCGTTTACAAACATTTAAACTCACATACACAAACAGCCCTATTAATACTGTAATTTGAAAATATTGTAAAAGCCAATGATTTTTAAAAGAGTAGAGCCGGCAAGAATGTAAATATATTTAAAATTTAATAGTACCTAATAGGTACATAAGAAATATTATTGTTTCTAACATTTTAAATGTTCTAAACAAATTTTTTATGCAATATTGTTAAGTTTGATAGAGGATAGTTGACTCTGTTACTCGTAGCTTGTCATTTAATTTTTAACAAAAATTTTAATATTTAATTGTAACTTTGCATGCTTTTGCGTAACATCCCTACTTGATATTTGTACGCCGTTAACGGCAAAACATAGAGATCTCTGTTCCTATTCTATTTCAAACACCTATTTTTACACCTATGTTTTACAAATAAAAACTTTGACTTTGACTTTAAAGAAACACCACGGGTATTTCTTGCCGGCTCTTCTCCATAGGAAACGACCAATTGGAACCGTGCACCTAGCTTCTAACGTTTCATAGGTGCCCGTGTAGGTTTATGTGAAAGAAAATATTTTGATTTTGATAAAGGCTATTTGATATTCCACGTCGTTCTGTTTTGCTGCTTGCTTAAAATTTATTAAGAAGTGGTAAGACGTGGACATGGTGACTTAATCCGACGAACACATTGCAACATCGGTACAGAGGCAGACGTTTTACTATGTAAATAGGCAGATTTAACCACATGCTAATAAACTAAATTGCTGCGCACGTACAGAAATGATTAAGAAATGATTATTGATACTGAATTTTATGTTAAACAAATTTAAATTAATGCAGATTTATTTTACTTTCATTTTTTGCTTATCAGTTTACAGAACCTCCATTCTATACAAGCAGATATAGAAATTAAATTATATAAAACACTTAAAATTATGTAGGAAGTTTTGAAAATATAAAAATGTATACGAGTATATAAAATGAATGAAGAAATGAAATAGTAAGCGTTTTTAAACTAAAAACTTTGCATGGAAATTATTTGCAAATAACTTGGATATAATTAACACTAGGAGGATAACAGACAGACTGCATACCGAAAATTAACGGTAATCCCGTTTAAAGTTCACGACTGATCGCAATCTGGTGTAACAATGTGGCCCTGGAACAATCAACTTCGAAAAATGAATTAATGTTATTATTATACGCCTGCTTAAAATAAATTGACCGTATGTTTGTGCGCTTAAGAAAGAGCTTTTGAGATATAACTGCCAGAAATTGACCACAAAATGTGTGTAAATCTTCAATTTAATCATTTTTAGTTGTGGAGATCAAGAGGATTCAACATTCCAGGCATCTTTCATTGAATTTAAATTGAATGAAACGTAAAAAAATCATCCTTCCCTTTTTATTATTCATGAACATAACTTGCACTAGAAAAGTTGCTTTAAGATATAAAACGATGTAATGTGAGCTCAGTAGCGGACCAAAATAAGTAAAAATATAGCCCGAAAAAAGGTTCCTACAAAACACCTGTTAACGACCAAGTCAAGTCCCGGCTATCAACTAGTATCCCATAAATCAGCTCTTGTAATTATTTAAGTAATGTTATGGCAAATTATCGATCCAGTAACGATCGCCCGGTATGAACTGAACGGCTTTGTCGAGCACAGCCTGGGCGCGACCTATAAGGAGGGCTTTATTTATTACAATATTGATTCAAGGTGGCGGACATACTTCACAACTCATGAGGTCATTAGTGATTTTGAGTATGTCTGACAACTTTGTCTTGCTAGGAAAAGTGACCTTAAAATTTCTTGCCTGTTCCTCTACGAGTATATCCATAACTAGCGATTTCGTCCGCGTGAATTTCTTTGTGCTAACATAAACTATTTCCTATGACACTCGGCAATACTGCAGCGGCCCGTTCACATACCTAAATAATTTTAGAAATCGGATCAGTAGTTTCGAAGATTACCCCCACGTACATACAAACTAAAATATGTTACCTCTTTATAATAGCAGTGGAGGAACGTGGAGACTAAAATCATAGTAGGCAATAACATCCTAGAAGCAAGGAGTTATGAATGATATTCTTTAGAAAAAACTTCCCTAAAATGTCTTTAGGTAGGTATAAAAAAGTAAAAGAGTTATTGCTAACTCTAAATGACACCAATAACTGAAAACGTTTCCTTTATATTTTGTAAGTTTATTTTAGTTATGATATGTTTACATTATTACGTGAGGATTTAATAAAGACGTACCTACCTACGTAATACCTACGAAAATATGCAGAAAGTTAAAAGTTAGTAAGTAGGTTTATTACCTATGCAATTCAGACTTTGTTATAAGTAATGATCAATCCAATTTTATTTTGGGCAATACATTATACTGCAAAAGACAGAATTTTGTGGAAAGTGGAAAGTGGAGAGCGAGGAACTGCTTTGTCGTGCCGTGGGACAGTACAGCCGAGGTAGATTGGATTCGATTAGAATACATAACATAATTATTGAGGGGCTTGTGGCTAAGTAATAACAGCCGCATGGATCGATCGATCAGGTTAAGCTACGCTTGCCACGGTGGGTCCGTGGATGGGTTCTTTCTTTACTTGGATCTCTACATGCCAAGACCCCTTCGTGCCTCAGAAAACACGTTAAGCCGTTGGTCTCGACTATCATTCGTGGATCTTTGACAGTCGTTACGGGTCGTCAGAAGCCCGAAAGTCTGACAGTCAGTCTTACCAAGGGGTATCGTATTACCCAGTAACTGGGCTCTGGAGGTCAGATAGGCAGGCGCTCCATGTAAAATATTGGTATTCAGCTGCATCCGGTTAGACTGGAAAATCTTTTCCCAACTCTGTTGGGGAGATGATGAATCTAATTATTGCAATAGAATAAGAACAGCAGGTGGCGTTCTGTAGTTTCTGGCCCTAGTGCTATGTATAATGTAATATCATAGAATAAGAATTCTATGATATTACATTATACATACCACTTTCAACATTTTATACATTACAAATAAGCAATTATTATGAAGAAACTAATAGGTAAAGCCAATGTAGGTTACAGTGTTAATTTGACGGCAAAACAGACATAAATGTAAAGTTATTACTTAATTTCATAAGCATAATTAAATATTAAAACATCTTGAAACGTCAAAATAAAAATAGAAACAATTTTGTAACGATTTAAATGTTAAATACAATAAATTACAGGTTCCTAAGGACGGCTACACATCAAGCTATACATTTTTTTTATAACAGCTTAAACTATGATTACGGAGTTACCCTAATGCGACAGTTAAGAACTTAAACTAATAACCAAAGCTTACAATAACCAAATTAGAAAAATTAAAACTAACAACATTAATAAATAATTACACCATTAAAAACACAAAACATAGTTTAACATAATAACTTACATCACATAATACAAACATAAACACAAAAATGCTTTACTTACATTAAGAAGAAAAAATTAACAATTATTTTGCTTGTAGAATAATATAAATAGTAGGTAATACCCTTGCGAATTCACTCAAACAACATGTAAACACATCGATCTGAGTTTGAAGGTCGTTGATGGTACGGATAGCTCTGGTAAGGTTGCCTTGGCAAGCAGGTTCGTTCTGGTACATAACCAGTATAAGCTGACTTCTAATTGTACGAATAACCTATACCTACCTGTACACCCATTACCTACTGTGTAAGTAATATTTGTACGCCTTGGAAGGCAGCACATAGTGACACAACAGTTATATTTTTATTTTATACCATCGTGTACCACTACATAACACCTATGTGTACAAATAAATAAATTTGAATTTGAATGCGAGGTCAACTAAAACTGGAAATGTATAGCTTGATATATGTGTTCTCTTAAATACTTAATTAAATAACGTAGAGTCAAATGAGCAACTAAATTAGCTCTTAACACGTTATTAATTCATAAGTGTTCATATTGCTCTCGAGAGAAAGTTCAATTACGCAAGGATCAAGATTATTATCTGCTGAGTTTAGAAGGCATGTGCATGTCCAAATGCTCTTTAAAAATATCTCTCGTCATAGATATGTTTAAAGAGCATGATTAAGTAATCGCACCTCAAATAATTCCCATTTTGAATTCCTATTGATATTAGAATTTATATTATTGACTAGGTACATAATACAATGAAGTATAACGAATGAGTCTCTTTTTGTGAACCTCTAATATTTTATTTATTTAACTAGTAGTAGTAGTAGTAGAACACATAATATAAACAGACAAGAAGAAAAGTACAGAAAAAAGCCTACAAAGGTGCTTATTTCTAAAGAAATCTCTTCCAGCATAATTCACAAAATTATTAACTAAATTTGTATGTTGGGGTCCTTAAAATACTAAATAGTTAAGTTACTGCGACCAAGTGGTATGTAGCGCGTGGTTGGTCACAGTTCTAACCTAACCTAAGTTTGGTTGGTCTATGTTACTCCGACCAACTGTGAGAAAAGGCCAGAAAGTTAAACAGAGGCTCAATCGTTTCAGCGGGATTGTCCGAAAGGGTTACCGCTACCCCGGAACATAAAGGGCGAAGAAAGGAACATGGGTGGGTTTTAGTCAGTAAGAGTCTGACACTCCCTTCCGCTCCACCCAGAGCGGAAGGGGGTCATTTGATGATTTCCCACCAGCAAAAAAAAAAAAAAAGGCTCAATCGTTAAAAATAATATGCATAATTAGAAGCTCAAACAGTTTTTGAAGAGGATCAGTTTCCCTTTTTAAAGAGCATGTACTAGCTCTGTGGATTTCACATAATATTTGTATTAACCTCTCCAAATGAGCTAATTATTTATGCTGAGGGCTCGTTCCTGGGAAGAAAATCAACACAAAGTGTATCGAACAAATTGTCAAGCGCGTGTCACGTGCTGTGATTGGTTGCCCGAATTATCAACAGCTAATCGGATCACTTGACATGCGTTTAATTTTGCCACGTAGTGAATTTCGTTCCAGAAATATACATACATAAACTCACCATTCCTTCCCATGGTGGTGGCAGAAACTACTGAACGCAACCTACTACGATTCTTGCATACTCCTTTTGCTTCGTTTATGTTCATACATCAGAAGGCCATTTCTCGTTCGAATTTAAAACGTTCAAAATCTAGTCGCAGTCTCATCTCGGCGAATGTTTTAAATTACGAGAATTGGCCTTCTGACTGTGAACGTTCTTAAAATTACGAGAATTGCCCCTCTGGTCATACACGCACGCTAGTTGCGAGTACTATGCACCTGACCTTTCTGAAGAGCATCATTAGTAAATTATATCCAATAGTGTTTCAGAAACTTGTAGGTAATATGGTTCTGTTAATCGGTCAGAGCCCGGAAAACCCTTCGTCGTATCCTGGCATACCTACCAATTCTGTCCTGGAAACAGAAGTAAAAAGGGGACGACCCTAACAGTGCGCCATCCATATGAATACCGTGTAAGAACTTTGTTCATTTGTTATCTCGACAGGTGACATAAGTTGCGCCATCTATCGTAGAACTTACACAACATTTGCTAGATTTTACGCTGTAGCTGTACGCTGTAAATGTAGATGCTTTGTATTTTTTTTATTTTTGTACAGTGCTTTTAGTAATCCAGAAATAGATTTGGTAAAAGGTTGAAGGTATCTTATTATTTATGTATACGTATTCCTTTTTTGGAACCTACGACAAGAGAGTGGTCAATGTTTTCATATGAACAGGATTACCAGAAATAGATGACCATGATAACCCACTATCCCCGAACCAATCATGACTGAATGATAAGCGCGATTGATTGCCTGTGACATTATCAATCTCGACCACAACTACCTTTCATCATCCGATTGGAACTAGCGCGGGGGTGGGGTCCCCCGGGCGGGGAGGGGGAGGCGCGGGGAGCAGGGGGGAAGGAGGGGGGCTCGTGAGCGGTCGGTGGGCGTGGCTCGTGGCTGGTCGATACTGAACGAGGGCCTCGCTGAAACTGGCTGGTATGTAAAACGAATGATAAATGATGTAACAAGGTTAGGAAGTTTGGCTAAGGAAATGGCCTGGATTTAAGTTGTTTGTAAGAAGGATTTTGGAGGTGAGATTCTCCTGAAAAAGTCGATTGTGATTTGTGAAGTAGATGAGAAAGAACGAAGAGACTAAAGATAGGGCAGGGATAAGAATATTTTTTAATTCTAAATTATCCTTACCTGCATAGATACAGTACTCTTTAAATAGAGGTATAATAGTCAGCACAAAAACAAGAAACAAAAAAAATCCATGCAAGATCCCAGTGAGTGACCATTTTACATATAAACAACCTACCTACTTATGCTATTTCTGTTTCTGAGACAAGACATAAGTAAATATTATCACCTGGAATAATTAAGTAGATAACTATGGTTACTTAGCAGTTTAAGCTATATTTAAATTACTTATTAACTAATAGACTAGATTGGCTGGATGAGAGTTGCCGAAAATCGAGTTGAATGGCGTGCAACAGGAGAAGCCAATGATGAGGATTGTAATGTGAATAAACTACCATCGACTGTGATAATTTATACAAAAAAAAAACCAGCAATAATACATACCTATCTCTTATTTGTACTCTTTTAATATTAGGTACCGCAGGTTTATGATGATCTTTTTGAAATGAATCTGTAAATCTGCAATCAAATTCCAAATTAATAAATTACCTGATCAAAATATAATTACAATTTAGTTTACATGATATCTGACAGTAAATTAAATTGAAAAAGTATTCAGAATCCAGTTCTCTTATAAACTACGGAAAATAGCCCGTTTGACACACTAAGGGCTGATTTTTCCAACGCCAGATAATTTTATTCGAGGAATAATTTTGAATTTATGACAATTCTTCCATACAAAATCTGCCAGGCGTCAATTTTATTCCACGAATAAAAATTATCTGTCGATTGAAAAATCTACTTAGGTAGATTTATTTGATTATTTTATTCATTTTTATTAAAACTTCATGCAGTTCATTTATAAAGCTCTTATTGTTACTACGAGGGCACAAAGCGCAATGCCTTCCACACTTTATAAAAGGGTGCATTATATTGTACCTATTAACTTAAGAATACATATGCAAATATACTCTAAACATAATAAAAAGCACATGTTTATAGCACGTGCGTGTGTCCTATGATGTAATTCAGTTATTTCAGTCACAGGTCACAGGCGAGCTCATTCAAGCGGGTGGCGAGTTAATTACGTTGATACTAATCCGTGTACACTTTGGACTTTGTTTAGTTGTTGTGGCCTGGTATCGCAGAGCGTGATGCAGCACGCCCGCACGCTCCTCACGCTAGGTGGAGCGGTCCCCTTCGCAAAGTTCAGCATTCAAATGACTAATATTTGATTTCATATAAACCTACACCACTTACACCCACTTATGAAACGACAGTGGCTAGACTGACGTTTCGTAAGTGGGTGTGAGTGTAAAAGAGATTGTTGACATAACTCTACCCAACCCTTTGTCGGCCAACAGCACGTCAGGAATGGGAAGTTGCGTGCTATACATCTCCAACTATTATGAAACGTTACGTAGATATTAAAATCTCAACGACCCACAAAAACGTTAATTAATGTCTGTGGTTGTTGGTATTAATTAATTTTCCGGGCTGTTCATTGGCTGCAGCCCCTAATTACCTCTGTTCAGCGTAGTGAAGCGTACCTCGTTAATTGTGTTACTTCAGCGACACGGTGCCACTGATTATGTACTTAGCTATATTGTATTTTAAACCAGAGAGGAGCAAGCAGGATTTACTCCAGGTAGATTATAATGTGATTTATTATAAAATGTCGACGCAGACCATTATTAAAATGACAAGTTGGAACTTTACTACAAAACTTGGAGGGATACAATACATTTCTGAAGTGTAAAGAGTATATTATTACTATTATTTCCAGTATTCACCCTATTTTAAAAGAATTAGGGTGAAAATAACTAAGATGATACGATACAATATATAGAGAGAGCTATGCTTGGAGTTTCCCTGCGTGATCGAATCAGAAATGAAGACCGATCCGCAGGAGAACCAAGATAACCGACATATCCCGAAGAATTGCCAAACTCAAGTGGCAGTGGGCAGGGCACATTGCTCGCAGACCAGTTGGCCGATGGGGCCGAAAGGTTCTGGAGTGGCGACCGCGTACCGGAAGATACGGTTCCGACGTTGGAAGGCCTCCCACAAGGTGGGCCGACGACCTTGTGAAGGCCGCAGGAACCCGTTGGATGCCAGAAGCACAGAACCGGTCGAAGTGGAGGTGCTTGGGGGAGGCCTATGCCCAGCAGGGGACGTCTTTCCGCTAAAATGATGAGGATGACGACACGATACGGAGGTGCTTCCAAAAAGTATTTGTTTTTGAAGAAGCGTTTTTTAATATTATCTATAGAACAACATAACAACACGACATGTAGACCTATTCTTAAATGTATGAACATCCTTTGTACCGTGTTTCCGGTGAATAAATTAACTTGACTTTATCTAAGCAAAATCTTCATAACTCTTATCAATATCACGCTACTGTCTGTACCGCCGCTACCTTATCTACTTCGTCTAATCCCTTTGCCTAATCTACTCTGTCCCCAAAAAGAGGGCTAAGTAAGTACCACAAGAAAGCTTGAACCAGATAAAGAACAAGAATAATGTACCACCTATACCCTGGATTTTGTAATACCTATCTTGATTTATTTCTCTTATCAATATCAATCTGCTGTATTTTTGTCTCCGACGATACCTACTTTCCCAAAAACGGGGCCAAGTATGTATCTCAAGGAAGCTTTGACTGTATGATGTAATAGTAAAACAAAGAATGTCATTATTATCTTTATAACAATCCAATCTGACCGTTATGAAGATTCTGCCACAATGGCTACAATACCTGCTCGGATAGTAAAGCTCTTTATGTTATGGAACGTCTTTCACAACGCTACTCAAAGCGGACGGAGTAGTATCCAATGAATGCGGCATTTCAGTAAGTTATTGCTTTCATTACGGAACCATTGCGCGGAAGCGGACGTATCTATCACTGTACTGCTGTTTTTTAGGGTTCCGTGAACTCCGAGAGTCGTTTATGTTTCATTTGATACTTTGTAATGGTATTTTAATTTCTTTTTTTATGGTTTAATAACCAGGGCTTTTCAGTTTCTGTTTCTAATCTAAAATATTTAATGGCTTTTTTTTTTTTTTTTTTTGGGATGGGAAATCATCAAATGACTCCTCCCGCTCTGGGTGGAGCGGAAGGGAGTGTCAGACTCTTACTGACTAAAACCCACCCATGTTCCTTCCTTCGCCCTTTATGTTCCGGGGCAGCGGTAACCCTTTCGGACAATCCCGCTGACCCGGCAGGCTTCGGCCCTAAGGGGCCCCTCTGATTATGCTGACATCTCTTTGAGGCGCGCGTGGAACACTTACGCGCCGTCCGGCACGGGCCTGGTCCTGATCGGGCGGTGAGCTACCCATTGCTCTCCGCCCGCAGGCCCGCGCCTACGGTGGCCGGTAGTCATCGCTCGACTCCCGACGCCCGGGGCGTCTCCCGCGGCGGCTGGGACGGGAGGCTCTCTCCCTCATCCGTCCCGCCACCTCCTTCGCTAGCATGACTGCTTCGCAGAAGGAGGCGACTGCCTCCCACTCCCTCTCGCTCCGGACCATGGCTTGCACCAGGTCCGGGCGCGAGAGGCCGCCGCCGCTGCCGATCGCCTCCACGAGGACACGGCGGTGCTCCGCCCAAGCGGGGCAGACCTCCACCGTGTGCTCCACCGTGTCCTCTGGGCGATCCTGGCAATGGTGAATATTTAATGGCTCATTTTACGAATGGGCGTTAAAACTGAGCAAAGCTGACTGTTCATTACAAAACTTTAATTCTTAGGTGCTTGCATAATCAGCCTATAACGTTCCCACTGCTGGCACACAGGCCTCCTCTCAGTAAGGGAATGGGCCGTAATCCACCACGCGGGCCCAGTGCGGGTTGGCGGATGTCATATGCCTTCGAATTTTTGGTTCCAGGACATGTCGGGTTCCTCACAAGGTTTCCTTCACCGATTTAAAAGCCACTGCGATGAAATAATTTACACTAAGTAAGCCTGCTTGGGTTCAAACCCACGACCTACATACAACACGTGACTTGCAGCCATTTCCACTGGGCCACCACTGGTCTCTTAGGTGCTTACAAATAGTTAATGTTATCTCGTTTGTAAATCAACAAGAAAGACAAGTAGGTATGTTTTTATATGAACAAAGTACATCATTACAAAAAATAACCTACGGAACCATTTCCTAATATTGCACGTGTGTCACTACTCAGTCTTTTCCCAGCACTAATGACGGAAGCGAGCTAGCTCTCATAGTAGCTGGTTTAATGATGTCGAGTACAGGGCGGTCAGGTCTAGAGAGGGGAGAGGGGGGTACCTATCAGTAACGTTTTTATTAAAAACGCAGTAAATGGACGCGCTTTCAAATTAAAATCCAGTGACAGATGCGATGGTTTTATTAAATTACGCTTTTTTGTATGAAATAATGGACTTTAATAAAAAGTTCATTTTGACTTGTCAGGTGCAGTGAGTAAATGACAATGTTGGATGTGAGTCTACCTCCCTGTCTTTTTGGTAGGTACGTTATAAATTCATATGATTTGGAAGTATCATTTTGGGTCGTCGGAGAATAGTGTATTAACTATATCTTCCCTGGTAGTTAAAAACCTTATATGCCAAACAAGATTTTTGTAGCTAGTTCTGCGTATATACAAACAGCCGGCTAACAGGCCGACACTTCCTCACTTTTGTTCTGGAGTAGCGCCAATGACGCTAATGTGTAACTGACATGCGAATATTATGTTTGTTAACTCCATTTTTCACGATTCTCGTCTTACTAGGTAACGTGCTACCCAGTAACTGGGTTGTGATTATGAAGGCTAAATAGGCAGTCGCTCCAAGTAAAATACTGGCACTCAGCTCCATTCGTGTTAGACTGGAAGCTGACCCCAACATAGTTAGGAAAAGGTTAGGCAGATGATGAAAATACAGGGTGGGTCAAAAGAAATCACCCTATTGCTCTATGCTCTTATTTTTGCAAATGGCGGCCAATGTCAAATCTGTTTTGACATTAGTGGACTAGACAGATGTAGAATACAAGTGAACAAGCCATGGAGCGATACACTCCCCAAGAACGCGGAATAATCGTGTCTATTTTTTTGCATAACAATTCCTCTGTGGTGTTGGCGCAGCGCGAATTCCGTCGCCGATTCCCCGGTCGTGCGACACCGACTGCGCAAACACTGCGCCGTTTGGCCACCAACCTTGAAGAGTATGGGACCACACGAGACGTTGCCAAGAGTGGCCGGCCCCGGAGCGCCCGTTCTGCCGAGAATATCGCCGCTGTTGCCGAGGATGTCGAGCTGTCGCCGGAAACATCGACCAGACGCCGTGCCTCGCAATTAGCCATCAGCCGGTCGTCCCGAAGGCCAATTTTGGTAAAAGACCTGTGCATGTTCCCGTACAAAGTCCAGTCCATCAGCCTGCTGCCTGTTGACCGCCAAACGCGTGTAACCTACGCCCAAACCATTCTCAATCTCGAGGACGAAGTGGGCGATTTTTCGACCAAAATCATAATGAGCGATCCACCTCAGCGGGTACGTTAACAAGCAAAACTATCGCTTCTGGGGCACCGAAAATACACGAGTGATGCACGAGGAGCCATTACACCCGCTCAAAGTGACTGCATGGTGCGCTGTTCACGCTGGAGGAGTCATCAGGCCATTTTTTTTCGAGAACGCCGCTGGTCAAACGATAACAGTGGATGGTGCGCGCTATAGGGTCATGTTAACCGAGTTTTTTCTGCCGCAATTGGACGAATTAGGACTGGAGGACATGTGGTTCCAACAGGACGGAGCAACGGCACACACTGCGCGAGCCACAACCGATATTCTGAAGGCGGCGTTCCCGGGTCGCCTCATCTCTCGTTTTGGCGATTTGCACTGGCCCGCAAGATCGCCCGATTTAACCGTTGCAGACTTTTTTTGTGGGGTTTTTTGAAGTCCCGTGTTTACGTGAACAAGCCCGAGACCCTGGAAGCCCTCAAGGACAACATTCGACACGAGTGCGAGAATCTGTCGCCCGAAGTTCTCGCCGAAGTGATGAAACATGCCATAAAACGAGCCCGTATGGCAACCAATTGTGACGGCGTCCATTTGGCCGATATCATCTTCTCGACTTGACCAATAAAATTCTAAAGGTTCAAATAAACATAATCAAAAAACAGAATCGAAGTTTTTCATTTAGAAAAAAAATGAGAGCCAAACAACATCGGATGACTTCTTTTGGCCCACCTTGTATTATAATTACTCGTAAGGGAACTACTTAGTCAAGCGATTCAAGTCTCTTAGGGTCCGACCATACAGACCACAAACACAGCACAACGAAACCACGTGGACGGGCCAAGTTTGTATAAAAATGAATTGAATTAGCATAGATATAAGCGATTTGGTGTAAACTGTTAGCTTATATCTGATGAATGAATAAATGAATATAAATAAATATAAATATAAATAAATACATGGGAAACATAAAAAATAGTATTATAAAAGTCTGAAAAAAATATATTATATTTAAGGTCCCACCTGGTGGACCCGCAGTCGCTTTTAATAACACTATTAGGTTAACTTTGCTGGATAGAAAAAAATCCCAAAGTTACCCCTTTTCGTAATGTTTAATCAATCTCATAGCTACAAAACAAACATTTTGTTCTTATTTTTTATATAAATGAATAGGTAGTAAGATTGTTTAGCACGATTCGCTGAGTTTGTCTTAATAAAATGATTAAAATACTTACTATGTCTAAAATAGTCCAATTATCCACGAAATGCGCGAGCTCAATCACTCGCGGGCCTACCTCTAGAGTCACTCGCGATATTACTTTACTCTATGCAGTCGCGCATCGGCGCTCTTAGACGACGGACTTATGTCAATGCTTACCGCACGATAACGTGACTTTATTGTTGAGCAACAATGGGTAATAAGCGAATGAAACAGAAAAAGAAATCACGAACAGTTATAAAAAAAATTACAAAAAAAAATGATCTCCAAAGAGACGTGGTAAAATAAGTAAATGTTGAATTTTATATCTTAGATTTTATTTTGATTTATTTAGAAGCGATAGAAATTGACAGAATGGAGTTGTCAGAATTAGCCGGTGTATTCTGTAAAAATCTCACCGTGATTTAGGTGAAGTGAGCCTGCTACTAAGGATTGCAACTATTGACAACGCACTTCACCTAAATTTTCACGGTGCGATTTTTACAGAATAAGTCGGCAGATGTTTATCATACGAAATGTGGTACAAAGGTAAAATATTTCAGAAGATCAACAACCAGTGCAATGTAATGTAGGTTTATAATTAAAATATTATATTTTGATTGATTTCAAAATAACACAAACGCAATTCAGTAGGCAAGTGTGACGTATTTGTATATCTTTATGTTATTTTACAGATATTCGTCAAAACCGCAGAATTTTGAACATCGTACTGAGCTTCCGTCAACAAGCTCTTTTGCTCCGTTGACCTCAGTTGATATGAACATAGAACATCCAAGGTAGGTACTATGAGGACTTGAAGAGCCCTCTGAGGGAATCTTGGAATCAAACAACTATAAGACTCTTTTAAGACTGTATTATAAGCACGACCTTACGTGCTCTAGATCGAGTCGCCACTGACTGTAGTAAACAAAAATCCTAACAGAAGAAATATGACGCTAGTTTGAACGTTCGAATTTAACCCGTTCTAAATTATCTCCGGCCTGTATTATGTGAGGTCGCCCCCATGCAGATAAACCTCTACATGAGCTACGCCCATCCTTGAATAAAAGGATTGGTAAGCTCCCGCCTCTCAACAAGACTTTTATTCACAGCATTCGAACGCTCAGACCCTTCCTGCCTATCCCTAAGTTAACAGTTACCTAACGCCAGATAATATATACAGTGTGAGGTCCAACTCTTGCAAGAGTAGGCTTAAGTCAGGACAAACGAATCGCGAGTCCGACACTATGACAAGTGTCTGGTAAGTTAACATTTACATGTGCCACTGTGCACCAACATAAACTAACGTCGTCATGCTTAAGCCTCGTCGCGCCAAAACTGGCGAAAAAGAGGCGACGCGGCCTCCTATATACTAACAATATGATGTGACAGTTCACATCAGCCTAGATGAGGCTTAAAGCAGATAGATGATCTTAACTTCAAACTCTTTTACCCCATCGGACGGTATTGAGCCAGAGGGAGGGAAAAGGCCAAGAGGTCAGTGTCCATCGAAAGAAAACTATCTCGCGCCCATACTCCAGAGGAAATATTTCCAAAAATCTATTCCGTTCTCACCAAGTTCAAACTCCATGAAACAACAGTCTATACTGATAAAACTATGGGTCCTCCAATATAAGTCGAACCAATCGTGTCTACCCGACACACTTTGCGAAGGCTATGCCCCGTGAGCAAAGATGGTTTCAGCTTAGGGAGTGCCATCCACCACATATGAGGACTTGAAGAGCCCTCTGAGGGAATCTTGGAATCAAACAACTATAAGACTCTTTTAAGACTGTATTATAAGCACGACCTTACGTGCTCTAGATCGAGTCGCCACTGACTGTAGTAAACAAAAATCCTAACAGAAGAAACATGACGCTAGTTTGAACGTTCGAATTTAACCCGTTCTAAATTATCTCCGGCCTGTATTATGTGAGGTCGCCCCCATGCAGATAAACCTCTACAGTACTATACCTACCCACTCTTGCAATATATTTTATGCTTTTTAGGGTAATAAATAGGGTATAATAAAAATAGTGCTTATGCTGAATTAAATATTTCATGTAGTAAAATTGGTAATATTGCCATTTTGTTTGCGATTCTGGATCTCAGAAATTTAATTCAATTGACTGAAACCCAGAACCCACCGGCAGGTCACTAGGTACAGATAACTTAATTTTGCTCTATTTTCAGCCAACTGACAGACGCACACAATGGCTTTATGGATGTTATAAGTCAGCTCGTAACTACCAACACCATTTCTCTTTTGACGTATTTCGACGAAATGTCAATAACTAAATAATACCCCATAGAGAACATCGTTAAATTTTTTTCAAATGATTACCGCATGAATCAGACATTAATTTCAATTTGCTTATTCCGTGCAACACAAACGAATTCATGGCTAGGTACTGGAGGAAAGTGTACCTAGATACAGTCAACAACGAAATCAGTTAACACTGTTACTTACATATCCTGGAAGTCGACGTGCAACCTGTTACCATGGATTCAGTACATGACTCTGGACACCACGTTGAAATTTTGGATGGCTAGTAAAAATAAAATGCTGTTCCATTAATTTTGACCGCGTAGCGTAGGTATTGCACTTTGATATTTCCATCTTCCAAAATCATTTAATGAATCCAAGGTAATAGATTGTGCGGCGATGTTCCCGCCACCCTGTATAAGCACCTGCAACACAAGAGACTTTATAAATACTTCGCTGCCCTAACAACGCAAGGAAGTCCCGTGTGCCTGTATTTAGCACTAAATTCTTTCAGACTGAAACACTGCAACATTGCTGCTTAGAAGAAGCAGCGTATCCTTCCCCAGGTACTTAGTCGAACTGATATAATTCTCTTAGGTGTACACCTACTAAGTAAGTGAACGTTATTTTTTATCTTTTACTAAAAAAATATATCATCATCTGCCTAACCTTTTCCCAACTATGTTGGGGTCGACTTCCAGTCTAACCGGATGCAGCTGAATACCAGTATTTT
Organism: Apamea monoglypha; assembly: GCA_911387795.2. Taxonomy (NCBI): domain Eukaryota; kingdom Metazoa; phylum Arthropoda; class Insecta; order Lepidoptera; family Noctuidae; genus Apamea; species Apamea monoglypha. The sequence goes on from OU426925.1 coordinate 801,293, forward strand.
ACGTGGAGCAACTGCCTATCTGACCTCCACTACTCAGTTGCTGGGTAACACAATACCCCTTAGTAAGGCTGGTTGTCAGGCTTTCGGGCTTCTAACTCTACCGACTGTCATAGATCCACGAATGATAGCCAGGACCAATGGCTTAACGTGCTTTTCGAGGCATGGAGGGGTTTTGGTATGTAAAGATGGTCACCCATCCACGACCAACCGCGGCAAGCGTAGCTTAACCTGGTCCAGCAACCCGTGTAGCTGTAACTTAGCCACGAGCCCCTCTCGCTTACTAAAAAGTACGTAAAAGGTACAATTGGAAATTGCTACACAATAGTTACGTCACAAAATGTCATGACTCACTGCGGGATTTTCCAAGTAGAACTTAATCCCAGATTCTCTCATCTTTAAGCCTGGGATCACGTGTGCCTTTTTTGTTTTTTTCCTTTTGTTAATTACCAATTTGCTCTCTCCCACGTACCTTCAAACGTCATTACTTAGATATCTTCAACAAAACAAGTTCTTATTTCACCCAATTTAGGATTTGTAAAACCTAGGACACAAATGGAACTAACTTATAAGTAAAAAGTAACAAGTTAGCAACAATTGTATAACTTTCTGAATAATCTTTTGACATTGTCTGCAACTAGTGACCGTTATTCGACTTTAACTATTGAACTACGAAGGGTAAGCTCCAGACTCTTACAAAGTTATTTACTGAATAACCGAGACATTTTAACATTTTATTAGATGAATGTAATATGTGTGACTTTGCAACTAACATCTAGGTTTTAAACTTAAGAACATAAAATGTTTTAAAGTAATTTAGAGCGCTAATTAATCATTAGAGACATTACTTATATGTTATTGTTTATATACTTATTTCACGCTATATTCATATTCATTCCACCTGTCCTATATATTTTCCATATATCAATCCAGTTGAGTGTCCTTTAAAAATATTTAATTGAAGCGATAGCTAAATAAATCCCTCTAATAAAAGCGCAAGAAAAACGCTTTTGTGTTCTTTCTCTGCGTCATGTTTACCGCAAATAAACGTTCTTTCTTTCTTTCTTTACTTCTTTGAAAACTTTATTTGGTAGGTACAGTAACCAAAGGGCCAGAGTAACCAGTGGCTAATCAGTGTCGTCGGATATAATTGAAGTTTGGCAAGAAACCAATGGATGTTTTCGAATGAAAGGAGATACCTAGTTTTTTTTAAACCCACCTTTTGTAACGTCTATTAATCGTATTATACTTAAAAAAACGTAAGCAATTTATCATTGAAAATGGTTGATTTTTTCCTTAAAGTCTAACCGGAATCACGAAATCGTAATAAAAAGAAAATGTTTTGATAATGCACTCAATTAATTTTATTCCAGCTATGGTCGTCAATATCATAAATACATGTATAGGACCGTTTTTTACGATTTTAAGAAAAAAAAAAACAATATAATATCCCTAATTACAGTTCGAGGTGCTAACCGAATCTGTTTAATTTAGTACAAAAATGTACCATTGACGTTGCAGCAGGTCCTCCTCTGTTTTATCATATTTTTAAGTTTGCGTACTCTCGTCTAAAGTAGTTTAAAAATCATCGTGAAACGGATTGTAGTTATTTGTCAGTTTGACTATATTGATGTTATTGATGTTATTCAGTCATTAGCGTTCAGTTACTCGATTATGTAATTCGTTAGCCAAGTGCCCAGCAGCTTCGTACGTTTGAAACGCACACAAAAAAAAACTTAAAGAAAAGAATCATAAATAGATCCAAAATACAGCAACCATTAAATATTGACACTTTGAGGTTTAAGTCAGTGACTAAGATCAGCCTTGTTCAACTTTGTAAAGAGCGTCTTTTCCGACTCACATTTCACTGTCAATCTGATAATCAATGACGTTATGATGGCGATTTTAATGACAAAATACACGTTATCAACTGACAGCACCAACCCACAGAATATGTATTTTTACTTTTATTCAAATGACGACACGGTTGGCGCAGTAGCTGAGCGATCGACTGCTGCGCTGTGTGTCGCGGGTTCGATTCCCGCACGGAAAAAATATTTGTATTGCGTACAGGTAGTTGTTCCGCGTCTGGCTGTTTGTGTATGTGAGTTTAAATGTTTGTAAACGCACCTACGATACAGGAGTAATTCCTAGCGTGGGGCAACGTTTTTTTTTAAAAAAAAAAAAAAAAATCCTATGGCATCACAGTATTTTGAAGGTTTATTACACGAAATATCCCCGGTTTATTACATACCTTCGCATTTAATTGTAGAATAAAGAATGACAGTTAACTATAGTGGCAGTGGTGATATTTATCTAATCGCGAAAACATCGAGTGGCAACTCGAGAGAAAATAGAATCAAGTCTTTATTTGATTTACCTGAGTTACGAGTTAAATAAAATCAAGCCACATTACTACTTGACTAGTATCAAGTGACAACAAGACTTCATTCATTTAATTTTTCCCGTTTCTTTCGAATTGCATTAAATTGGTGTCTCTGTTTCCCTGTGTGTAATTGTAGGATTGCAATGAATATGGAATTTTTATGATGGTATATGTAGCATTTACTCCAGAAGGATGTTGTGTTATTTGTTCAGTAAGATTTCAAAGCAATGTGCAAAGACATTGTCCGAGACTACTGCAGATGTGCGGTTAACTGTGTACGCATGGATTTTTCGCTTCTTTCAATCAAAACATCTAGATGCAGTTTGAGAAAGTGCGTATTGATGATGCAAGAAAGTATTGAAACTGTTTACCTATTAATTATGGAGCTTTGGCCTACTGGCCTGTTAACTTTGCGGAAAAGAACATTATTTTGCAGTGGATTCCAGCACCCCAAAGAGAAGAATAACAATATTATTTCTAATGCGGTATTTTTTAAATAATCACACTACGAATGGCACCTCTATGGAACTACAGGTAAAGCGCACCGGGGACTTGCAATTTTAATTAGAAAAGACGCCCAAATTGAATTAGTTCATAGAAAAAAAGATACAGACGCGATGTCAGCTACTCTTATAGTTGACAGGGGAAATGACAAGCATGCAACAATAGTGGCCAAGGATTTCAACTATAAACAATGCTATTATGCCGCCCTCAATAGCAAGTTCACCAAAAGAAAATACAAAGATGGCATAACAAAAAAGCTAAAAAATATAGGAATCAACTCAACGGACGAAAATATCGAAATACCCTGGAATACCATAACGGAAGTATTAAAAGCGGCTGCCCAGGAAACTCTAATTCTTCAGCCAGTTCTCCCCAGAGATCATCGACTAGCTCTTGCTAACCTACAAAAGGCTAAATTCTTACAAAATAGGCAACCAGATAATCCAAATAGACATAACCGCGTAAAAGAATGTCAGGCAACACTTCAAAAGATTAAATATCACGAGGAACAAAAAGCATGCAGGACCAGCCTCAGCGGACTGGGGAAAAACCACCCTGCAAAACGCATGCAAATGCTGTACTTTTTTTACAGGAGAAATAAACTTCAAACAAAACGGCGAAAAAGATCTACTTATATACCGATGACCAAATGGGAGCAAATTTTAAAAAAATCCGAGGGTCGTCTTATACCAACAGTTAATATAAAAAAACCGACAACCGAAGTCGAAAGTGATGGACCCACAACAGATGACGTAATTGAAATCATCAAAAAAATGCGGAACGGGACAGCTCCCGGAACTGACCAAGTAGTAATCGAGCTTTACAAAGCGATGCCCGAAATATTACAGGAAGCCGTCACCAAACACATGAATAAAGCATGGACACAGAACGAAGCACCCGACACATGGCTGGAGACGGTGCAGATACCAATCCCAAAAATAAATAAACCTAAAAATCCAAATGACTATCGCCGCATATCGGTTTGCAATACGGGTTACAGAATTTACGCCTCGTACGTACTAAAAAAACTAGATGATACAATAACGGAATTGGGCAACTACCAAGCGGCCTTTTTAAACAATAGATCAACAGACGACCACATCTTTACACTCAAAAGGGTTTTAGACGAGGAATGGCGAGCAGGTAAAAGAATTTATGTACTCGCCCTCGACATAGAAAAAGCCTTTGACAACGTCGACCTCAAGGCACTAAGAGATATACTATTACAACGAACTAACAAATCACTAACTAACAGGATAATCAAGGTATGCATGAATGAACGAACATGCATCAAATGGTGTGGCCAGCAAAGCAGTTGGATTATTAAAGGAAAGGGAGTCAAACAAGGCTGCCCTCTGTCCCCTCGCCTGTTTACACTGGTCATCGATGAAGTCCTTAGAACCCTGGAGGAGGAAACCCAATTAATAAGACTTGACCAGGATCGTGAAATCTCACTCCCCTTGGTACTATCATTTGCGGACGACCTTATCTTTATTACAGATGACCTAGAAGGGTTAGAAGGTATCCTATACCATATTAAACCCCTACTAGATAGTGTAGGCCTCCAAGTAAACGAAACAAAAACAAAAATACTAATTAGGGACCCGATAGCTACAAAGAAAACGATCCACGTGACCCTTAATGGAATAAGCATACCGACATGTGAAGATATAAAATACCTAGGTACATATATAACATCTACATTAAGCAGAAAATGCACTATTAAAAAACGTTGCAAACAGGCCATAAGAAACGCCAAATCCTTACTACCATTCATAAAACACTCAAATATGGATTGGAAATTAGCCAGACTTATGTATCGAATGGTGATCGCTCCGTGCATGATACATGGTTTAAAAGTATCGGCACTTACTAAAGCTAATAGGTCAAGACTTCGAAAATATGAGCGAGTTATCATGAGAGACTTGATAAATCACTCTAGGAATAAACCAAGACAAAAGAAAATGCATGAAATCTTAGACGGAAAAACAATAACCAAACGCATCAAGAACCACAGGATGTGCTACCTCGCACATATCTATAGGCGCCGCGTACCACATCTGCTGCATGCAGCAATGGAGTACAAGGCCAAAACCAAGAAGGTCGGTCGACCCATCTACACATGGAACGACAACCTAAAACAGGACATGAAGTACTTCGACAAGGGAATCGATTTTTGGATGGATACGGTGCAAGACAAAAACAAGATCAGGATTGCTGCTAGCGAGATATACAAAAAACCGGAAACGGATAGTAGCGAGAACTCCGACGACGACATTGAGAACAACAACATCTAACACGTGACATACAAAAGAACCGAGAAAGCAGTAGAACGCGGCCAAAAGAGTCGCGGGTGAAGCTCGACCGGAAAAACCTGGCCGCGAAGTCTTTAAAAGATGCCCATCCATAGACAAATATCACCCATCTCTCCACTAGTCCAATGCTTACTCTAGGATGCATATCCGGTAGGCTCTTAAATCCTATCCTTCCTAACGGGCACGTCTTCCCTGCAAAAACCGCGCCCCCCGGTCTACTTCTTGATATACAATGGTCGCTGTAGCACCATGAACATGAGGCTACAGGTGCTAGTGTGAATCTTGGGGTTCATTCGATTAATCGAGTCTGGTCAAACCACGCTGGGAATGGTGCAATTCATATTCATATTCATATTCATATAATGCGGTATTTTTTAAATAAATCTTCAATTTTTTTTCGTGTCCATTTAGGTACCTAGAACGTCTTTATATACATTTCTAACACTAGAGCTACTACTCTTGCTGGATATTGTTGCAATTATCCAGCAAGTTGTTTGGTGGGCAGACGTTGGTACTGTTGGTTATTGTGCACATGTAATCTTAAGCGTGTACTATATTTAAGTATTTTTATCTTAGACACGGTATCAAGATGAGAGGTGGAGCGTCCTGCGTCGTTTTTAGATGAAATAGGTATTATCTACTTCTAAGTCGTCTGTGTTGAAATTGATACACTTATAGTAGTAAAAATGCTTTGTTACCGATGTGATTTTTGATTTCATGAACCGTTCAATACACCCTACCTTCCTACTATTTATTACTGAACAGTGCACCATTTTACTACATTGTAATACTGATGAAGCCAACCTACTTACAAAACAAAAGATTTTTAGTGTATTTCTTAGGTTATGGTCGTTTTTCTCAGTGTTCCTGTGAGGTGGAGTATAATTGTTACTACCACTGTAATCTAGAGATCACAAGGAACACATCAACATGCGTTTCACTAGTAGCCGCCACAATTTTTGGTGGCCTAAACGCCGAACAAAAAAAACTATATCCTTTAGTTTGATAAATGAACTGTTTGTTTTCTATTAATTACATAAAATTTTATTCGAAAACATAAATCCGTTTCGTTTCTTACTAAACTTTAACTACATAATGTATATCCGACGACCAGGGTCGTCAGATATAGTTAAAGTTATTTATCCCTTTTGGTGACCGTTCCTACCTAAAAAACATTAAAAAAAAACCTAGGCAAACTTGCAGCTACAGTGTTTGGCATCTTACTCATCCTATCTCATTCCACTGCCCAACATTGTGCCTCCCCCTAAAAAAAGTGGGTTGTCCATAATATTGGCAGCAACCCAAAAATATATTATGACGACATCAATTGCCGAACAATCCGATAGATAGAGACAACAACACAAATTCTATAATCCTTCCAATTCTAGAATGTTCTACCTCCAGTTTCCAATCCGTACAGACAGACATCGGGAACCGCTTCGAACTTAGAAGGATATTATTATGAGATATAGGTAAGATGGCGCGTGAGCAGCCTGCCAATCCTCCTGGGTAACGAGACGTGGCCATGCCTGAGATGAATCATCAATGTGAAACTTTTTAGATATTGGAGAAATTTTCTTCGGAAGCCGAGCTGGAGGTTATTTATGGCGCCGCGCTGTAGGCTTGTAAAGGTGATGTGGGTGGTGAAATATGAGATATTTTGCTGCCGCCATGCCTGGTAAAATGGTAGGTTAGTGCCAACATAAAAGTACGTACATAAGTATTTGAAAACATTAGTTAATCGATGGGTCCAAATACAGGGTAAAAATGAATGAATATTTAAATGATTTTTGAGGACGAGTTTAGGTGTTCAAATAAATATGTCATGAATTTTTTTTTTAAGTTAAGGCCCCATGAATATCTTTTGCAAATTAATTTCTCACACAGCACATACCAAAATAACAAAGTCCTAAATGACAAAGTCGCCGCGATAGGGTGCAGCTCCGCTCTGCCCCTAAATCACGGGATACCGGCGTCCCGTCACGATAATCCCGTGTAATCCCCGCACTATGACACGATAGCTATCTTGTGATCGCACACATAGCTATCCCTAACAGTTTAGATGTAATGTAAGCAATCCTGACAGTCACAAACGAATCCAAAATTATTGTTTAATTTGGGAAATTAAGTTATATGAATGGTTGGCTGATCGTTTCTGCGGAAATGGAACAGGACATACAGTAGGCATAAGTTGTTCATTTGATCATCACGAAGGAATTTCACGTTAAATTTATTTATTTAAGGACTTTAGAAGACTTACAGCTAAATACTATAGTGATAAATAACAGTATGATAATCTGACAGCCAATTACAGGTCTTCACGTCAAGAACTTGTCTGGTATAAAAGTACTGTAGAACAAATTATACACACTGCAAATATTGCCAAAAAAATATATATATATAAAATTTGCAAGTACATAGATCATCACCTAAAATATGTGAAAAGTAATATAATTGCGGCAGGTTATTTCCCATCAAACCAAATCAGATTCCTGGTAATCAGGCCGGTCGATACATAATTTTATTCCTATACAAGCAGGTAGGTGGCGACACAGTACACATTGATATGCCGAACGCTGCCGTATACATACATTTGTAGAAGGGTGTGGTTACTCTATGTTCATTAATATCGCTGTATAAAAAAGTTAAGTCGGCAACGTGTACACAACTGAATATAAAAATACATAGCTACATAAACTCACGCCTGCTCTCCGTGGGAGTAGGCAGAAACTACAGATCGCTACCTGCTACGATCCTTACGTCGGCACTGCTTTAGCTTTGTTTACGTTCATTTATCTGGTCATACGCGCATACATAAATGTCTTTGGGAAGGAGGTTCACAATGCATATTACCTATCTAAAAATAATTTTCTTGAAGGGATTACATACTTCTACAAAATTATGTTTATAATAGGAGTAAGTGACTGACCGCGGGGTAATTGCGTAACACACTACGTAGCAATGAGTTTCATTTTGACAGTTCAACATCATTCATTGCGTTATTTATGTTGCTGAGCATACATTTTTTCGAACATATGAAGCAATGGATTAGCAGTATCCATCAAAATGATTCAGATTGAGATTGATAGTGTGTTACGCCATTAGGGTACTGCGCTCTTATTCGAATCGTACTTCGTTAATTATTGTTAGTATTATTCTGCAAAATAGGCAACGGTTACGAAAATGTTTACCTGAAAAAAACTTAAAGGAAAATGAAATGAAAAAGTAATAACTTTACTTAATTTTGCACTAAGCAAAATTAAAACTGGCAATAATCCAAAACATTTCAGAATGATGAATGCGGCAACTAAACGTGAGTTTATAGGATATAAAATAATTTCTAGTGGATAAATTCAATAATAATAATACATAATTATGAATAACAGACATATTTTCATAAGTAAAATAACAAAAATAAATTATAATATAATTCTTAATAATTATACTACATTTATAATAATGAAAAACGTTTAAGCGAGTAAATAAATAAGCAATATTAAATAAAATTAAATAAATAATAAATGAATAGATAGACCAGCATATAAAATATTAATAGAATAAGTGAATGAATGGAAATACATGGGTATAAAATATTTAGTTAATAGGATATAAAATAACTGTAACTGAATAACAAATAAAGCGCTCTTCTTCTCTCTACTTATTTAAAAATTTGCTGTGCCCGACAGGGTCCATAATTGTTTCTATTATTTTTCTGTTATTTACCACCTGTAATTATACATTATGGATTGCAATAGACGATTTAAGATTTGAGATTTATTTTATATTTCCAAGCTTTAATATATTTTTTTTTGGAAAATATATAAATTAACATTTTTTTATATACTCTCCTATCAGTTCACACGTGATCCCGTTTGGCTCACTAAACGTTGAGGTCAACATTTTGTGCTTTGAAATACGAGTATCTGCGCTATAAACCCCGGCGCGGCGCGGCCGGGACTCGCGGTAATCCCGCGTCATCCTATCCTTGCTAGTCGAACAGGGCCTGATTGACGTATTTTGGTATGTGGGGGGAGAGGGCTCGGATTTTTTTTAACAAATGTTGTTCAAATACTTTTCCAATGGAATTTGATTCTCAAAAGCATTGCTGTTGCAGTACCTCCTTCGGACAGCCTAGCCTTAAAGAAACGCTTTTGTGCCGACTTTAGGTTTTCTACTTCTATCGTGTGATTAGAGCTAAATAATAATATTATTATGTAGCTGTGTTCAAAGTGGAGCTGACCGACCTGATTTGTCGGTTCAACAGCGTAAATAACGTAATGCATGTTGTTGAACTGTCAAAATGAAACCCATTGCTACTGAGAGTGTGTTACGCAATTATTTCGCCCCGCAGGGTGCATCGGACGCTCGTTTGTAAAACACAATTGATGCAATCTCTCTGATGTAAGATTTAGTTGGAAGTTGTACAATAACAATATGCGTAGTGATGCTAGAGACTTAGGGGATTAAGGCGTGGTTCAGTGACGTGACGTAGGTGCCTATGTAACTACACATCTAGTAGGATTTCTCGTGGCTGTAGATACAGCCCGCCGGCGGTATAACGCGTCAAGCGCACAAGGTACATACGTGTTTGGTTCACGTGATGGCACGTAACTGATTGTTGATATATGTAGTAGTAGTAAGGGTATGAGCATAAGCAAATTCAGCCTATAACGTTCCCACTGCTGGGACACCGGCCTCCTCTCGGTGAGAGGGAGTGGGTCGTAATCCACCACGCGGGCCCTGCGCGGTTTGGTAGATGTCACATGTCTTTGAATTGTTGGTTCTAGGACATGCCGGTTTCCTCAAGACGTTTTCCTTCACCGTTTTGGGAGCAGTGGTGATGAAATAATTTACACAAAGTAAAGCACCTGTCTGGGTTCGAACCTACGACCTACAAACTCGTAACTTCCGGCCGTTACCACTGGACCACCACTGCTAGTAAACGTATAGAAGAATGTATCATTTTTCTATGTTGTTCTAAGTGTTAACAAGACTATCATCACTAACTAAATTCCTTGGAAGTTTTCCAAGAGTTTTCACTCAATTTTTCACTGAGAGAAATATAAATCAAGTGCTTCTAGAACATTAAGCCTTCAAAGTGAAAAAAGCCCTTCAATACGAGCTTCATACAATATTCTATTCACCACAAAAACTACAGTTAAGACCTGGAGACTGCCTCGGAGAAAATGTTCGTTATCTTCTAGGAGAAAGTTTGTGAAGGAATTTCAACCTTGGAAGATCAGCAGAAAGCTTAAATTCATTTAGCAATGTAAAGCTTAAGTCTTTGCTATGAGTTATTGCAAAGGGGCTTTAGTTTACACGTGTTTATTGAAAATTCAATCTTATCGTCCAAAGAATATACTTGAAAATTGAATGAATTAGCGTCAAGATAAAAATTGACGTCTTTGGTCTAAGAAAAAAAGGATTACAAGTAGGATTTTAGTACCTACATTATTCTCGTCAAAAGTTGCTGTTTCTTGCCCTTAATGAGGTTGTTAGTTATGTTTTAAATGTTGTAAGGAATTATTTTCTCCTTTATTGTTTTATACTGACAATCTCAGAGGAGGAGCTCGTAATAAAAGAAAGATTCAAAGTTTATTTTTTCTACAAGCTGTAAGACTTAATTAAAAGGAATGGATTACGGTGTGTACAGACGCTTCAGGGCAGCTTTCTTCAGAAATTCTTTGTCCTAGATAGACGCTTTACATTACTTTTGTTGCCAAGGTAACGATAATTATAATAAAAAAATCCATATTTCACGCTGGTCACTTGTTCTACATAGCTTATTCGTTTTCTTTTTTTTTATGAAATTATGTTTACGGATTGATATCTAAATAAGGAATAACAAACGAATTCTTGTACTAATGAAAAACATTCACGTCATACTGAAATAACTACTAAAATATAAAAGTGTCTATGTCAGGTAATCAAACACGAACCTAAAATAATTGCGAGAAAAAAGAACATTATCATTGTATTTATGCCAACAATAAAATAGTTATAGAAACTAAATTAAGTAAGTATCGATTTCTAAACACGATAAAATAAAAAATAAAAAGATTTGACGTTTTTTTTGGGGTCAACGACCGCCGGTAGTGTTGTTACTTGAAGTATGAGTTGTGAAAATTTGTTTCCTTTTGTGTTATCGCTTATTAGCTATTGATACTCATCCAGTCTGTAAATTTTATACGAACGGTATAGTGGTAATAAGGCAAGGGTGGTGTAAGGCATCAAATTAATTAATTTTTTGTTTTAGCATGTTTAGATGTCGAAACCCATCGCGTCTTATACTTATATATAATTCAATTCGAACCTGTAGGAGTTTGCAAAAGAGGAAAATAGAATAACGTAACCGGCCAGATTTGCATGTTAATACTTCTATATTCTCATATACTACTGTTCATAAAATCTAGTTACTATCCTACACAAACAGAAATAATATTTCAGCACAAAATCTGGTTCTTCTATGTTTTTCGTACAAAAAGAAACAACAATTTATTCATACCACGAGGCGTGTTACAAATTCGCGCTTGCTTAGATAAAACAAGAAACAAATAGCTGTACAAAGTAACCCGACATTAATGTCGTAACTAATGCGACGGACTTCGTAAAGGGCTTAGGAGTAAAGGTTTTTCTTGGGATCTGGTATTTTTCTTACTTCTAGGACAAGAGAAAAATGTCAAAAAGCTGACGGGCCATTTTGCAAACAATGACCCTGTGTTATCTATGTACACTTGTATAGTTTTATTGTTGATGATGATCGCAAAAGGTGAAGGTTACATCGTTGTTGTAACTCCCTATAAAAAAGGTAAAAGGTTCTTTCTTAGTTTTTTTGTAAATAAATTATTATTATTTATTATCAAAACCCTGTGATGTCCCACTGCAGGGCAAAGGCCTCCCTACTCTCTTTCCACTTCTCTCTGTTCAAAGCTACTAAGGACCAGTTCTTGTTGAAGGAGTCCAGCTCATCCCGCCATCTCCGTCTGGGCCTGCCGCAATGTCGCTTGCCATTAAGTGGGACCTATTGGATCGTAAGTTTCGCCCATTAGTCGTCTGACATGGGCGAAACTTACGATCATCTCCATTTTAGCGTGGCAGCTCTCCAAGTGACATCAGCTATTTTTGTTGGTCTTGTTGGTTTTGGTTGGTTTTGTTGGTGGATGGTCGTATTCGTAGTCGTATGTAAATAAATGCTGGGCAAATAACATTTACATTCATCCTGGATACTTAATATAATAAATGCGAAAGTAACTACGTCCATCTCTCTGTTATTTTTTCAGGCCATAGCGGCCGAACGGATTTCAATGAAATTTGGCACATAGGTAGCCAATGGCCTGGTTTAGGACATAGGATTTTTTTTTTCCCGGTAGTAAGTTCCCGTGGGATCATTTCACTAAAGCAAGTACCTTTTGCAATTCATAGAATGAGTGATTTCCACTGGCATTCATACTGTTCTCCATATAATAGGATATTGCTAACATTTTATCGCATTAGATTCCCCTCAGCGCGTGATGTCTTCATCTAAATTCATCACTCGTTTGCACATGCATGATCCTTTGATCTGTGCACCTTGTCATCTTCAGTACGTTATCTCTGTCACAGTTATTTACTACATGCATTTATGGTTAGTTGTACTTAGACAAAATCAAAAATCAAACAAACAAACTACAAAGAATCAACACTTTCAACATTTTGTACGTCAATATGACACAAGGCAGGCCCACGGCACGCCCGCCCTTCACTACGTCCTAATGCGTTACTTTAAATAAATGTAAATTATAGTGACTATTAGATTGTAAATTGTAACTATAGATGTTTGTAATTTCTGTGATACTCAAAATCTTCTATATTTTAACAATTTTGTAGAAGGCCCAGGTCTAAGAGAAGAGGGTTCAAAGTGGAGTTTCTAGACTACCTAAAGGCATATAATATCATATTGGAAACACAACTGGTTTTGCAGGAATCGGAACGATTGATTTTGCTACCCTATATAATTTTTATTTAGTGCGTGGTAATTTTGACTCCTGATTGGGTTCTTTTTATCATTATTAAAATCTATGGTCACGCTATCAACAGCAAGCGAACCTTCCGCAGGGCCACAGGCTATAATGAACGAACACACAAGCAGTAAATTACCTCCTTTTGATTGATATAACTTTTATGGGAAAGTGAACAAATGGTACTTTTTATGGCACTAGCACAATTCAACAATGGCTCCACAGTGTACCATTCTACAGATATCAATTCGGTTCGCTTGCTCCATCAAAGCACAGGGGTAAATATATTATGGGGGAGAGAGAAAGACACATTAGCAATAGCTCTATCTCTTTCTTTCTACACGTTTTAGTTCCCAAAGGTGTTATTATAATATCAGCTATTGGAGCCCGCGAGGCCTATCAGCCCGGGGCTGTCTTGAAACAGAGGTGAGGTATTGCGCCATGGGGTTAGAGTAGCAAGTTAACCTCAGGCGCTGGTATCAGTAATATGGCTGCGAAGGTCAGATGCCAACCGACACGTGTAACATAATGATGTAACATAGATAGAGAAGAGCTATTGGTTAACGTTGGGCAGCATAAAACGCGATATAAATACAGCCAGAGAAATTAATTATTTTGCAAATTGACGCAATACATCAACATTTCACATTGCCGTCAAACAATGTCAGTTGTGATTTTAATATGCGGACAATTTTAGTTGGTAGTCAATTTGCTAAACAATCTTTTTCCCTGACTTTATAAATAATATCGTGTTTGTGTGAAAACTAATTACAGCAGGTACGATCTAAGGATCCCTGTCTCCAGTGATCAGAATAATCAGTTTCTTTTTAGGGCTATGTATAGCTACTTGGCAGTTTTTGGCAAATCTTTAGTGTTGTTAAAAACTAAATGAGAATAACATAATTGTTTCGAGACTACTAAAATATTTACCACTTGGAAGCGAGGTAGGTAAAAAACCTCTGTTTACCTGCGGAGTCATTGCGTAACGCACTAACAATTGCAATGCTGTTCATTTTGACAATTCAACAAGATTCATTGCGTTATTTACGTTGTCACAAATTTTCGTTTTTCGTCGTTGTCAAACAATGACTTTCTTTCAACATCCTTCGGGTTGTAAAAGAACGTGTGTTACGCAACAGGGTGCTGGATGCCTTTGCCTTGCCTACCTGAGGAGGAACTTCAATTAATTGCACAGATAAGCTTAACGCATTGTTCGGTGAATGAGCTCCATTTGGCGGTTTAATATGTAGATGTAACTACATATGTTCAATCAATACTCGTCCCTCGGGAACAATCCGTTAATAACTTTACACGCCGCCCACGGGAACCAGCGAGGCGTTCCTATTATTGTAATCGCAAACTATACGTATAGCCACGGATGACATTGCACCTATACATTAGTTAGTTTCCTTGGAGTTTCTTGTTCGTTCTTCTCCATAGGAGTCTACTACGAGTACGCCTTGGAATGGGCAACTAACTTCATCTTTCTAACTCCTTGACAATTCAAAAGTGCCTATGGTTGGTTTAATTTAAATAAATGCTTTGAGTTTGAGTTATGTTACATGTTGCACTACTGTCAAGCATTCCAGTGAGGTACGTACCGACTCCCAGATTGGACAGAGTGCAATTCACTATACATGAGATTTTTCAACCATTCTCTGGGAGAGGGAACGCAATGCAATGCATGCACGATTGCACATAGAGCATGTTTTAGTAAGACGAACTTATTGCATAGGTCCGCAACGCCTTACAGTTGCACGTGTGTATATAATGTATATTCTATCAATATATACATAACCAGCAGAACAGAAGCAGAAACTACAGAACGCCCTGCTACGATCCTTACAGCCCCCTCCTCGATCCTTTTGCCTCGTTTATGTTAAATCTATTAATACATCTATCTATCTATTCGGAAGTAAGAATTACTCTTTTCTTTTTGTTTTTGATCTATTTGTAACAAGGGTGGCATATGGCTAAGTAGCATTCCTGTTTACTATATTAGTTGAACTAAAAAAAAATTAACTAGTGGCAAGAGTGTATGCACGTCAAAACTGCTATGCTGCATATCAAAATCTGTCGGTCGCTAGCCCAATAGCCGCTTGGCAAAATATAAACACGAATACCAATTTAGCCTGTATGTATGTTTTTATTTTAGGATATTACCATCGAGCCAGTCTGCGACTGTAGTGCCATGAATATGTAAAGACCATCTGCGACCGACAATAGTCCTCGTTTAGCGGGAAAAGCGCTCGCTCTAAACGACTTCCATTTTGTTCTGTAAATAAAGCAGCATGGCGGACCTGAATAGGGAAGTGTTTGAGTGCTGCTGTCAATTAAGCAGGAAAATGGTGAACTGTTACAGGATAGTGCGGTTTTAGGGACTCTGTAAATAGAGTTTCGGTCGATATACATCCCTAGAGAAGACGTGTTCAAATGTGGTCTATTTTTGGAGGAGTACTTGAAGTGTCCTTTTGTTTATAATTATGTATGTAATATTTGGCCACCTTCACTTTAAAGTCAGTTAACGTTAATTAGGCATTTAATTTAATATCTAGTGTAAACAGTGAGTAGTAGTCAACCTGTTAAGACTGGAAGCCGACCCCAACATAGTTGGGAGAAGGCTCGGCAGATGTAGATGATCCAGTGTAAACAGATAGATAGCTGTATAATAATATTAGTTCACATTAGTTCATATTAGTTCCTTGTCTTACTGACTCAACCACTAAAGATAGCCAACCGAACCGTGAAACATTACATTCATAAAATACATAATATGTTCCTTGGAGCATGAAAGGAGTACGGAGAACGCATGTTTCAAAAGGATTAAAAGGCTGAAGTTTGTCAAGGTCAAAGCTAATGTAAAATTGAATTCTCCTTTGATGATTAATTACGGAAATCTAACTTTGATATCGAGGTACCTATATAATTTACTGTACCGTTACCTACATATTCAAATAGCCCGACAAAGTATCACAAAATATTAAAAGGTCCTAAAAAAATATTTCACATAAACCTACATGGGCACTTATGAAACGTCAGAAGCTAGGTGCACGGTTCCAATTAATCATTTCCTATGGAGAAGAGCCGGCAAGGAACTCCACCATTACTCTTTTAAAAATAATTGGCTTTTACAATGTTTTCAAATTATAGTGTTAATAGGTATGGCAGGACAGTGTAGGCCTGACAACAAGTACCAGGTACTTAACAGAATAGAAAATGGTCTTCAAATCTACAGTCTACAAGGCCTACGATGTTCTCACATTCACAAAATATAAAAGAATCTATATAAAAGATTAACAAAAAAAAAAAACGTAAATAAACTAGATGACTTAAGATTGCTATTACAACCACTAGGTGTTGTAGTAAAGAGTTGAAATTAGGATTCTAGGTTCTAGTGATTTATTGCCACATAGTACGTAGGTACATCCGTACATAGTACAACGCATGATGAATGAGTTCGGCAACTCGTTCTGCGCATGCGTGAGTACATCGACCGCCATATTTATAGTCCCACACGAAATGCAGCACCGCCTCTGAGGATAGATCATCATATACTCCAACCAAAGAGTAACAGATTACATGTCGTTTCGATAGCAGGATTGAGCGGAACCACCAGTGAGGAAAATTACGAGAGGAAAGTTTTAAGTATGAAAGAGTAGGGGAAGACCAAAGGAACGGTGGATGGAATTTGTGAAAGATGATATGGCTCGGAAGGGGGGGACTTCTGAGGCTACAGTAGAGGAAGAGGGAAGAAGAGTGAGACATGCTGCGCTAACCCCAAATAAATTGAGATAAGGAGAATGATAATGATTGATGAATTGAGTCAACCACATAACTAGGAAAAAGATGAAATAGTTAGACTATGATTCCTGTAAGCTGAACTTGGCTTGACTTAGCTGAAATTTTAGTTAGGCCAAGTATGACTTCTTCCAACTGATCATAGTCGGAAAAAAGCCGTCGGTACGTCGGCGTCGGTCACCTTCCAACGTATGTAAAAAGTCAAATTAACTAAACAACAAATATTTACAGTTTTGTTCAAAAGTGCTCCGGGGAATTTCATTGTTCGAGGCCTGCCAACCAAAAAATAAAACAAATATGTATACGGGATTGAACAAAATATCGCGATAGGATAAAACTACGTATTTTTATTTCTGTTCCTGTCCCAGAAATCAAACAAAACAACATTTATTCAGCAACGATTTCGGCGATAGGCTGTAGGTAAATCGAAAACGTAATTGGTGTATAAATTCGAGGTATCCGACCTGTATCCGAATATCCGATATTGCTGCCTCCTCGTGTCGGATTTAGTGCTGATGTACATCAGCATAAATATCGAATAGTTTTTACCGTAAATATTGATTGTAGATGTATCTGTATATTGATTTATTGATAGAAAGAAAGAACAAGTATTTATCGGTACTCGCTCAAGAACAACACAACAGATGCAATATTTATTTTTGTGTTAGGTTAGATAATGACTAAAGTAAGTATGGGTGTACCATACCAGCTTTTTATATCTTACTTGCTGTTATTGATAAACATTGAATTACTATATTTTTATGGTTATTATTTTTTGTACCTAGAGGCTTAGGATAATATCAACATTATTTGAATATTTTAGAGCTGACTTTTCAATCGACAGATAATTTTTATTCGTGGAATAAAATTGACGTCTGACAGATTTTGTATGGAGGAACTGTCATAAATTCAAAATTATTTCTCCGATAAAATTATCTTGCGTTGGAAAAATCAGCCCTTAGTCTTACACGTTGACCAGTAATTTATCTATAAAAGTGTATTCAACAATAAAATTCCCATAATAAGGCTAGTCTCAAAATATTGTTATAACAACACGTTAGAGTCGCTCGAAACTTAGTAAAAATATTCAAAATGAAAATATAGGTCCAATATAAAAGTTCTAAGCGCCTGCTTAAAGATATTTACATTATTCATAACAAGATAGCTGGCTGATGTAGGTCCTGCTTATAAATTCATGACGTTTTATCTCAAGAGAAAATAAAACATCTCGAGAGGTTTAACATAATTATTTCGAAAAATATCGTTTAACGAGTTTTTCTTGAACAGGACTATTTTTATCTTTTCTGACTTTATTTCCCTGTATTACTTAAAATACATTCTTGTACGTACTTTTTTTAATTTCGACCAATTTATTTGTGAACCTTGTATGTGCAGCAACAATAAACAATATTCTATTGTAGGTATTATTTTCAAACTGACTCAGGTAATTTATGTTAGTTTGAACATTTTATTTTGACTTTAATATTATACTTTTATATTTTAAGTCAGACCCGCCGGCCGCTTGATAAACGACATTTGTTTCAGTAAATTATTTCATAAACTTTAAAATGATTATATACAATACATAACGCAAGTAGATAACTAGTTACTAGGTACTAAATTAAATGACTAACTAAGTAAATATACGAATAAATTCCATAAAATCCTTTTGTTTTTTGGTCACTGAGGCGTCGAAGTACCTACTCTTCCACATCACTGTCATCCGGAAACTTGCCCAGAAGACTGGCAGCATTCCCACGTTTAATGGCAATGCTAATTCTTTGGTCAAAGAACGAGCCAGCCCTCAGGACACGTGTAGTGACGGCTCAAAACTGTAATTACTCACAAGGTTACAGTATTTGCGGCGCTTAGCAGCCGCAGCAAATTAGCTAAAAAAATCACTTAAACACGTCAAAAAACAATTATATTTTAAAGCTACATGAGGTCGGTGTTCCCTGACCGACTACTCTGAAAAGAAACACCCAAAAAGTCAGAGAATAATTAATTAAAATGAATAAAAAAGCCTGTCGAAAATATTATCTCTCATGAAGGTTTATTAATTGGTAACAAAGGATTCTTGTCGAAATAATTAAAAGCCATACAATGTATTTTATTATTCATGGCTGACTCCAGCACATGAGCGTGTGATAATAACGATATGATAATTTCAGACTAATTACTAGCTCTTAAGTGATATATTATTCAACCTCTGGCATAAACAGAGAAAAAGCATTTAGGCTTTTTGAACATAAACAAACCATGCTGCCCTTTAGTTTATCACTCGAGTCCGAAACGAAAAAATAATCGCCTAAATTTACATAAACCTCGAATCGTACATGAAGAAATGCTTCTCCTAATCAGATGAATGTTTGATAGCGGCGGTTTCGCCCCATCGACCGGCACAACCTATTTTTA
The DNA here is from genome assembly GCA_911387795.2 of Apamea monoglypha. NCBI lineage: Eukaryota > Metazoa > Arthropoda > Insecta > Lepidoptera > Noctuidae > Apamea > Apamea monoglypha. The sequence goes on from OU426925.1 coordinate 820,705, forward strand.
GTCATCGACCGGTCTATACCTACATAAAATTTTCAGAAGGCTGCCATTGGCTATGCCGATGTGACGTCACTTTTCTCTCCCGGCCAATAACAGGGCCGCGTTTCGCGCATGGCCCGAAAGCCTTTTCAGATCACTGTCGAGGCTCGCCAGTTCGGGCGAGGTGTTCCCAGGTGTGCAAGTACCCGCCAACACAAATAAAGGTCAATATATTTTTATTTTTTTAGACCGCCATATTGATTACCGTTCGGTTTTTGAAATTGGCGATTTATTCGCGCGGATTTTGTTTTTTGTCGAGATTTTTTGTGGCGTGTGTAATTTCAAATAGTACGATTTTATTTCTTAAAACATCGGCCGAGCGTATTGATTTTTTTGTTTCTTAAACATCGTTAATCCAGTGATAAATTGGTATAGTGTGCTAGAGTGATTATTTTGGTGCAATAAGGTGGTAAAATAGAGGGTTTGTCAATGTGTGGGTTACATCATTCTTACGTAATGATTTATATGTGTCGTGTGTGGTTGTGTGAAGTATGTAAGGGTGTGCGTGAGGGTTTGCTATCTATTACATATGTATATGTTAACGGAAAAGTGCTTTAAGGCCCAAAGACAGAAAAAAAAATCGGGTACTTTTATCACTAAAATATGAAAAAGAATCTCAAAATACAATTTTATATAGGCATACTATAAGTTTGATCAAGTTATTTGTAAAGTGTAAAATAAATTAAAACCTAAAATACACCTTTAAGCATTTTGCTTGATTTGGAGCTGTTGTTATACGTAAAACGATTGAAATGAGTGTTCAAAAAGAAAATTATGATTTAAAAGGGTTAAAATTCTAATAATATTACTTAGGGTCCGCGGTCTTAATAAAATGTATTTATCTATCGTTTAAGAAATACATAATCAATATTCCATCAGCGTAGTAAAAAATCAGAGTGCTCATTAATAATCTCTATGAAAAACTATGACTTCTACTTATATATTTTGTCATTATTCTTCGCAAAAATACTTTTTCAATTATCCGTAGGCGCGTAGCACTGCTCCGCTACGAAAGCTTAGCGCGCCGTAGCCGACGGCTACGAGGTGTAGGCGCTTTTCAGTGCAAGGGAAAATTAAGTTATCTTTAATTGGATATGATTTAGAATATTAATACAGCCTGGTAGAATATTTTATATGCATGCGTGCTGAATATACATTAGTAGTACATGACTGTGCTATACACAGTCTGGCCATAAATACTGTTACAATTAAAAATAAGAAAGATATTACATTTGAATTTGGAATCTGTCATTTTTATACGATTGTTCATTGAGTTTTCTAATTTTGGCGCCAATACATTGTACAATGTTTTGCGATATTAAAATGGAGTGGGGTGATAAAGAGAACCGAATCGCTGTGATTGCATTACACAAAGTTGGTATGGAGCCAAATGCAATTTTTAAAACTCTCCATACGCTTGGTATTACTCAAATGTTTGTGTACCGGGCTATTAATAGGTACAATGAGACCTCCTCTGTTTGTGACAGAAAAAGATCTGGCCGTCCACGTAGTGTTCGTACGAAAAAGGTGGTCAAAGCAGTAAGGGAAAGAATTCGAAGAAATCCTGTCCGAAAGCAAAAGATTTTATCTCGGGAGATGAAGATAGCACCCAGCACCATGTCGCGTATTTTCAAAGATGACTTAGGACTTGCAGCCTATAAGAGACGCACTCTGATAATTTAAAAAAGAATAGGGTGGTAAAATCGAAACAACTACTGAAGCGGTACGCAAAGATTTTATCGACGTATACGACGATATTTGAGGGCACGGTTGGCGCAGTGGTTAAGCGATTGACTGCTGCGCCGCGTGTCGCGGGTTCGATTCTCGCACGGAACAAATATTTGTATGACCTACAAGTAGTTGTTCCGGGTCTGGCTGTTTGTGTATGTGAGTTTAAATGTTTGTAAACGCACCCACAATACAGGAGAAATTCCTAGTGTGGGGCAACGTTTTTTTAAAAAGAAAAAAGAAAAAAAAAAGGGAGGTCACAGAAAAAAATTGTTTACGGATGAGAAAATCTTTACAATTGAGCAACATTTTAACAACCAAAATGACCGTATTTATGCTCAAAGCTCTAAAGAAGCTTCCCAATTAATCGACAGAGTGCAACGTGGGCATTATCCGACTTCAGTGATGGTTTGGTGGGGTGTTAGCTATGAAGGAGTGACTGAGCCATATTTTTGTGAAAAATGTATCAAAACATCGGCACAAGTGTATCAAGATACCATTCTTGAGAAGGTAGTTAAGCCCCTTAACAACACCATGTTCAATAACCAAGTATGATCCTTCCAACAAGACTCGGCGCCGGGTCATAAAGTTTGGTCCACGCAGTCTTGGTTGGAAGTGAACGTTTCGGACTTCATCAGAGCTGAAGACTGGCCGTCGTCTAGTCCCGATCTTAATCCGCTGGATTATGATTTTTGGTCAGTTTTAGAGAGTACGGCTTGCTCTAAACGCCATGATAATTTGGAGTCCCTAAAACAATCCATACGATTGGCAGTGAAGAATTTTCCCATGGAAAGAGTGCGTGCTTCTATTGATGACTGGCCTCAACGTTTAAAGGTTGTATTGCAGCCAATGGAGACCACGAATTCGAATAAGCTGTTTATATTTTAATTTTTTTTTTATATTTATGTATTAAAGTAACACACTGTAAAAGTAATAAATATTATTTACAATAAAAATTTTTTTTTTTTTTCGTGACAGTATTTATGGCAAGACTAGGTAATTTTATGTAACATCTTGCGTGCCATGTGTGTGCATACTTATGTTTTGAACAAATAAATGGTCTATTCTATTCTATTCTATTCTAGTGCCATGCGATGTAATAATAAGGATAGTTAGAAAATATAATAAATTATTTCTGTCTGTGCTGTTTTTGCAGGCATAGAAAAGAATCATTGTTACATGTATATGAATGTTTTTTTTGCTTTGTAAAAACATTGCAAAACCCGTAATCTTCTTTCCTTTCTTTTTTTAAAAAACGTTGCCCCACACATGGAATTACTCGATAAACCATAAATAATCATATTTTTTTTTATACATTATTATTGATCGAAATCGTTTATGGCCTTCTTATTTAAGCCAAGAAGCCTGCTTTGTAATATTTAACTAGATGGATAGTACTTTTTGGCCGGAAAAGAAAATAGATAGAATACTCTGTATTGGTGTGTAAACCATAAAATTTACAGATATGAATGTAGAAATTTTACAAACAGTGCGTGTCACAATGGGCGGTCTTATCGCTAAAACCGATATTTTAAAGACAATCTTTGGACATTTGGAAAGATTTTAATAAAGTAACTCTTATAAACAATAAAATAGTACATGTTAGAATATGATTGAAACATTTTAATAGTAGGCTCATTAGCGGAACGGATACAATCGTGTCTAAATGAGATTATAATTATTAATTTACCTCATTCAGGGCAGTCATTATAAGGTCGTTAGGCCTTATTATACCAACCGGATTTTCAACCATACTCCGTCAAAGCCTCTCGAGAACTTTAAACTTAAATTAATGTAATTCACCAACAAAAGCAAAATATATAAGTTACATTTTGGTCTCACAAAGGGAGCGGAAGTCGTAAACCGCGTCTGTTTCCGGTCGCAAGATGGCGGCCGGAAGTAGCTCGAGTGGTGCCTTCCGGTGGTACACATCCGGTGTGGAGGTTTTCGACTTTAGATGAGGGAAATGTGATTTTTTTGCTGAGGAACTTTATGCGTTACTAGAAACCCTATGATTTCTAAGGTACCGAAAAAAAGCCCGAGGCTCTTTATGTTTCTACTGCGTTGTAAATTAGCGCAACATTAATGGATAACAAGAAACAGATATTTAGCTTTATCAGACCTTTATCAATCATCATTGCATCAGCTCAGAAGGAAGGCTAGGCCTTCCTTCATTCCTTCGTGGTGGTTACCACGGTACCAACTAGGCCTTCCAAGTTTAGCATTCAATTGCCAGTAGCCCATGTTGGAAAATCTTAGGGTGCACTTATTGGCTGGACATTTATTACGTTTAGTATATACCTACTGTCATAAATATAAAGAAGCAAGGCCACAAAGCCCTCCATAGTGTATCGGGGCCAATGCTGTGTTCCACATTTAGTGGAGTTAGGTAGTGTTGAAGATTTGCGATACGCGGGCACGCTGCCAACTGTATAAACTGTGGTTTAACACTATTGGCTAATGGTCGACTAGCTAATGCTATTAGGTCTCATAGCATGATCATTATAAACCTCAACAGTTATAGAATATGATTATAGATTTTTTGGAAAGGGTTACAGGAGATAACTATGATTGAAGTGTAAAGGGGTAAGCTTATAGGAATTGTGCTGGTATGCATCCGATGTTCATGGTCTCAGGTAAAATGATTAGAAATGCAGCAATAATAGTCACTGTTACTCTAGAGTTCAACATTTTAGAAACTTCTTTGACTGACGATGCCCTGAATTAAAATAGGTAAACAGAACGATAGAGTACTGTTTGTATCTCATTTTTCTGATAAAATATTGTATCTATTGTTACAGAAGCACACGCGGACGCACCATGGTCCTCGGGCCCACAACAAATACATATCAAATACTGCACTGATTACTTAAAAAACTTAAGGTTTACCTAACGTTTACACTCTAGTTATAACCTATATACTCACGCGATATCAAGCTATTTTACAAAATTAAGTGTCTTTTGAAGACTTTGGCTTTTGGGACTTTTGGGGGTAGGATAGTTCGGTGGGGGGTGTTCGAAGTGTCGACCGTGGAGGCGGAAAGCAGTGCGTTGTTAGGGCGGCTAGGGGGCGCGCTGCGTGGGGGCGCTGCCGCCGCGTCGCCCGCGCGGGTCGCCAGCTCCATCCGGGGCTACCTGTCCAACAAGGTCGGCTCGCTGCAGCTCAGGGATACAGGTACGATATGTTCTACTATATGAGGGAGAGAATGTGAGGTGTGTGGAGTTTTCAGGGCGCCAAGATTGACTTAGAGCGCGCGTGAAACATTTTTTGGTCTTTAGATACGGAGGAAATGCATCTTGCCACAATACCTTGAAATCATATTGCCGCTATTATAAATGGTTGCTCAAATATCAATAACCTTTATAACATTAAACCTAGAGATTCAACGGACCGTAACAACAGCTTATAGATAATGCCACTTTCAACAGCAAACGCGTACTAAATCGTTCCGTTTTCCCGTTCATCAATCTGATACGGAACCCCAATAATCATTCTTTACAAGCACTCGGCAAACAAAAGGACAAGCCCCCAAAAGACAAAGGTATTATTATTTACGATGATATTAAGACACAACACAGAATCGCGAGAACCCTCTGTGAACAAATATTGTGCCAACCGCCACCAACAATCTCCTACACACACAACGATCAAATATAAACCTTCTTACGACGGTGTAGAGATTATGTGGACGGCAAATGTTTGGTGAAGCTAACGATAAGCAAATATTTGTGGAACAACGTTATAAAGTAAATTGGGGGAGGACGTGACGTAATATAAATAAAGGAGCAGCCGGCTCTGTTGGAAAAGAGACATTCTGTATTTAATTTAAAAAAAAAAACACGTTCATGATTGGTAATTGGAGTAATCAGTTGTGTGACGATTTAAAAATACGAGTATACCTGGGTAGGCACAACACTTTTGTTCCTCACGGTCCTTTAAAATACGGAAACAAGTTTACCTATACGCTTAATAAAACATGAAAATCTCATTAACATAGCTATGAAAACTACGTTTCGATTAAGGCAAAGAAATACGATGTTCGTTTTTAACCAATGCCTGTAAGGGGTCTCCCTTGTTTGACCGAAAGGAATTTGACAAATCTTCATTTCCCAAAAAATGTTTCGAATAATTTCATTTGCCAAATTATTACTTAGCAAAAAATCTATTGACAAAAAATTGTAACGCAAACCTAATGTTTGGCAAATGACCGTTTAAACTATAACTTGTTTACCAACTAGTACTTTTAACATTTTTCATTTAATCAAATGTTTCAGTTGGAATAACAGTTTTTACGCAAAATCAAATAAGCCAAATATTTAGTATCGTCAGTTTTCAATTCACCCTTTCCTATTCAGTCAAATGCTTCAATGACAAAAATGTGAACTGCTAAGTGGGTAGGAGGTAAATCAAAAATTCTAAACAGGTAATAATAAGATGAGAACCTCGTGAAAGCCGAGAAAGATAAACAAATCAAGTATCTTGACTTGGCTCGCGAGGTTGTCGACATGTGGCATGTGGACTCAGCAATCATTGTGCCGATAGTCGTGACAGCCAATGGCTTAATAGCCAAGAGCCTCGACCAACACCTGAGGAGGCTCTCGTTGGGCAGCTGGATCAAGGGCTTGATTCAGAAAGCGGTACTTCTGGACACGGCTCGCATTGTCAGGAGGTTCCTCTCTCTGGAGCCCTAACCGCTGGTAGCTTGGACCCTGTTCCCGATACCGGTGGGCTACTATTTTTTATATTTTTAAATGTTTTTTTTATCTTTTTGTTTATAAAAATATTTAAAAATGTAATTTGTAGGTATTTAAATGAAATAAAGGACATAATATGAATATTAACTATTTTTTTTCTATATAATGTAGTCGTTCCTGGCACTCGCCGGCCGCTGCCGCGGCACCGCTCGCTTCGCTCGCTCGGCTCGTGCGTAGGAGGTCACAGTTTTAACCTAACCTAACCTACCCATTTTTTTTTTAAATAAGTAATTAACCTAATCTAAATAGTTGAGTTCCGGGTACCCTACTCAAAACAATATCTTTTTCCTATTAATGCAAGTCGTGTCTGGCACTCGCCAGCCGCTACCGCGGCACCGCTCGCTTCACTCGCTCGGCTCGTGCGTAGGAGGTCACAGTTTTAATCTAACCTAATTACCAAAAAATGCTATTTTTGCCTTAACATTTTTTGTCTTAACAAATCATTTCACCAAACGTTTATTGTCTGAAGATTGTTTGCTGTAATAAATCATTTGATTATAGACCAAATGCCATAATGACATTATACTTGGCAATATTTTGCCAAGTAAAAATTTGACCAAATGAAAATATGCGAACTAAAATCATTCGAAATATTGCAATGGTATAAAAAAAGGTTGCTAAAATTTGTTTGGGTAATGAAATTTTGGCAAAATCTTTTCGGCAAAACGGCAGGCACCCGCCTGTAAGAGCTAAGAAGTGAGCATGAACAAACTTACTCCACCGATATTTCTTCTTTATCTCTTCTTATATCTTTATCCATACATATTATAAATTAAAGTCGCTTTTCATATTTGTCTGTGTGACCGCATTGTCCTTCTAAACTGCGCAACGGATTTTTATGGAGTTTTAACCATCATCTAAAGACTATATTCCGGAAGGTTTATGTGTATATTTAAATACGATATAACACAGAAATCTCGATGTACTATCAAACCGTAAAAACCTTGAGAAGCACAGGCGGGTTACTATTATACTTGTATTGTGAACTCTTTACCATATATATGTTGTCATCAGCACCAGCGTTGGGGCTCTGACTCGCATAGGGTCGTAGCATTATGCTGAGCGATGGCCGTTTCGCGGGGATGAGTCGCATATTTCCCCTAACTCGTTATTTTCTGTTCTTTGTTCTTTCTCTGCGTCATGTTTACTCGTACCTCAAATAAACGTATTTTCTTTCTTTCATCAAATTAAACAGTCTTAGACATAATTATGTCGACATGAATCAAAGTCCAATCAAAAATAATCGTAAGCCGAATTCAATTAGTTCCTCCAATCACGTCGATTGATTGCGGAACAGTCTAAATAATTAATTAACAGAACTGACGGAATTAACGGGCTAGTTACTTTTGGTCAGTAGGTAAGGGCTTCGGGGCGTGTGATAGATAAATGTTTTAATTAAATTATTTGGAAAACACGAATGATGGAGCTTGGTTGTTGTGTGTTAAATCACTTTGATTTTAATTTTTAAATGTAATTGTCATTTTACTGTGCACTCAGATGACAAGTCCGCATGCAAATTAAAACGAATTGAAAAAATAGCTTTATACTTTAGTATCAATAATATTATATTTAGAAGTGACCACTGCTATTAAACAGTCAATACATTACGAACCGAGCAATCGGCATCTCCTTGTTACTGTTCCTTCCCGGATTCCAGCAAAAGCAATAGGAACGCATTTTTTAAATACATAACTATAGAAACTACACAACCCAATTAAAATCTTCCGCACGGCACCCCTTCCACAAGAAACCTAAAACAATAACCATAGCTCGCTCGTATTTGTGTGCAAAACCAAGCCTGCCTAATATTTGTACCTCTCGCCACAAGCCCGACCCTAGTTCTCCAATTCCGCCGACATACCCTCGGGCTCTAATTGCGTCAATTACTGTACCGTGGTGACTCAGGTTCGAGTCCCGGGTTAGGGAGGGTAAGCTGGGGAATTATCAAAGGTATGACTGTTGGTAAGGTTACGTTGCGTTTGTTGCAGATATTTTTTGTTGTGAAATGAATGCCATAAGAATTTTCATGAAACCGTTTGTATGTAATCGAAACGAAAACCGAGTAAACTGGCAATAAGACTAACTAATAAAACTGATACTTAAATTTGGAAACACGGTGATCACATGATACGAAGAAGATTTAAATATCGTGTAGAAAAACTAAACACACTTTTGGGTTGTCATTTTATAATAGGGGTGGGTATTTTTTTTTCACTTTATCCACGTACCGTCAACAAAAGAGATAAATATGCAGGGTCATCGGATATATGTAGTTGAAGCTTAGTAAGAAACGGATTGATGTTTTCGGATAAAATTTTATTTAATTAATAGAAAACAAACAGTTCATTTATCAAACTAAATTTCATTTGAAAACATCCGTCGCTTTCTTACTAAACTTCAACTATATCCGACGACCCTGCACACTTATCTCTAAAATTAAAGCTGGGAAAATGTTTTACTAAAGAATAATTACTAAAGTGTAATTATTCCCAATTACACTCAACCGTTTCATCACAAAGCAGTAGGTAAAACATTTTCCCAACTTTAATTTTATTCCCCAAACCGAACAGTCCCCTAACGTGCCTCTCTGCCGGTCCCCTTCTCATTAGGCGTGCAACCTAACACGAACCTATAATTTTTCTACTAATTCCAATAATGACTTCATTGGGGTGCCTAGTTAATAGACTATGGGTAATAACCGTTTTTCTAATAGAGCGGCTCGTAAATATCGCTTAAATTTGATAGGAATATTATTCTTAATTGTGGAAAATGGGAAGCTATAGGGACGAGTTTATAATGTGGTCCATGAATATGACTTGGATGACGATGGTTCAGATTTATTTGTTTGGATGTGAGACATTTTACATGAACAGGGACTACGTAAAAAGTACCAAACCAATATGGGTCATTTTTATACTCAAATATAGTGTAGAATGGAGTGGAGTATATACTTGGAGTATAATACTTATCAATAAATAGCATAATATGTTATCTTAATAATAAGATAACATAAGCGTTTCGTTTTTATTTTGAGTAAATACATTGTAATTTATTTTCCGTAAACGCAATCATAGTAAATGCTTAGGAGATTGTTGACTTCAGCATCGTGTCCGTGTCATACGACGCGGTCCACTTTTACCTCCTAAAGTAACCAGCCCAGCCGATGGGAATCAAGCAACTCCCGTTACAAACCATATTTCTGTATTAGAAGCCGATTCCGCAAATCGAAATGCGAAAACGAGATCGACTGCTACCAAGATATTTATACTTTACAAAAACAAATGAACATTTAGGTCATGTTACGTTACATTACGGATTACGTTCGCGATTTACCTGCGTGCCCTCAAAGCGAGCTGGCAATGTAAGTTGACATTTAATTTTACGGTGATTTTACCGTACGGAACGGAATTGGATTTTCTTTGGATGTCAGCCATCACTGTCAAAGACCACTTTGTATGTAGATGTGTATTGCGACGTTTTTTACGGCGAGGGGGATGAGCAGACAAGTAGGTGGATAGATATTGTTTCCAGTAATGTTATACATTGGGGTAGCGTGGGGTATATACAGGTGGATGCAAATTTCATTAGGCTGTTGACATAACACCCACGCGTTGGCAGCGCGTGATGATCATTGGGCGGCGCAGCTACACAAGTATTATTATGTTGTGCTTATCCTTAATCTTGAGTTAGGTATAATTAACTGCCTAACTGATATTCAGGTAAATATATCATCATTATTCATTATTTAGTCATTATATGACTGAACAGACAGCTGTGCTGCTGAGAAGTTTGTTGCGCCACTTCTTCTTCCCAGCGATAGCACTAGGAAGAGCGGGCGTTTTTGGGGGACTGTCTTTTGTAATTTTGACGTTCGAAAAGTGCTGATTCTCTACCTAATTTGAATAAATGACTTTTGATTTTGATATCAACGAATTTTATTTTCTTGCAAAACTGAGTGGGGTACTGCCCAGAGCAATGAATATGTCATTTATCTTTATTAGCATTATAGATACAACAATGCAATGCAATGGTTTAAAGCTAAAGTACAATTACAGACCCCATAGATTGCTTACAATTCGAAATACCTTTTTAAAAACATAAAAAAAAAACTCAAAATAAAAGATTAACTCCAGCAGTACCAATAATTGTACTAATTAAATATAAGAAATAAAACCTTACTTAATATCATTCGTACCATACCCGGCATACTTTCATTAAGTACAAAGTTAACAACACACCTCTGCCGAGGGGCGAGCGGGCGAGCGGGCGCGCTCCCCGTTTATGAATATTTGATACCGCCGCGCGCCGCGCGCCGCCGCCGGCAGAAGTCGAAACTCGTGTACTATGCTAATATCGCCGACAGACATGACATAATTGTATTTTGGGAAGATGCTACCTTCAGTATTGACGGGCAGGGTGGAAATTGGAAAAAAGGTACAGGTTTTAGCCTTTTTATCGGATTGAAAATAAAGAAAAGCATAATACGGAAGAAAAATCAGAAAGCGACTCGATCATGCAACGGCAATTTGCTTTGATAAAATTTGGCAAAACGAGGCAAAAGGAATGTGTAAGGATCGTAGTAGGTGGCGTTCTGTAGTCTCTACCGTGGGAGGAAGGCGTGACTTTATATTTGTACGCATACAATTTGGCAGAAAATTATAAATGTAACTGAGAAACTACATAAAATCTTACTAAGCAGGCAGAGCTGGGAGCTATCTCTATGGTTCTAAAACAAAACTTTCGTATATTCATTAAAATATGGTTATTATGCCTCTCCAAGAATAATAGGTACCTACTATGAATTTGCCATTCTGTCGCAACTTTACTTTAGAAATAAAACTCCCGGAAAACGAACACTTAAAGCTTTACAAAGAAAACAATTTTCTCGATAGAATCGAATCGGTTCGCGGCACTATTTATTATTTATAGTCGTCGAGCTCACGCCAGCGCGCCAGCCCGCCAGCCCGCAGCCCACCAGCCGCAGGGTAATGGGAAATATCGATTTCACGGCTATTCTTGCAGAATATTTTATTTGTAGCGTTGTCAAGGGAATTTGCTGTAGTGCAAAGAATTTGTTTTAGGTTTGTGTTTCAATGAATATTGGATAACCATATTCTGATGGAAGAAATGGAAATCCGAAAATATGATAGGCTCCTCAGACTCGTCATTTTGGCGACAGGCTGTCAGTTTCCACTTACATCACCCTGCTAATGTCATCTTTTAAACCATCTTTTGCCGTCTCTATAGAACGAAGTGTGCAAGGGTGTAAGCACTGGTTGAAGTAATTTAGGAGTCCTATGTAAATTGCAACCAGTTCATTTTCGATTAGATGATGACCTACAATTAAGGTAAAGGTCAAAGCTGTTATCAGCTCCCCCTGAATCATAAGTGTACGAAGACCGTTAAAGTAACGCTTTTCAAAGCTTAGGTACTGTTAGTCCTTCTACACGTGCAGCTTGTGGGTCAACTTCACTCTGCGGGTATACAGCGACCTACCCGTTCAATATACCAAATATTTGACAGTCATAATTGACCAAAAACTATATAAGAGTTAGGAAACTAGGATGGATATTTAAAACATTACGATATGTTCTCCCCACAAACACAAATAAAATAGTAGGCGCTCATAGAAATCTCCTTAATGACGTTTATGTGGCACTTGTCAACCAACAACAACCTGTAATAGTATACTGTATCCCCTTATGGGGTAGTGCGGCTAAAACTAGATTTATAGAAGTTGAACGAGCACAACAAGCTCTAATAAAAAGTATGTAGGTACTTCAAAAAGAAAAGGTACCCAACTGAAAGTCTATACCAGATGAGTGGCCTGCTTTCTGTTAGAAAACTTTACATCTCTCTCACAGTCCTAAAAAAACATAAGACACTTCCTTATAATGCAAACACAATATCAAAGAGACGGAAAGACATAATCGCTATAATCCCTCAAACTAAAATAAAATTTCGCTGCTGCACAATACAATAGACGTTCGCTCCGCAATAGGCGACGCTCAGCTTTATAATAGGGAGAACAAAGACATATACATATACGATAAAAAATACATGAATGTAAAAAAATGGTAACAAATTGGTTCAAATCGTTAACGTATGATGATACTGAGGCGCTCTTACAACACATAGTTTAATTCATTCATTTCTCTCTACACACACACACACACACATACACACACACTCACCTACATATATACACATACACGCACAAAACTCACTCAACTTCCCCCCCATCCCCATATACAATCATGTGAATAATGTAAATTGAAATAAATAAATAAAATTGTTATGATTTGGTATGTATTCTGTTCTATTGCAAAATTAACTAGCTATTAAGGAGCGGAGTCTCCTAATACAGGCTTTTTCTTTGCTTAAAAGGAGGCTCCAATCATCACTTTGATGTTCTGTTTTGGTTATGAAATAAATTATTTTTAATTATTTTTTAATTTTAATATATTAATGTTGTAGTGCGTTAGAAATGTTTGGGGATAATAATATTAATGGTTTTGCCGCCATTATTAGGAATCCATGTACATCCTTGATGACGCGTGTTCGCGGCGACACCAACAGTATTCTCACTGTGTTCGCAAGTCGGTGGGATTCCCCGATGTTAAGGAGGAGGATACAACTCCGCGGCGAATTTTAATTGTGTATGTTATCTGTGCCTGTAGTACTGTAACCTACTAACACTAAAAGTTAAGAAACATTTGTTACTAACCCTATGGACTTCTGTCTGAAATAAAAGTTTTCAATTCTGTTCTAAATTACTTGAACGATTATTAAGTACTATCATAAATTGTAAAACACTTTATGTACGACTTGTGTGACAATCATTCATACTTGACTCTTCTATACTTTGTAATACCTAATAAATATCATTATTGTATCGAATAAAATCGATAAAACACGAATCGACCGACAATACACAACCATAGCAAAGAAAACTTCGTACTTCCACGGACACTACATATTTTTCTCCATTTCCATATCAGCTCGCATCTCAAACACAATAAACCACCAGCCTGGTCCATCGCTCACACCAGTCCGCCTCGCGCCACGCGCCGCCCCTCGTGCTGTGACACTCTGTGACAAATGGATGCGAACGATAGGCGCCTTGTGACGTAAGTGGGCCGTGCGATACAATATCATTATGACGTGGTATGGAATATGAAGTGTGTTGATGTGGAAGTGTATTGTACAATATTAAAGTTATTACTAGCGGTTGCCTTTGGTTTCGCGTGCTTTTTAGGGAGTTATTGTTTTCTGGGATAAAGTAGGTGTCCTTATATTTTTAATGGAGAATAATAATGATTGTCGAGAGACCTTACAAAAAAAATATTAATAAAAAATAAAAATAAAATATAGAGAAGCCGGTGCACGAAACTTGTTAGGACTGAATAATCATGTTGCAATGCTTAGTTAGTTGTCGATAAGGTACAGTAATTGCACATGCTTACACTCGGTCGGTTTTCACACATGATTTCTAATTTATTGTGTTAATTAATTTGTACATATATTCATACATCCAAAACAAAATTGTTACGCAGTTTTATCGACCATAACAAATGGTGTGATGTTTCAACTATTCATAATTTCTCATAGTCATACCAAAATATTCGTTTTACAATACCCTTAACTAACTTCTATTATACGATACTTATGCATAAAGATCATTTTCCACAATTCGATCAGTATTCGGTTCTCGTTTGAGGCAATCACGTATTGTATTTATCTCCCTCGTAACTATTCGTCTCCGACGCGGACCGCTGTGCACCGACCTCCCCTCGCGAGTGAACGTGTCTCAATCAACGACACGGGATGCATTTATCGAGATTTTCTGCGTTGGTGGGATCGGGTGAGTGGTGTATGTCGATAATAAGAAACGTTTAAAAAAACGTTCCTTATTAACAGCAGGTACCACGGCTACACATCAAGCTATACAAAATCAGTATAAGCTCATTTCTGATTGTACGAATAACCTATACAATGCGAGGTCAGCCAAAACTGGTAATGTATAGCTAGATGTGTAGCCGTGAGTACCGACAGGACTTAAACCGTTTAATTTAATTTTCAAAGGCCGAGGCGACTTGGAAAGGATACCTTCTCAAGTCGCCGCGGCCTTTGAAAATTTCTTTGCTTTGGCCTTTGAAAATATATGTTAGCTGTAAAGATATAATTAAAAGCAATCACACGTTGAATGTTGAAACGACTGCAGATCTATGGGCTTATTCTGTGGACGTTGCTAAGTTGATTATAAACGTTGTAGCAACTACTTTAGCTGTTCTTTTTAATAAATAATAATAATAACTTAATTTGTTTCTCTCACAATGGTTTTTTAGCACTTAACAGTGTTATTTTTAATAATTGTATTGACCGTGGTGATCTCACCACGGTCAATACAAAAATCCTCCTGTCCTGATCTTATGAAAAACAATACAATAATACCGTGGTTTTAATCGGGCTGTAACTACATCAGACCTTTATTAAAAGTTTTATAATAAACATAAATTACTGCATAACAAACAGTTTCGTTTTACAAGGGTTCGTGCGACTACTGATGTTGAACCGGAGTTGAACTTTTAGGACATGTTTATGGGAGGACAAAGACTATAATTATTGAGGACATAAAGGCTTTAGGGATTGAGCTGCGCCAATAAATTTACACTGTGAATTTTGATTTTTTATTTTGCTATATATTTTTACTTTTATTTTTTTCTATATACTTACTAGCAACCTTTTTAGATATACAATGACATGAATATTTACTGTACTACTTACAGAAAATCATTTACTTATATATATATATATATATATATATAACGACAGGATTATTGATACAAGTGTGTAGGTAATCTGCAGGTTGTTCCTATGTATTTCCATGGTCCACAGGATTAAAAAATAGAAAAACATTAAGCTTACGGTGGGCCCTTATTGTAAGTGTATTTTAAATCGTGTACTAAAGTGTTTTGTAAATACTTACACAATTTGCAACTCTGCTCACCCCGTGACACTAACCATTAAGCACAACAGCAAATTATCCAAACAATTAATTAACCACACAAAATTATAACATAATCGGAAACCAAAAAAATCACACTTGCAATTTAACACGACCCTTATCGCCCCTTCTTCCCCTGACAATATCCGAATATCCGCCGTATCCGCAGTATCCGCGTACCCGCACATTGTTGCGGGTACAACGGCAATAAATGTAAGCTGGGGAGAGGCGGACAATATTTATACGTAGAGGGGAACCGCAATCATTCAACCCGGGATTAAGTTTGTTTGTGATGGCATTGTTCACTGCTTCACACCGGGATCCGGGATGTAGAGGTGTTCCTATGAAAGACGTTTTGTTTTAGTCGACAGAATGAAACGGGGAGTAATGGGAGGAAAGGGGTTGCTGTTTTTGTGGAATCTGGCGTTTTTTATGGCCTTTAAAGTGCTCATAAACTCATAACAGTCTGTCAGTTCATTGAAGCAGGTTCGTTTTGGCAGGAAATCACATTCACAACATGAAAATTATTTAGGTAGTAACAGAAATGGAGAAGAAGAAATATATTGAAACTATGCATGTGAATTATCTACAGTGAATTTTTCAACTAGGTATGATTATGAGTAATTTAGGTAAGTTATCTTGTAGCTACTACTTACAGAAACACTTGTCTTTATAATCTTCTCCAATCGAAATTGTGGAATTTTAAAACTTGATCAAAATCCATACTACGTAGTATTATAAATGCCAAAATAACTGTCTGTCTGACCTTTTCACACCTTAACGGCTTAACCTCTCAGGGACGGGCTATTTAACAGATATCGTTGTGCAATAGCTCGCTTGAAACTATGTAAAGTCTTCGTTTATTATTTAAACCTTAATTTATTATGTTAGTTTTCACTAAATAAAATTAATCAGAACTGGCACACAGGTAGACTGCCTTAGGCTGAGTGACTATATGACCTGGGTTAGTACATACTTTTTATAGGCAGTGCGTTCCCGTGGGATAATTTCCAACCTCCACGCGAGCGAAACCGCAGGTCAAAGCTAGTCATAATATAACGGTCTTCTCCTCACATCATAACTCAGCTTCACACCAGCATACTGCCGCAGCAATAACTACAATGTATGTATATCAAAATAAATACCCCGTGAGACAACTGTTGTGCTGAACGTTGAGCCATTATGATGCGATAATATTTGCAAGATGGCTGCCTCCCCTTACAACGGTTTGTCATAACAAAGGGGACTTAGATAACGTGCGATTTTGTCGTGCGACATTTTTGTCGTAAACTTGTATCTCAACGTATTTATTTCAGGTAAACCATGTACCTACAGGCACTTTAGAATTGTCAACGAGTCAGTCAGTCAGTCAGTCAGAAAGATGAAGCTAGAACTTAAGACTTGTACCTTAAGACTTTTATAATTTCGTGTTTTCAAATATGTTTTCACCACTGCTCTCAAAATGGTGAAGAAAACATCGTGAGGAAACCGGCAAGACCTAGAATGAAAAAATCGAAGACATGTGGCATCTACCAACCCATACTGGGCCCGAGCGGTGGATTACGTCCCATTCCCTCTCACAGAGAGGAGGCCTGTGTCCCAGCATTGGGAACATTATAGGGTGATTTAAATGCTAAATATGCTTTGTCTATATACAGGAGGGACTAGTCTGACAGTTCTTGGCAACGGTGTCTTCTCACAAAAACTAATTTTATTTCAAGTTCTGTCAATCCTTACTTTTTTGTTACTTATGCCATATATTTGTTTTATACAAGTCGCTGCAGAGATTCTTTCATAGTTTTTTTAAATTGCGAAACCCATTCGAGATCCTACGCAAAAAGTCGCACATGTCCAGCGAGCCCTACGGACCCTCCCTTGTTAAATTAGCCGTCAGTAATGTGTCGGTGGCGGGATGATTTGTAGCGATCGCTGCCGATAACCACGCTGCTAATACCGGCTCGTAAGGAGGGGACATTATACGGGAGCCACTTCTTTTAAATGGTTAGAAATAGCGGAAGAAAATTCGCGAGAATGGCACTTTTTCAACGTGTCAAGTATGGTAATAGTGGTGACGTATGTAATTGGATTTTTTCTCGTGTTGAATTTTCCTTTTTTTTTCTCCTTGGAGAATGTATATGTTTAAAATCATGTTTTTATTAGTGACAAAACATGATTACCGTAGAATGTGAAGAAGAGGACAAAAATATTTTCATATCGCAAATGGCTACGCTTACTCTCCAGACCTGTAGGTAGCTGTAAAATAATTAAACAAGTGCTCGCAATAATTGTCAAAAATCTTGTTTTTCGACTACAATAATTTTAAGTCGAGACAATTATTTTATAAAACAAAAATAAAATAGGGCCGACAAAAATAATGAATTTGAACACAACAGAAGCCCCAGAAAGCTAATATATATGTAATATATATATAGCGATAATATATGAGAGCCCATAACAACTAAATCCTAATAAAATCTAACTGATCCAATCACGCCTACACTTGATATTTCAATTCAAATTGCGAAATAAAATGGCGGCCGTTCTACGAAACTAGCCGAGCGCTTTCGGGTGATTTCGGCACGGTTGGGTAACAGCTTTATTGCCCGCGGGTCCCTCGTTACGCCCGGGAAGTGCCCGGGCAGGGTCCGCGACGGGCAGCACTACAGATTTACGAGTACGACTCCAATTCGCGTTTTTCTGCTGGACGTAAAACTTGTCTGGTTTAGTTTTGCGGTAGACCTTCTATAAAACCTTATGCGTTCTGCAAGTGCCAATATTTGGATAGTTGGCTTCGCTCCATTTTGTTTTGTTCGACGGTTTGAATATGAAACCTAATTTGTGATACAGTTCTTGTGAAACGTTAGCCATTTAGTTCTCCATAAAAATGTTGAAGGTCATCATGGGCCGTACCCCATGATGACCGTAATTAAAGGCCTAACGATTGCCTCCCAGCGACCTTAACCTAATAACCTACTACCTGCTAAATTATAGGACAACCAAGGAAAGGTTGAAAGCTCGGTCACGAATTTTACATAGCAAATAAGTAGTATTTTGTATGAAGCAATTAGTAGTAAATTAACACCAGTTAAAAGTCTTATTTGTAGGTGGACTAGCTGTGCCCGCGACTTCGTTCGCAAAACAACTTGGATTCTATGGGTTTTAATATATTTTCTTTTTCTAAAATAAAAGTAGCATAAATTACTCTTTCCAACATCAAAAGTTAAAAGTCTGCCAGTGAATCCGTCAAAATCGGTCCAGCCGTTTCGGAGATTACCCGTAACAAACAAACAGTCAGACAGACAAACATTTTAGAAATTATTTATTTGCTATAAGTACCGTATATACTTTCATTATGCATTTAGTAAAAAGCTGTTGTTTTGACATTACAAACAGACACTTCAATTTTTATTTATTTGTATATATATAACGATACCAAAAGATAAAATGGTATTCAAGATAGCTTCTAAGTTTACGTGGAGTCTACGTCACCCCTCTTTAAGTTTTGCACGTAACTAAACCCAATATCCATACAGTGTGTCCCGCACAGGGAAATAATTTCCTTCGCCATCAGCTTACATCACAACAATCATTATTTACACCAAACTACACATCACACGAAACCCTACGCCAACTAACAGCATCCGATTTATCTATTTACAGTAAAACCCGCCTTTATCATAACCGAACAGAGTCTAATTTCTTCTGATTTAACAGTACCAATTACGTTGCTTAGTTTTCCCCTTTTAACTAACACCTTTATTTCAACGTTACAGAGTCTTGTTTCCTGTGATTTAACAGTAGTGATGTCTTTGCCTAGTTTTTCCCTAAGAGCGATGGCTTCATTTGCCCGGCTCTCCCTCAGTGTTTTACATGAGTACAGTGTCGAGCAATTACTGCGGTGTCCTATTACACAGCCGTGCAAATTTAATGACTGCACTAAGATATGTGTCTGGGAATGTTATGGTGGGATGGTTTTTATCTAGATTTTTTATCGTGGTCTATGAAACTAGTTTATCTTCTCTCTCTCTCTTCTTCAGCCTTTCGCCACCCAATGCTGACTGTAGGCATCCTGCAATGCACGCCACTCTTCTCTGTCTCTAGCCTTCCTAAGCCAGAGTCGTCCAGCAATTTTGACGAGGTCGTCGGTCCACCTCATCGGCTGTCTGCCCACACTCGGTCTCGGTCTCCAGTCCAGCACTGTTCTACCCCATCTGCCATCTGTTCTAAGCCCTATGAAACAAGTATAAACTAGTTTATGGTTTAGTAAAGCCCTAATTTCTAAAAGATAAACTCATTAAAAGCTATTTCCATATCTTAAGTGTACTTGGAAATAATTAGGACGGTTTTTGGCATTGTGGCCAATCACTTTTAAATCTTTGTATTCTGAAACGTGGATCGGCGCGAGACACAATGGCTTTTTAATTGTTTCTGTAATTACGACATTCAACCAGACTTAAAGCAGATTTAAATTGATTGCACCATTATCAAGGTCAAGTAAAGCAGAATACTTACATAGTGTAACTTAAGGATTCAGTCCCAGAAAGCTAGACTTTTACAGAAACTAGACCATGTAACTTGTTCCCCAGAGTCTCCTTAAAAGTAACTGATAAAATATATCACTGGGTTGTACCTATAAAAATTCGCTTCAAGGTATTCACCACAGGGAACCGAATAAATATTAAACGAAGTCTTCCGAACAGAACGGTAAATATTCCCGTAGCACCGCGGAGCTGTCGACATAAACTATCAGAAAATACGTTTCTACCCTCTACAGCTATTGAAAACGAAAACTACTTGGCTACGTTTTCCAATGCTTGCTCTCTTAAAGAAGAAAAGGAAAGAAAAATAACTTATAAAGTTAGCAACGTAAAGCTTAACACCTGAAATATCGTGTGGACTTGAAAAGTTTTACTTTCAATAAATTGAGAACCATAGTAAAGTACCAAAAAAGTAATCTTGTCACAAGTGTGAATAGGTTTTTGAATATTTACCAAAGTACACTTTGTAGGTACAGTCGAGAGAATGTGTTCAATAAAAACGTGCAACGCTTATTTGTCTAATCGAATCGAATCACAAATAAAATATATCGTGTGGCTCTAAATCCGGATTATAAGATTTATTAAACTAGTGACTTCTTGAAAACTTTTTCTAAAGCCTTATAAAATTCCTTTATTCCCAGTAGTTCCATGTAATTTCATTTCCAACTTGACAAGTGCAGTAGGGACCTACGTATTCTGTATAAGGAGGTCGGGGAGTGCTCACTGTGCCCAGCCTCCTCTGCGAGGCGAGAGGGGTGAAGGGGCGCCCAGGGTGAAGAGAGTTTAGCGATCAAGTGCTTCGAGTTAGAATTGTGTTCGAGAGTGACAATTTCCTTTGTTGATTCGCGAATTATGTGTGGGAATTGTCGTGTGGCTTGTTGTGCCAGATTCCTATCTGTAGTACTTAACCTGGGCAGGTTAAGTGTTGAACTTGGTGATTGTTTATGTAATTTCAAATCTCAACGGAAATTACTGTGATGTGTGTTTGAGTGTGAGAGTGTGTGTGTGAGTGTGTGTGTGTGTGTTTGCTTACTTTAACAGCTTGTAAACGTCTACTGCTGCCAGGGCTTTCCTTAATCTTAATAAATCTGAACTAATGTTATAAAGAGCTAAAATTATTCGTCTATACCTATGTTTACAAAAAGGCATCCACGGAAGTACTGATCCGATTACAAATTCTGATAGAAAGCGTAGCTAGCGTTTCAATAGAGTGTGAGTGCTATACGACAAGTTTTATGTTCAAACACGCGGACACCACATGGACTTTGATGATTTAATAGCATTCGATCTGAACTCGAGACACAGTAAGTTACCATCATCACAACCTGCATCGTACCGCATGATCTCCAAAAACTACTAGCTACACACATAATAGCATATTCAGCCTATAATGTTCCCACTGCTGGGACACAGGCCTCCTCTCTTCGAAAGGGAGTGGGCTGTAAATCCACCAAGTAGGCCCAGCCCAGTTGGTAGATGTCACATGCTTTCGATATTTTCATGACATATTATGCCGGTTTCCTCATGATGTTCTCCTTTACCGTGTTGAGAGCAGTGGTGGCTCAGTGGTAACGGCCTCGCCTTACGAGTTGTAGGTCGTGGGTTCGAACCCACTTTACTTTGTGTACACACATTATACGTGCTCCAATTTAATATTGATTACCAACGTCGCTGTATATAATATTACCCTTAACGCCATATTTCGTAGTCATACCTACATACGTAGTTATTAGGTATTCTGTGTGAGGAGGTCGGAGCTCTTTGAGCACAAAGCGGGGAGAGCAGGGCACAGGGGAAGCCCTGGGGGCCCGAGTGATCTAGTGCTTTTGGTTAGGTAATCGTGTTTCGTGACTTTAAGTGTGATAACAATAAAATATACTGAAGTCGCGAGTTTCAGATAAATTGGTAACTTTTTTACAAAGAATTCTTGCTTATCGGCTCCAAAATTTTTAAAGCAGGTAATGTTAAATGTGAACCATTTCATGTAGTTTCTCTTGAATTTTGAAAGGAAATGCAACCACAATACCGATATCCGATAATGTAATAACAATTTAAAGTTTGATAGAACAGTAAAGCTTACTATTTCAACTGTATTTTGACAAAAAATTTAAAACCTCTAGATTTTAAAAGTAACCGAACCGTAAACCCGAGCAGTAACCGGAACAATACCCGACAAATATGACAGAAATTAAATCACTTCGATCAACAGCTCCCACCAGCCAGCGGAGCGCCGTAAACTATTACCAGGGGCCACAACTTCCGAGCAACATCACGAATGCAAGGCCTCCAGCATAAATAAATAAGGCCTAGAACCCTTCAACCCAAACAAGATTACAGCTGACTTACGTAAACTTTTCCCATTGTGCCCCAGTTCCCCGCCTCCCCTGGGACCCGCGATATAATCCAGTTTGCCCCGTTCTCCTCGAAAAATGAAACGCTAAGAAAAATACCAAGTTGTTTAATGCTGTAGCTACAATTTTATTAAACCTTACTTTGTGGAAACAAGGTCGAGTTTAGATTATCTGAACAGCAAATACAGGGAAGTCGTTTTTATTTTTTTTTAACATTTCAAGTGACGCTGAAAGTTGTTGGTATTATTTCGTGAAAATAATGGATTCTTTTATATTGGATCGAGTTAAGAAGTTCGGTATCGTGTCGTCTCGCGTTTCAAGTTAATTTACTTCGTGCACGTAGATTGATAATGACGGAATTATTTTGTTTTTCGATGCTTTTGTACACACGGCGACATATATCAAGCTATACATTTCCAGTTTAAGTTGACCCACATTGTGTAGGCTTTTTGTACAATGAAGAATCAGCTTACATTGGAAATGTATAGCTTCATATATGTCGTCGTGTGTACAAAGGATTACTCTCTAATAAGTCAACTCCGGATTGGCGAGTTAAAGGTTGAGAATTTAGGGTTGATTCAGTTGAATTTAATAATTTGCAAGTAGAGTAAAGCTTCTGGGTAAACTCAACCCACTATCTACCATCTCTATTCAAAAGAAAGACAAAATAATCTTTACAAATATCTATTACAAGCCTAGGACAAAAACTTACAACATATAGAACAATAGCTGGCAGTCTCGTACCCTGGCTGGAGAACAGGGGCCGGCTGCGATACGGCACGGCTCGAGGACCCTCGACCTTTTGCTGCAGGGGAGACGTGTTGTGTCGGATTTTATAATTGATTTCATGGTGGCGTGGGGTGTACCTAGTGTGTTATGATAAGTTGTAAGTTTCATTGGGATGTGGGGTGAATAGCGACTGAGTGGGTGATTAAAAAAAACTATCCTGTTAAAAATAATACCTACGTTTTCCCCTTATAATTATATATCATAGGAAAGCTTATTATTTTTAATATATATAGATAGTCGTTATGTTGAAAAAAAAAACAAATTAGCTGACGTTGCAAAAAATACGATACCTATATGAGAACCATTTTACAAGTTATTAATTAGTAAACCACACCAAATGTACAAACTTTCACGTTACGAAGTACGCCCTAGAAAATTATAGGTACTCAACCTGAGGTCACGGGAAATGTCAGGAAAAAATATTGTACTCTAAAATTCTAATAGCCAAGCCAGCTTAAATATAGCGGAATTATAATTGTCAGGCCAAACCAGATTTATACCTAGATTTTTTAATCCAGAAGGATATACCTTGCAACTCCAAACTTTGCAAACAATCGTAGGCTAGCTAAAATTTTCCAGTACAATTTACTTAAATTATATTTGCCTATAGTCCTACACAAATACAAATGTAATTTCGCCTGCCTTCGATCAAAGGCCCAGCGGGACTGGCTCGGCTTTTGTTACCTCACAGCTGCGAGCCTCGTGCTCATGACAGAAACCGAACTGTTCATAGGATACTGTGACAAAGGAATACACAAAATTATTGGATAATTATGTTTGAAAAAAAAAAATATGAAAGGAAAAACATGTATGAATGAATGTCATAGGGCTCTTGCCGGTATATGCGAAAAAAAACCATATATAAAATATAATCTTAATCAGGCTTTTATTTAACTTGCACTATTCCTATGTATGTTTGTAAGTTGTCCGTCAAGATTTGCAAACCATTTTCGGCCATTTGTTGTTCCACTCAACTCGATCCTGACCAATCCATCCCGATTAGTCCATATTGGCATATGGACTAATCGGGATGGATTGGTCAGTCAAGTGTCAAATAAAAAAAAACCATGATAAAACTTAGGTGAAGTGACACTGAAGTGAGCTGTCATTCCACCCGGCGCCCTATTGATTGAAATTGACACTATTAACAACTCCACGGTGAGATTTTTACAGAATAGATCCGCTGATTATATAATTTGGTACCTACTAGGGTAGGTCACCACCACACCCCACATCCGAACCCACACTCCTACCTACATGCCGAATGTCCCCTGTGCACCGATCAAAGCGCGCAGCAGGGTAGGTCTCGCTCTTTGTGACGTCACAGCGGTGCATCGCACTGCCCCCGACAGACACCACCTTTGTGATACCACGTCATTTTGTACCCTAGGCAGACATTAATGGAAATTTTCGTGTATGTCATCTTTTCATGAAGAAAGAATGACTAATCTGCGAAGAACGAACATGAAAAAGTTATGAATCGGGAACACAATTAAGTACATATAACAGTTGCTGTGCTATTCTGTAAAAATCTCACGAAATCTTAGGTGAAGTGAGCAATCAACAGTGTCAATTCCTAGCTTACTTCACCTAAGTTTTCACGATGAGATTTTTACAGAATAAAATAGAGAATAGAAGGCTGCTTGCTCTATGTTCAAGAGTTAAGAATTTCCGTTTGAACTTATAAATATTCGAAATCTAAAAACACACGTGTGACCTTTCGGGATAGCTCTTTAATATTTAGCTCGGCGGACTGTTTGATTACTTTACTTAGTAATAATTCAGTACAACGGAAGCTTTCAAATACATCCCGAATTCACGACCAGAACCCTATATTTATTTCATACGAACAAAAATATAGCACGACTGGAAAATATTCACAAAGTGCTCACCAAAAAAACGTATAAAAAATTCAAAGGTTCTCCCCTCGACTAGACGGGGACAGGTCACTCTTCCCCTGCCTCCCCTTCCCCTGGGAGAGGGCGCCTCCCCTGCGAAATTAACTCGCCCTAACTCACCTGCCCTTTGAAGAGCCGCCTGTACATCTAAACGACATATTGGCGTTTGATACTTTTATGAATTTTGAGAGTAGTTATTGAGTATCGCAATGTTAGGTGTATTATCATGCCGGAGGCTCCATGCGGGGGTCATGCGGTCTATGGCCCTTTACGGGGCACCGGTGTGGGCGCGTTCCTTGAGGTGGCGTCCAGCCCGCCGGTTGAACGCGTCCCAAAGGGCCGTCCGGCTAATCCGAGGATACAGCACGATCTCCGCTTAGGTGGCGAGCCTCCTTGCCGGATTGCCGTCATGGGATCTGGAGGCAAAAGTCCTCGCCCACATATGGGAGTGGCGAGAGGAGGCCAAACGCCGGGGCGTAACTCCGCTGCCGCGAGAAATCACGGTACAGCAGACAGAGCTCCGGCGGGATCTCATGGCGACATGGAGAGTGCGATTGTCGCAACCCAGTGCTGGGCACGCCACAATTGCGGCGATAAGTCCCCTCTTTGAGTCCTCCCACTCCGCCCAGAACGGAAGAAGTCATTTATGATGATTTCACACCCTAAAAAAAAAATGTGCCTAAACACAGCTAGCCATGGTAAGCCGGTTATCTGAACTGAACCTAACATTATTTTATGGCTCAGTGAAACAAAGGCGATTCGGGAACAAAGTATGAATTGCCTGGGGCAATGCGACCAAATCAAAGACAGAAAGAAAAGTAGCTGAATTGTTTTTCACAACAAAAAAGGAGAAAGGTTTTTTGGCAGATCTTTAAAGTTGTAATACATATTATTAAATAATCCACGATGATATTGCCCATATTGGATAAGTTTTGTGGCTACATAGATAGAACTTGTTTTGAACATGACATTAAATGTTTGAACGTCAAATAAATCAAATTTATTTAATCAAAGTTTAAAGATCAGCATACAGTACCTACCCATTACTGAGTTTTTTATCCAAAACCCAAAATATTGTAAAACTTAGGGATAGAATGATGGTTCTTAAAATACTTGGAATACTACTATTTTCAAGATTTGTGTCTAATCCACACTAAAACACGCTAAAATTTCATTGTCTTAGATAGAATCATTTTCTCGTTCGAATATTCTTAGCCCAGGCTTTTGTGTCATATAAAAGGACGGAAAGAATCCCCAAAGCTATCGTATCAGGAAAAAAACTGCTTTTTCACAAAATTTTTGAGAAGAAGAATGTTTTTAAGATGAAGTTTTTCTAGCAAAGTTGTCGACTTTTCTTAGACCGTTTTTTGTAAGAGCTGTATTACCCTTATTTTTGAAATGCGGATGGCTTGGAGCTTGCTGACAACGCGAAACTAGAGAAAGCGACACAATGGCTTTCCTTTTTGATGGTTTGCAAATATATTTATTTAATTTCTAAGAATATTGTCAAAATGTCGCACTAATGCAATGCTGCAATAGTGACTGTTTTTATGACTTAATACTGGCATAGTTTCTAGGAACATATTGTTTTAATTTGTAATGTAATCTACTTTCTAGACTGTTGATTTTTTTTTATTCCTAAGAATTTATTCATCTTTATTTTTTATGAGTTCAATTACCCGAAATACTATAAAAACCAGTTTCTGAGTTACCTAAAATATTATAGGCCACCTTGAGTATACGAATTTGTATTGTGCCCTTCATATGTAACTACAAAATACTTCAGTTCGTAACAAAAGATCACGTCACATAGCGTGTTTATACAATCAAAATACATGGCTTATTAAATTATACGGGTGTGAAATAAATGGATCATTAACATACAACACGGTTTATTCAACACAAAAAAACAGTTATTCCACATGCAACAATGTCGTGCGCCTGTACACTCCACGGGGAGTCCGTCTCCCATAGAAATTGCAATTTCATTTCATTTTAATGCGACTGTTTACCTTCAATATAATCCAGTTAGGGGGTGAGCAGAGCCCCAGCCATTACGTATTTCTGTCACGGCACTGTTTTTTGTCAGACTAAACAGAAATAATATTTTTAAAAGGCTGTGCGAAATAAATTATATTATTCTTTGTATTGGAGGAGCCTTCTCCTCGAATTCAAAGAATAATACAATAGTGTCTCTTTTGTGTTTGTGTGGCTAATATGTGGAATGGTTTTTTTTTTGTTTTTGTCTCGAATAGTAGAGTTGTAGTAGTAGTAGATTTTCTCTAGAGTGATGATATCCTTTCGAAGCTGAATGTGCTCCTGCTCAATCGTCACAACCCGAAGCAAGTCCAACGGAAGGGGCTCATACTAACGACATCTCGATCGCAGTTCGATGCCTATCCTCTTCTTCTCTATATGCATATGCTATTCTGTAACACAAACACGGCTCATACTGTGTGTAGAGTTTGGCCATATTAATTAATTGATTTTGATAAACTCAACCCCTATGCCGCTTATGCCAGATCCTACCTCTGTATCACACGCTAGAGTAGTATAGAATCCAGAAATAGAACCACTATTTTATATAAATCAATAACGTGCTATTTAATAGCCCTCAGCTCGTTACTCGCGTGGCGGCCATTTTACTAGAGGTAGACGCTATATCGAAAATATACGTTATATAATATACAGGTAGTTCTGCAATGCGCTGAAGCCGTGCCGTGCTGATGCCGTGTGGAAGTGATTTATACAACCTTGAACCTAGGAGGTTATTATTTGTAGCTAGTACGTGCTGTTTTTTTATTCGTATCGTAGTTGCAGCGATCAATTTGACGCTGAGGGTAATATTAAACGAATGGTTTTTGAATACGACATAGCTTTTGAGGAGTCTTTTAGGGCTGCAGACCATTATGTCGCTATGTTTAATCAATTATGCTTTATATTATTATATTTCCATCAGGCGGGATCGCAGTCAAGCACTCAAACTCAAAGTACTTATTTCAATTAAACCAATTAAAGGCACTTTTGAATTGTCAAGGGGTAGGTCAGTCAGAAAAATGAAGCTAGTTGCCCATTTCAAAGCGTAGTAGGTACCTATGGAGAAGAACGGGCATGAAACTCCATGGACACTCTTTTAAATCAAAATACACTAGTTTATAACATTAAAAAAAAAATCGCGAAATGATGATTACTGATTGATTGATTATTGACTTTAAATTTTTGCGACTCAATATGAATTTGTATGCATCATCTGCCTGCCTTTCATCAACTATGTTGAGGTCGACTTCCAGTCTAACCGCTGCACCAGTATAGTAAATGGAGTGACTGCCTATCTGCCCTTCACAACCCAGTTACTGTGTAATACGATATCCCTTGGTAAGATTGGCTGTCAGACTTTCTGGCTTCTGATGACCTCTAACGACTGATCCACGAATGACAGCCGAGACCAATAGCTTAACATGCTTTCAAAGATACAGAGGGGTCTTGGTATATAAAGATGGTAGCGTAGCGTTATTACTGGCTAAGTATTAACAGCCGCACCTGCCACAAGCCCTTTTCAATATGAATGTCCTATGTTCAGTATAGAACAGTAAGTAATAAATAATAAGATATGAATACTTCACATGCACACGCAGTTAAAACTTACAAACGAAATACATCTCAACAAAAAAAAAACAAATCGAAGTTAAGAATAAGGATTTCAATGGTTTCTTTTGACAAAAACCCGGAAGACATTTTCCTTCCTCTATTCCATTCGTACAGTAAGTGGGTGACGCAGCAACCTGTCTGTCCTCCGTCCTGTCCTACTTCCAACAATAAGAACTTACAGCCCCCACATCCGCGACGTAACGGTTAATGAAATCATGGTTATGGGGCTATTACCATAGCTAATGGGTTGGTATGGGGCTCGTTTATTAGTTTCGTATTGTTATCGTGAATTATGTCAGCTTAGGGGTTTATATTCGTGAGCAATCTTGATAATGATTCGTTAGTTTATTTTCTTAATCTAGAAATTCGTGCAAGGCGGAAAGCTTCATTCCAGAAGTTTTTATTTTAACGCGTTTATAGGTTGTAATAATTCTTTATGTGTAGGTACTAATTTTTTCCTAACATTATTAATAACTTACGTTTTTAAAATTATCCTTGAAGTTAGTTGGCAAGCACAGCATTTACATATGTAGTCACGAGCACGTTTATTTGTCGTGAGGAAACTGAAATGTCCTAAAACCAACATTTTTAAGACATGTACCAACCCGCACTGGGCCCGCGTGGTGGATTACGGCCCACTCACTCACACAGAGAGGAGGCCTGTATCTCAGTAGTGGGAACATTATAGCCTAATTATAACAGCAAAATCAACACAATATGTCACTTAATATTATGTCAGACAGAGACAGAAAGCATCTCATTTTCTTGATATTTATACTGTAGGAGAGAGACGAAGAGCTTGGCGCTCTAGCTATGCCGTGACTCGGTATAGCTAGAGCGCTATATAAAATGCGTATTTAAACTTTGGGTTATTAATCCTAGAGGTTGCAGACCTAGAGGTAGAGCTAATTACTTTACATGTAGAGGAGTTCTGTCAGCTATCCGAGCTGATTGACTATTCTTCTAAATATGAATAGCGTTAATCTCTTAAGGGAGAAGCATCAGGGGAGCCCAGAAATGATATTTTTTTACGTTTTTTTTTGCAATTTGCAGGTTAGTGTCAAGTTGTATGTTGAACAAAATATGATTCGCGACCGTAACAAATACGCATTTATAGAATTATTATCATTAAACTCATCAATGTAACCCTACATGTTCATATAACAATGTAACCCTACATGTTCATATAACCATATTGAATGACTAAGTCATGAATTATCAATAAATTATCATCATTAACTCCCAAAATATTCATGAAGGTTGAATGGGAAAGTCATATGACGTAATATGTGCAATATTTTTACCACACTCCACGAAGTGTCAAACCTATCATAAAGATAAGCTTTCATACCGTCAAGTTTATACTAAAATACAAAGCCATCATACCTACAAATTCTCAATAACCAGCGACCATA
Organism: Apamea monoglypha; assembly: GCA_911387795.2. Classification (NCBI taxonomy): domain Eukaryota; kingdom Metazoa; phylum Arthropoda; class Insecta; order Lepidoptera; family Noctuidae; genus Apamea; species Apamea monoglypha. The sequence continues at coordinate 850,870 of OU426925.1, forward strand.
CGACCTTAACCACCAATACTTAACACAATATCCAGAACAATAACAAAATACTTCACGTTTAAGTACAAGCGTCAAGTTCGGGCTCGCGTGCGGCCGGTGTAAGTGCGGCCGGGCACGCCATGGATCGATAACTTAACCAGAGCTTAAGTAACTTGGAGGTGGCGGGGTTTTACAGTTACTCTGTAACTCTTATGTAGGGGTTACGTGATTATTTTTATTTAAGGCTTTTTATGAATAAAGTGATTTTTTTTGTTAAGTCACAATTATTTTGTCGCGGTTGCCTGACTACTTCGCTAAAGGTGAGTGTAACATTAACAGTTTGTCGAAATTGCTAGGGAGTGCTCTAAGGTACAAAAGGTACGCGAGCGTAAAGGTAAAAAAAGACCACCACAAAGAAAACCAAACCAAACCATTTTATCAAAGAAGACCTTTATCACTAACATTTATTCTCAGGATAAGACTTATTCTTGTTTTTATTTAATTATTGACGATATTTACAGTATATAAACTAACATTTAAAATAATGACATGTACATTAATTAACTTTCACATTAGTTGAGATATAAAACGCTACTACAGTTCTATAATTCAATTGATCGTAGCACTGTGCTACGCCGTAGCGCGAGCGCTACGAGCGACGGCGGGAGGGAAAAACACACACGTTATTTGGTATCTTCTATATCTATACCTACATATTATAAATTAAAGTCGCTTTTCGTGTCTGTCTGTGTGCCCGCCTTGTTATTCTAAGCTTCGCAACAGATTTCGATGTGGTTTTCACCATCATTTATGAGAATTTGTTCCGAAAGATTTATTGTGTCACTAATATTTAACTTAGATACGCAGACAGCACGAAAATAAGAAAAACCGAGAGGCGGGTGGGTATCTAGTTACATAACAAATTCTATCTTACGTAATCCTCACCCGCCATGTTTTTACTAATACAAAAATAGCTGTCTATTATTAACCTCCTCGAGGTTTAAGTACAGCTTTTTCTGTTCCAATTAAATTAGACCAGGATTCTAGAAGACACCTACAAGTATATCTCTGTATCACGTTTCTGAAGCAAATATTTCCCTTTACGTCCACCGCCCCGCACGTATGTGAGCCTGGTACTATTTATATCAGTCTGTTTGTTCATTTGTCCGTTCTGAAGAGTGCTTGGGACGAGTGGGGGACAGGAGCCTCTTGTGAGCTAATTGATTACGTTAACATGGAGGTTTATTTATAGATCGCCGTGGAAATGGGAATGAAGAGGAATATTGCGTTTTATCTCTTTTATTTTACCTTTTGATTGAGCTGTATTAATTTCATTTTATATTCTCTTTCAACTCGAGACTCTCTGATATTTAATTAAGGACACTTCTTTACCAACTACGAATGAATACTGTTTTCGATTTAATTTTTGTTTATGAAAACTTTATGCACAAGTAAAAAAATACTGCACAAAGGCGGACTTCATGCCTGAGACATTTTCTACCAGTCAAACTTAGGGTGATGCAGAGACAAAACATGGCAGGTGCCACATACGGGATAAATAGCTAGGAAATGACTATAAAATACAGGAATAAATACTAATAAATAAATAAATAAATAAATAAATAAATCCCTGGACATTTCACACATTTAATACATAGATAGATAGAAACATACATGCATATAAACAATATGAACTGTCAGGAGAACAAAATATCGGTAGAGGAGAAAACGAATCGAATGGTGTTCTATATATATTAAGCAAAACGAAAGACTTTTGTTCACCATAATGGGTAACCTGTGATTACAGTTCACAGTGGAGAAAAATATGTATAGATACATGGACAAGAATTCATTCATTCAGACAACTAACTACAATCTTTGTTCCATAATTGTGTTCCAATAACCACAAAGAATATCACACATTGGGTACTTTATCATAGTGACACATTGATTCAGTATTGAACATCAATTATAGACAATCAAATTATTTTTTGTCGACAGCATACATACATCTTTTTGAGGCTACCTACGTTTTATGAGTGAAACGAAAACAAACTATATGTACTAAATCGCTAGACTAGGTACATAATTATGTATTAGCAGCAGTATGCGGATACAAAAGTTAGGCAAAAACACTTGATTCTTTAGTTCTCGTAATGTTTAACAATACCTACCACATACTGCACTGTTCGAGCTAGCCGCGACACGCGACACTTCCTGCCTCTAACAGTTTGCTTGATTACTTACACTGAATGCTTATAAGTTGTGGTGAAAGTTATGAAATGTTGCTACCCACAGAGGTTCGTGAGAAGAGCTTTTAAGATTCGTATTTCAGTGTTAAATATTGTGAGGGGCAAAGCCGTTATCAGCTGTTCACACACGAACATCATTTATAATTAGATATGCTTATAAAGATAAATAAAATTCCAGAATTTTTTTTTGCTGAATTGGTCTGCTCTTGACCTCGATCACGCCTGATGGAAAGCGATGGATAAGGTCTATGATGGAACGAGCGAGCCCAGAAGATGACTGTTCATTCTTGCTTTGGGTTAAATGTGAAAGGGAACACAAATGCTGGCAGAGAGATCCAAACTTGGGACATGCGCATACTAAATGTGGACGAGAAGCGCCGAGTACGACTGGTATATTTGACCGAGATGCAATCTCCGTTGCGTGCAAATGGGAAAGTCCAATACTGCGACATACTGATGATGTTAATATATATTGAAGCCAGTCTACCTTCTCTAGACCCTTGGCTGATTTGGTTCAATTTGGTTCAAATTCACTCGTTACATCACCTAACCTTCACCGCCCCCCCTTCATAACTTAAACCCCATGAAACACTTACAAAACCCTGAGCTTTTTACCATATCGTCGCCATGACCCGCATCCACACAGCCTTGGCCTGAAGTTTCATTATAATACTGTGCCTGTTCGGAGCTTTGCTTTATTTAATATTTTTTAATACCTAATGACTGGGCTGGTGTACCTACTTCTACGTGGTTTTGATTCACGAAAGAAAAGAAAGAATTCACGAGGAATATTTACATATTTTCTATAGATGGATAGAGCATTTTGTTAATTGAATTTGGTGTGACGACCTTACTGCTATTTGTATACAGAAGATGTTACCGGTGGACTGTGATAAGTTTTTTTTTAATACACCTTAACACTTTCTAAGTAACGTCAGTGGTTTAGGCTGAATACACCTCATCGCTCTCGAATAGTGCACAGCTGCGCAAAATCTATCCTCGAAACTGATTATCCTCTTAGCTAAACAACAGCGAGACAATTTTCAATAGGCTTTTTTCTTTCTCCCCGAATTGACTTAGCAGCAACAAAAAGTGTGCCACCTAATCACTCTTTTTCTTTCCCTTCCGCATTTTTACCTTTCCTCATTGAAATTCTCTTCTCGTGGGAAGTCTTGCGAGGGATTTTCCGCCCTTTGCGTTTCTAACGAGGCTGTATACAAAGGAGGGTAAGCAGAGTATTGAACGGTTTCAGTTGATTACTTCCTACAAATTTCGGAGGATTACTGCTATAGGGATCGAGGTTGAGGCAGTGTTCAATTTCTTCAGTCTTTCGTATTGTTATCCTACTTATATTATATTATAATATTATAAACGTGAAAGTTTGCATGGATGGATGGATGGATGTTTGTTACTCTTTTACGCAAAAACTACTGAACGGATTTGGATGACATTTGGTACACAGATGGTTTATAACTAGGATTAATATATAAAATACTTTTTATCCCGATATTCCTACGGGATCGAAACTTATGCAGGTGAAACAGTGGGGCGCAGCCAGTTTCCTTATATTTTCTGAAATTGTATTTCCGGATGTCCTTTAACTAATAAATGTATACGGGTGTTATTATGCAATAGGTTAGTACTTGACCCTTTCTGAATCTACCATTCAACCCAATTTTAACCGAAGTATACCACCAAAAACTAGGAAAAAAAGCGTCATGAATAAACACTGCCCACTTATTATCGACATTTCATACATATAGATCATATATTACGTAAAATTCTTACAAGATATATCCAATAGGCTGTCAAAGCTAATAGGAAAACATTTCTGATTGAACACGCGCCATTCTGTGAGAAAAAAACGAAAACGCGACGTAAGCTCCCTTCGCTATAATGACATTGGCAGCGGGGGACCTCGCAAATTGGATTTTGGTTAAACAAGTTGTTACAATTACCGTCTCTGTAACGAGGGAAGGAACGTCAATCATTCGGACCTTGAAATGACGCGCTGTTTTGAATCTTATATAAATAGCTTTAATACTTAATACTGGTAGAAATACGCCTTTAGGACTCTGAGTGAAAGTTTTCGGCCGGGTTCAGCGATGGGTTGAACTCCTATAAATTGAGTTGAATTTAACCGAGGTTTAAAATAACCGATAGTAGGTACTGTTATACATCGATTCATTGTTAGGACAGTAAATTGAGATGCAATTTATTTTATTTTAATTAGTACGGTAATGAACAAAAACATGCGCAAATCAACAATGAATAATTAACATTTGATTGAACGGTTTTGTAACATTAAGGAACCTTTGCTCTTTGTTTTATTTATGTGAATGTTATGTGTGACGTATTAGTAATTTGTGTTTGTGTTCAAAAGGACTCTGAATCGTCTTTGGAAATCGAAGCTCTCGTTAATAAGACCACTCGGGACAGAGGAACGACAACTAACAGAAACAAAGATCGACTCACAATCCTTTTGAAACATTACAGCATCCCCCTTTCTCATGAAATGATAATACAATGATCATTTCTGTTTGTTGTCAGGTTCCGAACTCCCAATCGAGGTCCCGCTGAAGGACGCCGCGTAAATGTGTGAGCAACACGCAAATATCAACACGAGGGCAGTCCTAGACCTCCCCTGAAGATGACCACAGGAAGTCACAACAGATAGATTCTTAATATAAAAGCTATACAAATAATCCAAGATGGCGGAGGGACCACAGACAATATGGCAGAAGATCGACAGCGCGGCCATCCCGATGGTGAACCTCGAGGTGCGGGAAGTGCGGGAGATACTGTGGGAGAAGATCAAGGAGCCGACGTCGCAGAGGAAGATCATCCTGGTCATCGTGTCCATAGCGTTGTTGCTCGACAACATGTTGTACATGGTGATCGTGCCCATCATCCCGGACTACCTGCGGTACATCGGCGCGTGGGGCGAGGCGGGCTACGACCATGTGGTCACCATGACACCCTACATGGTAGGTAACAAGACCATCACACCGACCAAAATCATCCCAGCATCGCACGAGGGCCAGGAGTCGGCGACAGGCGTGTTGTTCGCCTCGAAGGCTATCGTGCAACTCATGATCAACCCATTCTCTGGTGCCTTAATCGACCGCATCGGGTACGACGTGCCCATGATGATCGGACTCATCATTATGTTCCTCTCTACATCGATCTTTGCCTGCGGTCGGAGCTACAGCATGCTATTCTTCGCGAGGAGTCTGCAGGGCGTTGGCTCTGCCTTCGCTGATACATCAGGACTGGCGATGATAGCTGACAGGTTTACTGAAGAAAATGAGAGATCTAAAGCTCTGGGTATCGCCCTAGCCTTCATCAGCTTTGGCTGCTTGGTGGCTCCACCATTCGGCGGCGCTTTATACCAATTCGCAGGAAAAGAAGTCCCGTTCTTGATCCTCGCCTTAATATCGTTGCTGGACGGATTCATGCTGCTGCTTGTGATGAAACCATTGAAGACGCAGCTGAAGGAAGCTAGAGAGCCTAAACCACCCAGTACTCCCATCTGGAAGCTTCTGATGGATCCCTACATCGCTGTTTGCGCGGGTGCTTTAATGATGTCCAACGTAGCTTTAGCGTTCCTAGAACCAACCATTTCACTCTGGATGGAGGACAATCTGACCAAAGATAACTGGAAGATCGGAATGATTTGGCTGCCAGCCTTCTTCCCCCACGTTCTCGGAGTGATAATAACTGTGAAGATGGCAAGGAAGTTTCCACAGCATCAGTGGCTGATGGCGGCAGGCGGTCTTGCCCTGGAAGGTCTGTGCTGTTTCATCATACCTTTCGCGAATTCGTACAAGATGCTGATGATCCCTATTTGCGGCATCTGCTTCGGAATCGCGCTCATCGACACAGCCTTGCTACCTACTCTGGGGTACTTAGTGGACGTGCGATACTCATCTGTGTACGGGAGCATCTACGCGATTGCCGACATATCATACTCTTTCGCGTACGCCGTCGGCCCGATCATCGCTGGAGAAGTGGTCGAAGCTATAGGGTTCACTGCCTTGAACCTGTTCATTGCCTTCAGCAATCTATTGTACGCCCCTGTGCTCATGTACCTCCGACACATCTACGACTTCAAGCCGTTTGAGAACGAAGCTAACATCCTGATGGCTGACCCACCAGATAAGGAGTACCAAACCTACAGCTTGCAAGACCAAAGGCCTGTGAATGGGGAGTTTAAGAACCATCTTGAATACTCTAACGTGTCTGGACAAGTGGCGGGGACTGAAGAGTCGAATGTAGATACGAATCCTGGTACGTACAGCTATGACCAGTCGTACCAGGGCGGGTATCAGAACTACAGCCAAGGGTACGATCAGCAGCAACAGCAGCCGCAGCAGGGTTACCAGCAGGAGTACCAGGACCAGTACAGTCAGCCGCGACAGTTGCCTGCGCAGCCGCAGCCGACGGCCAGCAACCCCTTCCGAGCGGGTGCGGCCGCCGCGCCGGCCCCCGCCCCCGCACCGCAGGCCCCCGCGCCTCAGCCCACAATCAAGAACCCCTTCAGGCAAGGCTTCTAATTCACTCCAAAATCAGTGTTGTTGTCGATATTTTTGAATTTACTTGTTGTGTAATTATAAATGTCCTATTTGGGTAGACGTCGACTGTTAAATAGATTTTCTTACGTTGTTACCGTTAAAGAGATGTTACGAGTTTAAAAAAAAAAACATTTAAGAAGTACTCGAAAAATTGTAACAACCATGTTTAAAAAAAAACTTAATGGGTTGTGTATGTATCCTGAAAGTAAAGTATGATAAGCAAGTTAATATAAATCTTGTAAAAAGTGTAACTTCGCAAGCAAATGTAAGCTAACAGTCGGCACTAGAACTTCGATCACTGAGCCGTAATGTATCGGCGAGTTATTTAATGTCTGATAGATGTCTATTAACTAGCTGTGCTTGTCATGTAAACTATTTATCGGGTGAACTAGCAATAGTGCTTTAAGATACTCGAGAGAAAAAAGATGGCGTCAAGTGCGATCCAATAACACGTTACAATTTACACCATTTGATATGGAACGAGTTGAATTAAAAAATGAACGCAATAAATGAGCTTGAAATAGCCAAGTTGTATATTGACAACCTATCATATTATACAAAAGCTACTTTTGATGTAGTGTAAATTAGCAACGACTATTAATTGGAACTTTAAAATAAAAAATAAAAGTTATCAAAAATCTAAAATCTAAAATAAAGTAAATGTTAAAGGTCACGAGGTATTACGATGATGACAACTAAAATATAAAATTTTATATCAAGAGTATAAAAACGAGAGAAAGGGACCGCATAATCTACTTTGTAGAGCGGTGTCTCGTTCTCGCAATGAAAGCTCTATAATTATGACGCAAAAGTAAAATGGTTGTCAGCTGAAAGCGCTATTGCTCTCACCCGTTGTTTTCTTGTTGATATTGTTCTGATATAAATACAACTGTTATGCCTTCTAATAGTATATAGAATTATATCTGATGTGAGAATTATATGAACTATATAATTATATCTGCGTAAGAATCAAAGTATGGAGACATAGCAAAGACAGAGGGCGACAAAATGTACTCTGCGAACTAAAATCATGTTGGTGAATACGTAACCTTATTTCAAAGATAGATTCAAAATTAGCTACGAAATTCGTACTGAATCAAGTTCTCTCAGCTTTTGTCGTGTTTCCGTACCATAAGTTTAAATGTAAGCTCGGGGAAAATGAACCATATTTAATGGCAGACATACAAATTGTAACTTCAAGTTTTTCCCGCAATTATATCGCTAAGTAGCTCATAGAGTAGGGTTTAAGGTAGATATTTGAAAAGTTCCGCACGAGTCGATAACACGCACTTAATGTAAGGGCCTAAAATATTAATTTGTAACTTGCGGCACTTACTGTGACATTTCAGTACATTGTTAACATTTATGGCTATACTATTATTGTATATGGCAATATTTTAACAAATTACTCAAATGGATACAATCGTAACTTTTACATAAAATGTTACGCTGACTGTACATAATCATAAACATATCGTAGATTATTAAAGAATAGCTCTACTAATTCAATTTAATCACAAAATGCGATGTTACTTATAATATATATTTTTAGAAAGTATCAAATGTAATTCTCGTAAGCTAAATCAGCAATGCTAGCGTAAGTATCATCGTATCTCGCTTTTATATCAATTAATTCGATTTATATCAATTATTATATCAATTAGCTATAACTAGGGAGGTAGTCAACGTGATAAGTTGCAACCAAGGTAACGAAACATATCAGAATCTTTTGATTCAAGTAGATGTAAGTAAGCTTAACTTATACATTAATATTATATAATATAATTATAATTTATGAGGTATATTTTCTCTAAGTGTACAGGAGTAGGTAGTATGTGTTTCTGTCGTTGACTTTACTGAGGTAGGTATGTACCATCAGCACACAGCAAGGCGCTGTCGACAGATCGGGGGGAGGGAACGGGGAGCAGTCTTTATACAGGACGGAAGGAAAAAGAAGGAATATCGATTATTTGAGAAAGAATTTTGTACGGAGAATCAAAATTGAACGTAAATTCGTAAAAAAAAATTGTAATTAAAATCGGTAATGAATGTATGAAGGCAAGGTTTCAGAACTCTTGATAGGAGGATGAAGTTAGCTCGAAATCGACAAAATAATAAAGGTGCACCTTGAAAGTGCCAAGTAATTTGTATGAAACATTATAAATTGAACGTCATCCACGTTGATAGTGTCTTCGAGACACGTGTGGTAGACTAGGAACATGTTTACTTGAAGTGAATTTGGCTACAATCGTGACGATACAACAAAATTTGCAAAAGCATAAAAATTATTTAAAAAAAATTAAGTAATAATATTGTAAAACTCTCTTTGGCTCCTCCCGACCGTACGACACGAGTAACATTTCGCAGACGACTGAGCAACAAGAGTCAAAATTAAAAGATAACTAAAATAATTGTACAAGAAAACGTGACGCGCCCGATATGTCAATTGAGAGTGTATAAAGTAAAAAAGTGATTATTGTGAATAATATTCGTTAAAATTATTACTGTCGTAAAAATTGCTAAGATTAATCAGTTGCCGCTCCCAAGAAAAAAGGCCAGAACAATTTTCAAATTTCAAATTATTCAAAAATGGTACTTTCTTTGAATAATTATTTGTGAATTAGTACCTAGCCTGCAAAGTACAATAGTGTTCGTAGTGGTTCTCAGGAGCACAAAACTTAATTATTTCGCACAAAACATGTTTATACTTTCGACTGTTAGATATAGAGAGAGGAACTATTTTTTTAGATCGAAATGTGGCTTGAAAAGTACACGTTAAAATAATTTATTCATACATAATTTTCATGTGTACTAGGTCTGTTTAATTAATTCTGAGTGTATGTATTTATGCTAATATCAAGTTTGTATCAGAGTGGAGATCAAAGGACCTCTCTCGAACATGTATTCGTAAGTTTAGAGTCAATTTTCGTGTCAAATTCTCCCGAAATTCAATTAATTAGTAGATTGTGAGCACAAAGAAGTAATATTTATTGTATATTTAAGTACGTAACTCGCTCAGTGAGTTCTGATCGCTTTTGTCTTTTACTTATTAAATTACAAAATTAGCTCAAAAATGTAAAGATAGCAAAAATAAGTGAAAAATCATGAAATATTAATATATTAACAAAATCAATTAACAATACTAATTAAAATATAATAAATTATTATTTACCTACTAAATTCAACTGGAATTAATATTTCAAATACCCGTTTAATATTTTATTCAGTATCAGTTTGCATATTTGAATAATATCAGAAATTATTCAAACTCGGTACCTACGATCAGAACCCACGAGCGAATTATTAATAGCAATGTTAAGTTGTGTATTGTGGAACGTATCGTGTGTGCAATTATTAATAATTGTGTACTATTATACTATATCAGCAATAACCGCCAGTATCGCAGACATATCATTAGAGATAGGATATACAATCTTAACATTTTATACTTATACGTATATTTTTTGATAATAAGATTGATCATTATTAATATTGTGTACAATTAATATATCTTTAGCCATTTACACATGCACGTATTTAAGAGTATTGTATTATTATTTTACTGAATTTATAAAACTATTAATATATGTATGTATATTTCTATACCAATATGTAGGTATCTATTGACTTTAAAATATGTATACAACTTAATTTATATAATAATAATAAGTTTATCTTCCGTTTCATTTATATTTCTAGTATCATTTTGAAATATTTGTATCTATTACTATATCTTAATAAATATCCTTTCTAAATTGTTTATATGGAATTATAAAATCGCACCAGAACTGCGTAATTTTAGAATATACTATGCGAACTTTTAATTTTATTATTTAGGTTCCTATTGTAGAAGCCAAGCTGGTGCTCCATTTATCTACGTCCTTCAATATTGTTTAATATTTTAAAGTCTCATCTTCTCAATGACTTGTTATAAGTAAATCTTTGTAATTATTTTTTGCAAAATATCTTAAACGCTTTCCAATCTAGTCTCTTTCTATTAGAGTAGATATCTGTAGCCTATATTCCTTCTATTCGACTAGTTTAGTAACCTAAGTCCCAAGTTATAACTTGTGCTATGTATCTTTGACCTTCATCCACCAATGAGGAATATCATTAAATATTATTACTTAGGTACCACCTGTAAATGGATAAGTACGTTCAAAGTGGAAAAAATACTTTAATGGTGAAACATGCGTGATGAAATACAATTCCCATAACGTAAAACTGAGGACTGAAATAATATACTATTTTGGAATAAAAAAAAAAACAAAATTATGATGAAACATCCAAAGTCAGTAAGTAGGAATCTAATTTTCCTAAAAAGGTTACGATATCAAATAAAAACAAAGATGTTTAAAAAGTAAAAGAATTACAGAGTTCAAAATAAAAATAAATCTTATTTGATATTCCTCACAGGATATTTTCCATCTTTGCTAAGAAAACGCACAATTGTTAGCATAACCATTTTCTTGGCTTCGGCTTGAGAATATTATTATTGTAGAATAGTTGTCGTGTATCAAATCCTATTCTTATCTCGATGTTTCATGTGAAATGTGGCTGCAAACATTACCTATGTATTCATAGTAAACCAAAATAAAGGGAATGAATTATCATGTTAATCTAGCCCTAGTATATGATGATATATTATACCACTCATATCTCAAGAAAATCCCACGGTAAACAGTAGGTTCTCATATGTCACTTGTCTGTATCGAACAAGTAAGTAAAACAATATTTTAAAGGATGGAAAACCTTCAAACACAACTAAATGTCTAGTTTAGAAAAATAATCTTACAATAATCATCCGCTTAACCTTTTCCCAACTATGTTTGGGTCAGCTTCCAGTCTAACCGAATGCAGCTAAATACATGCTGAATAGTAAAATAATCTTACAAAACCGGATAAAAGAAAAATAACATTACCCTCCCGCAAAGGCAGTCGGGTAAGTAGGGTATATACATATGTAATAATGTGGGCAGCTACACTTTCAGTTTAGGTCAGTACCCGTCCGTTAGATCTACAACTATCTATAAAGTACTATTAGGAGCTCGTTTTGCTATACCATCTAGTTCTAAACATATTTCCAAAAATCCTATTTCAACTTTTTGTCTAAATTCTTAATTATTTAAACCGTAATATGAACTAAACTTTTATTTACTACCTACATTATTTATATAATTATCTAATACACATGTATCCGTAAAATCCATTAAAATCTAGAATGGTGTTGGTTACCATTTTTGGTTATTAGATTTTGCAAGAATCCGAACATAAGTAGATTTCATAGCATTTAATTTGATCAAATTTAAGCATGCGTAGTCAGTGTTACTAGGTATATTATAAAAATGCTAATTAAATATAAAACTGTACATATAGCAGTTTGACACCCACACAAGTACGAGTGATAAGTACAGTAACTTATATGTAGAATAGTACTATCAAATATAAGTATATACTACAGTCAATATCAGTCTGTATCATTGTAATAATATTATTATAATTCCATAAAATAGTGAACAAAGGTACGCCACAATTTAGTATTGTTATGTCCCATAACCAACAATGGTTTTAAATATAATTATACAAATACAAGAGTAATATTTTAAGTAACAGAATAAAAATATAATATTATAACGCGTCAGTCTTATACATATTTAAATAAATACATTAACTTTTTTGTGTATAGTTAATTGTCATGATTGAATCACAACACGTCATGTTGAAAACTTATTTTTGCACAATTAAAACAAACAACATCATTAAACATTCACAAGTTATACATAGTTATTTTAGAAGGGCGTACCTTTTTAGTACACAATCATAATCAAATAGATAATTAAGTAATCCATATATTATACTTAGACATAACTAATTAGTTAATAAGCTGATCAAACAGCTAGTTAGATTATAGGTAATTAATTTAAGGTAAATTTAATTAAACCTAAATATTATAGACGCTTTTTAGGTTAAGTTCATCATGATAATTATATTTGAATACCTCAGATTTTTTTCTTTCAGTGTAGTTTTGATATTTGTACGTATTACCTAGCCACTATCAATCTGTATTGATTGACTTCAAAACTAATATAATTATTTTTAAATTATAATTATTTGTGAATATAGGAAAAGAAAAATTGAAAACCTTAAACCTATATTTCTTTAAAAAAATCGAAATCGTTTGGATTTTTTAAAATAAAATGTTTTTTTTTTTTGTATTTAGCTGTGAACCTTATCGTATAGCATAGGTTACTGTTGGCAATTTTAGCATAATGTCTTATACGATAGGTCAGATAACTTAGATATTAACGATGCTCTTAATATTGAGTATTAAAATATCATCTAATCTAAGATATTATAGAAATAAAATATATAATTTGATATATATCGTATATACTGTTGAAAAACTTGTTTCTTTTTTGTAAAATAATATATAAATATATTATTATTTTAACATATTTTTATTGCATTTGTTAGTAGTATAAAATGCTTAGCGTATTAACTTCAAGAATTAAAAAAACTAGATTTAAATATATCATCTTAAATTATGAAAATTGATCTGTAGTCGTATCTGTCACTATACATATTCATGCATACATTCTAGGAACATATAGCGTTAGATATTAGAAACATAGTTGGACACTTTAAAATGTAAAATACGTAGTTTTAAAACTTAATGTTATTATAAAATTCCTCATTATTTTTTGTTATTTAAAATTGTATACGTTATGGCTTTTTGAATAGCTATGTAATATATCTGGTTGCTCGTTTAGAAAATATACATATACTGAAAAATATGACATGCTTTTTAAAAGGTTTAAGGACAAAGTCTTTTGAACAACTCAGCTGTTCAATTTAAAAGCATTTAATTGTTAAAATCTCCATCATATTATAACTTTGAGCTGCGTATTTTGAAAATACATATTTTGTAAAGTGTATCGTATTTTTCAGTGTATATATCATGGTATCATGTATCTTACTTGTGAGTGGTAACGAAATTATCAAATTATTAGATAATTATGACAAAATAACTTATAACCGTATTACATATTCTATTCTAGTTGTGTGTAAAGTGGTCAAAATCAAAATCAGTGATCGAATAAAGTTGTTACAACAAAAAATAATAATTGTTTTTATTTTGAACAACCATTAATTATTTTTAACCCTTACATTTTACTCTGGATTATTTTGGGCAGTGAACCAGACAACACAATAAAAGAAAACAAATAGAAAACAGCAAGTTTTACGGAAACTTTACCAAACAAGTTCGGAAAACTCGTAGGCCCAGCTACCACCGCTACGGCGTAGACTTCGTAGCACTAATTCTCACTGAACCTTTTTTATTAACCTTCAAGAACTTATTAAAATATATTCTCATATTTATCAGAACAAAACTTTGGCTTTGAAGTGCGTATCCCTAAACAAACTTTAGACGATTTATCTATGTAATTGCTTACTTAACTAAACTTTTAACTTTAAGTAATCACTTTAAAACATTCTTCGGGCATCCATAGTTACTATAAATGTTATTCCATATTCAAATCAAGCAATTAGACGCACCAATCGATTTTGGATTAAGTCCAGACAAAAATAAACTTTAATCCTTACTCATACATTTTCATTTTCAGCAGCAGAAATTATTCCCTTAAACAAAAAGTTTGCCAAATGTATTCTGTTCGATTTCCAATTTTAATCCTCTGAGTTAAAGTCCATTTTATAGTCAGCGTTACTTAAAGAGAGATAAAATTTTGTTTTATACGATTTTGAAGCTTACAAAGAAAGATTCAAGGTTGAAATTGGATTGTAGGTTCAAACAGGGGTGATACAGGGTGCGGTGAAGTTGTTATCGGGAGTAATTAGTCAAATTAGTCGGGGGCTACGTGTTCCGTATAATTGTGGACGGGATGAGTGCGGGGAATACAAACATGCTTTAATGTTATCTGGATACACATTACTCAAAGAGATGGTCGCTTCTTTTGAATTAGTTTGTTACAGATTAATAGTGTAGATCTAGTGCATTAGGTAAAATATTATGTAACTTTAAAAGGAAGTAATGCAGTTTGATTGAGTAGGTTTTTAGTTGTATTTTAAAGCTAGGGGCTAACTCATAGGAACGTATACATCCTGAAAAATCGTTCTTTAGATCAGATATTTTATTATGATTGTAACCAACGCTGGGACTTAACATTATTTACTGGGTTGTGGCTGGGTTGTGGAGGTCAGATAGGCAGTCGCCCCATGTGAAATACTGGAACTCAGCTGCATCCAGTTAGACCGGAACATACTTGGGAAAATGCTAGGCAGATGATGATGAATTACGGAGAGAATCGCTTTTGAATGTAACTCAATGCTCGTGACTGTACCTAAACGAAATACCTACGGGTCCACCAACCCAATATTAGATGTCTAGTAACGAGAAAAAAAAAACAATTATCCTGTACGAAAGCGATGCACAATTTTGCAACCGTGTTTTGTTTTGGAACTCCCTGCCGTTGACTCCTGTTCTACAGAGCAAATACAGGCAACTACAAAAGAAAACAATAGTAATTAGTAAAAAAGTTGAACAAACAACATGAAGTAAGATCGATGACTCTCAAGTGATCCGCTTGTTAGCTCGAGAGCGAGGGACGCTGGAGGGAGGGCCGTTCGAATAGAATGAACTGCTAGTGAGAGGATTAAAAGGGGTTATTTTTATCGCAGTGCATGATGTCCCCATTGAACGAACTTTCTGACAATAAAATGATCAGTAGCAAGGATTTTTTAATTGGGAAGTGAGGAAGTGGACTAATTATAAAATTGGATAATAATAAAGGAGATGGTGCGTCTACAATTTAGGTACAACAGCAAAAGGTCTCAGCCCGCTGACCGTCCGTCCGTCTGTCGGCGGGCTGTATCCGAACCGTAATAGGTAGATAGTTGAAATTTTCACAATGTGTGTGTATTGCTGCTTTAATAACAAATTATAAAAATAAAATAAAGTAAAAAATGAAAGGGTGACCCCCTTTCATTTAGAAACCAGATTAGAAAAACAAACGATGAGACAGAACATAGTCAGTACATCTAAACCACGTTAGGTGTCAGTTTCATCACTGTTGGGGAATATTGACACTGACAGATCTTGAATGCAGTATAAGTATAATCAGCCTGTAAGGTTCCCACTACTTGGACACAGGCCTCCTCTCTTCGAGAGGGAGTGGGCTGTAATCCACCTCGCGGACCCAGTGCGGGTTGGTAGATGTCACAAGTCTTCGAATTTTTGGTTCTAGGACATGCCGGTTTTCTCACGATGTGTTCCTTCGCCGTTTTGAGAGCAGTGCTGATGTAATTATTTACACAAAGTAAAGCGGCCAACACCCCCAGGACTCTTCTAAAAAAACAATCATCATCATCATCAAATCGGCCAAAACACGTCCAATGCTTCTGTCTAACAAGGACTAGATAATTGTTTTTTTTTTTTAATTATGTACCCCTTAAAACGCGAAAACACTTTTCCAATTCAGAACTCAATCAATAAATCATTCCCTCGTTATTTTATTTGGACGAAAAACGTTGGTAATTGAGGCTCGGGGTGGCAGGGGGTGAAAACACCCGTGAAAATTTAACAAGGAGCAGCCCCAGCGCCCTGCAGCCGGCGGACTATTAACATCTCAAGTTCATATACAGTGTGTATCGTGTAAGCTGTGTCGTGTTCACGTCTGCGGATCACTTCACAGAATGGGTATTGTTTCGAGTTATTTGGGACTGTTTTAATAATTACATTATACCTACAGAGCTATTGTTTATTCGAAGGTCGGCAAGAAGTAAAATACGTATATATTTTTTATAAAATAGAGAAAATTAAAAACACTCTTCGTAGTGACAATTTCGTAGTAATTGTTTATGGATGAATAACAAAAACTAAAACATAAAAAGGATGAGTGGTTCTCGAGTTATGAGTGGACCATACCTCGATAGATGCCAACCGAACCAATAGACTAGTGTCATAAACATGTAGAACTGCATTTCCCTTGAGTTAGAAGTAAAATAAGGATGTAGGTAACTGAATGATCGCACGTATTATATACAACATATCCCGGAATTAACGCACAACACTGAACACCCCAATTAGAATATGATGATGTATAAAACATTGTTTTTTTTATTAAATTAGTTATACTGTTGTGTTACTGATTGTGGGAGAAAATCGCACGCGCGCTAGCGTAGTGAACTACGTCGTCCATTTTGGATTGTTTTGAATGTACAGCGAAAGTGTGACTGTAATTCACGTTTATTTAATTATTTCTATGATAAAAAATACCGATTCAGTAAGCGATTCTGTATAAACTAATTTCATACTGTGTATTAATTCGGTTACGTATTGTAGTATAAAGGTACAGTCAGATACATAGACAAGAATTCACTTGATTGTCTACAATGTGTTTTGCATAATATCGTCAATGTGTATCTACAATTAATTACTCAATGTGTGGCTACATATTCTTTTTCTTCCTGTCGGTGGCACGACTGTATTTTAAATCCTGTTTTCCCAAAACTTCGCAACTTCCACGGTGTTGTCGGTGGCAGAGCACAGGCTACACATTGATACAGTATTTTGGAACAAAGGCGTATACGTCTTTTGAGGCTAATAAATACATCGGGATTAAGGATGTAGTTTACGGCTTAACTTGCTCCAAGTCGGGTTAACAACTTGTTAACGCTGGTTAGTCGGTCATGTTTATTGAGTTGAGATAATGAATAGGGATTTGGTTGAATTCACAGTAAGTACATCAAGTGTATGCCGCGTGAAATTAAATAAATCTAGCCGTATTCGACCTTAATTTATGATAACTGTCAAGCAAATTCCCAGTTACGAAAAACCCTACAGATTAGAGCCCTTTGGAACCCGCAATTCGTCGCATCAGGTTATTAATGTAAGAAATATTCAGGTTATTAATTACTAAATTTATTTATTTATTTATTAATGTAACTTTATGATTTTTGTACTTTCAATTATATCATTTTTATATTTGTACGCCTTTCTAGGCAAAACATGCTGAAACTTTTTTTTGTAATCGTTTCAAAACTGATTGTAAACCTACACATGTTTTTGACAAATAAATATATGTTATCTTATCTTATCTAAATAAATCCACGTAACTTTTCCCAAAAACGCAAACTAATAATCAGCCAATAGCGTGTTTCTTCAAGTCATTAGAACGGTATTCTTTCGTATCACTCCGTAGCACCGTAGCGCTATGTCAGTAATCTTCGTAGCATCGTAGCCGATTGCATGATGTAGCCATTTTGACAAACACAATAAAATAAAACGCCGAGGGGCAGCTTTCATAACATTCATAGTTGTTAAAGCTACATTAAATAAATGTTCTGATAAAAGTATTTTTTATTCGTGTCGGTACGAGCTGTATGAGTAGAACTCATACGGTGGTTGATTGAACCGTCGTAGTAGAAGTACTACAGAGCACTACTTAAAAAGTAAAGGTTTTATCAACAAAAATGGGAGAAACAGGATCACTATTCTGCACGTGCGATTTTAATTAGTTAGGTTAAAGTCATAGTCACTAATTAGACATGAAGACGATGACCTAGATACAATAAAATTACACTATTACAATAAAACTAAAGGAATTAACGGAGTCGACCACGTTTATGATAAATGATTATGAGAGTGGTGCAAAAATTTTATTTATTTTAATTTTTTTTAAATTCTTTAAATAACACCTTAACAGCTATAACGCCAACGCAATGTAAAAATACAATTAAAAATATGCGCTTAGTACTAATTTTCTAGTTCGATATATTAAGCACTAGTGAACCTTTTCATACATCTACTATATCGCTTCAGTATACTGTGACCTTTCAGCACGACCTTCAGCACGACCTTCAGAATCCACGTGTGACGTGTTCTATGTGAAGTATATTGTTATAAAATGTTACAACAATGTTGTCTTTAAAAGGTTGCTAAGCGTTACTGGGTTGTTAGGTTGCGGAGTATTTTAATTTGTAACATTTAATGAGGTTTAAGTTAAGATGTAAGTAAGTTTGCTTCAATGGACTAGACTTGCGAGTGTGATTTTTGAGCCTGGGTTGCCTAGGTTTGACTCCCAGGTCTGACAATGTGTTATTCAGTAACTGTGTTTCCGGAACCTGGAATTTCCCGGATTCTGAATAAAATATTTTAAAAGGTTCCTAAGCGTTTCTAAGTTACTGCTTTGTAATATTTTACTAACTTTATGGACTAACTAGAGGTAGTAAAATGTTACAAAGTAAGTTTGATAGAAAAGTTCCGAGTAAAGCACCTGAGTGGGTTCCTAGCGAGAAATTACTTGTTAGTCTTAACTTGTTAGCGAGCGTAAAACTAGCTCATTATTTCAACATGAAACGCTTGTTGATATCTGAGATATTGGGTATTATGATAAGCTCCAAGCACGTAAAGTCTGGGAAGTTTTTCGTTAAGCAAATTGACTGTCAACTTAAAGTTGTATGAAATGGCTATAACAGGGCAAATTGATGTAGTATGTCAATTTACTTAATAATTAATATCCCTGACTGTATACACATATTATTGGATTCCATATTATTGGCTGAATTTTTTTCTCTCCCGAATAAACATTTTAGCGTAACTCGTTTCCGACGTCTATATAATATGTGTATAAATAATTGGTCAACAATACCTTCGTCGATGTTTTATTTTTTGTCGTTCATATTACATTAATTCTCACATTTATTTGCGTAAATTGGTTTTAACAAACATTTGTACACATCAAAAAAGATTAGGTCGGTGTTTCCGATCCGACTACTCTGGGAAGAATCACCGAAAAAAACTCAGAGGTCACAGACTCTTTTAAAGTCCAACAGCCTAATTGCGTAACACATTTTCGGCAAATGATTGATTAATTAGTTTCGTTTCGATCGCTTTTTGTTTCATTTTACGATTTTCGTATTGCGTAACTCCACTATCATGTAATAGCAACAGCTATTGGTTTGAAACGCTACAGAGTGAACGATATGTGCTTAAGAAAATCGTAAAATGAAACAAAAAGCGATCGAAACGAAACTAATTACTCTCAATCATTTGCCGAAAATGGTTACGCAATTAGGCTGCAGACATAATCTTAGTCAGATCATGTGAGGACCATGTAGATTACTGAATGAAATGGTATTTTGAGGAAATAACTACAGCTTTGAGTGTACCTCTCCAGTCAGTGCACGCATTTACCAGTAATTACAAAACTTGGTTTGAAAAAAACAGAAGTACGTCTTAACTGAAAAGGTGCATATTCATAAACTTCCGTTCACTCTTTATTCATTATGACTGAAAGTTCTTAAAATAGTACTTTACCAGACATTGTTTCACTACTTCTAGTTTTTTTCTTTCCATAGTTCTCTTTATTGCGCTATTTCCTGTCAGGTCTGAAAATATAAAGAAAGAAAGAAAGAAAGAAAATAGGTTTATTTGTTACATAAACACGTGCATACAAAAAGATAATTAACTCGAATAATAAAACAGAATAGATTTATAATCACGAGCACAAAACAGAAATAGTCATCATGACTGTGACAAGACGGCTAAAAGCTAAGGGCAAGGCTAAGGCTAAGGGGAAATACGTTTCTAGATTGTAACACAGTCCGTATCAATACTGATATCAGACGCATTATTTTTTTTTCATTTATTTCTTTCATACAAAGTAAAACGTCCGAACTCAAAATGAATTAAAATTAAAAAATGAATTCATTTGTGAATCGATCCAACGACGTTTCGGCACTCGACATCTTTCACTCCCGCTCTCCGAATGATCTAAAAATTAAATGACGTGTGTGTAATTAAAATACACTAAAATACATTTCTGTGAAATTTTGTGGGTGTCGAGTGAACGTGGAATGAAACAAAAATTAACATTCACTGGAGTAAAGTGCTTGATATCAGTATAAATAAATAAGAGAAAAAACCCGTAATATGGGTGTAAAGACTCACAATCTAAGCGTGTAATGACATTATTAAACCCTCTGTTATGTCCACGTTACTAATGAAATGTAAATAAAACCCCTTTAGTATCCGAGTTAGTAGTCCTGTGTTCGACAGACTCATTATAGCAATTAAGGCATAACTCGGCGAGGCCTTTGGGCGGACTCTGTGTCTGTAACTAGCTTGAGAGTACGTGCGGGTAAGTACCTTAGATGTAACTAAAATTGTGGGCTTATATCCAGGATTTAAGGCGTGTATTCTACATTTGAATATGTCCATGAGTACATTTACTTTACTTCCAGGCAAGACAGGACAAAGAAGTCGCTCGACGCACAGAAAACGCCTGGAAGAACTATTGGTCGATGAAACATCTCATGAAAGGACCTCTCCCGCTTTCACTAAAACGAAAGCTCGTGGACATGTGCATTCTTCCCACCCTCGCATACGGAGCTCAAACATGGTCTCTTACAAAGCGTTAAAACTCCGCACTTGGAGTCTGCCAACGGGCCATGGAACGAAGTATACTAGGTGACAAACTCACAGACCGCATGAACTCTATACTTTGTTCCAAAACACAAATAGCGGAAGCCACACACGGACAGCTGCTGGGCCAAGGTGGAACTGGGCTGGCCATATCTGTTGCATTTCGGAGCAGCAATATGCAAAAGGCACCACTCAATGGATTCCAAATGGCAGGAAACGACAGCGCGGCAGGCCCATAAAGAGATGGCGGGATAAGCTGGACTCCTTCTCAAAGGATTAGCCCACAATAGCAGTAGACCGGGAAAAGTGGAAGGAGGGAAGGGAGGCCTTTGCCCTGCAGTGGGTCAACACAGGCTTATAATAATAATAAATAATAATTCTAAATTTTGCTTTGGAAATAGTACTTCAATTCAATTCATTTATTTTAGTCAAACAAATAAAATATCCATAGCGTAATACACAATTTCGACGTAACACAAAAATATTAGATAACATAATCAAAAATAAAATAAACAAAATATTGATCATAATCAAGATAGGCAATTTAAAATAATAATTTAAAATAATAAAATAAGTAACTTGATTATACATCATACCAATTTAAAACAATATAGTCAATTAGATTGATTGTACTGTAAGATTATTTTTTTTTTTAAATAATCAGGGGCTATTCTCATATAAGGGCCTCGTGGCTAAATAATAACAGTACGCTTGCCGCAGTCGATTCGTCGATGGGTGACCATCCATTACATATCGAGGATCCTCCGTGCCTCTTAAAGCACGTTAAGCCGTTGGTCCCGATTGGCATTCGTCGATCTTTGAAGATCGTTTCGGGTCCTCAGAAGCCCAACCAGTCTTACCAAGGAGGTATCATATTACTGGGTTGTGGAGGTCAGACAGAAAATCGCTCCAACTAAAATACTGGTATTCAGCTGCATCCGAATAGACTGGATGCCTCAACATAGTTGGGAAAAAGCTAGGCAGATTGATTATCATACAATTTGTATGGGTACGAGACAATAGAAAAAGGGGCATCAAAATCTATAACTTTTTCCAGCAGCTGCAATAACAAGATGCAATGTCCGTCAAACGTGTAATTTTATTTTCAAATTTAGTATTAAAAATAAACAATTTTCAGCTCAGTATAATATGTAAGATTTTTCAACAGCATGAAAAATGTATAGTGCAGTAGGTACTTGTCTAAAACAAACAACTTACATAACCGCATAAACGCTACAAAATTATGAAAACTCTACACGTACTGCATAGAGCCACAAACACACGTCCTAAAACCGCACAAAAGCTGCGCGATAACAAATATTAACACAAACTCTACAAGAGCTCTACATAGAGCGACTCCACATAGAGCTCGTTAACAAACATCGTTAGTGCTAGTTCCTGCGGTTGTTGTACAGTCAACAAAAGAGTTTGGTTTACAGGCATAAATATTCATTTTTCCACTAAATACCAGCCTTTTATTGTCCAACTGCAGAGTCTAAAGGCCTCTCACACAGAAAAGGCACGAGCATTTATCACCACGCTTGCTTAAGGCGGATTAGCGATTTCAGGTTTATATTTATTTTTTAATCCGTATTATGACGGTTTAATGCCAACATGATTCCAGTATAAGAGAGAGACGGAGCTATATATGACCGATAGCAGCATCCTCTTTCCGCACTGGAATCATGATGGCATTAATACTTTGTAATATGCCGCCAGCTTGCCTTACAATTCACGTCAATCACTTCAGTGTTGTTCAATATAAACTTTAACATTTTTATGATTTTATTTCTGATTCTTATCTATCCACTTCCTTCTCCAAAAATATGGATACCACGTGATCAACTTTGAACGTTAATATCTCGGAAATGTGACAAATGACGGGGTTTGGTCTTATTATGTTTGTATTGATGTCAGCTATCGATTATAAAGGTGTCATGATTGGCCGCCATTTAGAAAAAAAATCAAAATGGCGGACACTGTAGGTATGCCAGGCTCCATATAAAAATCTTATTATCTCTAACCAGGTGCAGCTGAATATCAGTAGATATTTGCTGAATGCCAGTATTTTGGCTGTGCGTTATATCTCAGTGAATAAAATGTTTTTATGAAATATATATTTTTTTGCGAACACATTTTAAACTAAGGTCTCTTTGACGACACGGTTGGCGCAGCGGCTGAGCGATTGACTGCTGCGCTGCGTGTCGTGGATTCGATTCCCGCACGGAACAAATATTTGTATTGCCAACAGGTGGTCGTTCCGGGTCTGGCTGTTTGTGTATGTGAGTTTAAATGTTTGTAAACGCACCCACGATACAGGAGTAATTCCTAGAGTCGGGCAACGTTTTAAAAAAAAAAGTGTGATGTAAAACACTTGCACAATCACGACATTGTAAGAAAGTAATTGCAAGTTACATAATTGCCTGTATACTGAGGCTATAGTTTAACTTTTTGTATTTCTTTCGGCTCTTGTTATTACGTATATAGAAATTCATAATTACTAGAACGAAGCCGAGTGGAGATTATATTTGGTTTTTAGTTATTATTTGAGAAAATGATTGCTTTTCCTGGTTTGAGGATAATGTTCTTTCTTTTTTATGTAGAGAAATTTGAAATTAAACATTTCTTTATTGAATATTTAAAAAATAAAAGTTGGTCATCTAACGTCCCTTCTTGGTCGCGTACTTCATTACTGAAGGTGTGTCCCTGAAAGGCTTTCGTGGTTTTATGTACGATGTTCTTCCACTTGGTTCGGTTCTCAGCTTCTCTCAGGGTAGTCGTAACAGAGAGTTCAATTACTTGGTCTGAGCAGCGGGTAGGTCACCGGCCGCGAGGTCTTTTCCCATCTACCTTGTTAAGTTACCGAAAATCCTTTGGTAACAGATCGTGGATAGTTTATATCTTATGCGTAGTTCATATAACATAGCCGTTTCAAAATACCTGAAGCCGAATGAATGTCAAATCAACATCATCAACTCTAATGTATCTGCCGGGCGCTAGTCCATCTATCAGAAAGGAAAGTTGTTCCCTCCCTTCCCATGGGCCATGAGAGGCTTCTACACAATTATATTAGATGAATGGCTAGCAGTAGGGCAGCATAACTTTTCGTGTTAATGCCCAGAGGACTGCAGAGGTCGGGCAGCACTCTATCCTGCCTCCCTCTGGCCCTCTTTGCCTTTGAAAGCCGGTCGGTGCCGAGCTTGTAACTTTAAATGTGAAAATGTGTCCCCACCCATAAGGTAATGGGCAAAAGTAATGTCATAATGGGCTCCGTTTTCACGGAAAGTTTATTTAAAGGTGTAAATGACATGAAGTCGAAAAAATGATTTTTGTACTCGTTTTTACGGCAATTTGAATTGTTGCTCGCAAAACATCGTCCAAATTGGTGATTAGTGGTATTGACCGTACAGGTAACCTTTACAATGTCGCTACTTTTGTTTTACCCACTATTTACCATCATCATCATCATCTGCCTAACCATTTCCCAACTATGGTGAAGTCGGCTTCTAGTCTTACCAGATGCAGCTGAATACCACAACTATTAAGGCCATGATCAGGAGAAGTCCACTATTGATTTCTTTGTGTGGGTTGTCATAACTTTGCTAAGATGACAACAATGGACAAGATATCAAGCACAGAAACAATGATTAAATAAAAGCAACTCGCCCCGGCTACGCACGGTTTTTACGACTTGAAAAAACACCGAGATTTCTTTATCATAATAATTATGCAAGTTAAATATTAACTTATTGTACACATAAACTTTTCAGAATAAATTCTCTAAACGGTGGTGAAAACCGTATCAAAATCCATTGTATAATTTGGAAGAACCAAGCGGATACACCGACAGACACGAAAAGCGTGGTATAGATCTAATAATAGACGTACGAGTGTGTATGCACGGCTGTACGCCTCTGACATGCTTCTCAAAGATCAACGGCTCAAACAAATCACATTCAGATAATCTCCACTCAAATCCTTTGAGCACAACCTCAGTACTGCGGCTGCGGCAACACACAAAGGTGCGTCGTGCAGTCGCACCTGCGATCGATCGCACCTGCGTTACCATGGCAACGCCCCTGTGCGCGTCGGGCCACAGTGCCAGTGGGAAGCGGGAGCGTATGTACCGAAGAGATTTCAGAAACTACACAGAGGCTATCAGGAGAAATGTCATGAAAAACTGTGATCCCTTGTCTCAGTGACGCCATCTAGCGTAATATAGCAAAATTACATGATAACCAAGTTTGACACGTTCCTCTTTACTAACCAACCTTTTATTACCAATCGCCAGATAGTTTATTATAACATCTAAGGGCTGATTTTTCCAACGCCAGATAATTTTATCCGAAGAATAATTTTGAATTTTTGACAGCTCTTTAGAGAAAGAAATTTGATTATTTATTTATTACCGACACTTAAAGACAATAAGACAGATTACGATTACGCACTGAACCCACTGTTAGACGACTGATCAAAATAAGTTCACAAATGATATTATTACCAATAATTAGTATTTATATTTCACTTCAAATACAGTACAATTACACTTCTGCATGGCAACCTAAACAATAAGGGATAGACAACGTTTGAACAAGAAGCCAGCGTACAAGACTGTGCGACCGAAAAATGTGTTATCATGTTTTTGATTTCTAACAATCATGCAATGAAAAATGCGCGGCTCGAAATAATCTTTATGCATCTGTATTTTACCAACTGAATAAATTACATACATAAATAACCTCACGCCACTCCCCGCGGGGGTAGGCGGTAACTACAGAGCGCCACCCGCGACGAATTAATAAAATATGTGTTCGAAATGTGATATTCAATTTATTTTTTTTACTTTGTTACAATTAGATAAATTGTAGCCGTGCAAAAATATAAAATCTACATAAATGTTACGAGCCTAAAAACCTAATGTCATTACAAATCAACATAATTCATTAAAATACACGTAAACCAGTAATAACTAATTGTTAGATATAATTTGACCTAT
Source organism: Apamea monoglypha (assembly GCA_911387795.2). Lineage (NCBI taxonomy): Eukaryota > Metazoa > Arthropoda > Insecta > Lepidoptera > Noctuidae > Apamea > Apamea monoglypha. The sequence goes on from OU426925.1 coordinate 877,114, forward strand.
TCCAATCTTTTTTATTTTAACTTATTGTGTTCATAGAAATAAAATAAAATATACGAATAATAATGAAAATTAATTAAAATATCATAATGTCAAACAAGATTGTTATTTGTTACAATAACAACCTACTCAAAAATTACTATAAGATTAGAACCCATACGGGTCTATGTCTGTCTGTTGTATTATCAGACGCTCGTCCGAGGTAGTCATGTTTCGCCGGTAACGAAACCATAGCGCGATTCAGGAATCGGCTCTCAACTGACAACGCCATCTAGGGAGGCAGAGGCAAAACTTTTTACATATACCGAAATTACTGTTTTTTTTTGTTTCGTTCGGGTTTGCGTTAAATACTACTAGAATATAAATACTAGGTAGGTACTAGAATATAAAAGCAACTATGACTTTGCTATAAATGGATGCGGTAAGATTAGAAATGGTCAACCAGGGCTAAATTAGATGCCATTTTATGAATAAAATTATTAATTTGTAGGTGTTGGTACTAAGATATGGAGATAGTACACCTCTGCCTAACCCTTCTGGTGACGCAGGCGTGGTGCTGTTATGTTAACTATACAAAAAAAATACAGTGCTTGCCTCTATTTCTAAATGGTTTTTATCATATGGATCAAGGTCCGAATTAAAGTAATTTTAAGATTTATTTTTTATTATTCAAAATTAAATCTGTGTTCTGTGTGTTTAACGTGCTTTTCGAGGGACGGAGGGTCTCGATGTGTAATGGATAGGCATCCATCCATGGATCGACTTTAGCAAGCGTAGCTTTACCTTCGATGGAACCGTGCGGCTGTTTTTATTTAACCACGAACCTCTCTTCACACAGGTAGCAACACATGAGATACATAATTAAGTTGCACCCTTCGCCCTCCCCCGCCCCCGCTGCCGGACATTTTTTATTATATTAAAGCACTTCACCTTGCGGGGTGGACAGGGTTGCTGGTTGCTGCACGGTCGCTTCTAATGTAGTTACATAGGTGGTTTTATAAGCTTTTTTTTCCTGTAGGTGTGGGAGCTAAAGTGTGCATTTTGGTATGGAGTGAAAATCTGAGAGACATATTATGTACGCAAGCTATTGTATAAATATTATCATTTAAGAACTTTTACAAGTTCGATACTTATAAAAAAATGCTGTAACAAAATCCAACTTGTAGGTAGATGGTTTAAAAGGCATGAAACCTTCCGACAGTTTTTAAGATAAAAAATATATAGATAGGGAAAAAAAGTTCCCACACTGGCCTATTTTCTTTATAGGGCAGACCCTTACCCTTAACCCTATATAGGGCAGAACCGAAATTTGTAGTAGACTAGTCCAACTTTAATGTCGGTTTTATCAATAAAAAATCGACCTTAAAGTTAGACTAGTCGGGTAATTACAGGCACTGTATTTATTTATTATTGATTACAGGCACTGTATTTATTTATTATTTATTACAGGCGTGTATTTATTTATTGATTACAGGCGCTGTATTTATTTATTAAGGTACACCAACAGCTTCTGTGTATAACATAAGTTAAGTACAAATAACAATACAAAAATCGGACGTACCTACACAGTCGCCAATGACAGGTTAACTAGCAATTTCAGAAATACATAGATGATAGGTAACACATGATAATAACAAACTAAAGGCTAGGATTTAGAAATTATGAAATTATGGCAAAGTACCTACTTCTTAAACTAACGATTAGATTAATAACAAAAAGGAAGATAAAGTTACAAAACAAACAATGTAGCATTTTTGCCCACTTACTTAAGACTAAGATATGTATAAACAATATAATTACAAAACTAAATTCCGTTAAAAAAAAACAAATAGTAGTACCTGTATAGTATAAATTTCGTTTCTGCCTTATGGTCACACGAAGATAAATACTTACCTATAAATATTTTATAGGGCACCACCACACAGTGCAAGATGTTTCGTAGTTAAATCAATGCTCCCATCTACGAGTACCTACATTACCTGCTGGGCATGCCATCTCATGGTCACACCACCCACTTGTGTGCCCAAAATGAAACAATAACCGCTAACATTATAAACACAGCGTGTTTCACGATAGGCCACCACCATCCTATTCGTCGTCATTATTGCCACCACCATCTACATGACGGTGGTAGCAATAATGACGAGTAGGTAGGTTCTGTACGTGTTGAATAAATCGGAGTACCTACACTTCGGTGGCACGACATTCTATAATCAAGAGGGTTCGATAAATCTGTCGCTAGGGTCATTATCAAGTATAGGTATGATTGTTATCTGTTAATTTGTAGCACGGGATTGGTAATTACTGATTATTAAATTATATTATTCAAATCCAATTAGTCCCATTCTTGAGGAAGACTACGGGCCACTTAACATCGCGCCAGGGCTTTTAGCAGTTGAGCAAAAATAGAAAAGTCAGAAAAAACACTAAGCGCAATAGCACAGATAGGCGATGCGACGCGACGGGGCGGTTCAGACGGCTGTGAAACAAGAAGTTACTCGCGGACGAAGTCGCGGGCAGAAAGAAGCTAGTATAATTATAAGATGTCAAAAAATCGTAGTATCATCTCGTCAAATGCTGGAAATTATGATTTTGATATTGGAGTCAGTTCTGACCGGCGTTCCCAGAAAAACACAGACACTCGGGTGTCGTGAAAGACAACAAAAAGCGTCAAGGGTGTACTCAGTCCTCTTATCTGCAAAGGTGGTAAAACGATCACCAATCTATCTGCCAAGTGACACGATATCCTTTCGAACGTTTGTTACCAACATAGTCTATATCCACAGCCACTCGACAGGGTTGCGATTCGAAAATAACACATTTTCGGTTACCTGATTTGCCTAGACCCCGCCCGTAAATAGCCGTCGGAAGAATAGCGATCGTCTATTTGGTTTAAACTGTCAACGTTCTCGGGTTTCGGATTTGTGAACAGCGTTTAGAGGACTCCTTCGATAATATTGTTTGATGTTCGATTAGGCACGGAAGCGTATCACATGGTTGTTAACAGCTATGCTGGTAAGAAAAGATCGGTATTTTCTGAGCATGCCTATAGCAAGATCTAAAAAATCTGTTTGAAAACATCCTGCCAGCCAAGTTTATTTACTTGGAGTAAAGAATGCCATCAAAATTATCCTTCCCTGCGTACCCACCAACATACACAAAATAAGGTACCTCCGAGCACCGCCTCCCAACACGAACGAATTCGGCTCACTATTGATTTTTACCAAGTTTCTCTTACACACGCTGGAGTTATAAGACGAGCACCGTGTGAAGGTACACCTGGCTGCCACAGGGGAGGGGGGAGGATATTAATTATACTTGCTACACGGAATTCTATTATAATCGGGGGGTTAAAAAACTTTCGAAGCGTGTGTAGTTACTGGATCCATAACAAATCACGTTTATATAAATTGGATTTTGAACCAATCGTTTTGAAATCACATACCTAATTATTACAATTGTGAATAATTATGATGAATTATTATGGTGTACATAATGAAGAATAGAATATTCTTTATTATGTACACCATAAATATGAGAGCAGTGGTGGCCCAGTGGTATCGGCCGCTACTTACGAGTTGTAGGTCCTGAGTTCGAACTCAGGCAGGCATTTTACTTCGTGTAAATAATATCATCACCACTGCTCTCAAAACAGTGAAGGAAAACGTCGTGAGGAAACCGGTATGTCCTAGAATCAAAAAAATCAATCACATCCACCAACCTGCACTGGGCCCGCGTGGAGGATTATGACCCACTCCCTCTCATTAAGAGGAGGCCTGTATCCCAGCAGTGGGAACGTTATTGGCTGATTATGGTTTAAGTATGCTAATTATGACATTAATTTAAGCTGTCGCCGGCTTACACAAGTAAGGAAGAAAAATAAAAGAAGAAAATGTTGAAAATCTAGTAGCAGGTAGACACGTAGTTCAAAACTGAGGTAACTACATTATTTCACTTAGATAGTATATTGTGGAATGATATAGATACGTCAGAAATCAGTTACAAGGATAGTGTAAGATATCCTTGTAGCATACCTAGGACTATAATTGCGGTGAACACCATTCCGGAACACTCTAGCAGCCAGTAGCCCACCACCTTGGGAGGCACTTTGGGCTTCAGCGCGGTGAGAAAATATAACACAGGAATTGGTGAATGTTTAATAGCATAAGCTATCGACATATTATATGAATAGGTATAAAATATTATCCAGTAATATGATTAAATAAATAATGCCGATAACCACGGATATCCGATAACAGACATGCAATTGTAAAATAAATATTAAGTTAGTACTTATTTCTACAAAGTTCACAACATAATTAATATTAATCGCAGCCCCATGTGAACCAGCACCTGGGTCGGGGGCATGTTTATGAAACACACCCGCCGCACGAGGGTGTTTGTTATTGTTAGCAGAGTTCATGTTGTTATCTATCAAAATCGTTAAGACAAGCTCTAAGTTTTGATTTATACAATAAAGTTTTTTTTTTTTCGGTAGCCTAATTTGTGTCCCACTGCCGGACAAAGGCCACCCCTTTATCCTTCCAAACCGCCCGGTCTTGAGTGATCTCTGGCAACCTCGTCAGATCGTCACACCACCATCACCGTAGTATACCTCGACGGCGATGTCATCCTTCAGGCGTCCAGTGATTCCTTGTCCATCTGTCCGGGTGCACGCGCGCGACGTGTCGGGCCACTAGAAATGAAAAAAAAAATTTTTTTTTCAAATCCGCCTGGTAGTTCCAGAGATTCAGGCGTTCAAACAAACAAAAAAGCTCTTCAGCTTTATTATTTGTACAGTATAGATTTTAACACCGTTATTCATACAGGTAATATTTACCCACGTACACACGGCTACACATCAAGCTATGCATTTCCAGTTTTAGCTGACCTCGCATTGTAAAGGTTTTTCGTACAATCAGAAGGCAGCTTATACTGGTTTTGTATAGCTTGATGTGTAGCCGTGCGTACTTTTAGTTTCTGTAAAGCAAACCTCGTGGAAACATGCCCACTCTCACTGCACGTTCGCGCATGATGCCATTTTCATAATTTAGTAAATACATAAACAGAATATGCGCTGACCTCTACTTTGTGGCGATCGATAGCCGCTGTCCGAGCGCTAAATATGTAGCAGATGTAGTACTGAGTACAATGTAGGAAGGGGTAATATGTTGCTAAATGTACTCGTGTGGAGAGCTATTTTTGGATTGATGACTTTTATGTTTCTAGCTTTGTTACTGTAGGTATCTTGATTACATCCAATCTGTATACATACAATAGTAATACCGTTTATTGCTGACTGTTCACCAAACTGAATACGTCGCAAAATACTCTTTCTGATACGTAGAACAAGAACTCTATTTTTTATTTTATGTTTCATCAGGTATTATTGTTAAACGTTACTTTTTACCTTTAGATTCAATCTTAATTTTGTAGTATTTAAGATATGGACATGGACAGCAGTGGTGGTCCAGTGGTAGTAGTCCCAACTTACGAATTGCAGTTGTAGGGTGTCAGTTCGAACCCCGACACGCGCTTTACTTTGTGTAAATTATTTCATCACTACTGCTCTCAAAACGGTGAAGGAAAACATCGTGAGGAAGCCGGCATGTTTTAGAACCAAAAATTCGAAGACATGTGACATATACCAACCCGCACTGGGCCCTCGTGGTGGATTACGGCCCACTCCGTCTCACCGAGAGGAGGCCTGTGTCCCAGCAGATGGAACATTATAGGCTGATTATGACGTGAGCAATATGATAACTCTTTTCATTAAGATATGTGTGTAACTGTTTGTTTTAACGGATAAAATAAATATATACCTAATTTTTTGTCCCACCCACAAGTCGTAACATCCTATGGTCGACCCGAGGGGACACAAATGACGGTGGCAGTCAATTTACGGCCTACCAAATGTAGCGGCACCTTATTGATGGCCTGACCTACTGAATAGGGTTCCGAAGGTCAGGCCAACGATAATGTTAGCATGGTAGGCACTTAACACTTCTGGTAACTTTCATTACAAACTTTGAGACAGTCTAAAAAAAACTTGTTCAAGGAAGCGTAAAATAAATTAGGCAAATACCACCTACACTTCGGTGGCACGACATTCTATAATCAAGAGGGTTCGATAAATCTGTTGCTAGGGTCATTATCAAGTATAGGTATGATTGTTATCTGTTAATTTGTAGCAAGGGATTGGTAATTACTGGTTATTAAATTATAAGAATTATTTTTTTTTTTCAGACAGTTCTTACCGTTAACAAATAACACTATCATTAACAAATAGGATTTCCTTGTCGTAGAGAAATGAATCGGGTAATTAGTCTGATTAAACCACACCTAAAATCAAAATACCATTTATAAATTTAACATTTTACAAATTCACAATATTTTATTTCACATAAACCTTTTTTTTTTTTTTGTTTTCGGGGGGAAACCTTCGAAAGGCACCCGACCTCCGGGGAGTGAGGTCGGGGAGTGTGGGATTTTTACCTCACTAAAACCATCCCGGTGATCACCATCCGCACATAGGGATGGTCCCGGTTCCTCTTAAAAGACCAATTCCGGAACCATTTCACATAAACCTACATGAGCACTTATGAAACGTCAGAAGTACACGGTACCAATTGGTCGTTTCCTATGGAGAAGAGCCGGCAAGAAACTCCACGGTTCATCTTTTCTTGTCCCAATCCCCACGTTTCAGTGCCAGCCTCATCCAGGTTTTGCTCGCGATGGCAACAATGTCGTGTGCCCATCTCGTCGCTGGACGACCGACATCTCGTCTTCCAGTCCTTGGTAGCCGCTCTGTCACAGCCTTACTCCACCTGTCATCACTGCGGCTTGCCAGCTGTCCTGCCCAACTTCATTTGAGTTCCATAATACGCTTTTACTATACTCTTAACCTAGCACAACACCAATTTTGTATTCGCTGGAGTTGGGCACAGTTAATAGATGGCCCCAAAAGTTACTCTATATTTGTTAGTGTCTCATATCAGTCCTTGTTTTCCGATCACCTCTAGGACCTGCTATATTGGCATGTCTGTCTAATTTATCACTCCGGTGGCCTGACGAAGCGATCTGTCTCCTGTGACGTCACATTGCGACAGACAGGATAATTTATTGAACCCACTAACTGACAGGCGAGGCGAGAATCATGTTCTGAATCCATGGTAATAGGTTACGCGTCCATGTCCCTGTATATGAAGGTACAAATTGAGTCAGTAAGAGTGACCACCGAATTAAAAGGTTCGGTGCTAACAAATGGGGTGATTTGTCTCCCCCGGTGACAAAGCGATGGTCGAATTAATCACTGGTGATAAATATTATACTGTTAATTAATTTGTGGTTGGTGATTAATCTTTATTTTTTGGGCTCTTCAATAAAGTTTTACAATCATTATAATGTAATGTCCTTGTGAAAGAATCATGAATTGATTCTTGCCAAAAGGAAAAGTTCTACACAATATCCTACACCATTATTTATGACTCATACATAAATACATGAACTCACGCCTTTTCCCCATGGGGGTAGGTAGAAACTGGTAGAAACTACAGCCCTGCTTCGATCCTTACATACTCTTTTGTGACACATTGTGCCGATAAAATTAAATAACGCAGTAAAAACATAGGCAGTACCACCCACATTTCATCAGTTATGTTTAAATCCTTTGTAACGGGGCCAGCTTATTACCCTATCAATGCAATAAAAATGCCTCAACACAGAACCAAACCAACGAAACTTTGCCATTACTCCACGCACCACTTAACTCGTTACTCACAGACCTTGAGAGAGACATCTAAACTACCCTCCTGCCCTCCGTACCGCCGATCACGTCGCTACTTCGACCGTTAAGTCTTACGGCTGCGTCCCTCAGAGGATATTGCCACTAACTCTTAATATGGCCAAACTGCCCCCCGTTAGGGTGGCAGGAGGCGCTGCACGGAGAATGCACACTTACGAGCGAAGAGCTACTGTGTTTATTGTGTTTATTTATGTGGCTATAAGATATAGATAGGTAGACGAAGTCTGTAGAATAATTTTGAAGATTTTTCAAACTCCTTGGTGACAACTAAGTTACCACCACGCCAGCCTGTGATCTGGGCCTTAATAATAGGACCAGGGAAGGAAGAAGAAAGGCGGATAAAATTAAATCACACCTGTATACCCAGACGGGGTGGGCAGTGATATAGAGTATAGGTGTTGAAAAGGTCTGCAAATTCAACCTTAAGTAGTGCAGGCTGGCAGTAACTCTCGTTGCATTCATTGAACCGTCAAGCGAATTTAGAATACGGTTTAAATTTTTTATATGTCTGGTTTTTGTTTGGAAAAACAAGTCAGAGAAAAGGCGCGTTCATGTAAACACGTTCGCTTGGAGTAAACGTATTAAATATAACGTTGTGTTATTTAACGCTCCCACACAATGTAACGTAATGTACATACTCACAGTTATCTACATTCATTCCTCCAGGTCAGACAAGCATTCCGTCACCGTTAGGTGCTGATCTGGCTATTCCTCACGACACCAGGTCACGTTTAATCATCAAACTTTAACATAACACTATGACGATTTAGTAACATCCAAGGGCTGGAAATTTCGCCCACATTCATTGATATCATTTTTCCTATAAACACTATACTTTTAATACGCTTTTAATACGAAATAACTATATATTTAATTGTATTTTATTAATATATTTTATTATGACAGTTCTGACAACGACGTTTGTCAATACGTCGCCATGACAAGTTTGCTTATAAATTCAGCATGTAACTTTTAGCTGAAAATATATTCAAACTATTGCAAATCAATACTGGCATATCATATTTCAAATTCATATTTATTTCTTCAAGTTGCTGTTCTGCGAGTTGACTTGAGGAATCCAAGCAACGCAACTGACAGTTCTGTTCTAGTTCGAGTCCGAGTTGGAGCTCGAGTTTCGCCTCTAAAAGGAACCCTCAAAGTAGTGCTGGTACTCCGGAGTCACCTAGCCAGGGAACTCTCTGACTCCGGAACCTGTCGTACCAGCGCTGCACCTCGTCCTCCGTCTTCCGTACCAGTCGGTCCGCTGGCGTGCCTCGCCGGAACACCCTCTACTGGGCCGCGCCTCAACCGAGGGCCGTCTCTCCTGGCGGGCTGACCGCGCGCTGCCGTGCCTGCCCTACCGTGCGGACCTGCTGCGACCCACTATTGTCGCGTGGGCCCCCTGCCGTGCCTGTTCGCTCGCGCCGCCGTGACTGCTCTCCCGTGCGGCCGTGCTGCGACGTACTACTTTCGCGTGGGCCCCTACCGTGCCTGCGCGCCTGCTGTGTCGTGCGGCCGTGCTGCGACCTACTTCTGTCGCGTGGGCCCCCTACGGGTATCCTCCGTGCCGCACACGCACCAGCACCTCTCCACGCCTGCCTGCTCTTGTCACCGACACCTGCCTCGCGTCGTGTCTACCTCTCTTCAGCCTCCTCAACCCACCAATCACTCATCTTCATCCTGCCTCACCCACACACTACACACCACTGTCTTTTCATCTCAATTCTTATTTTATAAATAAATCTTTAATTGATTTTACTTCCCTTTCTTTAATTTCATAATTTAAACTTAGTTTCTTGTCGCTACACGACATTCTGGCGCCCAATGTAAATTAGTTCTTTTCCTCTCTCTCTCTCCCTCTTGCTCTAATTCTTTCAATTCTCCTAGGTCTCTCTTTCATTTTAAAGTTTCACCCTTCTTTGTTTTCTTACATAATTTTCACACATCCTTCCCTTTCACACCTTCCTAAATTCTAAAACAACACTTCGTCTAGTGTCACCTAAACTTTTGGCTAAATTTTTATCATCTAAACACATCACTTGAGCACACTGTACTAATTTGAACATTTCTAAACACTAATTATCAAGATATGTATATATTGTATATAAACATCACTCACTACATTATCATATTTTTATTCTGTAAATACTTATTTAACTCGTGCTCTTAAGCACAACTTCAACTATTTGGTAAATCCAAATGGTTTTAAAATATGATGGCCTACCCCATCCATCTTTTACTCTTTCTATAACTACGGGCTCTACAGCCATAGTTATAATGATCATGATGCTCTACCGCATTGATCACTGGTTATGCTTTATCAATTGGCTCTAAACCATTGGTAATCTAAGCTATCCAATCTTAAGCTAACTAACTATTGTATATATTCATATATACTCTAAAGAGCGGTTGCAACTCTATAAATAAGCCCTTGCAGGAGCGGTTGGTTACTCACTAAATAAGCCTAAACCAAATGTATCTATCTACTATTACTTAACTCTATCACTCTTGTATGAGCTTAATTTCCTATACTTAATTTGTGTAAGGTAATTCAATACCTTTTCTTTTTTTTCCATGTCTGGAGCGGCTGACAACTCCTTAAAGAAGCCTTAACGTCGTTTATAAAACACCCTTCTAGAGTGGCAGTCATTGAATGTGAACTCCACCCTTACCGGAATGCAGGAGATTGCTTAAAAGAGATAGTACGATTGGTTGAATGGAGATGTATGAATCTGCGAAGCTGTGTTTTACGGTTTACTTTGGAAAGCTTTATAAAAATTTTCTCTGAGTCGAAAATTTTCTAGGGTCGGGGGGAAAATGTAACGTAATGTACATACTCACAGTTATCTACATTCATTCCTCCAGGTCAGACAAGCATTCCGTCACCGTTAGGTGCTGATCTGGCTATTCCTCACGACACCAGGTCACGTTTAATCATCAAACTTTAACATAACACTATGACGATTTAGTAACATCCAAGGGCTGGAAATTTCGCCCACATTCATTGATATCATTTTTCCTATAAACACTATACTTTTAATACGCTTTTAATACGAAATAACTATATATTTAATTGTATTTTATTAATATATTTTATTATGACAGTTCTGACAACGACGTTTGTCAATACGTCGCCATGACAAGTTTGCTTATAAATTCAGCATGTAACTTTTAGCTGAAAATATATTCAAACTATTGCAAATCAATACTGGCATATCATATTTCAAATTCATATTTATTTCTTCAAGTTGCTGTTCTGCGAGTTGACTTGAGGAATCCAAGCAACGCAACTGACAGTTCTGTTCTAGTTCGAGTCCGAGTTGGAGCTCGAGTTTCGCCTCTAAAAGGAACCCTCAAAGTAGTGCTGGTACTCCGGAGTCACCTAGCCAGGGAACTCTCTGACTCCGGAACCTGTCGTACCAGCGCTGCACCTCGTCCTCCGTCTTCCGTACCAGTCGGTCCGCTGGCGTGCCTCGCCGGAACACCCTCTACTGGGCCGCGCCTCAACCGAGGGCCGTCTCTCCTGGCGGGCTGACCGCGCGCTGCCGTGCCTGCCCTACCGTGCGGACCTGCTGCGACCCACTATTGTCGCGTGGGCCCCCTGCCGTGCCTGTTCGCTCGCGCCGCCGTGACTGCTCTCCCGTGCGGCCGTGCTGCGACGTACTACTTTCGCGTGGGCCCCTACCGTGCCTGCGCGCCTGCTGTGTCGTGCGGCCGTGCTGCGACCTACTTCTGTCGCGTGGGCCCCCTACGGGTATCCTCCGTGCCGCACACGCACCAGCACCTCTCCACGCCTGCCTGCTCTTGTCACCGACACCTGCCTCGCGTCGTGTCTACCTCTCTTCAGCCTCCTCAACCCACCAATCACTCATCTTCATCCTGCCTCACCCACACACTACACACCACTGTCTTTTCATCTCCATTCTTATTTTATAAATAAATCTTTAATTGATTTTACTTCCCTTTCTTTAATTTCATAATTTAAACTTAGTTTCTTGTCGCTACACGACAACAATACACACATCACTGGGTACGATAGAAACGGGGTACGGTAGAAACAGAGCGAATATCTCAACAACCGTGCATGATGAGGTGAGGGGCACAAAGGGAGAACGAAGCGACCGACAAGTCGAAACACGAATTGTAGTGTTGCGTTGCCTTTCGCGCGCTGTGGTTGTATATAGGAGACCCCGTTGTATTTTTTGACGGAAAAGTAAGTATAATTAGTTCGCTTATTTTTGTAATTACTATGGTTCTATTAAAGTTATCATATTGAGACTTTTGTGTCGTATTCATTGAAGTTTGTCGAATACGGCTGTATGATTCGTTTTTAATCAAATTTATTATCATTGTTACTATCAACAATTTTATATCTGAAAGGGGGCTGGGGACAGTTGAATCATTTTTTGTGGGTACGGTTGAAACAGTTTATTTATCTAGTTCTGTTGTTTCTTAGATGCCAGGGGTGCGTCAAAGGAAGCTTACGAGAGCTCAGACCGATTTGTTATCGTACAAACCAGCCTATGAAGATGTAAAAGCTGGATCTTCGTTGAGAACAGCGGTAGAAAAGAATAAACTGAACCACTGTTCCTTGTTGAGATATGTACAGACGCCCGCACATCGAGCTACTACAATCTGTCAAATTTCTTTAATAGATTTTCAACTTTATCGCTAAAGCATTAAGGTTCAAGGTTGATTGGGAAAATTTGACAGTTTCGGGTAGCTTGACCTGCTGGCGTCTGTACCGTGTACGTAAACGAGATGCAACTGGTGGTGATGAGAATCAAGAAATGGAATATAGGGCTCATAATCGAGTGTTTAACCAGGAACAAGAGCATGAGCTATCTAAAAATACTCATCATCTAAATATACTAAGTTGTACTAAGTACCTTTGAAGGCTGATTAAAAATAATATTAGATTATAAGTATCGTGAAAGACTTGATTATGAATAAAAACTATTTGTGATGTTCAACTGTATCGTTAAAATGGTATTAAACGATAAATAAAACATGTTCATTAATTATAATTTGTATTATTTGTACGCGTTTCAATTGACCCCAGGCATTGTTTCAACCGACCCTGGCATGGGGACGGTTGAAACTTTTTTTTTTTTAATCTGACTACACATAAGTACAATATAATGATCTCAAATAACATCGCCCACTAATAGACAGCTATATGGTCTTTTATTTAATACTTTTCTGTCATCGCTCGTATAATTAATTCCGATGCAACAGATGACAATAGCAAAATTGTTTCAACCGTACCCAGTCTACCCTACATATTTTGTAACAACACTTTCGCAACAAGAAAAGCCGAAGCCTTCTAATCAGGGGGTCTACTACGAAGTGCAAAGTGCGAATGATCGGATCGGACCGACACATGGCCGAACCGAATATTATTGAAAAGTGCGAAAAAATTTCGGATCGGCTCAGTTGGGTCGGGACCATAGTCAATATTCGAAAGAGTGTAGGAGTGTAGGATCGGGACTGACCGAACCAAATAGTAAGTTCGTAGCAGGAAACGGCCGAACATTCGGCCGATACCACTTCGGAGTAGACCCCCAGCACTCTGTTCACGTCTATCGTTAAATCAGCCAGGTCACGAATCAAACTTCAGCGTAAAGCTACAGAATAACCTAAATATACATCACGTCTTGTTCTTTGATTTATTATTTAGGAGATTCTGTAAAAGTAAATTCTAAACCACTTAACTTTAGAGTAAAGTTTTCACATCAAAAACAACGTTATTTTTAATAAACTCGCGAGTAATTTTGAATATCACACGTAACTTGTGAGGGTTAGTCTGCACCCTTTAATTCAATTACCTCCCCCTAGTGGTGTATGTACAGATGTTGAGGAGTCAAAAAACGCGTTAGTAATGGTAAAGGGGATAACACAACATTGTAAGATGCTAAGATGCTGTTAAGATTTTACTCAATTTGTGGTCTATGATCTGAAACCCGTGTTTTATTGAAAACTTGATTGATAAGTATCAATTCATGCAAAAATTCGACGACATGTGCTATTCAGAAATCCGCACTGTGCCCGTGTGGTAGATTACGGCCCACTCTTTACACAGGAGGAGGTCTTCGTCCGCAGAGAGAACATTGTAAGCCGATTATGCTACAGTTTATGCTTAAGTTTTGCTTGAGTCAATAGACAGACGAAAGTCAATAGACAGACGGAAGTCAATAGACAGACGGAAGTCAATAGACAGACGGAAGTCAATAGACAGACGGAAGTCAATAGACAGACGGAAGTCAATAGACAGACGGAAGTCAATAGACAGACGGAAGTCAATAGACAGACGGAAGTCAATAGACAGACGGAAGACTGACCATTCCTGTCATTACGTCATGGACCTTTCGTGCTTGCGTCGAGAACATAAAACCATCGATCCGAGTTGAAACATGATTATCGCCTCGAAAGGCCATCGTCACAGACGATGACAAATTCTCGAAATCAATGCTCGCCATTCATTGCGGTGGCGCATAAAAAAGAAATATCTGAACTGCCTTTCACGAAGATTCTTTCAATCTTGATAAGAGCACAGCGCAGTTAACACATCCGGCTGATAACAGTTACACTTTTTGTCTTGAACTACTTAGTTATCGCTAACTTGGAAACTCGTGGAGACCCGATAAGCGTGGCCTTGTAATAAGAAGAAAAATCTAATTACGGGCGTAGGATAGCAAAACTCCTTTTCCTACGTAGAAACTTGAAGCCTCGTTTCACACTTTTATAACTAGTTATAGGTATGTAGTTGAACACCTAGTAAGACTTCGTTGGAAACTCTCAAGGAAATGCAACCGCCATTTCTGCTGTCGTATGCAAAAGTTCTTTCCCATAATTAGGCTAGCTGGTACGATCTTTGCTTTCTAAGAGTATGTATTTGTTGCAGCATGGGGCGAGTCTCTGCTGTCACTGCCGAAGCGCTGGCTCAGCACCCAGGTGTATGGGTCCGACGACGAGGAGTTTCAGGTATGATCACTGGTCTACACACCGTCACAAATGTGAGGTACCTTTTTGGTGAAAGATGTTCAAGTTTGAATTTTCACTCTTAAGCCTAGGCTTTGAACACTAGGATCTCTTAACGACTCGATAGAGAATACAGACTCGGTAGAGAATGCCTTGTGGCATAAAATAAACCTATGTATGTGCTACACTACTGTACATGAACTTACTAAATCGACCACTCCTGTTGAGCAAGCGTGGTGATCAGGAAGACGCTTTTGCACTGCAGTGAGACAGATAGGACGATTATCATTATGTTATAAAAATAAATGGTCTCGTTCCAGAATCTCCAACTAGCGAAGCTGCCAGTCCCGGAGCTGGAGACGACGATGGAGTCGTACCTCGAGTTCGCCTCCGTGGTGGTGAGCCAGCAAGCGCTGGAGCACTCGCGAGGGCTGGTGCGGGGGTTCATGGAGGAGCTGGGCCCGCGCCTGCAGGAGACGCTCACGGATAGGCAGAAGGAGATGGACAACTGGGTAAGTCAGCATAACTGTCTATAGTCTGTTGTTTATTATGACTCGGTTATTGATATAACTGAGGCTGGAGTCACACACTGCCGGGTGTTTTTTTGAGATGTCTTTGTTTTTGCCAGCATTTGGACTACACTGCTTCAAGGATCTTTTGGGACTCGAATAACATTGCAGGGGGCGCGGTTGGTTGGGCGCTTGAAATATAAATTAAAAAACGAGATGGCGTCCTTAGACCCGATATTGACCACGCGACAAAAGAACCTTGTAGCGCTATAGCCCAGTTAGAATAAATGACTCAATGACTCAATGAATAAAAATTAATGAGTTAATGTCTCTTGATTATGCTTCTTGGATATCAATATCTGGGACTCGAATCATACACTTGACTGTTGAGTGTTGATTCGTTTGTTTATGCGAGTGTACCAGTGTTTGTAAAGGGTATTTCCTGTCACTTTTGACCTGGTGACCTGAAACACAGGCCCTTAAAGCCTAGCTTAGTCACCAGTCTCCTACAGTAAACTAAGCCAAATAATATATCATGTGTAAGAATGTCTGTATTGTTTATTGTGGTGAGAAAATAAATAAATACTTACTTACTTACTTTGATATTTTTAGTGACACATGTTTATACGTCCTACACACGGCAACTTTTAATCTGCAGTAAGCTCTTCTACACTACATGAGAACATTCCACAAAAAGAGGCGTTATATTCAAACTTAAATGTCAAATAAATGCTGAAAACCTCTTTCGTTTCTTACCTAGGCTACCTATTAACATTGCATTGTGTTCTAAATAACAAAGGACTAACATAACCACGCTACCTAGTGTTTTGATTAATAAAGTGTAATACAATTTGTCTGCAGATGGTAACATACATGTTTTCTATGTACAGGACATGTAGAGGTTCAGAAAATAAAACTCAACCCGCGCCAAAGCGCTTATCGGAGCCGTTAAAGTTTTCCTTCGCAACCCAAAACATAGTTACGTCAGCACTATTGTTCTAACTACTCGGCCGCGCTCAGCCCTTCCAACATGACGCCTTTACAACTACCTACGTAAAATGAAAACTATAACTATCATCATTTTTCTGTGCCTCATAACTCAAGTACTTCAAACTAATGGACTGATACAACTCAAGAACTCATTAGCGACCAGTGACAGCCCGCTGTTGATGAAGATCCTACAACTGGTGGACGCCGCGACCAGTGACGAACATTTACTGCAAGTAACGCTTAAACTATTGCGAAGTCTTTGTATTTGCATGCGAGAAACTTTGAAAGCAAAGGAGGATTACTTTAATATTGGCAACCATTCTTTAGAGCCCGCCGATCCTAGCGGCAACGAGGGTAAAGTATACGACCTCTATAGAAATATATATAATAACACATGCTTTAATTTAAGACAAGACTTGACTAATCGTACTCATAAATTCATCGTAGAAGAAGAAACAGCGTTTTTGAATCACACTAACTGTGGAAAAGATGAGAGAAATGAAACGTACAATGAAAGAAACAACAGTGATAAGTCTTCCGCTGTGAAACACTCAATACCGTCAAGACTGGAACAAGTATTATTTAAAGCACTCATACAAACAAAGGATCTCCATGAATATAGATTAAGAAGGTACGATCTATTTGGTAAAGGAAAGCCACAAACAAAAAGTACTTTACGACACTGCCTTATAGTCATACTGACTTTATATCCTAATGACCAAGAAATATCTTCAAAAAAACACGACATAGATGAAAAGGATTTAAATAACACCCTTCTTACAAAATCGCCGATAGATGTAGATATAATAGACACTAAGCATGATCAAAAACCTAAAGAAAATGGTGACCCTATCAGAACAGAAAAGTTTTCAGAGTGTAATTTACGATCTCTTTACAATTTTTTAACTGAAAGTGATCGAAAGAAACTCATAAATGTGTATAAATTTATTCGTAAACGTGATACTTTCAAAATATATATGGAAGTAAATGTAGGAAAAAACCACACTGATTTAATTAATAATTGTTGTGAAAATGGTACTGTAATTCCTCAATGTAACAAAGATTTAATAAATGATTTCATAACGCAACCAAACTTTCTTGACGATATTTACATAAATACCATCACAAATATTAAAAGCCTAGTAAAGCAATACGAAACTAAATTAAATGATACCAAGCATCATAACATATCTGTCACTACAGTTCAAGATGCAAAGAAAAAAATAGTCATAGAATCTACAACAAAGCCAAGTACTCACGCTAATGAAATAAATATCAAAGAAAATGACATGCACGTGTCGGTTACAAAATCTAACGAATCTAGCAAACTTGGCGACGTAACTCATGCTATTGTATTACTTAATGATTTTGTGTCCAAACAAAATACAAAAAGCTATTTGAAAACTCATCAAACTGATAAAACTGACTCCGAAAAACCGTGGACAGATTTTGTATTAAAAGAAGAAAGACAGCAAGAGATCACTACTACGTGCAATCCTATCAACATTAGTACCGCATTGAAGAAAGAACAAAAATCTCAACATGAATCGACAAGTTCACTGCTGCTTTGTAATAAAGCTGCAAACACTGAAAAATATGTATTAGAAAATATAGTTGAAACTACGACGACCTTCAAGCAACACGAAACCACCAAAGAAAAAAATAAAATACAAGGTGTCACCTTGCATAGTTCTCAAGAAAAAAGTGGAGTTAAAAAAGAACCGCAACAATCATCAACTTCAAGAACTGGTATAGAAAATGTTGTTAACAATACTTTAACGATTGACTCTTCTTCAACAAATAATGACGTGAACACGAATTTGTATACCGTTGATATGCAAAACACAACTATAGCCAATCGGGTTAATATTACAGGGACACCCATACCTCATGATAATGACAAATTGACAGAATTTACATCATCACAATTAAATACTTACGAAACCTTTATACCTGATTCAAGAATAACTCAAAATGCTGAAAATAAAATCGAAACATATTTAGTTGAACAACATAAAAATAAAGTCAGGAACAGTAAATGTGCAACGACTGCATCTACGGTGAAAAGTACAGAAACAACACTGCATTATTCTTTACGTCCCGATATGGTAAGTTTTACAAATAGTACGACTTTATTGACAGATTTAGGAACAAAAGCCAAAGAAATACCTGAAGAATACTTTGTCACTGATCACAGTACGCTACAAAACACTATACCTGTAAAAGACTTGAAAAGAGCAAAGAAAAAATCAAAGTATAAAACTACAGACAATGTCACAATTTTGTCTACCCTGATTCCAATGTTTGATGGAGATCAGACATTAAGCAATGTACAAAGTATTCCTGAAACGTTAATTCCAATAAAATCTACTGGTGTCACAAGATTGATTGCTAAAATTAAGCCAAGAAAAAAAACAACCAAACCATTTGCATCAGAGGAAGGAAATACTGGTTTGAGCAATGCAGTATTAAATGAGATTACGACCAAGAAATATAAAAAAATGCCAAAATATGTGAAAAAAATTGATCACAACCTTTTTTTTAATGTTTCAACATTAGACAATGTTGTAAAGGAAACAGAAACAATAACTGTCACTTCAGAATCACCGGAAAAAAAATATATTTCAGAAACAACACACAATCAATCAATTCATGATGATAAGGAAGGCATAAATGCTATTGATAGAGTAACCAGCGGAGAATTAATGAGTACAGTTGCTTCTCATGTTACAGTTAGGGAGCCTTATGACCACACTGTGCAAAAAATAAGAACAAACGTTACAATAAATGGATTAACGGAAATATCACCCACAGAAATAACATTAATTCAATTCACCCAAGATTTGAGCAAAGCATATAAAGACAGTCATTCTGATATATCCGATGATTTTATTGGTGAGGCAAAACCACATTATAATCATACAAATGCTGGCACTGAAAACAACAAAAAAACTTATATGACAACTGGCTTATCTGTGACTACCGAAGAGAATAAGGTTACTGCACAAGAGACAGTTTCAACTTTTTTACGAAATGTATCTGACAATATAATAACCATGATGGTTGAGAATCCTGATGAACACACTGTGCAAAAAATTAGAACTAACGTTACAGTAAACAGAATAACGGAAATACCACCCATAGAAACAACGTTAATTCAATCAACCCAAGTTGTGAGCAAAGATTACAACGACAGTGATTCTGATATATCCCATGATTTTATTAATGAGGCAAAACCTTATTATAGTCATACAAATGAAAACAACAAAAAAAGTTATATGACAACTGGCTTATCCGTGACTGCCGAAGAGAATAAGGTTACTGCTCAAGATACAGTTTCAACTTATTTACGAAATGTATCTGACGATGAAATAACCATACCAGTCATAGATGCCGTTACATCTAAAGTAGAACTAGAAATGACAGTAGGCTTTAGTAAAAAAGTGCCTAAAAATAAAATGACTACATTACAAAATATAATTCCAAGTAAGAATTTCACTAGTACTGAATCCATAAAACCATCAACATATTCTCCAAACCTTCTAACAAATACGGATATCCTTAATAATCGATCGACTCAATTCATTCACACAGCAATTAGCACCGAACCGTATACTGAAACTGAACGTGAGGCTTATACAACAACAACTTCACATTCAGCAACTATTAGTTTTTCAGAATTCAACATGACAAGCGAAGACATTCAAAGTACTGAAGGTTTCGAAAATGTTATCTCCGAGTCAGCATACAAACAAACTGACAGTGATACTACTGAAACACGTTTTAATGATAGTGAATATGGGTTGCAAAAGTATACTGAATTGCTAGAAATCCAACAATCTGCAAAAACCAATACACTAAATAAAAGTCTCGTTATTAAAACGAATGAAAGTATTGCATCTGAACCTTCAAATATAAACGAAAATAATGATTTAGAAATAAAGACACAGTTCACATCTATTTTAAAAAAAGTAAACAACAGTGAACCCAATGAGAACCTAGAGGCTACGATCCTGACAAGTGAAATACCAATAATACACCACGAATCAGAAACTGAAATGATTCAAGCAGTCGATACCACCTCTCAAATAACAACTATTTCAGAAATGGAGAAGATAAGTGATAAACCCTCGACAAATAAATTAAAAGGACCCAAGAATGATGTAAAAGCATTGCCACGAGACGAATCAGTCGTGAACAAACTGTTAGACAAAGATGTATCTTATACATCGCCGGAAGAGACTTTCACATTGAAAAAGAATATAAGTTTAAATATCAATACAGATACTGACTCTTTTCAAAAAGTCGAAATCAACGTATCGAAGACACTTTCAAGGCAAAATGTGAGTTCAACAGTTGAGTCTCCATCATCACATGGTTCAACTCCCACAGAAATAACATCAATTGAACTTCTAAAGTTTACTCGTGAACATATCACAATAAACGCAAATATCTCAGCTGATGATTTTTTGGCAAAACACAACAGTACATTTGTACATAAAACATTAAATACAACCCCAGAAAGTGGAACGAAACGACCAACTACTATCAGCACCGAAAACACTTTTATTAATGCTTTGCATTCATATAACTATTTTACAACAGAATTAAGTAAAACAGTCGATAAGGAAGCAACTACTATGGGAATGATAGCTCAAAATAAAAATCAGACAGACGAATTCCTTACAATACCACCATCCACAATGGCTATGTCTTCATTAGAATCTATTAATCATGCCACTTTGAAAACTAAAAACACGAAGATAGTTACTGTGCCAAGGGCTAAGAAGAAACATCGCGAAAACTTAACCTCTATTGCAGATGATATTGTGACAGAAAAAATAATGCCATTCTTAACTCATACAGAAACTACAAAGAGGAATGAATTACGTCATGATGAAATGTATTATTTTAGAAATAACGTTACGAATTTGACACAGGGAAAAATAAGAAACAAATCTAGTATAGAAAACATTGACATAAATGACGTAAAGGAAGCAACAAACAGTTTATATACAGAAAATTACTCGCATGAAAACATTCAAGACGAACTCATGCCAGGTCTTAAGGCTACACCGATAATGACCACAATACACAAGACATTTAATGCAAATAACTGGTCGTCTCCTCATATACTAACCTATAGCGAAAATAAAGAAGATAGTATCACTACAATATCCGGACCTGAATTCATAGAATTAACGAACAACTCAGATGTTGAAGGATTTAAATATTCGAGTTTATTCACCCCAGAGACAGTATTTTCAGCTTTAAGAGTATCGACACCGGCCACTTTAAATTTATCGGATGTGATACAAAATACTACAACAAATAAGCAAGATAGTTTTTTAACCTCTGACATGGAAACGACACAATTCTCTTTCATAAAAACCTTTCGAACAACTCAGGTAGATGCACGAAATAACGCAACAATTACAGGCCCAATATTTGGATCAAATGAAGTGACGATAACAGAAGATGTAGGTGAGCGCAGTACTACATCGCAAGTAACAGATTTTGTAAGGAAACCATTTAATAAAAGTGATCAATTATTTGAAAAAGAAACAGACTCCTCAATAGACAAAACGACAAGCGAGTTTGAGCAAATGCAATTTCACTTGGATGAAAGCAAGATTACGCCAGCTTATGATATTACTAAATCAATAATTAACGGAGCAAATGTAAATGGTAGCACGGAATCATCTTTTTATAAACCTCATAGAATGCAAACTACTTTTGTAAATAAACTCTTAACTTCTTATGTGACGGAAAGTTCAACGTTGACGAAGGCAAATAAAAACTATACTGAAAATTCAAATGCCAAACGCCCAAAAAGTTCAAAACGTAAAATAAAATTAAAAAGTCCTATTGCCTTTGAACTAAACATTCGTGTAGGAGTAGAAGCGAATAAAGACGGAATTAAATTTTCAGTACTTGATGAAAAGGAAAGAGTGTACAGCAAAAGTGAATTACGATTACCAATAACAACTTATTTCAATTCGAATCGGTCTGGCGATAATAATATTTTGGAAACATTATCAAAATTTGAAAAAAAGTTTGTTAATGAGACTAAAATTAATAATACAGCATCGTTAAACGATCACATAACAAACGCCCTTTTGAAAAACATGAACACGAATCGGAGGTCCAATTACGTTACCAAGGAGGATCTGACTCGAATTGCCGCAATTATGCAAAAACTGAAAAAAAAACCGCCGGTAGTAAATAAAAAAATTCCACAACGTACGAAAACACGAAAAACACTTGTAAGGAATACAACAATTAATGAAGAAATACAACCGCACCAAACTAATACAACCAGTTTGAATGCATCGCAAACATCAATTCATACTATCTTTACAAATAGTAAACATAAAAGTAAAGTGCCTGGTTCTCTAACTGAAGAATCGCTCGCAATTAATCATATTCAATCAATTTACAAAGAACATATTGAAAAAATACAAGAAAGTATGAATAACACGAAAAAAGGAAACATAAGCGCGATAGACATTCTAAAAAAGTTTTACCAAGCGATAATAACTTTACCAGTAGCAGGAAATATTAACAATTCAAGGTTAAACATGTCTGGCATTAATAGTACCTCACACAAGTACGAAAATCAAGAAGACTTAAAAGCTAGCCTTGAAGCATATTTTCGCGCTAGAACTAATTTAGTCAAATCCAAACAAAGATTAAATAAAAATAAAACAAATAAAACTTCAACTTTAATAAAGAATAAAATAGACAACTTGCTTAAAAATATACTAAAAGGAAAAAATCTTAGCAAAAGTCAAATGCGGACGTTAAAACGAAACTTATTAAAGAATCTTACGAGTAAGAAGAATGTTAGCAGTGTGCATAAGTTTTATGACACTGTCAAAAAGAAATATTACTTTAATATAACTACTGACAGTGATAAATTAACCACTACCACGCCACATTTACCGTTAAGTTATAATTTCACTACGATAGAAGATGGTAATGCTACACGAATACAGAAAGTGGAAACTTTAACATCTTCAAGCCCAATTAGCAAAGCGCCTAACAAAAAAACGAAGTCATTTGAAAATAATAAAATACTAAGTAACGAGAAAATTGCAAAAGGAATCAACAAGCAAATTTCACCGGAAATAATATTTAATACTACTGGCAAACATATTTCACAAGGCGCTAGACGCTTATTGTCCCATCAAATAGAACTAGAGTCGTCTAAATTCAAGCCTGAAACTATATACACGGAAAGAAACATCGGTTTTAATGAATATGTGACAGCCATTACACCTTTAACAACTGAGAAACGATTTTCAGGAATTATTCTCAGCGAAATGGACGAAGACTTTTTGAAACCTGAAAATGAATCGAATAACAACACAAGTGAGACACCAAACGTTGTTATTCTTAATTCAAGTGATGTGATAAATAAAACAGAAGTTACAAAAGGAACGCAAAGTACATTTGATGAATTAGATGATTTCATAGAAGAACTAAATGGTGTTTCATCGCAAGAAAGCGATAATATAACTTCATCATACGTCGATGTTAATTCAACAACAAAACTTACAAATAAAGGAAAAAGCAATTACAATATGTCGACTATTGTGACTGATGCTGGTGAGGACACCAAAAGTAAAACAGCTGCAACCAAATATGGGATACTGACAGCACCATTTCAAACTACTGTTGCTATTTATGCTACTGATACACCTGTGCTTATAACAGAATTTGAAAATACTGTACCGAATAGATTCACCAGTGTCAACGAAAACTCAAAACATACTGTCGCCATGACCACTGTAAAGTCAAACACTTTCGATAAGTCTGAATTTCAACCAAATGATAATGTGGCTGTGGTAGCATTTCCATTAATGTCTAACACCATAAAAATAACAAAGGTACTTCCTCGGCTAAATAAACCGAATGACAACATTACACAAACCATACATAACGTTACAACAAAAATCCATGATATGAAATATTATAAAAGACTCGAAAGTACTATCAACATATCCAGTTCCAGTGCTGTTAGAAACAATAGTGAAGAAATAATATTATCAAGTCCACCAGACTTTGATGTTTTAACAACATATTACCCCGAAGTTCAAAGTTCAAGCAAAAACACATACAGCATACATAAACCTACTGGCACTGTTTTTACCGGCATGCTCAATAAACAAACTGTAACTGAAAAATCACTAGATAGGAAAAAGAGTCAGGATATTAATTATGGAAATCTGTCTGAAAATGGCTTTAATTATTTTACCGATAAATCTTTTATGAACAGTAGAACTACCGATTATATCAGTACAAGTGCCCCCAATTATGAACAATTGAAACAAACTCCGTACATGTTTTATGGTTTAACATTGCTACCTGAAGTTGAGAGTTTAAGAAATACCAAGAATGTGTCAACTAATAATTTCCCCACAACTGTCAAAATCTTAGAGCATGAGACTGATAGCGATGTATCCACCAGCATACTTATTAAAGAAATTTACAAGAGAAAACAAAATGGAAAGAAAAATGTTTCAAAGGAAATAACACAAGAAGTGAACGATCACTTTGAAATTACAAAAACCTCTACCGCCACATATCCCTCAAACATTTCCATCAATATTATAGAAGAAATAATCACTACACAACATCCAATTGAAGAGTATTTCATTAACACTGCGAATGAAGGAAATACTTTAAATATGGAAAAATATGAAGAAGAAAAAACTACGGACATACCAGCTATTTCTAAGACACAACCACCATTCATTCAAATACCAACAAAAATATTATTAACAGAGAAGAAACACGAAGGAAATGCTTTAGAACATGAAATACAAATTATACACGCTCCAAATTATAATAAAACTACAACCACAAGAAATACTGAAGAGCAACATTTGTCTACAAATACTCCAAATCTGACAGAAAAATATATTGAAAACGTTAATGATCAAATAAAGGAACAATATCTTCAAACTTCACAAAATATAAACAAAGAACACTTAGTATCAGAAAAAATATTTGGCGATGGTAATTATATCAGTACTGGCACTGTCAAGTTACCTAGTATAAGTGTTGCTAACATAAAAACATCAAAAATAACATTGCCACCACAGTTCTCTAAAGTTTTAAGTAAACCATTTACTGAAACTCAGAATTTACCCATCCCCACGCATATACCGGTTGCGTTTATGGAAACAACGATAGAAAAGCAAAATGATTCGAAGACAGAACCAACCTTTACAGTAATTGACCGCTACAATAATCCTACAGATATAGTAGTAAATAGGAACGTGAAGGATAATACTAATCTTATAAACCTAAAGGTTGATATTGTAAAAAATGGAACATACATCAACTTCCATAATGACGTTAAAAACAACAGTTACTCATTGCTACAAAAAAAAGTGAACAATGTAATGCATGAAAATGAAACTAAAAACGATAAAAGTTTAGATATTGATCGATTTAAGTCTACAAGTGTTAATACAGCCGCAGCAACAGTAACAACGCTAACATTCAAAGATTATGAAATAGCTACCAAAAAACAGCAGTCAAATGAGTTCTTCGTTGAAAACTTTACGCAGTCATCAAACTCAGCCTATGATGAGACGACGTTGCTACTTCCTAAAGGAATATACAAAAATGTTGACGGTACTACACAATCAAATATTTTGCAAGATAGTACTGATCTACCACTTGTATCGAAGTTTGTTAATACTTCTGCAATGATTCCTAAGATTTACCTTTTAGATCACTATACAAGGCAAATAGTCGCAAACCAAAGTATTGAAAATAAAAACGTAAATAATCAAACTTTTGCGGATAAAGTTACCGAAAATAACAATATAATTAGCCAGAATAGTCCAATTGCCACACAGGACATTATTACAGTGACTGATTGTGTGAATCAAGTCACTAAGGTATCAGGTGCATCTACGCGTGGAGATAATACAAGTTTAAGCGAGAATAGAGCATATGACAAATTACTGGAAACAAAGTTAAAAAATTCAAATAAAACGCAATTGCTTTACTTTGTAGACAAATCGGTGAATGTGAGTGGTACCAAAATAAGAAACATTATAAATGCTAGCAAAAATAATTCATATGATCAACGTGATCCTCTAGTAACAATTAAACAAAATAAATCAAACAAATTACAAGAAGAAACGTCCAATAATAGAAAACAAAATTTCTTTTTAAAAGTTCATGATGGTGAAAAAAATATTTCAGTAATTCGTACACCAACATTGACTCACGTAAAAGTTACTAAAATTAATCCTGTAAACAAAACAACTGTTAATTTGAAACCAGAAGTTCAAAAACTTTTACTAATATCACGGACGGACCGTACCTATCAAAATGGAACTATGGGAAAAGGTTTTCGCAGCAACTCTAAAAGTCTGTTACCAATCGAGAGTAGGGACTTTAAACGTAAAAAAACAATAGAAATATTCAGCTCACGTCTAAACAGGCCGTATAGTTCATTCACCACGACAACTGCAGTAACAAAAAGTATAAGGTACAACACATATCGGCCAATAAGTAAAGAAGAACTTGAACTGCTTAAGCACTACAAAGAACACGTTTCAAATACGGCTCTTGATAAACTAGTTAGCAAAAAACCGCACCCTCAAGTTCCAGGATTTAACTATTCTAGTAATGCACGAAGAAGCGGCGTCAGTAGTTTGCAGCCAGAATCTAAGCCAATTCTACGAGTAACTAATTATTCAGAGGCCGGTCAAATAATAAATGCAGAAAACCAAGGCCACGGTGCCAAAGGTTCACACCTAGGATTAGAAAAGAAAAAGGAATTAAACCAACCCATTGAAAGGATTAAAATTCCACATTCTGCAGAAATTGATAGAATTTCACATCCAATACTGGAGATTAATATAAATTCACCTCAGATAAGAACTAACGGAGATTCACCTCCAATGATTGAAATAAATGGAAATCCGCTTCCGATAGAAATTAACAGAAATTCAGCGCCGATGGAACTTAATAGAAATCCAGTGCTGATGAATAGTAACCGAAATCCAGTGCCGACAGGAATTAACAGATATTCAATGCCGATTGAAATTAACAGAAATCCAGTGCCAATGGGTAATAATCGAAATCCGGTGCAGATCGATATGAACAGAAATCCAGTGACAATGGATATTATTCGAAATTCAGCGCCGATGGATGTTAACAGAAGTCCGGTACCATTGGATATAAACAGAAATTCAGCGCCTATGGAAATGAACAGAAATCCAGTGCCCATGGATATTAACAGCAATTCAGCGCCGATGGATATGAACAGAAATTCTGCGCCGATGGATGTTAACAGAAATCCGATGCCATTGGATATTAACAGAAATTTAGCGCCGCTAGATATGAACGGAAATTCAGCGCCGATGGATATGAACAGAAATCTGGTGCCAATAAAAATGAACAGAAATTCTGCGCCGATGGATGTTAACAGAAATCCGATGCCATTGGATATTAACAGAAATTTAGCGCCGCTAGATATGAACGGAAATTCAGCGCCGATGGATATGAACAGAAATTCTGCGCCGATGGATGTTAACAGAAATGCGGTATCATTGGATATGAACAGAAATTCAGTGCCTATGGATATGAACCGAAATTCAGCGCCGATGGATATGAACAGAAATCTAGTGCCAATGGATATTAACAGAAATTCAGCGCCGATAGAAATTAACAGAAATCCGGTGCCAATAGATATGAACCGAAATTCAGTGCCGATGGATATGAACCGAAATCCAGTGCCAATGGATATAAACAGAAATTCAGCGCCGATAGAAATTAATAGAAATCCGGTGCCAATAGATATGAACCAAAATTCAGTGCCGATGGATATGAACAAAAATCTAGTGCCAATGGATATTAACAGAAATTCAGCGCCGATAGAAATTAACAGAAATCCGGTGCCAATAGATATGAACCAAAATTCAGTGCCGATGGATATGAACCGAAATCCAGTGCCAATGGATATGAACAGAAATTCAGTACGGATGGGTATGAACAGAAATTCAGCGCCTATTGATATGAACAGAAATCCGGTACCATTGGATATGAACCGAAATTCAGCGCCAATGGATATGAACAAAAATCTAGTGCCAATGGATATTAACAGAAATTCAGCGCCGATAGAAATTAACAGAAATCCGGTGCCAATGGATATTAATAGAAATTCAGCGTCTATTGATATGAACAGAAATCCGGTGCCATTGAATATTAACCGAAATTCAGCGCTAGTGGATATGAACAAAAATCTAGTGCCAATGGATATTAACAGAAATTCAGCACCGATGGATATGAACAGAAATTCAGCGCCGATAGAAATTAACAGAAATTCAGTGACGATGGATATTAGTAGAAATCCGGTGCCGATAAATATTAATAGAGATACAGTGCCGATAGAAATTGCCAGAAATCTAATTCCTCAAAAAAACAACAGAAGCTATATTCCTGAGGAAACTAACAGAAATTCCGTTCCAATGAAAATCAATAGGGACTCGCCTCGGACATTTGAAATTAATAGGAATATACCTCCAACGCTGAATTTAAATAGGAATTTCCCTTCTGTGACTAACCCGCCCCCCATTATTGTCAAAAATAAAAATTCACACAAAAAGGCTGACAATAATATATATTTACTGTCTGATAACAAGAATTCTCCCTCAACGATAGCTAAACCATGGATCTCAGCATCAATGTTCAACAATAATGGGAACTTACCTCCAATGATTGACAATAATTCACCATCAGTACAAAACAGTAATAGGATTCCACCCGCAGTTATTGACATAAATAGATACTCATTGGTTGTTAACAAGAATTCCCCTTCAGTTGTTCACAATAAATGGAATTTACTATCCATGATTGGTAATAATTATAAGAATTCACCTTCAATACCTGACAGTAATGAGAAAACGTCAATAGGGACTGATGATAAGAGCAATGGACCTTCGATAACCGATAGTAACAAAAATTCACGTTCAATGGATGCCAATATGAAAACTAATAAGAAATCAGCTCCAAGGAATGACAACAACCAGATTAATAACTCGACGATTAAAACGAAAATAATTTCAACGCGTAATATGGCTGGAATAAAAAAACCAGAAGCTATTGTGGCAGTTAAGAAAAAAATACTACCTATAAAAGAAATCAAAAGAAAACCGTTATTGACTTTTGGAAATAATAAAAAACCACTTTCGATTATAGGAAAGAATAGAAAAACGCATGGAGCCTTACAAATAAACAGAAATAAACATTCAAAAATTGTCACGAAGAACTTTAAGCAAATTGGTTCACAGAAAGCAATACTTTTAGATTCTTTTGAGAAAAACAATCCATATGCTGTGAAAATGAAGGAACCGAAGTTACAGAAACCAGCGATGAAGCAAATGAAAATAGGCACCGGAAGGAAGGCGTTGATGACCATGAATACAAAAGACTTTCTCTCACAACATCGTTATGTGACACCACGAAGCGTTGCACAAAAAAATACAAAATCATACACAAAGTCCGAACGATCGGTTCGAAAATCCATTTTAAGACCGAGATTTGATAATATTAACTCAGCAAAGATATTGGAATATAAATTGAAGCGCAAACCTGTATTCATAAACAATGAGATCTTCAAAACAAAATCAATGTCACAACGTCTCTCAAATAAACTACACCAGAAAGTGCGTCCAGGACACAATACCCAACCAAGGAGATTGATGACAAAGAAAGCGAAAGTAAATAAAAAAGGCATAGGAGACCCAATGAGCTACATGTTTACTGCTGACTATATGAAGATGACGAGACGTCCGACGTTCAATGACAGGTTACGTGTTCAGAAAGATTCGAATATCTTCAAAAATAACTACAGTCCGTCTCCATCTTACAGAAGGAGCTTTATCGAGAAGTCAAGCACTGAAGTCGGCAGTACACCCAGGCGCGGGAGGACTATATTCTTCCTGAGTCCCACTGCAGCGTATGACCAATATAATTAAGTTTTATAAATCAATAAAGTTAGTAGAAATGTTTTATATATTTTTTTTTTGTGATATTGTTATCAACTCAGCCTGTCACAGCCCACTGCTGGACATAGGCCTCTCCCAGGCTGCGCCACAACACCCTGTCCTCCGCCTTCTGCATCCAATTCGTCCCAGCAACCTTCTTTAGGTTCTTCGTCCAACTAGCTGGGGGGCGTCCCACACTACGCTTGCCGATACGCGGTCTCCACTTCAGGACTAGTCTGCTCCACCGGTCATCGGTCCTTCGACAAACATGGCCAGCCCACTGCCACTTTAGTTACCGACAAACTTTGTAAGAGTAAGAATACTCCGCGCGCTATGTTGGTAACTCCGGTTCTTTTCCGGATAATTTCATTCCTGATTTTATCCTTCAAAGAGACTCCGAGCATAGCTCGCTCCATAGCGCGCTGAGCGACCTTAAATTTGTGGACCAGCCCGACCGTCAGTGTCCACGTTTCAGCGCCATATTTCAGGACGGAGAGGACGCACTGGTTGAAGACCTTAGTCTTCAAACACAGTGAGATAGGCAACGAGAAGACTTATTTATTTATTTGGAAACTCAACAGCTTATAATTAACTTACATGATTTATGAATGTTCACCCCACTATCAATGAACAGCTCAATGCAGTTGCGTCAAAGTTACAGAATCTTACAGTCTGCATATACTGCTCAGTGATAGCGAGATGATGACAATTATCGATTAGCTCTCTCAGGACTGGAGCCCCACCCGCTTTAAGGAGCTCTGTCGTTATTCCGTCACCTCCAGGTATCTTGTTGTTGTTTAGCTGCTCTAGCGCAGCCTTAATCTCGCACTGGTCGATAACCGGAATGTCCTCGGTGTAGTGGCGCGTTAGTTCGGCTCGATAGTCATCTGCACTATGTCCCGTAAAAATCCTCGACTTCCCCGAGTATCTCGGACTTCGAAGTCACGATTCTGCCATCCGCAGTTCTTAGTTTCGTCAGATGGGCCCTCCGTAATTGCTGAGCGAACACTTTCGACCCTCGGTTCTGCTCAATCGCGACCTTAATGTCGCAGGTGTTGGAGCACCGAAGATCGCGTCGCGTCAGCTTCCTAATTGTTTGGTATAAGGCCCTCTTTTAAGGCCCTCATAACTGACTAAGACGGCTGCATAGATGGCGACCCTCGTCTTTCCCTCATAAGTCCGAGAGCCTCCGAGGAAAGTTTGAACACCTTACAGAAAAGTCTGCGAGACACGTCACGAAGTGCTTTGACCTCGTCAGCTTTCTCGTCAATAGTGCCTGTAGTTTCCAATTGGTCGAATCGATTTTCCGAAAAGTTCCAATTGGAACTTGGAGCCTAGAGCGGCTTGGAGCTGCGTAGGTCGTAGTGTAGGCCTCATAATGCGGAGTCTCTCAGCTTGAAATTTGATATTTAGAGTGCCTCTGACAAGTCTGTGATCGCTTCCGGTATTAAACCTACTAATCACGGAGACATCTCTCAATATATGCTTCATATCCGTCATGATGAAGTCTATCTCATTCCTTGTCACGTTATCGGGGCTTTGCCAGGTCCACTTCCTTTGGGGTTTCTTTTCAAAAAACGAATTCATTAAGAAGAGCCCCTGCGACTCCAAAAAGTTGACCAACATTTGCCCCCTGTGATTTCTGTGCCCTAAACATAACGGTCCGACGCCAGTTCCTTGTTGACTAGAAAGCCGACACCGCCTTGGGAAAGGTGATCACCTTCGCGGAAGTAGAATAGGTGGGTGGAGTCATCCAGGGTTATCGTGTACTCCCCCTGTCTTCGCACTTCAGATAACCCCTACTGGGATTATCTGAAGTACCAGGAATAGCGGGACTACCTGGAACTGGGGGCCTTTGTTTTGGCTTTTTGTTCATGTGGGAGGTTTTATGCCAATAGTCACCACGCTGGGCATGCGGGTTGGTGACTGCAGAGCCAATCCTTTCGCAACGATGTCGCTGCAGCCCGTCATCGTTCTGAAGAATTTAGGTTGGCTTGTGGGATGGTTATACCGCCATCGGTCGGTCGCCTCATCTGTCAGTGGCAGGGTGTACCGCGCGCAGGTGAGGTTGACGTTTGAGTCCGGTTATTGTGTGCACCCCCTTACACCCCTATGGTGTTAACAACACTATGGTGTTAAGTATTCAATAAATATATTTTACATTATAATACCAGTTTTATTTATTTTAGCATTTTAAAAGCTAACTTTCCTAGGGTTTATCCTACCTTACATATTTAATTATAACCGCACGAAGAACATCTTGTCAGTATGTCTAGAGTATTGTGAGATGAGCGTATGACTGCCGTGTACTTGTATACTTCATATTATCGTTTTTGCCTTAAGTAATGTTATTAACCTTGGCCGTTTTTTGTTAAATAAATAAATAATAAAATCTTGTTTTTTTTATATATATTTTAAATACTGCAATCAAAATTATACATTGCAGCAGTATTTACAAAGTAGGCAGAGCTGATTGATTCAAAAACATGTGTAAAACTAGTCTGATTACCCTCTACAAGCTGTTGACGAAGGCTTCTTGTCCTAGGTGACGGACTGGTGGTTAGACGAAATGTACCTGAAGGTGCGTCTGCCGCTGCCCATCAACTCCAACCCTGGCATGGTGTTCCCTCGCCGCCACTTCGCCAAGATGGAGGAAGTGGCGGACCTGGGCGCGCTGTTCATCGACGACCTCTTGGACTATAAGGAGATGCTGGACAGGTAGGTAGGGCCAAAGGATCCAAGGTCCAGGAATATGACAAAGTAGATTATCATTGGCAGCCTTGTTCCATCCACTGACGAGTATAGACACCCTTTGTGTCATGCTTCCCTGGTCTGCGAGTCTCATCCAGGTCTTCTCCGCGATCTTCTGTAGGTCGTTCACCCATCGTCAGTCGGTGGGTGGACAGAGGAATACATATGACAGAACTTTTTTTATAACTCAATCAACCGTATTTTAGAACAAGATTTATCTTTAGAAATACGGTTAAACCCGATTATAAAGGAATATTCCGACAAAGACGTAGTTCCAATTACAAAAACAGAAGTTAAATCGAGTGTTAGTTGTAGTCAATGATGCATTAAGAACTTTACCATGTTCTGAATAAAGTTCAAAATTCAATAACTGGCTTAATGGTTGACGCTTGGTTTAAAGTTAAAACTCGTTTTGTAACAAGACGCGATGTGCATTATGAACAGCCAAGTACCTACTGTGGAAACCCTAGCATATTAGAAACATGGGGTGTAAACTAAAGATGTTCAGAGGCGTTACCATACAACAAGTAGGTATGTTGCAGGGCATTATCATTTCAAAGCCTGCACAGGGTTAAACGTTTCTATTAAAAATGGCTTGTTCCAGAGGTGAGCTTCCGCTGGAGCGAGCCACAAGCCGCGAGAAGGGGCAGCCGTTATGCATGGAGCAGTTTTACCGACTACTGGGGGTGTGCCGCATCCCCGAGGTGGGCAAGGACAGGCTCGAGCTGCCCCAAGTCAAGCGAGGAGCTGAGGAGGCGGAAGAACTGGTCGTGGTCGCTTGCAGGAACTATGTGAGTATTTGAAGGGCTGACTTTATCAAAGACTTCATTCAAATAAGACTGTACTTTCAACATTTGGCCGTAATAAAGGACCATCAGCCATATTGTCTGTTTTACTATAGGTATGCAGTGTTTCTGTGACCTTTTATTTATCTTTCTTTCTTTTTCTTTCTTTCTCATATCTAGAAACAAAAAGATACTGTTAAAAAAATACTGGTTCCTCACGAGAAATAACTTCGTGTACATTTTGTTACTATATTTAAATTTAATTTTTAAACAAAATGTTAGACACCTGAATGTTCTCCATCAAACAAAAGTATTATCTTAGTGTTTTTCCCAGAAGGTATTTTAAGTGTACTGACCCGGCTAGGTCGAATGGAACTTTTGATATTATACAACAAAAAAACTCGTTATCTCATTCAGTCGACCATCAACTCTCCACGGTTAACATTTCTATACAAAATTTAATTATAACAAGACTTGCGTTGTAAATCTGGTGTAACAAGAATAACTCCATTATTTAGGAGACGGGCATGGAACTTCGTTAGCACTTAGAGACGCTGCGGTGCACTTTATCACTTAAGCACGAAACTAAGTTAGGAAACTGTCCCCAAGTATGAATAACTTATTTTATTTTGTGATGGCTAAGTTTCGGGGATGCAGTCTTGTTGCCTTAAGAGACATACATTATTTATAGAGAGCCTTAATTCGCCGTAATATTTACTTAAAAAATATTTAGTCTTGCTTCGTTTTTGATAAGTACCGACGATTGATTAATTATAGTGGTCAATCATTGGTAAAGCGTGCAGCCTGTGGGCCGACTATACTCAAAAGTCTTTCTGTGCTCTCCGAGTCCAATTTAATAATGCGTTTAGGGTGCTGATGGGGCTGCGGCGATGTTGTAGTGCATCAGGGATGTTGGTGAACATCGCGTAGACTGCTTTTACGCTACTATGCGTAAAAGATGCGCTTCCCTGGTGCGTGGAGTACGTGCACTGGACTGCAGTTACATCAGTCGCTGCAGCGCCATTTGTTATGGGATGGCGCAGCAGTGATTGTTGTGTTTGCTTTCTTGCTATGTACTTTTATTTTAATAAATTGTTTCACTCTGTATTACTAACACTAGTTTATAAGAACATTGTTACTAACAAAATGGACACCATGGTCTGAAATAAATTAAATTGAATTGAATTGGTGAAATCAATGGATTTACCAATCGCTACGAGACAAACCGTGTGCCTATTTCCAATTTAAAATGATCTTGTCATAATCAGCCGTTCACTAAGACTTCAATCATTCTTCTTTCTAGTCATAATGTACCCGCAAACGCAATAGTCATACTTACCTACTAACGCATGAAATACTCAGGGCGCAGATACAATTGTTCCGTGCCCTTACAAATGTATTGTTTACCTCTATTGTTTCTAACTCGACTTATGTAAAATTGTTCTGCTAACGATTACGAGTAATTTTTGCCTTAAACATGCTACAATTTATGAAACGTAGTCGAAAATGTGTCTTTTCCTTTTCCAAATATATAATTTATGAAGCGTCATTGAGAAAAGACGTTGGAATAATAACAACCAACAACGAACAATAGTGTCCATATAAGTGGATACGTAAGATACATTTTGTACTCAATTGGTGTAATTGCCTTAAGGCGATCCTGTACGAGGATAAATAAATAAAGAATTGGTACAATCCCTTACACCATAGTCAAGCATGTACTCTTTTTCTCCAGTTCTACCCCATCCCAGTGAAAGCAGCAGACCGTGGAAGACTAACACCTGGCGAGATGCAAGCTCAGCTGCTGCATGCCCTGGTGGACGCAGCCGGGGCACCACCAGCGCCCAGAGTCGGGCTCCTAACGTCTATGAACCGAGACCAGTGGGCTAGGGCCAGGGAACAGCTTATAAAGGGTAAGACTGTTTTAGACTTCGTATTCGGTAGATGCACTAGCTTATTAAGCTGTTCATTAACGAATGATGAACGATCGAAAGTTAATACATTAGAATGCACTCACCTGAGAGAGTTGATTAGTTTTCCTTTATAAATTATTAACTCTTGAAACCATTGACGATGCGGTTGTTACATTGACGAAGTGATAAACTTCTGCGATACCTGCAAACACCTAAATGTCGCGTATTCTACTCGATTCGCACACGAAACGATTAACGATTCTTCGCTTTCTTCTGAACGTTTGTGCTTGTTCGATTTGTGTCTGTAAACACACCGACAATCCAAGTAAAATACAAAAGTATCAAAGTTTTTATAAAAATAAAAACGTTTTGCAGTCGCGCGATGATGAATTGTAAAACAATTTAGATAATTGTCACTTACCTTTTTACTCCCAGATGAGATGAACCGCATGAACTTGGAGCTGATCTCCCGCGCGCTGTGCATCCTGTGCCTGGACGAGGCGGGCGGAGACAGGGCCAACACAGACGCTGATACCAACGCCATGCTGCGCGCCATGCACGGCGCCGGCACGCGCTACCACTCCGCCAACCGGTGGTTCGATAAGACTGTTCAGGTGAGCTGGTGGAAGACAATGATAAATAATTTTATAAGAAAACATCATACAATGAGGATGATAGAATATTGTAATGGAATTGGTTTGTGGTTCCTAATTCCTAGCAATTATTACATTATACTTAACTATTTAGCATCGGTTTATGATCAAAAGCACGTTAGAAGAACTTGATTCTATATAATAGAATGCAAAGTATTACAAAACAAAGAAATATAAGACATTAAATTAAATGATTTGCCACATCTCACCTAGCACAGGCCAATATACAAAAACATTGAAATCTAAACTCAAGCAGAAATAAAAAGGTAAACAGAACTCAACAGAGACCAAGACCAACATCTGAGACCATTTCAGTGGTTTTAATATTCCACCTTCTCTTCCAGCTAATCATCTCGTCAGACGGCACGGTAGGGATGTGTTACGAGCACAGCGCAGCCGAGGGGGTGGCAGTGGTGCGGCTGGCTGAGAGGGCGCTGGCCAGGGCAGAGGTGGCAGACAGGCCAGCACCACCACCCGCCCTCCTACCGGCCCCACAGGCCATGAAGTGGAACGTCACCACAGACGTGCAGAGGTCTATCGAGACTGCTGCAAGGGATCTTGATCGGTAAGGCTTAAGTACTCGTAAAGTACGTACTTAATTTTAACTTGCTGCGGTCACTGTAGGGTTAGTAAAACCCAGAGTAAACATAACACATCGAACATTAGAAAGAGACTGTCACACAAACTTGAGTGACAGAGACAACGCTCTAGAAAGCCGAACACTTTGTAAAACTTGATGTGCTTTATTTACAGCCGGATCAATATTCCTCCGCCTACAACTAAATATGAAATTAGACTAAACTGAGTGCGAAAATGTCTAGAAGATATTTTTAGATTAGAGACTTACTTACCCAGAATTTGGTTTTCTTCACGGTTAGCTTGCTAAGTCTCCGATATCCTTGACTGGTTGATTCTGATTATCTCTCATTTCATCAACAGCGCCATCTCAGACCTGGACCACAAAGTGTACACTTACCGTGGGTACGGGCGCGAGTTCATGAAGTCTTGCCGCACGAGTCCTGATGTCTACATCCAGCTCGCGATGCAGTATGCTTATTACAAGTAAGTTTTATTTGCTCACTCAAACGAGCAAAGGACTGTAATATTTTCTTATTAAGGTTTTTTGTTTTTTGGTTCCATTAAGTTCCAATATCAGGTTTAGATTTGTTTATTGTTAAGGGACTTAAAAAAACATCAATCTTTCCTTCCCAGGATGTACGGCTTCCTAGTCACCACATACGAGTCAGCCTCCCTGCGGCGGTTCCGCAATGGTCGCGTAGACAACATCAGGTCTGCCCACGCCGCAGCCCTGTCCTGGGCAGCCGCCATGTGCACGGCGGAGACACCGCCCCTCAATGATGGAGACGAGGGACAGAAGAAGGTGTCTTTCAATTTGTATGGGGTGAGCATAGACTTGGTTGGTCGTAAATTTTGTCTGGGAACATTTTAAGTATCTTTAGATTGTTTCAACTCATTTTAAAAATACTTTATAACCTATGCGACAGGTTAATAACTGTCTCTTTTGAAAAACACCTCAGCAAAAAACGACCAGATCTGAATCTGTGACCAGAAAATCTGGTTTCGAATCTCATGTTAATTGTTATCATTGATATTCATTAGAGAACTCAATAACCAAACAAACGGTTAAACAGACAAATTAAATTGATTCAGACTTTAAAAACCAGCGATAAGAAACTCTAGCATGCCTTAAACGACCTTCTTTCAACACTAGGAGCAAAAGAAACTAGAACTCTTTGAAGAAGCAGCTCGCAAGCAGACATCTATCATGGAAGCCAACATCCTGGGCAAGGGCATCGACAACCACCTGCTGGGGCTACGGGAGGCAGCGCGGGAGTCCCTGGGCGAACTGCCCCCCGTCTTCTGCGACACCACATATCAGAAGATGAACGAGTTCAAGCTCAGTACTAGTCAGGTGGGTAGTTGGATAAGTTTACTCTTCCAATTTTCTTCAATGTACATACAACAAGTAGTTGTTGGCTTTGATAAAGACTGTTGAATATTTTTTCTGGAACACAGCTCACGTAATTTTTTTTTTGGCAATATATTTTTGAAGCCATTTTCCAGGGCTTATGCAATGATTTTGTCTTCCACTCCGTCTTCCATATTTTCCAGGTGACCACCACAACGGACGGCACATTCATGGGCTACGGGGCAGTCTGCCCCGACGGCTACGGTTGCAGCTACAACCCGAAGAAGGACAGCATCATCTTCTGCATATCCTCGTTCACCTCCTCCAGCGTCACTAACACTGAGGCCTTCAGGCAGTCCCTGGAGGAAGCCCTCGACTCCATGAAACTGATGTTCCAAGCTCGTAAGGTGGAGAACTGAGAAGATGTAGAGAAACCTCTCCACATCTCCTTAGGGTTTCCAAGTATTGATTTGGCACCAGCACAGGTTTGTTATAGTTTGGTGGAAGGCACTGTTTGAAGCTTGATGTTTTAGGAAAGACATGGGTACGCATAGAGTGGAATGATTTCTACGTGTAAGGAAATTCGAGTAGATTCGGTGTTAAAACATTAAGTATTATGATATAACCCCTCCTTTACCGCAAGGGCTAGTCTAATCATTTTCATATTTTAAAATAAGATGGGCCGGGAGTAAACTGATTAGTTTAAACTGCAATATATTGTAGTCAGTGCAAGATATATAGATATATATGGTGTATTATATGCACGGTTTTATATATAAAATCAAATTATTTATGTATTTTCGCAAAAGCTTTAGCAGATACGATCTGTTTTTGTAAATATTTACACTTGTTTTTTAAAAACTAAACTTTTGTTGATTTGTTGCTATACTATAAACAACCTATAGGTATTTACAATATATATTATATTATTATAAAATGCACACTAGGTAAGTAACCTTGAACATATCATGAAAGGACTTGTTAGAATTTAGAAAATTAAGGATCTGGAAGATTTTTATAAAACTTATTATCAAAAGAATATCGTTCCAAGATGAAAAAAAAAATATTATCAGTAATTATTGTTAAAAAGGTTTTTAAAGAGTCACAATTAATAGTTATTCGAGTAATGTTTTTTCTAATTGATAAATTTTGCTTACAAATCAATCTAGTCTACATTAAAGTATCTCATAGCGAATATAAAATATAAATACTCGTATTATATTGATAGTTTTAATAATTGCTATAGTTTTATAAAACGTTGCCGTTCTGAAGTCTTATGCCTTTTTAGGTTTGTTCACTATTCCAAAGTTTATTTATTGTTGTTATTCTAAAAAAAAATCTCTTTATTAGACAAGATGGTGGAAATTATGCTATTCTAGTCAATATTATCATAACTCTATATTTTTATTTAATAATGAATAGGACCTATACTTTTATGAGAGATATTTGAGAAGTTAGAAAAAATATATTCAGAGGAGTGTATATTAAAGACATGACAGCATGAATACCGTTCAAGTACTAGTTGATAAAGTGGCATTAGGAAAATAAAATACTTAAAGTAATTTTATTTTACGTCTATTATAATGGAAATGTAAGCTATAGCAGTAGCTAAATATAAAGCACTCTATCCTAGATTAAAATAACTATAATAATATTTATAAATATCGGTTCTGTTATATCTTAGCCAATGAATTTACATAGTGATATAAGTTGACTTTACAGCTTTTACACTTTATATTTACTTATACATTTGTTGTTGATCTATCTCTACTATAATTATATTTTAACTTGTAGAATATAAAATCTTAGGCGGACTGAGTGGAAATATACTGCGATTGTTTTTATTTATTACTTAGATAATTATGTCACTAATGATAAAAAAGGATCGAAGTTCCTTTCGTGGTATAATATGTATTAAATAACAGGCACAATTAAAAAAAATAACAACTTTTGATATGAGTAATAAAGAGAAATAAACGGAGAAAAAAATTAAGGAATGGTAATAAAATTGTAATGATTTAAAAAAAAAAAAAACCTATAGTAAAAGTAAACATTTTATCATTATTTATTATAAAAGTATTCAATCAGTCCATCCAATTTTAGATTTTAGTAACAGACAAGGGTAAACACATACTATATCAAAAGGGTCGTGACTAGTTCTCATTCGCAAAGTGTGCTTAGTAAAACGTTCTAAAAACTATGATCTACGAGTATGCACAGATATACGAAGGTTTTTATAATATTGACCACAGTATATAACAATCAACTTGACAGGAAGTGGTGTTTAGTAAAAGAAAGTCAAATATATAAACGTCGAAAGTTCATAAATTTAACATTATTAGAATAATAAAATGAATATGTACGAGTTACCGTAAGAGCCTACGCAGCTGTAGCGCGTAGCAACGTCGTAGCAACGTCGTAGCAACGTCGTAGCAAGATCGTAGCGACGTCGCAGCGACGCGTTACCTATGACGTAACCTAGCATTGTGTGAGTGACATTTTTTGAAATCTTCTACATCAAAATAATCAGTCGTAGTATGTTTCCAAGATATCAGAGTTTACTTATGACTTGTTATTGCCTTTACTCTTATTAAACCTATGAATATAAAACTATCGGAACATAATATGTCCAAAAATGAATGATTGTTATTTTGATGTCGTTTAAGGATTTATTAAATGACATGTTTATTTCCGTTATCTTAAAGGACATTTTTACAAGTCAATATGGTCAACATTTTGAAAGTGGAGGGCGCCGGCATTTCCAAGCTCACTAATCCTTGAGAAGAGTGAGAGAAGTACATGATAAAACTAGAACTTGCATTCATATCTTTTTAACCTACGACGCTACGACTGGATGCTTTTTCAAAAGCTACAGGTTATAAACTAACCTCAAACAAGATAACATAAAATTATATAAAAAAATGCATCCAAGTCTTTGTGATTGTCGATTAACTGGTAGGTATATCATCACACATTCACAACGAGAAACCTTGTTCTACAAAGGAATGATGCTATTTTAATCCTTCTGCAAAGGATGTTATCTAAATATACCTGCTTTTATAAATCCTTGTCGATTTAATGCAGTATTATAGCCAAAAAAAGCTAAAACAAATATAGGGATTTATGAAAAAAAAAAATATGTAGGTTTATCATATTGAAGATGCACAGTAGATAATGAAATATTATAATTAGAAAAAAATATTGAATGTTAGTTACCCACTATGTGTAGTAGCTATTTATATATTGTATAACTAAATATATGTATACACATTTCGGTAATTATATTTACCTACACGATTGTTCCCAGCCAGTTTAATGTTTGGCAAATTATGAATTAGTCCGGCTACAGAATTGATTAAAAAAAGGACGCTATTTGAAAATTGATCCTGTCCAGCACGAGACGAACGCCATCAATATTAATGGTTTAAAAAATACTTTAAAGATAAAACCGAAAATCGGTTAAAAAAATGTTTTTTTCGTGATCGTCGCGAAATTAATGTTAAGTAAGTATACAATTTGGATTACGTATACTTTATTTTTTTTTAAATTCGTAATTAAACACTGTTGGGATTTATAAATGATATAAAAAATATTTAACTAAAATTATTGATTTAAATAAAAATTATAAATTACATCGTCACGATAACAGGTTGGGGACAGTTGATTTATTTTAAGGAGTTAAAATGTCAATGCTGTGGTGATAACATAATATTTAGATTTGTAATATAATTCTATGTTTAGCAAAAAGGTTCCTTGTTTTATATTTACCTTTTGAAAAATATTTTTGTCCTAATAATTGCTCTTCTTGCATACGAAAAAAAAAATTATTAAGTTAATATTCGTTTGTTAAAAGTATTTTTGAGAAATGATTTATAAGAAAAGGTTAATATTCAAAATATTTATGATTAATGTTATGTTAGCGATATACCTAATATAATATGATAGTATCTAAGTGAAAATCGTATACATATCGTCGATGTTGACTGTCATGCGCGACATGACCAAGAATATCAAAACATATCAAAGTTTAGTATTAAGGCTAGTTTTAATCAATTACTCGTATCAATTATTATTGTATCAATAAGGAAATGCTAAGAGTCAATTTGTCAGTATTTAATCTATTTTTTTTTAAATATTCTTTGAAGTTGGTGTAATTTTTGTCCAAAAAAAAAATTAAAAGTATGGATGCTTGAAATTATGCAAGGCCGATTTTACATGATTAAAAAGGAACGTATCCTGATGTTCTTGAGCCAAGTTACGACGTTAAACAGTTTTCTCATGTGTGGGGAATTATATAAAATTCAAAATTTTACTACTGAATGTGAGTTAAAGATAGCTTATAAGCGCGCCGCGAAGCACAAGTAGAGATGAGTGTACAACACCTTATGAGAAGGATAGGATTTACTTACTTATGTTTTAGATAAGTAAATATAATCAGCACATATTTATGTGATCATAATTATTATAAATAAACATTGTATCGTTATATATTATAATTATATCGTTAAATATTAAAGATGTTTATTTGCTGACAAAAGCTGATATCAACGAATATATTTTGCTAAATATTTTTTAATTATTATGTTATTTGAGCACAAAGTTCATAATTATTTGTAACTGTAGTTTTAAAATTATAAACGTTTATTTATAAATATAATTGTTATTTAAATCGTAATTGATTATAATTATTCATTGTTACTTATTTGTGTTAGAGGGATGGATGATAGTATATATTAAAAAGTTTATTAATTAACAGATTTAAAAATATAAGCCTTCCTATAAAGATCGAAGGCCTTACCTACCAGAAGAATCATTTCTTCCCTACACATCTCTATTTATGATTATATATTATACCTATATGGATAATATTTATTTTACAATATTTATATATCGCACCTGTAAGGCATACTTACAAACTTACTGTAATCTCATCACGAGTTATACAAAACTTCTGATTTATACATTTTACCTACTTAGCATGTAAGAACTTATATACCGATAGTTGATAATTATTGTTGTATAATTATTAATATCAATGTTACCCGAGTCATTTTAGAGAACACACGCCAAGCTTTTTACCCTATTGTAAAGCTATTGATCTCTAAACGGATGATTCTCGTGTAAAATGATAAAGAAAGATAGAACAACGTCTGCTAAATAATATTAGATGATTCTGATGGTGTAGTATTAAAATGGAAGATTTATCGTTAATTCAATTATGATGTTCAATGTGGATGTTTAGAATGTTTGTAGGTATCTCTAGAACTATAAAATCGGGTGGGTTTATGGAATTAATTAAATGTAGGTGCAATTTTACTCAGATGGGGACGGGATGAAAGAGGATCCATGTTTATTTAAAGAACAAACAATAATAACTGCAATAAATGCTGTTTGCAAGATTACCGCTAGAAAATGAACTCAATGGAGTTGTGACTCTCTTGTAATCTGCGAAAAAATCATGTGAGATTGCTGACCAATACTGTCATCTTGGATATACCACTAACGTGGATCCATTATCAACGTGGATCCATAAGTATAATTTTGGGTCTACTATCAACATAGATCCACTATCATCTTGGACCTAATTTGATTAATTACTTGATTGCAAGTAGCGTTGAAACTAACTCGCGTGTAGCACCTGCACTGTGGTTGGATTTGTGAAAAGATGTATTCGTGTTCCTAGTTTGTATTATCACTGTTAATTGTAAGAAAATATGCATATCAATCTCAATATTATTACTGAAAAACATCATATCACTTTTAAAATATAATAAGGTTAGAAAGGGGGTGACTACCGAGATGACTAATAATAGAGAAATATGGAAGAAAAAGACATGTATCCCAAATAAATTGGGATAAGAAAAACGGATAGGAAAAAAATAAAGATCGTTGGTGAAAAACTTAGTTAACTTTGTGGTTACAATGATTGTCTAACAAATAAATACCTGTTGTCTTTGAAATATATTAGAAAATCTAAATGTACCCTTGCCACTTGTAATGTAAACATATCAAAATGCTTTTATAGTATTATACGAATTGTATTTAGCCATAAATGTTATATGTATAACTAGATGTCAACAGTACCTGTCCGACTAGGTCACAGTGCAACAAATATCAGTAGTACGATGAAGGAATTATTATAATTTGATAATTATGCCAAAACTGTACAAAAATAAAGCTGATCTGCAATAGTGTAATGAAATGTGCGACAGTAGAAAATCTTAAATTATTTCAGAGTTATTTTCTATTTAACTGAAAACACCAAAAATTACCTACTTCCTCTTGGCGACCAGTTTAATGATTGTATTACTGATATTTGTCACACCGTGGCAACTCATACATATCTGTAGCTTGTAAGTGTATCCGTGTCAATTGAATGTTGCTCTCAATAAAAAAACTTTCGTTGGAATGATGTTTTTTCATTTATTATTCACCCTATTCCTGCTGTTAGCTTTACCTATCCACACTTCTGA
This sequence comes from Apamea monoglypha, assembly GCA_911387795.2. NCBI lineage: Eukaryota > Metazoa > Arthropoda > Insecta > Lepidoptera > Noctuidae > Apamea > Apamea monoglypha. The sequence goes on from OU426925.1 coordinate 921,918, forward strand.
TATATTAATTTTAAAATTTGAAAATAAGGCGACTAACCAAAAGTATTAAGAAGGCACATGTGAGTGGAGACGCCGGAGGGAATGTCCTAGGAGGACATAATATAGTAACCTTATTGGTTATGTTTTTAAGAAAGGTCAGGTGCATAGTAGGTACTCGCCCCCCGGCGTCCGTGTATGAACGTAAACACGGCGTATGTAAGGGTCGCAGCAGCTGGCGTTCTGTAGTTTCTGCCTACCCCTGTGGGATGAAGGTGTGAGTAATGTTGGTATGATGTGTGGGAAAATTAGGCTCTATGTCAGTTTGGTAAGATTATACCGAACCGATTTGAAACAATACAAAGGAAATTGGCTATTTATTAACCCCAAAACATAGCTTTAGACATGGTCGGAGGAGTCGCAGATCTACATAGTTTATAACAGGTGACAGGCCGGTCATAAGGTTGAGACTAAAACAACAAATTGCTTAGGTATGCCAATTGATTTATTTATTCATGTGCACACACAAACATGCAATACATTAAAATTTCATATAATAAATACAATTTCTGTTGGTAACAACAATTTATTACAAAATTTTCACTACTTATCCGTAATCCATAACAATCAGTTTGCTATTCCATTTCTAGTAATTATGATTGTGTATTTATACAATTCAGATATATGCGTTGTAGTATACGATACCAACTTGGCAACTCTATATTATTTTATATAATGTTCTTTTCTCACACCATATTAAGTTTATTTTTCTTGTATGATGCATATTGTCTTCATATAGGGGTTGCCATAAACGATTAACCTAACCTATCCGATATCGTTACAACTGGCTACCACAATGATAAAGTTCATTCATGTACTTAATTATGATGAAAACACTTTTTGTTAAGCCTTTGAAAAGGATTATGTTTTTGCAAATCATTAATTTTAAATATACGACTTTATGGTCACCAGACCAAAGCTCTAACCACTAGTATCATTTGTTCGTATTTTATCTCATATACAAGGTGTAACAGAATAAACGCAAGTCCTGAAAGTAGTTTGGTATTTTTTTTCTAAATTATGTATTTTCCATACTGACCGCTGATTAAGCCAAACCAAATGAAATCTTATTAAAAGGAAATAAGACTCAATTTGAAATCATAAAGTAATGCTAGGTCAACACGATGTTCTTAATAATCACAGTTAGCTTTAAAAAAAAAGTTTTGGTGTTTGTATTATGCTTTGATTTTTTTTGCATGAGGTCTTGCGTTAATTATGTTACATAATGTATATATTTTCTACCATAAGTATTATCTGCAACAAAGTACTGGTTTTTCATTTAAATATAATATTTATAAATTATACATAACACCTAAGGTCTATTGATAGATATTTTTTGCCTGTAGATAAAGTACTGGCGTACTATTGCAACCCCATGGATCGCCTATCAAAGTAAATTAGCCCGAAAGTCATACGACAACCTTAAAAAAAAACATGTTTACCGGAAAGAGATCCAGGATACGATTGTCTGACAGAGTGGAGCAACGCCTAGACACCAATTACATGCCGAAGATGCCTCACTACGATACCTCGCGGACGCGGTTTAACTCGCTACCTCGAAGTGACCTCCATGTAAAACAAATGAATGTTAATAGACACGCACGCACATGCCAGGCATCGAGGTAAACCCCCAAGCAGTCCGCGATGTATCGTAGTCAGGTATCCTTAGGCATGTACGTGCGTGTGTATTAGCAACCCTTATTCAGTCCAAAGATCGTCACAAATAGAGGAAAATCGTCAAAAAGTTTAGTCATGAATTTTAAAAATCTAGGATAGCGGGGATATACATTAAAACGTCTTTAAATGCGGAATAATCGTTTTTTATTTACTCAGTACTCGCCAATCTTAGCTCCCTATCCATTATATCACTTTGAAGATTTCCATCTATTAAAATCCGAAAATGCAACAGTTGCGCTACAGTATCTCAACAAAAAGTATCTGTCGCCAAACCCAACATGTACTTACAGGCGATCATTCTGTAAAATATATCTCACCGTGATAACTTAGGTGACGTGAGCATGAAGTGACATGTCAATAGGTCAATGCACTCGCATCGGGTGAAATGACAGCTCCCTTCACCGTGATAACTTTTAAATATAAGTTTTCACGCTGAGATTTTTACAGAATGACCGGCTGTATCCACTTTTAAAGTGCACTTATCTATCACATACATAGGTATACTTAACTTACATTTTACAATATTAAAATAACATTTTCTATTTAATTTTTAATTAGTATCAAAATATATATATTTTTACCTTTATTTACACATAATATATCTTTTGTTCGGGACGACGCAATTCCTATTTAATTAAGTATACATACTTACACCTCTATTCATAAACGTTGCTTAAAGTTAAGTAGTGATTACCGATTATTTAACCGTACATTTTTGATGTTTAAACGTCAATTAACTTTAATAATCATTTATAAATAAATCCCAATTTTTAAAAACTAGTTTTGTGGATCAACACTAACAATCAAACATGTTTCGTGTCGATAGAAGTGAAGTATTGATAGTCTTCAAAATCGTAGTTATAACATAATTATGTGTATATCATTATTTTACTATTTTAGTCCATTCACTGGCACTTTTAAAAGCCAACAATTAAAAACGGCACAAAGACAATAAATCTTTCATGTAGGGATTCCTTCCATTGTAGACGATTTTATTTTGGATGGGGGAAATGGTCTTTGGTGCCTTTCCAAAAGGAATATTGGTCTATAAATAGCTATAATATGCGATTGATAAGCAGAATTCATTTTTATGTAAAAGACCATACATGTAGTGGTAAAAACTGTGCAGATTCTCGCTAGAGTTTCGCTAGATTCTCGTTAATGTCAAATTAATTTGATTTTATTTACATTCATGTACTTAGTAGTAATAAACCTATTTTTAGTGCTTTCTTTTCTTCGTTTTCGTTATATTTTTTCTTTCCAGTAGTAACGCACATCTGTATTAATTACCTATACATAATTAAAACGGCTCATCCGATAGTACGATCGTTAATATCGGATAATCCTCATAAGATAACATTATCATCACACAAAGGAATTTAAGTTCCAGGTATTTAACCATTTTACAAGATAGAAATAAAACATTTATTTATATCTATTTCTAACAAACGTCAAAGAGAAAATAAAAACACATAAATTCATGTAAATAACAATTTCACAGATAGACATTTTGAAAAGAGTGACATACAATATAAAGCCAGGAATACACAACACATGCCACTACATAACATCACGCCTGTAATTCTCGAAGGGTTAGGCAGTGGTGCACCTATGTTGTGTACTATACACATTAGTAGTAGTAGTGTGTGTTTGTGTGTGTAGGATTACTTTGATTGTTTGAGTCCCATGTAATAGAGGGCGAACCTTTTGCCATTAGACGAGCAGAAATCCAGATTCCGGGCTACTGAGAAATTCGTATTGGAAAAAACCAATAACATTTTGCCTGACCCGGGAATCGAACCCTCGACCTCATAGTCAGCAGTAGCGCTTTACAAAAGTTACTTGAAATAGCTTGCATACCATTGTAACAGACCTATGTTGTCACCAATCAGTAGGCTGAAGTGGGTACGTACGGGAGGCAAATTCCCGTAATTAAAAACATTTAAAATCTAATCGCAATTTCATCTCACCGACACTCAGTGTCAAAAACTTTAAAAAATGTATGTAACATCATGAAATAAATATACAGAAGTTAACATTACATAAAACGCCTGTATTCCCCGACGGGTTAGGCAGTGGTGTACAGTCACGAGCACTAATATGTCAACACTTGGAAACTTTCAATGGCGATTTTAGCGTGAAATAACGACACATTGCAAAAACCTATGGGTTCGAAAAAACTATGGTCATAGCAACATAAAATTTCATTAAAAAATAAAGGAGTAAATCGCTTTTGAATAAAGGCAAGTGTATACATACTTATGTTCGTGACTGTACCTATTTACACGCACATTTCCCCAATTATGTTTAGGTCCATGTAATAGGGGGCGAGCCTATTGCCATATACAGTTGGTATGACAACATGGCGCGCAAGCTTTTGTGCAAGTTATTGCTGTTCCTGGCTTAAAAGTAGGTTTATTTCATTAAAATTAAAATAAATAGTGTTTGCGATTCTTCATCACGACATAAGTTTGCAGTCATAGTATTAAAAACCACAGGATAGTTAGCAAATGGAACAGTGAGCCAATGACAATGACACGCCATGCTTTATTATTGTGTCAGTTAATTACTCCATTTACCTACTCCTCTGTGTCATTGAGATAAAAATAAATGCTATACATTACACATTAAATAGTTCATTATTAGATTAACACTTTCGCTTTTTAGTCTTTAAAATTGACCTTCTTGATCTGGCCTAGAAGTCAAGTTACTTCTCATTAGGATTTAAGCCCTGTGTACACACACGTTTTTTTAGTCGTGGATAACTACGGTTTATTCGCCGTGTGTGGGCATGGTCATCAGTGTGTACTAGGGATCACTACTAGAAGCTTGATGACAGAAAAGTTTTTTCTACGGCACGGTTAACACGCCGTACTATAAAGAAACCGTACCGTGTACAACGGGCCTTAGGGTACAAAGTAACGGTATATCCATGATACATGACGCCTGTATTTCCCGAAGGGATGGGCAGGGGTGTATTGCACCCACATTATATCCACTATTATAGCTAACAGTTCAATGGTGTGCCTAGTAGACTAGTTGTAGTATACGTTTCTCATAGACGTGTGACGTCACTCACGTCATTTCGTGATGAGGAACGCTGGCTCGCAGTTGCAGTCATTCTCATCGGATTTTACCTGTAAATACGAGATGGATGTTTTAACAAAGGGTTCGCTGTGTGGTTCACTATTGTATACTAACTACTAGTGGATAAAGTGAAGATAGGAGAGAGTACATAACTTATTGTTATAAAAAATGAACAAATAACGTTAAATTAAAATACTTATATAAAGGTGATCTTTGTGTAAAATAAATGAACACTTGTTGATTTTCATCTTCTGTACTTCTGTGGGTTACAATTTTTATTTAAATCAACAGAGGTGAAACCGAATAGGTGTTTCAAAACGTAGCTTGAACTGAAATAATCGAAGAATAAAAAATCAAAATATCGGTAATCTTTTATCCAGGTCATTGTCATTTAAAAACCAAAGGGTATCGTGTTACCCAGTAACTGTGCGACTGCCTATCTGACCTCTATGGTCAGATAAGCAGTCGCTCTTTGTAAAATGCTGGATGTCAAGACCACGTTGCAATGGTCTCTCCATTGTGAGTTTGTAAGATATTTGCCACACAAAATCTGGACAAAAAATCATAATGGCGAGACCATTGCAACGTTTGTAAATTAGTAAAATTAGGCACCAGGTATTCAGCTACATCTGATTAGACGGGAAGCCGACCCTAACTTAGTTAGGAAAAAGCTGCTCGTGATGAAGATGCTGACTTACCATAAGGAAGTGATGCAAGGTGAGCGTCTCGGCCCTGGGCCGTAGGTCCGCGTCGTGCGTGAGGCACGACAGACAGAACTGCTGGCCCTCGTCGGAGAGCGTCGTGGGGATCTCGGGTCTGCCGCCAGAGCCCACCAGGAACATGATTTGGTAGTTGCTGTCGTATTGGGGGAAGGGCCGCTGGGGAAGAGAAACACATTGGTGAATTACATAATTAGCCTAGAATGTTCCCACTGCTGGGACATACTCCTCTCACGCGAGCCCAGTGCGGGTTGGTAGATGTCACATATTTTTGGTTCTAGGACATGCCGGTTTCCCAACGATGTTTTCCTTTACCGTTTTGAGAGCAGTGCTGATGTAATTATTTACACAAAGTAAAGCGCCTGCTTGGTTTCGGACCTGTGACCTTCAACTAGTAAATCGGGGCCATTACCACTGGGCCACCACTACTCTAATTTTTCTCATTGATTCATAACAAGTTCAGAATCCAAAAAAAAAATCTAACTGGTGTACAATCAAGCGGAAATACGTGTGTGTACAAACTCTGGACTATATTGAAACACATTTTCTTCTCGTGACAAAGGTATCGGAAATATCATACAGTGACATCCGTTTGAAACATTTACGACACATATTTCTTAGAAAAATCATGTTATTTACCTTGCCGGAGGCCATCTCCGTTACTACGCAGCCGAGCGACCAGATGTCTGCGGCGCGCCCGTGGCCTGATGACTTCATGAACACCTCGGGAGCCATATACGCTGAAATACGACAAAATGATTTTTATTAAATGTCAATAAAATCAGCAAAAGTCCTTGCCCTCACTTTTGCTCTTTCAAGATTCAAATCAGCTCTTTTTGAAAGTCAAAAGTTACGAAAGGCAGGCCAAGAACACCTGCACTTCGTAGTGTTTAAGCTGGGAAGAAGTAGCGCAACAAACACCTTCTCTCTCCGTCTGTTTCATTATAAGAATGGCTGAATTCTGATCAAAACTCATAAAACTTGGAATCATCGATACGACGGAGAAGAATCTTCGACGAAGAAGAGAACTATCTTCTCTCCCGACTGTAACGATTAGTAATATATCAACAAACCTTGCGTGCCGACGAATCCCTGCAGCTCTCCCGGCGCGGTGGTGTTGGCGCGGATCTTGACGGCGCAGCCGAAGTCACCCAGCTTGAGGCAGTGGCCTTCGTTCGTTAGGAAGATATTGCCGCCTGGTGAACAAAGGTTAGTTAGAATCTTAGAAACAAAAAATAAACGATAATCCAAAAATCATAGTTACTTGTTTGGATTTGTAAATGTAAATGAAAACAATTTTTTTTTCTGCGATAGTGCGGTTTTCGCTTATTGAAGTAGTTTGAATTAATAGACGTGTGCAAGCAAAATTTTAATCAGGATTTATTTAATAATAACTTAATTTAAAAAGAGTGTCCATGGAGTTTTTTGTTCATAGGGTCCATAAATACGTTTTATTAAACGGTAAACTAGCTTCAACTTTCTGACTAACTGACCGACTCCTAGACAATTATAAAGTGTATAAAAATGGTGTAATTGAAGAAACAGCTATGACTTTGACTTCAGTAGTAAGAATGTCAAAGTGATTATCTAAAAAATAGTATATGTATCACAAGTGGAGGCACAGAATATGCCACTCACTCTTGATGTCCCTGTGCGCGATGGCGCGCGCGTGCAGCTCGCGCACGGCGCTGAGCAGCTGCTTGGTGTAGCGCCGCACGGTGGGCTCGGCCAGCGCGCCCGACGTGGCCACCAGCGCCTCCAGCGAGCCCTCCACGCACAGCTCCATGAACAGGAGCATCTCCTCCTGCAGCAACCAGAAGGGTGTACATACATTAATGATGAGCTTTAGGAGCTAGAAACCACCAAACGCAATGTTGATATCCGCGCGTCGTATTCGTTGGCAAAGCTTTGGACTGTTCCGGTACACGATATTATCAGTGATAACAAGCTGGTCGCGACCGGTCCGCGATAAGCGCGGTGCATAAGTTTTTATTTACATTTTAAGAATTATTTTTTAGCTTGAGTACGTATAGTTTTTTATTATATTTGTTGGTATATTGGCGTGGCTAGCTGACATATGGCAAATAATTTAATTGTATGTTCTGTGTCTTGTAATATTAATTACTTAACATAGGTACCTAGTATTGTATACAATTAATTTTCTATGCTGGGGAGTTTGTTGCGCCACTTCTTCCCCGCGATAGTACTAGGAAGTGATGAAGGGCGGGCGTTTTTGGGGACTGTCTTTTATAATTTTGACGTTCGAAAAGTGCTGATTCTCACAGCCTAATTTAAATAAATTTTCACGGTCACGACCGTACTGCTTATACATCAGAATAACACATAAGATACTTTTATTCCGACATTCCCTTGGGTGTTGCTAGTAACACCAGCCTCACCCGGTGCAGCTCGCAGCCGTAGTAGCGCACGAGGTGCGGGTGCAGCACGCCCTCCAGCACGCGCAGCTCGTTGGGCCCGCGCCCACCGACAGTAACCACAGTAACACCAGCCTCACCCGGTGCAGCTCGCAGCCGTAGTAGCGCACGAGGTGCGGGTGCAGCACGCCCTCCAGCACGCGCAGCTCGTTGGGCCCGCGCCCACCGACAGTAACCACAGTAACACCAGCCTCACCCGGTGCAGCTCGCAGCCGTAGTAGCGCACGAGGTGCGGGTGCAGCACGCCCTCCAGCACGCGCAGCTCGTTGGGCCCGCGCCCACCGACAGTAACCACAGTAACACCAGCCTCACCCGGTGCAGCTCGCAGCCGTAGTAGCGCACGAGGTGCGGGTGCAGCACGCCCTCCAGCACGCGCAGCTCGTTGGGCCCGCGCCCACCGACAGTAACCACAGTAACACCAGCCTCACCCGGTGCAGCTCGCAGCCGTAGTAGCGCACGAGGTGCGGGTGCAGCACGCCCTCCAGCACGCGCAGCTCGTTGGGCCCGCGCCCACCGACAGTAACCACAGTAACACCAGCCTCACCCGGTGCAGCTCGCAGCCGTAGTAGCGCACGAGGTGCGGGTGCAGCACGCCCTCCAGCACGCGCAGCTCGTTGGGCCCGCGCCCACCGACAGTAACCACAGTAACACCAGCCTCACCCGGTGCAGCTCGCAGCCGTAGTAGCGCACGAGGTGCGGGTGCAGCACGCCCTCCAGCACGCGCAGCTCGTTGGGCCCGCGCCCACCGACAGTAACCACAGTAACACCAGCCTCACCCGGTGCAGCTCGCAGCCGTAGTAGCGCACGAGGTGCGGGTGCAGCACGCCCTCCAGCACGCGCAGCTCGTTGGGCCCGCGCCCACCGACAGTAACCACAGTAACACCAGCCTCACCCGGTGCAGCTCGCAGCCGTAGTAGCGCACGAGGTGCGGGTGCAGCACGCCCTCCAGCACGCGCAGCTCGTTGGGCCCGCGCCCACCGACAGTAACCACAGTAACACCAGCCTCACCCGGTGCAGCTCGCAGCCGTAGTAGCGCACGAGGTGCGGGTGCAGCACGCCCTCCAGCACGCGCAGCTCGTTGGGCCCGCGCCCACCGACAGTAACCACAGTAACACCAGCCTCACCCGGTGCAGCTCGCAGCCGTAGTAGCGCACGAGGTGCGGGTGCAGCACGCCCTCCAGCACGCGCAGCTCGTTGGGCCCGCGCCCACCGACAGTAACCACAGTAACACCAGCCTCACCCGGTGCAGCTCGCAGCCGTAGTAGCGCACGAGGTGCGGGTGCAGCACGCCCTCCAGCACGCGCAGCTCGTTGGGCCCGCGCCCACCGACAGTAACCACAGTAACACCAGCCTCACCCGGTGCAGCTCGCAGCCGTAGTAGCGCACGAGGTGCGGGTGCAGCACGCCCTCCAGCACGCGCAGCTCGTTGGGCCCGCGCCCACCGACAGTAACCACAGTAACACCAGCCTCACCCGGTGCAGCTCGCAGCCGTAGTAGCGCACGAGGTGCGGGTGCAGCACGCCCTCCAGCACGCGCAGCTCGTTGGGCCCGCGCCCACCGACAGTAACCACAGTAACACCAGCCTCACCCGGTGCAGCTCGCAGCCGTAGTAGCGCACGAGGTGCGGGTGCAGCACGCCCTCCAGCACGCGCAGCTCGTTGGGCCCGCGCCCACCGACAGTAACCACAGTAACACCAGCCTCACCCGGTGCAGCTCGCAGCCGTAGTAGCGCACGAGGTGCGGGTGCAGCACGCCCTCCAGCACGCGCAGCTCGTTGGGCCCGCGCCCACCGACAGTAACCACAGTAACACCAGCCTCACCCGGTGCAGCTCGCAGCCGTAGTAGCGCACGAGGTGCGGGTGCAGCACGCCCTCCAGCACGCGCAGCTCGTTGGGCCCGCGCCCACCGACAGTAACCACAGTAACACCAGCCTCACCCGGTGCAGCTCGCAGCCGTAGTAGCGCACGAGGTGCGGGTGCAGCACGCCCTCCAGCACGCGCAGCTCGTTGGGCCCGCGCCCACCGACAGTAACCACAGTAACACCAGCCTCACCCGGTGCAGCTCGCAGCCGTAGTAGCGCACGAGGTGCGGGTGCAGCACGCCCTCCAGCACGCGCAGCTCGTTGGGCCCGCGCCCACCGACAGTAACCACAGTAACACCAGCCTCACCCGGTGCAGCTCGCAGCCGTAGTAGCGCACGAGGTGCGGGTGCAGCACGCCCTCCAGCACGCGCAGCTCGTTGGGCCCGCGCCCACCGACAGTAACCACAGTAACACCAGCCTCACCCGGTGCAGCTCGCAGCCGTAGTAGCGCACGAGGTGCGGGTGCAGCACGCCCTCCAGCACGCGCAGCTCGTTGGGCCCGCGCCCACCGACAGTAACCACAGTAACACCAGCCTCACCCGGTGCAGCTCGCAGCCGTAGTAGCGCACGAGGTGCGGGTGCAGCACGCCCTCCAGCACGCGCAGCTCGTTGGGCCCGCGCCCACCGACAGTAACCACAGTAACACCAGCCTCACCCGGTGCAGCTCGCAGCCGTAGTAGCGCACGAGGTGCGGGTGCAGCACGCCCTCCAGCACGCGCAGCTCGTTGGGCCCGCGCCCACCGACAGTAACCACAGTAACACCAGCCTCACCCGGTGCAGCTCGCAGCCGTAGTAGCGCACGAGGTGCGGGTGCAGCACGCCCTCCAGCACGCGCAGCTCGTTGGGCCCGCGCCCACCGACAGTAACCACAGTAACACCAGCCTCACCCGGTGCAGCTCGCAGCCGTAGTAGCGCACGAGGTGCGGGTGCAGCACGCCCTCCAGCACGCGCAGCTCGTTGGGCCCGCGCCCACCGACAGTAACCACAGTAACACCAGCCTCACCCGGTGCAGCTCGCAGCCGTAGTAGCGCACGAGGTGCGGGTGCAGCACGCCCTCCAGCACGCGCAGCTCGTTGGGCCCGCGCCCACCGACAGTAACCACAGTAACACCAGCCTCACCCGGTGCAGCTCGCAGCCGTAGTAGCGCACGAGGTGCGGGTGCAGCACGCCCTCCAGCACGCGCAGCTCGTTGGGCCCGCGCCCACCGACAGTAACCACAGTAACACCAGCCTCACCCGGTGCAGCTCGCAGCCGTAGTAGCGCACGAGGTGCGGGTGCAGCACGCCCTCCAGCACGCGCAGCTCGTTGGGCCCGCGCCCACCGACAGTAACCACAGTAACACCAGCCTCACCCGGTGCAGCTCGCAGCCGTAGTAGCGCACGAGGTGCGGGTGCAGCACGCCCTCCAGCACGCGCAGCTCGTTGGGCCCGCGCCCACCGACAGTAACCACAGTAACACCAGCCTCACCCGGTGCAGCTCGCAGCCGTAGTAGCGCACGAGGTGCGGGTGCAGCACGCCCTCCAGCACGCGCAGCTCGTTGGGCCCGCGCCCACCGACAGTAACCACAGTAACACCAGCCTCACCCGGTGCAGCTCGCAGCCGTAGTAGCGCACGAGGTGCGGGTGCAGCACGCCCTCCAGCACGCGCAGCTCGTTGGGCCCGCGCCCACCGACAGTAACCACAGTAACACCAGCCTCACCCGGTGCAGCTCGCAGCCGTAGTAGCGCACGAGGTGCGGGTGCAGCACGCCCTCCAGCACGCGCAGCTCGTTGGGCCCGCGCCCACCGACAGTACCCACAGTAACACCAGCCTCACCCGGTGCAGCTCGCAGCCGTAGTAGCGCACGAGGTGCGGGTGCAGCACGCCCTCCAGCACGCGCAGCTCGTTGGGCCCGCGCCCACCGACAGTAACCACAGTAACACCAGCCTCACCCGGTGCAGCTCGCAGCCGTAGTAGCGCACGAGGTGCGGGTGCAGCACGCCCTCCAGCACGCGCAGCTCGTTGGCAGCGCGCTGCAGTGCCCGCCGGTCCCCCGCGCCCACCGACAGCTCCTTCATGGCGAGCAGCTGGCCGCTCTCTGTGTTCACGACGGTGTACACCTGGGAACACAAAGAAAATCATTTCAGTGACAGAAAATTACACACAGTTCTTATATCTAAGTTTTTCTGCTGTCCGCATGCTAATGTTCTGCCAGGAGGATCGCAACACACAGGTCGCTCTGAGTAGCAGAGCAACAACTGTGGGGGGTCAGAGCGGGCCCGGTGTGCACTTACCCTGCCGCCGGGCAGGCAGGAGGGGCAACCCTTCTGTCACTGCTAATCTCGTAGCCCCTGAGACAGTTAAGGTCATGTCTCTGGCTGTTGAAGGGGGTCGAGGGTCTTAGCTTAACCGCCCGGACCGCGAGGAAGATTAACCTCTATAAAAAATTCCCCAAACCTCCAACCGGCAGCGCACCGTGAGGGACGTTGTAAGCTTGGCTAATGGGTAGCTTAATTTAGTCGCTAGTGCGGACTTGAGCAAGTAAAACATGAAAAATACTCGTGGGAACAACATGAAAAATTTGGATAAAGTAAATCAAACAGAAGAGATGGGGAGTGATGCGGGGTCGGACTCCGACGCCGCATCTGGAGGCGCGAGCGCGGGAGGCTCAGGGAGCCCCTGTCGTGTCAAGGAGGTGGTCGCAGCGACGACAACGAAGAAGAGCAAGCGGCCAAGGTCAGGGGACAGCCAGGGGTCGTCCTCCGACGGGGAGCTGGCCTCGGCTCGGAAGATCCCCACCAGTAGGCGGGGTGGAGTCCGAGAGAGGCAAGGGCAGGGGGCTCACTGCCCGTGAGGCAGCCGAAGAATCGGAGGAGTCCGCAAAGGAGGGAGGGACCGGTCGCGCGACGCTTCGGGGCCCTCGAGCGACGAGGCGGATGCGGTTGGCGCCGGTGGAGAACCAGGTCCTTAGCCTGGTTCGGCAGGAGCTGGCGGCCTTCCAGGCGCGGTTTTCCGTCCTGGAGGGCATAGTCCTGCCCCCCCCCCCCTGGCGGGGAGAACGCCCCGGGGCCGAAGGCGGCCTCGTACGCGGCCGCTGCGGCAGCTGCCGCCCCTAAACCCGGGCCGTCTGGCCGGGCCCAGGCGTCGGCCAAACCGACGTCAGCCAAACCGGCGTCAGCCAAACCGGCGTCGGCTGGTGGAGCCCCGACGCCAGCGCCGGCTGGCGAGGCTCCGGCGCCTACCAGTAAGACCCCGGCACAGGCCCAGAGGAGGGTAAGAACGGCGCGGGAGGCGAAGGCCCCACAGCCAACAAACACCCCGCCCTCAAACCCCCCCCCCCACTTCTCCCGCGACCCGCTTTGGCCGCCTTCTTCTTCTGAAGAAGGCGGCCAAAGCGGCCAGGAAGAAGGCGCAAAGGCGGCGCCGCAAGGAGCGAGCCGGAGCCGCCGAGGAAAGGCAGGCCCTTCGCCGCCGTCGCCACCGCCACCGTCGCCGCCGCCGCCACAGCCGCCGCCGCTGCCTCACAGACGAGGGGCCCTCACAGGGGGCCCGGGAGGGGGCTGAAATGGAGGAGTAATGGCTCCTTTACGCCTCCTCCAGGCGAACATCAACCACTGCGCCTGCGCTCAGGACCTGTTGCTCCAGACCGTGGCGCAGTGGTCGATTAACATCGCCGTGGTCGCTGAGCCGTCCTTTGTCCCGCCCAGGGATGACTGGGTGGAGGACCTGAGCGGCTCAGTGGCCATTATTTCGTCGGCCGCCGCCGGCACCCCGTCCCTCGAATGCGTCACGAAGGGACAGGGGTGCGTAGCAGCACGGTTCAGAGAGATTGTAGTAGTGGGAGTGTACTTCTCTCCGAGCCGAACTCTCGCCGAGTTCCACCACTCTTTAATAGCGTTGAGTGTCGTCGTCGCCGAAAACCATCCCTTCCCCGTTCTAGTGCTCGGGGACTTCAACGCCAGGAATTTGGCTTGGGGTTTCCGTTACACGGATGTGCGGGGCAGGATGGTGGAGGACTGGGCTCTGGAAACAGGCCTGGTCGTCTTAAATCGGGGCTCTGTTCCCACGTGTGTGCGAATGCGGGGTGAGTCTGTGGTGGACATCTCGTTCGCCAGCCCCGCTCTGTCACAGCGTGTCATTGACTGGCGCGTTATGGAGGAGGTGGAGACCTACTCCGATCACCGGTATATCCGGTTCGACGTCTCCGCCCAGACCTCTAGCGCGCTGGTCCAACAGGCCCCGAGTGGTCCGCGGTGGGCGCTGAAGCAGCTAGACCGGGAGTTCCTTCTGGAAGCCTCGATCGTGCAGGCCTGGGTGTCATCACCGGACAGGCCTGCCGATATCGACGATGAGGCGGAGTGGTTCCGTGAGGTCATGTCCGAGATCTGTGACGTGGCAATGCCCAGAGTCCGGCCAGGACGCACCCGGCGTCGGGTGTACTGGTGGTCGCAGGAGTTGGAGTCGCTACGCAAGGCGTGCGTCGACGCGCGACACCAGGGGGTCTACTCCGAAGTGGTATCGGCCGAATGTTCGGCCATTTACTGCTACGAAGTTACTATTTGGTTCGGTCGGTCTCGATCCTACACTCCTACACTCTTTCGAATATTGACTATGGTCCCGACCCAACTGAGCCGATCCGAACTTTATTCGCATTTTTCACTAGTATTCGGTTCGGCCATGTGTCGGTCCGATCCGAACATTCGCACTTTTCACTTCGTAGTAGACCCCTGTACACCAGGCACCGCAGGCTCCGCATTCGCCCTCCGGATGCGGAAGGCACGGAGGCGGAGCTGTACAAGGGGTACAGAGCGGCCAAGACCGCCCTCCAAGAGGCTGTCCAGCGGGCCAAGGATATGGCCCGCGAGGAGATGGTGGAGACTCTGAACAGAGATCCATGGGGGCGCCCTTATAAAATGGTGCGGAATGAACTCCGCACCTGGGCCCCCCGCTGACGCAGTCTCCGCCCCCAGCTGGTGGGAGGAGGTGGTGAGCGCTCTGTTCCCTTCACGGGGGGTGCACACCCCCCCACCCATGGCTCCGCCAATTGCAGTGCCCGAAGCGGACCACGCGGACGACGACGACATCCCTGAAGTGACCGGGGTAGAACTGAGAGTGGCGGTAGGAAGGTTGAAGGCCAAAAATACCGCCCCAGGACCCGACGGCTTGCCAGGTAAAGCCTGGGTCCTGGCCTCAAGGGCTCTCGGGCCTCGACTGGAGGCGCTCTTAAGCGCATGTTTGGAGAGAGGCCAGTTCCCGCTTCGTTGGAAGACGGGAAAGCTGGTCCTCATTCGGAAGCCAGGGCGCCCAGCGGACTATCCGTCCGCATACCGGCCCATCGTGCTGCTCGACGAGGTGGGCAAGCTCTTTGAGAGAGTGATTGTGGACCGCCTCGTCGGGCACTTGGTGAGGACGGGGCCGGATCTTGCGGACAGCCAGTTTGGCTTCCGCAAGGGGCGCTCGACGGTGGACGCCATCATGCGCGTGAGAGCCCTCACGACGGGGGACGCGGTGTCCCGGGGTGGGGTCGTCGTGGCGGTGTCACTCGACATCGCCAACGCGTTCAACACCCTGCCCTGGAGCTGCATTGTGTAGGCACTCTGGTATCACCGAGTGCCGCCCTACCTCCGTCGAATAGTCGAGGCGTATCTGACGGACAGAGCCGTCATCTACCCCGGTCTCGATGGGGAGTGGAACCGGCGAGAGATGTCGTGCGGTGTCCCGCAGGGATCGGTTGTGGGGCCGTTCCTGTGGGACATCGGCTACGACTGGGTGCTGCGGGCCGACTTCCCTGATGGCGTCAGCGTGGTTTGCTACGCTGACGACACGCTGGTTCTGGCGCAGGGGAGGTCGCATCAGGCGGCGGCCGACGCGATGACACGCGGGGTTGCGATAGTCGTGGAGAGGATCCGGCAGTTGGGTCTCGAGGTGGCATTGCACAAGTCCGAGGCCATGGCGTTTCATAACTAACGGTAGGAGGGGGGTTTACATCGGCGTCGAGACGACGATGAAGTACTTGGGTCTCGTCCTCGACAGCCGGTGGAACTTCGTCGAGCACTTCCGACGTTTGGCCCCCAAACTGGAACGGGCTGGGGCCGCCTTCAAGCGGCTCTTGCCCAACCTTAGGGGGCCAAACGCCTCCTGCCGGAGGCTTTACGCGGGGGTCGTGCGGTCCATGGCCCTATACGGGGCCCCGGTGTGGGCGCGTTCACTGCGGCGGCGAGCCGCCCACTACCTGAACGCGCCCCAGAAGGTGGTAGCCGTAAGGCTAATCCGGGGCTACCGCACGATCTCGCGCGAGGCGGCAAGCCTCCTTGCCGGACTGCCGCCATGGGATCTGGAGGCGATAGTCCTCGCGCGCCTGTATGAGTGGCGCGCGGAGGCACTGCGCCGGGGGGAAAGTCCGCTCCCGCGGCAAATTGCGGCGGAGCGGACGGATCTCCGGCTCGATCTCATGGCGACATGGAAAGAGCGACTGTCGCAACCCAGCGCAGGGCACGCCGTGATAAGACCCCTCTTTGAAGAGTGGCTAGAGAGGCGCCACGACGCCCTCACCTACCGCCTGACGCAGGTTCTCACCGGACACGGAAGTTTCGGGAGGTTCCTGCACATCATTAGGCGGGAGGAAACGCCCGGGTGTAACCATTGCCAGGATCGCCCAGAGGACACGGTGGAGCACACGGTGGAGGTCTGCCCCGCTTGGGCGGAGCACCGCCGTGTCCTCGTAGAGGCGATCGGCAGCGGCGGCGGCCTCTCGCGCCCGGCCCTGGTGCAAGCCATGGTCCGGAGCGAGAGGGAGTGGGAGGCAGTCGCCTCCTTCTGCGAAGCAGTCATGCTAGCGAAGGAGGTGGTGCGACGGATGAGGGAGAGTCTCCCGTCCCAGCCGCCGCGGGAGACACTCCGGGCGTCGGGAGCCGCGTGACGACTCCCGGCCACCGTAGGCGCGGGCCTGCGGGCGGAGAGCAATGGGTAGCTCACCGTCCGATCAGGACCAGGCCCGTGCCGGACGGCGCGTAAGTATTCCACGCGCGCCTCACAGAGTTTTCAGCATAATTCGAGGGGCCCCTTAGGGCCGAAGCCTGCCGGGTCAGCGGGATTGTCCGAAAGGGTTACCGCTACCCCGGAACATAAAGGGCAAAGGAAGGAACATGGGTGGGTTTTAGTCAGTAAGAGTCTGACACTCCCTTCCGCTCCACCCAGAGCGGGAGGGTTCATTTGATGATTTCCCATCCGGAAAAAAAAAGCCAAAGATCAAGAACTCACAGGCCATAGCAGCACGAGCGCCACAGACCCTCAAAACAAAGAAGATGGAGCACAGTTTGAGGCAAAAGAAATAGACGAAGCAATTAAACGTCTAAAGCCAGATAAAAGCCCAGGCTCAGACAACGTAACAAATGAAGCTATAAAAACAGCCTACACTCAACTAGCCCCACATCTAACCCTTCTGTTCAACCGCATACTGGAAACTACCGAGACACCAACTCAATGGTCAGAGTCAAACATTATATTAATATATAAAAAAGGAGACTCACGCGATATAGGCAATTACAGGCCAATAAGTTTACTACCATGCTTGTACAAACTCTTCTCTTCATTAATTAATCAAAGGATAAGCACTACATTAGACGCGGAACAACCCATCGAACAAGCGGGTTTTAGAAAGGGTTACTCAACAATAGACCACGTTCATACCTTGGAACTATTAATTGAAAAATATCAAGAAAAAAGGAGAACTCTCTACATCGCTTTCATAGACTACAAAAAAGCTTTCGACACAGTGTCCCACTCAAGCTCTTTCAGCTTTTCCCAGATGGAAACGCTGCAAGAGCAGGGAGTAGAAAACACATACATACAAATAATTAAAAGCATATATTTGAACAACAAAGGTAGAGTGAAACTGGAAAAAATCGGACCAAGCTTTCCCATTGACAGAGGGGTAAGACAAGGCGACCAACTATTTATCGCCGTCCTAGAAGCTATTATGAGGAAACTAGACTGGAAAAATTATGGACTAAACATCCACGGCAAATACCTTAGTCACCTCCGATTTGCCGATGATCTGGTTCTGATGTCTGAAACAGCCACACAATTACAACTCATGATCCATTCACTGAACGAAGTCAGCAAAAAAGTCGGATTAGAAATGAACCTGTCAAAAACAATGCCAATGACGAACAGTACAGAATTAAGAATATCAGTCGATAATGATGTACTTACTTACACAGAAAATACATCTACCTGGGTAAGCAAATATGTTTTGACAGGAAAAATAACGAGCTGGAAGTAGAACGAAGAATACAACGCTCTTGGAATAAATACTGGAGCTTAAAGGAAATATTTAAAAGCGACATGCCAGTAAGGATAAAAACTAGTGTTATGAACACATGTATCTTACCATGCCTAACCTATGCCTGTCAGACCTGGAGTTACTCGAGCAAAGTCAAGAACAAAATCACCAGCTGCCAACGCGGCATGGAACGCAGTATGCTAAATATTAACAAAAGACAAAAAATAAGGCACACGAAAATAAGAGACATCTCAAAAGCTACGGACGCTCCAAGTCACGCTCAAAGACTAAAATGGAAATAGGCCATGTAGCGAGACTACAAGATGAAAGATGGACTGAAAAAATCACTTCATGGAACGGCCCAAATGGGAAACGCTACAGAGGAAGACCCCATGCGAGATGGCAAGACGACATCACAAAGATAGCGGGCCCTAAGTGGCTACAAATAGCCAAAGACAGAGACCAGTGGGACTCTTTGGAGGAGACCTTCACCCGAGGAGGGGTTCTTACAAACCAACCTAATTAGTACATATATATATTAAGATACACACATGCACACACGCATTGACGACAGGTTAATGTTTAAATAAATATCACAAATAAATATTAAAAGTTACAAAGAATATTAAGTACTACATAAAAATATACATACTAGAAAAAAATAGATACCTACTCAAGTAATACAAGCATAGATAAACAGAAAAAGTTATAATATAATAGTTATAAGCATAACATACATTATATAATGACGACACGATGATGATGACATCATGATGTGTTTGAAGGCACGGTTGGCGCAGTGGTAAACGGTTGACTGCTGCGCTGCGTGTCGCGGGTTCGATTCCCGCACGGAACAAATATTTCTATGACCTACAAGTAGTTGTTCCGGGTCTGGCTGTTTGTGTATGTGAGTTTAAATGTTTGAAAACGCACCCACGATACAGGAGAAATTCCTAGTGTGGGGCAACGTTTTTATTAAAAAATAAAAAAAATAAAAAAATAATAGTTAAAAGCACAGATTATAAGTATAATCTATACATAAGTTTTATACGTTTTTTTATAATTTGGTCAATAACAAAGAAATCCGTTATTAAACATAACAGTTAGTTATAGAATATACATATATAGATACTTACCTTACATATTAGTCATTTCACTGTTATTTAGGTACTTTCCTTATTTTTTTTTTCTTTAATTTTTTTCATTTTTTCTTTTTTTTTTCATTTAGAAATAAAGGTTTTTATTATTTATTATATGCTCAAACCCACCGTACAGCTAATTCTTTTTTTTACTTTAGCATCGCACCGCTCCTAAGACAGAATGGCGCGGAGTCTTACGTCTCATGTCAGGGGTTGAGACAGACTGGTTGATTGGATATCATCGTTCCTCGCCCGCGCCCTCACACCGTCGAGATATGACGTTCAAGCATAGTACGATAATTATGTATATATACACATATCAACAGAATCTAGGGATATACCTTTTTTTTTTTTCTGGTGGGAAATCATCAAATGACCCCTCCCGCTTTGGGTGGAGCGGAAGGGAGTGTCAGACTCTTACTGACTAAAACCCACCCATGTTCCTTCCTTCGCCCTTTATGTTCCGGGGTAGCGGTAACCCTTTCGGACAATCCCGCTGAAACGATTGAGCCTCTGTTTAACTTTCTGGCCTTTTCTCACAGTTGGTCGGAGTAACATAGACCAACCAAACTGATCAATGATGAGATGAGACAATCCCGCTGATAGGGATATACCTTAATCCTAAATTATTTACGAATTTAAAGTTTAAAATCTTTTTAGTTTCCATAAAAAGTTTATTATACAGATTGAAACCTCTTTTATTCTATCTTCAAAATTTAAAAATGTTAATAATAAAAACAAAAGAAAAAACAAAAAACGGCGGCAAAATTGTTAGTAATTCGTTACGTTAAGAAAAATTAAAATTGTTTTATTAATATTAATTAGGTAATGAAAAGGGATTAGATTGTTTTTCGTTTTTAATTTAATTTATTTATTTGTGAGCTTTAAGAGTCATATCATGTCATCATTTGAGTCGAGTTGAAATATGATGAGCCGTGGGCATGTTAGAAAATGGTGCTATTCAACGCGTCGTTGCTAAGGCCAAAGACACCAGCCAAAACGTGATATCAAAGTTGTGGTCACGTTATCGCAGTACTGGGGATGTGGCTGAACGGCACACGAGTACATATCGTGTTACTACGCAGAGACAAGATCAATTTCTCCAAATGACCGCCAGAAGACAACCCAATATTACAGCGATACAACTAGTACAAAGGCTCCAGGAGGACCAGCTAGTAAGCGACCAAACCGTGCGAAGGAGGTTGTATGAAGTTGGTATTCATGCTCGAAGACCGATACGTGTTCCAGCATTGTGACGTGGCAATCGCGGTCGGCGGCTTTCGTGGGCTCGGGAGCATTTAACATGGAGTGACGAACGATGGTCTTTGGTGCTGTTCACCGATGAGTCCCAGTTTGGGTTTCATCCGGATTCACGAAGAACACGCGTTTGGAGAACTCCAGGGGAATTAGCCGTCTACGGCACCCTCAGGAGGTCCACTCATACCAAGGCGGGACAATCATGGTGTGGGTAGGAATTCGTCTTGGCGACGAACCCAGCTCGTTTGGATCCAAGGCAGCATGACTTCACAAAAATACCACGAGGAGGTAGTAGAGCCTGTTATTATCCCACACAGAATCCAAATGGGCCAGGAATCTCTAGTCATGCACGATAATGCTACCTCCCATTAATAGTTAAGTTTTTTTTATCATACTAATTTTCTACAGCGATTAAAAAAATTAACATTTATATTTAAAACGAAAAAATCACGATTGTTTTTTTATTTCTTATTAAAGACCTTAAAATAACCTATCATTCTTCCATTTACTATATCAAAAAATTCTTGACAGATTTTTAGATATTTGATGAAATATAAAATATCCCTAGATTCTGTTGATGTGTGTATTGGGGCTTTTCTAATTAAATACAACATGACCCGGAATTAACGCACACCACCAAACACCCCAAGTGTTTGGTGCTGTGCGTTAATTCCGGGACATTAGAAAATTATGTTTTAAATATTTCTGATTTCTGATTTAATCATAATACATGCACTGAATTTTTACAATTATGTATAAAACATTGTTTATTTACTAAATTAGTTATACCGATTGTGGGAGACAATTGTGCTCACATTACAAATCTACGCACTCACATAGTCGCATACGTGTAAGGGTCTAGCGTAGTAGTAGTAGTAGGTACTTCGTGCATTTTGGTTTGTTTTTATTGTGCAGCGGGAGTGTGACTGTTTTGACTGATTTACGTAGTCTGAATTATTTTTGGGAAAAAAATTACCCATATTAAAAATGACAAAAATCCATTCAGTACGATTCTGAACTAACTACTTTCAGAATATTGTGCATTCATTCTATCTATAATATGTATGTATTTACAAAAAAAAAAATTGTATATAAGTAGTTTATCAGCCATCTTGTTACCATAACACAAGCATTAGGTTGCTTAGCTTGGGACAAATGGTGCTGTGTGAAATGTCCAGGGATTTATTTATTTATTTTATTTATTTATTTATTCAGTTACACATTGTATATCTGTAAATGGCCGATCCAAGTTCGCCTGGTTCAACGTGGCTAGACTGAGCATTTCGGTCGCTACCGGGCTATAAAACTCGTAATAAGGGGGCAGTGAAGGCTATACCTTGCCGAAGGTGCCGGCTCCTATCTTCAGCCCCCTCTGCCACTTGAAGGTGAGCTGGCGCAGCTTGGGCTCGTAGCTGGTGAGCGGCGCGCCCAGCACGTGGCCCACGTTCTTGTTGCTGCGCAGGCGCTCGTCTCGCTCAGTGTCCACGCGCTCTATCGCGCTGAGCACGCGTTGTCTGTGGCCTGTGAAGTCAGAATATACTTAGAAAACACGTCAATAAAGGGAAATTAATCACTCGCTTGAAAATTAAAAATGAAACCTGGAAGTAATTTTCTGTTAACAATTCGGGTTAAAAACACATTGCATATGCATAACGCTGGTCCTGCTCCACAGGACGCATAAATAAATTGATAAGCATTTGAAAATACATCACACACGCCTACCTACATACTGTTGGAGCTGCTGAAGATTTTAAAATACTATTTTGCATTATATACATTCAATCTCCTAGTATTGTATAATTGCATAACACATATGTGAGTACTATTTACATACTATAAAGCTACTATTTACTGGGTACGTCTTTCATTGACTTGAATGTACCTTGGCGGCTGAGAGTATGTCATGCTCACTCTAATGTGTCGCTGATGGTGGCGCATGTGTTGGATCATTTAGCTCCCTTCAAATTGGTTGAACTGAATGGTGCTAATCTATGCGTCATGTTTGTGAACGGGCGCCGTCAGTAGGGACTGGTCAACTCTTTGCTGCCATGGCTTATTTTGATTTAATTTTATATTTTAATTGTTTTTTTTTTATCTTTTCATTATGGACGCTTTTAACGTTCTGCATCGTTCTCACATGCATAATTTTTAACATGAATAATGTAACCAATACTTTGTAACCATATTGTGATTTAAAAGAGTGTCCATGGAGTTTCTTGCCCGTTCTTCTCCATAGGTACCTACTACGCTTTGGAATGGGCAACTAGCTTCATCTTTTTGACTGACCAACCCTTGACAATTCAAAAGTACCTGTAATTGGTTTAGTTGAAATAAATAGTTCGAGTTTGAGTTTTTTGAGTTTTGGTGATTCTGGTTTTTTGCTATTACGGCTTCCGACTGTCACAAATAGAGTAAATGCACTTACTGTTACACTCGACTTCGGGATAGCTGAGCGGGTCGGGTTCCATCGGCGGCGGAGTGGGCGGCGTGGGAGCCTCGCGACTTATCCCGTTGTTTGGGAATGGGCTCTGTAATCATATGACAGATATTTTTATTTCGTGTAAGATACTGTATTTCACTCAAAAAGATACACAATATGTGTATGTTATCTTAACATAATAACCTTAAGTTAAGCGACGGTTTTGCCGGAAGATTAAACTAAAGTTAAAAGTTACAAAAACAATTGGTAAAAACTTAAGTTTTAAATATTTATTTAGTCTCTTGTTTTTTTTATTCAATATACGCTATCATTTTTCCCTGTTATCATCTAAATGTTTTATTTATTTTATATATCTGCTCGTACAAATCAATACTAAACCGTTCTCAAAATGAAAAATATTTTGAGGAGGCCTTTTTACGGAGAGAGATAACTGGTATTGACATTTCGAAGGGAGAATTTTAGTAAGGTGTACCATTGTGGACCGTCTACATACCGCTAAGCGAGGTCGCGGGCGAGGCGAGTGTGTCGGCGGGTTTGGTGCGGGTCGGGACCCAATCACGTGGGAGATGCAGCCATCCATCAAAGATTTCAGCTCCTAAAAGACCACAAATATCATTGTTACAATCCGTTTTAGTAATAGGCGTACCTAATCTGACCGCTTTAGAAGCGCATGAATTTAATCGAACCACTAATAAATCCTAATCTGCTTTCCTAAAAATATTATTGAACCCTCTAATATAATTAATGTGCCACTTTTTGTGAACTTCAAATATTTCTGCTTCATTCGAGGCCCAACAAGTTTTAAAAGATTCATTAATCTTAAAAAGCATTCATCATAAGGTCAATATTTTTTTAAGAGGATCAGTCAAATATTTACCCTATAGAAATGGTACCCGTTCGCTTTGTAGAGCGTTAAATCCGATTCCCGACATCTCCTCTATGATTACACAACGACCCCGTGTAGGCTTAAAAGTCGTAAGAGCTTCTTGCCTTCCACGCAGGCCATCCAGGATAAACCACCCAATGAGAGAAGCAAATTGTGGGAAGAAAAGGATCCATCACCTCCCGACTTCGTTAAACCCCCGGAACATTTGCCTCTCAGCCGTGATCTGCAGTGGCCTATAAGGAAAGCTCTCAACCGATTGCGTAGGTACCCAAGTAGGGCGCTGCAGACAAAACTCGTGGAAGTGGGGGTTTGCTGACCCATCCAACAGCCGGCGCGGGTGCCGCGCCTCTGGTCACACCAGGCCCCACTTGCTGGATGCCCTGAGTGCCCGGTCACCTGCACCTTGGATGACTTAATGAATGCCACTGATGCGGCAATTGACGTCGCCACGTACTGGGCCCAAAACATATAAAATATCGAAGAAGAGTACCATCGACACGAAAAGAAGAAGATAATTTATTTACTGGCTCTCGTGATACAGACACTCCTAGTACAAGAGCCAGGGTTACACTGATGTGTGTGTCTTGAAGTGAAAATAAATATTCTTATAGTCATCCAAGGTGCAGATGAACGGGCACTTAGGGCAGTCCAGCAAGTGGGGCATGGTCTGATTAGAGGCGAAAATAAATAAATAATTATTTATACTGGTGTGACAATCTCGTGTCATACATATTAACGCCCGGGTGTTACAATAAATCAACTTCTATACTGGATGTTTTAACAACAGTTACCTCAAACTCTTCATCACTTAGATGCTTCGTATTTCGTGGATCACAGGCCAGCATTAGAAATTCTAAGCCTTGACTTGCCCATCTGTAACAAAATTGTATGATTAAAACTTTTGCTTTACCAAATTTTAATGTCGAAATTATGACCAAAGTTACTCGAACCGATTGAAAACGAATCGATTCTTCTAAATCAAAGCGTTCATTGTGAAATTTAATACATATATTTAGATAGTCTTTAGGATTTATTGAAAACAAAATGCTTTATCACTTGTAGTATGTATTATTATATTAATACATGCACCTTTTTTGTGTAGTAATTAAGTTTATGACAATTTAGTCGCACAAGAACAGTCTCTCCTTTCGAGAGGCGACAAACTCTCCCTGTAAACGCGCCTCAAGACTGCTTTACCTGGGTCTCAGTCCTCTCCCCCTGTCGCAACGCTCCACCACGAACAGCATCCAGCACCTCGCGAACTGTATGACCCCGCGGGCCACTCTGGCTGCCCACTGCCTCTCTTCACAGCTGGCGTTACGTTCCACTGGAGTCCGAAATTCCACTTCATCTTCGGTGGGAGGCTGTTCTCCTGATAGGATGAGCTCGATGCTGCTTTGAGTCTGTGGAGAAGATCATCAAAGTCGTAAAAGTGAGTGACTTTGCAAACTGGTGGAGTTTAGTTTACTGGTAAAAACTAGTAATGAAAATCTTCTATAAAAGTATAAATATTTTTTTTTTAATTGAATTAAATGACGCAGGTTCTTTTTTAAAACTAAAGGCGTATTCGCAAGCAGTGAGTGGTGGCAAACGTGTTAGCATATCATTATTTGGTTTGACCTGTAATGTAAGTCAAAGCTTACAACGTTTCGTCTAAGTAAGGTGTCAGAATGGACAGTTGATGGGCAATTGTCCATTCTGACACCTTATATGTGTCACAATGTATTTTGATGCCCAATGAGCTCCTGCCAAGGCCGCGGGTTGTTCGAAAGAGATTCCTTGGCTCCTGGCATAGGCAACTGAAGGAACACGGGTGGGTTTTAGTCAGTAAAAGTCTGACACGCCCTCCTGCTCCGCCCAGAGCGGGAGAAGTCATATGATGAATTCTCACCCATAAAAAAAAAAAAAAGAAAAATGCCCAATGAGATCTTCTCCTTTTTATATACTTCTACACAATATTAAATTATAATTATTATTTTAGGCGTTTTTTTTATTATTATTTATAATGGCGTTTAATGAAGAGTAGTCTACTTATCTATGTATCTTACACTAACCTGATTCTCTCCAAAGTTATGTATGTTATCGAACAGGCGCTCGTCGAACACGCTATTCTCGAATTCATCCACGATGCTGTCGGAGCGCATGAACCTCGAGCGGCGCGCGGGCGGCGTGTGCGTGTGCGCGCGGCGCGGCGGCGCGGCGGGCGCGCGCGGCGCCTCCGACACCAGGCGGTGCAGCTCCTTGTGGATCTGCGGGCGCGCCCATCGTGGTCAGAGGAGGGTGCAACCCTCGGCAGCAATCGGTTTACAGAAAATATGAGTTTGGTTGTCATAAAATATGGGAGCAAAAATTAATAAATGAGACAGAATTGGTGTAAAACTATCTGGCAGATGAGCTTACTAACTTATATTACATTATATAACAGAATGAAAGAGCGCCAATCTTTTACAGTAGAATTGTTTCAATATTAAATTCAATATTTCAATATTTGTTTCAAAAACTATGTTTTGCAGAAAAAGCTATGTTTTATTTACCTATGAAGGTTCATTTGCTTCACAAATCACCGAACACTTTTGTTGATAAACAGATTTAAATAATCGTTATTTTTCTTTTTAAAACGTTGCCCCACACTAGAAATTACTCCTGTAACGTGGATGCGTTTACAAACATTTAAACTCACATACATAAACAACATTATATTTCTGTCAATCGTTTGAAGATGACAGACACAGAATTATGTTTTACTAGGTGTGCCCCTAGGTTATACCCGCGTAAGTTTCGATCCCGTGGGAATATCGGAATAGAAAGTATCCTATATGTTAATCCTAGTTGTGAACTATATGTGTGCCAAATTTCATCCAAATCTGTTCAGTAACGTAACAAACAAACATCCATCCATCCATCCATACAAACTTTAGCATTTTTTTGTTTTTTTTATTATTATTAGTAGGATAGGTAAGTAGTCCCAGTAGGATATGTTTATCATTAAACATATTTAGTGATTTATAATACCAGCGGGCCTAAGCAACTATAAATGATGAATTAACATCATTTAATGTATTAATGCACCAAAAAGCAAGCCGCAAAAGTAAGAAAAAAAGCCACACAAAATTACATTTATATGCACTACACAGTAGAATAGCAAGACAGATCAATGTTAGCACATACAAAGAATTGAACCACTTGATTGTAACTAGAATGGAACTTTACGAGTTCCACTTACCTGTTCATAAAACTAAAACAGCTGTAAAACACACACAACAGCGACAAAAACACAACAATGACGGCGGTTGAAACTAAGTCTTAATGTAGATCTGGACAATCCTAAAACAAAGATGGTTGCTTAGCACCTTAGCACCAAATGTTAACTAAAGACCACAAAATCATATGAGCCACAATTCAAACAAACAACAACACAATACAAATCTAAAGTTAAGAACTGACTACAAACTCTTCTGAGCTACGCAGTATCTGTAACAATTCTAGATAAGACAAAGTTAGCACAACATTTCTTTGGAAACAAAACACT
Organism: Apamea monoglypha; assembly: GCA_911387795.2. Taxonomy (NCBI): domain Eukaryota; kingdom Metazoa; phylum Arthropoda; class Insecta; order Lepidoptera; family Noctuidae; genus Apamea; species Apamea monoglypha. The sequence goes on from OU426925.1 coordinate 949,247, forward strand.
ACCAAGATTCTTGCTGCCGCGGTCGATCGTATACGCGTAGAGAACACTGCATTGACAAATTTTAAATCGCGCAAACAAGCGTTGATTGCGCAATGTTAGTTTAAATTACTCTTCGCATCTAGCCTGAGTGGTTGTCGAACAAAAGTTTCGATATAATCAGGTCTGTGTGACTTCTGGGTAGATGTGAAGGTTAAGGTACCCACCCTTAAGCCAGAGCTACATTGTAGGGGTGTTACCCTGACACCATAATATGAACTCGGCTAAGCAGTGTTCACGACTCGGCTGCGTTCACACGCAGCAACAAATCAACGCTAATATGCAAAAGTCCCAAGCACCACACACCCTACACCCCTATTCCTACCATAGGATTAAGAGACTCGTGCACGATCATGGTCTCAGGCCGTCTCCGCCGCTCCACCATAGGTGACCGTATCGGTTGCAGAGACACGGGGCGGAGTCTCCGCAAGGCAGGGTCTTCGGGCCGGTGGCAGTGCACGAACTTGTATAGCTCTTTGTGCAGCTGTGGACAAGCGTGCGTTACGTGTACATGCTGTTAGCAGCTGCTGCAGTATTTGTGAGTGACGCAGTCATTATGAATAAGCCTGGACCCCTATTTCATTAGAGTTAAACATAACCAGCGAAATTGGGGTGTAATATCTCTGCCAACGCTTCAGGGGATACAAGCGTGATTTTATGTATAAATAAACACGTAAATACGAAAAGTGGTTCTTGAGTCATAAACACATCAAAGAAGATAAGATATAGCTGAGAAACATCGCATTCTATAGTATTTAAGAAAGTAAGAAGTAGGAAAATGGCAAGTTTTCAGATTAAAAATAAATATTTCTGAGGTTTTTGACAATGAGAAATAAATTCATGCGTTTAGGTCGCGCGCTTCTACGTATTTCAAAAGATTGGGTAGCCATCCTTTATTTGTGCACCTGACTGATCGAATAAAATTACGAAAATGGGAGTCGGAGCAGAATAAGTTGTACTCACTCTTAAAAGCGGAGAAATAAATCAGTTAACAGTGAAGTTCGCCTTTGCTTTACATAAAAAATATATTTTATAAAATATTGTGCATAAAAAAGCTGTGTTAGCATATGCATAGTGGACATCGAACGTGCATGCACCTTAATCGAAGTTAAAGAGATCTATTCAGTCACATCCACGTCTGTCTGCAGGTGTATACTTGCATGCCAGAGGCCTTTAATTTTGGTCTCCGAGCTGGTACGTGCCCTGACTTGATACCTAAAGGAAATTATTTGAAAACTGACGAAGATATTAAGACTTGACTGCACCTACATGCACCATAAGTTAACCCCCCCCCCCCCCCCCCCCCCTCCTTTTACTCGTAGTATTTGTATATAAAGTTTTTTAATCATGCGGGCGGTTGTCGGTATATTTGTGTTACGCTTACCTCGAAGCCCAGCTTGAACATCTGCAGCAGGAGCTCTCGCACTCTGGTGGCGACGGTCTCGTGCAGTTCGCGGTGCATCTCCTCCGAGGGAGACAGCCGGCTCTTGTCGAGCACGAACCCAATGTGAGAGGTAATGAAGTCACGGATCGCCATTAAGCAGTTCTGTAAAATAGTTATAAGTCGTGCTGTAGAAAAAGACATTACACAATACACAATATTAGAAGTGAGAAAGTCGAACTGTTATTGAAACTTGTGCCATGTTTACGGCGTATAAGGAGAAAACAAATATTTATTTGAAAGAATATTAGTACAATAAGTAGTGTAGTGGTCTAAAGAGAATGCTGTGGTATTGGGTATAATTCGAGAAAAGTAAGGAGCGGGTCGGAGCCATTCAGGGTAGCTCATATATATAGTATAGCTCACTCCTTATTACATGGAATGTATTTTAATTGGCCAAATGTTTATAATAACTTCAAAATCTTTGAAAAGTGTAATATCTAAAGCCCATCTGCGATGCTTCCACAAAAAACATCTCAGCGTGTTTATTAGTTTAGATTTTTTTGATGATGTGTCTCAAGTCTTAATACCTCTCCCAAATCCACCAGGGAAAAAGGCATAATACTATATGACCTATTACATGTCTATTAGCATGCATTTGTTTTACATGGAGGTGACGAGGTAGCGAGCTAAACCGCGTCCGCGAGGTGTCGCAGTGAGGCATGTTCGGCATGTAATTACCCTATGTTCACATAGTGGCCATAGATATACAGAATGTCCCAGAACTCAACGTCAAGCCGAAACGGGGCGACAGGATTGATTGAACGTATTTTCTTTCTTTCTTTCTTTTTCTTTCTTTCTTTCATTGTAAACATCATGAGAAAAATCAGAAAAAAAATCTATCCCATGCTGTTTGAAAATTATGGGCATTTAAGATAAACCTAAAAATTTGGCCAATCTGTAACCATTTATCGGTTATTGTGGTTAATTTTTGTTCATTTAAACATGCACCTCATTTATGGGGAATGCAGATGCAACGCAAGTGCCGCCGCTAGACTTTATCGTGAAAGATATCCAAATTTAGAGCGCTATCCTTTCAAAGTCGACATATTTTGAAAATTTTAAATTCATAGTTTAACAAAGTCTTAATTCTAGGAAACTTGGGGCAATTGTGTCATTATTTTTGACTGTGATTCTTAGAAATATTATTTAGGGTTACGGTTCCAAAGTTTAATTGAACAAAAATAATAAAAATTAACCACAATAACCGAAAAATGGTTACAAATTGACCAAATTTTTAGGTTTTTCTTAAATGCCCATAATTTTCAAACAACATGGGATAGATTTTTTTTCTGATTTTTCTCATGATGTTTACAATCAATCCTGTCGCCCCGTTTCGGCTTGACGTTGAGTTCTGGGACTTCCTGTATAGAGTGGTGACGTGACAGCGCATACTCACGAAGATCTGGCCCCGCTGCAACATGTAGGCGGGCGGCGGCGCGCGCGCCAGGCGGGCGGCCAGCGCGCGCGCCCACTGCGCCGCGTCGCGCGAGCTATATAGATATATAGAGTGGTGACGTGACAGCGCATACTCACGAAGATCTGGCCCCGCTGCAACATGTAGGCGGGCGGCGGCGCGCGCGCCAGGCGGGCGGCCAGCGCGCGCGCCCACTGCGCCGCGTCGCGCGAGCTATATAGATATATAGAGTGGTGACGTGACAGCGCATACTCACGAAGATCTGGCCCCGCTGCAACATGTAGGCGGGCGGCGGCGCGCGCGCCAGGCGGGCGGCCAGCGCGCGCGCCCACTGCGCCGCGTCGCGCGAGCTATATAGATATATAGAGTGGTGACGTGACAGCGCATACTCACGAAGATCTGGCCCCGCTGCAACATGTAGGCGGGCGGCGGCGCGCGCGCCAGGCGGGCGGCCAGCGCGCGCGCCCACTGCGCCGCGTCGCGCGAGCTATATAGATATATAGAGTGGTGACGTGACAGCGCATACTCACGAAGATCTGGCCCCGCTGCAACATGTAGGCGGGCGGCGGCGCGCGCGCCAGGCGGGCGGCCAGCGCGCGCGCCCACTGCGCCGCGTCGCGCGAGCTATATAGATATATAGAGTGGTGACGTGACAGCGCATACTCACGAAGATCTGGCCCCGCTGCAACATGTAGGCGGGCGGCGGCGCGCGCGCCAGGCGGGCGGCCAGCGCGCGCGCCCACTGCGCCGCGTCGCGCGAGCTATATAGATATATAGAGTGGTGACGTGACAGCGCATACTCACGAAGATCTGGCCCCGCTGCAACATGTAGGCGGGCGGCGGCGCGCGCGCCAGGCGGGCGGCCAGCGCGCGCGCCCACTGCGCCGCGTCGCGCGAGCTATATAGATATATAGAGTGGTGACGTGACAGCGCATACTCACGAAGATCTGGCCCCGCTGCAACATGTAGGCGGGCGGCGGCGCGCGCGCCAGGCGGGCGGCCAGCGCGCGCGCCCACTGCGCCGCGTCGCGCGAGCTATATAGATATATAGAGTGGTGACGTGACAGCGCATACTCACGAAGATCTGGCCCCGCTGCAACATGTAGGCGGGCGGCGGCGCGCGCGCCAGGCGGGCGGCCAGCGCGCGCGCCCACTGCGCCGCGTCGCGCGAGCTATATAGATATATAGAGTGGTGACGTGACAGCGCATACTCACGAAGATCTGGCCCCGCTGCAACATGTAGGCGGGCGGCGGCGCGCGCGCCAGGCGGGCGGCCAGCGCGCGCGCCCACTGCGCCGCGTCGCGCGAGCTATATAGATATATAGAGTGGTGACGTGACAGCGCATACTCACGAAGATCTGGCCCCGCTGCAACATGTAGGCGGGCGGCGGCGCGCGCGCCAGGCGGGCGGCCAGCGCGCGCGCCCACTGCGCCGCGTCGCGCGAGCTATATAGATATATAGAGTGGTGACGTGACAGCGCATACTCACGAAGATCTGGCCCCGCTGCAACATGTAGGCGGGCGGCGGCGCGCGCGCCAGGCGGGCGGCCAGCGCGCGCGCCCACTGCGCCGCGTCGCGCGAGCTATATAGATATATAGAGTGGTGACGTGACAGCGCATACTCACGAAGATCTGGCCCCGCTGCAACATGTAGGCGGGCGGCGGCGCGCGCGCCAGGCGGGCGGCCAGCGCGCGCGCCCACTGCGCCGCGTCGCGCGAGCTATATAGATATATAGAGTGGTGACGTGACAGCGCATACTCACGAAGATCTGGCCCCGCTGCAACATGTAGGCGGGCGGCGGCGCGCGCGCCAGGCGGGCGGCCAGCGCGCGCGCCCACTGCGCCGCGTCGCGCGAGCTATATAGATATATAGAGTGGTGACGTGACAGCGCATACTCACGAAGATCTGGCCCCGCTGCAACATGTAGGCGGGCGGCGGCGCGCGCGCCAGGCGGGCGGCCAGCGCGCGCGCCCACTGCGCCGCGTCGCGCGAGCTATATAGATATATAGAGTGGTGACGTGACAGCGCATACTCACGAAGATCTGGCCCCGCTGCAACATGTAGGCGGGCGGCGGCGCGCGCGCCAGGCGGGCGGCCAGCGCGCGCGCCCACTGCGCCGCGTCGCGCGAGCTATATAGATATATAGAGTGGTGACGTGACAGCGCATACTCACGAAGATCTGGCCCCGCTGCAACATGTAGGCGGGCGGCGGCGCGCGCGCCAGGCGGGCGGCCAGCGCGCGCGCCCACTGCGCCGCGTCGCGCGAGCTATATAGATATATAGAGTGGTGACGTGACAGCGCATACTCACGAAGATCTGGCCCCGCTGCAACATGTAGGCGGGCGGCGGCGCGCGCGCCAGGCGGGCGGCCAGCGCGCGCGCCCACTGCGCCGCGTCGCGCGAGCTATATAGATATATAGAGTGGTGACGTGACAGCGCATACTCACGAAGATCTGGCCCCGCTGCAACATGTAGGCGGGCGGCGGCGCGCGCGCCAGGCGGGCGGCCAGCGCGCGCGCCCACTGCGCCGCGTCGCGCGAGCTATATAGATATATAGAGTGGTGACGTGACAGCGCATACTCACGAAGATCTGGCCCCGCTGCAACATGTAGGCGGGCGGCGGCGCGCGCGCCAGGCGGGCGGCCAGCGCGCGCGCCCACTGCGCCGCGTCGCGCGAGCTATATAGATATATAGAGTGGTGACGTGACAGCGCATACTCACGAAGATCTGGCCCCGCTGCAACATGTAGGCGGGCGGCGGCGCGCGCGCCAGGCGGGCGGCCAGCGCGCGCGCCCACTGCGCCGCGTCGCGCGAGCTATATAGATATATAGAGTGGTGACGTGACAGCGCATACTCACGAAGATCTGGCCCCGCTGCAACATGTAGGCGGGCGGCGGCGCGCGCGCCAGGCGGGCGGCCAGCGCGCGCGCCCACTGCGCCGCGTCGCGCGAGCTATATAGATATATAGAGTGGTGACGTGACAGCGCATACTCACGAAGATCTGGCCCCGCTGCAACATGTAGGCGGGCGGCGGCGCGCGCGCCAGGCGGGCGGCCAGCGCGCGCGCCCACTGCGCCGCGTCGCGCGAGCTATATAGATATATAGAGTGGTGACGTGACAGCGCATACTCACGAAGATCTGGCCCCGCTGCAACATGTAGGCGGGCGGCGGCGCGCGCGCCAGGCGGGCGGCCAGCGCGCGCGCCCACTGCGCCGCGTCGCGCGAGCTATATAGATATATAGAGTGGTGACGTGACAGCGCATACTCACGAAGATCTGGCCCCGCTGCAACATGTAGGCGGGCGGCGGCGCGCGCGCCAGGCGGGCGGCCAGCGCGCGCGCCCACTGCGCCGCGTCGCGCGAGCTATATAGATATATAGAGTGGTGACGTGACAGCGCATACTCACGAAGATCTGGCCCCGCTGCAACATGTAGGCGGGCGGCGGCGCGCGCGCCAGGCGGGCGGCCAGCGCGCGCGCCCACTGCGCCGCGTCGCGCGAGCTATATAGATATATAGAGTGGTGACGTGACAGCGCATACTCACGAAGATCTGGCCCCGCTGCAACATGTAGGCGGGCGGCGGCGCGCGCGCCAGGCGGGCGGCCAGCGCGCGCGCCCACTGCGCCGCGTCGCGCGAGCTATATAGATATATAGAGTGGTGACGTGACAGCGCATACTCACGAAGATCTGGCCCCGCTGCAACATGTAGGCGGGCGGCGGCGCGCGCGCCAGGCGGGCGGCCAGCGCGCGCGCCCACTGCGCCGCGTCGCGCGAGCTATATAGATATATAGAGTGGTGACGTGACAGCGCATACTCACGAAGATCTGGCCCCGCTGCAACATGTAGGCGGGCGGCGGCGCGCGCGCCAGGCGGGCGGCCAGCGCGCGCGCCCACTGCGCCGCGTCGCGCGAGCTATATAGATATATAGAGTGGTGACGTGACAGCGCATACTCACGAAGATCTGGCCCCGCTGCAACATGTAGGCGGGCGGCGGCGCGCGCGCCAGGCGGGCGGCCAGCGCGCGCGCCCACTGCGCCGCGTCGCGCGAGCTATATAGATATATAGAGTGGTGACGTGACAGCGCATACTCACGAAGATCTGGCCCCGCTGCAACATGTAGGCGGGCGGCGGCGCGCGCGCCAGGCGGGCGGCCAGCGCGCGCGCCCACTGCGCCGCGTCGCGCGAGCTATATAGATATATAGAGTGGTGACGTGACAGCGCATACTCACGAAGATCTGGCCCCGCTGCAACATGTAGGCGGGCGGCGGCGCGCGCGCCAGGCGGGCGGCCAGCGCGCGCGCCCACTGCGCCGCGTCGCGCGAGCTATATAGATATATAGAGTGGTGACGTGACAGCGCATACTCACGAAGATCTGGCCCCGCTGCAACATGTAGGCGGGCGGCGGCGCGCGCGCCAGGCGGGTGGCCAGCGCGCGCGCCCACTGCGCCGCGTCGCGCGAGCTATATAGATATATAGAGTGGTGACGTGACAGCGCATACTCACGAAGATCTGGCCCCGCTGCAACATGTAGGCGGGCGGCGGCGCGCGCGCCAGGCGGGCGGCCAGCGCGCGCGCCCACTGCGCCGCGTCGCGCGAGCTATATAGATATATAGAGTGGTGACGTGACAGCGCATACTCACGAAGATCTGGCCCCGCTGCAACATGTAGGCGGGCGGCGGCGCGCGCGCCAGGCGGGCGGCCAGCGCGCGCGCCCACTGCGCCGCGTCGCGCGAGCTATATAGATATATAGAGTGGTGACGTGACAGCGCATACTCACGAAGATCTGGCCCCGCTGCAACATGTAGGCGGGCGGCGGCGCGCGCGCCAGGCGGGCGGCCAGCGCGCGCGCCCACTGCGCCGCGTCGCGCGAGCTATATAGATATATAGAGTGGTGACGTGACAGCGCATACTCACGAAGATCTGGCCCCGCTGCAACATGTAGGCGGGCGGCGGCGCGCGCGCCAGGCGGGCGGCCAGCGCGCGCGCCCACTGCGCCGCGTCGCGCGAGCTATATAGATATATAGAGTGGTGACGTGACAGCGCATACTCACGAAGATCTGGCCCCGCTGCAACATGTAGGCGGGCGGCGGCGCGCGCGCCAGGCGGGCGGCCAGCGCGCGCGCCCACTGCGCCGCGTCGCGCGAGCTATATAGATATATAGAGTGGTGACGTGACAGCGCATACTCACGAAGATCTGGCCCCGCTGCAACATGTAGGCGGGCGGCGGCGCGCGCGCCAGGCGGGCGGCCAGCGCGCGCGCCCACTGCGCCGCGTCGCGCGAGCTATATAGATATATAGAGTGGTGACGTGACAGCGCATACTCACGAAGATCTGGCCCCGCTGCAACATGTAGGCGGGCGGCGGCGCGCGCGCCAGGCGGGCGGCCAGCGCGCGCGCCCACTGCGCCGCGTCGCGCGAGCCATATAGATATATAGAGTGGTGACGTGACAGCGCATACTCACGAAGATCTGGCCCCGCTGCAACATGTAGGCGGGCGGCGGCGCGCGCGCCAGGCGGGCGGCCAGCGCGCGCGCCCACTGCGCCGCGTCGCGCGAGCTATATAGATATATAGAGTGGTGACGTGACAGCGCATACTCACGAAGATCTGGCCCCGCTGCAACATGTAGGCGGGCGGCGGCGCGCGCGCCAGGCGGGCGGCCAGCGCGCGCGCCCACTGCGCCGCGTCGCGCGAGCTATATAGATATATAGAGTGGTGACGTGACAGCGCATACTCACGAAGATCTGGCCCCGCTGCAACATGTAGGCGGGCGGCGGCGCGCGCGCCAGGCGGGCGGCCAGCGCGCGCGCCCACTGCGCCGCGTCGCGCGAGCTATATAGATATATAGAGTGGTGACGTGACAGCGCATACTCACGAAGATCTGGCCCCGCTGCAACATGTAGGCGGGCGGCGGCGCGCGCGCCAGGCGGGCGGCCAGCGCGCGCGCCCACTGCGCCGCGTCGCGCGAGCTATATAGATATATAGAGTGGTGACGTGACAGCGCATACTCACGAAGATCTGGCCCCGCTGCAACATGTAGGCGGGCGGCGGCGCGCGCGCCAGGCGGGCGGCCAGCGCGCGCGCCCACTGCGCCGCGTCGCGCGAGCTATATAGATATATAGAGTGGTGACGTGACAGCGCATACTCACGAAGATCTGGCCCCGCTGCAACATGTAGGCGGGCGGCGGCGCGCGCGCCAGGCGGGCGGCCAGCGCGCGCGCCCACTGCGCCGCGTCGCGCGAGCTATATAGATATATAGAGTGGTGACGTGACAGCGCATACTCACGAAGATCTGGCCCCGCTGCAACATGTAGGCGGGCGGCGGCGCGCGCGCCAGGCGGGCGGCCAGCGCGCGCGCCCACTGCGCCGCGTCGCGCGAGCTATATAGATATATAGAGTGGTGACGTGACAGCGCATACTCACGAAGATCTGGCCCCGCTGCAACATGTAGGCGGGCGGCGGCGCGCGCGCCCGGCGGGCGGCCCGCGCGCGCGCCCACTGCGCCGCGTCGCGCGAGCTATATAGATATATAGAGTGGTGACGTGACAGCGCATACTCACGAAGATCTGGCCCCGCTGCAACATGTAGGCGGGCGGCGGCGCGCGCGCCAGGCGGGCGGCCAGCGCGCGCGCCCACTGCGCCGCCTGCAGCGCCGCGTCGCGCGAGCTCGCGTACATGCTCTGCGCCGAGCGACACACCGCGTAGATGGCGTGCCTGCCACCCGGACTGGCGTGTTAGAACATCCGAATAACACAATGGTAGAACACAGGACGGTAAGCGATCGATACATAATAACAAAACACGGTTAAGAACTTTGAACGAACATACACTAGATACCTACTACTATAAGTATCTAGTTTAGTATTCGGTTACTGTTCATCTGTTCACGAACAGTAGCTTATTGCTTGACTCTTGACTCACAACATAAGGTCACGCTGCCTTGTTTTTTCAGATCTGTTTTGTGAGGTTCTAACCCCGAATCTAGTATAATCTTGATCGTACGTTAAGAAACAAGAAATAACGTTACCGGACTACAGATATATGGGGTCAGCGCAAACAGAGGGGAATTCTCATAATTTAAGAACGTTCACAGTCTGGTCTGCCTCAATCTGTCAAAAATACCTCTAATTTCCCTACAATTTTGACAAATTTTAGACATTTGTTAGTCGACGAGATGAGACTGCGACTAAATTTTCAACGTTTTAAATGACAAGAATTGGCCTGCAGGGCACCAAATTATTCAAGCACTTTTTCATTGACATATTAATAATGGATTTGAACATAACTAAAATAGAGTTCAAAACAGCGTGCATAAGATTGTTCATTAAAAATTAACATCAACTAATATGGCTACAGGATGCCAACCCACATTTTCTCCAGGAATGCTAATGATTTCATATAGTTAAATCTGAACAACATAGAATTTATACAAAGTATAAAATAAAGTACATAGCTCTTCCTGACTGTGGCCACTTAGTTCTTACTACGCAATGGATTTTGATGCGTTTTTACCATCATTTATGTAATTTATTCCGGATGGTTGCACATTAATATTTAACTTAGATATAGCAGAGAGATCTCGATGTGTTAACATGTCACTACGTCAGTACATCACACCCGTGCGAAACAGGGGCGGGTTGCTAATCTATTCTAAATATAAAATTTTAGATACCATATTTGGAATTTTAGAGTTAGGTAGAGCTCGTAGCTAAATAATAACGCGCACGGATCGATCCAAAGTTAAGCTACGTTTGCCGAGGTCGTTCCGTGTGTGGCTGACCATCCATTACATGTCGACCCTCCGTGCCTCGAAAAGCACGTTAAACTCTTAGCCCCGGCTGTCACTTGTAGATCATTAACAGTCGTTACGGGTAGTCAGAAGCCCAAATGTCTTACAACCAGTCGTACCCAGGGGTATCGTATTACCCAGTAACTGGGTTGTGGAGGCAGTCGCTCCATAAAAATTCTAGTATTCAGTTGCATTTATATCAGACTGGAAGCCGACCCCAACATAGTTGAGAAGAGCCTAGGCAGGTGATAATTTGGAATTTTAGATTAGTTTAACGCAATTTACTGAATTGATTAATGTTGTGCGTTGGTACGGTGTTCGCATAACTGCGCACAGTAATGAAATTGTATTTACTTGTCAGAACTTTCCGATCTCTCGCCATCCACAAGCTGTTGCTTCTCCTTGCTGTTCTTGATGCTACTGAACTCCTCCTCGTAAGTCTTCAGCAGCCTGTTCAGTTGGTTACATGTGATGTTTCTGTAAATAAACGAATAATTATATGTACCCTTTAAAGTATATGCTTTTTCCATTCAGGACGTGTAACCAAAGATACAGGGGTGACACTGAAAGTTCTTAGAAAATCAAAAACTGAACAAACTAGCAAGATTAGTTTTATTATATCTTTTCAAAATAGTGTCCATTTACATCAATACATCGCTGTATCCGATGGAACAACTGAGAAAAGCACTTTGCCCACTCGTCCTTAGGGGTCTATTCGACGGCATTTTGAAACGCAGCCACTGAAAAATAAAACGTTTTCCTCAGGGTTTTTCTTTTATTTTCGGAAATAAATAAAAATCGCAAGGTGCGAGGTCGGGGATATAGGGCGAGTAACCCAGTAATTCCACATCTGACGTCGCCAAGTAGTCGATTGTTTGCTTGGCGGTGTGCGACGAGGCGTTGTCGTGGTGAAGGAGGATCCTACTGCGAGGTCGTTTCTCCCGAACTTTTTCCAAGACAAGTGGCAAACAATTGTTAGTGTACCACTCAGTAACTGTTTTTCGATCCTCTAAAACAATTGTTGCGTAATGACCTGTCCTTCCGAAGAACTAGGCCACCATCATTTTTCCCACGCTTCGACCTCTCTTCACTTTAGTTGGCAACTCCTCGGAAGGAAACACTCAGACAGCAGACTGTTTCTTAGTTTCAGGATCATAACAATAAATCTCGTAATCTTTCATCACCCGCAAGTATGTCGAACACAGCATTTGAGTCACCTCCGTCAAATCTTTGAACCATTTCACGACACCAATCAACACGACGGAACTTTTGGGCCTCTGTCAAATTATGAGGTATCCACCGGGCACAAAGCTTCCTGACAGCTAAATGTTCATGGAGGATTTTGTGCACTTGACTCATACTGATAATTAAGCTTGTCCGAATCTACTGATAAGTCACTCTTTTGTCAGTCTCTATCATACGCCGCACAACACTGATGTTATCTTCAGTCGCCGCCGTAGAAGGCCGTCCCTCACGCAGATCATCGGTGAGATTAGTGCGACCACGTTTAAACTCATTAAACCAGTTTTAAACAGTGGCACGAGATGGGGCTTCATCGTGAAAGGCCAATCGAAGTCTATCTTAACTTTCTTGGTGACATAAATGACATCGAAAGTCATAAAAAATCATTGTACGAAAATTTTCTCGCGTTAAATTCATGCTGACGTGACGCAGACAATTTTCAATTAGCCGCCAAATCGTAAAATATATATAAAATACATACACAATAATATTGGCAAATAGAGTCATTTTCAAAATTTGAACTTATTTTTTTATTATATCGTTTACAAAAGGCCCGTTCTAAAACCTTTCAGTGTCGCCCTCGTACTTCAGCAGCAAAATATGATATTTTATTTTATTTCTTTATCTGAAATAATGAAGTTTTACTTCAATCACTAATACAATAATACAATAGAATACTCTTTAATAATTTTATATCGGACAACTAAAAGATTCAGCTAACTTAAACTAAAGACGAATTCATGAGAAGACCACCCAACAGCTACACACAAAGAGAAATGGAAACTAGGGTATAAGTCTTCGCACAAATATCCTTATTATGGCGGAGGTCTGCCGCCACAGCCTTCAGGATGCCATTGCGACTGCATCTTATTTTGTTCAGGATTGAGGCACAAAATGTAACATTGGCCGTATGCATACTGAGCTGTGGCCAAAATAACCACTGTGTGTTACTGTGGTTGGACGAGCTGTATAGTCGACCGCATAATTGCTTAATCACACTAAAGTTGAATGTCACTTCCAGGTCATGAAATGACAAGATCTATGTGACAGATAGTTTCAACCTTAGTGTAATTTTAATTTGCTGGGAATCGTTGTCAAAAGCGGTAAAACAATTACGAGGTCGACTAAACAATACCAACAAGCAATGGTCCACATTATCCCGGGACTGAAATAACTAAAGTCACAGGGTAAGGTTACCTAGCAGTGAGAGCATGCACATGGACAGGAATCTTCACATCAAACCATTGCGATGGTTTGATGTGAAGTGTATAGTTGTACAAGGACCTTCATCAAGGATATGATCATCTGATCGGTAGCTAGACACAAAAGTAGTACTCACGAGAACGTGAGCGGCGCAAGCACGGCGGCGCACTTGATGCGCTTGGCGAGCTGCGCGGTGAAGGCCCACTCGGCCTGCAGGCGCGACCGCGGCATGTGCTCAGTCAGCGACATGGTGCTGAGGTACGACAGGTATTGCTGGGGCAAACATCGATAAAGGTATAGGTTGACCAGGAAAAAGCTTGCGGGTATCAAGATATACATTATTTAATGGTGGGAAAGTAGAGGAAAGTGGTAATGTGTGACAATAAACTATCTACTTTCGAACAAAAAAAGAATTTTGAAAATCCGTCGACAATTGGCGGAGTATTCGATGAACAAACATACAATCATCCGAACATAGTACCTCCTCCTTTTTGTGAAGTCGGTAATGAGCCTTTATCGTCAGCCCTTGACATGATTACTATTTGTCATCTTCTTTCAGACATTAATTACATCAACAAACACAACCATCTTGTCTGGAAGGCATCTAAACCATCATCATTCTCCTGCTCTTATCCCAATTTATTTGGGATCGGCGCAACATGTCTATTTCTTCCATATTGATCTATTAGTCGTCATTTCGTCGTCGAAATATTGATATGGCTGGACGGATCCAGACATATCATCTTTCACATAGTGGAAGGAAACAAACACAATACTCTTGCCTGGAAAACATCTAAATACGGGGCGTCCCACGAATATGCCACATCGAGGGAAAGTACCTTGAATATTGTAGATGGAACATTATACTGAAAGAAGACATTATTTGAATTTATAAAACAATTTAAACTGCATTCATAGATATTTAAATAATTACATGGTTGAACCCGTTACACGAGAAAAATAATCAGCCTGTAGCTTTATCATACCGATCGAAAGGCTTCATCATAAGGATTTTTTTTTGCTAAATAACATAGTGTCAAAAATAAAAGAAAGACCACGAATTTTAACATTTTTAATACAAAATTAATCAATTTATCAAATGCTGAAAATGAGTCCCTTCCTGTTGAATACAAAGTCGCACTCTTTTGATTATTTCGCTCCCTGACGATTTTTTGATCTTGTTGTGGTGGATATTTAGAATAATACGTCCAAGTTCTGCTTGTAGCTCATGGACACTTTCAAACTGCTTCTTGTAAACAATTTTTTTTTACATAACTCCATAAAAAAACCAGCGGGGTTAGATCTGGGGATCTCGGTGGCCATTTTATTTCTCCATTTGTCCTGATTCAGGGATGAAAGTGTTCATTGAGATTGTCCCTTGTTCTGTGAGTGTTATGAGCCGGAGCCCCATCTTGCTGAAAAGTAAGGTTTTGTCGTTCTGCAACCGGAAGATTAGTTATCTCATTTCTCAAAATCTCAAGTATTTCTAAATACCTTTCCGTATTCAAATCCCTTCGTAAAAATGTACTAAGAGGACCCGGTTTTTTACAATCCCACACCAACAGCTGAACGAAACACGCACTTGATTATTAGTCTCGCGGATACGTAAGGGATTCTCCCTGGACCAAATGCGATTATTGTCGACACAATAATCGCTCGTATCGTATTTTGCTTTTCGAAATTCCGATTACTTCTTCACCTTCCCTCACTGAACTTTTAGGATTTGCCTCAAAGTATATCAAAATTTCGAGTACATCGTCAGTGTTTATCATTTGGTGCCGCGGTTGTGGTAAGCGATGATCGAAACGTCCCAGATTTTGAAGGTTATCCACCAACCGTTTCATAATAAATCGATATGGTATATTTCTATCAGGATATCTTTCGCGGTGCCACTGTAAGGCTAATGCTATGTTTTTGTGGTTCAAAAAGTATGCTTCCATTAAATCAAAATTACTTTGATACGCCATGGTTATGTAAAAAATTCACAATACAATGCAAAAATCCTACAATGAAAATCACATAAACCAATGAATAAAAGTTTGAAAATGGAACACATTTTTGAATTATTTCTTTTTTCAGCCAGCCGCATTGCGATGGACAAAACAATACTCGCCTTTCGGCTCAGGACACGGCTCGATTTGTTGCATACAACACGTACCTACTAATTACGTATCTCTTTATCATTTTATCATGCACTTAAATTATAATATTCCTATTATAATTTAAGTGCATGATAAAATGATGCGTACTTCTCAAGTGGGTACATTTATTAGTAATAGGTACTTATGATAACGTCAGTTGTATGTCCTTACGGCAATGTCAGCTTTTCTTTTCTCTGAACAATATTTCACATCAAATGTTAAAACCACAACAAGATCAAAAAATCGTCAGGGAGCGAAATAATCAAAGGGTGCGACTTTGCATTCAACAGGAAGGGACTCATTTTCAGCATTTGATAAATTGATTAATTTTTTATTAAAAATGTTAAAATTCGTGGTCTTCCTTTTATTTGTGACACTATGTTATTTAGCAAAAAATAATCCTTATGATGAAGCCTTTCGATCGGTATGATAAAGCTACAGAATGATTATTTTTCTCGTGTAACGGGTTCGATTCCCGGTTCAACCATGTATTTATTTAAATATCTGTGAATGCAGTTTAAATTGTTTTTTAAATTCAAATAATTTCTTCTTTCCATAAAATGTTCCATCTACAATATTCAAGGTACTTTCCCTCCATGTGGCATATCCGTGGCACGCCCTGTACAGATAATAATTTTTTTCATTTTTTAAAGTGGTTATAAATATTTTATTTTATTTATTCGGAAGAACAAACAATTACACATTATATATTACAAGTAAATAGAACATAAGGAATTATACAAATGTGCCATCAACAACTTTCTCCACAT
This sequence comes from Apamea monoglypha, assembly GCA_911387795.2. Classification (NCBI taxonomy): domain Eukaryota; kingdom Metazoa; phylum Arthropoda; class Insecta; order Lepidoptera; family Noctuidae; genus Apamea; species Apamea monoglypha. Next base: position 965,284 of record OU426925.1, read on the forward strand.
TTACACCAAAAGACAATATTGATAAAGTTAAAGCCGGACATAATAGATAAGTACATGAAATAAAATACACATAAATTACAGCTACTAAGAAACACCTCTAGTTTTTTTTTTCAACAATTATATTCAATATTATTCAAATAATTGAATATTGTTGGAATAATGAAAACAACGCCTACGCTGTAAAAAAGGAACCCGTGTTATTGTGCCCGCTTGTGGCGCCATCTTTTATATTCTACTTCTCTTGTTTATATCTGTCATAGTCGATACTTGCACTTTTCCAATAAATTGTTATACTCTTTAAATCGTATTATTTCTACAGGTTATGGGCCGTCCCATATACCATTTTTAGAGTACAAGTTAACTATTTCCCGTGAAAGAGTAAAAGTAAAGTATTTCGCGACATATTGTATTTTGCCGGTACAATGGCCACGTCTAACCTTCAAATAGAGAAATTGGCTAGCCGGGAGAATTATTCGACATGGAAATTTGCAGTAATGCCTTATTTACAATTGGAAGAATTGTGGGAATGTATTGACCCTGGTACCGATGTCGACATGAAGAAAGATATCAAAGCAAAGTCGAGGATAATTTTTTTGGTGGAACCAATGAACTACGTGCATATATAAAACTCAAAAAGTGCGAAAGAAGTTTGGAAAAACCTACAAAATGCATTCAAAGACTCCGGGCTTTCGAGAAAATTCGGCTTACTAAAGGATTTAATCAATACTTCACTGTACAAGTGCGTCAGTATCGAAGAATATGTGAATAAAATTATGAATACAGCACATAAGTTGCAAAACATTAATTTCGACGTTAATGATGAATTGTTGGGAACACTCATGTTGGCAGGTTTACCGGATAACTATAAACCAATGATCATGGGTCTAGAAAGTTCTGGCATAAAAATTTCATCAGATTTCATAAAAACAAAGCTTTTACAGGAAGTGAAAGTATCCGAAACTTCTGTATTATATACAAAACACAAAAGTACCTCTAACAACAATACAAAGCCAAAAGGAAAGGGCCCTCGTTGCTATAACTGCTATAAATATGGACAGTTTAAAAAACAGTGTACGACACAGAAAACTAATCAAAATACTCTTGCAGCAGTTTTTTCAGCTTACATCGAACTGAATCAAGACGACTGGTATATTGATTCTGGTGCAACAATGCACATGACAAGACGCTCGGACTGGATGTATGATGAACATCCACCTCCGATTCACAGAATACCGGTGGCAAACAGTGAAGCGATCTCTGTGCAAAGAATGGGTAAAGTAAACATTCAAACCAAATTAAATAAAGTTGAGCATCAGATACAGGTGAGAAATGTTCTTTTTATTCCTGAATTAATCACAAATTATCTGTCAGTCAATTAATAAAGAGTGGCTGTAAAGTTGAATTCACAAACACTGGTTGTAACATATACAATGCCAACAAGAATTTAGTAGCAACAGCAAGGCTAATTGATAATATGTACAAACTTAATGTTGTAACTGGAAATGCATATGCTGTAACAGATTTGTCTACATGGCATAGGAGGATGGGTCACTTAAATATGGCTGATGTTAAGAGGTTACCTTTATGTGCTGAGAGTGGCACTATTTGTGACAAAGAAGTTAATACTGTTTGTATGCCCTGTTGTGAAGCCAAACAAACACGATTACCGTTTCGAAATTCTGGTATCATACTGATCTGTGTGGTCCGATGGAGACTCCATCTGAAGGTGGAGGGGAGTACTTCATAACTTTCATAGATGATTTTTCCCGTAAAGTGTATGTTTATTTTCTAAAGACCTCACCCAGGCTCTTCAACCTATATGTGAATGACCTCATAGTCGAGCTCAGCAGTATGCGTGTTGGCTGTCGGGTGGGTGGTGTTAATATTAAAAGCATCAGCTATGCAGACGACATGGTGCTGCTGGGCCCGACTGCAAGTTCTGTAGGAGAGATGTTGAAAGTTTGCGAAGACTACCCGGCTAGGCTTGGGCTCGTGTATAACGTGAAGAAATGTGAGTACATGGTCTTTGGGGTCGCCGGTAAGTGTACAGATGATTCACCTAACGTTACCCTAAATGGCTTGAGCATAAGAAGAGTAAAACAATTCAAATATCTGGGACATATGCTTACCGACGACCTGAAAGACAATGTGGATATTGAGAGGGAGCGCAGGGCTTTAGCGGTTCGCGGTAATATGTTAGCTCGTAGATTCGCCCGCTGCACGGACCTGGTAAAAATAACGCTTTTCAAAGCGTATTGTCAGGGTCTGTACACGGGTGGTCTGTGGATCAGCTACACCAAAAGGTCGCTAGATGTCCTGCGCGTCCAGTACAACAATGTTTTTAGAATGCTCTTGAGACTGCCCCGGTTCTGTAGTGCGTCAGAGATGTTTACGCAGAGCCGTACTGATGGCTTCCACGCAATTGTGCGGAAGAAAATAGCGTCTGTGGCAGCTAGAACCCGGCCCAGTGGCAACAGCATTCTAAAAACAGTGACTGAGAGTGTGTTTCCCCTTTTATGAGGCATTTTGTGGAGAAGATGACCGGTTGAGAAACTAGTTTCGTCTTGTTTACAAGGTGACTCATACCCACATGGTTATTTTAATTTATGTACATACTAACACTAGGTATAAGGTACTTTACTAACACCACGGATCTCTGTTATCCGATTATTTTGAAATAAATAATAATAATAGCTTGAGTAAACGTGAGCAAACGTGCTCGGTGGAAGGAAGTATTCCAGTAAGTGCTCGTAGGCATCTTGACCATCTTCCGGGCTCTGGGATTGTTCTGATAGCCGTGGAATACCTCAGCACATGTTGCCCCCATGTCGCTACGTCACTATGTGCTAGCGACAGTTTCCGGGGGCCCATTATTGAGTGTGCAAGTCACCCCCTGCCATTTTATCCGTGTATTTATAAAACATTGATCAGGCAGGGGCCATACATATTTCTTCCATAGTTCTCGGTTACCAGTCCACTTTAGCCACCCAAACCCATAATCCAATATCTTTGTTTTCATATCCTGCAATAGTCCTACACCAACCGGGGATTGTCCTTGGGTGCACTTGCATAGTGCAAACAGGGATAATCGTCGGTTGGTGCCGTATTTCATTAAAAACGTCTAACGGGCCTCTGCGAGTTGGCAACGGCCCCTCGTACGCCTTCCTCCTTGACTTTCCCGGGACCCCAGGGTCCCGAGAAATGTCAAAGACGTAAAAATAATAATAATAAAGAACAAAATGGATATTAGGTCGGTGTTTAAGAAATTTTAAGATTTAGTAGAGAATGTAAATCACTTTGTTCGCGACAAAGTGCTTGGAGGGATCATTGAAGTTCGCTACGTTCAGACTGATGTGATGGTTGCTGATGCCCTGACCAAAGACACGACGCACTCAAAACCGGCCTACTGTTCGTCCAAGATGGACTTATGTTTAAGAGAGGATGTTGGAAGAATGTAAACAACGCCTACGCTGTAAAAAAGGAACCCATGTTATTGTGCCCGCTTGTGGCGCCATCTTTTTTATTTTACTTCTTTTGTTTATTTCTGCCATAGTCGATATTTACACTTTTTCAATAAATTGTTATACTCTTTAAATCGTATTATTTCTACAAATAGGATCCGAGCTTTAGAAAGAGACTATCATACTTCCACTTTACGAAAGGCGAAACATATCAGATCTTGTGTTTCTTTTCAAAATTGCCAATGGAACAACTGGTGTTACCGAATTGTTGTTATGCAACAATTCGGTAACACCAGTTGCAACAATCGGACTGCGAGTGCCGTCTGTGTTCTTACGTAGACATCATTTATCGCACACCCCAGTGGTGGCCACCACAGAACAGATAAAAGAGGTTAGAAGGGCCTTGTGGGCGGGGCAGGCGCGCCGCACTTTTGAGCAAACGCTCAAAAGTCAACCGAAATTTGAATCACCGGTCAACAGTCGCGCTCTGGTTGTGACAGCGTTCGGAGCTCCGCGGAAAAAAAGAATTATGCCGTCTTGCGCTATTATAACATGTCGCAAAAGAAGTCAGGAGTGTAATGTGACCCGAGGAGGGATTTCTTTTCACCGGTTAGTTCGAAAACCTTAAAATACGAGTGATATTTGTAATTATTACAAAAGTATTATGTAGTTTGTAGACAAAAACGATAAAATCGCATTCAGATGCAAAATTATACATTGCTTGCAATACATGGGTACGATCTTGTACGTCATGAGCGGTCGCGCAATGTATTGCGTTCACTGCGAACATCGCGTGCGTCGAGCCAAAATGCGCGTCGATAGTGTTGTACCAAATTGTAAACAATGTCGATATTAAGTAAGTGTATACGAATAATTATGTTCAGAAATATGTATTACAATTAAAATAACTTTGTTTTTATTAACACCAATTATTGTGTAATGTGAATTATTAATTTAATTTCTTAGTTGGTTTTTCGTCTAAAATTTGGTTTGAGGTTAGTAATTTACGATGAAAAATATTTTTTTTAGTTTTGCAAGAGATAAAAAGGGACAAGAAAACTGTGGATTGAGGCAACTGGTAGAATTGAATGGATACCTACTAAATGTAGCACAATTTGTTCGCAACATTTTTCAGAAAATGATTATGTAATTAAAAAGTTGAAATTGAGTCTAAATTATTGTTCAATATTAAAATATTCTTGTATTTTTACTTGTGTCATTTATTTGCTCACTTACTTATTTTAGCCCATGTCTTTCTACGCTTGAATGACGTTAATCACGGACACAGACAGCCCAGAAGGCCAATTCTTGTAATTAAAAAAATTCAAAATCTAGTCGCAGTTTCATCTCAGCGACAAAAAAAAATGTCAAAAACTGGTCAGAAATAAATGTAGGGAAATTAAAGGTGTTTTTGACAGATTGAAACTGAGTTAAGACTGTGAACGTTCTTAAAATAAAGAGAATTGCCCCTCTTAATTAATCCTTTCCAAATAAATACGTTACTCATCACAATTCATCATCACATTGAACAAAATTGCCCTTGACGTCATTGGATTTCAATGAATATCTTAGGAGATATCATGGTTTTAAAATAACTCCGCTAGGCGGCCGGTCATTAGCTTCCTATAGTAATGTACTAAGTGATAATCGTAAGTAATACTCTTAAAGTAATGGAATATATGTATTATTTTAGTAGGATTTTTTCTAAAATTAATGCGAGTGAAACCGGCGGGCATAGCTATTATTCATAAATTAACATGATAAAGTTAATAAATACATTTTGCACAGAGTAATTCACAATAAATTAATTAGATTATATTATGTTAATTCGACTTAGCATTCGATATGGCCGTGAAATTTAAAATTTATTTTTAGTTTTTTTTGCAAATTGTAGCTTTGTTTTACATTTTATGTTATTCAAATTGTTATTTTTCTTTCTTTCTATTATTATGACGTAAAACAGAGCTGCAACTAGCATAAAACGAAAGAAAATTTAAATTTCGCGGCAGTATTGGATGTTCCCCCTTAATTTCACTTTGATTTAATTTAATTTATATGTAATTAGGAAGTCCACATTATTCGTACCCTACCCGCAACTTGCAAAAAAATTGCAAAACTTTAATTAACAAAATTACAGTAATTTTATCGATATGATCAATCGACCTTTTGGTCGCCGTAAAATATTTGAGAAACAAAATTGCTTTTACACGTGTGTGAGTGTACGTCCAGAGCAGAATTTGCGTTAGTGTGACAACCAATAGCAAACACGCGATCTAAGTGCATGTGGTTTATTTGTGTGCGTAATGCGCGTACGTATTGATCTCTTGCTTGTAGTGGAGAGTGAGAGTGGGAGACATGCGGCGACAGGCGTTCTAATACAAATCAGGAACTATTTCCTTTCTATCCTCTTTTATCTGTTCTGTGGTGGCCACTACATAGACGGAACTCGTACATGATGAGAGCAAGTCGTATGTCCAACGCAACCTGCCAGAGAGCTGATATCGACATTTTCAATACCAGTGTTGCTAAATTGAAGAAAATTTTATTTAACTGCTTCTTAGAGTGTAAATAGTATTTTTCTGTTTTGTGATAAATGTTCTTTATTACCAAATTTGTGTTTGTTCTGGGTTTTTTTTTCTGTTTTCTGTCTCATATGATTTATATACCTACTACACGCGGAAACTTTTAACTGGCCATACTTTGTATAAACTATTATTTACTGTATCTGATTAGCTGTAAGTTTTACTAAAATAAGTAAAATAAAATAAAAAGAAATACACCTGTATTTCTTTCTATCAAATCAGAAAACCTCTACCTAGAGGTTTTCTGAAAGTCGATAGGCCATTTTTTGGCCAAGTACGCATGGCGATATGTAGCCCATTTTGATTTACACATCCAAAAGCCTTCCATACCTTGAGCAAGGTCTCCACAGTGGTGTCGAAGGTGTTGGTGAGCAGGATGAGGTCGCTGGCGGCCGCGCCGGGCGCGCGCCCGCCCAGCGCGGCCTGCACGTGCAGCGCGAAGTCCGCGCGCATCTCCGACGCGATGTCCAGGCCTTCGCGCAGCTCGTGGATTAGCTAAGAACAGATAGATAGGTTCGTTTGACTGTGTGTTACTTAGCACAGTGAGTAAAGATGCATCCAGACCGCGGTCGATCGACCTGTTTTTTCGTAATTCCATGCTGAAAGGAACATACAGTGCAAGCGCACTCGCGATTGGCGTTTGTTTGACGTTTAAAATCGCCTTATATGGTGTCTATGAGTGAGTGCGCCCGAGTTGTTATGCAATATTAGACAAAAAAATAATCATTCACAGCTGTATACCGAGCTTGTTGTCTATTTTGTATCAATCTTCTATGGCACGTTCCAAAACTTCTGATGAAAGTGTAAACAAATCCTGTTCAGGTTAAATTCTTAAGCAATCACCCACTAAAGGGAATTAGTAACGTATTCATCTGTATTTAGAAGGTTCAACTTCATATCTCACCACCTTTTCCAACAATTATGGTTAAATTGTGATTAAAATATCATCGACGAAACCTGAGGTTATAAAATTAACCCCATCGTCAAATGAAAATATCTTTAAGGTGATTTTAAATTAGAATTTCATGTTGAAATATGAAAATAATGAAATAAAAGCACTCAGTTTGTATGCATTACAAATTCAGGTACGTTTTCTGATCCATTTGTTAAAATTTAAAACAGATACTTTTGTAACAAGGTATAGTGAAAGCTTTTTCCTTGTACAACGTACCTGTTTGACAGTGAGGCAGGAGGGGTGCTCGGGGCGCGCCTCCAGGCGGAAGGACAGGTAGTCGTGCACGGCCTCCATGCACAGGCTGGACAGCAGCAGGAAGTGCGCGCGGTACGACGGCAGGCGCATGGCGCGGCACTCGCCCGACCAGCAGCCGTACCTGGGGAGGACGGGAACGGATATTTACTAAAATATACAATAGAATACTTTATTTTTGAAGGAATGCGCATATAGTGGTGTAAATGCAAGCACATGCTGTAAATAGGATGATTAGGTGCATGCTGCAAAACGTTCGCGCAAACGTGCTGACGTAGTATAGTAATATTCGGGCTTTGATTTAACACATAACATCACGCCTTTATTCCCCGAAGGCTTAGGCAGAGGTACACCTATAGTACACCCACATTTCGCCAGTCATGTTTAAGTCCCATGTAATAGGGGCCTGTTGCCATCAAGGGTATAAATCCAGACTTTGACCTGTGACAGAAAATTCGCTCCCTGTGCGAACAAACAAACCGAGATAGGCAATCGCTGCACGTAAAATACTGGTGTTCAACTACATGCGGTTAGACTGGAAGCCGACCCCGAAAACAGTTGGGAAAATGCTAGGCACGCTAGGCCAGATAATGATGCAGTCAGAGTCTGAGATGTATATTTTGATTTAAAAGAGTGTCCATGGAGTTTCTTGCCCGTTCTTCTCCATAGGTACCTACTAGGCTTTGGAATGGGCAACTAGCTTCATTTTTCTGACTGACCGACCCCTTGACAATTCAAAAGTGCCTGTAATTAGTTTAATTGAAATAAATACTTTGAGTTTGAGAGTTTATACTGACCTCCTAAGCTCATACGTCTTCAGTTCATCCTCATCCTGCATGGAGGAGTCAGGGGGCTCGTTCGTGAGGTCCTCGAATATCTCCTCGCCGTCCTCTTCGACGAAGCTTTCTGATTGTTGCTGAGGATCGAAAATCGTCATATTATATATCGTACTAGAGACAGTTTTCATCAACAAGATATAAATCTGAATTGAAAAAAAAAGAGATTTGAAATACCTACCTTCTTTTTTTGAAGTCGGTTAAAAAGAACCATAAAATAGCTGTTCCACTTAAGGATAGAGGCCTCTTCTTATACGGAGAAGGCACGAGCATTGATCTCCACGCTTACTCAACACGGGTTAAAATATTTCAACGAAATATCTATGTAAATAAAACTGTGTGAGTAATACTCTTAAAACCGAACGCGCCCCTCTTAATCCTGTACGAGTCGCAATAAATACTTACTTTCAAAACTTTTGGATAAGTAGATAATAATCATTATGCATATCCGAGACATATTTTATTTTGGCATTACAGTTCGTATCTGCGACATTCATAGTTACGGAATTATTACTTACATCAGGTTTCTCCAGCGTGAGGTAGACCTTATCCAGCAGGTTGTGACGCATTTTGTAGATAAACATCATACAACGCCGAACGCCCTGAGTCTTCAGGATTTCTTGGTGGTAGTCCCTGAAAAACAAAATTATAAATGTTATTTTTTGTACGAGTATTTATCGACGGGTGTACTAGCACGAGGGCTGGAAGTTGTGGAGAAAAACAACACAATCGAGAATAAATAATAAAAATTAAATTTGAGTGATGTTAAGAGCACTCGCCTCAAGGCCGCGCGCGGCGGGCCGGCCCGGCTCCCGCGCGCACGCCTGCACGCACGCGCGCGCGCGTTTAGCAACGTCCATATTTTTTATTACATTTTAAACTGATTTAACGTTGTAATTTAATTTATTTTCTTATACATATTATATAGTCAACTTTAACTTTGCTCCAACACAACCTATTTTCGCGATCAAATGGCATTCCAAAATAGTTGAAATTATGAAATAAAATTTACGGGGCGGGGCTTCGAGTCTGCCAGTTGCATTATTATTATGCCAATTTCAGTCATACTACCGTATTTTAGCGTACTTAACGCAATACATATTGTAGAACTGTCAAATTGTGTCCACCACAGAGGAAATTCTTAAACCTATTAACGAACTCGAAGATTCCGAAGATAATTATAGTATAGGAGAAAACGATACTAACCCCAGTAAAGTAATAATAGAATTAGTAAACATCCTGAAATCCTTCCAAAAAATTTACTTGTTAGTATTTAGTGTTTTACAGAACAGATATTTAAATCAAAGTACATACCGTAAAACGGGGTGAATAGGGATGCAGGGGTGAATCGGAACGAAACTATAAAATGGATTTTAACGTTGAAATAATATAGTTTGTTGCCAGAAAAGACTCTAATGTGTTTACAGTTTTTAATTTAAATATTAAGTGTCCTTGTTAGCAACAAACTAGGTATATTATTTTAAAGTATAAATCCATTTTAAAATTTCGTCTCGATTCACCCCTGCATCCCTATTCGCCCTGTTTTACCGGTATGTTAAATGGCGGTTGTGCTGGCGATGTAAAAAGTATGTTTGATGGCGGGACGAGCTGTATGGGTTCCGTCAAAATTGGAAGGAGAACGCGCGGGCTCGCGAAAGATGGAAGGAGTGGAGGGAGGCCTATGCCCAGGAGTGGGACAGCGTAGTCTAACATAAAAAATGTTAAATAACAACTTAAAAACCATAATATGTGACAACTTTAAAAATTGCTCATTTATTAATTTAAAATGTAATTACCCGTACAATAAATACTACTATTTATTAGATGTATGTAAATTAATTAACTTCAGGATTGACTCAAATTATTATGATAAAACATTTCTGTGTTATAAAAATCTAATGTTATTAAGGAACAAGGCTAAATTAGAAAGCACAAACATTCCTAAGAAGGGCACAATTCCATTCTACTTTAAGTCATGTAAAAATATACACCCAGGGGGTAATAATAATTGTACTGCCTCTTTGAGAAAACTGCAGGTGATAACCACCGAAACTCACAAAAAGGAACCACACCCTATTATTAAAAAAAAAAACTACACCGTGTTTAACTACACAATCTGATACACTGTTGCCGTCACAAGCGAATAAATGTTTTCGCCCCTAATCCGGAATTCAATTTTAGAATATTTCACCAGAACATTGCCGGCGCCATAAATAAAACTGAGGAATTAACATTTGCAATCCACGACCTGTCGCAAAATGGTACAAGAATAGATGTGGTGTGTTTGACTGAAAATTTCATGAAAAAAGGCACAGAAATGCTTTTGAAAATTTCCGGTTATACATTAGTTGCATCATATTCACGAGACGCTAAGCGAGGACCCCATGCATATTGATTAAAAAAAAAAAAAAACTTTGACTAATATTAATGACTTGGCGTGTAAATTTAATTTTGAGTGTTGCACACACACAAACACACACACACACACACTCACACACACACCAACAGACTAATGATAATTTTCTCTTTATTTTTCTTTTTAACAGGTTGCACTAATTGTATAATGCTGCCAGCCTTTTGGGCACTGTTCCTGTTGACAGCGATGCGGACGAATTTTTTGATGCCCTATGATTATTTTGCTTATTTTTTTTTTTTTTCATGTACATATCATTATTTTAAATTTTAGCTTATATAATGTAAATACTTAATTCCTATTTAAATAAAGTATTGTATAAGATATAAAAGAGCGGCGCCTCCTGGCACAGGCATCTATATGCTTAAAAGGAGACGCCACCAACTGTATAATTTGCAACGTGTATTAATGAAATAAAACCTTTTTGATTTTTGATTTGATTTTGATTTGAGTGTTGTGACATGCTCACGCTGTTTTCCTTCACCGTTTTGAGAGCAGTATAACTTTGACATCAATTAATTAATTTGTTCCTATAAATCCTTAAGCATGAGATCTTATTGTTGTAGCTGCCTATTTTGATTTTATTTTTATGAATGTACCTAATTATATTAATAACATTGTGCAGGTTAAAATTAAATATTAGCACACCATATGTAATGGTGGAATGTAAAGGGGCCATTATAGTTTTAAGATCATACATTGTAAACCTACATTCTGGCAAATAAATGGATTTGATTTTGTGGTGCATTGCCATTATAAGAAATGTGTTACGCAATAATACTGCGACCGACAATGATGCTATTGATATGAGCAATAATTCATAAAGCGAGCATAAATAACAAAAAAACAACTCAATGAGGTTCAATTTAACTGACCTGTACAATGACACCTCGCACTTGTCCAACAGCTTCATGTGCGTCAGTTCGGACAGGCCCCCGATGTTGAACGCATCGTTAGCGACCGGAGGCCCCTCGCTGGACATGTAGCCGCTCTCGTTGGACGTGTGCGGGTCTCCGTATTTTAGTGGGATGGCGATCTCTGGTGTTGATAAGCCGTTGCTTGATACTGTGAGCTCTGAAATCATTTGATACATAGTTTAGGACTCTATTGAATATTTAATGTGTTCAAGGACTCTTTAGTCAACTCTCAAAGTGACCAGTAGTTAATAAGTATGTAGTACTCGGCCGGGTATTTCAGAAACTAAAGACTCGAATAACATGACTGTATGGCTTGTTTCAACGCCAATAAAATAGGCAATTCCTATCTGGTAGACCAAGCCTCTTTGAGATAGGGCATTTAAGGTCCTTTCACTCTATAAACAAGTCCAACTCACTAGTGTCCACGCCGCTGTCCACATCATCAGTGTCGTGTCCCTCCTTGAGGTCGGGCAGGGTCTCCTCCTTGGCCGAGCCGGCCGACTGGTCGCTGCAGCTGGAGCTGCTGGGGTCGGAGCATACGTTGAAGCGCACCTGGCAGGCCCGGGGAGGGCATTCGGATGCTGGGGTGCTGCGGGAGAGATTTTGGTTAAAAATATTGGTGTGCGGGTTTTGGGTTGATTTGATTTCTACGTCAATTTTATGCGATCAAATACCAAGAGAACTGATGGCTAGTCAAATAGAAATTGTTGAAATTGACGTCGTCGAAATCTGGTCCGACTCCATTCCTCCACCTCCAGAAGAAAGGCCAAAAATCTAAAATCTGACGTTTTCACGCTGTCTTACATAACCTCTAATTGTTGACCCGCTGCGTTGCAAAACGTTTATGCAATTCTACGTGTTCAGTTTTAATACAGAAAATCGCTTAACGACATTCAGCTGTTTTACATAGCGGGGCTGTTTCGTAAAACGGCTAGCGGTTATGTAAAACAGCGGATTCAACAGTCCTTCTGCGACATATGGATAAGGAAGGAATCTATAAGTACAGACTAAGAGCACATACCTGCTGACACTGGAGTCCAGCGAGGTCCTGTGGCGCGCGCCGCGCCGCTGGCCCTTGAGGCGGATGGAGCGCAGCATCCTGCGCATGGCCACCATCTTGAGGCGCATGTGCAGCGCGGTGTTGTACCACAGGCACATTGCCTGAGGAACACAGTACATGTATCAGTTTAATAGGCGTTGCATAGTAAATTATCGAAAGAATATACCATAACGTCACGCCTCTGAAGGGTTGGGCAGAGGTGTATAATACACCATCATTTTGCAAGTTATGTTTTAATCGTATGGAAATGAAAAAAATATACCACCAGCATAATTTTGTGTAAGTGCAACATTCAAACTACTAATGAATAATACTAGAACAGGCCAATTAAAAAAAAAAGAAAATTCGTTTATTTACGGTAAACATGACGCAAACAAAGATCTCAAACACAAAAAAGTACAAGTTGGGGGAAAATATGCGTCACATCTACGCAAAACGGCCATCGAACGGCATTCGCTCGGCTTCCGACTACCCGTAAAGACTGTCAAAGATCTACGAATGACAGTCGGGACCAACGTGTTAACGTGTCTTCCGAGGCGCGGAGTTGTCTCGGTATGTAATGGATGGTCACCCATCCACGAACCGACCTCGGAAAGCGTTGCTTAACCTTGAAGATCGACCGGTGCAGTTGTTATTATTTAGCCACGAGCCCCTCAACATTGCTCTAGGTTTCACAAACATTTACCTTTATCCTATTCTTGAAGAGGCGCGTGGCGATGGCGTTGTGCTCCACGGTCATGTTCCGGCTGGACGGGTACAGCGACACGGCGTTGTAGAACGAGTCCAGCAGCGCGCCCACCTCGCGCATCGCCTTGCCGATGGCGTCGGAGCACAGCTGGCAGTCGAACGAGAGGCAGCCGTACATTTGTTCTTCTGTAATAATAGACAAAATTATAAATAACATTACGCCTGTATTGTATAGGGATAGGCATAATAACGCATAACTGGGGGAAATAGGGGGCGAGCAGATTGTCACTCGTCACAGACCGGACATAAACACAGACTACGAGCTGCTACTGAGCAAAATTGTTAATTTTTTTCTGTGCCTAAGTATAAATATTTACTCTTGATTTTCCCAATCCTAATTGTTTCACTAAAACATAATCCAAGGAGGATCCTGATACAGGCTAGCCAAATCTTACATTTTGAGCTTTTATTTCTCAATGTTAATTGAGAGAATGTGTGTATAATTAGTGTCTGTAACTGATAATTTCCATTTAATGTTAGTAAGGCGTCTAGAATGGTACACTGAGAGAGGAAAAAAATATTATCACCACCCAATATTGGATTTAGAAAAAAAGAAAGTATACAATGACGTTAGACACTTAGAAATTACATCATTAGAATATCTTAAAATGTTTAGTTTAAAAATCTGGACATCCTGTATTTAAAAAAAAAATTATTAAAACAGAACTCAAAAGTTTAAACACCGCTAAACGTAATCCAAATGTGTTACTGAGTGATATTATAGCAGAACTGAACATAATATATTTCGGGTGGCATAAAATTTACACAGATGCATCGAAAAGTGCACAGAGACAGAGAGCAGGGGTATTTGACCAGAGTGTAGGGAACATGTTTGGATATAAAATTAGTTGTGATATATCAATTATGTCACTGGAGCTCATAGCAATTTACAAAGCAGTAAATTATGTCTTGAATCAAAATTTAAATAAAGTAGTAATTTTAGATAGCAAAAGAAAGAAAAAAAGAAAAGAAAGAAAACACGTTTATTTGCGGAAAACATGACGCATAAAAAAGAAACATAAACACACAAAAAAAAAGTAACAAGTAAAAGCGTACTCCAGCATATCGCTCGATGCTCTTCTGGCTATAGCAGAGGAACATCGATAGCGTATGATATTTTAAAACTTATAATTATACTTAAAAACAATAATATAGAGTGTAGATTGCAATGGGTTCCAGCACATATTAGATTAAGCGGTAACGAGGAGGCTGGCCGTATATCCAAATCAGCGGTGGTGGACGGTTGTATAATTAATTATAAACCAGATTATTGGGAATATACAACTAAATTTAAATCTACATGCTTTAACTCCTGGAAGCAACATTTTTTCAAAATGTCTCTGGACAAAGGCATTTGGTACAAAAGCGTTCAAGGTCAGCCATCTCGTGTTCCCTGGTTCGAGGATACTAAATTAGATAGAAATTACGTTAAATTGATATTAAGACTCCGTTCTCGGCACTATCCATCGGCGAAGTTTGCATTTCTAATGAAAAAGGCCGATTCTCCTACTTGCACAGTTTCCAATCAAATCGAGGACGTGCAGCATTTGCTGATGGAGTGTGCTCAGAACGGAGTAGAACGCGAGTTGTTCGTGAAGGATTTTATAATAAATAAATTGGATGTAGGCATAATCCAATCCATCTTATCTGTAACATCTTCGGAAATTATTAAAAAGTTGTGCCATTTAATTATGGTCCTCCACGAATAACTCTAATTCATTAACCATTAAGAATATTATAAGCTAATACTGCTTAAGTAAGCCAATCAATGTAAAAGGGTACGACATATCTTTGATAAAAGCCCCTAAACAAAATTAGTTTTTTTTTTTTTTTGTTAGCCTGTCTGCTGGGCAAAGGCCTCCCCCAAATCTTTCCAGGAACTCAAAAAAACTGATAACTTACCCTTACAAAAACATATTTTTGAATACTTTTTACTAATCTCCGTCGGACAATGAGAGTGATGGAAGAGAGAACACAAGTGTACTCTGCACCTGTGTATGCACACACACACCTGCAAGCTAATATCTCTATAATATATATCCGTTGAGATTCGGTCTGGAGGAATTTATTTATTTAATAATCTCCGTTTTCCAAATGCTACATAGTTTAATAATGTCACCTTCACTGGGTTCATCGTGGGCTGTGAGATCTTCCTGTGACGTCACCGCGTCCAGAGAACGTTTGCAATTCGCTCGGCAAGGGTTTCTGTTTACAAACCTGCGGAAATATTCACAATTTGAATGTTGGTGAAGTCAGTGAATTTTGAGATATTACAAGAGTATCCTTGTAGTTTTTTTTTCTGAATGGAAAACTTAAAATAACAGACAGGGATTTTTGTCGGAGATAGCGTTCTTCAACGTTAAAGTAATATATTTGCCAGAAACATGGTAGATAGGATGTTCATCCATTTAACAGATGTGGGTGGGTTGCTGGTCTATCCGAAGAACGTTACTGCATTCGTTTGTGAAAGTTTGTCATTCACAGTCATTAGACGGGTGCTTGTTGTTGTTGTTTCTATTATTTTACTACCTGTAAGTGTACATTATGGATTGCAATAAACGATTTGAGATTTGTAATAGATTGGTCTGTAGCATTTTAGGACATTGTAAGGAAAAGGCAGAAAATACTACTACCATCTTCTTGGCATAACTTTTTGGTCTTGTTCCCGTGGGTGAACAGAGTTAAGGTGAAGGTGGTGTATTTACTGGCAACTAAATAAACTACTAACCTATACTCAAAAATATTGTTAATAATCTTAGGCACGATATTTCTCTGTGCACATAGATAGGCGTCCTGCTGTGCCAAGGTCCTGCCAGCGATCTTGGCCTGCAGCTCCAACCAGATCAGGTCTTTCAGCTCGTTCTGCCACACCTGTTCCTCGCGGCTTATCTGAAATTGTACTGTGATTACAATTTTCGTAAAGTTGCAAAATATACGAAATACAAACAAAAAATGATTACCAAACGCCAAGCGATGATATGAAAGAACATTACAAGTATCTTGCTTGACTCCAATGTTTGTGTTGATTTCTGATATAATATAGAGGAATAGATATGCGGTAGTCATAGAATACACACATGGATACTGAGAGGTGAATGTACAACGTAAAAGTTTTTGTTAAGGTTGCTAATTTGTTACAAAATTTCGGCGAAGTCGATCCGAGGGTGATGTGTGTGTGTGTGATGTTTTTCGTTATTGTGGTCACTTAATTCACAACTAACATGATATTTACAAATAAAATCGGTTATTACATTTGCTAATTACGTGCGAAACTTCTACAAATACTAACTAGCATAAGCATAATCAGCCTATAACGTTCCCACTGCTGGGACACAGGCCTCCTCGCTGTGAGAGGGGGTGGGCCGTAATCCACCACGCGGGTCCAGTGCGGGTTGGTAGATTTATTTATTTATTTATTTATTTATAGTTAATTAACACGGCATAATACCAATTACATTAATTAACATAGAAACAAAACAAAAACTATACAATGCAGAAAATTTAGTTATAAACAACTATTCCTACATACTAACATGGAACAGTGGACACCCTTGCATACTGTCTCTCACAGAACATCAGGCATACGCGCTTAATTTTACTCCATTCATCCGCAAACATATCACATTCCGGGTTGTCCGTCAGGAGAGTATTGAGCATCCTCAAGGTACGACACACTGGCGATTCAGCTCCGGCGACCGTTCTGCAAGGCAGTTGCGCGAACAGATTGTGTCGGCGGCTTTGGCGGTGACAGATGTATTTGTCCGGTACGAATAGTCGACAGAAAAGGTCATGGAGCTCAGGGCAGTCAATGCGACCGTTAAGGGTCTTACAAGCTACCGTGAGCTGGTCAAGACCTCTTCTTACCTCCAACGAGTTGAAACCCAAAGTCCCTAGGATATAGTTGGTGGGGTACATGTAAGGGTAGAAATTGTAGGTTCTTTTAAAAAGATACCGAAGAAAAGTTTTCTGCACTTTCTCGAGCATTAGTGTTTGAGCCGCAGTATACGGGTGCCAGACACAACTACTAGTCTCCAGCTTACTGCGAACTAGGGTGGTGTACAGTAATTTAATAACATGCGGGTTGTGAAAATCACGAGCATTTCGCAAAACAAATCCTAGGCGTCTGAAAGATTCTTTAGCAAGGGTGGAAATGTGATCTCTGAAAGACAGAGAACGGTCGAAGGTCACTCCCAGGTCTTTTATGTTGGTGACTCGGGCAATTTTTGTACCACCTAAGCTGTAGGCAAAGTGGATTGGCCGTAATCCTCGACCGAATGTGATGACGAAGCATTTATTTGTGTTAAAGAACAGCTTGTTTAGAATGCTCCACTCGTAGATAGCGTCAATGTCCCTTTGCAGGAGTCTGCATTCATCATCCGTTTTGATGTGAGCAACTAGTTTTAGGTCGTCTGCATATAGCAAGCATTTTGCAAACTTAACCTTATTAACAAGGTCATTGATCATAATAAGGAATAGAAGTGGCCCCAAAACGGATCCCTGACTCACACCAGAGCGAGTATTATAAGGCTTGGACTCGAAATAGCCATGTCTGACGAATTGTTTGCGATTACGTAGGTAGTCTGAGAAAAAGTTAAGAAAGCTAAAGGAGAATCCCATGGCCCCAAGCTTTGACAGGAGTACATCGTTATCGACTCTGTCGAACGCCTTACGAAAATCAAAGTAGAGGGCATCGACTTGCCTGCCGATGTCCAAACCGCGAGATAGATACTCAGTGTGAATAAGAAGATTCGTGTTTACGGAGCGACCTGGGCGGAAGCCGTGTTGGGCATCTGAAAGTAGCACATTAATCCTTTTGTAAATATGTGCGTGGAGTATATGCTCAAAAGTCTTGGCAACGGTAGGCAGGATAGCGATGGGTCTGTGTTTCTCAACATCTTTCTTGTCACTTGTTTTAGGGATGGGGATGACTCGCGAGATTTTCCACTGCTCAGGGTATACACCAGACTGGAGAGCCAGATTAAAAATATGACAGAGAGGAGCCGCTAAGATATCACGACAGCCCTTCAGTATAAAGGTAGGAACATTATCAGGACCGATCGAGCTACAGGATTTGAGTCTGGCTATGCCATTATTTACATCCTGAAGAGTTAGGATAGGAATAGGTATATTCATACTCTCATTACTCACATGTAGTCGCGATGGGTCCAACTTGGGTGTGTCAGACAGAAACACGCTAGCAAAGTAGCGGGCAAATGCCTCGGCCGCTTTAACACCAGAACTTGTCTCCCCACTGTGTATAACAATAGGTTCGAAACCACCCTTTGATCTGAGGCTAGAAACATGTTGCCAGAATTGTCGCGGATTTATACGTAGATTATTTCCGGTATTATTACAGAACAATCTATAGGCTTCCTGAGTTCTTACCTTTAGGTCCGATCGCAGAGCACTAAACTCCGCATATATCAGACTACATCGTGAAATTATCCACTTATGATGGAGTCTTTTTTTACGTTTGGTGTCTGTAATAATATCAGGAGAGAACCAGACTGGATACCGCCTGTTGCCGGTGTTCGTTCTTCTCTTTTTTGGAATAGAAGAGTCAAATAACTTATACAGTATCTCGTAAAACTTATCCACTGCGGAGCTTACATTACTTGAGTGAAGAACTTCTGGCCATGGAGCAGAACAGATTTGGTCCCTTAGAAGTGCGTAATCTCCTCTGGCAAAGTTCCAGTCGCCGCTTCGATCAATGTTGCAGGAGTCTAATGTTTCATTAATCTTAAGCGCTGCGATTGTTACCACAATATATAATGGAGGGTGATACAAATCGATTGGAACCAGCTCCGTTCCTTCGACATGCTCGCAAGTTATACCGGTACCTACTCGGGCCAACACCACATCTAACTTACTCCCACGCATATTCATCACTTCATTCATGTCTGTCAGATCACAAAAGCTTAGAAAATAAGAGTAGTAATTATTGACATTGATAGATGCACTTTTCAAATTAAGGTCGCCTAAGATTAATATAGCTCCCTTTAAATTGTACACTATGCTCTCAACCTTGCAAAACCAAGACATATAATCGTTGTCGGTCGCTGTTGGCTTCATGTAGACAACACAAACCGATATATTACGCCCAAAAATCGTAACCGTTGCCCATAGGTCTTCTCCACCATCCGTCTCCAGCTCACGATGCCTCTTCATGGCTGCACCAGGACGCGCAGCAAGTAGTACGCCACCGCCCGGAGTTATTCGGTCCCTGCGCAGAATTTGCCAATCTCCGCTTGAAACTTCTGAGTCCTCTACAGAACCGTCTAGGTTTGTTTCTGTTACGGCTATCAAGTCATGGTCAGAAAGCAGCAGACTTAATCTCCAAGTGGGTAGCTTAGTCTTGAGGCCACGCACATTCTGGTACAGTAAACAAAGTTGAACATTGCGTTTAGTGGTAGCGGCAGGTGTCAGATCATCGGGTGGTTTACTGGGCCGCATCGCTATGATCACGAAAGTTGCGACGCCAAGGTTTCACGCATATATCTTCTGCCCAGTTTTGAGCTGCCATAACTTGTTCCGCTAGTTTCGAGGGCACCCCTAGCTTGAAAGATGCGTATTTGCCACGGGGTTTCAGAGCTTCCACCGTGCAAACATCAGCTCCGCAGATAGTACTTAAGTGCTCACGTACCTGGGACTCAGTAGTGCCCTGCTTTACGTAGAAGAGATGCAGGTATCTCCATCTTTCCGATGCCTCTAAGCAGGTGACTCCAGGTGCTGCCGTCCCCCGCAAAACATTGCCCAGTGAGCGGCGGGAGCGCCTGTGACGTACTTCCGTCCAACCTTCCTTACCTGGTCCATCACTGACCATATCACCCATCGCAACACCCGCAACGGGAGTAGGAACCGACACAGAGACACGGGGTTTGGGAACTCGGCGGGTAGGTGATGATGCAGCCTGTTCGGCTGAGGAGTGTATTATATCCATGCTCATCTCACAAGTACTCTGATCGTCCATGCTTCTTCCCTCCGACATTACCTCAGTGGGAGCGATTTCCGTCCCGCTATCGGTCGCTAAGACGATAGGTAGCTGAACTGTTACCGGCCGTGACTGGAGCTGCGAGTCTTGAAAACTCTTAGGTCGTTTCCCCAAATCCTTTCCCTTAACTCTGAGATGATCCTTGTTAGAGTGGGAAACATTGACTTTGGGTTCAGAGGTGGTCTTGAGTATAGCAGCACAGTGGTTCTTGATTTCGGATACATCCTTAACAAGGGTGGATAGTATTGCGTCATGCTCGGCCTTCCGTGCAGACAGTCTAAGGTCATACTCGCTCTTCCACGCTGTCATCAGTTCCATGAGTTCCCTCCTCCACTCACCACAGGCACAAGAAGGCAAGATCGGGTTGTTAGGTGAGTCATCAATTCGCTGCCGCTTGGCCCTAACAGTGACATTCGTATTGGAGTGTTCGCTACTGAGAGCTGAGGCAATATCAGGAACAGATTGTGACTGACCTGGTTTGGGGGTCTTAGGAGATTTAGGTGGAGTACGTTGCATGTTGGGCATTTATATTTTCACTAAAATATCCCAAATATACTTTGTTTACAAAAACAATATCAAATGCTCAGAAACTTGTTATTGTAGTTTCGGTAACTGGAACGTAATTTTGCCCTTGGTGTTGGTAGCGCTGACGATAACACCGCGCGAACTTTGCGCAACTAACGCACGCCGTTACCGCTCTTACGTAGTGCTGCTTAACCGCGCGTATCCGTTGCACACGCGTTTGAGTCACAACGATAAGCACATTTAACACCTTTTTTCTTTATTCACTTTATATGCTTCTTGCGCTCTTTTAGAGGCTAAACGATATATGATTGTGTTATCACTACGTTAGATAGATTAGAGGCACTTGACTTTATAATACAAGACTATTAAAGCAGTACGATAATTAAATAAAACAACTGGAGCAAATTTTATGCGACTAGCGGGTCCGCAGCGCGTTTAGATGTCACATGTCTTCGAATTTTTGGTTCTAGGACATGCCGGTTTCCTCACGATGTTTTCCTTCACCGTTTTGAGAGCAGTGGTGATGAAAAATACTAACTAAGCTAAGTTTAAAAGGAGGGTAATATTTAATTGGAGTACAAGTCATTGGAGTGTGAATGGAATTTCCCACCGACAAAATCAAAAAACACTGTTTACTTTAAAACGGAAGTCCAACCACCACCAACCAAACAACCACGAACGGTCAGCAACAAAAGTCGGTTAACACTTCAGTTGTTTAAATTTTAATTATTGAGCAAAATATTCTTAAAAAACATGTAGTATTTGAATATTTATGAATAATTAACTCTTTGTTATTACATGAAATAGTGAAAACCAATGTATCGCATCATTTTGTATCAATTTAGATGATTTGTAAAAGTAACAGAGTTAATTGACTTTTGTTGCTGACTGTACCAACTTTCACGTTACTAACTTCAAATATAGAAGACCTTTCATACAAAATGTCACCCCCTAAGACCCAAGGAAAGATTTTTGAAAACTCATCCCCTAGAAGGGTTAGCCCTTCTAGGGGATGAGTTTTCAAAAATCTTTCCTTAGGGTTCACCTTCGTTATAATATATAGAAACTCTAGACCCAGTGGTTTAGAGTTATTAGTTTGCCTGTCAGTGAATTTAATGTTTTAATTAAGTAGATACTAGGAAGCAGTTGAATCAAATATAAACATATGTAGAATAGAATACTTTTTACTATGTACACCATATAAATTGCAGATATAAATTTAGACATTTTACAAAGTGCGGTCTTATCGCTAAGAAGGATCCGTTAAAGACAACCTTTGTATGGATCAAAAAGGAGATGGGAGACAATATTGTAGGTAGTCTGTGGTGTACCACTTACATAAATACATTATTTATTATTATTAAAAGCCTGTGATGTCCCACTGCAGGGCAAGGCCTCCCTACTATCTTTCCACTTCTCTTTGTTCAAAGCTGCTAAAGACCAGTTCTTGTTGAAGGAGTCCAGCTCATCCCGCCATCTCCGTCTGGGCCTGCCGCAATGTCGCTTGCCATTAAGAGGGACCCATTGGGTCGTAAGTTTGGCCCGATCTCGATTCTGTCCACATTGTCGAAGCTTTTTGAGAGACTGGTGTATAACGAAATTTATCCCACTTTACAGAAGACCATAACTAAAGAACCGCACGGATTTGTCCAACAAAAGTCTACTTACACAAATCTACTTATTTTTGTAGGCTATATTTTTGAAAACATGGACAATCGTCTGCAAACTGATGCTGTGTACACGGACTTTCAAAAAGCTTTCGACAGGGTGGATCACGAATTACTTTTAGACAAAATTGCCTTCAATGGCATTCGCGGAAATCTATTAAGATGGTTTACCTCCTACATAACAAACCGTACTCAAAAAGTTGTTGTTAACGGATTTCAATCGGAGCCGATTTCTGTCACATCCGGAGTTCCTCAGGGCTCAATTTTAGGACCTTTGTTGTTTACGTTGTTTATAAATGATATCAGCGCTTGTTTCAAGCATTCTAACTTTTTACTATACACAGATGACTTGAAACTCTACAAAACTATAAAGAGCATTGATGACTGTTTGAAGCTTCAAAGTGACTTAGATCGACTGTCTAGCTATTGCACCTTGAATAAACTCTCATTGAGCTTATCCAAATGCAATTCAATTACTTTTACTAAAAACATAAAGCAACACACTTACAGCTATCACTTGTTTAATACACAATTACAAAGAGTATATTCATTGCGGGACCTCGGTGTGGTACTAGACTCGAAACTTCACTTTAATATCCATGTAGACAACGTGATCAACAAAGCTCTAAAAATGTACGGTTTTGTTATGCGCAACAGCATGGATTTTAAGCAACCATCAACCTATAGATATTTATATATAACGCTAGTAAGGCCTTGTTTGGAGTATGCTACAATGATATGGAATCCCTATTACGCAAAATACATTGACTCGATTGAGATTGTCCAGCGCAAGTTCCTAAGAGCTCTGCATTACAGATGCTGCCACAGCCACGGTTCGCATAATATGCTGCTTAAAAAATACAAACTGTCAAGCCTGGAATCCAGAAGACTGCTACTCGGAGCGATGTTTCTACATGGTATTGTGCATAATAAATATGATTGTTCCGACTTAACAAATAAACTATGTTACATCGCTCCGAGGACAGTAGTGCGCAGACAAGCGCGGTCATACCCCTTACTATCCATTAATATCAGACAAGTTTGCAACTCAAAGGCTGGTTTTCGCGCTCCTCTGCGCCAACTTGTGGATTCCTACAACACTAGATTTGAAAAAATTGATATATTTAATCTGACATCATACCAATTTAGAAAATCTATAGTCGATTCTATCCTAGCATTGTAAGTTATTATGTATTGTAACTTTTTTTTCTCTTCTCGTTACGTAACATCATAAGAAGGCAATCATTCTTGACCTCTGAATTTAACTGTTCACTCATGTATTTTGTTTTCACGTTTTTATTTTTTTTTCATTTTTGGTCTCACGTAGCATTAATATCAATATATTAGTAATAAGTGGATAATGCTGCTAGTAGTATAATAAGTATTCTTTTAAGTAGTAAGAAGTATGTATTACATTTAATTGTACTGCTGTTTTTTATCCCAAAATAAAATAAAATAAAATTTGTCCAGCCCAATTCCATTTTAGCGTGGCAGCTTTACAAGTGACATCAGTTTGTTTTGTTATGGCACGGATAATCGTATTCCTAAACCAGTGTGTTAGTTTGATACTCAGAATACTCCGTTTCATAGCCCTCTGGCAAACCTCGAGCGTGGATCTCTGCCGATTTGTCAAAGACCATGTTTTTTTCCACCATATGTGAGGATGGGAAGTATGCACACGTCACGTCACGAATCTCCTCTTAAGGGACGAAGGAAGATCATCCTTCATTTGATGTTTCAATACATACATAAAGCATTTTATACTAATATAAGTATATACATATATAACAATCATAAAACAGGAGCAAAGAAAATATAACGATGATGTTTAATGAGAGAGGAAGTGGTTTTCAAGCATAGTTTATTTTTAAGGACAACACATACAATTATTCTACTAACCGCCCGCTTGCAGCCTTTCTCAATATTCCCCATATTGATGAGCAAACTGAAGGTCTTGTGAAAGCTGACGCGGCTGGGAGGCAGGTCTTCATCGCCGTCACATCGCCACCGGTCCTCGCCATCAGTCGGCAGGGCGGTGTCCGGGCCGATAGCCTCCCGGTTCTTCGGCTTAGAAGTCAGGGACATGAACCGGCTACATGACTCCACCTGCGAATGCAACTGTTTTATTAATGATGGAGAAGAGTTTTGGGCGAAATTGGAGATATTGATGGCGGAATAATCAAGTAAAGATGCACTGCTAAAAAGGGGTTAAAATAAACAAGACTCAATAGTGAAACTATTTCAATTAGATCATTTACAGGCACTTTTGTATAGTCATCCTGCTGGCCGGAAGGATTGTTCATATTGTTTTTTGCTATAAGCAAAAAGGATGATGCTCCTACTACCCTCGTCAATTACATAATAAAAAAAATCTCTCCTCTCTCGGTTAAGCAAAAGGAAGCCAATAATTTGCTTGCAACTTGCACTTTCATTGACAACGGATACACAAGGGGATTAGTAGTAATAAACGTTATTCTTTCTAGTAGAGCTCTTTGTGAAGGAACTCATTTCAGAACTACTTCCACCATTCTTGTCCATGCCACTGAGCAATGCCGCTGTGTCCCGATTTGGAGGGTATGTTGAGCTAGTGTATTACAGGCACACAAGAGACTTCAGCTCTGTCTTAGGGTTGGTAACGAAACCCCGATTATGGTATTGCTATCCAGGGAAGAGAGATCCAGGGAAAGGTCGAAGGCACGAGAGCACGCGGCAGCTCGCCCCTGGGGATGGACCGACTATATTAAATCCGCAGTAGGCGGCCCATTACACGAGTGCACACATGTTACAGCCGACAGAGAAGGACGGCGTCGCATCGTGAAGCAAATCACGGCTGTCCGAAATCTCACTGCAACGAGATGACCACGACCGCTCTGTCAAGAGGGCACCGACAAAGAAGGTTGCAGGTGTTCATTGTCGGCATTGACCAATAGGTGAGTTGTCAGCTTGTTTCCCATTCAATAGCATAACAAATACTTACTAAAGTGGGTACAGACGGCATGGGGTTGGGTGACGGCAACGAGTCGGCTCTGATATCATGGGTCAAGTCCAGCTTGCTGTCGCGAGCCCTCGAGCGCATCAGTTTCAGGCTGCTTCGCTTCTTTAGGCGGTCTGTCACTGAAAGGGTTGAAAACTGGTGTTATTTGGGAGTAATAAAAAAAATACAGATTTGTCCAGATACTTGATGAAATGCAGAGTATAGATTGGTGAAACCTAACACAGAATGTAACATATGGGACGTGCTACCGGGAAAAAGTAGCCTATGTTACTTCTTAATAACATCAGCTATTGCCAGTAAAAGTCCCATCAAATCGGTCTAGCTGTTTCGGAGATCAGCCGAAACAAACAGACGACAGACAAAATTTGTAAAAAAGTTGTTTACTTTTTTTTTAATAAGTAAATACTTTCATATGCATTTAGTAAAAAAGCTGATATTTTTGACATTATAAATAGACACTTCAATTTTATTTATTTGTAATTGATGTCATATTTAGGTAAAATATATAAATACTAGCTGCGCCCCGCGGTTTTCCACATACGTTTTGATCCCGCGGAAATTTCGGGATAAAAAGTATCCTATATGTTAATCCTGGTTATAAACTATATGTGTGCCAAATTTCATCCAAATCCGTTCATTAGTTTTTGCGTGAAAGAGTAACAAACATCCATCCATCCATATCCATACAAACTTTCACGTTTATAATATTAGTAGGATTAGTAGGACTAGTAGGATAGTAGGATTCATGTAAAACAACGGTATTCAGCTGCATCAGGTTAGACTGGAAGCCGACCCCAACAACGTTGAGAAAACGCTCGGCAGATGATGATGATGATGATGTAATATGTAGGTATGTCAATAGGTTGGTGTTTGGTACCATAACAATGACCTAGGTGATAAAATACAAACGGAGCATATAAATTAGGTGATGCAGATAGGACAATAGCGCAATTTAACTATATAGAATGTAAATAAATAAATCATTAATGAACGAAAAATACATACTGGCAGAGGGCTGGTCATATGTGGGGTGATCCACGACGTCCTTCCGCTCTCGGAGCAGACGCTGGAAGCCAGGAGTGGCATCCAGGTGATTTCTGAAACAACAATAGTTACATTAATTATAATAGCTGTAACTTTTAATTACTATACTATAATATTGTTTATAATCAGCGGATTCACTATTGACGCATCCTAAAGTAACTTCTTCGTGAACTCAAATATCTTTATATTTTAGTACAGGCTTTATAATGTAGCGGTATCTACGTCGCTACATGCGAACAACGCGTCATACTGACGTCACGCGAATCCTGGATCTCGCAAGCAGAGTATACCGTGCAATAGCATAGATACAATTTCCCAACATCAATCGTTGGGCAATTGCCCGCCAGTCACAACACTCGTCTGGACGGAGGATCCTCTCTTTTCTATGGAGGATGAGTGAACTTTACACCCTGTTCCTCATACCTCTAAAATAATATTACTGTATTTTATGATCATTCAGGATATAATTTTCTGCATGAACACATACTCGTAAGTACAATACTTTTCTATCACCTATGTCTGTGTGCCAAAGTGTTATTCAAATCTGTTGAGCGCGATTTAGTAACAATAGTAGTTAGAAATATCCTCACAAAATTACATAAAAGATATGTCACGAAGGGTAATATTAGTTAATTATAGGAAGTAAGTAATATTATCTTATTCTAAGAGCTGATTTTTCAATAGTCAAATACCTTTATCTGACGGATAAGATAGTTTGAAAAGCTGTCAAACATTATTATAGTCATATTTATTGTTCAGTTACAAGTTATCTGACTATTGTATAATGAGCCCTAAATGAAAGAATAGATCATGATAAATTATATTTATTTCTGGTAAATGGTAAAAAAAACACTTATACTTACTACTTATACCTACTACTTACTTATAAAAGTACCTATTACTATTAGTATATGAGGACGAGATTTAATATTATTTAAAAACAAACGTATGTAACAGCTGAGTACATCATTATGAAGTCAGAAAAGTCTACGTAAGCACCAACGTCCTGTACCTACACAACAACGAAGCACAGCTGCACAGCTAATGAAGTCCGACAAGTCTACAGTGTATCAGAACCTGCACTTGAGTGGGCTCGATCTACATCGAGACACAGATTACTGAATAGTTACTACGTAAATCGAGGCAATTACGATACGTGTGCGAGTAATGACTGGCTGAAATAGTGTTGTGTTAGGATAGACAAGGAGAAATACTGTCACGTCACGCTCTCGGCTGAGATGAGTGGGCGTCAGATACTAATAGGTTCTAATCATTTCCTCCCATCATATGGGTACAGTCTGCGAAAATTCTAGAAAAGATTGATGACTGAAAACTGTTTTTATACAAATGTATAACATTATTTAAAACTGGAGATTCCTCTACACTAATATTAAAGCTGAATAAGCAAGCTGAAGTGGCAATGGTCCGACCATATTAGCCGTAGAACCGATGACCGTTGGGGTAGACGTGTTCTTGAGTGGAGACCGCGAATCGGTAAACGTAAGGTGAGACGCCCTCAGGCTAGGTGGAGCGACGATCTTCGCAGGATGGCTGGTAGCAGCTGGATGAGAGTTGCTGAAAATCCAGTTGAATAGCGTGCAATAGAACAGGCCTATGTCCAGCAGTGGACTGCTATAGGCTGATAATGAATATCAAAGCTGAACAGTTTGTTTGTTGGTTTGAACGAACTAATCTCTGGAACTACCAACCGGTCAGATTTGTTTTTTTTTTTACCTTTGTTAGCCCAATTCTTCAGGAAGCGTTTAACATCGTAGATAAGAATTAAAAAACACGCTATGACCTTTAGGAGCCGAACAAAAGGAAATAACGTGAAAGAACGCTAAACGAAAACGAAGTAATAGCGCGGGCAGGCGATGCGATGCGACGGTGTGAGGGGGGAGGGGGGAGGAACAAGAAATTGCACACGGACGAAGTCGCGGGCAGATGCTAGATAGAGACATGCTTAGGTTCTATAATATTAAAATGTATTGTAAATAGGTATGTAGTATAAATAAAAATATTATCTTAATTCAGTAGATAAAACAGCAAACAGTTCAGTACAGACAGCGGACAGCGGACAGTTTCAGTAGTAAACGTATTTTCTTTCTTTTCTTCTTAGATGACATACCGAGTAGATAGGCCAAATATGTCGAGTAAATGCAACTCTTACTACTACTTACTCACTCGACATATTTTAAATCTAAATGAGGTCGATGTCTCCTATCTATAGGTATTTACATACCTGAAACACCAAAACAAACCAAAGCCCAATGTGTTTTTCCATCTGGAATTTCGCAGGAGCAGCCCGAAGTCGGGATTTGTACCCAGTTGATGGCAATAGTACTTACTTCCTAGCTAAAGGTACTTAAATGTATGGGGCTTTGAACCAGTTAACGTGACACGTGTCACATGACAAAATATTGTCCATTATCACCACGCTAGAAAACGTATCATTTGAATGAAAACCACTTTACTTATTACTTTTCCATATAATTTTCCTAAGCGCCCAAAGAACAATGTCAGGTTTCGGCTTACACAACTTATAAAACTAAATTCACACGGACACAAAGTTTTTACCTACAACAATTTAAATATAAAATTACAACTTATTAAAAAATATTTAGTTGTTTTCGAGAACTTTTCGAAAAGAAAATCATTTTAATAAGTAATCATTTTACTAATCATGTTCTTGAATTCTAGGACTTTCTTTTTTTAAATAAAAAAAGTGTTAGGTACACCTGTTCTGCCACTGTAATCGATTATTCTAAATCTAATTGAAGCGATTTACTTTTTATTTACCACCTCACAATTGTCTTTTATTATTATTATTATTATTTTCCTAAATAATACGTTTATCGTGTTTATTAAGTATAAAATACATTTAGTGTTTTTTAAAGAATATAAAAACGAAATTCTAGGAATCGATTTTCTTGATCTGTGTTCATTAACTTAATCGCCTTGTAATGGCAACCCTGTTAGGTTACGTCTTCTGCAATTCTGTCAAACATCTTGTGTTGTGTTGTTGTCGGTGTTTTTCTATGTGTACGTTACGTTTGTTTCCTTCTCGAATTCCTCTGCGTTTGCGCTAAAGACTTATTGTTATATTTGTTATTGTTATTTGTTCTTGTTATATTTATATCCGTATCACACATTTTCTGACAATGTCAAATCAACTACGTTGTTGGTATAAATGTTTTCCGGATGGAACGGCATTTAGTTGAATCTGACGATGCCCGTTCATTGTTACGGCAATGGACTTCACTTTGTAAGGTAGGTAAACGAACTGTGGGATGCTGTTCCCACTGACCATTTTATGGTATTTAGGTTGGGCTCGGCACCAAAACAATATTGAGCGCCCTGCACAATTCCTTGATGATTTGTTAATTGAATTTTATAACGAAATAGATGATAATGAATGATAATGATGAAAAAGAATAAAACTATTCAATTACTTTATATTTTTTGTTTAACTTACCTACTCTGTAAAAATACATAACCTCCAATTTAAAATGTCTGAATAACTTCTTTTTTAGAAGTTCAGTGTAAAACTGGAAATCACAGAAAAGCTTTTGACATTAAACTACACAAAAAAAACGTAAGAATTTTCACTGTCCATGACAAATTAATATTGAGCCAAAGTAACTATGGACATCTGACATTGTTCTTTGGCAGATAACCGTCATTGATTGCAATTCAAAGGACTATCACACGTGTATTAATTATCAATAAAAACTTAAGTACTGATCAATGTTAATCACATACTTTCAATGATTATTGATAGGTTCTAGCAACTTGCAACACAATCGGATTATTATCGGAATATTTGTACTTTCACGCGTCATACAATCAGAAGTACAAAATACGAATTAGGATCAGTATCATAAATTCATAACTAATAGCATAATGTATAATTAGCTTATAATGTTCCCACTACTGGGACACAGGCCTCCTCTCGGTGAGAGGGTGTGGGGGTGGGTCATAAGCCCATAAGCCACCACGCGGGCCCGGTGCGGGTCGGTAATGTCACATGACTTCGAATTCTTGGTTCTAGGACATGTTTGGTTCGTCACGATGTTTTCCTTCACGTAAAGCGCCTGTCTGGGTTCGAACCCTTACCACTGGGCCACCATTACTCCGTCATAACTAATCCCGAACAGAAAAAAAATGTTTTAGAAATTTTAATTATCTAATTAGGTAATTTAATAAATTACTTGATCATTGACCCTAATCACTTTTCCTAATCCAACTCAAGTTTCAATAAGTATAGTATACCTAATTTTAATGTGAATAACATTTTTAAAACTACATAAACTAACGCCTTTTCCCACGCCCACGCCACCTGCGACGATCCTTACACACTCCTTATGTTTCATTACCGTTCATTCATACACCCATACTCAATTCATTGCTACACGCACACCGGTTGCGGGTAGGTACTACGCACCTGACCTTTCTGAAGAACATCACCGATAAAGTCACGGTATGCCCCTGTAGGGCAAAACTATTCGTTTAGTAGGCACCTACTTAAAAGCTATCTTTTAAGTAGGTGCCTACTAAACGAATAGTTAGTAGGTACCTACTTAAAAGATAGATAGTAGATAGGGCCTAGCCCTATGGCTAGGCCCTATCCTTTAAGTAGGTACCCACTAAATGAAACGGTGATAGGTTAGGACCTATCACCGTTTATCATCCAAAAATCAAAAACAACAAAAATCAGGCAGTAATTTCTAAGAAATCCTCAACAAAAAACCCACAATATAATTTGCCCAATGAGGTGAATTGCTAAAGTGAGTAGAATAAATCGGGTTTATTTTATAAATAATAGTCATATTTTAATAGTATCGATCAGTGTTGATAGCCTAGCGGTATCATCAAGGCAAGATCGTTAAAATTGTTTGCATGGACTCTGATCATACAGTTTATTATAACGGTATATTTAATTATTACCGAATAACTCGTAACACAATTAGTGGCCCTTTCGCTTCAAGTTCTGAATACTACGATGACAGCTGATATATTATGTATAAATGATTTTATTTTGTAAGTAGGTTTGTACAAACACTTTTACACGTCAATCATATTTTAAAACTAGATGAGGTCGGCGTTTCCTATCTGACTAGTCTGAGAAGAAAGGCCGAAACAAACTCAGAGGTCACAGTCTCTTTTAAAGTCCAGAGATAATCTTGGTCAGATCATATGAAGACCATGTAGATCGATGTCTGAGATGGTCTTTTGAGGAAAGAACCACACAGATTGAGAGGACCTGTCCAGTCAGTGCACGCATTTGTCAGAAATCGTGCAGCTCAACTCAAAACTTAAGGAGCTCAACGATTCTACGAACAATACCAAAGAAAGGTCATTTGGGTAGGACACATTAATTACTCAAACCATGACAAAACTAACAGAACAGAGAGAAAATAAAAAATAAAATGACCCACATAGTCTTCACATTCACAATAATTAAAATAATAGAATACTTTACAAATAAGCAAATGTCATTGTATATATAAAATTCATTAATGTCAAAGTGTATATAAAAAAACAACAACAAAACAGAAAAAAAATAAAAACATTCAATGTAAACATTGGAAGCAGCTCAATCCCAAGCCTTTTGTATAGCCAAGGACTGCGATAGGCTGAGTTGAAAAACCAACTTGTGGCCCAGAGGGTAACGGCCACGACTTACGAGTCATGGGTTCAAGACAGGCGCTTTACTTTGTGTAAATAATTTCATCACCATTGTTCTCAAAACGGCGAAGGAAATCGTGAGGAAACCGACATGACCTAGAACCAAAAAATCGAAGACATGTCACATCTACGAACCCGCACTGGGCCCGCGTGGTAGATAGCAGCCCACCCCCTCTCGAAGAGAGAAGGCCTGTGTCCTAGCAGTGGGAACATAATAGGCTGGTTATGGTATGTTCTATAAACCAACTGGGCGATTCATTAAATCCAAAACAAGCGTTCCAAAAATAAATTACGATATCATTCATGTTCCTTATCTGAAAATAAAAAAAGCTATCACATCCTAGCCAGACTTTACAAGTATCAAAATAAATATTTGCTTTCACACTACCAACGTATACTTAAATGTCCATTCCATGTCACCACATAACGCAACATTATTGAAAATTATATAATAATGGTGAAACATTTGATGGCCGCTAACAACTATCATTGTCGCTATCCGAGAGATGACCTTGCTATAATAAACTACACGTTTCGCGGATCAAGTTTGTTTGTTTACAGTGCATTAGTCATCAACCTATAGGTATAAAGTTAAGAATAAATTGTTGTCCGATAGCATCTTTGGGGCTCAAGCGTGCAGCACACCTGAGGGCCAAGTCAATCAATGTACAAAAGTTGCAATGGTCTCTCCATGTTAAGAGAGTTTTTGACAGGTTTTGTGTGGCTGTCAAAAACATTTGTAAATTAGTAGTCTTAGGCCCCTGATATTCACATTTGCAATAGCAGTCGTATGTCCATAGGGCACTGAACTTGCCACTACTATTTTTATTATACCTACCACGTATCGCAAGTGCAGTGGAATGCCACAGAAGAAGCTGAAATGTCTCATGGGCCAGTACTTAAACCAGCACCTCCACCTGTGGCGACATCTACAAAGCCACATGCACGCAAAATCCTGCATCACGTTAGCAAAATTATCCGCGCGATTCGCATATAATATACAATATCCCTACATCAAACTTTGGGTATCCCACCAGAGACAACTCCCGTCTGGTCGGAGGATCCAACCTTTTCTACAGAGGGTGAGGAACTTTCCGCCCTGTTCCTCATACATCTGTTTATATTATACCCTTTAAACCGGAACAGAACTTTCTGCTTTAAGCTGTAGAAAAAATAAAAAGAAAAAAAGACTTTTTAAAAACAAGCTTTTATTACTTGTTATTAAAAAGAATTAAAAATAATTTAAACCTGATAAGACAAATACCATATACATATAACGTTTAGCACATTACACCTTCATTATTTTTCATGCTAAATGTTCTTTAATGTTCCATTAAAATGTAACACGCTTTTATTTAGTAGGTACCTATATACCTAATGGTATTTTTCTTATCTGGTTTAAATTATTTTTCATTTTTAGTTCTTTTTAATAACAAGTAATAAAACCTTGTTTTTAAAAAGTTTTTTTTTTAACTTTTTAGTATTTTTGATATGAGATGACTACGCGCAATTGACGAGCGTGTAGCAGTGTTTTTCCGTTATATGCGTTTACTGCACTTAAGCTACCTGTACATCATCAGACCCTGGTTACCATCTAGCACCAAACTATTCGTCAAGACGAATCAAACGAGCCCAAACACGATTGGGTTATGTCGTTTAATTACTGAATTCCTATGGCCATCTTCCAGCTCCATCATCAGACCCTGGTTACCATCGAGCACCAAAGTACTTGTCAAGACGAATCATACGAGCCCAAACTCGATGGGGTTGTGTCGTTTAACTACCGAGTTCCTATGGCCACTTTTCGGTTCCATCTCCAGATCAGCTCCATGTCATAATAATTTTGCATTGTTATCCGATTTACACATGCGTGCAAAATTTTAGCTCAATCGGTAACGGAGAAGTGGATCAAATTTAACTTGCAAGATTTGATTACAGACAAACATCGGGACAGGTGAAACTATATAAAAGCTTGTAAAAAGGTGACGAGCTAAGGTCTCAGACAAAGTTAAGAGGAACTGTGACACGCAAAATACTCTCATAGCAACATCTACGCGATCGACCTTACAAGCCGAAATACTTCGAAAGCTGTTTTGAAAATCAGCCTTCGAAGTTTTTAACATAATCACCATGCTGTAAAAAACCGGGTTTTATAACCAATAACAAAAGATTTGTGCAAGGTTCGAAAATGGACGATTTTAGATTATTATTTATTACCTAATATTAGACACGAGGCTTCCGCGTTAAATACGTGTTTTCATTTGTCTGAGGTTAACACATTTAGATATACCTCCGCCAAAAACGAGACACGTTATCTACAGGAAAATGATACGTTTCAAGATCACCTACGAAACGTATAGGAAAACGAAACGGTTTTACCGATAGCAACTGAGGTAGGTATCGCCAATTTGTTATTTTCCGAATCAATGAATAATTCAGTGCCTATCAATGGCCCACTTCTTCGTTCTAGATCATCGGTGTCGGCTGAAGCGAGAGGTGACTCATATCCTGAAAGTTCTTATCATAACAATATGTTATTAACCTTTGGTCCGTGTCCACTCAATGATTATTTGTTTACTACTTATTGGGAAGGCCTGACTCAATATCCTTCAAGGAAAGTGTATATCTCTAACGTGGATATTATTATCCTTCTAATTCTACTAACGTTGACTTAACTCAAGCTATCTGCATGTAGCGTTTCATACGAAAATATACCTTATTCACCCGGAAAGTCTTATTCGTGAGGTTTTAGAGAAACTGCTTTGCTAAATATTTGTCCAATGTTTAATACAAGTGAACCCTAGATGCGCCCTGTGTTTCCCTGCTATGCTAACAGTCTGCTCACCGTTGTTGCCAACGGGTTGGACGGGCCTTTCATGCAGCACTGGCAGACCTTACATGCACCCCTATATCCGGCTTGGGGCAGGTAGAAATTTAAAATTAGTTCCAATAGATTTAATACCTATTATTATTTTGTCTTTGCAATTTATATATAATTCTTAGTTTTTAATATTTTGACATTTTTATAACATTTTACGGTTTGACAATTTAATATTTGATATTTTATTTTTAAATTATTCTGACATTTTTATAATCTTTTGAATTTTTTTTTTTTTAAATTTGTTGATGAATGTTTTAATTTAAATAGTCACAATTTTATTGGGCTTGGGCTTTTATCTGTTAATTAATTTAAATATATGAGTTTAAAACTATGGACTAGTTATGTCTGAAATAAATAAATTATTATTATCTCCTTTATTTCAATATAAATACATACATATAAATTATATTTTTAAGTATTAGAATATAAAAAGTATAAACACATTTAAAAATATAAACAAGGGTATTAAGTATGTTTATTTTCCCCTTTATTTCAATGTAAACATATAAATTATATTTTTAAATATTAGAATATAAAAGATATAAAAACACTTAAAAATATAAAAAATTGTAACCCACCGGTATCAGGAACAGGGTCCCAGCTACCGGCGGTCAGGGCTTCAGAGAGAGGAACTTCCTGACAATGCGAGCCGTGTCCAGAAGTACAGCTTTCTGAATCAAGCCCTTGATCCAGCTGCCCAACGAGAGCCTCCTCAGGTGTTGGTCGAGGCTCTTGGCCATTAAGCCATTGGCTGTCACGACTATCGGCACAATGATCGCTGAGTCCACATCTGACATGTCGACAACCTCGCGAGCCAAGTCAAGATACTTTTACCATTTGTTTTTCTTTCTCGGCTTTCACGAGGTTCTCATCATGCGACACGGTTATGTCAACCATCATTGTGCCGGCTCTGATCGATCCACCACCACTATATATATCAGGCTTATTGGCAACAATAGTCTTGTCAGTGATGATGGATCGATCCCAGTACAATGTGATATTTCCATTTTCGAGAACTGGGTCGGGCACATACCTGTAGTACGGCACCTCCGATTCCACATCTGTTGTATTTCAGAGCAAGTTGCTGATGGATTATCCTAGCTACAAGGTTGTGTCTATGCAGGTACTCTCCATTAGCTAGACGAGAGCACCCGGAGATAATACGCCTGATCGATTCCCCCGGCCGGTGGCATGCCCTACAGATGTCAACCGTGCCGTCTTTCACAATAAATCTCCGGTAATTGTTCGTTTATGTTTATTATGTCCTTTATTTCATTTAAATATCTACAAATTACATTTTTAAATATTTTTATAAACAAAAAGATAAAAAAACATTTATAAATATAAAAAATAGTAGCCCACCGGTATCGGGAACAGGGTCGGTGTTTATTATTATTTCGTCACTGCGAACTGATATTATTGAAATTTCTTAATTGTGTAGCTGAAGAACGTCCTGAACTTACGCAAATTTATCCACAAACACGGATTTGGCCGACCTTGGACTCTTCTTAAAACGAATGAAGCGTGTCTGTCTCTCTTCAAGATAATCTAATTCAAATTAATTTATTGTTAGATTGCTATATGTATAGATTTGGGTATGGCTTGCATATAAAGGCAATCGTCTTCCCACAGTCTATCTGCACCTGCACGTGTTATTGTAGGAATAACCTTCACATATTATAATCTCACCAGTTTATGGTCGGTTCCTAGAGACAAATACGATTCGTTTTACTTACCAATACTACAATGGTAGCATTTTTTATTGCCAAACTGGGCATAGAACCGTCAGCAAATTTTACCTGTGAGACCTCCTGACCGGGAGGGTCTACTATGCAAAGCTACGAGGTATTTCCTTCATTCTTGGTAAAGATACAAGTCCTTATTTTAACCAATAACGGTCCGTAAATAATAGGATTCTTATAATCATTACAAACACCTACAGAATTTCTCAAACGTTTTCCTCGACCAATATTTTTGTTAAATATCTAATCGCCTACGTCACTTGTACATAGTATTTTTATTATGCTTCTTATCTGTTTAAATTCACTATTTTCAGCGTATTGTTACAGAAACGGAACGCTAGACATTCCCAAATTTATCTGCGACACAGACAAATCAATGTAAGTCTGTGGCGACACACTTGACACTATTTTCTTTGTGGCGCGAACTCAGCTGATAGGTCAGCTGTGCGCGCCCCACACAAATAATAATAAATGCACATTGTTGCCACGTTGGCTGGACCGCAATATCCTTGGCTTTTGTTTGTAAACAACTATTACGGAATGCGGAAATCTTATGGGCATGGCACAGTTAAGGTCAAGCAAGATGAACTATAATGAATGACCCTCCGTAAACTCAACAAAAAAAAGATTTATTTAACGACAACGGCCGAAGTTAAGCATACAATTTGTTGCTAAAGCCCTAAAGGCGCACAGAAGAAGGCTCATGGCCCACCCAATAAACGTCTCCTGGTGGAACGTTCCTTACCGAGAAGAGCCAGAACATAACAAACGACGCCGCTAGCCGGCATGAATTGATAATAGATATGAGAGATACACTCAAGACAAAATAGTAGATAACACAGTAGTACCTGTCCTCCTCAATGATGGCAAAGTTAGTCACAAAACCACAAATTATCACCCACTAACAGCACAAACGATCACGATTATAATTCTTTCACAACAAACTTTTAAACCCTATCCAAACACTACACAAGTAATACTGCTGAGGTTATATAAAATATTAGGTGCGCCACTTGACCCCGCCTCCCGACCCTCGCCCCGCTCGTGACGTCACGAGCAGACCCGTGCGTGGCGGCTATGTAAGTTGTTGATCAAACATTCATGCAAATTAATTATGTAACCTGTAGATAAATGGCAGAACACGTGTGGAACAGAGTAGGGTAGTGAAAGATATTTGTTTTGGCTTGTGTGATGTGATCACTGTCTTCAGTGTACATTGGTTTATCCCTGGTTAATGTAGCGTCAGCATAAAAAGACCACGACATCTAGTCATCCCGGAGATAAGGGAGAGATTGACAAAGTCAACACAAATCAGTTCCCTGAATTGCGGTTTTGTTATGAACGGAAGGTAAAGAGAGTGAAAACAAAACACTGTACTTATTCAAAAATATTACTTCCTTTAACGGTCTGACGTCACAATATTACCAGGCACCATGTATTTTTAATTTGTAAGTATTGATATTCTATTTCTGTATGTCGAAGAGTAACATCGACACAAGATACCCAAGTCGGTAGAAATATTTAGTGAATTTATCAATTATGTTACCAAGACTGTAAATACGTAGAAGAGAACGTAGATAACGCTATCTGTAATAATATAAAATTCTTGTTGGCGGAACTATTATCTGCGGTGTACAGTTTATAATACAAACAACAGGTTTCTACCACGCTAATCTAAGACTCTCTCTCATTGAGTGATATTCTTTTTGTGTTTTCAATTTCCTGTTTGTGCCTTACGAGAAGCCCCGAGTTCAAAACGAAAGCATTTTTCAACAATAAGAGTAGGTACTCACTATTATTATACTTTCTTCGAATAAATACGCTATTAAGCTACAATTCCGTTAAATCAAACACCTCTTATCTCGCCTGTTGTATCTGGTTCTTCAAGCCAGCAGCGACAGTCATCTCTTATTCACCATCAATCGGAGCCAAACACTAGCTTATCTACCGAACCAAATTACGAGTCAACAACGATGAACATCACATGTCGCTACAAAAGGAAACGAGAAAATTTTGATTAGGGTGAGGAATCGAAATCTATACTGCGCTCTGAAATTATAGAGATCATAAGAACAGAAACACGCGCCGCAATCAAGGAAATTATGAATGACGAATTTTCGTCCATGAGAGAAGAAATACTTAGTTTTGAAAATCAATAAAATTTATGAACGTCGATTTCGAAGTCATGACGACCCAATTTAAAGCTTGCAATGAAGAGGTGAAATGTCTGCGCAGTGAAAATAGCTGTTTAATTAAGAAGGTGACAGAAATGGAAGTTAGAATTGCGCAATTAGAGCAGGATGCTAGACAACACAATATAGAAATACACTGTTTACCCGAACATAAACAAGAGAACCTGGTCAAAACTTTGGAACACCTGAGCAACGTTGTGTCTTATCCTCTAGCAGAAAGTGAGATATTGTCTTGCACTAGGGTACAAAAGCTGAATGCGTGGTCGAATCACCCGAGAGCAGTTATCTGGAAGCTACCAAGCAAAAATAAGCGCGATAATCTGCTTGGGGTAATATCCTTGTGTAACAGATCGAACCCAAACAATAAATTGAACACCAATTTACCGGGCTACGGAGACTAGCAATCCCCAGTTTATGTAAGCGAAGACCTCACTTTAGGCTACTTCAGACAGTCATTTCTCAAATTCGGATCGGATGTAGTGCTAAACTGCTCTAAGATAAAAAGAAAAGGCAAGGGCAAGTAACGACACTGGCAACATTTTGTCATGTTTTTGATACTAGCGACATTTTGCCATAACGTGAAGATATGTGGGTGCCAAAATAAGGAACATCAGTGTGTTAAATAGTTAAAAGATTTGACCTACAACACTAGGAAGTGAAGCGCGGACGTTCGTATAAGTGACTTTTGATTTTGATAATGACCGTCAGGGAGGAGCCAATGACATTACAATAATTCTCTGCAGACAATCCTAATTAAGTATTTAATTATGTAGTGTGTTGTAGATCAAACT
Source organism: Apamea monoglypha (assembly GCA_911387795.2). NCBI lineage: Eukaryota > Metazoa > Arthropoda > Insecta > Lepidoptera > Noctuidae > Apamea > Apamea monoglypha. The sequence continues at coordinate 1,005,023 of OU426925.1, forward strand.
TGATCAATATGAAACACTAGCTTCTGTTTCTTGTTCCCCCGATCCACGCCGTCGCGTCGCATTGGTTTCGCTTAGTTTTTTTTTAATTTTTACTTAGCTCCTAAGAGTCCTAGCGTGGTTTTAAAAAGCCTATAGCCTTCCTAAAGAAATAAGAGGTTATCAAACACATAAAGAATTTTTCAAATCCGACCGGTAGATCAGAGATTAGCGCGTTCAAGCAAAAAAACTCTTCAGCTTTATTATTAGTACAGATTAAAGTATTGTTATTTCATACTTATTTTCGATAATGTATTACTATATTGCCGATGGCAACAGAGACAGAGGCAGAGAGGGCATCCGTCGAAAGTCCCGGGGACTTGTTCATTGATAAATAATAACATTTAATTAATTACAAGGAAGAAAAATTAGATTCAACTTTCCTGTTCGATAATAAATACCTACAATAGCGAATGATATCGACCTAAACTAATTTTAATACGATTGTAGAAATTCCTGTTTCGTGAGGAAAATCATGAGGTCATTCAACTAAACGCCAGTTTTCTTCGAAGAGATGTCACTGTCGAAAGCCCAATAGGACTTTGCGATTGTCAATCTCTACGTTTCTTCTGAGCACTACAATAAATCTATTGATGATTTACGAGACAGGAGCAGAGGGGCCATTCTCGTAATTTTAGGAATGTCTCTCTAATTTTAGGGACTCAATCTGTCAAAACTACCTCAAATTTCCCTACATTTTTGACATTTGTTTGTCGCCGAGATGAGACTACGACTAGATTTTGAACGTTTTAAATTACGAGAATTGGCCTTCTGTTCTGTGCTTGGTGGTGGATACTGGCCCGAAATACACAAGACGATAATATAAAAAGTGTAAAATTATAACCTTTTTTTAACAAAAAAAAAAAACAACAGACTCCAAAAAAAAAAAAATACTTTAATGTGCACAAAACACGACATTTGTTGAAGAGTTTCGTTGGCTGTCTCCGAAACTCCTCATCAGATATTTATGAAATTGAAATGGGAACATTTCGGAATAAACCTCTTTCGAACAAAAGAATAACATACATAATATCCGAAATGAGAACCTCCTCCTTTTTTGAAGTCGGTTAAAAAGGATAAAGAACCACCAACTTTCAATTATTTTTACATCACAGCTCTAAAATTAGCATTATCAACACATAAGTAAAATCATTGGCTAGGCTGAGTATAATCCACCCAAATGATGCCACATATGCCATCATAAATCATCATCTGCCTAGCCTTTTCCCAACTATGTGGGGGTCGGCTTCCAGTCTAACCGGATGCAGCTGAATACCAGTATTTTACATGGAGCGACTGTCTACCGAGAGCAGGGGTGACACAGTGGTAACGGCCCCGTCTTACGAGTTGTAGGTCGTGGGTTCGAACTTTTAGATTTCTATGGTTCGAACCCAGGCAGGCGCTTTACTTTGTGTAAATAACTTCATCACCACTGCTCTCAAAACGGAAAACATCGTGAGGAAACCGGCATGTCCATGGGCCCGCGTGGTAGATTACGGCCCACACCCTCTCATAGAGAGGAAGCCTGAGTCTCAGCAGTGGGAATATTATAGGCTGATTATGACTGTCTACCTGACCACCACAACCCAATTACTGGGTAATACGATACCCCTTGGTAAGACTGGTTGTCAGACTTTCGGATATGCCATCATAAATGTCCCAAGTTAAAGAGTGACTTTACCTCCTGCCTCTCTCCTTATCCCGGATCCTGGAGCGAGGAGGCGTGGTTCCGAGGAGGTCAGCCTCGGATCCATCCCCGGAGTCAGCCAGGAGGTACGTGGATTGGCGCGGATTCCTGAACACCACATCTTTGGCGTCGCTGTAACAAAAGAAAAACAGGATAGAAGCTAATGAACTTCATGCAGCATGCTGTGACCAATTTGATCCATGCACTGTTACTGCTGTGAGGAATTAGTTGATTATAGTGGCAGAGGTACCTAGGTAGTTAATGGCAGATAGATATAGTTTTATAAATATTACAATAACATATTAAAGTACCCATGACTCATAAAAAGTTAGTAAAAGAAAGTTAAGTAGTACCTAACAAATCAAATTAAATCCTTTATTATCCAAATATAAACCCACAACCAACTTTCAATAAATACACATGTTCGCGACGAAGCGTCACCAAAAAACTTAATAAGATATTAATTTGTTAATATAATTATCCTAACTCGATATGCCAATATTAAAATGTGTGGGTAGCCGGCGTAGCACTACTTGTGCCTACGTACCCAGACAGGGTCTTAATATCGAAATTCTTTATAGTAATTAAGTGTTGAAATATAGTGTTTTTAGATAATTATCTTAGGTTTAAATCTAGCCTGGACATTGTAAAGAATGTACTAGATAGGTAATAAAGTTATGTTTGAACCGTTTTTCATTTAACATAGTAGGCACAACCTTGTTTGCATCAAATGGGTAAGCTATACATATATATGGCCAACCTATAGTTTTTTTGGTACGTGCAGGTAGCCTAGACCGAGACCTAATTTTGGACAAATAGTCAATAGGGAAGTTCATTTATTTGATGATCACAAATTGTCAACAAATAGCAAAAGTATGTTTTGGCCGACAGGCGTTCAGAGGCGCGTCACGCCCTAAAAAGTCTAGACTTGGGTTTTAAAATATCAACTTTCAGTTATTTGATAGACCTACTTAAGATACCAACTTATAGTTTGAGAATCGATTCAGTGGTTTCAGAGAAATTCCACCTTGAAAACAGATTTGTTTAAAATTCTCACCCTTGTTTCCCTTTACACTGAAGTAGTGCTTCAGCTGAAAGACACAGTCACCCCTGTAGTGTCAATAGATAGGGAATTTCATGAGGAATCCAGTGACCGGATAGGGTACCTGAGTTAGGGAGTTTAGCTTTAAGAAAGCATGTAAACATAGTGAAAAAATTGATAAAAATAAAGCAAAAACAGGAAGCAATTCGCGGTTCTCGTTGAGGTAATACTATCTGTCATAATTTTGTCTCTGTCTAAACAGACATTTTGGGTTTTCCCAAAATGGCGGAAATAAAACTTTTAAAATGACAAAATTTTAAAGTTTTCGCAGCCGCCTTCGTGGATTTTCATTTTTACCTCACAATCGGGTTTGGCATCCTCGAAAACCATGAAAACGACACCCATGACGAAAAATAAAAAGAAAATTGCAGCCGCCATCTTGGATTTTCATTTTGACCTCACTATCGGCTTTAGCATCCTTGAAAACCATAAAAACGACACCCATGATGAAAAAAAAAAAAAAAATTACAGCCACCATCTTGGATTTTCATTTTGACTTTATTATTGGCTCCAGCACCCTTAAAACCACGAAAACGACCCATGACAAAAATTTGAAAAAAATTCGCAGCCGCCATTTTGGATTTTTATTTTGACTTTATTATCAGCCCAGGAACCTCAAAAACATGAAAACCTCACCCATGACGAAAAATTGGAAATTTTTTCAGCCGCCATCTTGAATTTTAATTTTTACCTCAATATCGGCGACCTCAATATCCATCCCTTTCTTTCTTCGCACAGCCAAATTACGAAGTATTATTATAAAATCAAAATCAAAAGTCATTTATTCAAATTAGGCTGAGAACCAGCACTTTTCGAACGTCAAAATTACAAAAGACAGTCAAAATTACTAAATCAAATGCTCAATCATTTTATTCGTAACAACATCCTACACGATCAACAGTACGGTTTTGCCAAAGGACGTTGTACAACTGACGCCGGTGTCACCTTATTAAAACACATCTTTAACGCATGGGAAAAGGCACAAGACGCAATAGGCATCTTTTGCGATCTATCCAAGGCATTTGACTGCGTGAATTACGAAACACTGCTTTTGAAACTTAAAGCATTACGGACTGGGTAAACTAGCTCTTAGCTTATTAAAATCATAATTAAATATGTAATAGACTTGAGCAAGTTCAAATAAACGGTGTGAATTCATTGGGTTTAAAGGTCAAAATGGGTGTACCGCAGGGCTCAATATTGGGGCCGTTCCTATTTTTAGTATATATAAATGATTTACCTAATTTACTAAAAATCCGACCACAATTTGCTGATGACACATCACTGATTTTTAAGGTAGGCAGACGTGCACATGAGCTTGACGACGTAAATAACGCTATGCTTATGGTCAATTGGTTTACTGTAAATAATTTAGTTTTAAATGAGAAAAAAACTAAATGCATTAGATTCGCTTTACCGGATGTTAGAAGTAGTGAATGTCAAATTGTATTGAATAGGGAGCTGCTTGAATTCGTCGAAAATACGGTTTTCATGGGGATCACGCTTGACTCAAAACTGCAGTGGGGCCCTCACCTAACATCACTTGCAGGGCGGCTAAGTTCAGACGCTTACGCTGTTTGGAAAATCCGTCAATTAACAAACGTGGATACCTCGAGACTGATCTATTTTAGTAACTTCCATAGCATCATGTATTACGGTATTTTGCTGTGGGACGGGCTGCAGATATTGATTCTATCTTCATTCTGCAAAAGAGGGCTGTCAGAGCCATCTACAATCTCAGCAGACGCGAATCTTTAAGGGAACTGTTTAAAAAAATTAACATCATGACGGTTCCTTGTCAATATATATACGAAAACATTATATATCCCTGGACATTTCACACAGCACCATTTGTCCCAAGCTAAGCAACCTAATGCTTGTGTTATGGTAACAAGATGGCTGATAAACTACTTATATACAATTTTTTTTTTTTTTTTTTTGTAAATACATACATATTATAGATAGAAAAACACCCAGACTCGGAACAAATACATGTAGGTCATACAAATATTTGTTCCGTGCGGGAATCGAACCCGCGACACGCAGCGCAGCAGTCAATCGCTTAACCACTGCGCCAACCGTGCCGTCAAATTATGTACATGTATGTATGAAAAATCTCCATCTTTTTAGTAAGATAAGTGACAGGCATAATTTTAACACTAGGAATAGGAACAAACTAGATCAACCGCGCTTCAGATTGTCTAAAGTCAAAACTTATGTTATGGGTCACTGTGTTAAATGTTATAATAAAATACCACTCGATATTCTTCAACTAAATGAGAAGAAATTTAAAACATGCATTAAACGCTCACTATGTAGACAAGCATATTATAAGTTGGATGAGTATATCGTAGATACAAATGCTTGGCTTAATGCTGGTCCTGCTCCACAGGCACTTGGGCTCACTAATTGATCAAAATTTCAATATTTGGAAGAGATGCTTCCCCTTTTTTTTAGATGTTTCTGACATTACGAACATAATGTTTATTTTATTCAATCAAGATTTAATTCTTGAATACTTCAATATTAAATACCTCTTCCTGATTGGTAGTATTTTTTTTCTGATCTCTTAAATAAATTGCAAACTATAGTTTTGTTTAATTTAAGTAAGAACCATGGATCCGTTTATTATGATATTTAGATGTTGACTTGAAAGAGCATGGCAGTTGAGAATATGTCATGCTCACTTAAACGTCTCACTGGTGGTGGCGCGTGTGTTGGATCATTCGGTTCCCTACAAAATTGTTGAGCTGGATCGTGCTGATCCACGCGTCATGTTCGTGAACGGGCGCCGTCCGTTGAGACTGGTCATCTCTTAACTGCCAGGGCTTATTTTTAATTTTATATTTTAAATTGTTTCTTTATTTGTTTTTTTTTACATTGTTCTCACATATAGAAGCAATAAGAATAATGTCCGTGGAGTTTCTTGCCCGTTCTTCTCCATAGAGATCTACGTTTTGGAATGGGCAACTAGCTTCAACTTTCTGACTAACTGACCGACTATTATTCAAAAGTGCCTGTAAATGGTTTAATTGAAATAAATTATTTGAGTTTGAGTTTGAATAAGAGCTTCAGATTACCTAAAATATTTTAAGAAGCCATTTTCTTATATTCCTAAGGAATAGGCACATCCAGTTCCAACCGGCACCCTCCAACCATCAATCATCAACCGCAAGCTTAGGGCTCTCGGAACCAGGATACGCAGACGTTATATTTATCTAATTTATCTGTACATAAGTGTGAACTTTAAAAGAGACTGACCTCTGAGTTTGTTTCGTCCTTTCTTCTCAGAGTAGTCAGATAGGGAAAGCCGACCATCTAGTTTTTAAAATATGATTGCCGTGTAAAAGTGTTTGTGCAAACCTACATACAGAAATAAAATCATTTATCATGTTTGCACGTGTCGGGTTCGCGTTAAAGCTTGTTGAGTTGTTGCAGTAGCTAGCTTCATTCATAAAAATATTGGCCTCTACATTTAGCTGCTCAGAATCTTACTGCTGAAATGATACCAGACGCCTTTCTGTTCACTTCGAAGATGCAACATGTGTACATATGTTCTATTTATTTACACATTGTTCTTGTTTATAAGTACGCCCATTTAAGTCTGCCCGGGTTATTCCGAGAACATGAAACGTGTGGGAAACTTTCTATTTCACCTAGCGACGCGTGAGCAGCTCAAATGCCGACGCGTAGTATGAGGAAGATAGCGGATGCAGTGTTATGTTATTAGAATTTATTACGAACGCACGAGGACACTATACTCGTAATATCGCATACCAATAAAAATCAAAGAGACGCCCGAAAAACACTGTGTTACTAAGCTATGCTCCTAAACATAAGCTCTTCTCTATCTACATATCAGGACCCTGATGAGGATTTTCCCATATTGGTCATAAAGTCGTTTTGAGAGTATCCTGGAGCCGTCCCAAGACAAGGATGCTATCCAAGCAGGATTTCGGTTTCAAACTTTATGTCCTAGCTCTGGTACAAGTCATTGATACTTACATACATGGCCGCCCCATGCTTGACGACGGAAATGTTGATGGTGCGATTATCATTATTAAAGTATCGTACTCGTATAATTTGAACCGTGACGTCACTTCCACTTTTAGCCTTATCGTTTAATACATAGATGTAAGTTTTTACATTTCTATAGTTTATTAGGACCACGGTCATCCATGGCCATTCCCATCATCATCATTCTCTAAAATGAAAAGTGGATGCCAAGGCATTACTTTGCTGTTTTGCTTTTGCCGTTGCAGAGGTGGATGTAGGTTCATAGTAGCGCAACCCCTCGTATAGTGTAATATTTTGTTATTAAGTAATATTAACGAAAACTAATAAAATAAAATTTTATTAGTTTTCGTTTCAGATGACATGTGATGTATTTTAATTTTATTTGATTTGAATGTTTGAGTATTATTTTATAGTGTATTAAATCAATTTTATGTCTTTAATGTAATGGAATGGACTTTGTCTGAAATCAAATGAATTATTAATATTAATAGTGACCACACTGGCCACCACAGCTCCAATTTACTGAACTTTAATTACTCAGTGAAAAACCCATGTTTGACTTGTAACTAAGGCTGCTAATGTTGCCATCACCTTAATTACGGACCCCGGATGAAAACTTCAAAAACCTCGGACATTTGGGTGAAATAAAATGATTTACCTCGAAAAAAAAAAATTACAATAAAATAAAAACATCGTTAAGTATCATATTATTTTTTCTTATTTATAGAAAATCAACTTAAACCTCAACAATACAAATGGAACGCTTAATTTACTAATCTATTAAACACTCTTGTCGATGTGAGAGGTATTCTGGTAAAAAAAAATATATAATTAGGAACGCTCTTCTTTTTGGCATCAAAGAAAATTAAAAAAAAAAAAAGTGTAAATCAAAAGCAAATTATGAATTGTCACGAGCGCACGGGTATATATATATAATATTTGCTGCGCGGCGAATTTTTGACTATGATTTATGCTTTATTCAAAGTCGGGTTTCTGAACACAGAAAGTATTCGGGTTTCACCCGGACACTATTTAAAAGCCCCGGCCGGACCGGTCCGAAGGACCTCCTACGACAAATCCGGGGAAACCCGGACAGATAGCAGCCCTACTTGTAACTACCGACCAATATAACTACAGCTACATATTTCAACCAGCGACTAGCATGTGCCAACAATAGTATTTTTTGTACTCATTATAAACGACCTTCGCATCTAAATAAAATACAGACGCAAATTCTCATTGTTAGGATTCGATCTGCGTAAAGCATGGCCACTCACGGAATTCTGTGGAAGTCTCACCAGATAAACATGTGAGGCGTTATCTTTCTGGCACTGGATATAAGTTGAAGCTTGCGTGGGATTTAATCAGGGTATTCAGCACTTAAAGCCTTATTACACTTCACGATATTCAAGGACCCTTTCCCTAAATTGCGTAATAAGAGAAAAGGAAGTCTCTATTAAAAAACACGTTACCTAAATGCGGGGCCCTAAATACCGTGTAGTGTAACAGGAGTTTAAAACATATGCTGTTCAAATTTTTCAAGGGTTCCCAGAAAACGTTAAAGCCTAATAAAGCCATTTTCATTTTTTTTTTTCGATTGATGCTCTGCATTGGGGTAATAGCAGCATGGTTAGCAGCCTCAGCTGATAAATTGGTGATAGTGCGGCCGCAGATTTGACACAAACGATTTAATAATTCGAAGAACGATTTTGATGTTTTTCGAACGTTTAGAATAAACTTCGAAAAACGTGCCAACCATTTGTGGTGTTCGCAGAAAGCTATTACTTTTAAAGTATTTTCTAATTCCCACCACGATCAACGTCATTACGATAAGTGATCAATCAATACGTAAAGATCTGTTAGCTGTATAAACTGACACTTCGGTCAACCACTTAACAGATTACAGTTTTTAGAAGTGACTGCCGACTGTGTAACTACGACTGACTACAAGGAATACGATAAAAGAGGTACAATTATTGAGTCTGTCCGGTAATGTAGTAGAGTGAAAGTTTTCAAAAAGGAAGCCGGTTCAAAAACAAGAGCAAGAACATGGAAATATACGCCTAAAGGAATCGTAATCACTACATATTATATAACAAAGTCCCGCCCGCCGTCTGTCAGAAAGCGCTAATTTCTGGTACTAGGTACCATTGTTGTATTTGGTAGCCCAATTCTTAATTAAGGAAGGGTATTAAACATCACGCTACGGATATAGGATCCGAGTAAAAAAAAAAATTCAGAAAGAAGCCTAAGCGAAAACGGAGTAACGGGGCACAGCTATAGGAAATATTTTATATTAAAACAAGAAAATTCACGGACGAAGTCGCAGGCAGAAGCTAGCACCTACTACTGCCCTTACTTGGAACACAAAACTTATCAGGGGCAATGAGCAGGAAACCTAGCAAAAACAGACCTCCACCTCTCTACAGGCCCCTTCAATTAAAGACCACACAAATTGCCCTTTATTAGAATTCTATTTTTAAGATCGGACGAAAATAAATCTGTACGTAACATCACCAACAACTGAGAAAAACATCAAAGGACATTCCTATTACATTCTCAAGATTTTTGCGCGTCCCGTCAATAAAAATTTGTCTGTCAAGGTTTCCAAAACAGTAGTCGGTAGTGTAGTTATTTGGGTAAGATCTATCCGTCTGACTGGTTTGAATTCAACATTCAAGCAATCAAGCAGACGAATAGGTACATCAATATTTGATGTTATAATTACGCCATAAGGAAAATCCGAATGTCTGGCAGTTGCCACGACTGACCATTCATTCTTGAGTGCAACACAAAGATTGTTCGTCACAGCATATTAAAATGGCCCTCGCGTCGTCGGAAGTCTTCATTGCCGCGACACTGTGGGTCTTCCCCGGCTTCGCAACATTCATTATTGGAAATCAAAGTGAATTTTGACTTCTTTCTCAGTCAATTTAATTTAAAGATGTTTCGAATCTGGGGTCTCCAGATTTGACCTGGTTTTCAGAGCGTCTATAAACCACGCAGGGTATACAGATGGGTGGATATATAGGACCTGTGTTGATAAGGCATTGAAAACTTGAACATAACTTTCGGGGCAATGAACTGAAGCCAAACCTTTCAACCTTGAAATTCCAAGGTTTTTGGGCATTTCGATATGGTTAAATACCAAGAGTATAATTAATAAGGGTTCACGGTTTGGACAGAGAAATACGTACTGCTCCTTGGCTTTATATAGCACGATAAAGGTATATTCATTCATACATGATACTAACGACGCTTAGGTTTTTGTTTACTCGCCAGTGGCAGTGTAGCGGTCAAAAGGTCATACCTACAAGGCTCAGAATTACCGCAAACTACAAACTCAATAGTTTTCGATTACTTTTCATAGCATTTAACCAGTATTCTGCTCATAAGACCAGGCAAATAGGGAAATAGCGTTGATGAAGACAATCGGATATTCATAAGCATTTTATTAAAAAGTCAGCCCATCAGATTCTAAAAATATCTGATAAGTATTTCAATTGTTGAACTGAGGTGGCTGTAGAAAAGGATGTCTGGAAGGATTTGGGGGAGGCCTTTACTCAACAGTGAGACAGTGTAGGTTTAAGCTAACTTTAAAAAAAAGTATTTCAATAATGAAAAATAGATGATAGAGAGTTGTCTAAAACCTCACGACGTATCATATCACCCAGGCCTCCCCCTTGGTGATACGTCATGAGCTTTAAAGGATACTACAAATGATGGGCAATAAAATTGCTGACTTGTCACAATTAAAACGATTGCATTGTATGACAAAATTAATTCTGGTGCAGAATCCTAAAAAAAACCTCTGTGATGTGTACCTACAGGTATTTTATTACGACTACTGATAGGAACTGGAAAATTCAGGAAATGGAAAAGCATGAAAAGCACGTTATGTTTATCTAAGTATTTTGGGTCTCATTTGTACTCACTTAATGGCTGAGGTAAATATAAAAACTCAAGACTATTTCTGGGGAAGTAAGTACCTACTTTCTGAAAAAAATATGAATTAATTTGGGCAAAACATTTTAAGAAATTTAATTTGATAAATGAACTGTTTGATTTCTATTAATTTAATAAAATTTTATTCGAAAACATCCATTGGTTTCTCACTAAACTTAAACTATATCCGGCGACCCTGGTTACTTATCTCCTTTGGTGACTGTACCTAATAGGTACTATAACATTCCAATTCATAAAATACCACTCAAAATTGCTGGGTTCAAGCTGAGTACAATGTTACAGTGGGTTAAGCGCAATTAATGTAAGTACGGACGCCAGCAGGTCAAGCTACCCAAAACTGTCAAATTTTCTCAATCAACCTTGAACCTTAATGGTTTAGCGATAAAGTTGAAAATCTATTAAAGAAATTTGACAGATTGTAGTAACTTGATGTGCTGGCGTCCGTATCTACCAACTGATGAATAAAGGATATTATTTTGACATGGTTAATTATAATAATAATACAACATTATTAAAATTAACCGTGTTAAAATAATATAATTATATTGTTCACAATGGGTAATGGAATAAGATCGTCTGCTCTATAAATAACTGAATTTTATTATCTTACTTGTTAAACAATGTTTGGATTTTCTTTTTAACAATTTAACCAGAATGTAGTTTGGTGTCAAATATAACATCAATAAGATAAAGCTTTCAGTGTATTTTGCCATGTTTATCTGGTATTTAAATTGTTAGTGTCATTTATTTGATTGTGGTTTATTTACTTATTATCTACTTCATTGCATTTACTGTGCCTACATGAATTAGTATTAAAATAAAATCAGAATGAAAGGCATCTACTTCAGGGGGATGCACTAAGTAGCCATAGTTCATATAATCATATTGATTGATATTTTATTTAAATAGTCATTCAATAGGATGAAGATAATAAATCAATAGGTTAAGAATTTTCGAGGATTGTATTGATGATTTTAATGATAATTCTGTAATGTCTTATTTGTTACAACCTGACACTGACCTTTAAACTGCAAAAAAAGTAAGAAAATTTTAATATCGCAGGCTTCCTAGTGCATCCCCATAATTAGTTGAAGACAAGTTAGATGAACTTAGAACAGGAAAAGACATGCCCTTTTCATGGATTCGAAAATGACCCAGAGTTTCTACAAAATCATCCGCAGGTGAAGAAATAAGTTTTTCAGATAAAAAAAACCCAAATAACATTCTAAAACTTTCTTTAAATTTGGCTCTGGTCAAAGTCAAAGCATTTATTTCAAATCGGCATATAAAAGGTACTTTAGAACAACAAAATTTACAAGAAAATAAAATTGATTGTAGTCGCCACCTCCAAAAGATAGTTTTTTAAGGAGAAGAATGAGCAAGACTCCTTCATTGTTAGTCTTTTTTTTTAGTTTATACTATAGAAACATGGTTAGAGTTTAAAATATTTGTAGGAATTTATTAGTAGCATGGACTTGAAACTCCGCAAGTATAATTAACTCTAACTGTGCAAAAAATGTACATAAGAGTGCTTTAAAAATACAAAACTTACAACATAATAAATAATCCAAATAAAGCTAAGTCTAAAATTTTTCACTAAAATTAATACAATTCCAGTCACAAACACGTCTAGATGCATTTGTTTGTTTTCCCATTTAATATCACATTATGGTGAATCACATGCGTAGGTTACAACTTAATGTGATAACAATGATTGGCACAAGCTGATAACTATAATCTATGCTTTAACTGGCATCGATGCCCATGAAATAGCTGTGCAATGTTAAGTGGTTTTATAAAAGCCATCAGGTAATAAATTAGAAGTGTGGGCTTTTGTATGTGTAGTGGAGAATAATATGATTGGACATTGAACATGGTTCAAGTTTATACTGATGGCCGTTTTGTATTCAATGGAAAAATTCTGATGAGCATGTTCTGCAATAATCAGTCTATAATGTTCCCACTGCTGGGACTGCTGTGAGAGGGAGTGGGCCATAATACACTACGCTGGCACAGTGTGGATTGGTAGATGATACTTGTCTTCGAATTTTTGGTTCTAGGACATGCCGGTTTCCGACGCATGCAGGTAACGATGCGGCTGACGAGCTGGCCGGAAGGGCATCCAGCACGTCAGTCTATGGACCGGAAACAGTCGTGCCCATCCCCTTCAATCAACTACGCAGGTGGCTACAGAAACACACCCACACACAAGCAGAGAACTGGTGGTCCTCGTCACCGGGCTGCAGGCAGTGCAAGGAAGCCATGCCAACATTAGATGGCAAGCTAACCAAAAGATTACTACGCCTGGAAAGGAAAGGCCTGCGCCTGGTGACGGGGACCATCACGGGACACTGCTCACTAAATAAACTCTTCCACACGATGGCATAACGGACAGCCCCTTGTGCAGAGCTTGCATGGATTGCATGCCACCGACGGACGCCATGGCCGACCTGAAGGACTAACTGCGGAAACCAAACCCATAACATGCCGGTTTCCTCACGATGTTTTTCTTCATCGTTTTAAGAGCAGTGGCGATAAAATAATATACACAAAGTAAAGTGCCTGTCTGGGTTCGAATCCATGACCTACAATGTTTAGAGATGATTTTCTTTTATTGTGGGCTCTGCCTGTCAATAAAAAAACAAAGAATTCACGCGAGTTCAAATTATTATACACTTAGCTAGCTAGCTAGCTAGCTACAATAACTAACTCAACTTTCTGACTGGCGCACCACTTGACAATTTAAAAGTGCCTGTGTGTATTTATTTGAAATAAATGCTTTGAGTTTGAACTTTGCTTGAATGCTTTTGATTTATTTGGTATTACTTAAGGTTAAAATATTTCTATTTTAACCTGTGATTAGCTGTAATCTTGGTCTATGCTAGTCATGCCAGTGTGTGATATTGTAAGATACTTTGACATCATGAGAGCATAGCGATAAAAGTCAGAAACCATAGTAACACTTAAAAGTATAAAATATTTGCTTCTACACATGACTTCCTCCACATAGACGTCAACTAAACTACTACACCATAGGCACTCGGCAAACATATATAGCTGTTTTTTGGTGACCCTACATACAAACTCACAAAACCTCTTTGTAACAATAGTTTCACCCACGAGCTTGTTCCAGTACTTCCTTATCTCTACTATCTACTAGCCGGGTAATCTCAATTAGTTATTCACACAAATATTTTCCCTGTTGCTGTGACTGAGATTGGGTTTTAGCTTTGGCATGATACAGTACAGTCACAAGCACTAATATGTCAACACTTGGAAACGTTCAATAGCAATTTTAGCGTGAAATAACGAAAACCACAATAAAATACGACACATTGCAAAAACCTATGGGTTCGAAAAAACTATGTTCATAGCAACATAAAATTTCATTGAAAAATAAAGGAGTAAATTGCTTTTGAATAAAACCAAGTGTATACATACTTATGCTTGTGACTGTAAATGTATTTTTGAAAAAAAAAAATTACATGCTATGTTGCATGTCTGCATTGCAGCAAAACTTGACTAACTTAACCCATTGAAGGACACTGAACGAGACACAATAAAAGTTTTATTGATACTATGTCGGTGGTTATTTATAGTCCTGCAAAGCGTTAACATAACATAACATCACACCAGGGCCCTAATTCACTATGACCACTAAATGATTCCGTACTTCGAAACCATGTCAATTCCTTAGTTTTGTTCATTGTGTGATAGAGAATGCGGTCCCTGTAATCCATAAAGGGTTAGGCAGAGGTGTACCTATAGTAGACCCAAAAAGAAAAACAAGACAAGTGATTAATACACATAACTTAATTGAGTTATTGGCAATGCTTGTGGTGCACTTAACTAATATTGTTTAATGACATTATTTCAATTACAGTATTGCACACCAAGTGTATATACTCATGTTTTGGACAAATAAATTATCTTTATCTTTATTCCAGCTGCCGAGAAACTGCAGTCCTAACACCTATCAGTGCAACAATTCTAGTAGCTAATAGAAGTCAAATTCACAAAAGATATTCATTTGTATAAAACTAACGGGTATCAAGAATGCATTCTTTCAAGCCGGACTGTATTTACTCTAAAAGATACAACCTATATTTGGAACACAATGAATACTAGCATTGAGGCAAGACTACTAGGTAAAGAAACAACTAAGATATTGTTTTGTTTACTATTATAAAAGCAATCCTTGATTTGTCCTTCGTCAGATGTGAATCATTATATGGTAATGTGATAATATGGACATATTACTATAGCATACAATGTGATATAACAAGGTACACTCAAATATAACAACTATGAAGCTATATTAGTATTCATGTAGGACCCAATCATTATAGAAACTAAGGATTGCATAGTGACTGCTGATAAAACAGGAAATTGCTCCATTTTGTGTAGATATTAATATTTATCACAATGGGAGGTTCATTAAAATATCCTGTCAATTAATTTCCTATATTGCAAACAATTTAGTGGGAGCAAGTTCGGCGCATTATCACAGATACGTTAATCCAACTAACACTTACAAATCATCGTCGGAGCTGCCAGAGCTGTAGTTTATGGGGAAACCCATGCCCTTCTTCCAGTCCTGGTCCGTAGAGTTATCCATTTTCAAAAAATCACGGAAACTCAATTATCACAGACAGGAACACGATTCCCGCTTCGCCAAAACAAAGTCACTTTCCACTACACAATATTCCTTAATCACCCACAGAATTAGCACAACACTGCCTAGATACGAACTTTATAGTAAATCTCATGTTTAGACATTAATTTTGTTAGGAATTAACCGGTATTTCAATAAAAAATAAGTCTACATAAACAGCACCCACGTCTTATCGCTTATCACGTGAATGACAGAATGATAATGTGTCAGATTTTCAAAATTGTCAAGTGGCTTGTCATATTTGAAAATGGAAATTAGAGCTGCTCTTGCCACAGGTAATATTCAATATTTTTAAATGACCGATCGGTTTTTATGTTTTTGTTTTGTTTTTAATGCTAATAAAAGGTACTTAATTACAGACACTAACACTAACTAATAATACAGCTCGTTGCCTCCGTGTATGCAGGATAAAGTTCACTTTACAAAGTAAATACTTACCTAAAATTCCAATTATAAAATGACCAAGTTAGCTAACTAAGTAAGTGCAACAACTATTTTTCCTTATTTTATAAATACTTTTTACTTTCCGCGATTAGAAGCACCGTGTTATATAAATCCAGGATAATATTGTATTGTATTTTGTAAAAACATTTTACTAATTCATGCGAACATTGTGCATAACAATCATTCATGTGAGTGAACATTTAAAGAGGAAGCAATCATCAATATTATTATTCATTCCATTAAACTTTCGTCGTTTGTAATTAAATCGGTAAGTAAATCATGGTTAACGTTCATTCATCAATGAGGTATAAATGTACTTCCGCATTACGTTGATGTTCGTTGTTGAACAATAGTAGGTAATTAATAATATGTATCAACAGTTAATGTGCAAGTTAATGTCAATGACTATTGTTTAAATGCCATTACGTATGTACCTAGCAAAGTGCCGCAAATTAGTTAGATGGGTCGGTGACTGGCAAATATTGCGGGCTGAGAAATATGTAGGTACCTATTGGGCAAATATTTAGGTAGGTATTGCTAATCACTTTCTAATTAGGAATTTTATTGGTTACACAAGAAGTATCGAACTTCTTTGAAATATTGGCAGATTCACTGATAAAGGTTCGAATCTCTTCAATTACGTAACATAACATCACGCCAATAGGATTAATGGCACGATTTATGTTACGTAATTGAAGAGATTGAAGGGTTGAGCTGAAGTGTACTTAAAGCACCTACATCTAGATTTCGCCAGTAAAAGTCCCATGTAATAGGAGGCGAACCTTTTTTAACTACCTAAGTAACAAAACGTATTTTTATTTTTTGTTTCTAGCTACCTATTCTCTGTTCATATATATGATCGATGTCCGATATTGAGATAGCGGCACTTGAACTCGCTTGCTCCATTGAACAACAGAAGGTAAAATTTCATAAAGGCTCGTCCTCGCTTTGATCAGTCCGGCATTCTACATTCTTCAACTTCTCAATCTTTTCTGCATACCATGAGGACTCAATAAGTTTTGTCTCCTCAAGCCTCCGACAGGTTTAGGCCGCCACTTCTTGTACCGTCTTCAAACAATGAAGTGCGGCAGCACTAGGAATGTGAACAGGTTGGTTAGGTACTACAATAGCAATGCGGCGTGCGCTTAACTAGGTCACGCAAGTTACTGCCCTCCATTTCCACCACTACGATAATGTAAATAAGCCTTAATGCGCTTGAGTTTTCTCTTAAGAAACATGAGTACATTGTTTCTTACTACAAAGTGCTCATAACAAAGTAGTAGGCGTCGTCAGTTAAATTGTAAAACTGGTATTTAGGTAAGGTACAAGGTACGTTTAATCTAGATCTACATCTACTTGGTATATAAATTATTAACGTAACATTATACCATAATTACTCGAAGTAGGTGAGTAGAGATAGAGTTATTGTAGGTACCACCCGGGCCATGTAATAGGGGCGAGTCATTACAAAACAGATTCATTTGATGACATTGCTGACATTGCTGATGAAAGATCGTGAGGCAAAAATGTGTCTTTAAACAGACATGAGCATGCCTGGTTTTGGCAGCAGACTCCACGTGCAAAATAGCAAGCCTGTGTTACTTAGGTAATTAAGTATCTAAACATCCAAGTAACTGAATAATGAGATAACATACATATAGCTCTCACCATAAACAAGCAACAACCGGCAACTAAACTAAAACATCGATCTGTCTCCGTAGTTTCTAGCACGTGCTCATAGCAACACAGCCAATGAGCCAACACGTGCCGATCGCAGCACGTTTGCGATACAATGCAGCCGCCTGTTTAATCACAGATAGACAAACAAATCTAGGTATAAACCAAGAGGAGGCTATAATATTATTGCCTCCTACATTTTATCTATCTACATAAAATCGCGTGCACATTCAACCCTCTCTCTCTCATAAAGAGCTACAGGAGTCTAGGAGGGGAATGGGAACAGGCTAATTGTGCAGTTATAAATGTAGTCACGATAGCATCTAATTCAATTGATAGATATGGGTTTCTCTAGTCGTTTGAAAAGCGGTTGGTTGTGTTTGTGTACTGCGTAAGTAGTTTGTATAACCACTTCAGAGTCAGTGGTATAGTTAAACCACAATGTATTGATCGTAATATTACTAAATAAAATGCTATATATGTATGTATGTCCTTTGGCATAGGTACATTTTTAATGATGCATGTGGGCTGCACCTGCAACTGTTTTTAGATAGGTGGGCAAAGGTACAGCTAAGACAGGGTTGGTAACTTTTAAAGGGATTTTTGCCCCAATGGCTGTGGCATGACCTGGCCTTTGCCTTGCTTAGTTACTTTAGTTGTTCCCCGTTGGTGTGTGGTATTTTTTCTGGAAAAGCACTTCTAATAGTGAAAATATTATCGGTCGTATAATATTTTTTTTATTATTTGCCCCAATTCAAACCCTAGTAAGGTGCAAAAAACCCGCATTTATTTACCTATTGATTTAGACTTCATATAAATACAGTTGTGATAATAATGTGGACATCAATTTTATTTTCAGGCCTACCTACTACGTACAAAAAAAGTTCTTTAATGCCATAAAAAATGTTTACAAACAAAGTAAACCCTCCTGAAGAAGAAGACTCCTGCGCTAAGTAACACCACCTGTGTTACAGGAGCCAAAGAAGACACGGGCAAAAAAAATACCTAATGAAATTATTATTTATTTAATTAAATTAACTTTACGACAAAAATAATAATACAAAAAAAGCAAAATAGTAATAGCCATTCATGATTAATGATAAAAAAGAGTAATAAAAATTACGGGAACAATTGATTTAGGTTATATTGTTATTGTCGTTCTACGTTTACCTATTTGAATGTTAAGTGTAAAGAGTGTGCACAATAAGTAAAACCTTTTTCAATAATGCATCAGTTTTTTTCATCGTGTAAAATACATAGGCCAGATATACCCAGACTGGTCGCTCTTGTAGCCTGGCAGCCAAGGCCAGTAAGCTCTCGGCTGCGTTTTGACAAAGTCATCACGAATATCACATCTTTCACAGTTCTTGTACAACCTGAGGGATGTGATCATTATTGGTAGGATTATCATCAACGCCTGCAAGAAAAGTAAAGAAAAATGTACATGCTGTGTGTTAGAAGATACAGTAGGCTGCACGTCCAGTGCAAACACTTTGGTCTAGCGTAGATAATTTCAATCAAAAACCAAAAGCCATTTATACAAATTAGGTTGAGAATCAGCACTTTTTGAACGTCAAAATTACATAAGACAGTCCCCCAAAATACCCACCCTTCACCACTTCCTAGTGCTTTCGTGAATAAGAGGCCAGCTTATACTATACTGGTTTAGTTACCACTGACTTGCAGCCTACCGTACGTAATATTATGCAGGTATTCAAATAAGGCCTTTAACACAGGTGCGTAGGTACTGAAAAAAAAAAGGAAGGTAGATAGGAGTAGCGTACCTAATGTACATACATCAATTATTTAATTATTTAATTTGCCTACTTACTGAAACCTTGTTTCGCATCGTTGTCACTCTCTTTTTGTATCCTAAAAATAGATGATTAATCAAATAATTCGCAAAATAAAAAGTCGTGACCGCCTTGCAAGCGAGCATGGTGATCAGTGCTCATACCTTCTCTGTATGAGAAGAGGTCTTAAGCCCTGCAGCGGGATAATAATAGCCTGGCATTATTATAACTGGCCAGAAAATGTACCTAACATGTTCCCTATTGGGGACTTTTAAAAGCTATACCTACAGAACACGTATAGTTTGGTCTAAGAGTACCTACCTAGGCTACCTATCTGATAAAAGTGTAAACCATCCTTGTTCACTTTAAATTCTTAAGCAATCACTCATCAAAGGGAATCAGTAACACTTTCATCTGTATTAGGAAGGTTTCCTCACCACTGTTTCCAACAATTATTGTTTAGAATAACATTATTAATAGGTTGAAGGACACTGTACAAGACACAATACAAGTTTTATTGATGTCTGAAGGCGTCTAATGTCCAAAGTGCAAATTGTTAAATTGTACTTAATAGAAAAATCGACGAAACTTGAGGTTACAAAATTAACCTCAATTAAAAACATCTTTAAGGTGATTAAAAATTAAAATTTGTACCACAAATTGGCATCCACACAGGTAAGTTTTCTGTTCCTTTTGCAAACACTTTCATCAGATGCTTTTGGAAGAGACCTAGTAGGGGTTTCGACATAATAACACAAAATCTTACGAACCTAGCTTCCCACTGTTGCCATCAATGTCATGAATAGGTCACTTGTTCACTTTATCGCGGAAAAGAAATTTAAACTTACTAACAGCAGTAACCTGTCCACCTCGTCGGAATTGCGAGGCTTTTTTGAAAACATTGCCATGTTTTGTCTTTGCCTTTCTTAATGTGGGATATCATTGTTTTCTTTTCAATGTATGTAATGGTAAACATACGCTTTAAATACTTCCTGTTAGATAAAGAACTGAACGTGTTAAGAAAACGTTGTAAAATCAACGTTTGTAGAATTGCTACTACATGTATAAAATTAATTAAGTACCTATGTTATTTGTTTGTAAGATGGTGGACCAAGCTACATAGGATAATAAAATATTATAAAAATGCTTTTATTATTCCATAATTACAAAAAACAAAGTTCTTAATAATATAAGTAATATTCATTAAATTCATTAAGGACCCCTCGACGGGACCTCCTCCAGTAATATCTTTGTTTTTGCTTTCACCAGCCATGATTTGCTAACCAAATCCACTATCTTGTTCTGCTGGTATAGTCAAGTTAAAAACAGAGATTCAGATTCAGAGCGCGGTCAAACAAACTCTTTAGCTTTATTGTTAGTAAGTATATACATAGTAGTATAAATTAAATGGGTTCTCTCTTGACATAATCGAAAAGCGAAGGTGTAAATCGGTTAAACAAGAAAAACAACTTGAGATTATGGTCGACAACAAATTAGTTAATAAAGCAGCTGACATAGCTGAGGCATTTAATGTGTTTTTTGCCAACATACCGATAACTACGACTAGCTCCTTAAATTCGTCGTCGTCCAAAGCTGAAAACCTTTTGCATAGTAGTGTACCTAAATGTAGGCCTTTATTTAGTTTCGAAAATGTATCCCCGCGTGATGTAGTTAATGTTTTTAATACACTTAAGTCTAAAAACACCGGTGATTATTGGGACATCTCCATTAAACTTTTAAGTAATATAATAGACATCGTAGCCCCCTATCTAGCTGTTACTTTTAATAAATGTGTTGATTTAGGAACTTTTCCTGACCTCATGAAGAGTAGTAAAGTCATACCATTATTTAAATCAGGTAATAAGAATGACGTTGGCAATTTCAGGCCTATTTCTATCTTACCTGCACATAGCAAAATATTTGAAAAGTTAATACTCAAGCAGTTGCTAAGACATTTTAATTTAAATAGCTTCCTCCATAATGAGCATTATGGCTTTACAAAATGTTGTTCAACTACAGATGCGGGTGTTGCTCTGCTGAGACACATATTTGACGCATGGGAGAAATTGCAAAATGCTATTGGAGTTTTCTGTGATCTCTCCAAAGCCTTCGATTGCGTGCACCATGACACGCTTTTGCATAAGTTGCGTCATTACGGTGTCCAAAACAAAGCTGTCGACGTAATAATTTATTATTTACATAATAGGGTCCAATGTGTAGATGATAATGGTGTGAAATCTTCCGGGCTACCAGTTCAGTTAGGTGTACCACAAGGCTCAATACTGGGTCTATTCTTGTTCTTGGTATATATCAATGATTTACCATTCCATTTGAAGGGCATCTGTGACGTTGTACTGTTTGCAGATGATACCTCTCTTATTTTGAAAGTAGACAGGAATAGACAAGATTTTGACGACGTAAACAGTGCACTCTCAATAGTTACAGATTGGTTTACGTCAAATAACCTACATATTGTGTATATAGTAGGGGTAGACGCCGAATACTACCTTCTTTTAAAATAAATGAACAGTCGTTAACATTTTCACCATATACTAAATATTTAGGTATGTGGTTAAACCTTATTTTTAAAGTAGACAGAAATATCAAGATTTTGAGGACGTAAACAGTGCACTCTCAATAGTTACAGATTGGTTTACGTCAAATAACCTAGTTCTCAACGCCAAAAAAACGAAATGTGTAAAGTTCGCCTTACCCAATGTTAGAAATCTAGGACCCAACATCGTCCTAGATGAGGTGCTTGAAACTGTAGGCTCAGCAATTTTTCTAGGACTAACAGTTGATGCCAAACTTCAGTGGGGACCTAATATATCAAGTCTAGCAGGAAGGCTCAGATCGGCTGCCTACGCTGTCAGAAAAGTAAGACAATACACTGACGTTGATACAGCTCGTTTAGTCTATTTTAGTTATTTTCACAGCGTTGTTTCCTACGGTATTCTTCTGTGGGGCAAAGCTGCTGATATACAAAATATATTTGTCCTTCAAAAACGAGCTGTTCGAGCAATTTACCAGATAGGTCCCAGAGTTCTTCTAAGAGATTCTTTTTAAAGATATTGGTATTCTCACGGTTGCATTACAATTCATCTTCGCCAACATTTTATATATTAGGCAAAATTTACACTTGTATACTAAAAACAGTGATATTCACAGTGTTAACACTAGAAATAAGGACAAACTACGTGCCCCCTTTCACCGTTCATAACTCATTTGTTGGGCTTGGTATAACCTTTTTTATCAAGATACCCTCTTCTTTGCTAGACTTGCCTTTCAATGCGTAAGCTCAAGTAAAATCCAATCTTTGTTCAAAAGCATACTATTCCATCAACGACTACTTACAGGATAAGAATAGTTGGTTGCCTTAGTTAACGCAAGACAATGTTTATGTTATTTCTCCAGAATTAGCTTACTGACAGGTTATTGTTAATGGTATTAACTTATTTATTTATTTTACTTCGGTGATCCTTGTATAGCATTTGCGACTTCAAGTGACAGCTATGTGAACAGAACCCAGCAATGCATAAATATGTAAGGTGTTTAAAAAAAAAAAAAAAGGTGTCACGCCCTTTATGCCTGGAGGCTTTTATTTACATTTTAATTTAATTTTTTTTGCTTGAGTACGTATAGTTTTCTTATTATATTTGTTGGTATATTGGCGTGGCTAGCTTACATGGCAAATAATTTAATTTTATGTTCTAAGACACACAACTTAAAATTATGTGGTGTTAATTACTTAACATAGGTACCTAGTATTGTATACACTCGATTTTCTAACTGAGCAGACAGCTGTGCTGCTGGGGAGTTTGTTGCGCCACTTCTTCTTCCCAGCGATAGCACTAGGAAGTGGTGAAGGGCGGGCGTTTTTGGGGGACTGTCTTTTGTAATTTTGACGTTCGAAAAGTGCTGATTCTCAGCCTAATTTTAATAAATGACTTTTGATTTTGACAAACATCTATAAAACCAAATCAGACTTTAAACACTGGGGAAGTAAAAAATATAAAGTAAACTGTTTACGAAATATTTTTATTAATTATTTTGCACTGGTATAAACTTAACTTAAAAAGACCTTTATTAAAAGTAATATAATATGTACAAACATATAAAAATAGATCTGAGGGTTAATGGTCACGATCCTTGATCCTGATCTTGTCCTTGAACTCTCGGCTGTCGTGATCATCATCACCCTTCGTCATCGCGAGCCAGTCTCGCGCTTTATCCTTCTTAATCTTCTTCTGGTACACTACGAAGCCATCCTTCGTCACATACGAGACCACAGGAGTGAGCACCTCTCGCTTTTTGTTGTTCTTCGAGGATGACCTTACTTTGTTTCTGGAGCGGCGATAGTCAGCACTTTCCGAACAAGAGCCTTCACTTGAGGACGAATCCATATTAATTCGTTTGCGTTTAGGCTTGCGACTCTTCCTCCGAGGTTTGTCAGCCTTCTTCGAGTGATGGGGCATTACAACCATGGGTAATCTGCCCCCGTTCATGGGGAATGCCATTGGCATGGGTATCGGTCCTGAAGGCGTTCCAGGTAGACGGGGCATATGAGGCATCATGAGAGGTCCGTTGGCCATCTGCATCATTTGTCCACCATTGGGCATCTGCATCATGGGTCCACCATTAGGCGGTTGCATCATGGGCCCACCGTTGGACAACTGCATCATGGGTGGGCCGCCGTTGGGCATATGCATTATGTGCATCGGTGGCTGCCCCTGCTGGAATGGGTAAGGGAAGGATGGTGGAGGCACATACTGGGATGTGGTGGTCGCTATCAGGAGCAGGGCCAACGATTGAGTCACGGTATGAAGAGCCATCTTCAACTCTTTGAACTAATAGTAATTAAGGGTATTTACCATCGCGCCTTGATACTAATGATTTAACCTCTTTTTCACGTACTCTAACTTATAAAGCTTCTACATTATGGTTAGAAGTAACAAGCTTCAGATTTGGTGGTCGATTGCAAGAAAAATCCAAATTTTAAGCAATAAATAGTACAGACTCAATGTTACGGCACAATGCTTTACTGAAAACTTATAAACAACAGTTCATAAATAGTTGCATGCCTATGTATGTACATAATATGTAATCCATTGGGATTACATACATACATATGCATGTATCAAATATTCGATACTTAATCAATGGTTTTACAAATCCACATCAAGGAAAATTGGGCAATCAGAATAGTTTTCGTTTTGACTGTAGCTACGATAGCTACGGTCAAAACGAAAACTTTTCTGATTGTTGTTGTGTTACGCAATTATGCATGTGTATAACCGTTCTGCTGTGCATAATTGTAATAGAACTGTACCTTAGCGGTTATGTGCTCTCCATTGTCATTATACAATATTATTATCAACT
Source organism: Apamea monoglypha (assembly GCA_911387795.2). Classification (NCBI taxonomy): domain Eukaryota; kingdom Metazoa; phylum Arthropoda; class Insecta; order Lepidoptera; family Noctuidae; genus Apamea; species Apamea monoglypha. The sequence continues at coordinate 1,029,799 of OU426925.1, forward strand.
CAAGATCATTCATTGTTTCGGAGATCCAATTCTTTCCAAAAAGAAAAAGTACACTGAAACTGGAAATTGAATAATCATGTTTTCTATTAAAGAATTGTAAATCAATGGCAATGCATAAGAGCTATTGTGACGGCATTACGCAAAAATCAGCTTTTTCGTGCAATAGGTTCTCGGTTCTATTGTTTTTGTAGCCAACACCTGTTCACGACAGGTTTACAAAAGGCTCTACTCAGCTGCTAGGGATCCATTGGACTCCCTGAACTTGGCTCCGACGGTTACAACCGATGGACGGAAGTAAGTAATTTTGAGTACAAAGGTAACTATTTTAGACGGTTAACATAAAATCACTTCTAAAAAAACCCTTTTATCATAATATTATAATAATGTTTTGTGTTTGTTACAGACAAAAATGAAGACAATATTACATAGCTGGTTACTCCTTGTTAGTTTATCAACTACATTGGCAGCTAACGATCCGGACCTGCCACTATGTCCTACTAACCTCCAGTATTTTCCACAAAAACTTCCCATGCATTGCCGGATGCCCAGAAATGCAGATCCCGAGGCATTCCCAGATCTGCCACAGTATCCCACTTTACCTCCATTACCTGAATCATACTTCCAAAGTCCATCTCCAGATAAGCAGCCACCTCCAATCCCAATTCACATTCCACCGTTTCCAGGAATGCCAGGAGCCATGCCAATGCCTGACCAAATGGGTGGTCACATGGGAGGTCCAATGCCGGGAATGCCAGGACCCATGCCCATGCCTATGCCGATGCCAATTGTGGGAGGACCTCCACACAAACTGCCGGTCATAGTTATGCCGTTTTACTCTCAAGACCACTCATTTAAAAAACCACAACCACAAAAGCCTCCTAAACATCGTGAGAAGAAAAGAAAACCGCATAAGAAGAAGAAGAAAAAACACTACGACTCCGAAACCGAATCGAGTTCTTGCGAGGAGTCAGAATCAGAATCCGATAAGAGCAGCTCTAGTGATCACGGCTTCTGGAAAGGGCGCAGGAAATCACGGAGGAAGATGGCCAGGAGATCTCACAAACAACACAGAACGAGGAGGACGGAATTAAAAAATAAGAGGAAAGATTTACTGACTCCCATTCTCCAGTACGTTACAAAGGATGGGTATGTAATATTTGAGAAGAAGATATCTAAAAATGAAGCAAAGGACTGGTTAAAAACACAAACTGAAAAGACTGAGGTCGTAGAACAAAAAAAAGAAGCCAAAAATGAAGGAAAACAAGAAAAACACCAAGAAGATTACTTGTTTAATCCAAAAAGCGCTGAAGAATTTTATAAATTGGATGAAGAAGAAAAACGCATGAAAGCCATGGAGATGAGGGAGCCGGCGGAAATAGAAGTCACAACTAGACAAGAGAAAAGACAGCATCGACAATTAAAATTTAATGCTTTGATAGATAAGAGTAATGAAAGTTAATGTCTTAACGGTAATGTTACAATATTTATTTTATATTTTTATATGTGTTTTCTGCACACACATACACTTTATTTACGTTTTACTTTAACGTTTCTAAGAAATAAAATTGAATACTTTCATTGTTTGTTTTTTATTTTTTGGAAACTTAGACCTAGATTAGCCGAAGCATGGACAACCTGTAGAGGGTGGACAACCTTCCCCAAACAACTTACCTACTTAAAGCTTAGGGCTCAAACACGTGTTCCACAACCCCACCACAACGCAGCGACAAAATGTGGGCAAGCAGTGGTTACGTGTGAAGAGTGTAGCCGGAGCTTCTTGCAGTTGCATTGTGGTAACTACTAAATTTCAATGTGGTTGCGTTGTCGCTAGTAGTTGTGATGTGGTTAGCTTGTGGTTAGTATTTGCAAACAGATAGACTCCAGCTGTCATAGTGTCGTCGCGTCGACGCAACGGTGTGGTTGCGTTGTGACTGCGACGAAGCCTTTATGTGGTCGGTATCGCCCACACGGTTGATTTTGACGGACGAATGTGGGCCGTGTGAATAGATAATTCATTTTTATACAAATAGCGTCCGTCCACGTGGTGTCGTTGTGGTGTGGTCGTGGTACGTGTGATCAGCACCCTAATTGCATAACACACTATCAATCTCAATTTTAATTATTTTAAAGGATATTGCTACTCCATTGCTTCATATGTTCAAAAAATGTGTCTGCTCAGCAACGTAAATAACGCAATGAATATTGTTGAACTGTCAAAATGAAACCCATTGCTACTGATAGTGTGTTACGCAATTACCCCGCGGGCCCTAAATAATATACACCTTTAGAAAATAATCAAACACTGACCAAAGTTTCTTAGACAATTAAATTACTATGTACACAATTACCTACGCCTGCTAAGACATTGCTACGAGTACGTATGTATGTGCTCAGGTATATAGCTACAGGAGAACTAAATACAAGTTGGAATGTCCGAAAAAGTTGACGTATTTCTGTACCTTAAGAGCCTTATGAGTTAGTTTATCCTATAATAATACTTCCAAATCCTGCTTAGATATATTATAGACTTCATGATCCTACCTCGTTATTACCTATCGCTATTAGCGACCGACGTTGTACCCTGAAATGAATGGCTTTGTTACAATTTTGACTAATATTGACTAATAACTGGTATGTGTGGTGCAAACTGTTAATATAAGTTGATTATTAATTAATAATGGTGTCCAATAAAGCATATTTTATGTATCTAACTCAGATTAAATAGGCCTATACCCAAGTGGCAATAAATAACTTTAAAGTTAGGTTATATGCAGCACCATTCAATAGCATTCCGCTAAGGTGTGACATTCAACAGCATTGCTACAACATAACCGAGACATTATTTCATAAAGTTCCCAAATATGTATCTAGTGCGCGCTAGGGCACGCTAAGGGCACGCTTTTTTTAATCTGCATTGTATTATAACGTTTAGTACATAGACTGATGTTGCATATTTTAAATAAAATGCTCTCTTTAAATCCTCATTCTCTTCGCCCTTATTTAAATGTATTTGGAGTCTTCTTCTTCCATACCTCTCTATTTGTCGTCATCTCATTAGTAACTCCCTTTCCAGCCATATAAACTCTCTTTAGACAAATTACATAATTGAACACATGCAAATATTATTAGCAACTTGAAGATTATGTATAGAACGTACGTAGTGTAGAAAAATAGCTCTTAGGGTTATAAAGGTTTTGTGTGCTTAAGTTTGACCGTAGGTTAGCAAAATTGTGAATAGGAATTATAAATATATGAATTATATAATAAGACACTTTAGGCGTTTCAAGTGTGGAACTCTCTGCCAGCGTCTGTGTTCTGTTCCACACATAACCCATCAAGCAAGAGTGAACAGGCATCTTCTGGGCTTGCTCGCTCCATCGCTTTCCACACGGCGAGATCGAGGTCAAGAGGAGGCCCATTCTGGAAAAACAAAATGGCTTACTACATCTTTTTTTCGTTCGGGGAAACCTTCAAAAGGCACCCGACCTCCAGGGAGTGAGGTCGGGGAGTGTGGGATTTTTACCTCACTAAAACCACCCCGGTGATCACCATCCGCACATAGGGGTGGTCCCGGTTCCTCTTAAAAGACCAATTCCAGAACCACCCCTGCGCAACGCCTGTAAGGCACATCCCTGGGCGGCTTACTACACCTACTAACATTTGAGATGGGTGCCCGTTCTTTACAGTTTTTAATGTTTGTATGAACCTATGTACATTTTTTGTGCCTTGTGCCTAACTCCTACAGGTTGGAAAGCTTCCAATGGAAGCTGAACATGAATTTGATAACCATCTCCTTTAGGTTTAGACGAAGGAGTCATTAATAAGCATGTTGAACACCTATTCTCAACCTGTGATGTTGGTACCTGCATGTTTCAATGTTAACCTAAATTGAAGATCGATTATAAGAAAAAAATACTAATCTAATATCCTATATCCTACCCAAAAATTTAAAAATATCACCGTGATAATACTTCTTCATTTCTTCGTGACTCAAACACTACATGATTAAGTATGTCGAAAAAATTAAAGAGGGTGCTTCTCTGAAACTTCTGATCGGATCAAAATATTAACCACTGAAATTAATGGATTGGCCCAGGCAATAAATATGTATTAACGAAGGGTTGAAAAAAAAATTCGTGTTGTTTGTGTGGGACAAGGGAATTGAGAACTGCACTGCAGTAGCCAAATCTGTAAGGATATAATTAAGACAATACGTTTGTTATAATAGATATACCAACAACTCCACTGTATCCATCCATCACTCAGTATTATCATAATCATCAATCATAACATCCATCCACGCATAAAAGCTAGCCTAAATAAAATCGAGTCATATAACCCTATCGAAAAACTAAAATATGTAGAACACTAAATAAAATCTCCATAAATGCAATAAATCGCCCAGCTGAGTTAGTTCACATTCATGAGTAGAGTGTTGAGGGTGTCAAGGCATCGAATACCGGTGATTTTCCATTGAAGAAATCGGTTTTACACCCGTTTATACAGTCGGATATTCAAGAAATGGTACTTTAAATTTTGTAAGCACTGTACTACGCAACGACTCGACAGAACCAAGAAGCAACAAGACGGAGATACAACATACAAAAAACACGAGGCAAACCATACAAACGCTGCTGAAATGATAATTAATATCATTGTACCCTGAACAAATATAGTAAACAGTGTATCGGAATCAAAAAGTGAATTAATCTTCAATATTTTATGTATTCTCATAACGTAACGCCATAAAGCAGAACCATAAAATCGTTACGAAATAAGTTCGGCCGTGCACTTGTATTCGTTCGCACCACAATGCACTAAATTATGAAACGAATTTGCTAAAAGTATAAAAGTAGCTAGCTGTCATGCACTCCATTGAATCACTACTATTTTGATTCAGCGCAGTTATGATTTCAGTAAGTTTTATTTTTGTTTATTTTGTCAACCGATCTGACCGACCTTAATGATATTTCAGTTTTTTAGTTCTTAACTAGTCCTATCATTGGTGTCCAAAACATCGTTTTCTTAACATAACTTGTATTCTCTGTTACAGGATGCATTACAAAAATGGACTGTTGTGATTATAATACTTCTGGGTGCCGTGCACCCGCAAATGCCGATGATGCCGATGGGGTACGGGTACGGCGGGCCGATGATGATGCCACCGCCAATGCCGATGCCGGTGCCCATGCCCGTCCCGGTGCCCGTGGGAATACCGATGCCCTACCCAGAGTCCACTTCTACCACAACTACCACCGAAGCTTACAATGGAGGTGGCGAAGGTGGTGACAACAGAATCCCTATAGCTATCCCGATGCCAGTGCCTCATTTTGTACAAATTGCGTTCCCAAGCTTTGTGCCTCCAAATTGCATACCAGATAAACAAAATGGTAAAGGTAACGAAAACAGAAATAAAAATTGCCCGCCATGCCCGCCATGCTCGTGTAATCCCTGCACTCCGTCTTTCTTCTCCTTCTGTTCACCTTGTCATCTAGAATGCAGATGTAAGAACGGCAAAGAAAACCCGATTCCGCAGGAGCCAAACGCTCCCAGACCTATGCCGGGGCCAGCGTTCCCGATGCCTATCCCCATGCCTGCCCCACCACCAGTCGTCATCGTCCCGTTCCCGCCACAGTTTAGCAACCCACAGCAACCACGACCGCCCCAGGATTCTGATTGTGACTCTCGCCCCGCCAGCAACTCTTGTTCTGAGGAATCAAAACCGCATGATTCTTGCGAGAGCGGTCAGAGTCGGCGAAAAAAGAAACGCAAAAAGAGTAAAAGTAGAAATAAAAAGAGGAAGTCAAACTATGACATATACAGACGAAATTTTGGTGGGTTCGTGAAGAGAAATCGTGGCAATAGTGGACTTGTTGAACCAGTGCTGAGTTACATGTCAAGAAATGGAGATATTAAGATGAAAAGACGTCTAAGTAACGACGAAGCGAGTGTTCTGCTCGGAGAGCGAGATCCGTATAATAACAGAGAGCGAGACCCGTATGATAACGGAGAGCGAGACCCGTATAACAACAATAATAAGCGAGACCCGTATAATAATAGAGAGCGAGACCCGTATAATAATAGAGAGCGAAACCCGTATAATAATAGGGAACCTTATCATAGAGCCGAAGAATCATACAATAGTAATGTGCGTTTGACAGCAGGAGAAGATTCGAATAATAGGCCGAGAATAGTAGTCGAGTCTAAGCCTGGTATGAGAAACAGTCACCGCCGGACACAGCAGGTGCTGGACGGCAAATCTCAGCACCTGCTAGGAGACGGGAGGAAGGAGCTAGTGTTCAAAACACCAGAAAACAAGAAGATAAGCAACCTGTCAGTGTCATTCCAAATATCCAATTAGATTGTAATGTTAATTGTTTTTATAACTTAATTATTTATATTTTGTATAAATGCTGATTAAAACCTTTAAAAAAATAACTGTTGATTGGTTTAATTTATTGTTTTTTATGTTTAAGTTCAATTCTTGAAACATGTGAAGCATGAATTACCTGTTTTATTTTAAGTGTATTTGGAAATTGATAACAAATAATAATTATAATTTTCACCTTTCTTTTCTTAAATCTTGTATGCCGTTCAATTACGATTGTGAAAAGATTTTAGTAAAATTTTTGAGAAATTAATTTTAGAACAAATGCAAAGATTTTTTTATAAACAGAAATTATTACATAGCAGGAAAAAGGGGAGGCCTTTGCCCAGCAGTGGGACACAGTGTAGGCTAAGAAAAAAAAATACGTAGCAAACAGTTCGGTTTTACAAGAGGTCGTTCAACTACTATTACGGTGTTGAACTTTTTTGGACATATTTATAATGCATGGGAAGACAAATGCGATGCCTTGGGCCTCTTCTGTGATTTGTCCAAGGCATTCGATTGCATTCTTCACGAAACTTTAATCAGGAAACTCTGCCACTACGGGATCCGGAACGCTGCTCTGGATCTTACTTCATACTTGAGTAAGAGGATTCAGAGCGTTGATATTAATGGAAAAAGATCTCCCGGATCTATAGTAATAATAAATAAAATAAAGTAATTTTAATTCAGATATCAAGGATCCATAGGTAAGTACATCATGCATAACAATATTACACAAACCATAATAAAAATAATAATTAAAATGAAAATTAAAATTATAATGAAAAATTAAAATGAAAATCAAAATTATAATTAAATTACTGTTTTCATAAGGGGCCTCCACAGCGAAGATGACACCCTCTCAGCCACAATCTACAAGAATATAAATAAAATACAAAGCATTTATTTCGGGTAACCCAAAAGCACCCATACAAAAACCAGAATACATAAATACACATACACAGATATAAGACAAATGTTATCGGACACAACTAGCAACATGCCTGCTACAGCAATGTCCGATATACAGGCAATCAAATCTCCCGGCAATCATTGCCAGAACTGTATTGGAGCTGCCCCGCACCCTGCGCATCAAGGACGCGCACCGCTTGCGCATGGTGGTGTGGAAACAGTCGGCGCGCGCTTCCGCAAACATTCCCGAGGCACTGCAGAAGCGGGGCAGCCCCAACACCGCTCTGAACGCGTTATTATATTGGACACGGAGGGCACTGTAAGCCGCTCGTGTGTAGGAAACCCAAACAATGGGAGTCCCACAGGGCTCAATTCTTGGTCCTTTCTTGTCTCTTATTTATATTAATGACTTGCCGTACTTCATAAAGGATAATCATGATATAGTGTTGTTTGCAGATGACACTTCACTTTTGTTTAAACTTAAACGGCAGCAGCAGGTTACTGACGATGTAAATAGCGCGATCTCTAAAGTAGTCCACTGGTTCAATGTTAATAATTTACTTTTAAATGAGAAAAAACCAAATGCGTTAAGTTTACGCTACCTCATGTTAGGCAGGTGAAAACTAATGTGTTGATAAAGGACGAAGAATTGAATCCTGACGACAGCACATGTCTTTGAATGATAAGCTTCAGTGGGGTTCACATATAGATAAATTGTCAAAAAAACTAAGTTCCGCAGCATACGCTGTTAGAAAAAATCGTAATTTAACTCATATAGAGACAGCCTGTTTAGTGTAATTTAGCTATTTTTATAGTGTAATGTCGTACGGTATTCTATTGTGGGGAAATGCCGCCGATATTCAGACTATTTTTGTTTTGCAGAAGCTAGCTGTTCGGTCAATTTATAAATTAAGTCCGAGTTTAAAGAGATTAATGTAATGACTGTACCTTCTCAGTATATTTATGAAAATATTTTATATGCCCATAAAAATATAAAATTGTTTAAAAAATACCGGGTGTTATTGACAGCCCTCCACAAAAACACAGGATTGATTCAGCTTCTTATTCTGAATCATATCCCACTGGAAATTTTCTCAGGAAAAAAAAAAAATTATGCCGTTTTTTCTGCTGATATTCCTTTATTTCAGTGTAAAATTACATTCTCTGTATGCAACACTCCGTTTATGTAAATAAAACAGCTGAATTAAAAAAAACAGCGATGGATGTTGAAATACTCTAAAACGAACGACGCTTGAAATCAGCTGTTCACTTTATGCCTACCTACAGTGCATCGAACTCGCCGCATGCTACTCTTCCCTCCTAACCAATAGAGAGAGAGTAGATTTGCACGATTGTACAATGCCACGATTGCAGTGTTGCCAAGTTATTAGACCTTAATTTGTGAACAAAAATGTTAGAACAAATTTGGTTCACCTTAAACCTAAGAACCTCTTTTATGTTAAGATTACAGATTTGCATTTATCAAATGTAAATATTTTTATGCACCTAATTTTAAACGAAAACTGCACTTAATGTGCCCTTGAGTATTTGTGGCTCGTATCTTATTAATTAATTAATTCTTTATTCAAGTGATCACTGGAACCAGTATCTAAGCCACTCAAGGGGCTTTTACATGGCTTTACAACAGCTACCTATTGATAGTAGAGTCGGGAATCGAACCTATGCCCTCTGCAATGGCAGCCTAACCTAACACGGGACTTGCACTACTCATAGTTTACGTTTTTTTTTTTTTTTTTCGGGATGGGATATCATCAAATGACCCCTCCCGCTCTGGGTGGAGCGGAAGGGAGTGTCAGACTCTTACTGACTAAAACCCACCCATGTTCCTTCCTTCGCCCTTTATGTTGCGGGGTAGCGGTAACCCTTTCGGACAATCCCGCTGACCGGGCAGGCTTCGGCCCTGAGGGGCCCCTCGTTATGCTGACATCTCTTTGAGGCGCGCGTGGAACACTTACGCGCCGTCCGGCACGGGCCTGGTCCTGATCGGGCGGTGAGCTACCCATTGCTCTCCGCCCGCAGGCCCGCGCCTACGGTGGCCGGTAGTCTTCACTCGACTCCCGACGCCCGGGGCGTCTCTCGCGGCGGCTGGGACGGGAGGCTCTCTCCCTCATCCGTCCCGCCACCTCCTTCGCTAGCATGACTGCTTCGCAGAAGGAGGCGACTGCCTCCCACTCCCTCTCGCTCCGGACCATGGCTTGCACCAGGGCCGGGCGCGAGAGGCCGCCGCCGCTGCCGATCGCCTCTACGAGGACACGGCGGTGACTCATAGTTTACTTAACATAACATTTAAATTAGATTGACAAATTAATCGTTTCAGTCCGCCACGAAAAATGACAGCTAACTTTAATCCATTTATGATTAAATGATTAAAAGTAGCGCAAAAACAAAAATTTTGCACAAGATTTCGTGCGAAATTTTCGTGTAGTTGGCAACATTTATCGTCGCATCGCGAGCAGGATGCAACTTGCTGGCACTGGCAGTATCGCTCGCTATTGTGCGTAAGCGCATGTCGATTCGGTTCGCCCGTGCAGTCGCGTTGTGACACGTTCGGTTCGTGTGTGTTACGTTCGTAAATTGTTTGTTATTGTGTTGTGATAAATGGCTACATTTAATGCGCGTGAGTATGGAGATAGTATCCCGACTGTCGGCATCCGTCATACTCCCGGATAGTTACCAATGCCTATCAACGAGTGCTAGATAACCAGCCCATAGTTCCCAATCAGGAAGGCACCGGAAGACCACTTCGCGGTGTAATTGCAGAAAGGGTTTTAGACTTGGTCCGTCGAAATCCACGCCTAGGAACACACACTGCAGCTCGATTATTGCGGCGGAATCATGGAGCCCGCGTCTCACACTTCTTCGTGCATAAAACGCTGCGAAGGGATCGGCAACGGCCTTATGTAATACATAGGGTCCAAGCTCTATTGCCTCGTGATCGTGATCATCGAGTAGCGTATTGCCGGTGGTTGCGAGCTGAACACGATCGAAACCCGAATTTTATCGCCCATGTGATATGGACCGACGAGTCGACTTTTACGCGCAACGGTATGTGGAATCGTCGAAATGCGCATTACTGGTCGCAATCGAATCCATTCGAGATCCAAGAGACCGGACATCAAACGCGTTGGTCGGTAAACGTCTGGGCAGGAATTTATGGTAATAAAATCCTAGGGCCTGTGTTTCTTCCCGCGCGCATGAACGGAGCGCGCTATCTCGATTTTCTTCGCGTTAACCTAGAAAGAGAGCTGGAGACCCTTCGTGACGAGCTGAACGAGGAATGGGAAGCCTTGAAGGATTTACCACTTGCGCACTTGCCAATGATTTGCTTCCAGCACGACGGCGCTCCTCCGCACATAACGCTCCCAGTGCGTTCGCATTTAGACGCCACCTTTCCGAATCGCTGGATTGGCAGATTTGGACCGCAACACTGGCCAGCCCGCTCGCCCGACCACCTTTACATTTTATTTTTTACCTTACACCTTTAGACTTCTTTTTGTGGGGCTACGTAAAGGAAAAAGTGTTTGTGAGTGCATGTGCAAGTGAGTAGGAAATGCTAGAACGCATCACGAACGTGTTCCAGCAGCTACGCTACAGCTATAATAATAATAAATAATAAATCCCTGGACATTTCACACAGCACCATTTGTCCCAAGCTAAGCAACCTAATGCTTGTGTTATGGTAACAAGATGGCTGATAAACTACTTATATACATTTTTTTTTTTTTGTAAATACATACATATTATAGATAGAAAAACACCCAGACTCGGAACAAATACATGTAGGTCATACAAATATTTGTTCCGTGCGGGAATCGAACCCGCGACACGCAGCGCAGCAGTCAATCGCTTAACCACTGCGCCAACCGTGCCGTCAAACATCACAGCTACAATGAGGATCCCACCTTGCTGCCCCGCTTACACGCGGAGACCTTATTTTTTTTATCTGTGTACGTGTTTTACTGTGCACGTGTGTGGTCTCGTTGTCACTCGTTTCAATGTAACGTAACGTAACGTAATAAAAGACGCGGCCCAGGTGCGCCGGGGAGCGCGCGGGGGGCGGAGGCAGCCTCGCTCAAGCTCGCTGCGCTGCCGTCCGCTACGTGCGTTTTGCCACGGTAACGATACATTGCGTGTGAGGTAATAAAACAAATCTGATTTTTTGGATTCCCTTAATGTTCCTGAAAGAACTTCATGTACCGGTCATCTTAATATGATGTACTGAAGCCACCCTATCAGTTTGCGGAGGGCTGTCAAAAACACCCTGTATAGTGATATCCATGATATAAATACTAGGAACAAACAGAAATTTGTTGTACCTATAACAAGGCTCAAGAAAATAGGTGGCTCATTGAGATGTCAATGTATACACTTTTATAATAAACTCCCAAGCCCCGTTCAAGATCTAAGCCTTAATAAATTCAAATCATTTATTAAACGTAAGTTGTGCCAGAAAGCATTTTATACCGTTAAGGATTATAATATCGAGGACAAAAAGGCTTGGGATTGAGCTGCTTCCGATTTTTAATGTTTTTATTTCTTTTTTTTTCTCTTTTGTTGTTGTTTTTTTTATACATTTTGACATTAATGGTTTTTTATATATACAATGACATTTGCTTACTTTGTAAAGTATTCTATTATTTTAATTATTGTGAATGTGAAGACTATGTGGGTCATTTTATTTTTTATTTTCTCTCTGTTCTGTTAGTTTTGTCATGGTCCGGCAATTTGAGTAATTAATGTGGCCTACTCAAATGTCCTTTATTTGGTATTGTTCGTCGAATCGTTGAATAACTGACTTTTATATACACTGACAGGACAGGTCCTCTCAATCTGTGTAGTTCTTTTCTCAAAAGGCCATCTCAGACATCGATCTACATGGTCTACATATGATCTAACCAAGATTATGACTGGACTTTAAAAGAGACTGTGACCTCTGAGTTTGTTTCAGCCTTTTCAAAATATGATTGACGTATAAAAGTGTTTGTACAAACCTACTTACAAAATAAAATCATTTATCTTTTATTTATCAAATATTCTAATATGGAACTTTCACATACGTATTATTATATACGTATATGAAAGTTCCCACCCTAGCCTATAAAGTTCCCACTGTTGGGACACAGGCCTCCTCCCGGTGAGGGGGAGCGGGCCGTAATCCACCACGATCTTCAGATTTTTGGTTCTTGGACATGCTGGTTGCCTCACAATTCTTTCCTTCACCGTTTTGAGAGCAGTGGTGATGAAATAATTTATACAAAATACAGACGCCAGCAGGTCAAGCTACCCGAAACTGTCAAATTTTCCCAATCAACCTTGAACCTTAATGCTTTAGCGATAAAGTTGAAAATCTATTAAAGAAATTTGACAGATTCTAGTAACTTGATGTGCTGGCGTCCGTACATAGCAGTGGTGGCCCAGTGGTAACGGCCCAGGCATTGACTTACGAGTTATAGGTCGTGGGTTCGAACCAGCCAAGCAGTTTACTTTGCGTTTGCTATTTTGCTAGGCTCCTAAGAGTAGTAGCGTGATATTAAATAACCTTATAACCTTCCTGCAGAATTTGGTTATCAAAGGTAAAAATAATTTAATATGTCCAAACATGTCTCTAGCCTCAGTGGTTCTTTTTGAGCCGTAAGTGAAACATAGACATTTTAAATTTGGTATCTTAAATTTTTTTGGTGAAATGGTTTTTAACCAAAAGATATGGTCTTATTGGTAGAATTTCCAAAAATCCTGAAAATAATATAAAATATAGGGGATAAAATGTCATCAAATAGCTTTCGCCGAAAAGCCCGGATGACATGGCGATTATGCTGCGTCAATACATATAATAAAAGTAAGTTGATTTGCGTATTTGTCTGCGAGCGCGTTGTTCTTCTAAACTACGCAACGGATTCTGATGCGGCTTTCACCATCATTTAGGGAATTAAACTACATATCACAAAGAAACCTCGATATTTTGTGCAGTCGTAAAAACTGTGGGAGGTAGGGACGGGTCGCTAGATCATATACAGTGGCGTCCAAAAGTTAGTTGACATTTTTCCACTTCAGCTGTGATGCCACATTATGATTTAAAATAAAAAAAATATCAGGTAAGTACAGGTAAGGGATTACTTGATTATTTTTTAACAAGTTATAGGTAGTTGAATTATTATAGTTAATAAAAACTTATAGCAGTTCAAACATTTGGTTCACTAGAATTTTAAATCTTTATGCACTGTGTCAAAGGTGAAGTGGAAAAATGTCAACTAACTTTCAGAGGCCACTGTACATCTGTATACATATATGTAGATGATGTTTTCAGAGTATATTACATTACTTTATCGTAATATTTTTCTAAATATTACGATAAAGTAATGTTATGGATCCTTATGGAAAAAGCCGTCGTAATTTCAGTTACGAATGGCTTACGCAAACGAATATTAACAATAGTTCCATTATTTCTTCTAATGAATGAACAATTACTGTTTATGTAACTTTTATTTCGTTCTTTATTGTGGCCAATTCGCCGGTCAGTGTAATTTCCAGGCCGTAGCTTATGACTGTTCATGGTAAGTTAACTTATTAAATATTTACAGTTGTTAGAAATATTGCCAACGCTACCAACGCTACAATTATTGATCAATGCTTGATACTGCTCTGTATGAGAAGAGATCGGTGTCCTACGATGGGGCAGTACAATTACAGTAGAGTTTAGTTTTATGTATAAAATCTACCTAGTCTAAACCTAAATAATGATCTTCACTAGTTCAACTCAATTTAATTCAATTCAATTTATTCAAGAACAATTCACATTGTGTTTTAAATCATTAAAATGATAAAACTAACACATTCATAATAATACAATAAATCATAAAAAAAAAAATACATTCACAATAAAATTCAATAACATTACAAGCTACTACATATACTAATAGGTATTATTCAGTCTCATTAACTACAATAATAAAATTTTGAAAACGTGGATATGTCGTCGTCTATAGAATACAGACCTTTCCTTAAGTGTTGACTTAAATGAGCTCTTGTAAATTATAGTTTATAATCCCAATGGCAACCTGTGAAAAATCCGCACGCGCGATATTGAGGACTATGTTGAACAATATGAAGTTGGGGTATTAACTTGTTTTTAAAATCTTTCCTGCGCGTACTTTCCCTCAACTGTCTCTCCTCATCTGTTTCTTACTTATGAAGGTATTTTTTTTTTAAATTCACCAACAATACTAAAACATGGAGGCTGGGCACAGTAAGAATTTTTAAATTTATAAAGTGCGGCCGACAGCTCTCTACATGCGATTTCTAGACCATGGTTCGAGATGGACAGAGTGCAACGTGGCCATTATCCGACTTCAGTGATGGTTTGGTGGGGTGTTAGCTATGAAGGAGTGACTGAGCCATATTTTTGTGAAAAAGGTATCAAAACACTGGCACAAGTGTATCAAGATACCATTCTTGAGAAGGTAGTTAAGCCCCTTAACAACACCATGTTCAATAACCAAGTATGGTCCTTCCAACAAGACTCGGCGCCGGGTCATAAACCTCGGTCCACGCAGTCTTGGTTGGAAGTGAACGTTTCGGACTTCATCAAAGCTGAAGACTGGCCGTCGTCTAGTCCCAATCTTAATCCGCTGAATTATGATTTATGGTCAATTTTAGAGAGTACGGCTTGTTCTAAACGCTATGATAATTTGGAGTCCCTAAAACAATCGATACGATTGGCAGTGAACAATTTTCCCATGGAAAGAGAGCGTGCTTCTATTGATAACTGGCCTCAACGTGTAAAGGACTGTATTGCAGCCAATGGAGACCACTTCGAATAAGCTTTTTATATTTTAAATTGTTTTATATTTATGTATTAAACTAACACACTGTAAAAGTAACAAATATTATTTGCAATAAAAAAAAAAATTTTTTTTCTTCGTGACAATATTTATGGCAAGACTAGGTATATTTTTTTTATAATTTTGAACACTGTCTACCAGCTTATTAGTACTACAGCACACAAAAAACGTTTCATTTGGCTTGATGTTTTAATGCCTTCTGTTATCCACCTTAATTTGAAACCATTTATGAGTTTAATATTTTGTTCTCTCTTTCTGTAACAATTTCTGAAAGTTGTAGTAAATGTCTTCAAGAACGTGTTGATTCCCAAAACAGTCCAATCAATTTCAAGAATTCTTTGTCTAAACGCTATGCGGTTCTTAGTGTTAAATACTCTTTTATTTACAACTCTATTTTTATTTTTATTTGATTTATCAATTATATTATGACCGTGACCATCTGCCAAGCCATTGTCGTCTACTTCACATCTTTCCACATAATCAGACGGCAGATTAGTTATAACTAATCTGTCGTAGATAACGTTATAACGTTATCTATACAAGATACGCAATTGTTGCGAATAAACGTAGGTGTATTAATAAGCAGTCGGAAATTATAACATGCCAATAAACTTATGAATTCAGTCCGGGTTTTATTCTCTACCATTAAATCCACATTCAAATCACCATAAATAATGCTTTTCCTATTGAAAACATATTCCAACAACCTCTCCATATTTAGCACAAAATGTTTGAAATTCTTATCATTAGGGGTACGGTAACAGCAACGCAAGTACTAGTCCACCAGTACCAGTCCACCAGTACCAGTACTAGTATCCTTAATACAACATACTTCAAAGACTTCCAACCTATACAACTTGTTTATAAAATCTACATTTTCCACTTTTCTGTCTATGTTCCCCAAGATTAGACTTCCCTCTGTTATTTTTTTGTTCCTAGTATTGTATAATTTTCAAGACCAAATACATGAATCGATTTATCATTTAAAAAATGTTCACTTATACATAAAAAGTCTACTCTCTTATCTAGCGAATTTATGTAAACCTCTAGTTTACTTTTCTTGTTACTGACTAACATAGTGATACATAACATAGGATTAATTTATTTCAGAATCATGGATACAGTGTTTAGAGCAGTAGTGCAACTAACTATAACAACAAAAGTAATGGCCTTCAATTTCGAAGGTCTCATGAAATCTCTACCATTGCCAGTAGATTTAAGAGCTATGATCATAGATATCAATGAAAAACAACAAGAATTTGGCAGACCTAATATGGACGACGTTACTTTGATGGATTTTAAAACTGCAACTCCTTTTATTGCAAGTAAACCCAAGGAAATGATGAAGCCTACGAGTACGGTATTGGCGAAAATTGTAACCAAATTGAACAAGCCTGTGACACCAAGAAGAAGATTATTGAGAACATCAGTTACATTAAGTCCTGGTCTTTCGTGTCTCGATATAGCGTCAACAACAGCGAAAGCACCTGAAAAACCGTTAACGTTACCACCGCCATTCCATCAATTACCAGGGATGCCAATGCAGATGCCGATGCCAATGGCAATGCCTATCTTTGCAAGAGTGCCAATCATGTTACCGACGAGGGCGTACTTTGAAACGGTAAAACACGACCATCCGCCACTGTACAAGATGAAACGAATGATAGAAGAAGATGAAA
Organism: Apamea monoglypha; assembly: GCA_911387795.2. Classification (NCBI taxonomy): domain Eukaryota; kingdom Metazoa; phylum Arthropoda; class Insecta; order Lepidoptera; family Noctuidae; genus Apamea; species Apamea monoglypha. The sequence goes on from OU426925.1 coordinate 1,046,619, forward strand.
AGAAATGGAAGCAAGAGAAAGGTGACAGTGAGATTTCCGTGGAAGTAGCTTACAGTGATGAAAATTCAGATCAAAGTAAAGACACGGACACTGATAGCCACGCTTCGGAAGACAATGACGTGGGCTCGGACGATTATGATGATTCAATATGAGTCAGTAATAGAGGAAGAAGAGATCGGTAAAGTTAATTTTCTTAAGCATTCATAAAAAAAAAAAAAAATATTTTTGTACAATTTTGTAACTATGTAACATTTTGCAAATTAAATTATTTTAATAAGGTTATGTATAATACAATGGAATAATAGTTTTATTTTTACTTGCATTACCAAAGAAACCCTAAAGTATTTTTAAGCTGATGAATTTTGTGTCGTTGAAAGTTATTATTATATATTGAAGCAGAAACATTTAAAACAGTAGAATTAATAATACGAGGCTAGTTTTTCAAAGCTAGGATAGCAAGCTCCTCGGTATACTACGAGTATCCTGGCTTGCTGTCCTGGCTTGATACATGCTAGTGCTGTTTACATGATTCTATTTTTAACCGACTTCAAAAAAAAGACGAGGTTCTCAATTCGGATGTTTATAGATATATATATATTTATGTATGTTCGGGCATAACTCCGTCACATATAGAAAAAATCATTTTTTGTTCGAAAGAAATTTGTTCCGAAATGTTTCCATTTAAATTTCGTATAGATCTGACGATGACAAGTTTTAAATTTCGAATTCTTTGATGAACGATACATTGTGTAGTGACGTGATCGAGATTCTGTTTTGACCGGTCAATCGCGTGGTAGGGGTGTGCTTATTGCTACACGTAGGGAACTTTCAGTTATATGCCAACCTACCTTCCATTCTACACATGTCCCGGAGATTTGCGTCGACTCATACCATTTATGATTACCCTCACTTGTTTAGCTGAGAAACGCATCAGAGGTTTGACTCCGCGACTGCTGGGCTCAGAATCTACCTTCACGATTGAGGGACCGAGAGGGGACCGAACTTGAAAATGGTCTTTGAACATGTTTGCAATTCCCCGGGGATCAGTCATCCCTCCCACACTCGCAGAGAGACCTGGCTTCCCATCTAACTTACCGGTGGATTTCCAGAAATCCCCAAATTTTTTAGTAGCTCGCTGTTCGGCTAACCTGTCCATAATAATTTGCTCAGCATTATTTTGACAGTATTTCAGCCGGCTTTTAAAAACGTTTCGCTTCTCCCACATTTTATCATAGACAGGACCTGAAGAGGGACGTTTGTTACGTATCCAGGCCTGAAAACTACATCTGGCCTCACGATGAGCATCCCTTACATGTTCATTCCACCCACACACGCCCCTACCTCGTCTCGGTCCCCCCTCATGTGTAACTTTAGACTCCGTTGCCGCTGCACATAGTATTTCTACAATCTGTCCATACAAATTGTCCAGAACAACTTTATGTTCGGCTAACCTGCAAGATCCACTACCGCAACTCTCAAACTCATGAGGGAAATCAACTTCGCGCAACTTACTGTTACAAATATTATGGTAAGTAAGCGTTTCCGTCTTAGTTCTTTCACCCCATACAACAGAATTGCGGCAGGTGCTCCGAGTCAACAGTTTAGGCCGCACCACTTCTAAATTACACTCTACACACATAGGTAGATGATCTGACACGTAAACATCCTCGGATACATCCACATTTACAATTGTATCCCAAGCTGCTACAGATACCAAGCAGTGATCCAACCATCTCTTACTCCCGTGAGCATCACTTACAAAAGTGTATGTATCACTATCTACCGCCCGTTTCTCTATATCCGCACAGATCCAGGATTGGTCAGTACAAAAATTAATTAGCTCTCTATAGAACAACTCATGAGGGTGAGCATTAAAATCACCCATCATAAAAACATTTTCTATATCAAAGCTTGCTATGGTAGAACTTATCTCACTTAACACATCTGTAAAAGTAGGTAAGTTGTCCGGACAATTTGTAGGCATATACACGGAGAAAACAACAATAGTACGACCCTTAGACGTGGCTGTGATGGCCACTAAGCGAGGACTACCACAGTCAACGACAGATACTGACTCAAAGATGCCCCTCCTCCAGAGAATGGCTACCCCACCATGAGGTCTTCCCCTCAAGAGGCCCTCAGACGTGTCTACAGCCGATTTACCAGTAATCAAAATCAGGGCTTATTGTTCCTAACATTGGAATATCATGGGAAAGTAGCCAGGTCTCTTGCAGGGCCATCAAATCAGACCACTTACATAAATCCCTAATACTATCTACGGACCGTTTAGCCGACTTACAGGTAAAGCTAATACATTTAAGACAACTGTTAATAACATTAGTACCCATAAATAAGATGATTAATTAACTTTAACTTTAGATTCCTGTGGTTTCGTTCGGTACATAAAATGCACAAAACGTCTAAAAACAATGCCGCTTGGCCATAACTCATCATTTAGGAACATCTCAACTTTGTGCTTGGAAACATATAAATAGTTTAAACGCATTGTACTTCCTAAATGACTTCATGTTTAACTTTTTTAGCGATACGATTTCACTTGTTCTGTCCTTTATGTAGCTAATAATGCGTCTTCACTTGCTTCCATACTGACGTTAGAAATTAGCAACGGCACTTTAATATCCGCGGCCCGAAATTTACCCTCTGGCGCAGTTAAAGCCCTTCCCTTTTGACTAGTTATCCTATTTTGTTTATAACGTTTATTCTGCACTACCTTCCATTCTGCGTTCGCAGTGTTCATACCACCTACCACTTGCTTACTACTCACTTGTTCATCACGCAAACTCGCACACTGTACCGCCGGCGCCTTCGCATCCGGCGCGAGTGAAGCCTTTCACTCGATACCGACGCATATGATGCCGCCGTGAGAACATTCACTCGCTGATCGTTCGTAGGGGACAACTTAGCACAGGTAGCCGGCGTCGAAACCAGCTGTTTGTCGTGCATCAGCGTAATTTTGCTCGTCATACACTCGGTCTCACTCGCACTCTCCGCAGCTACCATCCCGTCTCGCTCACCCACGTGCCCACTATTTTCTGTCGCACCCTGTTGTTCTTGTAAAACAGAGATGCAGTTATTATCGCACCGATCAGGTGTTGTCGAAATGTTTTTGCCGTGCAGCCGTTTAACTTTGAATCAGCTGTTACTTGCGAATATTTTATGGGCACATATTGTAAACCGATAGGGCCACGATCAATACTGCTTTGCAAACATACTCCTCTCCTTTTGTTCACATTTCTTTCTATCGTGTAATTGTCAATTAACGACGCGTGCTTCATATTTTCTACTTCTACCTTAATAAGATCAAATTGTTCCGTTGTAACAACTTTTTGTTCTAAAACACCAACCTTGTTTTGCAGTTTCACTAGGTCCTTTAGTAATCGGGTGACATCCACATGATCGAAGGACACAGGAGGGAGCTTATGCAGTTCCTTCGCCACAAATATCGGAAAAAGTTCGGGATTTGAACCTTTTAGCAAACAAATCATGTCATCAAGGTCCCGAGACATTTTCTTTTTGCCATCCTTCCTCCGAACAGGCATCTTCTTCCCGCTAGGTATCGACTCATACAACAGAGTCTTGGCTTTCACTATTTCTTCCGCCGTGAAAGAGGAAGTACACAACTGATGCACACTATCCTCATCCATAACGTCCAAAACATGTCGTAGGAACGCCAATAGCTCGTTAATAACAACATTACAACTATTACACTTCACAGTAATGAGCGACATAGTTCACAACGTTGAAACTCCGAAAGTTACAGGTGCTACTTATTGCACTGTAGTACTTTAGAGGTCATTTCCGATACAGGTCAAGACCTCCGCACGCACGAATATGCGAAGAGTTTTCTACGTACTTTCATTCTACATTTCTAGATACTAGCCCTAGTCATGGAATTTCTTCACCCCCTCTTTTTACTGAATCTTTCAGCCTATCTGATGAAGCATTGTAGTAAACGTTGAAGAAGTTTCTAACTTGCTTCGCAAGTTGGATACTTCTAAAGCGGCTGGCCTGGATAATGTTTTATCCAAATTTCTTGTACGATGTTCGACTTCGATTGCCCATCCTATCTCGATTCTTTTCAGGAAATCCTTGGATACTTGTGTTGTACCTGAACTTTGGAAATCGACTTTCATAACGCCTATTCACAAAAAAGGAGTCAAAACCGAAATTGTAAACTACAGGCCGATATCCAAGCTCTGTATCGTAGCAAAAATGTTCGAGAGGATCATCTATAACCAGAGGGGCAATACTCGTAATTTTATGAACATTCACAGTCTGATCGCAGTCTCAATCTGTCAAAAATACGTCAAATTTTTCTACATTTTGAAAAGTTTTTGACATTTGTTTGTCGCCGAGATGAGACTGCGACTAGATGAACGTTTTAAATTACGAGAATTGGTCTTCAGGTGTATAGTGCCCTTAAAAATTAGTTTAGTTCTTTTCCACATGGTTTTTTGAAAAGAAGGTCTACCGTCACCGACGTAATTCTGCTCAATGATTTTATTACTGACTCCATGGATGCCATTAAACAGGTTGATGTCGTTTATACTGATTACAGTAAAGCTTTTGATCGGATCGACCATGAGATCTTACTATCAAAGTTATATGGTATGGGAATACGAGAAACAAAACAACAAAGAGACACCAAAAAGACAACAGAGAGCTGCAAATCGTTTTTTAAAAGTACAAAAATATTAACGATGCCCTCGCTGTACATATATGAAACGTCTATGTTCGTCAAAAATAATTTGCATAAATTTGCTCGAGTAACTAGTCAGCGCCGTTGTGATCGGTTACAAACAGTTGGGTCTAGAACTGCGCTATATGGAAATAGTATCTCTGTAATGGCACCAAGGGTCTATAATAAATTACCAAAATGTATAAGGAGTGAAGATATTATCCGCAAATTCAAAAGTAAATTGTATTTATTTTTGTTAGATAAGACGTAGGTACTACTCCATAGAAGAATTTTTAAATGATAAAATGTGACATTACTAACAATACAATTAACCTTTGACATGCATGTAAAAATAAATTATAATTGATTAATTGCCTAATAAGAGTACCATTTATTCGTATTTTGATTTAATTGACATTATTTAATTGAACTTGACTTTTTACTGTATAAATTCAGACTTATTACTAAAAAATGAATAGATTTGTACACCAATTTCATTGGTAGGACATAGAGATCGACTAAACTGTATTGTATACATAACACCTTTATTGTAATACCTATGTTCACAAATAAAGTTTGATTTGATTTGATTTGATTTGATTTGAGGAGATTTACTCAGATGGTTTTCTTACCTGGAAAACAGGTCCCAGACAGTGCAAAAAAAAAGCATGTCTGGTTGGGTACCTGTCCCCAGTGGAGCCCCCAGAGGTCATTGCTCGGCCCTTTACTTTTCATTATCCTATATAAACGACATCAACTCTTGCTTGATTTCATCCAGACTGTTGTGTTTTGCTGACGATATGAAAATATATGCCACAATATCTATTTATTTATAGTTAATTAAAACGGCACAGGTCCAATTACATTAATTAACATAGAATTATAAAAAAATAGAATAAAATAAGCGTTCAAATAACATACAATACAAAAATTAAATTCAAATTCAAAGATATACAATTCGTGGATAAAATGACTAATATTTGTTTAAGTAAATGGTTAAATAAATTAAATACATCATAAACTAACATGTAACGGTGGACACCCTCGCATATCGTCTCTCACAAAACACCAGACAAGCACGCATTATTTTCTTCCATTCATCAGCAAACACATCACGTTCAGGGTCGGCAGTCAGGAGGCCGTTTAGCATCCTTAGGGTTCGACATACTGGCGATTCGGCTCTAGCAACAGATCTAGATAGCGGTAGTGCGAACAGGTCATGACGGCGGGTCTGACGGTGCCCAAGGTATTTGTCGGGCACAAATAGGCGGCAGAAAAGTCCGTGGAGCTCAGGGCAGTCAATACGACCGCTTAGGGTTTTACAGGCAATCGTGAGCTGATCAAAGCCCCTTCTTACCTCCAACGAATTGAAGCCCAACACCCCTAGAAGATAATTCGTTGGGTACAATATCATCACATGTGGACGTGATTGCACTTCAGGATGATTTACGTCATCTGGAGGCTGATTGTCGTGGGAGTAAGCTTGATCTTAACCCTGCTAAATGTTCGGTTCTAACATATTCTCGAAAGCGTTCAATTATATCTTAGGTGATCAAGTACTACCTAAAACGAATTGCATCCGAGATCTGGGGGTATATCACGAGTCTAAGCTTACGTTTGAATTTCATGTCGATGCCGTAGTCGCTAAAGCATCTAAAGCACTAGGTTCCATAATGCGGCTATCCAAGTGCTTCACTCAAGCCAAAAGTCTAAAAAATATTTACTGTAATTTTGTTAGAAGCCACTTGGAATACTATATAAATATATAATAATAAGTCTGAAATCTGGAATCCATGTTATCACAAGTACATTGATCGTATAGAGAGCATCCAGAAAAGGTTCATCAAGTATTTGTTTTATCATCAGAAAGTGCTCTACCGGTCTGAAGATTACCTCGATCTCTGTAAGAAGTATCATATAGGTACATACATATTACCCCTAAATAATCAGCGAGCAATCTCTGACTGTATTTCATTATTTAAAATTTTCTTTAATTCTATTAATAATTCCTATATATATATTCTATCCAAATTGTATTTTAACGTTCCCGGAAGGTCGTTGCGTGTTCCATTTACCTCTACGAATTACAGGCAAAATTCATTTACACTGCGTGCAAGTAGAAACTTTATTGACATGCGTAAACAGCATGATTTTGATCCTTTCTTAACGGGTGTCTCCTCGGCCAGAAAGTCCTTAGCCTTAGATTTTTTAATTAAGATTTTGTATGTTCAGGTTTTTATTCTTGTATTTAGTCTAAGCTTGAATGTTATATTGTTTTTTTTTCTCTCTTTCTTTTTTTGGTAGCTGTGTTGTGTTGTTCACGCTTTTTCTTTCCAATCTGTTTTTAGAAGTGATGACTTTTAATTGGCTGTCAGTCTCACATACTATTTTTTATTCTGTGGTTAAATTTCATGAACTATTTTTGAACGTCAAAATCTACTTCTATGTATCTATACTAATAATAAAGCTGAACAGCTTGCTTGTTTGAACGCTCTAATCTCAGGAACTACCAGTCGAATTTGAAAAAATATTTTTGCATTTGATAGCCATATACCTAGATCAGGCAGGTCTACATTACAGTTAGAATTTAACTTTCCTCGATTGTAATTAATGTAAATCATAGTTTTACTTTACTTTATACTTGAATATTTTTTTTTCTTTTTTTTTTTTTTTTTATATTCTTAAGGAAGGCTATAGGCTAACATCACGCTAAGATTCTTAGGAGCCGAGCAAAAACAAAAAAAGTCAGAAAGAATGCTGAGCGAAAACGAAGTAATAGTGCGGGCAGGCGATGCGATGCGACGGGGGAACAAGACAGGTTACAATAAAATAAAATAAATTCTAGTTGCCTCTTCCAAAATGTAGACTCGTATGGTGAAGAATGGGCAAGAAACTCCATAGCTGGTCACTTTATTGACCTCGACTGTAACACTTTCTTGACAGATCACGTACCCCATATTCATGGGAAAGAGAAAGTAACTAAGTAAATTTAAAAACATGTAAAGCTTTATTCTTAAAATTACTATTTACAATAAACAACTAGTTTCAAAAACCACACCTTAGGATTTAACTTCAGAATTAACTTACAATTTATTTGTGTTTAGTGTTTTATAAGAGGGACCTCAGCTTTTATAAATTTGTTATCCACGGTGTCTTGGAAGACCATTCCCCTTGTCCTGGATACCCGATTTAGGTGCAACAGACGTAACGCATGTCCTAGTAATGCTAAGCCTATGGTAGCCGACAATATTTCAACGCACAACACTATGTAGGGCACTCTTTGGTACACCAGCACAAATTTACTCATTATCCATTCAGGCATATTTGGTTGGTTCTGTAAGAAGAATAATAAATATATGTATATATTTATTGTCGAACACACATACAAGTACACACAATCCATGTAGTATTATAGCAATAACGACTTAAAATCTATGTTAGTGAAACTTACAATGTAACCTAACAACAACTAATATAATTTATCATGTTATTCCAAATTGTAAAACTGGAAATAATGATTTAATAATTACGTGACCCAACACATGTTGGTACGTGCCTCCTCACTCAGTACGTAATAAAAGGGGCCATCCACCTTATCAAATGTTTTTAGGATGCTGTTGGATAATGAATTGTGATTGTCAAATGTTTTTAATTGTGAAGTAACTTTTTTAGAGTCCGAAACTAGCTGGTGTAAGGACAACACAACTTGCAATCTATCGTTTGTCACCACCTAATGCTCGGTTCCTATAAACAAAAACGAATCATTTTGCTTACCAATGGTAGTATTTTTTATTGCCGAACTGGGCATATCAATAGATTCGTTAGTTAATTTGACATGTGATAGCTAGGATATGGGAAGGTCGACTATGCAAAGCTATGAGGTCTTTGCTTCATTATTGGTAAGGACAAGTTTTAATTAGAACCAATATAAGGGCTGATTTTTCAATCGACAGATAATAACTACTTTTCGTAGAATAAAATTTACGTCTGACAGATTTTGTATGGAAGAACTGTCAAAAATTCAAAATTATTCCCCGGATAAAATTATCTGCCGTTGGAAAAATCAGCCTGTAATCCGTTAATTATAGGAATCGGCCATAAGATGTTAAGGTCTTTTAATCCCATTTACCCAGTATCAAGGATATGGGTGCAAGTAAAATGACTTTCATACCGGAACATAGTATATTACTCAGAAATGGTGAATAAAGATATTTTTTCTTTGGAAATTCCAATTTTTGCCATTCTTTTATCGGATTCGACCATGGACTTACTGATTCATTGATAGCCCGCAATAAACTTGAATTGACACTTCCAAAGCATAAAATTACCTATGCACGACAAGATATCAGTAAGCATAATTAAGGGACATTTTTAATGACTGCACTGACACATAATCACGTATGGCGTAATTGTCTACGCATGGCAAAATGGTTCACAGGTCAAAACAACCCAACCATGATGCTAACTTGTTTACTTGCGCAATTATAACTTAATTGTTAATTATGTATAATTTCCTGGGAGTTTTGCAACGAGGCAGTCATGTGAGCAGGCAGCTTTTTATACGATTACAATCTATATTTAAAATAAAACAAAGTCGGGCTTATAGCGTCACCATTTTTAACTCAAGCACGGCTGGACCAATTTTTATGATCTTTGATTTATTGGATTAATCTCCGCTCCGAATAGTAGAACAACTATTAACACATGGAAAAACTTCACGAAAGAAATAATAATGAGAATAATTCATTTTCTCATACATTCATTCGTATTGATTTTTTTAATAAATTTTGCAAGGTTTTTTTTGTAAGTTATGCAATGGTATTGTATTGTAGTGAACATTTGCATTCGTAATTTCTTTGCTAGGTTCAGTTACTTTTCCCCAACTGCTTGAAGTCTCCTGGATCACCCGGTCGTCCCGAAGGTCCCATACCTGAGTGAAAAGTTATCTTGGATTCTTTCCAACTAAGTTACCCGCCATGCTAGCTGCATTCTATTCATGATAATATTGTAGTAGTCCAGTCAATCATAAGGCCATCAGTCAGTAAATATGTGAATAGAACTTACCAATTTAATTCTAACGACGGGTATGACGGAGTGGGACATCATCTTGGTTCCTCTGTTGGAGCTGAGGTCATCCAGCATCATACTTAGTTGCATAGACAACTTCGTGTCGAAGGTGACGCTTGCTTTCTGCAAGATATACCATTGGTTTTGAAAACGCATGGAAACAAAAGTAAAGAACAATTGAATGCATTCGGTGAGGTGCGATAAGAAAGATAATGTGAAGGCGGACAGGGAAGATAGAAAGAAAGAAAATACGTTTATTGAAGAGAAAACCATTTTGTGCCAAACCCATGTTTTTTAACTCTAAGAGGCAGCTTTTTTAACTCTTTTCACTAATACTACGTGCGCAAACTGCCACTGTCGCAAACCATGCTCCACCTCCTATCCTGCCCTCTGTGTCCCAAAATATGCAGTCAAAGTGACCTCTGCGCTGCCACCGACGACGCCGTGAAAGTGGCGAAGTTTTGCCAACAAGATATAAATATAGTCGTGCCAGCGACACGGAGAAGAAGAAGAATAATACTTCAGGCAGTGATAATATAAAAACCATGCAATTAAGTAACATGACCAGACTATACTTACACGATCTACAACAACTTCATTGACATTCACTTTTCTGTCTGGTTTTAGTCCATCAATGCGTTCCAGCAACTTAGGATCGGCATCCAGAAAATGTGCTTTAGATACCACAAAAGGCAGATCTGTGAACCAAAGGTGCCTATACGAGTATACTTCCTTGATTTATGTATGTGTTCAGCAAATTCATACAGCGGCCTGGTTTGCTCACGGTCACACTAATTTCAATCATCTAATTAGCAGGACCAAGAACTTGAAAAAACTTACTATAAAAACATTCAGAGATATCCATGAGCCCATCAGGATAGTTCTTCAAAGTGATCGGATTGACATTGTTGATGAAAGTCCTATTACTGACGGTGTACACCAGGGCCTCTCCACCGTACTCCATGAGCCTGCTGCCGATGTACTCCAGGTGCCAAGTCTTGCAGATACCTTGCCGGAACAGGTTGATGGGGGCGTCTGGAGTCAACATGGGTGGAAAGGCACCACCCTCATAAGTATCTTCTTCAAAGGTTAGCTCGCTGGAAACATGGTTAAGTATTTGTACATAGTAATTGGTTGATTTCCTGGATGCATTTGGGTACGATCCATTATCGATCGATACAAAACTAATTACAAATAGTATAACACGAAGTCACTTTTCGTGTCTGTCTAAAGAAAAAGATCTAAAACACAGTGAGACAGATTTTGATGCGGTTTCACCATCATTTACTTACAGCATTTATTTCGGAGGTTTATAAGTATTCATATACTAATCAACATATAACTTAAATATAGCATAGAAATCTTGATGTTTTGTCAAGTCGTAAAAACCGTGCGAGGCAGGGGGTCGTTTGTTGAAAAAGTCGCTCATGTGTCTGTTGACATATTTTTGTTATGTACCTTTCATCCAGATGATTGATGTCCTCCGTCTGAATCTGCCTAAACTTTTTCACCGATTTGATCTTGAACCGGTCCTGGTTAGTGGCTCCCACTACTATCCGATAGTCACTTTCGTTTTCATAAAGCTGCAAATATAATATTTGTAATGTGCGTTTTGTTTGTGCAGAATAAACATATTTTCTTTCTTTCTTTCTAAATAAGTCAAATTATTAAGAAAAACCATTTTCATGTCTTCATACAAGTCTTATTAAGGTTATTATTATTTCCTTTATTTCATTTACTTACTTACAGATTATATTTTTAAATATTTTTATAAACAAAAAGAGATTATTATTATTATTATTCATTTATTTCAGAATCAACAAATATTCCATAAATTGTTAGTAAATCATACTTGTAACTATGTTAGTATAATTTATTATGATAAGCAGTTGGTAAAAGCATTAGCAATTTAGTACTTACGTAAACTTTCGTATACAAGTTTATCGGCTGGCAGGGAAAGAGAAAGAAAAAACATATCGCACCGATCCTAAGTAACATATAGGATAGGAGATAGGATAGGGAAAGACAGAAGAAGATACGAAAATCAAATATCGATCTTCTTTCGTTTCATTGAAATAAACAGAAATAAAACTTATAACAAATTCGGCATACCCTGTCCAGGACTCCCAAATTATCAAAATATATAAGTCCTGGGGCGAGACTATTGCATATCCTGACCAGGGGGTTATTATAGCCCCACAAGTAGCTGTGGACATCCATGTTAAAGAAGGCCTTAGCTCCTATCTGGGATGCCATTATGTTGAACGCGTACCTGACGAAGCTTGGATAGTTGGATAGGACTGCTACTACACTCTGGAACAAGAAGATGGGATGAAAATGGCTTCACGAAGAGCTCATATTGCCGTTCGTTGTAGTGGGTATTGTTTTATTTCACTGTGGACTCGCGGAGCATGGCCACTGTGGAAATGGAATAAGGTTAAGATAAAATTACAAATTTTAGAAAGATTTATACGGCGCGATGTGAAACGTGAAGAAAATAAATGAGTCTTTGTCTTCATAGAGTAGAGTCATGATGCTATGCGTGCTGGTTGACATTGAGTAAATAAAACATACCAGTTTCATTACTTCTTAACTTGAGCTTGCATGTCCAAAGGGACATAAAATTGTCTCTTCACGAAAGCAGTTTCTCATTGCAGTTATAAAGGATGAAATAAAACTCACAAGAAAAGGTAGATTAGGCAGAGTGAGGTTGATATCCCTAGGATGAGCTATGGAGGCTTCCGGGATGAACTCTGATCTGATCCTCGGCGTCATCCCCACGTCCTTGCCATCCTCACTCATTTCTAGATCCACATACCAGCGATACTCTCTGTAAATAAATGTTGACTTGAGCAAAAAAGGTGCGGTGTAATAATTTTACGAAAACTTGTTTATCGAAGTTCATGTCGTCGAAAAGTATGTATTTCATTAATACCACATCAAAGTAGACAGAGCTTGAGGCGTTTGCCCAGCAGGGGATTGCGATAGGCTGTGTTGATTGATTAAAATAGCTCAATAATTCTCACATCATCATCATTTCAGCCTGGAATCACCTACAGCTCTTAGGCAGGGCTCCTTTCCTCTTTGCCAGAGCTTTTGGACGTCCTTGACTGATTAATCCTCCCCTCATTAAATCTACAAACGTATTTTTAGTTACGACTCATTAAAACTTACTCAAACACGAAAGGTCCTATTTCTTCCACCTTCAGCTTATAGTCTTCTCCAGAGGAGAATCTGTCGGCGTTGGTGATGTTGAACACGTAGACCGACAGGCGGCCGGCGGGGATCTCATGCTGGAGAAAGTTGTACAGTATTGTACCTTTAGCTAGGCGAAGTTTCTGAAACAATGCCGTACACTAGGTATAACAGAACAAGATTATAATATTATGTTAGATTGAGATTTATGAATCCGTTTGCCGAAGCGTGGTGATTCCACTTTCAGCAGAACCTTCTGACGAGTATTGATGATGTTGATAAATAAATAGACATAAGCACATTTTGCTTACTCGAACAGGTTAAAAAAATCTAGTCATTTGTACCCTATATGACATATCAGGTGCCGGACCAACAACGGCTCAATGTGTTTTCCGTGGCACGGGGGTATCGCACCGCCAACTTTCAAACTGCAGGCTGTTACTAAGAAATTCCCGGTTGCCGGCTCTCTCTCCCGTCGTGTCTGTTTGCCGTCCCATCGGACTATGAGAGTGAGGGAAGAGAGAGTGCACCTGTGTCCGCGCACAGACTTGTGCACTTTAACATCTCCCGCACCGAAGGCTGGTCTCCGCTGAGATTCAGCTGAGGTCGCCATGGCTGAAATTTTGTCTGAAGGACTATTTTTGTTTTAGTATGACATATTAACTTCTAGATCTTAACAAGTGCACCCGTTAATAAATTAAATAAATAAAATAATTTTAATTCAGATATCAAGGATCCATAGGTAAGTACGGACGCCAGCAGGTCAAGCTACCCGAAACTGTCTAATTTTCCCAATCAACCAAGAACCATAATTCTTTAGCGATAAAGTTGAAAATCTATTAAAGAGATTTGACAGATTGTAGTAGCTTGATGTGCTGGCGTCTGTACATAATAATTAAAATGTAGATTAAAATGATAATGAAAAATTAAAATGAAAATTAGAATCAAAATTAAAATGTAAATCAAAATCATAATTAAATTACTGTTTTCATAAGGGGCCTCCACAGCGGTGATGACACACACACAAGACAAATGTTATCGGACATAGCTAGCAACATGCCTGCTACAGCGATGTCCGATATACGGGCAGTCAAATCTCCCGGCAATCATCGCTAGAACTGTATTGGAGCTGTCCCGCAAACTGCGCACCAAGTACGCGCACCGCTTGCGCATGGTGGTGCGGAAACAGTCGGCGCGCGCTTCCGCAAACATGCCCGAGGCACTGCAAAGCGGGGGCAGCCCCAACACCGCTCTGAATGCGTTATTGTACTGGACATGGAGGGCACTGTAAGCCGCTCGTGTGTAGGAAACCCATAGGCTGTATGTGTATAAAGAGGTGCAAAAGGCTTTAAAAAGCGTGAATGTGTCGTGTATTAAGTTATGAACGTTCGAAGTTATGATAATACATAGGTACCTACTCACAGAGCATACTCACGTAATTAACGATCATGTGTATGGGGTCTAAGATTATAATCAATATTGGTATTAATAGGAACGCGACGCCCGTTGATAGTGTGGCCAGGATTCTGCCTGTAAAACAGATAATAATATCCCATCAGCTTATTGTAACGAGGCTGATTTGAAATTGAACCATAAGGACCAAATTTAGAGTACAGTGAAGACTACATGTCATGTCTATTTGTTACTTATATACCTGATTTGTTTTACCGTTTGGACTAAAACAGGTATAAAAAGTGAACGAAGTAGAAGCCTATCATATGATTGGATTGAATTTCGCTACGAATTGATTGATAATATCCGGTGCCTTTAAGTTGAATTTTAATATTATTATTTTGTTGATCAAATAGTTTTTTTTTTTGTGAAAAATAAAGAGATTTGTGCCATACTCCGTTAACCTTTGATACCCTGTTTCTTTCCAAAAGGTACAAAAAATCAGCCGGTATATAGACATATAATAAATAGACATGAGATGTGGTCTTCACCAAAACTGCTTGGTCCTCTACATATTTTCTAAAAAGAAGTCTCACGGCTCGTTGTCAATGCGTGTACTGGGTATGAATTCTCGACCAGAAGACTTCACAACATTGAATAAGGACATTTATTATTTGTGTAAAATATTGAGACTCAAACTTGTAACGGGAACAAAAAGTTGGAAATAGGCTAGTAGAGGCGGAAAAAGCATTGGGGGCGCAGTGGTAACAGCCCCACTTACGAGTAGTAGTAGGTCGTGTGTTCAAACTCAGGCAGGCGCTTTACTTTGTGCAATTTATTTCAAAACTACAGCTCTAAAAACGGTGAAGGCAATCGTAAGGAAACCGGCATGTCCTAGAACCAAAAATTCTCAGACGTGTGACATCCACCAATCCGCAGTGTGCCCGCGTGGAGTATAATGGCCTTCTCCCTCTCACAGAGAGGTCTGTGTCCCAGCAGTGGGAACGTTATAGGCTGATTTTGTTATGTGTTATGCACGAAACCCCAGTCCATTATGTAAACCGTTTTTTGACAGATGGAACTAGTGATTGCAGCGACACACAATACATTGATTGTTACACGTACGGTGTTATAATGTCTGTAAGAAGCCATAAATAAGATAATTCAATAAGCTAAGGCAGATTATATTATTATATTATTACGCATTTTAAAGTTTACTTTTACGTAATCTGGAATAGTTACGTTCTAAGACAGCTGTAGGTAGGGCTTCAAGGAAGATAGTTAAAAGGATACCTACTTCTGCTGGTTATCCGCCTCTTGATGGCTTCCCTTTTACTCAGTAGCACCATCGTTTATTTTATCTTCACTTTAATTTAATTATAAATTTTCTGCTTGACTTGGTATTATTTATTACTGGTTCATGGTTCTGCAAAGAAGAACACTTCTTTGATTTTTATAAAAAAAAACTACACATTTAGAGGATCGAAGATAATGTTATGAGGACCATCATCACAAATTGTTCGTAACTAGATAATATTACACAATTGCAATCATACTTATAGAAACTCTGCAATGAATGTGAACGTAACTTTGACACAACTCAAGGTACAAAAATAATTTAAAAAAATACCTTAATTTTTATCCAAATCCATAATATAAAGGTCACTTAAAACCACTTTATTATTTCACTGACACGTACTTAAAGCAGAAAAAAAATTACTTAAGACTTTTTTGCTTGTACCGGTCGTGTTTCTGAACTTTCAAAATAAACTGAATTAATTTGAAGATGTTACTCTGTATTATATCTGATCTTTTTCTTTTTTTTTATTACCTTTGCTAAAAAAACTACTACAAAAAAAGCGGCCAAGTGCGAACTGCACACGAAGCGCACACGAAGTGCGAGTCCGACTCGCAGTTGGCTCCTTTTTTTTCAAACGCCGAAAAGCACCTTTAATTTTAAACTAAAATGTTGTTACAGCGGCCATAGCAGCACAGCACAGCGGCCGTAGTAAAATTTTTGATTAACGAAAACTAGCAAGTAAATTCTTATAAACAGGATCCGCTTTTATAACAAGTTACTAAAGCCGGTTATAGAAATCAACGGTATAAAGTTTAAAACCGTCATCAAACGTGCCCTTATCAAAAAAATATATATTATAAGATCAAAGACTACGTTGAAGACAAGGAAGTTTGGAAATAATTCCTTCTGCACATGGCTCAAATTAAGATGTTTATTATTTTTATTTACTTTTTACATACTTCTTTTACATAATCTTTTTATTATTTGACATTATATAGGTTTCTAATTTCAACTCTTTATAGTGGCTGTAATGGCAATCATATCAATTGGTTTTAATTTTTTATTAAATAAGTATATTTTATCGATTATTTTATATTTTGTGAAAACGTTGTAGACTCTAGATTTGTAGAGCATTTTCGATTTTATTAAGTACCTGGTAATTGTGGACAGGCCTACACCTGTCCTCCCATACCTATTAACACTGTAATTTAAAAACATTGTAAAAGCCAATTAATTATAGGTATTTGTAAAAGAGTAATCGTGGAGTTTCTGGCCCGCTCTTCTCCATAGGTACCTACAACGCTTTGGAATGGGCAACTAGCTTCATCTTTCTGACTGACCGACCCCTTGACAATTCAAAAATGTCTGTAATTGGTTTATTTAAAAATAAATCCTTTGAGTTTGAGTTTTGTAGGTAACTTGGTATTTCCCTGATCTCTCTCCTGTGTGTCAGATTGCCGTCCCATCGGACAATTAGTGAGGGAAGACAGAGTACACCTGTGTTCGCGCACACACTTGTCCATTATAATATCTCTCGTACCGAAGGCTGGTCGAAGGCTAGTATCCGTTGGGATTGGTCGCCATGGCAGAAATTCGGTCTGGAGGACTTTATTTATTTATTTATTCAATTTTTGGAACTATGTAATAACTAAACTGACAGATTGACATCTAAACAAAAATGCGATGTGAAGTACCTTACATGTTTACGAAATTCTTGCAATTAAGCATTGTTTCCTGCTAAGTAATGATTATAATCAGACATTTTAAGTTTTGCAAAACAAAAGAGCTTTTTGAAGTACAAACGGACAACTAAAATGTATTGTAACCAAGATTGTTTCCTACCTTGCAGCTTTAAGAATTATGTGGAGTCCTTACAGTAAGGCAACTTTTCCTTCTAAATATTATATTAATGCAACATAAGAAGATCTTCTACAACCCTCTCACTTTAAATAGGCGCACAAAATACTTGGTCTGCCCACAGCCCATCGCTTCTAAAACAAAATTTATTATTACTTATTGCCCCCTACATCTACAATAACATCAATAAAAATCTTAATATATACCCGATGATGAAAAAATCTTGCAAAACTACAGTAAGTGAGTACCTACAGACACTCACTCACTCACTCACGGAGACAGAAAAATTGTTTGAGATATCTAGACAAAAATTAACTAAATGGTAATAGTTGAATTATTAAAATTAAACTAAGTAACAAAAATTTGGGGCTGGAGTTGCTCGCGTCCGTAGGATTTACCACCTTCTCCTAGGCCTACCCTACACGTATCCCCCGGGTGGTGCAAAACGAGCAACAACGCCGAGCCATGGGCGGCGGTGAAGTAACCCGTTCATTGGCTTCCACTAGCCAAGAAGAACTAAATATCTTCTAAAAGAGTGGCCATAATGCCTTGGGAAAGTGCCATGAGATTATTTCCCAACCCCCCCTTTTTTATGAAAATGTCTAATAATGAGAGCGAGTATTTGTCGTGCGATCCGGCTAACACCCGGCGCCCTTCGGTATCCGGGCCGGTGGGTGAGAAATTGGTTACCGAAGACTCCATGGAAGTAGGCGACCAGGTTTCCGTGGTAGTGAATGTTACTGGCAGCAAGAAATATGTTCAACAAGCTTTCCACCCTAGTTTGTCTTTATCTCGACCTAGATGCAACTCCCTAGGCAGCACATCAAGCAAAGAAATGCAAGAGCCAACAAACATAAAACAGCTTGAGGTCAAAAATACAGTACCTAGAGAACAACATACACAACCCACGGTTATTGGTTCTAGTACTTCTCGTCCACCTGGATGGCAAAGAGTTCCGTCTAACAGAAGCATTAAGCGCAAAAAGCCCTCACAATCACCCTTACCAGAGGCGATCAAAACCTCCAATAAATATAGTAGCCTGCAAATAGATCTCACCAAAGACGAAAGCGTACCAAAACAAAAACGCCCTAGTAAAGCTACACCTATTATCTTGTACGGCATTGAAGATGTCAATAAATTTACAGACCTCCTACACACTGTTGCAAATAAGGGAGAATTCATCCTCAAAATCGTCAACAGAAATCAGCTAAGAATTAATAGCTTAGACATTGAGGCTTACAAGAAAATAATGACTCTAGTCCGTGAAAAAGGCCTCATTGGACACACTTTCAGCAGGAAGGACCAGCGATGCTACCGACTCGTCATCAAGAATCTGCACCACTCAACCCCCCATAGTGCTATCATAGAGGAAATTGAAAAAACTGACAACAAAGTGCTTGGGGAAATCATAAATGTAAAGTTTGGGCTTGAAAAGAAGCCAACTTCTACATTTTTTGTGAACCTGGTCTCTAACCCAAATAATAGTGCAGTTAAAACAATAAAATCGATATACCATCAAACAGTTGTAATAGAAGAGCCTAAAAGGAAAACCGCTATTCCACAATGCCAACGATGTCAGCAATATGGGCACTCGAAAAACTATTGCATGATGCCCTATCGCTGTGTGAAATGCGCACAAGCCCACAAAACATCTTAGTGCCCAAAAAAAGATAGGAACACACCGGCCAAGTGTGCTTTGTGTGAAGGCTCACATCCAGCGAATTACAAAGGATGTACTGTGTACAGGGAGATTCTAAATAGAAGAACTGGTCATAAACCTATTACCCAAACCATGCCCCTTGTAAAACCAAAAATGTCACCTGCAATCGAACAAAATAGACCACAAGTCGAGAATAAACAGCCAAAATATGTCAATGACAAAAATGGATTGACATATGCAGAAGTTACTAAAAACGAACCCAAATTAGAAATTCTGCTCACACAACAGGCTGAAAAGCTAGACAAACTATTACACCAGATGTCGACTATGACGAATTTACTCACAACAATCATCAGTAAACTTGTCCGATAAAATGGCCACACTCAGA
Organism: Apamea monoglypha; assembly: GCA_911387795.2. Taxonomy (NCBI): domain Eukaryota; kingdom Metazoa; phylum Arthropoda; class Insecta; order Lepidoptera; family Noctuidae; genus Apamea; species Apamea monoglypha. The sequence continues at coordinate 1,066,177 of OU426925.1, forward strand.
GTTGGGACCTGGAACATAAATGGATTGGTCAAACATAAACAAGACTTACGACGTACGACGAGATACTCCTTACACTACATGACATTGATGTACTTCTAGTTTCTGAAGCACACCTAACACCCAGTCATTTCTGTACCTTCAAAAACTATAGTATATACTCCACATTCCATCCCGATGGAACTGCACATGCAGGGACATCAGTCATAATAAAAAAGCACATCAAACATGACGTTCTGGAGGAATATAAAACTGCTCAAATACAGGCTAGGTTTACTAGCCCTATCCGCTATATATTGTCCCCCTAAGCACATCCTAAAGGAAGATTACAGATTTCTTCAAAACTCTTGGGCAAAGATTCATATGTGGCGGCGACTGGAAGGCTAAAAATGTCTACTGGAGGTCCCGAATGACATTACCCAGAGGAAGAGAACTGAAAAAAAGCCTTGACGAAAACCAATTACACGTCCTGAGTACGGGTGAACCCTCCTACTGGCCAACAGACTCGAATAAACTCCCAGACTTACTGGACTTCTTTGTTTATAAGGGACTTTCTAACATGTACCTAAGTGCTGAAAAATGCCTGGATAGCAGTTCAGATCATACCCCTCTGATAGTCACTATTAGCACAACAATAATAGAAAGACAGTTCAAAGAAAAGCTCTACAACAACAAAACTGACTGGGTTAGATGTAGACTATACATCGAGGCAAACGTGAACCTCAAAGTACCGTTAAAAACAAACAATGACATTGATGAAGCAGCTATAAACATCAAAAATCTCATCCAGACAGCTGTATGGAAATGCACACCAACACCTACCAGGCCAGGATATAAAAATATTTCCAAGGAAATAAGGAGTAAGGTTCTGGAAAAAAGGAGGTTCAGAAGGGTTTGGCATACCAGTCGTCATGCTTCTGACAGACGAGATTTTAATAGAGCGGCCGCAGACCTGAAGCTATATCTAAAGGATATCGAAAATGAGACCTTGAAAAACAGACTGGAAAATCTGGACGCTACAGCTAAAAACGAGTACTCCCTTTGGAACACCGTAAGGCATAGCAAAAATGCGCCACAAACTGCTCAGCATCCTTTAAAGCTAGGAAATAATGCATGGGCAAGAAAAGATGACGAACGTGCCGAGGCCTTTGGAGTTTTCTTAGCCGATGTATTTACTCCTAATTCCGGTGACACGTCAAGCGACAAAGAGATCCAAAACTATTTGGAGACAGATCTATAACTCAGTTTACCATTGAAGTACTGCTCACCTCGCGAGGTCTGGAAGATTATAAACGGTCTTCAGCTGAATAAATCTTCTGGATACTGCCTTATAACTGCTGAAATCCTACGTCAACTACCAAGAAAAGCCATCGTCTTCTTAACACAGCTGTTTAATGGAATTTTGAGGACTGGATATTATCCGAAAATAAGGAAAGTGTCGGAAATTATCATGATCCCAAAGCCAGGAAAACCACCGCACCTTGTGTCGTCATACAGGCCAATAAGCCTACTGCCTGTTATGTCCAAAGTATTTGAGAAAGTCGCTACACATAGGGTTAATGAAATACTTAAAGACAGCAACATCATCCCACAACATCAGTTTGGCTTTAGAATAGGGCACTCAACCGTGGAGCAGGTGCATAGGGTGGTGAATAAAATACGAGAGGGCCTAGAACAAAAGGAGTACTGCTCGGCTGTATTCCTGGACGTACAACAAGCGTTCGACACGGTCTGGCACCAGGGCTTGTTATTTAAGACAAAAAAGTAGAGAGAGAGAGAGTAGTATTTAATTGTGCGTTTTGTTTGTGCAGAATAAAATATTTTTCTTTCTTTCTTTTTTTCTTTCTACCACATAACCTGTACATGTTATTGAAGTCTTACTTAGAGGGCAGATTCTTCCGGTAAAGATCAATGACACTTACTCGAAATTCCTCAACATACAGGCTGGCGTGCCCCAGCGCTCCGTATTAGGTCCAACACTCTACCTTATATACACGGCAGACTTACCAATGACAGAAGAAGTTCTCTGTGCCACTTTCGCTGATGATACGGCTGCTTTGTGTAATACCAAAAACCCTCATATGGCCTCACTTATGTTAAGTCTCAAGTCAACGCATGCGACATTTATTTACCCTCAGAAAAAACATCCTACTCCGAAAATTAAAATGGTTTTTTTTTTTTTTTTGCTTAGGAAGAACATCACATGTATCATCTACAAAGTACTCATCTACAAAGCAGTATTAAAACCTGTCTGGACATACGGAGTTGAGCTGTGGGGTTCTGTGAAGAACTCTAATGTGGAAATACTTCAGCGATTTCAAAACAAAGCGCTCAGAATAGTAGCAAATGCTCCTTGATTTACGAAGACCTCAGAATTACATGAACATCTATAAATCAGAACTGTAAAAGAAGAAATAGAACGCAGGATACACTCATACAAACATCGAATAACATCACATACCAACACCTTAGCCACAGCCCTAAGTGAACCAATAGCCATGAAAAGGCTCAAACGACACAACATTATGGGACTTTATTGAATAAAGCCTAAACAATTTTGAGAGGCAGATTCTTCGCTGAATGGACCTCAGCAGTCAACATCCGCACAAAAAATCTGCTAAAGGTTTACAACCGATTGCAAGATAAAAACAAAAAAAAACAAAAAAAAAAATAAAGTAACAAAAATAACAAAGGTCATGCTCCGCAATCTTACACACCCTCTTACACTCATTCACGCACACCTCCAGGTAAGACCGGTTGTCAGACTTTCGGGCTTCTAACGACCCGTAACGACTGTCAAAGATCCACGAATGACAGCCGGGATCAACGGCTTATCGCGCTTTCCGAGGCACGGAGGGGTCCCGGTATGTAAATACGGTCACCCATCCACAGACCAACTGCGGAAAGCGTAGCTTAACTTGATCGATCGACCTGTGCCGCTGTTATTATTTAACCACGGGCCCCTCTGTCAGTTCGATTTATTATCCATAGTGCTTAACGGTATTCTTTAGTAATAGGTACTTAACGGTATTCGTATAACGAAATGCTGTTGATCTTTCCTCTCAGTAGTACGAAGATACGATAACTATATCAGACATGGTTCTACAAACATCAAAACACCCACACACCATATCCACGCCTGTATTCCCCGAAAGGTTAGGTTAGGTTATAATGTAGGTATGTAGTTAGTTAGGGACATGGTTCAATTTTTTTACTATTATGTATAAAACATTGTTTATTTATTAAATGAGTATTCTGATTGTGGGAGACATTACTGTGCTCATATTACAATTCTACGCACTCGCATAGTCGCATACGTATAAGGTCTAGCGTAGACCGTTCGTGCATTTTGGTTTATTTTTATTGTACAGCGGGAGTGTGACTAATTTACGTAGTCTGAATTATTTTTGGGAACAAAATTATACCAAATGAGTGTAGGTAACTTCTGGTACATACATACATACGATGAAAGAAGTTTAGGTTATTTTCCTTATAGGAACTTACTCAACTCACCTAGAAAGAAAGAAAAAAAGTAAAATTGTTTCACAATTAAGTACCTATGTGAATAATGAACATCGCTTTTATTAATAGGTTTAAAGATATTTATTCTCAAACAAGACACAAAAACACAGTTTAAAATAAATTATATTCGTTACAGACGTCACGGTAGCAATTATTTATCAACCCGAATGTGATAATTTTGATTAAATATTCATCTTATTGAGTTTTGAATGCATTGAATGCACAGTTGAATGAGTGTATTTTTTTGTATAGGGAGGTCTTCAAAACTAATTATTTTTGCCCAATTTGTTCTCTTCTTCGGTAAAATCAGAAAACTAGCTCGGCGACTACTACGAGTACCTATGTTGAGTTACTTGTTTTACTTTGATTAACGATAAATTAGTCTATTTTTGCTTTTGTTGAGTGCTTTACGAATGAATACATGTATTGTAAATCGATAACTGTAAAAAAACCGGTCAAGTGCGAGTCGGACTCTCGCGCATTGAGGGTTCCGTACATATTTGTAGGTATGTAACTACAAATTAACGATTTTCTGATTTTTTCCTTCATGCTACATGACATTGTTACTTGTCAAATTTCATGATTCTTGGTCAACGGGAAGTACCCTATAGGATTTGATTCTCTTGCGAGTGTCGAAATTTGCGGCATAAACGGAACATAAACGCCCGTATATTTTAATTGCGTTGACTTAGAAGTTTGTTTTTTTTTCACTGCTTCAAGGGATTGCAACCCAGAGTATTTGATATAATGTCAACTTGATAACTCCTCTCGTTACTGAGAAAAGGGGTCTTGACAGACGGACAACCAAGTGATCTTATAAGGTTTCCGTTTTTCCTTTTGAGGTACGGAATCCTAAAAAATATTTTTTTTCATTTTACTCCGTTCACCTTTTAAACCCTGTTATTGTCCAAACGGCAAAACAAGTCAACCAGTATAAAGATATAAATTATAATCAAAATGACTTCAAGGAATTTTTCAAACAAAAAAAACGTCAGATAGGTATATACAAATATACATTGTTATTGTCAGCATACCGTGGGATATATTGATATAAATCTACACTTAAATTAGTCTTAAAGCATGTTAAAGTATTTTTTTTATATACAGGAAGGCGATTTAATGACTACATTAATTTAACACACTAATACGGTTTCGCGTTTTAGTTTTATGAATATATTTTAATTTAATTATACTATTTTAATTTAGTGATAGTCTCAATTAGGAGGGCAGCAGTGGGATCCATTGGGGCCACTTGTTTTCAGTTTAGCAATCCACAAAGTCATCTCTGGGTTATAATCGTCTCTGAACATGTGGTACCTTGATGATGGCATTATTGGTGGATCACCGGAAGAGGTTTGCCAGGACCTGGAGGTTCTTGTTCCTCAACTTAAGGAGCTGGGTCTGGAGGTGAATCCCTCCAAGTGCAAATTTTTTCCCTGTGGCGTTAGAGCTCGTACACGCTTCTCACGCTTTGGTTCTCATTTACCTGGCCTCAAGAAACTTTCTCCTCTTTCTCTCTCCCTTTCGGGATCTCCCATTTTCTTGACGGAGTGCCAGAAGCCATTTCCCCCCGTAAACAGCTTCTCCTCAATGCTCGGGAACGTCTCAAGGATCTCTCCGCGCATGTTTCGATTTTGTTATTGCGCATATGTTTTGCCTTACTCAAGGTTACGTATCTCTTGCGGACCGCTCCTACCTGGCTTTATCCTGAAGAAGTATGTTCCTTTGACTGTGCTCTAAAATCAATGGTTGAGTCGATTCTGAATGTGTCTTTTAATGATGCGCAGTCTAGGCAGGCGGCTCAGACTCAGGGCTGTATCACAGCCGGAATCGGGGGCATGGTTGCACGCGCTTCCTTCGCCTCACCTTGGCACGTTGCTTGATGACGACTCTTTGCGTGTGGCAGTGGCCCTTCGCCTGGGTTGCAAGGTGTGTGAACCCCACAGATGCACCTACGGTTCCATGGTGAAGGCCGATGGCCATTACGCTTTGAGTCGTCGTCATTGCTGTCGTCATTCCCGCGTCACCATGCGCTCAATGATGTTGTTCGGAGGGCTTTTGTGTCGGCTGATGTCCCCTGCCTGTTGGAGCCTCGGGGTCTGTGCAGGACTGACGGCAAGAGGCCGGATGGGCTGACCCTGGTGCCTCGGAGGGACGGCAACTGCCTAATTTGGGACGCAACTTGCGTCAGCACTGTTGCTGCCTTGCTGCCATCCACCTTGGTCGCACCGTCCACTCACTGTCAGCAGCAGCGGAAGACGCCGCTGAGAGGAAGAAGGTGAAGTACGCACCGTTGGTGGACCGTTATCATTTTGTGCCCATTGCCGTGGAGACCATGGGTGCTTGGGGCGCTGAGGCCAGGAACCCCATTAGTGAGACAGGGCAAGCTCCGTGACAGAACGGGTGACTCTCGCTCCGGCTCGTTCTTGGTGCAAAGGTTAGCCATTGCCATCCAACGTGGCAATGCAGCAAGCGTTTTGGGCACTTTTGCGTCGGGTACAGTTAGGGGCGGGTTATTTGACTAGGCTGACGTGTTGTTCTTGTCCTTATAGTATATAAGGAGTCCCTACAAAAAGCATGAAATAAAAAATTTAAAAACCTCCCAACAACGCGGGATTGCGGAGAGGGGGGGAGGGGGGGTTAGGGTGTTAGAAAAAAACTTCATATGTTACGGATGTAACTTTAACAGAGCGTTAGGCTAATAAGTAGAGCGGTCCCCCGACGCAACAACATTTAATCAAAAAATTTCAAGAATTTAGATTTGGGAAACGACAATTTATTATGATTATGTAACAGTTACTGCACCTCCTACTTATTTCGATTTGTCGCAAATTTTCAATTTCTTTCTGTATATTTTTCAATGCATTGTAGGTACCGCCCGATTCAAACTTTATGGCGGCTCTCCGGGATAATTGACTAAAACACTATCAGTAGGAATGGGTTTCATTTTGACAGTCCAACAATATTCATTGCGTTATTTATGTAGGTACATTGTTGGGCAGACAAATTTTTCGAACATGCCAACAGCCATGGTTCAGCAATATCCTTAAAAATGATTCAGGTTGTGATTAATAGTGAGGGGATTGTGGCTAAGTGATAACAGCCGCACGATCGATCATGTTAAGCTATGCTTGCCGCGGTTGGTCCATGGATGGGTGACCATCTTTACATACCAAGACCCCTCCGTACCCCGGAAAGCACGTTAAGTCGTTGGTCCTGGCTGTCATTCATGAATCTTTGACAGTCGTTACGGGTTGTCAGAAGCCCGAAAGTCTGACAACCAGTCTTACCAAGGGGTATCGGGGTATTGGGTACCCAAGAACTGGGTTGGGTCAGATAGATAATCGCTCGCGCAACTTACCATACCCCTCACCCCCGCTAATACGCGAATTTGTTACTGCGCAGCGACTTGCCTAAAAGTTTGAAACGGGCTGTAAGGGAAATGTATTGTGACACACTTACACGTAAATTTTACCAGTTACAGCCATTTCATAGAATGACAGCTGTTGTGATATGTACGAGTATATAGGTACGGGCAGTTTAAGGTGGTAGTCAATTTGCTTAAAAATAAATTAACCTGACTGTCAATTATGGCCATTAGCTGGCAAGCTTCAATGAATCATGGCTGGTCGGTCACGTCAGATACTAGCTAGATGAGGTACGGGTGAAAATAACCACATTATGGGATTTCGCGGCAGACCCAATGAACTACTCTTCTATCTGAAGGAAACTGAAGGATAAGTGATTGTGCAAGCCAATAGTTCTACAGAAGGCCGAGCCAGAGCAAAATTATATAGGTACTCATATGAGTCGCTCACCAATAATTAGTGAAGTCTTAAGAAAAATTAAGATTTACATAGATAGTTACTTTTATTATTAAAAAATATAAAACCAATGGATCTCTTCCGGTTCCTAAATATTTAAATGTATTGTAGCGACATGAAAATAAAGCAAGCTCTGCAAATACCGCCAAGTTAAAAATATAAAGTCTAAAAATAAAGTGAAGTAGATAGCACTGAATATTTTTACGTTGTAGCAACAATCAAAAATCAATATGCGTCTTATTGGCCCTCACAAACGAATGTCATAACATTTTGCAAAGTACTTCAACTAAGTCAGTGGGAACTAGTAATCGAGAGGTATTTTATACTTGCTTTTGCTCGCGGCTTCATCCACGTGGAAGTCGGAAATTATCCACCGTGAACGTACGTTTCATCCCATGCCCTACACCAGGTCATGTTCTACCTGTGTGAAAGTAACTCGATCGAAGTAATGCCAAAGTACCTCTGAACTCTGACAGAGTTACTTTTTTTTTTTACTTTCGTATATCAATCCAATCTGTCCCAGCCACCTTCTTTAGGTCACACTACGCTTGCCGATACGCGATCTCCACTCCAGGACTCGTCTGCTCCACCGGCCATCAGTCCTTCGACAAACATGGCCAGCCCATTGCCACTTCATTTTACTCGTCACCCTCCCCGCTAACTGTTAACTTACTGTTCTATATCTATAGAAAGAAAAAAGAAAGAAAATACGTTTATTTGCGGCAAACATGACGCATCAAAAAGAATATAAACACAAAAAAAAAAGTAACAAGTTGGGGGTAAGCATGCGTCACATTCACGCAAAAGCAAGGAGGCAAGCAAGGTATCTCACAAACCGATGATATTACCTGCGTGTTCATAGCTTTCGAATAACTTCGCTCTAATCGTCGTATCTGTGTCGTCTACCGTATAGAAGATAATGACGTATATGGTTTTGCGTATGTGCAGAAGGAGGGAAAACATATTCTCACTACCCGTCGTTTGAACATACTACAGTTAGTGAGATTTTTTTTCTCGTCTTTACGATTCAAAATGACTGAAGTGTGTCTACAATGTTTACAAAATTTTTTTGAAGAAAGATTTGTACGATTGATCACTGGCATATAATTAGTCGAGACTACAGCCCTGAAAACAAAGACAAGTTTGTAGATTGCATGCACAAACTTAGCTTTGATGAGGTATTTAATAGTGTCGATCCCGAAATCGCTTTCAATTCATTTTATGATTTATTTAAACTTTTCTATGACCTATGTTTCCCTACTGTAAAGAAAAAGATCTTTAGTCGGCAAACTCCCAAATGGATTTCTAAAGACATTCGAACTTGTAGTAAAAGAGATATAAGTACCTACTTTGGCAGTATAGAAAATCGCCTTCTAATGAAAACAAACAATTACTAAAACAATACTCAAAACGACCCAAAAAAGTTATTTACTTGACCCAAAAAGCACAAAATAATTATCTTATAAATAACGCTGAAAAAAAAAAACTACGCTACGCTACACTAGCTACGTGGAAAGTTATAAAAAAATGCAAATCAACTTTCTTTCCGAATCCTTGCACAAGATACATACCAACGATAAAGTAATACATGAACTTATAGAAATTGCTACAGCATTTAATGATTATTATGTAGATGAACAAACGAGTACCACACGCGAGTAATAATAACAATAGTAATGGTTTTTCAAACATCAATCATTATCCGAAATCCATGTTTATGGCACCTACTGACCGTTTGAAATATTCAAAATTATTAATTCATTGAAAAACATAAACAGCGCCGGTTATGACGGCATTACAACTAACTAATATCTTAAAACTCGTAGCGAACAATATTGCTCCAGTGCTAAGCTATATAATCAATTTATGTAAGTATAGAAAATGGACACTTCCCAAGTATGTAATCTAAAAATTTCATTATTTAAACCACTACACAAGAAAGGCGAAAAAACAACCATCTCAAATTACCGCCAGTAGCTTTAATTCCAATACTGTCTAAAGTGTTTGAAAAGGTTATCTATAATTCCCTTTATTCTTTTCTTGAATCAAATACATAGTATACTTGCAGAAGAACAATATGGATTTCGAAAAAATAGAAGTATAAACAAAGCAGTATAAGAATTATTCTCTAAAATTATATTGCCAGTACAATATACCACTACTAATGGATATGTCAAAAGCCTTTGATCATGTAGATCATATATTATTAAGCAAGTTAGAACGCTATGGCATTAGAGGCAAGATGTTAAAATTGATTGAAGCATACTTAACTGGCAGAAAACAAGTGACTGAAAAATAGGATTTGTCCAAAGACAAAAATAGACATACGTACGAGTCGATTCAATCCGCCTTGTATTTTGTGGAAGCCGCGAAATCAATTGTAGTTAGGTACGTAGTTATCGATACCAGATGTATCAATTAACGTAAGGGACATTTTGGCGAAAATGAGTTATATACCTAAATATCATTGTATTCAGAATTTTCTGCTCTATCGATTGGTATTATTGAAAAAATTCTATCATTAAAAAAAATCCCTTACAGTAAAAATTTTTGGCCTGCGTAAAACGATTTATGACAAAAAAAATGATGTAACAGACGTTTACATTTTTTTTCTCTGAAAAATAATATTTTTTTTTCTCTGAAAAATAATGTAAGTCATAGTGTTAAATAATGTACACCCTTTTTTTTTTCTGGGTGGGAAATCATCTGGGCGGAGCAGCAGGGCGTGTCAGATTTTTACTGACTAAAACCCACCCGTGTTCCTTCAGTTGCCTATGCCAGGGACCACGGTATCTCTTTCGAACAACCCGCGGCCCTGGCAGGCATCGGCCCTAGCGGACCCCGTCACTTCGTGCTGACATCTCTTTGAGGCGCGCGTGGAACACAACGCGCCGTCGACTCGGGCCTGGTCCTTGCCGGGCGGCGAGCTGCCCATTGCTCGCCGCCCGCAAGCCCGCGCCTACGGTGGCCGGGATTCGGCTGGTGACTTCCGACGTCCAGGGCGTCTCCTGCGGCGACTAGGGGCGTGAGAGCGCAGAAAATGCCTCTCCCTCACGCGCTCCGCCTCCTCCTTTGCGAGCATTACTGCTTCGCAGAAGAAGGTGACGGCTTTCCATGCACTCTCGCTCCGTACCATGGCCTGGACCAGGGCCGGACGCGAGAGATCGCCGCTGCCGATCGCCGTCACGAGGACGCGGCGATGCTCCGCCCAAGCCGGGCAGACCTCCACCGTATGCTCCACCGTGTCCTCCGGGCGATCCACACAGTGGTAACACCCTGACGTTTCCTCCCGCCTTATCCTGAACAGGAACCTCCCGAAACAACCGTGTCCGGTGAGGACCTGCGTCAGGCGGAAAGTGAGGGCGCCGTGGCGCCTCTCCAGCCACTCCTCAAAGAGGGGACTTATCGCCGCAATTGTGGCGTGCCCAGCACTGGGTTGCGACAATCGCACTCTCCAATTCTCCATGTCGCGATGAGATCCCGCCGGAGCTCTGTCCGCTGTACCGTAATTTCTCGCGGCAGCGGAGTTACGCCCCGGCGTTTTGCCTCCTGTCGCCACTCCCATATGTGGGCGAGGGCTTTTGCCTCCAGATCCCATGGCGGCAATCCGGCAAGAAGGCTCGCCGCCTTAGCGGAGACCGTGCGGTATCCTCGGATCAGCCGGACGGCCATGACCCTTCGCGCCGCGGCGGACTGGTCGCCGCCTCAAGAAACGCGCCCACACCGGTGCCCCGTAAAGGGCCATTGACCGCACGATAAATTACACCCTTACCTTAAACCTCTAATCAGTCGATTTAAATAACATGTCCCTTACTTTAATTAATAATTAGAGTTTTTTAAGAATTATTCTCTTACATCATTATGTCACAAAACTATCTTTATTTTAAGCTCCTTACTGTAATAATACGCCTATTACGTAACAACTAGAAATCAAATTCGTATTTGCTTTACTTTATTTCTTTAAAAGATCGTTGCTAAAATAAACGCTTTCATGTTCATCAAAATCAAAAACGCGATAGCACGTTTGTTGTATCTAGTTTCGATCTTCAAAAAGTTTTAGCGACACCGTATGGTGATGTAGCTAAAACCAGCCTAAGAGCTGAGAAAAAAAACACGCCCAAAATAATAATAATAATCTTTATTCATTCCAACTTTAGTACAACACGTATACACATATTACATGTCATTTAATTTCACAAGAGAAAAAAAAATACAATTTATATCTGGCCCCCACACTAGGATTCCCTGTGTCGTGGGGTCCAGTCCCTTCCGTAAGTTCATAAAAGAATTTTAACATATGGAAAGCACTTGTGTATAATTTTATGCTATCATTATTTTATGTGTAACAAACTTAAAAGAGAAGTATACAAAAACAAGATAAAATACTAAACGAAAAACAAAAAAAGAGATGCATGATGCGCGAAGAGCGTGTGTTGAGAGTGATATGGTGTGTTTGAGTGCGTGATATTAATTAAGTAACAATGTTTAAGAGGTTCTCAGTATCGGAATAGTCTTTGGATATAAGCCATTTCTGGATAGTGATTTTAAGGCGGAATGAAGTCATTTTTATTATTTCATTGTTTGTTTTATAGAATAGGTATAGATAGGGCCCCATAAAAGTAAAAGATTGATGAGCAAAAGTAGAACGAGCCATCGGTCTGTCCCGTTTAAGAGTTCTATGAGAGCTTCGCGCTGTGGTCTTCGCAAGTTTACGAAAGCGGAGAAGCACCGAGGCAACATAAAGCTGTCTCACGCTAAGGAGGTTACATTCTGAGTATAATGCAGTAGTAGAATGACGCCAAAGTTTTTTAAACGCTATTTTTAAAATAGCTCGCTGAGCACATTCGAGCCTCAGAAGATAAGTTTTTTTCGACGCTCCCCAAGCAATGATACAATAACCCGAAATCGATTGACAGAGTCAGAAATATACGGCTCGAATAAGTCGGGACAGACCTAATTTTTTTAAATATGTGAGCCAACTTCCTTACACGTTTCGTAACTGCATCGATATGTACTTTCCACGAGAAGTATTTGTCTATCAGTATGACTAAGTATTTTATGCACGAAACTTGTTCAATAGTTGGGCATTGACATTTCAAAGAAGTTGAATAGTTGGCAAACTGACATGTGTGCAGTTTAACATTTAGAGCTTCCTCAGGAGCAGATCTTTTTGAAATACTTAAAGCTATGAGTTTTGTCTTGCTTGCGTTGAGAGTCAGTAAATTGTTTTTCAGCCAACTGGCAGCAACTCTGAGGCCCTCCTGAGCCACATCAACAACCTCTGTCCATGTATTGGCATGGAACATTATGGCAGTATCATCTACAAAAGTAAAAATATCAGCCTGTGGCAGTTTAAGTGAACAGAGATCGTTGATATAGGTCAAGAAAAGGGTGGGACCCAAAATACTGCCCTGAGGCACGCCGTAAGCAATAACTAACTCCCAACCATTCCAGCTTTTTCAGCAGTATTGATCGCGAAACAGTATCAAATGTTTTCGCCAGGTCCAGGAAAACACCTACACATTTTTGTCCATTGTTAATTTTATTAGTAACCAAATCAACAAGACCCGTGACGGCGTCTTCCGTGGCCCGGGCAGCTCGAAAACCATATTGGTTAGGAGCCAGAAGACCATTTACCTCTAGATATTTAAGTAGTCTTACATTGACTATCTTTTCAATTACTTTAGATACCGTACTTAGTAGTGAAATTGGCCTGTAGTTAGCCGGTTCCTGTGCATCGCCTGTTTTGAAAATAGGTATTACCTCTGCAATTTTAAGATTATTCGGTACTATTCCTGATGACATAAGTTAGGGGCGTCGCAATCACATATTTGTAAAGCTTTAACATGTCATTACTGATGTCATCGTGTCCCGTAGTTTGACTGAATTTAAGCGTGCCTATGAGTTTGATAACTTCAATTTCATCTATTGGTTGGAAAAACCGTGAATGGGCTGACTGATTTGAGTTACAGGTTAGGCCTATATTATTGCCCAATTCGGTTTCCGTTATATCCAATTCACCCAAAATGGTCTCAGCCAGGCGCTCACCAACAGTACTGAAATAATTATTTACACTATTTAAAGATTCAATGGCATCGGTTTTTTTTTGTAATAATTAATAATTTTGATTTTCACATTTATTTAGATTACAGATAGTTTTTAGAGCGCTCCAGGTCTTTTTAAAATTATTTTTGTTTTCTGCTAGGAGGTTTTGTTTATATTTGTTTTTTTATTCATGTAAGTTAACACAGATATTTCTATAGGTCTTATATTTATTTTGTAAGATTATTTGGATTTTTCCGCACATCCGTGTGTAATTTGTCACGAACTCTAATTGATTTTAAGAGACCTGGCGTAATCCATTTTTTTTACAATAATATTGAAGCTGCGAAAGTGTTGCGTATATTTATCTTATTTTATAATAAGGTTATTCAACTTGGAGATAAAATATAGTGTCGCTACCGTAACATCGGATATACAGGTTTGACCAGTCAAAATTATTTAAGTCCTCATGTAAGCTTTTTGTCCTCATGTAAATTCTTTAAGTTGATCTTAGTGAGAATTATTTTGGATTTTTCTTTGCAGTGATTTGAACCAATACTACATAGTACGCTACTATGATCCGTGACATCGGAATGACAAACAACAGTTGTAGACAGTTGAGAGGACTTGATTAGGCAATGATCTAGACAATTTGGCCCTCGTGTTGGTATATTAAGCCCCGGTACGTAACCATAGTGAGCCATTAAGCCTAGGTACTCTTCTGCTCGGTTATCAGTGGAGTTATATTTAATAGCAAGATTGATATCGCCTACCAAGACGCAGTGTTGACTTTTACAATTCTTCATCATATTGTCCAAAGAAATTTAAAAAATATTCACGTTTTGAAAATATGGTGATCGATAAATCGCTACTATAGTATGTGTAGCTGTACCTATCTAATCGTAGACAGTTAGCATCATTAACTTCAGGTTCCGAGACGCATATTAATTTGTAAGTCCACTTAAGACAAAATCACTATTCCGTCACATTTATTTAGATATTTAGTTGATTAAGTATCAAAAGTAAAGATTAATGTCTGTGAAGGTTTTTCGAAAATCTACCCTTGACGGTGTGAAAAGGGAAATTTACAAGGGAGGATTTTACGGCCTGACTTGATTTACATAAAAATTGGTATAAATAACGTATAAAACAAATAATGGAAAGGTCACAAAAACTTTACAAAAATTATCGCCTTTTGAGGTGAAAAGGGGGGATACAGATAATATGAAAAATTTCATTTCAATGATTTAAAAACTTGAAACTTGGCCCAAATACCATTCTAAATTAATTATAGATTTTCAAAAACTACCCTTGTTAGGGGTAGTAAATAATAAGGTTTATATTTTTAAGCTTTTTTACGGGTTTACGGGTTTGGTTTACGGGGTGTCAAAGTTTCTATGGAAATATTTTAACAAGTTGTCGATGTCGAATTAACTTAAAACAAGAGATCATGTGTTTTAGAGTTTTTAAAAAATCAGTCCCTTGCGGGGTGGAAAGTGTTAATACCGAACGGTATTAACACTTCTTCTTCTTCGTGTCGCTGGCACGACTGAATTTCATATCTTGTTGGCCCAAAACTTTGCCACTTCCACGGCGTCGACAGTGGCAGCGCAGAGGTCACTTTGACTGCATGTTTTGGGACACAGAGGGCAGGATAGGAGGTGGAGCATGGTTTGCGACATAGCTCCACAATCACACCCCGCTGCCGTTCCGTCAAGGTAGCCCCACTTTACCAGGTTGGACTTACATCTTCCCACTTGTGTCCGGAGACGGTTCAGGGACTTCCAGGTGGACCACGGAAGGTTACACCCTGCAGGGAGATGCTCATTTGGTGGTAGATAGTGAGTAGGAGGGGGAAGAGTATCCTGCCATAGTTTGCAACGGGCGTCGGCCGGGTTTCCTGACAGAGACGGTGTCGTGACATATATGCCGCTGACAAGTCGACAAAGACGACGCCAGTGATCTTTCTGGTCTCATATCCATCCTCTATATATTGCGACAGTCGGAGGATTTGTCCGGAGCATGACTTACCTGGTCTGAAGCCGGCCTGCTCGGGAATCAATTTAGGGTCGATTACGGTTTGAAGGCGATTGAGTAGAAGTCGTTCGAATAATTTGAACGTATGGCACAAAAGAGATATAGGGCGATAGTTCTTCGGGTTGTCTGGCAGTTTTCCTGGTTTAAGCAATGCTGTAACTTGGGCTTTCCTCCAGATTTTGGGGATCCTCGAGCTTTCAAGGCAGGCATTAAAAAGGGTAATGAGCCATGACACGCCTACCGGGCCTAGATTCTTAAGTTGTTCCACGGTAATGTCGTCCAGTCCAGCCGCCTTACCATTCTTCAGCGCCCCAATAGCCGGAATTATATCCGACAGGGTGAAGGGCTTACCAATTTCTGCTGAGGAAGTGTTGTTCTTGGTGGCTTTTGGTAGTTTTGGCAGTTTATTTGGGGCCTTACCATTCAGTAAGAGTTGGTGAGCTACCTGGTTAGCCGTAACTTTACCTGGGTTTGTTGGTTCAGGGGGGTCGCCAGTAAGTTTTCTTAATGTAGCCCATGCCTTCTTGCTGTTCTTCGTCATGTCAATGTTTTCGACTGTTTTTAGCCACTGTTGTTGACGGTTTTCATTGACCCTTGCAAGTAGCTCCTCGCCGGCTGTGACAGTTTCCTCAGAGAAGGCGTCATTAACGTACGTTAATGACGCCTTCTCTGAGGAAACTGTCAAAGAGTACAAAGATTCGTAGGCTTGTAGCAATCTCGATGATTCTGAATCCAATCCAGGCACGTAAAGACAACGGCAGCCTCTTGGAATGTGTCGACGTGAAACTGACCAGACCGTTTTTACAAACTGGTCGTAGTTGTCTGGTATCGGTTCAATCTCACGCAACTCATTGTCCAAGTCTTGGGAAAAACTGCTCCAGTTGGCTTTGGAAAAATTAAACCGACGTCTGAAAGGGATCGCCGTCGGTAACGCGCCATACACTTGGCATGCTATTGGTCTGTGTTGTGTTCTTGGAATTGGCGGACACACTGTTTTTGCGCAGAGACGGCTGATATTATCACTGGTGAAGATGAGATCAGGATTATACATCCGCTTCCAACGACCGCTGTTAAATGATTTAGGGAGTTTGGCGTCATGTAGTAAGGTCAAATTTTCTACTTCTGCCCACTGTTCCACGGCAAAACCATCAGGATTTGTGTCCTGGTAGCCCCAAGCAATATTATGGCTGTTGAAATCACCAACAACGATTTTTGAATCCCGATCATAGAAGTTGTCAGTTGGGATCAGTTTGAAAGGTTGGTTTGGTGGTTTGTAGACAGAAGTGATGGTGCAATGTCCAGTATCTATGGTCACCACTTCTATTGAGTCAAGGGAGGAAACGAAGTTGGACAATATTGCAATACTGGGCTTGGAGAACACGGCGCTCCCATATTTTGGGTGTGGTATTTCAGCTGCGAGTGTTAGCCCGGGAATTTCTGGTCTTGACTGGTCCGGACTGCGATGTGTCTCTTGTAAACAAAGTATGTCACAGTTGGTAGTGCGACAGAGCTCTGATAGAATTTGTGCCTTTTCTTTCGAAAATCTTTCGATATTTATTGATATAACACAAAGGGCTGGAGTGGTTAAGGTCCGGGGATTGGCTCTTAAAAGAACCGTTTGGGATGGGTCTTGAGAAAGACCGGTTCGTGCCATCGTGGTGAAAGGATTAGTCACCTAGACTCTGCGTTACCGAGTGCTAGGTGTCCAGGGTGCGCCGGACGTTTGGGGGATTGGGTACCGATTTCTAACGTCACTCGGGGAGGCTCCTTTCATGCACCCCCAAATTAATACCGTTTAACGGGCCAGATTTTACTGCGAAAATGGGTATAAATAACGTATTAGTCAAATAATTGAAGCGTATCAAACGCTTTTTAAAAAACAAGCCCAATCGAGATGAAAAGGGAGGACATAGTTTATATGAACAGTCCCCCAATTCCTTTCATCTAAAAACTTGAAGCTTTTCTGAATAAATTATAAGATACTAGCTTCTGCCCGCGGCTTCGCCCGCGTGGATGTGTCCGAATTGAAGTGTCTATTTGTAATATGAAAATAACAGATTTTACTAAATGCGTATGAAAATATAAAATATTTGCTAATGGAGTTAACTGACGTAGGAATATCGGAATCCGCACGTAGAATACTTAAGTCGTATGTGACACACCCGGACACAAATAGTGAGAATTGATAATTATGAAAGTATCCTGTAAATTAATTAACCTACGGAATCCCACAAGGATCAATTCTCGGACCCTTATTGTTTTTGATTTACCTCAATAGCATCAGCAGTGTTAAGACGTCAGGCAGTATCACACTTTACGCAGATGATATTTGCTTGTTCTACTTTGGCCACAATCTTACTGATATAGTGAAAGAAGCTCAAGATGATTTGAATTTCCTAAATACATGGTTTCTGTCAAATTTGCTAACTATTAACACAAAGAAAACCTCATACATGATATTTGCTGCAAAAAATAATAAAATCCTCAATCAAATCCAACTAACAATAAACAACGAAGATATTGCTAAATCAAGCAGTGAAAGATATATGGGTCTCATTTTGGATACTAAGTTAACTTGGAACCCCATATTGATTACATTAAGTCCAAACTATCACCTCTGGTAGGAGCACTGAGTCGAATGTCTGCTTGCATTCCTAAAAAAGCTCGCGCAATGATTTATAACTCTCTTGTTAGACCCCACATAGAATATCTCATTGAGGTACGGACGCCTGCAGAGAAAACGGACCCCCCCGCCTTACAAATAAACTATAAGCAGTGAGCGTTGAGGGGTCCCGTTTTCTCTGCAGGCGACTGTACAATAAATACACGTGCATCAAATCTTGACGACATAAATAAGGTAATAAGTACCCACTTACTTAATGAAATATTAACGTAAATAAAAATCCAAAATGATGGCAATAATTTAATATATTTACAATAAAAACAACATAATTTCTAAATATTTTCCTAAATTTATCACTTATTGCGGCTTCAATACACCTTGTATACTCAGCCTAGCTGAGCATAAACGTTGTATGTATTTTACTTAAACTTACAGATTGCCGTATTTATTTTTGTAGGCTGCAAAATGAAGTTTAGTCTTACTTTTAGGTAATTTGTTAGGTACAGCGTTTCGGACTAAAGCTTTGGTCTCCTATGAAAGCGGTTTCGTCATATTATATCGTCCTCAAGAAAATCTGCCATATTCACCATTGTTTGACATTAAGGGGTGTCAAAAAACGCTCGGTATATGGTCAGCCGTAAGGATCGATTTATCGCAGAGTCGAAGCACAGCGAAGCGGCAATGTAAAAGATAACATAGAAAATTCACCCTTATCTCTACAACGTAATGGACATATTTCTATCGAGATTAAAAAGGCGCGCGGATCCGCACGCATTCTACGGAATACGCGCGTCTGTGAGCGACCAGCGCTGATTGGTGCGTGCGCGTTACATGAAGAGTGAAGGGTGAATTTCCTTGCTATACATATTATCTTGTAGACTGACGCTTCGCTGCACTTTAAATCTGCGCTAGTATGAATCTACCCTAACTGTGTGACCGTTCACCGCTTTCTTAGCAAACCAAAGCTTTAGACACACCCACGAGGCTTAGAGCCAATTTGATTTGGGTCTTGATCCTGAGTTGGAAATGGTCCTTAGAAGAATCCTTTTCGGTATCGGTTTCTTTTTTGCGCATGTAAGAACTTGTGCGCTTTTACGTATAATTTCTAACGTTATCGTCTATCATTATTATCGTGAATGTCCACGTCCATATAATGTATACGTGCACGTTCTAACGTTATCGTGCACAGAAATTTAAAAGCGTTCAGGGTCAAATTAAATTAGCTAGCGAAACTCTGCAGTTTTTCATCAGCTATTTTCTTTTGTTTTATAGTGTTTAGAGATCGACACCTAACACGTCTGTGAAATTTACAAAAAAACTGATAATGAAACTAGTGTATTTGTGAGGTCATTGACCACATGTAGTTCTGCGGTTGATGGCCCCAGAAAAAAAACATCAAATTAATTTATTTTTTGTTTTATTATGTCTAGATTGCAAACTATAACGTCCGTGGAGTTTCGCTAGCTATTTTAATTTGACCCCGTATATTTCCGTTTATTTTAAATCCTCATGCTGTAATGATTTCGTGGACGTCTACGATAATAACATCACGTAAGTAATAGTACTAGTAATAGAAAAAGCGCTCTCTATTTACATCATGACTCATGTCATGGCTCTCTTATAATACCTATCACCGACATTATGTCATTAGTAAAAATAAAAATAGTAATTAAAAACAGTTACAGTCTGGTAAGAATCGGGCCACTTAATACTATAGGTACATTCAACCGCATATCCAAAGTAACAATCTGACAATGACAGGACCTTTGTGTCGTACCTGTACCGGTTTTGACAACAAGTGACATTGACATGTGGTTAACTGTTCTGTCAGTGTACATACTCCACCGCATGCCTACAGTCCATTCATAGATATTTTACCTTTGATTTTGCGTAACTGTCAAAATCAAAGAGATTTTTAATGTTGCTTTCGGGTTGCCACCACGGACAAGTTTGCCAAAATCACAGTGAGCTTTATTTTAGTTTCGATAAGGTTGCTGTTGGGTTGCTGCCGTCAGAGGTAAAATAACTGTGAACGGACTGTACTTATTTTCTGGATAGCTAGCACTACAGAAAAAAATCTTATGTATGTAGGTATGTATGTCATATCACACTGTGAAGGATTATCGACATTTGCCTTTTTAGCAAAATGGCACATGAATTCCATTTTACAACACTAGGTTCATTTGGTGCTTGCCCTAAATCGGAACTAACGACGCCATCTTGTTTTTTCAATACAAATTCTGTGATAATTAAAAAAATGTAAATACCACCAACACTCCCTGTAAATAACATCCAGCCGCCAAAAGAACCTTGTACAACTATAGACACTTATTTTTCACTAACAGTTTGCAAACACTTCAACAGATGGCGCTAATTTGAACTATCTATTCATAAGCGGTTGAGTGCTTAATATTTCTTTCACTTGTATCTTCTCACTATCAAAAACGATGTCTTTTCTTCCTGCACAGATCCAGTGGCAGTAGGGAAGTCTTGCTGAATGCGCCAGCAGGAAAAGACCTGCCGCCACTAGGACTACTTGTGCCCCCAGGAGTATGTAGGGAGTGTAGACGTGGATCAACCTTAGTTTATATATTTGATCGTCTTGCATTCTTGGTTGTACCTGGAAAAGGGGAAGATTATGTAGTGACATTTTAAATGTAACCCTACTGACACACGACGCCAATTTGTCGTGTATAGCCATTGCATACAACTGTCAAAGGAAGAAAGATCTGAATATACGGACAATTTCAGTTGGTAGTCAATTTGCGTAACACGTATGTCCCTGACTTGATATCTCTTCTCTTGAAGTCAAGGGATTGAGGATATAATACGAGTCTTATTATTATGTTAATTAATGTTGTTGAAATAAACCAAGAGCAAACACGTCTGCGAATGAGCAAATCGTCATCATCATCATTTCAGCCGTAAAACGCCCACTGCTGGATATAGGCCTCCCCCAAGCACCACTAATTCGACTGATTCTGTGCTTCTCGCATCCAGCGGATTTCTGCGGCCTTCACCTGGTTATTGATCCACCTTGTGGCCCTGTCCACTGCCACTTAAGTTTGGCAATGAGGACAATGGTGAAGTACAAATGGATACTCACAATTTTAAAATAGCCGACTGGCACGAACATGTCAGAGAACCTGCTGAGCTTGGAGTTGAAGCCGACGTCCCGGACCATCACATTCACTTGCACAGAGAACTTCGTTGACATCACCATGCCGATGACCTGGAAGAAGCCAATTAATACAGAATTTTCTCTAACAACCATGTGGTGAAGTCACGTACATCAGCTCATCGTCTTAGTATTTGCATATTGTCACATACGAGCTATGTATATATACGTTACCAATTAAAGGAACAAGGCAGTCAGTTGCCGGCTGACTCTTGGAGAACTACACATCATGTTGTTTACTTAACCCCTCCTTCCCCCCTACATCGCACCATGACTTCAGTTTATCTAAACTGGCTTAATACAAAATTGCCACTCTAATGTTTGAAACCATATGGTCAGCGGGATAATTGCGTAACACACTAACAGTATCAATGTCTTTCATTTTGACAGTTCAACAACATTCATTACATTATTTACGTTGTTGAGCAGACAGATTTATCGAATATATGAAATATCGCTCACAATTATTCAGATTGTGATTGAAAGTGTATTACGCCATTACGGTGCTGTTCATTTCTAGATAAAGTCTGTCTTCTGCTTATAAAACTTTGATACTTACAGGTTCTATGGTGAAGCCACTGCCATGCTGCTCCTCATTAGGAGTCATACCCTCGACGCGCTCGAATAACAATGGGCTTGTATCCAGGAAGTGAGCGTTTGACAGGACCAGTGGCAGACCTGAAACCGAGTTCATAAAATTATAAGAGACATAAAAACCCAGTTAATGAATGATAGAGGTTGAAAAACTGTAAATTGCAAATTATTCCATTAAATTGATATCTTGATTTCTAAAATATTTGCACGATTTGAGAGAAATTATGTCCATTTAACTGCAATCAGAGATAAAACAGCTATAAAAATAAAGGCAGCATCACTGTAGTACGGCCTGATAGGGCCTCATATTATGTATAGAATAACGAGATCAAATTATCTTACTCACCATAAAAACAAGGCGCCATGTCCGAAATCCCTTCATGGCATACTCCTTTACTGCACATACATTCATTCTCAGGTATCTTACTGTAGCTCCTGTTGGTGAGCTTGTAAGCCATGCCCTCGACTCCGAAGTCCATGATCCTCTGACCCACGTACTCCAGTTCCATGAACCGGCAGAGCACGTTGCGGTAGATCTTCAGAGGCCGGTCGTGAGACATCTCCGCGGGGTAGACGATTCCTTCGAAAGAGTCGTTGAAGCTGTTGCAGGAGGAGCTGGGAAATAAGATGGCATTAAAAAGATGAACAGACTAGGTATCTTTGATTGATAAGAACGACGATACAATTTTTTTGAAGTAGCATGTTACATTGTGTAAAACTACATAAATAGCTCATTTTGCGGTAACAATATTAGCCAGAGTGGTTTGGCTCTGAAACCGATTGCTTAGGATGCGCTAAACGAACTTCAGTGCCTTGTTATTTAGGGTTTTTACTATAACACTCTTTACCATATTGAAGGTATTGAATGGCATTAATCGAATTCGAAGACATCAGACATCTACCAACACGCACTGGGCCCGCGTGATGTATTACGGCCCACTCCCTCTCAAATAGAGGAGGCCTGTGTCCCAGCAGTGGGAACGTCATAGGCTGATTATGTTTATGTAATCAATTTCTCACTTATAGAGCGATACAACGGGATAATAATAATAAAGTCTATTTACCTTGTTTCCGGATATCCCCAACTTGGAAGACCTCCTATACCGTTGATAGACTTGATCATGAACTTGTCCTCATCGTTGGCGCTTACTTCTACCCTGAATGGGGCTTTTTCATCGTACAGCTGGGAACGTAAACATAAGAGGTTTCAGTTACTGTTGTCTGGCTGTAGACAAAAGGGAAACTCCCCCATCTATTTTCTGTTATATTCTTTCTGCAAAGTAATGGTTTGTCACTGCACTTAATGATCTTTTGGATCCTACTTCCTCTGGAGCCGAACTTCACACTCTCCACGAAGTATGTAATACCCACATAACATACCCGTAGACTTATGAAGCCAACCCAGTGATGCAATATAGGGCAATCCCACCGCACAATGAGAACACAATCACAACCTTCATTTAATTTAATTAGTAAACACGATCTTACCCTATCTAACAGTCCCAAAGTGTCGAAGTGGATCCACCCCGGCAGGACGGTGTTGCCCAAGTTGATGAGGGGCTCGTTGTACCCCCACAGGTAGTCATAGGCCGACATCTGAACAGTGGCGTTGCTTCCCAGTCGGGAGGTCAGCATGTTGAACCCCATCTTGGCGAAATAGCCGTAGGTGGACACTAATGAGGCCATGCTCTGGAATAGAAGAACGTTTAGAAAGATGGTAGAGAGAGTAGTTATTGGGACTCGTTCAGGAAGGACACAAACTAAACAGTATGACACAATCATAGAAAAACAAGAAATAAAGAACAATAGCATAAAAACAGGGATAGTGAGTTGTGAAACGTTTGTCGGTGGTAAGTTTCGGAATCCATAAACAACGCAATTAATGTTGTACGACATATAATAATAATATATTAAAAGCTATATCATCATTAAAAGTCTCATAAATAACAGGTAAGAGAAGATGTCTCATCAACAACCAATAAATGTCGAAACTAAGTAAATATTATGTGAAAATAAACCGGTTCATTATTCGAATCATCTTATTTATTTCCCTAAAAAAAACAGCATTCTTGTTTGATTTTTTCTCTCGTTTTAAATAGGAAATGAAATAGCACGAAATATATCGTGTATCAGTAAGGGGAGTTCATGATTAATTTCAATACCTAATGTATGGGACGGCAGACTTTTTTCGCGATTACGTTGTTAGTCCCATGGAGAAGTGGTTCAGTTTGATGCTCTGCTGTACCACACCCTTAAAATATGACAACTCCTTATACACACTGTACCTATATTATGGACAATTGATAGATACCGAGAAAACCAGTGTTCTCGTGATAAACTCACCAACATGGCAATATTCGGCATGGTAAGCATCATGTCCTCCGGCCTCCCGACAGACTCCTCAGGCAGGAAGGTGACCCGGTGTCGAGGACTGTACCTCATCACGCCAGCCTCCTTGTCTATCTCCAGGTCATCATTTGTTCTGTTCTCTCTGGAAATAAGGTAAAAAAAATCTTAAGAACATTATTCTCCTTTTGTACTCCTCCGCAGTCGGGTAAAAATGAGTGGACCGTCCTTACTAGGTGTATGTAATGTGAATACAACTCTACAAGGTTATTTTGGCACGTGGTCAAAATTGGAACTAACGCCGCCATCTTGTTTTGTCAATACACAATGACAGTGACAATTTGACAAATGTTTACCATCAACGTCCCCCTCACCACATGACGCTGGCAGAATAGTCGACAGGGCTCAGTTGCCAAAGAAGAAGAAGAAAAAAAGTCCCTCTGTACGTCTGTAGCGCTTGTATAAAGGGTTGTATTAGGTCACTTTATATTGAACATTAAAAAAAAGTAATAGAACACTATCGGTCTACTTCATCATGGTTGTGTATGTATTTATTATTTCGAGCATGATATAATTATTATCATTCAAGTGATATTTATTTTAGAAGTGTGTATGTATGTTTATTTGTATGTAAGTTAGTATATTCTCGTAATTTTTGTTTAGTTTTTTAAGTGAATTGTTTTTGATTTTATGTATTATTTTTTGTTTCCTTTAGTCTTTCATACGCTGTCTACATCTCTGTATCTATCCTATCTCAGGTATGCTGGAAGAGATTTCTTATGAAATAAGCATCACCTCTGTACCAATTTTTTCGTGTCTGTTTATAAATGTGTGTACATAAATGGTTAAATAAAATAAAATTTACGATTATTACGTCGTTTATATATATATATGTTCTTCCTTAATAGATAAATTTTAAATATTTCTTAAAATAAAAAGATATAAAAAAGTTGTGGTCCGCCGGTGTCGGAGTCCAAGCTACCAGTGGTTAGGGCTCCAGGGACAGGAACCTCCTCACGATGCGAGCTGTATCGAGGAGTACTGCCTTCTGAATCAGGCCCTAGATCCAAGTCTGTCGAGAGTGATGTCGATCAACGCTTTTGGCCATCTGGCCGTTGACCGTTACGACAATCGCCACAATGACAGCCGAGCTCATATTCCGTATGTCAACAACCTCGTGTGCTAAGTCGATATATTTGCTAATTATTATTATAATAATAAAGGTATTATTATAATAATAATCCGAACAAGGCAGTACAAGGGTACTGCCTTGTTTAAGAACAGGTCACAAGTGGCTGCTGAGCGTGAAATCCTGAGTTCGATCCCCGGGTTGGCCAAAGATCATTAGTGTGTTTTTGCCACCAGTAGCCCAACGTCTCAGTTAATAGTAAAAAACCGCCATTATTTCATAAAAAAAAAAAACGTGAAAGTGTTAGGTAAACAAGTTAAAAGATGTATTTCAACTTACTGGTAAGTGAAAGGTCCCACCTCTTCCATCTTGAGCTTGTCATCTTCACCGCTGGCGAACCGCTCAGCATTGGTGACGTTGAAGAGGTAAGCAGAGAGGTGGATACTGTCCACCTCCTGGCTGATCGCCTCATGGACGAATGTGCCGTAGTCCACGCGGGCACACTGGGGAAGGAAAAGACCACTAATCAGCATGAGCAGGAAACATATGCACTGAATGGAATTTGGAGTCTCGATTTGTGGCCCGGTTGCTGGCAAAAGGCTCGCCCTATATTAGGTCCATGACACTAAACATAACTGACGAAATGTGGGTGCGTGTACTACGGGTATAGTCACTATAAGTAGACCTCTGCCTAAACCGTCAAGGTTTACAGGCGTGATGTTATATTATAAGTGGAATTCCCTGCAAGAGATTCCCTGCAACTTGAAGACTTTCAGGTATAGCTAACGGGAAACAGATTCCCCGTTAGCCTGAAAGTCTTCAAGTTGAGAGAATTGGTTTTTTGTAGGAAAGGGTGTACCATCGTTGACTACAATAGGTCCACCATAGTCACTAACTTATCATCATCAACTCAAACTCACTCAACTACCCCGTTGGTCTCGAGGTTGCAAGTGCGACTACTGAGCGTGAGGTCCTGGGTTCGATTCCCAAGTCGGACAAAGTGTTATTGGGTTTTCCAATAGCAATTTCTAACAGGCCGGAGTTTGGAAGTTGGCGGTGTGACAGCATCGACTGATGTCAAATTAGTTATCAAGTTATTATAATATTTCTTTTCCGTGATAAATAAACATTTTTTCCTAGACCGAAGGTCAAGGTCAAGAAATGCTGATGTCAAAATAGAAGTGATGTATATACTAACATAAACAGCAATAAGCCGTATGGGGTCCACCATCACGGTCAGCAAGGCTGCCGCAAGGCATGTCGCTCCTAGCACTAAGCTCACCAGGAACCTTACTGAAAAAGAGAAGAGTTTTTGGGATCGGCTTGAAAAATGCTCTGACCGTATTTATTTATATACACAGTCTGGCCATAAATACTGTTACAATTAAAAATAAGAAAGATATTACATTTGAATTTAGAATCTGTCATTTTTATACGATTGTTCATTGAGTTTTCTAATTTTGGCGCCAATACATTGTACAATATTTTGCGATATTAAAATGGAGTGGGGTGATAAAAAGAACCGAATCGCTGTGATTGCATTACACAAAGTAAGTATAGAGCCAAATGCAATTTTTAAAACTCTCCATACGCTTGGTATTAGTCAAATGTTTGTGTACCGGGCTATTAATAGTAAAAAAACAAACAGAGGAGGTCTCCTCCTCTGTTTGTGACAGAAAAAAATCTGGCCGTCCACGTAGTGTTCATACGAAAAAGGTGGTCAAAGCAGTAAGGGAAAGAATTCGAAGAAATCCTGTCCGAAAGCAAAAGATTTTATCTCGGGAGATGAAGATAGCACCCAGAACCATGTCGCGTATTTTAAAAGATGACTTAGGACTTGCAGCCTATAAGAGACGCACTGGTCATTTTTTAACTGAAATTTAAAAAAGAATAGTGTGGTAAAATCGAAACAACTACTGAAGCGGAACGCAAAGGGAGGACACAGAAAATTTTTGTTGACGGATGGGAAAATCTTTACAATTGAGCAACATTTTAACAAACAATATGTCCGTATTTATGCTCAAAGCTCTAAGGAAGCTTCCCGATTAGTCGACAGAGTGCAACGTAGGCATTATCTGACTTCAGTGATGATTTGGTGGGGTGTTAGCTATGAAGGAGTGACTGAGCCATATTTTTGTGAAAAAGGTATCAAAAAATCGGCACAAGTGTATCAAGATACCATTCATGAGAAGGTAGTTAAGCCCCATACCAACACCATGTTCAATAACCAAGTATGGTCCTTCCAACAAGACTCGGCGCCGGGTCATAAAGCTCGGTCCACGCAGTTTTGGTTGGAAGTGAACGTTTCGGACTTCATCAGAGCTGAAGACTGGCCGTCGTCTAGTCCGATCTTAATCCGCTGGATTATGATTTATGGTCAGTTTTAGAGAGTACGGCTTGTTCTAAACGCCATGATAATTTGGAGCCCCTAAAACAATCCATACGAATGGCAGTGGAAAATTTTCCCATGGAAAGAGCCATGCTTCTATTGATAACTGGCCTCAACGTTTAAAGGACTGTATTGCAGCCAATGGAGACCACTTCGAATAAGCTTTTTATATTTTAAATTGTTTTATATTTATGTATTAAACTAACACACTGTAAAAGTACCTAATAAATATTATTTGCAATAAAAAGAAATTTTTTTTCTTCGTGACAATATTTATGGCAAGACTAGGTATACAATAAATGGTATTCTCGAGATATCTTCAAATAAGCAGTTCCATGAAAAATGTATGAATTATATTTTTTTTTTCAAGAATGTTGCCCATGTTTGTATAGTTGCCTTAAAAAAAATCGGTTAGTTTTATTTATATAGATTTTTATTTACAAATTAATTAAACATGAGTTACTGCACCAGGCAAAAACCTGTATTTCTGCTAACGGCATACAACTGTATCACAAAACGGTTAAAAGGTGGACTTTAATGCCACAAGGCATTCTATGCACTTAGCTGTTTCTGCCACAAACTAGTGTAACTTTTCAATGGTCCAGATGACAGTTTTTGGATGGAAAAACATCGTAAGCAACAAAAAAAAAAAAGAACCAGCGGGATAGGTAATTTCATAACACACTAACAGTCGCAATGGCTTCCATTTTGATAGTTCAACAACATTCTTTGCGTTATTTATGTTGAGCAGACAAAGTTTCGAACATATGAAGCACTGGATTAGCAATATCCTTCAAAATGATTCAGAATGTGATTGAAAGTGTGTTACACAATTAGGCGGCTGGTATTCAGCTGCATCCATTGTAGGAAAAGACAACTTGTCCTGACCTTTAATCGCTGGGTGGCGAAGTTCGTAAATGCTGAAATGCATGAGATATCTCACATGATCATTTCATGTCTCCCTAATATAATGTAGGTATTTTTGTGACAGTATCTACATCGCCGTCCGCATCACACTGTCGTGACACGAAATCCTGCATCTCGCAAGCAGGTTTTACCATGCAACTAGCACATATCCAACGTCCCGACATCAATCGTCGGGTAGTAGCCCACCAGACACAACACCTGTCTGGTCGGAAGATCCTCCCTTTTCTATGGAGGATGAGAACTTTACACCCTGTTCGTCATATCTCTATATTGTCATTCATAATTTGTGAAGTAACAAGCTGGTGCAATTTGACAGATTGTAGTAGCTTGATGTGCTGGCGTCTGTACATATCTACTCGTTTCTATTTTTATCTGAGACTTTCATTTAATTATACCTAAACTTGAAAATGGCTCAATCGATTTGAATAATTCTTTTTTGCTTTGGTCGCCTCAATATAGAGGGGGTTTAGAAAAAAAAAAACAAAATTAAAAATTTTGTCTCACGTGGTACGAAGTTCACCGGCTCATCTAGTCAAAAATAATGAATGATCAATTTGTTTTAACTTACTTTTCGTGGCTCTATTCCGCTCATAACTTCCTTTGGTGATGTACCCCATTTTCAGTGTCTCTTTCATCAGGTGAGATTATTTAAACAGTGTTAACAAAAAGTACCCCACCGAGCTCTGAAACAAAAATAAATATTTTTTTTACTAAGTAACTAGCTATTAAAATGAAATCAAACGTTTATTTCTGTAGCTAGATTTAAGACACACGTCAATGTTTTAAAACTAGATCACGCCGGCATTTCCTAGCTGACTGATCCCTGAGAAGAAACGCCGAAACAAACTCAGAGGTCATGGTCGTTTTTAAAGTCCAAACATTATATAACTAACAATGCCGGGCCTTGTTTGGACGGACCTTTTGAAGAGCCATTGCAGCTTTGAGTTCACCTGTCCCAACAGACGGCATGCATCAGTCATTGTGTAGCTCAACCCTATTTCAGGGAGCTCAACGACTCGTCACATGATGCTAACAGATCTGCAGTTGCGGTGGCCATATTATATAAAATACTCAAAACCGCCAGACAGTTATAATCAAATATTCAATCTAGCCTGCATGGTTCGACATTCACAATTTCTCAGTTCGTTTTTCTTTATGCCCCACAGCCTCGCCCGCATGGTGGTCGGAAAAGATTCCACGGGAACTTGCTACCGGGATGAAAGTTTTATCCTGTGTAAATTCAGGTAATAAACTGAAGTGGTTGAACGTGGGTGGTGGATTAACGCTATACTGGCCCACTTACTGTGCGAGCACTAGCGAGTAGGTAAGCAGATAGGTAGGTACTTGCTGGGATGCTGATGAAGATGAATAAAAGGCGAATCTTTTATAGTAGTTGGTAAACAAACTACGTCACTGCTGTAAACCTCCTCCGTGTGTGCGTCGACATCCTAGACAAAAGGATCGCAGGCGGCGGTCGTCTGGAAATCCTTATCTCGGAGGCGGGGCTTAAAAGGTGGCGTGATTTCGGTGCTGCGTTCTAGTGTGCGAGTTGACTTGCCTACTCGCTACACCACTCCCCTGGTGAGTCGTAGCCAGGCTACGGACGATAGTAGTCCGGAAATCTAACTGTGCGCCCGCTCCTCGTCTTTTTAACAGAGGTCTGGTCTTCTGGAAGTTGCTGATGTGACGTCATGGTAGGTTGCTCGATGGCTAAGTATGCTGGCTTTAACCGGTCAAGTGTGACTTTTTGCTTCTTTCCCTTCACATCGAGGTCTAAGGTCTTCTGGTCTCGATGCAGGACCTTGTATGGTCCTAAATATGATGCTTCTAGCGACCTTCGTGCGGGACCTTGGCGCAGGAAAACATGGGTAGCTGTGTTCAGGTTCTTGGGCACATAGAACGGTCGAGTGGAACTAGTGTGCCAGGAAGTAGGTTGCGGTGTTAGCTTACTCATGTGTGCGCGGAGTCTGCTGATGAGGCTGGTCATGTCGACTGTCTCCCGTGGAGTGGAGGCGAAGAACTGTCCTGGCAGACACCTCGTCCATAAACCGCTGAAACGTTTGTGCAGCGTTGCGTAGCCCGAACGTCATGAACTGGAATTCGAACAACCCAAAGGGTGTCGTTATGGCGGTCTTGGGAATGTCTTCTTCTGTGACTGGTATTTGGTTGTAGGCCTTTACCAAATCCACAGTGGAGTAGATTGTGCTTCCAACCAGCTGGTGCACGAAGTCCTGCACATGCCGAACTGGATAACGGTCTGGAACTGTGCGTGCGTTCAAAGATCTGTAGTCTCCGCACGGCCGCCAGCCGTCGTTCTTTCTTCGTGCTAAATGAAGCGGCGACGACCAAGCGCTCTCGGATCTGCGCGCTATTCCCTGCTGTAGCATTTCCTCGAATTCCTGCTTGGCTATTTTCAACCGCTCAGGGTCAAGGCGGCGAGGGCGACTATGTACGGGTGGGCCTGGCGTAGTACGTATGTGGTGCACCGTACTGTGCCTTGTGATGCCAGGTCTACCAGCTGGGCGAGTGAGATCTGGATATTCTCTCAGCAGCTCTTGGTAATTTGGACAGATCAGGGGTGGTATGGTGACCACTTCGCGGGATCTGAGTTTCCTTTGAAGGTCCCAGAAGGCCTGATGGGTGGGCTCTAGCTCGCTCAGCAGCTTATCCCAGCCGGCTTCACGCCATTTCGATATGCGGGACCTTACAGATCGGCATCAATCCCTTCGGGATACAGACTTTTATAGTAGTTGGTAAACAAACTACGTCACTGCTGTAAACCTCCTCCGTGTGTGCGTCGACATCCTAGACAAAAGGATCACATTTAAAAAAACTGAGTTTATTTAAAGTAAATTAAAACTCTTAGCTTGTTTAAAATAAAAATAACATTAAGACTATAAACTAATGATCTTAAACCTGAATTAATGATCCGTCTATAAAAGCATTGTAGATATTTTATAAAATAATTAATCTATGCTTAATAAATCTTGTCGGTCAATGGGCCATTTATTTAAATCATTGATTTTAATAAAAAAGAGTAGAACCACATTCCAGCTCACGAGGCTGCAGGTTCTTCATTTCAATTAAACCATTTACAGGCACTTGAATTTTTAAGGTCCCAAGGAGTGGGCCAGTCAGAGAGATGAAGCTAGTTCCCCATTCCAAAGCGTAGTAGGTTCCTATGGAGAAGGCCGCGCAAGAAACTGCATGGGTAGGACTCTTTTCAATCAGTATTATTGTGAGGTATTCCCGTTTGAGCACCTATTTTTTGGGCACCTATGCATTGAGCACCAAAGGTTTTTTTTTTCTGGGTGGGATATCATCATAATGACTTCTCCCGCTCTGGGCGGAGCAGGAGGGTGTGTCAGACTTTTACTGCCTAAAACCCACCCGTGTTCCTTCAGTTGCCTATGCCAGGGACCACGGTATCTCTTTCGAACAACCCGCGGCCCTGGCAGGCATCGGCCCTAACGGCCCCCTTCACTTCGTGCTGACATCTCTTTAAGGCGCGCGTGGAACACGACGCGCCGTCGACTCGGGCCTGGTCCTTGCCGGCCGGCGAGCTGCCCATTGCTCGCCGCCCGCAAGCCCGTGCCTACAGTGGCCGGGAGTCGGCTGGTGACTCCCGACGTCCAGGGCGTCTCCTGCGGCGACTAGGGGCGTGAGGGCGCAAAGATTGCCTCTCCCTCACGCGCTCCGCCTCCTCCTTTGCGAGCATTACTGCTTCGCAGAAGGAGGTGACGGCTTCCCATGCACTCTCGCTCCGTACCATGGCCTAGACCAGGGCCGGACGCGAGAGATCGCCGCCGCCGATCGCCGCCACGAGGACGCGGCTGTGCTCCGCTCCGCCCAAGCCGGGCAGACCTCCACCGTATGCTCCACCTTGTCCTCCGGGCGATCCACACAGTGGTGACACCCTGACGTTTCCTCCCGCCTTATCCTGAACAGGAACCTCCCGAAACAACCGTGTCCGGTGAGGACCTGCGTCAGGCGGAAGGTGAGGGCGCCGTGGCGCCTCTCCAGCCACTCCTCAAAGAGGGGACTTATCGCCGCAATTGTGGCGTGCCCACCACTGGGTTACTACAATCGCACTCTCCATGTCGCCATGAGATCCCGCCGGAGCTCTGTCCGCTGTACCGTGATTTCTCGCGGCAGCGGAGTTACGCCCCGGCGTTTTGCCTCCTCTCGCCACTCCCATATGTGGGCGAGAGCTTTTGCCTCCAGATCCCATGGCGGCAATCCGACAAGGAGGCTCGCCGCCTCAGCGGAGACCGTGCGGTATCCTCGGATCAGCCGGATTGCCATGACCCTTTGGGACGCGTTCAACCGGCGGACTGGTCGCCGCCTCAAGGAACGCGCCCACACCGGTGCCCCGTAAAGGGCCATGAACCGCACGACCCCCGCATATAGCCTCCGGCAGGAGGCGCTTGGACCCCCTAGATTGGGCAGGAGCCGCCTCAAGGCAGCCCCGGCCCGCTCCAGTCTGGGAGCCAAACGTCGGAAATGCTCCACGAAGTTCCACCGGCTGTCGAGGACGAGTCCCAGGTACTTCATCGTCGACTCGACGGCGATGTGAACCCCTCCTACCATTATTTGGGAACCCGACGGTGGTGCGTCCCGAGGACCATGAAAACACATGGCCTCGGACTTGTGCAGGGCCAGCTCGAGTCCCAATTGCCGGATCCTCTCAACGATTGTCGCAACCCCGCGTGTCGCTATTTTGGCCGCCGCCTTGTGCGACCTCCCCTGCGCTAGGACCAGCGTGTCGTCAGCGTAGCAAACCACGCTGACGCCGCTAGGGAGGTCGGCGCGCAGCACCCAGTCGTACCCGATATCCCACAGATGCGGCCCCAGGACCGATGCCTGTGGGACACCGCACGACATCTCTCGCCGGTTCCACTCTCCCCAGTGACCGGGGTAAACGTGGTGCTCAAAGGGGAACAATAAAAAAATATTGGTTCCGTCATTAAAATTTTCAAACACAAATTCAAAGCATTTATTTTAATACAACTACATATTTAACAGGCACTTTTGAGTTGTCAAAGGATCGGTCAGTTAGAAAAATGAAGCCCATTCCAAAACGTAGTTGGTTGCTATGGAGAAGAACGGGCAAAAAACTCCATGGCAACCCCCTTTGAAATCAACATTATTGTTACAAAATATTTGTGAAACCATTAAAAACTTGTTTAACTTACGGTAAACCTGCGGTTTGACCTGCGGTGAGGTTTACAGGGGTTCGAAAAACCTTTTAGCAGTCCAACGCCATAGGTTGAATTCTTTAGTTATAAAACGATTAGGTATCCTGAGCCTTCTATCCAATCCACATTGATTGAAAAAAATGAATAAAACCGTTTTATAAACGTCCTCAAATCACAATGAACTCAGGATTATAATCGGAATTGAGGTTACAAAAACCAATTAGATTATCAACTTTTTATGAGTGTACAAAAAAAAACTAGCTGTAAAGCTAAGAATTTTAGTGAGACTAAATTTGTCCACGGTTTGGACGGTCTTTTTCATGATGTCAATATTTTATAGCAGTTGCAAAAGAAAAATTGTTTTTTTTTTCTTTTTTTTTTCTGTAAAAATGCTTTCTTTTATTCTGTATATTCTATTTCACCGTCTCTCGATAACTTTCAGTCTACTTAGATGTCTACTTTGATGAATTAGGTCTCGTTTTAAGGATTCCAATTAAGCAAGACGCGACCTTTGTAAGATCGTTGGTTCGTTTGCCACACAGGTTTTTCTCTAAATTATTGAACTTGTAATCTAAATTTTAGCATAATGTTATTTTATATCGATGATACGCTACATCGCCATTCAACGACCAAAAATCATACCATTTGAAACTAGTTTTTTTTAGAACGTGTACGTGTACACACAGCTACACATGAAACATAACGTAACCAGTATAAGCTGACTCCTCATTGTACGAAAAACCTTTACAATGCGAGGGCAGCTAAAACAGGAAATGTATAGCTTGATGTGTAGCCGTGAGTACGTAATCTGGTCTATGAAATAATAATAAGTATTCAATGTATGGCCTTGACTTTTTTATATCATATTTTAGAAGATCAGAATTAATAAATTAATTAATTATGTACATTAAGGCATTTGATATTTGAGTTAAATTACATAGTATTGCGTTCTATTCAATCAGGTTTGTAGAAACTCGCACGGGATTAACAGAAAGACATGCGTAGTAGTTATTTAATGATTAAATCAACTGCATCTAAGGTAGATAAAAATGGATTATGATTTATAAGCAATTAGCAAAAAAAATGAAATCCTCATTCAAGTTTGGACAGAAGTGCCACACCAGTTTACTGACGTCATTTTGGGAGTCCGCTGATTAATTCGAACAAAGCTCATTCACACGAGGGGAGTTTCTCACCTCGAAATGGCGATTATCGTAATAACGAGAAGTTGACTCATGTAAACTGCCGATAGATTCTGGAAAAATCTCACCGTGAAAAGTTAGGTGAAGTGAGCTTAGAGTGAGCTGCCAATAGTGTCAATCCCTAGCATTAGTTGGAATGACAGCTCACTCCACGCTCACTTCACCTAAGTTTTCACGGTGAGATGGTTACAGAATCGCTCTGCAGTACCTACGTCATACGTGAAATATTCTTAATAGACTGCAAACGGAGGATCGAAAAAAACAGTATTTTATAAATAGCTGCGTCCCGCGGTTTCACCCGCATAAGTGTCGATCCTGTGGGAATATCGAGATAGAAAGTGTCATATGTCCTAATCCAGATCATGGTGCCCATGTGCCAAATTTTATTCAAATCCGTTCAGCCGTGTTAGCGTGAAAACGTAACAAACGAACATACATACATAAAACAAATCTTTTCTCTTTATAATATTAGTTTAGATTTTTTAAATAAAAATTTTATGAAACCTATTCGATGCTAGAATATGGAATGACAAAAAATGCCGAATTTCGCTGCGGCTCGCGGCTAGCCGTGCGTCATACACACGCGGCCCGTGTGAACTGAAGGTTTTTCAAGGTCAGCAATTATATTCATTAGGGTTCCGTATTTAATATACTTTCTTTTTTTTTCCGGAAATCTTGATGATTGACCCTTCCCGCTCTGGGTAGGGTAGGGAGTGTCAGACTCTTACCTACTGACTAAAACCCACCCATGTTCCTTCCTTTGCCCTTTAGGTTCCGGGATAGCGGTAATCCTTTCGGACAATCCCGCTTATTTAATATACTTAGGGCTGATTTTTCAATCATGTGATTACTTTATTCGAGGAATAATTTTGAAATTTAGGTCTGTTTTTTCAATCATCTGATAGCTTTATTAGAGGAATAATTTTGAAATTTTGACAGTTATTTCAAACAAAAACTGTCAAACGTCAATTTTATTCCTCGAATAAAAGTTATCTGGCCATGGAGAAATCAGCCCTTAGACAGATATTATCAAAAACTGTCAAATGTCAATTTTATTCCTGGAATAAAAATTATCTATACTTACTAATATTAAAGAGTTTGTTTGTATGAACGCGCTAATCTCTAGAACTGCAAGTCGCCTTTGAAACAATATTTTCGCATTTGATAGCCCAATTTTTGAGGAAGGCTATTTAAAATTCTGCTACGACACTTAGGAGCCGGTACAAAAAAAAACTGAAAGAACGGGTGGGCGTATGCGTATGCGATTCGATGCGACGCGGTGGGTTGGGGGAACAACATATTTCAGGCGAACGAAGTCGTGGGCAAAAGCTAATTTTTAATATGTATAAAAAAATCAAAACATCCTTGCATCATGCCTCAACATGGTACTAACACTAGATAATAAGTTGTTTTAATGTTATGTTACTCACACTCTATGGATTCTTTGTTCCGAAATAAAAATCAATTTATTATCTACTAGCGGACCCGGCAGACGTCGTCCTGCCTGGAAAAGCAGCGCCACCTACCGGGTCCAATTGTATTTTGAAACCATCCAGGAACCCATTAAACAAGAACTTTCACGCGGACGAAGTCGCGGGCAGAATGAAATATTTTAACGTAAAAACCGGTTTTTGCGAAATATCGGTTTCTAAGGTTTTGAGCCACTATCTTTTCTAACGAAAGAGATCCTTCAACTAATAAAAATAAATGGCGAATTATTTAAAAAGTCCAAATAAAAATATAGTCCAATTGGGCAGTGAAATGAATAAACTGTTGGACAGAAACACGTGAACTGTTACTTAATTCGATTACGCCAAACTTACATAATAATATGAGGATAAACATTGCGTAGCTACACGTCGTGCAATTCTTATTGTTTTACACATACTCAGCCTATAATGTTCCCACTGCTGGGACACAGGCCTCCTCTCGGTGATAGGGAATGGGCCGTAATCCACCACGCGGACCCAGTGCGGGTTGGCAGATGTCACATGTCTTCGAATTTTTGGTTCTAGGACATGCCGGTTACCTCACGATGTTTTCCTTCACCGTTTTGAGAGCAGTGGTGACGAAACTTGTTTTACAATATCAACGTATTTTTAAATCGTTCGTTTGCAAAAAAAAAATATACACGGTCAAATTAAATTAGCTAGCGAAACTCCAGAGGAAACAGATTTTCTCAACTCATACTTCAAGTAACAATACGACCAGTGGTCGTTGACCCCCATTTTTTTTTACTTTTATCCATTTTTTAACCTGTTTAGATACCAACTCAACAGGATAAAAAAACGAATATTGAAATTGATTACGTTCCCTACAGCCGGAGGATCGGAAAAGAACACCCTAAATGGTTTTATGACTTTTAATTAATAAAATTATAGTTAACTTTCCTATGAATATTGTTTCCACCTCGAAGTAGGAAAATGGAACGCTTATTTTTACAAAAATAGTCATTTAAATAGCTTGCACCATCGATTGACGTGATTAATAACTATTGGAGTACATGCAGCGCCGGCCGTCGGCGAACTTGCTATAATAATGGCACGTAACTCCTCATTGGCACGCAATTTACCCATCACGTCTGCGGAGTTTCGCTAGC
Organism: Apamea monoglypha; assembly: GCA_911387795.2. NCBI lineage: Eukaryota > Metazoa > Arthropoda > Insecta > Lepidoptera > Noctuidae > Apamea > Apamea monoglypha. Next base: position 1,103,784 of record OU426925.1, read on the forward strand.
TAATTTAATTTGACCCTGTATTTGGATGAAGGATCGCACAGAAAATAGAAACTGAAGAAAATAAACATTTGTGCGGTTAAACTTCATAGGTTCGAATAGATGGACTTTCATAATTTCTTCTTTACAAAACCTAGGCTAAAGACATTGTTTTATCAGTACTTATTACCGATCCTTGACAGTCGGGTAAAATTTATATGAGGAACAAATATTGCAGGTATAGAAAATAATCATGTCAAACTGTCATTATTATTTGATTTTTTTTATTGAAAAATCTGTTTTTTTTTTTTGTAAAACGTGCAAACTCATAAAGGCATCTTCTGGGCACGCTTGTTCCATCATAGACCTCATTCATCGCTTTCCATCAGACGTGATCGAGGCCAACAGCAGGCCCATTCAGCAGTTAAAAAATAATAATAAAAAACAAAAACAGCGCTTTTATAAACTAAGTAAGTAAATGTTAATTCAAGAGAATGCTGTTGTAGTTGTAACACGATAAAATTGGCAAGGTGCATACATCGTTCACTCACCTTAACCTACTGCGACAGTTTTGGTGAGAAACTGAGAAACGAATAACCGATACTTCGTTAAACAATCGGAAACAGGATCCTAATTCACTATGACCACTTAACGATTCCTTACGTCGAAACCACGTCAATTCCTTAGTTAATCGCGACATCTAAGGGGCAATTCTCGTAATTTTAAGAACGTTCACAATCTGATCTCAGTCTCAATCTGTCAAAAATATCTCTAATTTCCCTACATTTTTGACAAGTTTTTGACATTGATTGTCGCTGAGATGAGATTGCGACTAGATTTTAAAAGTTTTTAATTATGGGAATTGGGCTTCTGCTATTAACGTAAATGTATTCTCTATGAAACAATACAAAATACATGTTTTCCGTACGGTTGACATTTCGATTCCCTGCCGTAAACAAGACACGATATTGACGTGGTTTGCACGTGGTAAGATTTCGCGGGGAATAATAAAGAATTGCCCCGGATCACTAATTTTACCACTCAAATGATTATTGGACAGGAACCGTATTCTCTATGACACAATTAATGAAACCGCACGAAATGAACGCGAAATTGGCGTGATTATCTAAGGAATTGATGTGGTGTCGAAGTAAGGAATCATTGAGTGATCATAGTGAATTAAATTACTTCTTGTGTTTTTATTATCTGCCCAAACTCATACACAAAAACTTCGTTGGATGCGTAACGTCCTCTGCTGGGACTGAGTGCGGTCTTGGGATCTTGACGGCCCACTTCGGCGGTCATACACCACGCAGCGCCAGTGAGGATTGGTGGATGTCACATGTCTTTAATTTTTTTGTTGATTTTTGATTTTGATTGTCTTAGAAATAGACAGCTCTTTCTAGACGTGTAGGTACGTACACACCGAAATTTCTACACTTTAAACATTACCCTCTCTCTGGGGCTAAAACGTGAAGAAATTACTTCGCTGTGGCGCGGCTTTTACGCAAGCAGGTTTGCTTGCGTAAAAGTTTATGTTTCTATAACTCGTATGTTTCTGTCAACGGCCCACTCCAACACAGAACGTACGCTACGTATAATTTATTTTAACACGTGTAGCGAAGTGTATTACATTGTATAACAATTAACATCAACAGTATTATTTGTAAGAGTAATAAGTGATTTAAATCTTTTTGAAATGCTGGGTATAGTCAACAGAATAAAGTAAATATTTGTTTATTTATGGAAACTAGGCCCAATTGTTAGTAAAATTGTTCTTAAAAACTATTGTTCGTAAACAAACACAGAAACTAAAAGAAAATTGTAAGGTTACTGTGGGGTCCTCTGACCAGCACATCCACAGCGTGCGACAACCAAGGTGCGTCGTACTTTTCCATCAACATACCTAAGATGCCGTCAGAACTAGATCGCGCTCTTGACAAGATGGAATTTGTTTTTTTCCGCATTGTGACGTAAAAATCACCGGTATGCGCAAATGCGAACATACCAGACGCACTGTAACAGCGCGGTAGTGCCAACAGCACCCTGAAGCAGTTATTATATTGAATACGCAGAGCGTCTAGCGATAGTATGGCTCGCCGCTCGTGAAATAAGTAAATTCCTTTTTTTTAAGTTTTTTATGAAATGAATAGGCTCTTGCCTTTGCTGTCAAGCTTGGTTCTTGTTAAATGTCATTGCCACTGCTCTACAAAAAAATACAATCAAACTAATTAAATTAAATTCAGTAAGCTATGATGAATTATTGTGAGTCTGAAAAATATTCTTCTCAGTCGATACTTCGTTCTATTTTTAATAATATTTTTATAGTTGCTAACTAGCCTGTATTGTCCCCATGCAGGGCAAAGGCCTCTCTCTCCCTTTTTCACACAATTCTGTCTTTTAAGACTCCGACTACGAGTCAAGCTCGTCCCGCCATCTTCGTCTCGGCCTGCCGCGATGGCGTTGACACAATACTGCGCGCCAAAACCAAGATCACGGACGTTACCCAGAAAGCCGTTAAACTTAAGGGTCAGTTCACACCGAGACGCGACGCGACGCGACGCTGCGCGCACACTTTAAAACGACCTACTGCACTGCGCAACGTATTCTGAACTCTCACAATGCAATGTGTACCTTTTCGTGTAGAAAATAAAGTATATTTTGAGTCACTCTTTTAAAGTGTGCGCGCAGCGTCGCGTCGCGTCGCGTCTCGGTGTGGACTGACCCTAAGTGGCACTGGGCCGGACAAGTTTGCCGCATGTCAGATTACAATTGGGCTAAGAGAACCACCGATTGGGTCCCACTATAGCCACTTATAGGACAGAAAAAAATAGGATGAAATTTTTTTCTTTTTATTTTACTTTTTTAACCTTTACTATCCCACTGCTGAAGTCTGCAAAGGTCTCTCCTATAGCTTTCCAGTCTTCTCTTTTGCTTAATGTTAGAAATTCAATAAAAAAATCTTACTAAGAACTTATGTACACGAGCATTACCTTTTTGGATTAGTATGCTTTTTAGGTTGACAGTACTTCAATAAAATTTGTGTGCTTTATTATTATCAAATCTAGTGTACTATTGATGGCGTCAGAAAATATATATTTCGCAGCTAAAAGAAACAGTAACTAGCTTAGGATCGAGTTGAGTGGCAAAAGGAAAGGGAAGCCTTTGCCCTGCAGTAGGACAAGGTGGGCTGATTATTATTATTAATACTAACCAGTGTAGGCAGTATAAGTAATGACCAGTGTTATAGTATAGATTATACTACATTATGATAAAAAGTCATCATCATCTGCCTAACCTGTTCCCAACTATGTTGGGGTCGGCTTCCAGTCTAATACGAAACCCCTTGGTAAGACTGGTGGTCAGATTTTCGGGCTTCTGACGACTGTCAAAAATCCACGAATGACAGCCGGGACCACGTGCTTTCCGAGGCACGGAGGGGCCTTGTAAAGATGGTCACCCATCCACGGACCAACCGCGGCAAGTGTAGCTTAACCTGATCGAACGACCCGTGCGGCTGTTATTACTTAGCCACAAGCCCCTCACATTATAATAAAAGGTAATTACCTAATAATAACAAGTAGTGTGCCCGATGGGATTACCCATCAGCAAAAACTACGAACTTCCATACAATCTTTTCCCTGTGCAAATTAAAAAATGTCATTTAAAATGACACTTCAAAGCACTTTGTTTTTACTTGTAATCTCTATTGAAGAATCTAGAGTCACCGCAGTTGATGGGTATCAGCGCATATTTAGGATAACTGCCTATCCTCTTGATGTATTCCTCTGATCACCTTTACGAGGAACAGTAGGCCTTGCTCATCTCGCTAACAGTAGGTACCTAAATAGGTCACTCTCTACATATATGCACAGCACAGTATTTATTTAAAAACATATTTCTTTTGTTTTACTAATCTCTCTCATTTCTTTCATCCAATGGTTATCTGGAGTATCTACTCCCATTAGGGCTGATTTTTCAATCGACCGATAATTTTTATTCGCAGAATAAAATTGACGTCTGACGGTTTTTTTATGAAAGAACTGTCAAAAATTGAACATTATTCCTCCGATAAAGTTATATGACTTTGGAAAAATCAGCCCACACACATTGCTTCACATAATCAGCCTATAATGTTACCACTGCTGGGACAGGCCTCCTCTCTGTGGGAGGGAGTGGGCCGTAATCCACCACGCGGGCCCAGTGAGGCTTAATAGATGTCAAATGTCTCCAAATTTTTGGTTCTAGGACATGCGCGTTTCCTCAAGAAGTTTTCCTTCATCGTTTTGAGAGCAGTGGTGGCAAAATTATTTACACAAAATAAAGCGCCTGTTTGGGTCCGAACCCACTACCCACTACATTAACCTACACCTCGTAAGTCGGGGCCACTGGACCACCAATGCTCCTTAATATATTAATTGCTTAATTTTATTATTTTAAAAAACTACCTACTTTTCAAAATTTAAAATATAAAATAGTAACCCACCGTTGGGAAGTGGGTTTTTATTTGCTATATTTATATAGAAAATATGGCCTATATTCGCCCAGTGCAAGGCAAAGCTACTCAACTCTGTGTAGGGCTTTAATTTTACAATAAAGTACATAAAAATAATCGAAAACTTACCTCAAACCACCATATTATTACGTTACTTAGTACAAAAGTCACACACAGACACAAATAACCGCACAGTCCTATTGAGCAACCAATTCAGACGTCGGTCTTCGGGCAACCTTGCACAACTCGCGCAGCATCGCGCTAGGTTATCGCTGCCAAACACACTGATCCGAGGCGAGACCTACACTGATATATAATACCTTCTATATTGCTTTAACTTAATTACAAGCGCACCTGCTGCTTACCCCTGGCGGAGAAATGGGTTGAAAAGTTTCGCAAATATTCTAAACATTTTTTGGCAAGCTTAATATCGGTCGGTTGACCAATGGAATTAGTAAGTAGGTACTACCTATATTGACCTAATTGTTTTTGTTAATTACAACATAATCATCCATTCACCTGCCCTTTTCCCTATTTATTTGTGGTCGGCGCAACATGTCTTTTTCTTCCATACTTCTCCATTAGTCGTCGGCTCGGTAGTCATCCCCTTTCTAGCTATATCATCTTTCACACAGTTCATTCATCATTTCTTTGGTGGAAGACCAATCATAATCAGCCTATATTGTTCCCACTGCTGGGACACAGGCCTAAGCTTCTCTCTTTTATTGGGAGCGGGACATAATCCACCACGTTTGGTTCTGGGACATGCCGGTTTCCTCATGATGTTTTCCTTCACCATTTTGAGAGCAGTAGTCATCATCATTCTCCTGCCCTTATCCCAATTTATTTGGGGTCGGCGCAACATGTCTTTTTCTTCCATACTTCTCTATTAGTCGTCATCTCGGTAGTCACCCCCTTTCTAACCATATCATCATTCACACATTCCATCCATCGTTTCTTTGGTCTTCCCCTACTCTTATACCCATCGACATTCATACTCAAAACTCTCCTCACGACATTTTCCTCATTTCTCCGTAACACATGCCCATACCATGACAACCGATTTCCACACAACTTTTCAGTTATCGGTGCCACTTTCAGACTTCCTCTTATGTACTCATTTCTTATTCTATCCATTCGTGTAACACCACACATCCCTCTTAGCATTCTCATCTCAGCTGCATGCAATTGCCTTTCATTCATCCCTTTTGAGAGCAGTAGTGTTGAAACTAAATACACAAAGTAAAGTGCCTGTCTGGGTTCAAACTCATTACCTACAACTCATAAGTCGGGGCCAATACCACTGGGCCACCACTGCTCAAAGAAACGATGAATGGATTATTATCTATAGGCCATCCACATTCATACTATTTTTTATCAGAATGTGAAAACGAAGTCACATGAAATTGTAATGTCAATTTTAAGTTCTGACTACGACATAATATATGTCTGACAGCGACTTTTTTTTTTCTGGTGGGAAATCATCAAATGACCCCTCCCGCTCTGGGTGGAGCGGAAGGGAGTGTCAGACTTACTGACTAAAACCCACCCATGTTCCTTCCTTTGCCCTTTATGTTCCGGGGTAGGGGTGTTACCTTTCGGACAATCCCGCTGACATCTGACAGAGACTTGGTTGGATGACTCGTTCTTATCCTCTGAATACTTTGATCAAAGATATACTGTTGTGCGCCGTGATCGTAGTGCACAGTATAAAGATTTGTACTCTAAAAATTATACTGGTGGCATATTAGTAGCTATTAGTAATAAGTATAATTTTGTTAATAAACTGAGTGGCAAACCTCCGTTGAGGATATGTGGTTATGTATCAGTGCTGGTAGCGTCTGTAGGAATAATTGTATTGTTTATTTGCCGTCTTAAATACCTTGCCATATCTTTGCTCAATTCATGGCCAGGGCTGAAGAAATTTGCTTGCGTTATATGGATTGCACCATTTTGATTCTTGGTGATTTCAATCTTCCTAATGTGAAATGGTTTCAATCAAATGATCCCTTTCTAGGAATTAGTGACCCTAAGTTTTTAGCCTAGAGGGACTTCCTAAACATCACCAGCTATGTTCAAATGAAGCATCTGCAATGAGAATGACAATATCCTTGACCTCATCTTGGTGGATGAGAACTCCAGTCTTTCTGTTTCTTCTGCACCACCCATCAGTAAACCAGATATACATCATCCGCCGCTAGAATTAGTACTTAATAGAACTACAATTTCTAATTGAAATTATAATATTAAACAGTCTAAATATATTTTCACTAAAACAGACTATGGGGCATGTGTTCGTGATCTACGTAAAGTAAATTGGGAGGATTATTGTCATTTGCATTGTAATGTTCGGCCAAGAAAGAAATGTTCTGATATTTTATAATATACTATGGGAAAATATAGATAAATACACTCCGAAGGGTAAACCCAAGAATAACAGTTATCCAGTTTGGCTCTCAGCTTCCTTGTTTAAAGTTCGTAAAGAAAAACATAAATACAGGACTCGGTTTAAACGGTACAAAAACCCTCGGGACTACGATACTTTTGTTGCCTTAAGGATGCGAGCTGGGAGAGTTATGGATAACTGTTTTAAATATTATGTAGAAAGAATTGAGAGTGAATTAAAAACAAATGTAAAAGCTTTTTGGCGTTATACTAAGTCTAAGAAATCTTTCAGAGGTGTCCCTGACCAAGTATCGTGGGGTGATCGTGTTGGTGAGGGTGGTAGTGGTGTGGCTGATCTATTTGCAGACTATTTTGCATCTGTGTACGCAGTAGTCAACAGCCTAGTAACTTGCCTCCAGATTACTCCTCGTCTAATTACAGTATGTATTCCATTGGCATTACTGAAAAAGACGTTAGTGATAGCATTAAAAGGTTAGATCTTAATTAAGGAGCTGGTCCGGATGGACTTCCTCCTATTTTTATTAGTCTTTGCAATGATGCTCTTATTATACCACTGCAGATAATATACAATAAATCCCTTAAAGAAGGTACATTTCCCGATTTATGGAAAATCTCACACATTATCCCCACACATAAGTCTGGTAGTATAAATGACGTAAATAACTATAGACCAATTTCTATTATATCACAATTTGTTAAGATGTTTTAGGGTCTCATATATAATGTAGTTTATTACCACCTCCGTCATATCATTAGTTTGAAGCAACATGGGTTTGTGTCTAACCGTTCGACTATGTCTAATTTACTTATTTACACTACTTTCATTAGTAACACCTTAGAAGCTAGGGGTCAGGCTGACGCTGTTTATACAGATTTTGCAAAAGCCTTTGATCGCGTTGATCACTCAATTCTTTGTATGAAATTGAATTACGCTGGTATACATGGCTCTCTGTTGCAGTGGTTCGAGAGTTATTTAATTAATCGTTCTCAGATAGTAGCCTTAGCGGGCTATGGATCTGTACCTTTTTCTCCTGGTTCTGGTGTTCCACAGGGCTCTAAGTTGGGCCCTTTGCTTTTTTTGTTTTTTTTTAATGATCTTTTGGATTGCAATTGTTTAGCTTACGCTGACGATTTAAAGATATACTCTAGGATATCGGGCCTACGTGATTGTATAAAGCTTCAAAGAGATCTTGATGCCCTTGATCAATGTTGAGGTGGTAATGGTGTTTGAACAACAGAATGACGCTCAATGTTAAAAAATGCCAGAATTACATTAAATTTGATTATCATATTAATGGGTCAGTATTAAGCCTAGTGTCGGTCATCCGTGACCTAGGGGCACTCGTCGATTCATCGTTATCTTTCCGTGATCATATAGATGGTATAGTAAGTAAGGCTAAAAGAATGCTTGGCTTTATAATCCGTACATCAAAACCTTTTCGTAATTATAGTAGCATTATTTTACTTTACAACGCACTATTAAGGAGTTCCTTGGAATATTGTTCCTCTATTTGGTCTCCCTATTATTCAACTTATTCTAATAGTGTTGAATCTGTTCAGGCCCGTTTTGTTAGGTATTTATATATGAAGAATGGGATCCGTAAAGCAATACCTGGTTACAATGACAGGTTAAGGCACTTTAAAATGATTAGCTTAAAAGAAAGACGTAGCCATAAAATTATAAACGGTTCCATCGATGCACAATTGGTAGGTTATTTTAACTTCAGGTCTAGCCAACGTAGTAAGCGTCATCATCGTATTTTTTAATTGCCTACATCCACCTAAAATACCACATTTAATAGCCCACTAACATGTATGGCAAGGCAATATAATGAAAGGTTCAACTTGACAGATTTTCCTCTTGATATTTTCTCCACGACTTTTGCTTCATACAGACGTTCCCTATTTAGACAGTGTGAAGAGTGCACGTCTATGTAGCTCAAATTGGTTTGTTTTGTTTTGTAGTGTTCTAGATTAAGATCTACTAGACACACTTTTTATTGTTCTCCTTTGTCTCTAATATTTTTTAAGTTAAATGTCATGCATACCTGTTATTTGCATGGTTACTGTAATGCTAATTGTGGATGATATTTGATTTGAATTGTGAGTGACTAATGTGCTGTTGATGTGCTTATTATTATAAATAAATAAATACTGAAAACTTTCCTCACGACACATAATGTGTAGGCAGAGCACCCACATTTCACCTGTTGCGTTAGGGACGAGCCTACCAACCGGTTACAAATCCAGACACAGAACTGCTACTAATTTCACTTTACACTTTATTCTTTTTTTATGTATTTGTTATAAAGTTGAATGTAGGTATATCTGGATAATAAACGATTTTATTTCCTAACCTCGGTAACCAAGACTGGTCAGTAGAGGTCACCAGTCACGCTTGCGAACACTGGATCAACGAGTCATTTTAGTTGTGTATTCCATAGAAGTGGTAATATGACCTATGACTTTTAAATCTTTCTTCTTCTTTTCGTGTCGATGTCACTCGTCCCCGTTGGTTTCTTTTTTTGTATAGTCTTAGCTCAGTAGGTGGCCACGTCGATTGCACGTTGACATCAGTAGCATTCTTTAGGTTATCCGAGGTGCAGTTGAACGGGATTCGGAAAGCACGTAAAGCCGTTGGTCCTGCGCCTGGTCTCTCCCCGGTCGTGTCGGATTGCCGTCCCATCGGACTATGAGGGGAAAGGAACAGAGAGTGCACCTGTGTTTACGCACACACTTGCGCACTATAAAATCTCCTGCGTACCTAGCTAATCTCCGTTGAGTCGTTGAAATCGGTCGGGAGGCTATTATTTATTATACATATAATAAAATAGTAACGAAGTCAAAACATTGAATATTTTTGGAAAAAAGTCATTGCTACGAGTAATGCCAAAAATATAGTTTTTAGAATTTTTGGCCGTTTGTCTGTTTGTCTGGACGTATGGTCCGGATTATCTCAAAAACTGATGAACGGATTTGGATGTAAATTGGCCCACGAAAATATTGTTTATAACCTGGATTAACACATATAGGTACTTTTAATCCCGGTAGTACATTCCCATGGGATATTTTCCTACATCCACGCGGACGAAGCCGCGGGAAAAAGCTAATTAATAACAAGTCACGTCGTGACATCGTGTAACACTAGTACTGGTGACTACGACGCATACGCATTGGTGACTTGAGTTTGTAGTGACTTCCGAGTAGAGTTGTGGGCGATAGGCTTTACTTTACTCTTTAAATCGATAATGCAGTCTAATTAGTCGTTTCGATTACCCATAAGCCTATGTCGTCACACAGGGAAGTCCCCAGTGCGCGGTAACTCATAAAAATGTCACATTATTACGTAGGTTGCCACAATTATGATAAACGTGACCCCAAACTGCCTTGTTGGTTTAGTAGTCGCAAGCGAAACTGGTGAACGTGGCCAATTTTAGGTTCGATTCCCTGACTAACACTAGAAATAAAGATAAAATTGATCAACAATTTGTTAGATTCTCTATAGTACACACATCACAAACAATACAACAAAATACCTTGTTGTGATTAAAGAATATTTGAAACTTATATTGAAAGTACAGCTTGTAATTGGGTTGTGGAGGTCAGATTGGCAGTCGCTGCATCCGGTTAGACTGGAAGCCGACCCAAACAAGATTAAAAGCAAACTTTGTAAACAAGCATATCACTAATTATAGGATTATATTCAAGGGTAATTTCTGCGCGCAAACTCGTTTGCGTTGAAGTCGTAAGACACTACAATATACTAAAATAACAGCCACATTTTGATAAAAGTTCCCTATATACTTCGTTTGTAGTTTTGATCTCAGTAGCCAAAATATACAGAGATTCAGCTCGGGGCTCATGACGCAGGAGCCAGCGACATTACAGTGTTCCTTGTGAGAATCAGCTCGCGCTGAGGTCGACAGTTCGACACCCGCAGCCTTCAATAATAATATCCCATGGCTTGCGAAGTTTTTCGTTTCTACTGGCTTAATGATCGCCTGCGTTCTTGCACATACTACCTAATAGGACACCACTGATACACACACACACGTACAGATTCTGTGTACGTTCTACGACCTATCGAGACGATACGACCTATCGTTCTATACCTATATATTTAATCATTATATAGTACCAAAAATGTCAATAAAATAGAATCACAAAAAAACTTACAGCCGTAGGTTTGCTAAGCAGTCGTCGAACCACTAAGCTAAATGCTTTGTTCTAAATTGACTAAAATAGCCATTCGTATGTATGTCATGATTGACTCCATCTCCATACAGGTATAGCGAGATGATTACAACTTAAAAGGTTAAATACGTAATTATCTGCAATATTTTAACCGTTTAGCTAGTCTTTTCACAATAAGCGATAAAAATAGACGAAAAATATAACATACATAACACAATATAACTTATCATACAAACATAAGGCGTGATAATTTATAGCCTACAGACTGACCAACACCCTAGTAGCGTAACACAGTATCAATCACAATCTGGATCATTTTGAAAGATATTGCTAATCCATTGCTTCATATGCTCGAAAAATGTGTCTGCTTAAAAACGTAAATAATGCAATGACTGTTGTTGAACTGTCAAAATGAAGCAATTACCCCGCGCTTGTGTGCTTCCCGCATCCAGTGGATTACAGAGTTTGAATGTTGTTGAACTGTTAGAACGAAACCCATTGCTATTGATAGTGTGTTACGCAATTACCCCGCTGACTTTTGGGTAATATCTTTGTATTTGAACAGAATCTATCCGGTAGTATTCGCGTAGGAACGTGCATTCACAAAAACACAAGAATTCAAAAAACTATATTTATATTCCTACACCTCGCAAAAACTACTTAAAAATAAATAAATGTACAGTTTTTACTACGATTTTATTATAATCTCGAGTTTAGAAAAAGTCAAGCTGGTCGCTAATTAAGTAATGATTAATTTATTATGGAATTAAATTATTTCATGGCATTAATAATGAGTGATGTATACTTGTATACAAACTAATGAAAAACAATTTAAAAGAGTTACAAGGTCGTTTCTTGTCCATTCTTCTCCATACAAAACTACCTTTTGAATGGGGTCCTAGAATCAATTCTATTTTGTTTTTGACGCTGAAAAGTGTCTTTATTTATTTATTTTAAAGTTTTCGCGCAAAAAGCTACAAAGGCGGACTTAATGCCTTAGGCATTCTCTACCAGACAACCAAGGGTGGTGAAGAGGTTAGATGGCAGGTGCTTTGGTTGAGAGGAACAATGATTATAAAGACTCAACTCACAACTCTCTCTTTAACCTCTCAGGGACGGACAGAGAGGGGCGGAAAATGGTCTTCGTGAATATGATAAATGATTTGACTTTGGTTGGGAAAATGCATTGGGATTTTCAGACTCTACCACGTCTTTCGGACGCCACCAAACCATCACTGAAGTCGGATAATGCCCACGTTGCATACTGTCGTCTAATTGGGAAGCTTTTTTAGAGCTTTGAGCATAAATACGGTCATTTTGTTTGTCAATGTTGCTCAATTGTAAAGATTTACTCATCCGTAAACAAAAATTTTCTGTGTCCTCCCTTTGCGTACCGCTTCAGTAGTTGTTTCGATTTTACCACCCTATTCTTTTTTAAATTATCAGTTAAAAAATGACCAGTGCGTCTCTTATAGGCTGCAAGTCCTAAGTCATCTTTTAAAATACGCGACATGGTTCTGGGTGCTATCTTCATCTCCCGAGATAAAATCTTTTGCTTTCGGACAGGATTTTTTCGAATTCTTTCCCTTACTGCTTTGACCACCTTTTTCGTACGAACACTACGTGGACGGCCAGATCTTTTTCTGTCACAAACAGAGGAGGTCTCATTGTACCTATTAATAGCCCGGTACACAAACATTTGACTAATACCAAGCGTATGGAGAGTTTTAAAAATTGCATTTGGCTTCACACCTACTTTGTGTAATGCAATCACAGCGATTCGGTTCTCTTTATCACCTCACTCCATTTTAATATCGCAAAATTTCAATGTACAGTTTGGCAAGAAAGTCCTGAAACGGAACTAAAATATTTAATCATTGGCAACACTCGCTCTGCCTCGTCGAGTAAGGTACATATTCTGTCATTTCTTGTAATCGGTGACTGTTTCTCGTGTTTATTATTTATTTATTTGCTTTATCGTGGTGATACTGGTGATGGTGACCCACTGTGTTCATAATGAACAGATCTGTTATTCGCAGCTCCGCAAGAGCAATAATTTATAAAGTGTACGTGAGATATTTGGCGGAACTCGAGGCCGGACAAATTTTATCCGATCTCAACGATGTGTATAAAAGAACCGCTGAAATGACAGGTAAAATTATATTTTATACATGTAATCAGGCCTAATGTGTGTATTTCAAGGTGCAATATCTATTATAAACCTTTCATACAATTATTGAAATGTACATTCACGAATTTGAGGTTATGTTTACAAAACACATTCGGAATGCAGAGCGTTCGTATAATTTTGATACTTTTTGTTAATATTGCATAAAATAAATCACTGAACAAAAATATATTCTTTAGGTAAATCCATCAGTACTAACTTTATAAGGCAATATTTTTAATTCATTACAATAAGTAATTGCAAATGTTTAGTTGTTTTTATTTTATTGTTCTAGGCAGTGGCTGAACAAGCGTTTCAGAGCAAATCAGTTGACGACTGGAAAAATTCATGTCATCATGTCATGAAAATAGAAAAAGGTTATTTTCGAAGGGGGCAAACTGTGTATAGTGATTGAAAAAAATGTCATAAACCTACAAGATGAAAGCAGCAACAGTGACATATCTGAACATAGCCAGCAGAATTTTGGTGAAAGTTCACACCAAGACATGGATGAAGAGTTTTCGGGCGTGGAATACTTAGAGGAAAACATTTTTTATTCTGATTAAAATTTTTGATTCTGATTAAAAAAAAATATTCTGATTATTTTTTTAGTTTTTGAGAACACCAACTATGGAACATTTTGCCTGTGGTTAGAGGAGAACTTGGATTTGTGGTACACAGTCACACAGTAGTAAAGCTTCCAACTTGTCACTGGGATCTAAACCCTATTGAATTGATCTGGGGTCTTGTGAAACATAAAATTGTCTCACATAATCTGGGATTAGTTGACATTAAAGTATTTTGAAATACCTAATAATTTTATTTTTAATTCATTAAATTAAATAACTGCAAATGTGATCGTTCTAGGCAGTGGCTAAACAAGCGTTTCAGAGCTTTTCTTGTTTTCATAAAACCCGCCAACGTTCACATTAATTTAAAAAAAAACTAATATCAAAACCGTTTTAGTCGTACTATTTAGGGTTACAACATGCACGATATTTCACGACTTTTTGGCCAAGCTGTAATATCTTTCTTATTTTTAATTGTAACAGTATTTATGGCCAAACTGTGTATAGGTTTTGAGTTATTTGCGATAAAGGTTAGAATATTGCAGATAGTTACAGATGAAAATGATGATGTCCTTTTAAACGATCATCATCCCGATGATGATGATGACATGATGATGACTCAATCATGACATAACGGCTATTTCCGTCAACTGTCAACAAAGCCAATATATATATAATATAGCTTAGCGGTTCGACGACTGCTTTGCAGACCTATGCTTGTTTCCCAATAATTTATATGTTTTGTGCTTACTTTTTTACATTTTGATAATTCGGAAAACGTACACAGAAAACTTAGTTTAGGCCTCTTCTGTCATCTTTGGTTAAAATCAAAATAATGAGAAATCCCATGTGTTTACAATCTACTGTTATATTATTTTAGTGTTAGCAGTTCGTCAGGAATAATCTGTAAGAGAGCATCAGTCGGGGTATCAGTGTTGTCCCATTATACATGAACGCAGGAGTTCATTGATTCACAAAAAACGAAATACATTGCCAGCAATGGGGAATTGCTACTAAAGGCTGCGGGCAACACCCACAGCCTTTAGTAGCCTGGCCTCCTCTCTGAGAGAGGGAATGGGTCGTAATCCAACACGCGGATCCTGTGCGGGTTGGTAGATGTCACATGTCTTCGAATTTTTGGTAATATGACATGCCGGTTTCCTCACGATGTTTTCCTTAACGTTTTTTTTTTCGGGTAAAACCACAGTAATGTCTTTGTTTATCATATAGCGTTTTCGAGGAATACACGCTTATTTTTGCGGTCGGTATAATCAGTACATGCATACAGTTGTTGCGACGGGGTGGGTCAGGCGAACAAGAACTTTCACGCGGACGAAGTCGTCGGCTGAGGCTAGTTATTAATATTTAGAAACTATATACTTACTACTATATACTATTTAAAATATTGATTCCTCTATTTTCATGATTGCACCTACCACTGTTTGTCTCTGCATCTCCCAAAGCTTGACTGGTAGAAAATGCCTATGACATTAAGTCCGCCCTGTAGGTATGTGCTTGAAGTATTAAATAAATAAATAAATATCTACGTCTCTCCCACAAGTTTCCATTCGCAGTAAGTTACTGATAATATAACCTTTGTACCTACTTACTCGTTTTTTGTTAGGTTCCGTTTTTCATTTTATGGTCGCTATAAGTATCTGGTTTTATTAGCTGGTGGAGCTCGATGGGTTTTTTCTACAAAGTTGTTCTAAAGTGTCACTTGAAGCTAAATAGATTATCGCCATAAATTTATTTTCATTATTTTTTTTGCGTAAAAAAAAAAATTATATGCTTGTTGTACTTATATCCGTTGCTAATAAAGAAGTTCTACCTAAATAAATATTATTATACATTGTGTTAAAATTTGAATTTAACTTTTATTATTGATAATAAGTATTATTATATTTGTAAGTACCTACTTACTTCAAATGATAAAAATTTGGAATTATTAACGTCATAATGAATGTCAATTTAATTAAATTCCTGGTAGCAATCATGTATGTTTATAATGTCAAAATAACAACTTTTTACTAAATGCGTATGACAGTCTATACTGTAAATACAAAAAAAAAAAAAAAAATGTTTCTCTTACTGTCTGTTTGTTCCGCCTAATCCCCGCCATTGTAAAATTTCGATATGTATGTCTGTAATTTATAAATAAAAAATAATAAATATATAAATTACCTATTCTATCTCCGAAACGGCTGGACCGATTTTGACGGGACTGAACTTTCACTGGCAGATATATAGATACACTGGCAGATATATTATAAGGAATAACATAGGCTACTTCTATTTTAGAAAAAGTAAAAGAATTAGGATTCCGCACAAAATAATTAATAAAACCCGTAAAATAAAGAAATAAAATATGTTTACTTGCGGCCGACGTGCATACGATTGAAGTCGCGAGTATTAATCATACCTATTTATTTGTCATGAGTTCATGACATTCGAAGTCCTGAACTTTAAAATAAAAAAATACTGGTATTCAGCTGCATCTGATTATAGAGGAAACCGACCCCAACAAAGTTCTGAAAAGGCTAGGTAGATGATAATGTTTCAAAGACCTGCACTTTGGACCTTGTCTAAAACCCGATTACGGAATTAAAAACATCGAAACTGCATCCTTTTCTTTTTTCAGTGTCGGGGTTTAGTTCATTGTGTATTTTAACTGACGAAAAAAGGTTCTCAAGTCAACACGTATATTTTCATTCAATTTTGTTTTATTTATTTTTCATTTTAAACACCTTATTTAGCATGCTTATGGACCAACCTATTACAATAACACTTAAAAAGCAGGTTAAAAAAAATAGATATTTAGATATCTAAATATGGAGAGATAAAGAATATGGTAAATACAAAACTTATCAATTAAATATGAATTAATTATTTTCTATCATTTATACCTCTCATTAAAATAATAAAAACTACTAAGTAAGTAAATGCTATTCTAATTGATACATTGCATGCTTCAAAAACAAAATGATAAAACGTTAATTAAGTAAACAAAACTTTTATTGTAACGTTCATAAAAATGTAAACAATGCGTTTATTAGGTTCTAGTCTTTGTGGGCAAATAAAAACACTGTTTATCTTTATATTCTTATATTTTAGCCGTATTTACACGTAATTGAAGGAAGATTACTTGATTAATTATTTATTGCTATCAAGAGGGTATGGAACTGTCTGAAGGTAAGAAGAATGCTGCGACGGCGCCACCTGAAAGTTGTGAAAAAAACTTGTTTTTACTGAAAATAATAGATGGCTGTATCTTCCCAGCGTTTATTTATTAGTTAATTAAAAAGGTACAACAGTAATTATATTCATTAACATGGAGACAATAATTATGTGGTATAATTTAATTTAAAACTAACATGGAACAAACGCTTTCAAAGCGTTTCGTATTTGTACAACGACATTCTACAGTTGCTCATGTCAGACCCATACATTTTTGACTTTTCTGTGATAGAAACTCACTTTGTCTAGGCCCCCAGCACCATAATTGCGTAACACACCATCAATCTCAATCTGAATCATTTTGAAGGATATTGTTAATCCATTGCTTCATATGTTCAAAAAAATTGTCTGCTCAATAACGTATAAAACGCAATGAATGTTGTTAAACTGTCAAAATGAAACCCATTGCTACTTATAGTGAGTTACGCAATTACCCTGCTGGTCATTGGTTCAGTTTGTCCTACTGAGTATAGTTATTCTTCTTCCTCGCGTGTAGATAGCAATCTAAATGGAGACAGTCCCGAATTCGGCTACGAGTTTGCTGTTTTGTTATCTGGTTTAGGGTGCATGAGAGGAGCCTCCCCAAGCGACGAATCTACAGAGCCACTATATGTTACGCGCACTCTGGGCAATCAGCGAGTTTTTCACAATGGTTTATGCTTATTCTTTCATCACGATGACAATACAAAGTCCAATGAGTATACTTACTGAGTACCACACCAGCTCCAGAATACAGTGCCACTGAGCAGTGGTCTGTCATGGCGCCGCTCAGTATGTTGGTGCCCGCGAACGCACTCAGCCGAGCCACCATCATGCCTAGACAGGCGATCATACCCCTGGAAATAAGAAACGTCATCAAACTACGTCATAAGATCACCTGGTCATCGACCCGCTTCATGGGAACTAGCTGACGGGTCTAGCTTTAAAATTGCGCTGAAATGACTTTTCAATGTCATCTGTATTTTAATTACTTTCTATTTCTATCTTGTTCTTCGTGTCGATGGTACTGTTATACTGGTTCGATCATACTTCGCTGTACCTCGGTGGCAGCGTAAATAAATGTCGTTTGGACGTAGGTACATATGTTTTGGGGCACAGAGAGCAGGAAAGTCGGTGAGACATAGAGTGCAATACAGTTCTATAGCCGCACCCTTCAGCCGTATTGTAGTATATATGTATAATTTACCAAATCGGCGTTAAGATTGAAAGAAGGTTACCTAAATTAAAAAAAGAACCCACTTAGGTTCGCAGATGGTACAAGAACAGCCCAGCACCCTAAGTGCACACACTGTCCACCACAATCTGAATCATTTTGAAGGATATGGCAAATCCATTGCTATGTTCGAAAAGTTTTTCTGCTCAACAACGTAAATAATGCAATGAATGTTGTTGAACTGTCAAAATGAAGCAATTACGCTGCGGTTGTGTGCTTCCCGCATCCAGTGGAATACAGAGTTTGAGGTTTGTTCCCCGGTTCGGGCTAAGTGTTATATTGTTACAGTGCGTACCAACGAGAGAATGCATCCTTGACACCAGCCAGTTTCATACAAACAAATACGTGTTTTGCGAATTTGATCTTTGCGCATTTTCTCGGTGGCCAGACTGTAAATACGTTCCATAAAAAAAATATCAGTAGGAGCATGAAGTCTGGATTTTAGCCCAGTTATTGATAGGTTCTTTATGTTCTATTACATGACAAAATTCCCGTAAACATTAACTACATGTAACTTATTATTTTTTTCTCTTCTGCTTTGTTCCATCCCACAGATGCGCAAAGGTCTGCCCAACAGCTTCCACTCTTCCCGGTGTGTTCAAAATGAAATAAATACTAGCTTACCTATAAGACGTCGGATACAAATCCACAAAGTACGAGGATATGACCCCGAAGACCATGGCTGTGGTCAGGAATATGTAGAAGAGCACCAGCCCAGAGATGGCTTCGCCAGTGTTGTCGATGCCGACGCCCGCTGCTGCTGCTATGACCAGGATTATGATCGTCAGGGGCTGCGGAAGAACAGATAAATCAATACACATTTCATACAAATTGAAGTCGCTTTTCGTGTCTGTCTGGGACCGCGTTGTTCTTCTAAACTACGCAAAGGATTTTGATATGATTTTCAATATCAGTTAGAGACTTTATTCAGGAAGTTTTAGCTAATCATGAGTATACTTTAATTTGATTTAGATATAGGTAATGACGAAATTTTTATGTTTTGTCGAGCCGCTAAAACCGTGTGGAACAGGGGTGGGTCGCTAGTATCTACAAGATAAATAAGAAATGGTGTTGAGGAAACACGGGGAAGGAAAGTCAACGTTACATCATTAATTTCAAATAGACCATTCAAAGGCACTTTTACTCGTAAATGTCACAATTAACAAGAAAAAGAATTTAACCTTGTGGCTCCTTCCAAAGGTCTTTTCTTAAGGCGGCGCGGGAGTCATTGCCCAGAATGTTACCACTTCATTGATCTAAACCATCTTTTAGACCTAGGAACCTAAATTTATTTTATGTCTTATTTTGATTGTTGTTTTTTATTCATATCTAATCGTATACTGCACTGGTTGACGTCATCACAACCAGCGTTGAGGTTCTGTCTCGTATAGGCTCTTAGCATTATGCTGAGCGATGGCCGTTTTGCGTGTATGTGACGCATGGTTTCCCCCAATCCTTTTTTTTTTGTTTGTGTTCGTTCGTTTTACAATTTCTTGTTTACATTATTATTATTTTTTTTTATGTTAGCCTATGCTGTCCCACTCCTGGGCAAAGGCCTCCCTCCACTCCTTCCATCTGTCGCGAGCACTTATATTAATGAGATTAGTTATATAATGGTACATAGAAGTTATATAATGGTATATTATTAATTATATAATGGTACATAGAAGGACATTTACATAGGAGATGTCCTTGATAAAAAATCAAGTGGGTGAGGCTCGCAACCGGCGCACGTGTATGGCCTGAGGGCCTCTCATTCATTATCCTCATTCGACGTTGAGATTGGATCGAAACTAGATTTTGAACATTTTTTAACCGTGTACTATGATATTCTTGCGCATGTAGGTTGAGTTCGCTATAGCTACTCTGCTGCTACTCGGCTCGTCGCGTTCATCAGTTCTGTCTATCTACAAAAAAAAAGTCATAGGTAACTGTAAAATGTTTGCATAAAAAATGATAAAATGACAACCATTTTATCATTGTTGCTATTTGTCAATAGCTACGGTGTTTATTATTTAAATAAAGGTTGGTCGGCCCCAAACCCGCGGCAGTCCTAGTAACTCGCCAAAGCATTTGAATTGACCGCCAAAAGCTATCAGTTGGCGATAGTCTTTTGGGAACAGATTTCAGGACTTCAAACAAGGTCTAAAAATATTTTGCTTCTTATGAACTTAGACTTGATTTCATTATCGACCTCAGCAGTGCAATTCCATCTCACCGTGAAAACTTAGGTGAAGTGAGCGTGGAGTGAGCTGTCATTCCAACTAATGCGAGGGATTGACACTATTGACAGCTCACTTCACCTAAATTATCAGGGTGAGATTTTTACAGAATCGATCGTCTGATCTGTCGCCAAATATTGATAATAAGTTGTTTGCATAAAAACCTTCAAAGTATCAGTGAGTGAAAAGCTATGAGTAACTGAAAGTATTGTAGGGTAAAGTATTATAAGGCACGGTTGGCGCAGTGGTTAAGCGATTGACTGCTGCGCTGCGTGTCGCGGGTTCGATTCCCGCACGGAACAAATATTTGTATGACCTACATGTATTTGTTCCGAGTCTGGGTGTTTTTCTATCTATAATATGTATGTATTTACAAAAAAAAAAAAAAAAATTGTATATAAGTAGTTTATCAGCCATCTTGTTACCATAACACAAGCATTAGGTTGCTTAGCTTGGGACAAATGGTGCTGTGTGAAATGTCCAGGGATTTATTATTTATTATTTATTATTATTATTTCCTTTATTTAAATGTAAACATATAAATTATATTTTTAAATATTAGAATATAAAAGATATAAAAACATTTAAAAATATAAAAAATAGTAGCCCACCGGTATCGGGAACAGGGTCCAAGCTACCGGCGGTCAGGGCTCCAGAGAGAGGAATCTCCTGACAATGCGAGCCGTGTCCAGAAGTACCGCTTTCTGAATCAAGCCCTTGATCCAGCTGCCCAACGAGAGCCTCCTCAGGTGTTGGTCGAGGCTCTTGGCTATTAAGCCATTGGCTGTCACGACTATCGGCACAATGATTGCTGAGTCCACATCCCACATGTCGACAACCTCGCGAGCCAAGTCAAGATACTTGATTTGTTTATCTTTCTCGGCTTTCACGAGGTTCTCATCATGCGGGACGGTTATGTCAACAATCATTGCGCGCCGCTCTGATCGATCCACCACCACTATATCAGGCTTATTGGCAACAATAGTCCTGTCAGTGATGATGGATCGATCCCAGTACAATGTGATATTTCCATTTTCGAGAACTGGGTCGGGCACATACCTGTAGTACGGCACCTCAGATTCGACAAGGCTGTATTTCAGAGCAAGTTGCTGATGGATTATCCTGGCTACAAGGTTGTGTCTATGCAAGTACTCTCCGTTAGCTAGACGAGAACACCCGGAGATAATATGCCTGATTGATTATTATTATTATTATTATTGTTTAATTTTAATAACTAGGTATCTATCATAACTGTGGGCAAGGTTTATTGACTAGATGGTCCGCCGGGTGACACGAAAACAAAATTACGTATAGCCACCTTCAAAATTGGTTGGGCAGCTTTAATATAAATCAACAAGTTTTGAAATATAAGTGCCTAGACACGTGTGATGATACCAACTAAACTTCTTTTTTGGTTCTCAAAGTGTAAATGGTATTTTTGAATAATTTAGCTACAAAAAAAATATAATCTAATTTGGATAAGCCGGATTTGGCTGACGCCTCCTTATAAAAAAATACTTATTGACATTCTGTGTAGGTACGTTTATTTATAAAAAACATACTTAAAAACATACTCGATAAATTGTCTCAAATTGAACATCTGATTTATTAGATTGATAATACAATCGAAAATGTTAGGCCGCGGTCTGAGGCGACTGTTGTTACGATTCGACGGCGATGTCTGATACCAGGCCAACGTCATGTTCGTAGGAGTTTCTAACAGAAGTCACCATCAAATCGCTGTCGCCTGACCGCATTGCGAAACGGGACTACATATGTTTCACCGAGAAATACACGACGTTTGATATTCACAATTCACCTTGACAATTCAAAAGTGCCTGTAATTAGTTTATCAATATCAATCAATACATATAATAAAATCGTAACTGGTCGCTGTCAGTACGTGGAAGATATATAAGAAAAACTATTACTTATAGGCTTTATGAACGAAATTGAACCCAAAACAATGATTTTTAGAATGTTTCTCTCTATGTCTGTTTGTCTGTACGTTTGTGCACGCTAATCTCAGAAACGGCTTAATCGATTTAAATGCGGTTTTAAATATATCTATATTAAAAAAATATATCAAGTGGCTCAGTAATAACTCTGTTTGCAGAATTGAACATCGCCAAGCGCGACCTGTATAAAGCTAGTAATAAGCTAAGCTTAGCTACTAATCAAATAATAATGAAATTTTGATGTCTGATATACGGAGAAGCACATATGGTGTCTTACGCCCCGTAAAACTAAAAATAGGTATAATAATAAACTATAATTAATTAGGTAGATATATAAGTTCATGCTTTTTTTAGTTTTTTAATTTTTAAGTGTATTGTAAGATTTGTATTCTGGAATTGGTTTATTTTTAATATTTTTTTTTTAAATCTGTAAGTACCTACTTAGAGATTTTTTACACATTACTTTTTGTTGTCTAAATTACACTACCCACTAACAAAAAGTGTTAGTAGGTAGTATTAGTTGAAATAATAGTTTTATTATTATGGTTAGTGAGAATGCTTCGAAAAAAAGTACTAAGATTTGTTTGAACGCGCTAATCTCACAAGCAAGACGAATTATAAAAAGAAATGCGTGTGATAGCCTAATTCTTGAGGAAGGTTGGAGGTTATTTAACCCTTAGATAGGTTCAGCTAAACCTTAAGAACCAAGTCGTTGTTAGACCGATTCAGTCCGAAACTAGTTGTGACTAGTCAGAAACGAGTTGTGGCTAGTCCGAAACTAGTCGTGGCTAGTCCCAAACTAGTTATGGCTAGTCCGAAAATAGTCATGACTAGTCAGATGCGAGACCTGGATAGTCCGAAACTAGTCGTGGCTAGTCCAAAAGTAGTCGTGACTAGTCCGAAACTAGTCGTTTTAGATTAGTCTTTCCGAAGCGGGTCGTGATTGCGACCAATTCAATGCCAAATAGCAAAGTCAATCTGTACCCTATTATTATCAACATAAAGATTGAGCAAAAAATGGCATTGAGATATAGGTAGGTGTATTATTTCGACCCGTACCTTGAAGCAGGGCCCCAAATGTCCTTTTTAGGATTTAGAATGTTGCTTATTTCCTATGTAAATTGATTCATAGTACTATGCAATTTGATCGCCGATATTACCTAAGCCTAAATGAGTTGTAAACTTGTTTCAAGGTAACCTACGAATATGGGGTCAGTAGATTTAGTCCCTCGCATGCTGTTAGACTAGATTGCTTAATAATATTAATTTTGACTTAATTCATTCCAAGATTTGATTTACGTTAGTCAACAATGATGTTTGCGCCATCTAGTTGAGACAATCTGCAACTTTAATTAAAAAAAATATAAAAGTTGTATTTAGCAATTGTTTATTTAGGGCCGATTCATTTTGATAGCTTGATTATTTCAATCGCCAGATAACTTTTTTTCTTCTTCTTTGGCAATTGAGCCGTGTCGACTATTCTGCCAGCGTCAAAGATAACTTTTATTTGAGGAACAAAATTGACGTTTGACAGTTTTTCTATGAAAGAACTGTCAAAATTTCAAAATTATTCCTCGAAAAAAGTTATCAGATGATTGAAAAATCAGCCCTTAGTATTTACAGAATTATAATCATTCAAATTATCAATACAATTACTCTTTCAGTTAGAATTGGCCTCATATATATAGGTATATATATCATAATGTCATGAAATAGTCTTTCGAGGTAATTTGAACTTAAAAGGTTGTATTGTAATGTTATTTACAACATTAAATTTGTTACGGTCGCGAATCATATTTTGATCAATATACAACCTAATACGATCGTGCAAATTGTAGAAACTTCTTTCTCAAAATATTAATTCATTAAATTGTTCAAAACGAAATAGAATTACGAAAAATAACCAAAGAATCACCGTTCACGTAACGCTAGTAAACTCGCAAACGAACTACTGACTGAGATATATACATATTTCACTTACTAGTTATAAGAGAAAGAGAGAAAGAAAATGTGCGCGCGCACTGCTCTCTCTTGCTCCTACACTGTGATACAGACAATAGGCCTGCACTGTGCTTAGATATACGGAACGTATTTGGCTATGAGAGGAAGAGAGAAAGAAAATGTGCGTGCGCACTGCTTTCTCTTGCTTATATCCCCCACTCAACTCCCGTTCGCCTCGCCAGATCACACTTTTCGTAACGCTTACGTCACGCGTTCGCCAGCTTACTCCCCAAGTCAAGCGTGCGTAAAGAAGGTTCACTTTAAAAAAACATATTTACAAGTGCGGATACTTAATTTCCACTTAATAGCCTTACAAAGTAGGTAATAAATAAACAAACATGGTTTACAAACTCTTGAGAAAGAACAGCTTAAGTAATTTGGCAAATTTCCCTTTTATTTTCTGAGTTCTTATATCAGCAGGCAAATGGTTGAGAAAGTAAGGTACTCTTTTATCAAGCGTTCGGCCGCCAAAATAATTCCTCATTCTCGGTACATAAAATTTACCTGCTGATTCTGTCCTAGTTACAGGGTGATGAGTAACTAGCGAGTGACGTTCCCAGCCGCCATGACTGTTAACCAGAAGTTTTGTTGAATTTATGTTTTAAGAGGCCTCTTACAGTCCACTAGCGCCGCCAATCGAAAAAATGTCATAACTCGTAAATAGAATCAAAAATACAAAATATGTTCTATTATTACTGTGGAAAAGGCAATAACGTAATTGTATAACACCTTATCAACACTTGAAATATAGCTGTTTAGCTAAATCGTGCATTCAAAACATAAACGGCCGTTTTTGTTACAAATGCACGATTTAGCTAAACAGCTATATTTCAAGTGTTGACAATGTGTTATAAAATTACGTTATTGCCTTTTCTACAGTAATAATAGACCACATTTTGTATTTTTGATTCTATTTACGAGTTATGACATTTTTTCAATTGGCGGCGCTAGTGGACTGTAAAAGGCCCCTTAAGCTGATAGGAAGAATTTTACAAAATTTAAATAACTTATTATCTTTACATTTGTTCCTGGTTTTCTTACTGACTAATAGTTTCAAAAATCTAATTTGTTGTGCTTCTAATTTTTCTAAATTACTTCTGAATGTAAGTCCATAGCAGTCGAGGGCGTAACTTAATATGGGGTCAACTACCTAATTGTAAATAAAGGGACTTAAGAGTATTATTTGGTGCTGTAAATCTCAGATGGTGGAATTTATCAAGTTGACTTCAGTTGATATGAACAAGAACATCCAAGTATACCGACCCACTCTTGCGATATATTTTATTCTTTTTAGGTTAGTGATAATAAAAATAGTGCTTATGCTGAATTAAGTATTTCAAATAGAAAAATGGCAATACTGCCGTTTTGTTTGCGATTCTGGATTTCTCTATACTACATCTAAATTTAATCCAATTTAACTGAAACTCAGAATCTCATGCACATGGCAGTTTTAATGGCAATAATGGCAGTAGATACCTTTGGAACCCTTTTAGTAAGGAATCTTAAAAAGTTGGCTGGTTGGTTACTGGGAATATTGCCGGCGGTGGCAATATTGCCACCGGCACGTCACAAGGTACCTTAATTTTATAACTTAATAACAAATTTTTCTCTAGTTTCAGCCAATTGACGCACACAATGGGTTTACGGATGTTATAATTCAGCACGCAACTACCAACACCATTTCTCTTTTGAGGTATACTAAATATGACTAACTAAATAATACCCCATAGAGAACATCTTTAAATTTTTTTCAAGTGATTACCGCATGAATCATGCATTTATTTTCAATTTTGTTTCAGGAATGCTGCGTTTGACTTAAATAAACCATTCGTGGTAGAAATCTCAACAATCAAAAAAATAATCTAATCTAATTTAAACATGGTGTGATGATTTTCAACCCGGTCAAGGACAAAGGATAATTGATATCAAGTACCTACTTACCCAGCTTTAAAGAAAAACACATCACGATGGCTTATTTGATTGTAAAGTTGCTAATTTTAAATTAATAGGCTTGAGAAGAATTGGTCTTTCATCAAAATTCAAGTTCGTATGTAATGTAAGCCAAGAAATAGTTGTCATTAATTCTGAAAATGTTAGTGATACAGATAATGTTGACGTTAATATAGCGGCTACAACATAGTATCTGCGTAGTATCTGCTGGCATTAGCTATTCACAATTTGAGGAAATATTTTCAACTATGGACATCCCCATGTTTCATCAAAGTTTCATGGTCATCTTCAAGACATAGAGAGATGGGAGGGAATCGCTGTTCAATGTAAGGAACCAGCAGCTGAGTTTAGAAAAGAAAAAGAAGCTGCAGTCGCAGAGGGTCGAATAGTAAATGGAATACCTACGGCGGATGTTTATGTGGATGGATGCTGGTGCGCCAGGTCATATTGGAACAATTTAAAAGCTTTGTCAGGCACGGCTGTAATAATTGGAAAAAAGTTTGGAGAAGTTCTCTTCACAGGGTTAAAAAATAAATATTGTCCACTTAGCGCTCGAGCAGAAAAACACAAATTGTCGTGTAAGTAGTCGTTGATGGAATAGTATGCTTTTGAACAAAGTTTGCATCTTCTATACGAAGCGTTAAGCGCCTTCAGGTGAACAGTCGGGTTCCGCTAAGCGATCACGTTTTGATAAGCCCTCGTTGTTTTGCCAAATCTGCAAATAGCCCGGTCATGATGTGCGTGACTGTCGTTACCGTGATAAAAATGATAATTCTCAATTGCGTCAACACGATAATAAAACCTCACCTCAAAATATGGGTAAACCTACTCGTACTTACACGTTCAGTTCAAGGATAGGTCACACTTACGTAACGTGTTATAAGCGAGAACGTGCAGTGGTTTCCAACGTCAACTGCGTAGGTACATCTAAATTGAACTCAATGCAAGCGGTAGCTGGGAACTTAATCATACTCGCGATTTTCGACAGTGGAGCCGAGTGGTCAGCAATACGCGAGTCTGTCGCGTTTCGCGAGTTGTAAGCTACTTGAAGGGATTAGGTCAATTTACTGTGATATCTGTTTCTACATTAACAACGATTTGTGTCATCGATAGTTTACGGATAGAACTTGAATTTCACGTAGTGCCGGACTACGAAGTGTGCTCAGGCCTTACCGATTGAGCCGAGTTGAACACGAAAACGTTCGGGAAATAGTCAATGAATTACGAGCATAAAATTATCCGCGAAACTAAATCACCTTTTTCCAGCCCAATAATACTAGTCAAAAAGAAGAATGGAAAGGACCGCATGTATGTGGAATACCGTGAACTAAACAGGAACACTCTGAGAGATCACTATCCGTTACCGATCATTTCAGATCAAATATATCAACTAGCGGAGGGGGGGTTATTATTTCTCTACAATAGACATGGCAGCTGGATTTCATCAGATACCGGTTTCAAAGGGCTCGATTGAGAAAACAGCCTTTGATGGTCTATGTGAATATTTGACCATGCCGTTCGGACTCTGTAACGCGCTGTCAGTCTATCAGCGTTGTATAAATAGGGCCCTAGCTCACCTCTTGAGCTTGGTAGACCTAGTTTGCCAGAAATATGTTGATGACGTTTTGTTAAAATGTAGGGTATTCGCTGAGGGCCTAGCCCATATGGAACGCATATTGATTGCCCTCCAGAAGGCCGGTTTTTCGATCAATGTTGATAAAACTACCTTCTTTAAACGCTCCATTTAATATTTGGGCAATATCATTGCAGACTGACAAGTCAGACCTAGTCCAAGAAAGGCTTTTACGAAGGCACCGATCCCGAAAACGCTCAAACAAGTTAGGCAGTTTAACGGATTGGCTGGATACTTTAGACGCTACATTCCAAATTGCTCGCGTGTGATAGTTCCACTCTATGAACTGAACATGATCGATGTGAAGTGGAAATGGAACAAAAGGCATGATGAGGCTCATAAATCATATCATAAAACACCTGTCTACTGCGCCTACCCGCATGTTATTTCAGGAAGACGCGCCAATTGAGCTCTACACGGACGCATAGGCTACGGGGCGGTGCTCGTGCAGACCGGCGGCGGTCGCCAGCATCCAGTCGCATACATGAGCCAGCGCACCACCGACGCCGAGACCCGCTACCACTCGTACGAGCTCTACACCCTGGCGGTAGTAAGGGCAGTAAGCATTTTCGGCATTACATAGACGGCCGAAAATTCAAGATAATAACAGACTGTAACGCCTAGCAAGCATCCAAGAACAAAAAGGATCTTCTTCCGAATCCATAGGTGGTGGGCTTTCCTGCAGAATTACGAGTTCGAGGTCGAGTATAGAAAAGGTGAGCGGTTACAGCACGCGGATTTTTTCAGTAGGAATCCATCCACTGAAATATCTGTCAACTTCATGACGAGAGACACTGAGTGGCTGCGGATTGAGCAGCGCCGCGACGACGTGCTGAGCCCGCTTATAGACACCATGAGTGGTAATAGTCCGGCCGAAGACTACGTCCTGGAAGAAGGCGTGCTTTAGAAGATTCTCACGGATTCTATACTCGGTATACATAAACCAATTGTAGTCCCTAGGTCATTCCAGTGGAGCCTAATAAACTCTTTCTATGTCGCTCTGCAACACCCCGGATGGGAGAAAACCTTACAGAAACTGAGGGAAACATACTGGTTTGTTTAATTGTGTTCTATGTAGGGCCGTCGGGTGCTACACAAGCCCAGCTTCATCCGATTCAGAAGCCCACTGCAGCGTTCCAGGTCATCCATATGGATATTATTGGCAAGCTGGTTACGAGAAGTACTGAGGGACGAGATGAGTATGTAATTGTTACGATTGACGCATACACCAAATACATCATGTTTAGCTACTCAAAGGACAAGAGCCCAAGCAGCTGCCTTGCAGCTTTGAAACGTGTCGTGCACCTGTTCGGAACCCCAGTGCAAGTCGTGGTAGATGGAGATCGAGAGTTTCTTGGTGAATTCAAAGTCTATTCGGACTGTTTCGGAATCAACATACATTCCATTGCGCCAGGAGTAAGCCGAGCAAACGGACAGGTCGGACGCATTATGGGCACTTTGAAAAACGCATTAACCATGATTAAAAACTACGACACTGAAGAATGACAGACAGCGCTAGAAGCTTTACAGCTCGCATTTAACTGCACTCCACATAGAGTAACGGGGGTCGCAGCACTTACACTACTGACCCGCCGCCAACACACTGTACCCCCAGAACTACTAAGGTTGGTAAATATTCATAATGAATGCATAGACTTTAACTTGCTTGAGCAACAGGTTCAAGAGAAAATGACAGCTGCGGGATAATATGACAAGCAGAGATTTGACAGGAGTAAGGCGAAAATGCGTCCGTTTCAGCGAGGAGATTACGTACTCGTCAAGAATAATCCCCGAAACCAGACTTCTCTAGACTTGAAATACAGGGAGCCATACGAGATATATAGGATACTGGACAACGACCGATACATAGTGAAACGTGTGACCGGCAGAGGGCGTCCACGCAAGGTCGCTCACGACCAGCTGCGCCGAGGACCATATCCAGGCAAACAGGACACCGTGTAGACGGATAACGAAGATGACCCACAGCAAGTGGCCGTCCGGCTGGCTGAAGACTCATCGACGGACTTGGTTGATGACACTACAACAAATTACATCTCAGATCATCAGTACGCCGCTGTCAAAGGAGCCACAGCCGTCTTCCTCCCAAGCTGCCCAGCTGCTGGACCCTTAAACTATATGAATTCTTTCCTTCTTATTGTTATCTTGATACTGTGAAATTGAGTTTGAGTGACTTAGAAGACAGCAACAAGAGTAAGGAGATCCGTTATTAGTCTTTCTCTTTGTTGACTGGCCGATACATTATAAACTACAAAATAGTACAACTGTACAATCCGTTTTCCACGCTTCCCTCCTATCCTACCCTTTTTTTTAGAGCTTCTGTGGACCACGGTCAAAATAATAAGGTCTAGGTCACAGCATCGTTCTTTCCCAAATGCTTTAGAGCCCCTGTGGACCACGGCGTGCGAGACCAGTTTCTAAAAATCCGAATGGTCCCGGTTCTCCGTTATATACAATACTAGGTACCTATGTATGTTAAATTAACATTTTGTTCATATAGCTATAACTTGACGTCAAAAATTAAAAACTAGGACCTTCGAAGTAAAATAAATAAACAGTGAATACTAATAACAATAACAAAACCATGGTAACAGCAAGACGAACTATCACCACAAGGAACACCCGTTCACGAGCATAACCCAACAATCAGCCAGTACCCACCTCGCACCTCGTTAAGTTTTCGTCCCGCGTTCGTGCTAGGGCCTCAAGTCAATCATGGTGGCAGTTAGAGTTAAAGTGCTAGTATTAGAAATCGCACGAAATTTGACCTTTTGTATAATATTGATTTGCTATTACTTCTTAAAATGAGGTCTAACTTTGGTCCAACCCCAAACCTTCGAGCCAGTTTTTTGTAATTACAACTTTAACTTGGTCGGAAAGGTGCTCGATGATTTACCTGGGTCTGAAAATAAAGCTTATTTTGTACATACCTTCCTCCTGCCGGCACACTGCGAGATTAACGCGTTGAGCAGGAAGAAGGACATCCCGTGCGCACATCCCGCCCAGATGGTGTTGTCTTCTATGCTGTTCTTGCATTCCGATGGTTCCTGTAACAAGAGTGGAATTGTTAGGGTTTATAGAAATAAGAAAATGTTATGAAACCTGATTTATTATTAGGCTAATCTGATTCTGATTGATGATCTCTGATTTTGAACGGTATTGCGAAATTGATTGAGGACAGGTGTTTACTTTCTTTATGTGAAGGAAATCGCATGCTAATAGCAAGTCACAGTTCCCATAAGTGCTAAGTACTGAAACGTGTGTGTATGTATGTGTGCGAGTGTGTTTTAACGCTAATTGCTCCCTTTGAAAAGAAACTCACTACAAGGTATTTCTGATAACATAATATATACTTTCTATAGGTTTTTAGACGTTTAACACCAGCCGCCGATTACCAAAGTACTCACTCACTAACATATGTACCTGTTTAACTTCCACAGCGGTGGTGTTGCTGAGGTGGAACAGTTCGCAGAAGGAGGCGTCGGCAGAGCTGGTGGCGTACGACGTGAAGAAGATGTTGAAGATTGTCGGCAGGATGATGGCGAAGCTGTTGTTACTGTTTGAAGAGAAAAGCTATTAACATTTAGTATAGACTAGCAGCGCCCCGCGGCTTCACCCGCATAAATGTCGCTCCACCAAGAATATCGGGATAAAAAGTATCGTATATGTTATTCTGATATATAAGCTACATTACGTAAAGTATCATTGAAATCCGTTCAGTAGTTATTGCGTGAAAAAGTAACAAACATCCATCCATCCATCCTCACAAACTTTCGCGTTTATAATATTATAGTAGCAAGTAGGACAGGAAGTTATATACCTACTTTACTTCTTATGCTAGTGCAGAGATGTGGAGGGTGTGTATTAAATTAGTGGTTAACTTTACCTTTAAACATAACATAACTTCACACCTATATTCCTCGAAGGGTTAGGCAGAAACTTAATTTTACCTTTGATTCTAAATGAATATAAATAGATAGCAATGTAATGAGTAACGAGGGTAAGCAATATCAGCCGCACGGGTCGATCGATCAGATTAAACTACACTTGCCGCGGTTGATCCGTGTATGGGTGATATTTACATACCAAGACCCTTTCGTGACTCGGAGTACCGGCTGTCATTCGTGCATCTTTGGCGGTCGTTACGGGTCGTCAGATGTCCGAAAATTTGTTATTTGACAGATAAGTAGTCGTTCCATGTGCAATACTGGTATTCAGCTGCATCCAGTTAGACTGAAAGCCGACCCCAAAGTAGTTGAGAAAAGGCTAGGCAGATTAAGATAGCAACACACGCAGCAGACATTCCTGCTATTTTAACGCAGTAGGCGCAACGGTAATTTTAATTAATAGACTTAATTTTATTAGCTACGGTTAATTAAATATTGTAGTTAGTTAAACCTTTGTCAGGAGCAGGGAGTCATTTTTAAACTTTTATTCACAAAACTTGAATAGCCGCAAAATTCTATAATTATAGTCTAAATAAAGAAAGAAAAAATGTTTCAAATAAAATCCCTAAGCGGATTGGTATTTGCTACGACAGTATCTGGCGTAGCGGATCGTCTATCGGCTACGAACCCGCAGCATTCGTAGCACATCGCCGTAGCAGGAACATTATTACGTCAACTACTTCGTAGCAATCACATAAATCTTAATAATTTATTAAGATTTCTGTGGTAGCAATCATGCAATCCTTTCGACTCCGTGCCTCGGAAAGCACGTTAAGCCGTTGGTGCCGGCTCTAATCCGTAGATTTTTGACAGTTGTTACGAGTAGTCAAAAGCCCAAAAGTCTGACAACCAGTTTTACCAAGGAGTATCGTGATACCCAGTAACTAGGTTGTGAAGGTCAGATAGGCTGTCGCTCTATGTAAAATACAGAAGGCCAATTCCCGTAATATAAATGTTCAAAATTTACCTGCAATCTCATCTCAGTGACAATCAATGTCAAAAACTGGTCAAAAAGGCTTGTCGTAGTGAAGTCAGTGTTATTTTTGACAGATTCTTATATTTTGCCTACGTTTTTGACAAGTTTTTGACATTGATTGTGACTGAGATTGAAATCGGACTGTGAACGTTCTAAAAATTACAAGAAATACCCCACCGCTTAGACTGGAAACCGACTCCAACATAGTTGGGAAATGATTAGGTAGATTATATTTACCTGAATATCACGTAAAGTCATGAGTTGCTTTCAAATGTAGCTGCGACACAGTTTTGTAGCTATCATTGGTTCTATTAGAATTATGCTAATTTGTTACCAGCAGGTCAAGCTACCCGAAACTGTCAAATTTTCCCAATCAACCTTGAACCTGAATGCTTTATCGATAAAGTTGAAACCCTATTAAATAAATTTGACAGATTGTAGTAGCTTGAAGTGCTGGCGTCTGTACGTTCTGAATAAAAAATGATTATTACAAACAAAAAAAAATAAATAAAGATAAACTCACGCGATATAAGTGACGAAAGTGAGGTAGTACAACAGTGCAGTCTTTCCCAAAAGAGGCGGCTTGAACAGAGGTGCTATCTGTGTCCACAGAGAGTGGAGGGAGAACACTCCCACTTCCTCCTTGTTGCCGTCTTCTAGGTAGATCTGTTTCACCTGGAAGAGGAATAATATACGAATTTAATTAATGTCACAATGAACAATAATTTTATAAACCGTCTTGATGGAAACTCTACACATTTTTTTAGTGTTTTTTGTGTAAAAAACCGGTCATGTGCGAGTCGGACTCGCGCAGCGAGGGTTCCAGTAGGTATGTCCTTTACTTGTGCTACATAACATTGCTTCTTGCCAAATTTCATAATTCTAGGTCAACGGGAAGTACCCTATAGGTTTTGGTTCCCACACAAGGGTTAAGTTGAAGTACGGATATAGCGGTTTATGCAATACTGTGTAATTTGAAATCTGCTTTATTAGACAACTAACTTAACTTACTCTAACTTAGCAAACTTAGGAAAGGCTGCTCTGAAGCAGCAAGTTGCTATGATTTTTCTTCAATTTATACAACACAAAAAGTAGGACGCAGTAGCTCCTAAAACCCATACTTACAGGAAACGCGTCCCCATCATGTCCGTTAGCAACATACATCCTCTTCAGCACCTTCACCGCCTCCTCACTCCTGCCCACGTTAGCGAGAAACTTGGGGCTCTCGCTGAAGAACCACAGCAACAGCGCCGCCAGCCCCAGGGGTAGCGCCATGATGAGCGTCAGCAGACGCCAGGGTCGGTAGATGATGCCCAGGAGATAGATTGTGAAGTCGAGCTTCATTATGAGGTAGGCGGTTACTGGGAAAACGTAGAAAGAAAATTATTGACAAAATATGGCCCAATTAAGTTTAATTTTCCACCTTGTATCTAAAAGGGGCGGAATGATCCTGATGAATGAACTTAAAATTGGGTATAACATCGAACATTTCTGTCTGTATGTAATAATCACATATTGCAAACGTTGAATATTAGCCGTTCAAAGACAGTCCCCCAAATCGCCCGCCCTTCACCACTTCCTAATGCTTTCGCTGGGAAGAAGAAATGGCTCAACAACCTTCCCAGCAGCACAGCTATCTGTTCAGTTAGAAAATACTTTACTGTATACAATACTATGCAAAGTAATTAACATTACAAGACACAGAACAATAAATTAAATTATTTGCCATATGTCAGCTAGCCACGTATTATAGCCATTAGCAAACGGTCGCAGTCACAACCGTTCGATCATCGAAGACTACAGTTCTGGGGGTCTAATACGAAGTGCAAAGTGCGAATTATCGGATCGGACCGACACATGGCCGAACCGAAAATTATTTAAAAATGCGAAAAAAGTTCAGATCTGCTCAGTTGGGTTGGGACCATAGTCAATATTCGAAAGAGTGTAGGAGTGTAGGATCGGGACCGATCGAACCAAATAGAAACTTCGCAGCAGGAAACGGCCGAACATTCGGCCGATACCACTTCGGAGTAGACCCCCAGTTTTTACGACACCATACTGACATGTCTACGACAACCGGTTTCAAAATGTAACAGAGCATGCTACTGTCATAATAGAACCCATCTTTCTTTTTGTCACCTTCTAGATATTGCGACTGTTATTTACGAGTATAAGCTATATACTTACTATAATACAATGTAGGTGTGATCATAAGCGCACTGGTGATGAGCAGCATGTACTTCGCTCGAACCTTGGTGCCGCAGCACTCTCCAATCAGCGCGTAAGTCGCCGACTCGGCTGCACTCGACCTGGAATCAGAGATGGGGAATTAGTGTGATAACAGATATACCTAGGAGAGAACATTGAGCTCCAAAAATCTAGCATCTACTAGGATTAAAACTACGAGTAACAGGAGAAAACCATTTTGGAAGATTAAAAAAAAAATTCTCTAGTTTTAATGGCGTGACAACGTTGAGATAGTTTTAAAGCAGAAAAGCCTAAGTATACAAATGTTTAGTAGATCAAATAGTTTCCTACCTATATACTTTTCATTTTGACCTCATGGATTCACAGCAATGATAGATAGACTTACAGAGATATTGCAACGATGAAAATATGATTAATCACGCAAGTCTCCAAACATTATAAATACAAATGAAAATTCTATGCTTTGATACTTACAGAGCTGAGCTGATAAACCTTAAGGCAGCTAGCACCTGCCAGGTTGGAGACAGACTGCTGATGGCTGAGCTGATGAAGCTACCACACATGGCCCACATGAGGACCAGCCTCCTGCCCCTGGTGTCAGACAGGTAGCCCCAAGGGTAGGACATTACTATAATACCTGGAAATTGGAGACGGAGGTGGTTTTACTACTATTCATTTAACTTTTTTTGGTTTATTTACATTTTCCGTGGTTTTTAACGTAACTTTGTTAGTTTTAAATGCTCTTTTTTTATTATTTGCATTTACTGTGTGTGTCTCTAATAAAAAAAATCTTTCTTTCTGTTTTGAATCTATGAAACGACTATTTATGCTGACGAAAATACGAGTTATAGATGGTTTATAATTTACGCTGTGGTTATTTCTATCATTCAGATGAAAAAATAGCTTTTAGCACCTGAGGCACTAACTTGAACAAAATGTTTGAACGTTGTGCAAACTAGAGCGCCGCAAGCTTATATTTGTCGATTTTGCTATTGCAGTTTGTCGTGGCGCTTTCAAATAATTCTGTTTTTTTGTATTATTGGTAGAAACACTTATTTTTCAACCGATTTGTCCTTCCAGCACTAATATTTAGGTTAAGATGTTGTACAAACCTCGTGCCACCACATGTGCCCCGTCACATATCTATACATCTGTACAAAACTTTTTATAAGTAATAAAAGCTGTTATTTTGACATTAAAAACAGACACTTCAATTTTATTTATTATTTTTGATATGATAGTACGAGTATATACGGTACATATTCATCATTCTCCTGCCCTTATCCCAATTTATTTGGGGTCGGCGCAACATGTCGTTTTCTTCCATACTCCTCTATTAGCCGCCATCTCGACAGTCGCCCCCTTTCTAACCATATCATCATTCACACAGTCCATCCATCGTTTCTTTGGTCTTCCCCTAATCTTATAGTATCGACATTCATATTCAAAACTTTCCTCACGACATTTTCCTCATTCCTCCGTAACACATGCCCATACCATGACAACCGGTTTCCACACAACTTTTCAGTTACCGGTGCCAATTTCAGACTTCCTCTTATATACTCATTTCTTATTCTATCCATTCGTATAACACCACACATCCCTCTTAGGATTCTCATCTCAGCTGCATGCAATTGCCTTTCATTCATCCCTTTTGTGGCCCAACATTCTGATCCATACAAGACAGCAGGTCTAACCATGGATTTGTATATTTTCCCCTTAAGTTTAAGGGGAATGCGGGAGTCGCAGATTGTTCCCGTGACCTGCCGCCATTTCATCCATCCAGTGTTAATTCTGTGCTTAACCGTCCGATCTACTTCGCCATCGCTTTGCACGAGTGAACTGAGATACCGAAAGTCGGAGCAGACTGGGAGAAGAGCGCCATCAAACGCTATGACTCTAGAACTGGAGAGACTGCCGAAATCGCAGAACATATGTTCAGTTTTGGTTCTGCTGATTTTCAAGCCAACATCCTCCAGCTTCTGTTGCCATTTCTCCAATCTGCTCTGGATCTCAGATCCACCTTCACCGACAAGAACAATGTTGTTGAACAACCTTGTGTATGTCCGCCGTCAGAGCGTCCATAATCGATCGATTTAAGTCCTTCCCTCTTCCTGTTGGAAGAGGGAAGGACTTAAAGCCGATCCCCAGATATACGCTACGTATTATCATAACAAAAAACTATTCTTAAAATGTTTGTCTGTCCTGTACTCCTGTTGGCAGGACTTTCGGATGATGTTATAAGGAGTAACTTGGGCTACTTTTATTTTAGAAAGGGAATTAGGTTTCCGCGCCAAAAAATAAAACCTATGAAATCCAATTTGTTTTCCGACATGCACGCTAGTATCATATATATATCACAAGAAGCTCTTTAAAAACTTACCAGCAAAAGACATAGACGACAGTATCCCAATCTGGCTGAGGGTCAGGTCCAGGTCACAGGTGGAGGCAGTCACGATGATGCCCAGCCCGAAGATATCGATGCCCATTGCGATGATCAGCACGAAGCATGTCAGCAGTAGACCGTAGTTGTACTTGCCGTGACCTGCAGTGAGGGCTGGTTAGATGGTGGGTGGGGTACTTGGTCACTGGCAATATCGAAAGGAGGTCTTATCCCAGCAGTTAGGGCGCCTTTAAATTAGCCGCAAAGAGCCGCGCGGTGGCAGCGCGGCTGCAGCGCTGCCACCGCGCTGCAACCGCTAGGTTCGAGCATCATAGTGTTGTACATTTAGTTTCACGATGGACTCTGACCACGAAACACTGCTCTTAGTGTTACTATTAAAACGAAAAAAGATTTTGGAAAAAGAAAAAAAAAGAAACGAAAACGTTGCCGTTATTTTTTATAAGTCAACGAACTGAATTTCATAAAGTAAAAGGCTACTGTGACCAAAAATTTCAAAATTACCTTTTTCTTTTCGATTTTATTATTGTACTTGTCTGACTTCGAATCCCATATCGCTGGACGACTCTCAACCTCATCGATAAATTGTTCAACCAGATTTTCGTTCATGTTTAGACGTGAACAAAAACTACGTGCGCATCGTCACTAGTCGATCGATGAACTGATGCGCGACTGCAGCGCGGATGATGATTATGAATGACCTTTCCCATTCGATGACTGTCTTTCAAGGTAAGCAAGCTTGGAAGATAGAATAGTACAATAAAATGGATAATTTTAGCGTGTCTGTAATAGTAACCACTTTATTTTATTTTTCTATGTATTTTGATGCGTGCCTCGTTGGTGTAGTGGTCCCAAGTGGTACTGCTGAGCATGAAGCTCTGGGTTCGATTCCCAAGTCGCCTAAAGAGTTATTGGATTTTTCCGCCTGGGATTTCCCAGTACCAGCCCGATGTCTGGATTTGTGCCCAGTTGATAGCAATATGCTCGCGACATTACATGGGACTTAAATATAACAAGCAAAATGTGGGTTCACTGTATAGAAACACCTCTGCATTACCCCTCGGGGATTATAGGTGTGATATTATGTTTAATGTGTTATAAATGAAGGCTTGGAAGATAGTAATAAAATGGGGTAATTTTTAAAGTGTCTGTAATGTAAACCAGTTAATTATTTTTCTATACATTTTGTCACATCTGCGATAGGCTTAGGTAAAACAGCATATAGACGTTATTAAAAAAAATACCAACTGACCTTTTTAACCGCAGTCGGCAACATAAATAATAATATAGTGAAACATAGAATATTAGTAAGTTTATTTCTCAAAAAACAACATACAAAGTTCACTTAAATATGAGAAACTTAACGAAAATAAAATATTATTGTATTAAACATAATTGTCGTTCGATCTGTCGTACATACAGTGGTATTCGTTTATTATTGTTGCTGGGCCAAATACCACTTTAATCTATTTTTAAAAATGTTCATCGATGAGGAGTCTCTTATTTCTTTATAAATAATAATAATTCCCTAATTAAATAAAGAAAAATAAAAGGAATACGAAAAAGTTATTCCAATGTTTACCAACATAATAATAAGAATAATGTTGGGATAAGATTTACCAGAAGAGAGAGCAGTGGTGGTCGTGGGGTCGTACCCAGGCAGGCGCTTTAATTTGTGTAAATAATTTCATCACCACTACTCTCAAAATGGCGAAGGAAACCGGCATATCCTAGAACCAAAAGTTCGAAGACATGTGACATCTACCAACCCGCACTGGGCTCGCGTGATAGATTACAGCCCACTTCCTCTCGAAGAGAGCAGGCCTGTGTCCCAGTAGTGGGAATATTAAAGGCTTATTAT
Source organism: Apamea monoglypha (assembly GCA_911387795.2). Lineage (NCBI taxonomy): Eukaryota > Metazoa > Arthropoda > Insecta > Lepidoptera > Noctuidae > Apamea > Apamea monoglypha. Next base: position 1,143,216 of record OU426925.1, read on the forward strand.
GTAAGATTTTAAGCCCACGTCACAGATCATTTGAAAATATCATTTTACAAGACTGCAAGATAACTCTTGAAATCTGATAACCTATTCACATGAACGATAATCAGCTCCATCACGTCGTCTTGACGTGGGTTAGCGTTGTTTTCTATCAGAACACTTCGTGCTAAATCTTTACAATAAGAATCAACAGGATAATTTTAACATTACATCAATCAAATCAAAAGTCATTTGTTCAAACTAGGCTGAGAATCAGCACTTTTTGAACGTCAAAATTACAAAACGCCCGCCGTTCATCATTTCCTAGTGCTTTCGCTGGGAAGAAGAAGTGGCGCAACAAACTCCCCAGCAGCACAGCTGTCATTACGATTATATTTCCCGAAGGGGCAGGCAATATACTCAAATTTCACAAATCGTCGGGTTATAAGTCCCATATGGGGCGAGCCTATTACCTTTTACCGGGCAAAAATTTTCAGACTCCGAATTAAAAGTTTGAAGGAAGTTACTAATCCATTGCTGCATATGTTTAAAAAAATTGTCTGCTCAACAACGTAAAAAACGCAATGTACGTTGTTGAACTGTCAATATGAAAGCCATGGCTACTGTTAGCGTGTTACGTTATATATATATATATATATACCATATATATATATATATATATATAAATACATATTAATTGCAATATTATGTTTTGTCTTTATTAAACAGCTGCCTCTATTGTCGTGTATATGACAATAACATGTTTATTCTTTTCGAGACTTGTTAAAAACAAGTACATACAATACAATCTGTATATTGACCTTGTTTTGTTCACCTGTTCAACATTTTTGGCAAGTTTTATGCAACCAAGTTTATATGTTTAAGTTTATTTAAGTTTTTAGTTTTACTATAGTCTTCATAACTTGTTTTTGAAGATAAGAACTCTGTAGGTTTGTTGATCTTTACTGCACTGCTTGCTTTATGCTTAGTTATTAATAGTCGACCCATCAAAGATAAAGAAGCTATAAAGCAGAATACAAACTAGTGTTTACTAGTAAACAATAAAGTAACAACAAGTGCTACTAATTATTTAAACTATTAACATAATTGTGCCTAATTAAATATAAATTAAAATTAGTAATAACTTGAACCTAATTGTGATAGGTACTGATGAACAAGACGACGTTGCTGATAAACAGGTTTCGTTGTTTAATGCGTTCATTTTTAAAGGAAAAACTTGCGGTTTTTTCTTTGTATAAATTCCAACCTTGACATATGTATTATGTACGGCTAAATTATTTAACATTTTGACGAGTTATGCGAACATAAATGTAGGGAATAGCTGATTTTTTTTCGCGATTTCAGGTTTAGTCTTATAGTAAAAGTTGTTCGTAATGATGAATGCAATGAGCCCTTTAGACATATCATGTATGAATAGATAACCTTATAAAGGGTGGTCCAACCATAACGCACGATGTTAATTGTAAATAAAACAAAAAGTTTTTAGAGAACTATCTTGATTTTTTTTTTTTTTTATTTTGATAGAAAGATCTATGACAATATGTGTGAAACAATATATCGGCCAAATGTTCGCCACGGCTTCGGTGTCATACCTCTATCCGATGGTCCATATTTTTAATGACGCTGAGGCATAAGTAGTGTTCAGCGTCAGTGTTGTTGACCGCTTCTGGTTCGAAGAAGTCACCTGGCAGGCGTAATGTTTCCCCGTACAGCAATTCAGCCGGAGTTGCGTGTATGTCATCCTTGTATACACTTCGGATGCCCAATAGAACTAGCGGTAGTGATTCTACCCAGTTTTGATTCCCATAGCAGGTTATAGCTAAATATGGTATAGATTATATTTAAATGTATTTCTAAGTAATTTGCTAATTTAAGAATCTTTATTTAAGCTTGGCATGTAACTGTTTTTTGTCCCTAACAAATAAAATAAAATAAAAAATAAAAAAAATAAAATAGCTGTTTTTAGCTGTCTGCGGAACCGCTCAACCATACCATTACAAGCAGGGTGATAAGCGGTTGTCTTCCAGTGCTCAAATCCAGCTATGTCCGACAGGTGTTTGAAGAGGGCCGACTCAAATTGTCTACCAAGATCTGTCACTATTTTTGTAGGGCAGCCGAAGCGTGCTATCCATCCATATAAAAGAGCATTGGCCACTGTTTCGGCTGTGATATCCTTGATTGGTATTTCTTCAATAACGAACTTTTTGGAGCCAGAAATTGAGGATATGGACCTGGATGATATGTGGTTCCAAGAAGACGGTGCCACTTGCCACACAGTCAATGAAACACTGGCCGTGTTATCTCACGTCGTGGCGATGTCAATTGGCCGCCACGATCATGTGATTTGACATCGTTGGACTTCTTTCTTTGGGGATATTTAAAAGAAAAAGTGTAAGTCATTGTTGGTAGCCTTCAATAAAACTGGCTATTACAATTTAAGTGTACCCAGATAAAGCTAAGTTTTAATTTGCTATCTGTTTTAACATTTTCCAAGTCTTCGTTTTTGGGGTTATATGTTTTCCCAATTGATAACGACAGCGATGGGCAGGAATCACCTTCTAGACTTCTATTGGGTGTCATTTCAGTCACTATTTTTCTGTGGGGTAATTCCCTAATTCCCCTTCTGGGGAGAAAGGCGGCTTATGTCGGAGTTCTACCAACTAAACCCCATTCCTTCTGCTACCATTTATCGGGAGTGTACTGTGTATGTCACACCCTTACATGCTGCCTCTCTTATCACCCAGGGTATACTAATGCAAGATCCGTATTATACTAGGGGTACAATACGGATCTTGTTACTCAGAACATGGTGGCTTTGGGATCTGCGGTAGAATAAAATGGTAAACGGTCTTAAATATACAGTCGACATCGATTGGCGACAATTCCCATGCAACTGAATCTTCACTTAGATCGAAACTATCTACCTGTCACATAGACAAATAGACCTTGTCGTTTTATGACGACATTTAACCTTAAACTGGTATAGAGGTCGATTATACACAATTCTTGTTTTTTTTTTCAAATCTGCGACGACTTTTTCTGTATTATAGAGATGTGACGGACAAGTGGTATTTATTTTTGATTTTTAATGTTTTATTTACGAAACTGATTCATTCATATATGATGTTGTTATTATTGTGCAGGTAGTTTCTCTAATCATATAGGTAGGTACAATTCTCCGGGTGTTATGATCTTAATGTTTACGTATATTTTGTTCCCGAAGGCTCCTTACTGACCCAAACACGATAGTCCTTTGCATTTCACATACAAAGAGTGCGTTCCTTGTCACTACGCATACAGGTTGAATGGTAAGATGTATTTATGGACCAAACTTTGTGGAGCAGTGAGAGCAGTGTATCAGGAGCCGTGGTGACCCAGTCAGTGGTAACGGCCACGACTTATGAGTTGTAGGTCGCAGATTCAAACCCAGGCAGGCGCTTTACTTTGTGTTAATTATGTCATCATCGTAGCTCTCAAGACGGTAAAGGAAAACATCGTGAGGAAACCGGCATGTCCTAGGTTCAAAAATTCGAAGAAATGTGACACCTACCAACTCGCACCGGGCTCGCGTGGAGTATTATGGCTCACTCCCTCCCACAGATAGAGGAGGACTGTGTCCCAGCAGTGGGAACATTATAGGCTGATTATGCATTGTGCTCACAACTACCTACTAATAGCCGCTCTGCTGAAATAGCATTTTCTTTCATTCCCATTCTGCTCGAGGAAGCGGAAAACTGGTCAGAATTTGCATCAACGACCTTGAAGCTATCATTAACAAGATGCTAATTACATTTGTATGACCTCGATGAACTCGAAATACGTGAGGCAAACCGGAAAGTATACTTTAAGTTAAGTTAAGTTCTTTTTGTAAAGAAAATCCGGGTGTCAGAGATTTAAAAAAAAATAGATATATCCTAAAAACTAGGTATTATACACACGAACACGAACACACACACACACACACACACACAAACGTGTCATGTCAGACACGATCGACCATTAATTCTCTAAAAAATGATAATCGTTTAAATGAAAATGAAAATTCTATCATATTCTAGTTATTTTCAATTAATGTAGAATCGGCAAAGTATGTAACCTAATCTAAGTATGTATCTAACCTATTTATGTAATAGTGTACCTAGTTTTAAGAGTTTTTTTTTTTTATCATTGTCCCTCTCAACCAAAGCACCTGCCATCTAATCTCTTCACCACCCTTGGTTGACTGGTAGAGAATGCCTAAGGAATTAAGTCCGCCTTTTTGTGCGAAAAGTTTTAATAAATAAATACACTAAGTCAAAAATACGTCTAAGTCTCGGTTTATGTTGATGATATTACAATAACTTCCTGCCACTGTTATTTACATAGCAAGTGGTATATGAATTTGTGTAGGGTAGGTACCACAACCATAAAGTGAAAAATAATTCTACGTGAAAAACAACTTTCATTTTGGACGTCGGTGGCAAAAACGAAAATATAAAACCAAAGACACCGACTTCCGACATTTTTTATTAAATCATGTGAGATGCCTGTAATGGCTTTTATCGTAACTAGGTACAGTAGCTACCAGTTATGCCTAATATAGTTGGTTTCTTCGTTAATAAATATGTATGTGCCAAATTCATCATAATAAGAGTTATGTAAGTAAATGTAAATGTCATTTGAGTTTATTGATGCAGACGGTGGAGATGGTGACACAACGGAAAGAACGACAAAGAATGTAATACCCCTTCGCGGTCACACGAAGATGAAAACGTTGAGGACAGAGGCGTCCTCTTACCCACGATTCAAAATTGGGAAATTATCAGCATCATCAACATCAGCAGTATACAGAAGTCCACTGCTGGACATAGACATTCGATCGTACGGGTTCTTCGTGATTCTCTGCAACTCTCATCCAGCTGCGAAGATCGTCGCTCCACCAATTGGGAACTATATGTGATGTTAAAATATCTAAATGATTTATTTTAATTCTCTAAGCTGACATTCAGCACCTTTTAAAGGTCAAAAGTTAGAAAAACCAGCCAATCGATAATTTTTATATTATTATGCACTTCAGTATAAACATCATCATCATTCGTCATTTTTATTTTTGAATAAATATTTACTATTATTATTTCCTTTATTTCATTAATTACATATAAATTATATTTTTAAATATTAGAATATAAAAACAATTAAAAATAGTAGTCCACCGGTATCGGGAACAGGGTCCAAGCTACCGGCTGTCAGAGCTCCAGAGAGAGGAACCTCCTAACGATGCGAGCAGTATCCAGAAGTACCGCTTTCTGAATCAAGCCCTTTATCCAACTGCCCAACGAGAGCCTCTTCAGGTGTTGGTCGAGGCTCTTGGCTATTAATCTATTATTTATTATTATTATCAGAAAGGATAAACATAATACATAGGCCGTGATAAGTACATAACACGGCCTATGTATTATGTTTATCCTTATAATTCAACCAGTCCGTACAGTTTTCCTTTAGTTTCATTTGAAGTAGGAAGATATACTTATAGTAACTACTTTCAAACAATGTTGTGAGTGTGCTGAGTAGTCAATTCTTTTACATCACTCTCTAAAGTATGATTTCGCGCATAATAAATATGACGTCTATTGAAAATATGAATATTTTTGCTTGTTCACCAAATAGCTGGTTCGCCTGACATAATGAAGACAATATTCTCTTTATCTATTTTAGTATGTTCAACTCCTTTATCTAAGTATGCGAGCCGCCTGACCTATGCGCCTATCTGTCTGTCTGTCTGTTATCAATTGAAGTGGATGCTGCTCATCATTTTGATCGAATTCCTTGATCTGGATTTATTGTTATCTAGACTTACTATTGAGAACAATCTTATCAATGTGTGTTTTTCTAAGGTACTTTATACTACCTGTCTTAAAGAGCAGATAAGATTCTTTTGGACGTTGGTCTATGGTTATCGTCTGATAGCGGTCAACTGCTAAGCAATAAAGAGCAGCGAAAACGTAGGTTCGAACCCAGAAACTGCTTTACTTTGTGTAAATTATGTCATCACCACAGCTCTCAAAACGGTGAAGGTAAACATCGTGAGGAAACCAGCATGTCTTAGAACCAAAACTTCGAAGACATGTGACATCCACCAACCCGCACTGGGCCCGCGTGATGGATTACGGCCCAATCCCTCTCACCGAAAGGTGTCCTGTGTCCCAGCAGTGGAACAGGTATAGGCTGATTATGCTAAGTTTAGACCTAACAATGAGTGGCCAAAGGAGAAACTATGGTAACTCTTGGTAGGCTAAAGACATATGGAGGCTGCTGTCCATCCTCTGGATGAATGTCAGTTGCCGTTAAGAGCGCGCTAAAGTGTATTGAACTTTTAACCTTTCGAACACGTTAAGGTTTACAGGTAAAATATTTATGTTTAAGTACATTATGCCGAAACCTTTTTTTCGGAACCAGCTTTTTGATTTTAGTTCCACTTTCCTTGTGCAACGCGCTGCTAACAGCGGAGTTTCTACGTCTGTATCTTGTACAATAAAACCGACTTCATATAAATCAAGAGCTACATATATTGAATATAGACTCAGAGCGAGAGACTCGTACAGACCTGCGCCCTAATTTCGTAACACAATATCAATCACAATCTGAATCATTTTGAAGGATACTGTTAATAAACCCATTGCTTCATATATTCGAAAAACTTGTCTGCTCAACAACGTAAACCACGCAATGAATGTTGTTGAACTGTCAAACTGAAAGCCATTGCTACTGTTAGTGTGTTACGCAATTACTCAGCAGGGAAGCGTGACACAAAAGGGTGGGTCCTGTACTCAGCAGTTAATAGAACAAGGCCGCCAATGATGACGCTGATGATGACATTGAACAGACCTGACTTCTCCAAGTCAGGCTAATCCACTAGGGATCAGGTTACCATACGTGACAGTTTCAAGTAGGATCGCGGTTAAGCGAACTACATCCATTATGTATGTAATTAAATAGAGTGAACATTCATTTGATAAACACGCTTTGTTATGAAACAAAACAATCGCTTACTGTATCGATAACCCTTTTTCCTCGGTCAACTATTACGTCTTGTACAGATGATTAGTAGCTAAATTCTTCTGTTATGACTTCAGAATTATCATCATCATAATTATCATCTGTCTAGCCTTTTCCCCCCAACTATATTGAGGTTGGCTTCCAGGCTAACCGGAAGCAGCTGAACCATCATCACCAGCCTAGCCTTTTCCCAACTATATTGAGGTCGGCTTCCAGGCTAACCGGAAGCAGCTGAACCATCATCACCAGCCTAGCCTTTTCCCAACTATATTGAGGTCGGCTTCCAGGCTAACCGGAAGCAGCTGAACCATCATCACCAGCCTAGCCTTTTCCCAACTATATTGAGGTCGGCTTCCAGGCTAACCGGAAGCAGCTGAACCATCATCACCAGCCTAGCCTTTTCCCAACTATATTGAGGTCGGCTTCCAGGCTAACCGGAAGCAGCTGAACCATCATCACCAGCCTAGCCTTTTCCCAACTATATTGAGGTCGGCTTCCAGGCTAACCGGAAGCAGCTGAACCATCATCACCAGCCTAGCCTTTTCCCAACTATATTGAGGTCGGCTTCCAGGCTAACCGGAAGCAGCTGAACCATCATCACCAGCCTAACCTTTTCCCAACTATATTGGGTTCCGCTTCCAGGCTAACCGGATGCAGCTGAATACCAGTATTTTATATAGAGCGACTACATATCTGATCTCCATAATCCAGTAACTGGGTAACACGATTCCCCTTTACAAGACTGGTTTTCATGATCATAATTAGCCCGTAAAGTTTACTTACTAATGGATTGGCAAGTCGTTCTCGACTTTATTGATACCTACTTGCATCAGCTGCACTGCTTTTCCTCTTGTGTAAGTCAAGAGTGACTTACTTCTTCGGCTCAGGTCTTCGAGCTAGAGATAAAAGTGAATCTATTTACCTCCAAGATACAGAATTAAAAATAATTACTTCCTTATTTCAATCCACATTGAGTATGAATGGTGATTAGTCTACACAAAACAAAAAAAAATTACAATGACGGGGAGTAGAAGTGACTAACCCGTTCCTTCTCTACTCGTATCTAACAGGTGTAAAAAGACACTTATCGAAGCCGACAGTCACTTCTACACCCCGTCATTGTAATTTCTTTTTGTACTGGACCATACCTGGGCACCTTCTGGTAATATTGAAGGTCAAAATTCCAACTTTTACCAGGACATGTTTTTAAGAAAACAAGTTCTGATATAAAACAACTTTAAATAGCCCCTCTGTACCGTTGCATGCACTCTTAGACACAATGTTTTGCGTGTGTTACATTGCACACTACCGCAAACAGCAATATTTACACCTAAAATAAAAGTCGTTTCCCAGCTAATATTCTTGTGCAATGTTTGATGTATAGAACGCATAGTTGACGGCTATGTGATGGGTCTTTTACACCCTGTGACAAGAAGCTATTGATAAATAGTGTGTCAATTTACAGTCTGTAAAGTATTTTCTTTAAAAATGCACGTGGATTACATTAAGCAGGCTTTGAGTATAAAATAAGGTAGGTATAGGTTATAGGTAGGTAGAAGTACTGTAGATAATTTACTTTGTTGTCAATGTTACTATGTCTGCAGGAATCTTTAGCGTAAGCCATGCAAAGATCTTCCATAGTGCAAACGTCAAAGAGCATTAGCATAATTAGGAGGTGAGGCATAATTTGTCGGATACTTTAAATTGCATTTGAGTTCGTACGTTTACGGAAACAAATCATACATGCACAAATAAACAGATCCGAAATAACTTTCTGCAGGCCAAATAAATATTTGTTGAATACGGGAATCGAACACGCCTCTGCGTCAACCATAGATATAATATAGTGCCAACTGATTGCCATGACAATTAATATCGGTCGATCATTCCTGTAATTCTTCAGAACCCTGTATTTTATCATTGGGAACATCATCATCTGTCTAGCCTTTTCCCAACTATGTTGGGGTTGGCTTCCAGTCTAACCAGATTCAGCTGAATACCAGTATGTTACATGGAGCGACTGCCTATCTGACCTCCACAGCCCAATTACTAGGTAATACGGTAACCATTGGTAAGACTGGTTGTCATACTTTCGGGCTTCAGACGACCCGTAAATGTCAAAGATCCACGGATGACAGCCGGGACCAACAGCTTAACATTCATTGGGAACATGATAAAGTTAAATAATGTGCTCGTCAAGACCTTTCTTTTGATACCAAACAAGTCATAATTTTCTCAATGTAATTTTTATCGAGATCAGAAATTTACATGTAAAGTTCACCATATTCATTTAGGGAGAATTTACTACTTACCGGTAATTTCCAGGGCCTCTTCATAGCTGTACCGTAATTTGCTTGGTTTCTCTGCAGTCATTTCTATATCGTCTTTTCTTTTACTTATATTGTAGCTATTTCTTGAAGGCGCCATTTTTAATTTATTTCAATTCTATTTTATATTTTACTTTCTTTTTTTAACTAGGTTTTAATTTAATTTTACCTATGTTTATCATCTTCTGGTTACCATGTTTGTTTATGAATTACGTCAACTAATTTATAGTCCATGTGTTTCAATTAGGTATACTTCACGAAACACTCTGAAAACACTACCGTCTCATAATATTATTTCTTTTTAAAACTAACTTAGTTCATTAGACACATCTTTAGTCAACTTTTTATCACAATCACTTTAACACAATTCTGTGGCCTTTTACGGTTCCAAGAATGGGATGTTTATTCGATATTATTTATTCAATACTTTAAGGAAAATAAGTGATTCTGCCACAACACCAAACGTTCGACTGATCAGAACTAAGTATCGGCTGGAAGGTCAGCTTATCTTAGCGTTACGATACCGTGTTCTTTTTTACAACAATGTTGCAATTTTTCTGTTTTTTTTTTTATTTTATTTATGCAGTGTGTGTATACAGTGTGTGTTATTCGCAGTAATTTATTGAAAACAGGATTCACTATACAGATTTTAAATACTGACAAATGAGTGCCTAAATAAGACTTTCATTTTTGACCTTATTTTTAAGATAGACGCACATTATAGATTCAATGATGTGTGAGACTGCTTCTTAGCATTCTCATAAGACACTCACTTATATTCAACCTAATGCTCTATTCGGGTAAACGCGGGCTACACAGGTACGAAGGGTACATACGATATTTCATTTTAAAACCTACCTACTTATTACAGATTAAATTTGGCTATAGTAATTACATACATACACACAATGCACTGGAAATACTTTATTCCCAGTAACCTATACAAAAACAATAGATTTCTTGGCGAAGATAAAGTTTCGTAAAATTTTATAAGACAAAATCACTTTTCGGTGCGCAGCCCAGTTGACTTCACACGGCTAGTTTCAAAAAGAAGGGTCAACGTCTGTTTCTCACACGGCTTCTAGAACATTCTAGAAGCTGCGTCCTTATTGGACGAGCGGATGGTGGGGGGACCGGTTCGAAATAGGTTCGCGTTATAACCTCTCATTTCCCCAAATGTTTGAGAAGTTTTTGACATTGATTGTCGCTGAGATGAGAAGGCCAATTCTCGGAATTAAAAACCTACAAAATCTAGTCGCAATCTTATCTCAGCGACAATCAATGTCAAAAACTTGTCAAAAATGTAGGGAAATTACAGGTATTTTTGACAGATTGAGACTGAGATCAGACAGACACTGAACGTTCTTAAAATTACGAGAATTGCCTAGAGGACAAGCAATCTCAGGAGATTGCTTTTATTATCTAGTTAAAAATCACGCTGTGTCTAGACAAAAGAAAGTTGGTGTGTCTAGTGATAAGTAGACATAATGATGTTAGTAGTTCGCGCAAGATAAAACACTCCCATCTGTCCTGTAAGGGCGCGAGTCGTTCCAGTTATATTAGATAAAATTCTATGATTGACTGTTTTCAATTCATATGTCATTTGTCTTATATGCAACCCGTAGGCATTCGCAGAATCCTAACACAGTATATGTAGCTCAAAACGGCGAAGGAAAACATCGTTTTATCGTGTTTAGACATCAGAACCCATCACGCCTGCGGAGTTTCGCTAGCTAATTTAATTTGACCCTGTATTAAGAACAATAATTATGGTAATTTTTTTAGTTCTTAAAATGTTACTCAGACGCAGTGGCGTAGCTATCGGAGGGCTAGGCGGTGCAGTGCACCGGGGCCCACAAAGCTCAGGGGGCCCCTCGGCCTCTGACCAGCAAAACCTCGAAATGACCTAGCATAAAATTTCTTCCACCTTCAGAACATGAACATGAATTTCTTGTGTTTAGTCACTTCAACCAATTGGTATGTTTGTTTGGTTTTCAATGTTTTTTTGTTGAAGTAGGTATGGATGGTATTATGGCATTGATCTATAAAAAAATCGGAAGATAGGTTACTAGCCTCTAGCTCTTGGACCTCATAAATTAGGCCACGTTGTCCTAATTCGTAACCCGAGTAGCATTCGCTTAACACGTGCGCGTCATTGAGACGCTTGTGATTTTTTAGCGGAATAAAGGTACAACAATGCCCGACTAGAAATTTTAAGTTAGGTTAGGTTCCTGGAGGTCCCGTATCACACATCGTGGTCGCGGGGCTCGGATCGCTGTCGAGTCTACCATGAAGTACCTGGGATTGGTGCTCGACTGCCAGTGGGACTTCGGCACCCACTGACTCGGGAGAAGGCACGGCTCCCTGACGTTTCGGGCAACGCAGGTGCTCTCGCAGCATAGTTGCTTCGGAAAGTACCTGTGTCGCATAAACAGGGAGTCGGACGCCTGGTATCACCACTGCGTCGACTGCCGGGAGGACACGGCGCGGCATACGTTGGCAGAGTGTGCCCTGTATGGGGCCCCGGTCTGGGCGACTGACCTGACGGCTGGTAGCATCGCAGTTTTGCGAAAGCCGCGGAGAGCGATGGCTGTCAGAATCACCAGGGGGTATCACACGATCTCCTATGAGGTGGCCTATGTACTGGCTGGATCCCCACCCTGGGATCTCGGGACTAAAGTACTCATGTCATTGTATCGGTGGAGCGAGGAAGCAAGGGCGCGGGGCGAGCGACCGATGCAGCGACACATGGAGCTGCGTCGGTCTCAGCTTCGCGGGATCCTGGTGGCGGAATGGGGGGACAGGCTTTCACGCCCTACCGCCGTTCGTCACCATCGAGGCGGTCGGGCCTACTCGAGCGCTGGCTCGGGAGGAGGCACGGCTCCCTATCCTTTCGGGTGACGCAGGTGCTCTCGGGGCATGGTTGTTTCGGGAAGTACCTGTGTCGCATAAACAGGGAGCCGGACGACCGGTGTCACCACTGCGTCGACTGTCGGGAGGACACGGCACGGCATACGCTGACAGTGTGGGCGCCGTGCCCTCATCCTGAGTGGGCAATAACCTGTCGTTGCCGGCCGTAGTCGACTTGAGTCCTGGGACGCCCCTCTTAGACGTCGCGGGGAGAGTGCAGTTTAGATAGGGCCCCAACTTATTTTTCGCACCGAGCCCCTGGTCACGTAGCAACGCCACTGCTCAGATGTTGCCTCGCTACACATCATTTGCATTGTAGTTAACAAAAGGCTGTGACTAACAAATGTAATGTTTTAGTTCACAGTGTAGTATTGTTGTGATGATGTCATTCACAAAGAAGTTCACAATGTTCCCTGGAATATTTACGGCTAAAAATATAGATGACTAAACTTACCTATTGAATACTACGTCCATTTACACCGGCTATTTAGTTGAATAATTGTCAATTTTCTACGCCTTGTTAATATGAAAGAAACAATGGTTTTGGTATTGTGTTTATTTTTAAAAACGTATAAATAACGAAGACTTAATTTCTATACAGCCATGTAATTATTTTTCCCGTGTATCTGGCGGTAATAGGCATGAAAACGCAGCAGCGACTGTAACAAAAGATAACAAATATTAGTTATTGGGTCCCAGTAGTACCTTACCACTGGGACACAATAACTAATAGTACTAACCCAATGGTGTCATTTGCGGATAATTATATACAAGGTCAAATTAAAGTAGCTAACAAAACTCCACAGATGTCATGGGTATCGATATCTAAACACGATAAAACGAAAAAAAAAATCGATTTTAAGGTTTTTTCCCCATCACATTTGCGCAGTTTCGCTAGCTAACTCAGTTTGACTATGTATAGGTACTTTACTTGATACCGAGACTCAAAAGGTGAAGACTGAAGTTTTGGTGAGGGTTGTAGTACTTATCTTGTCTTATGTAAGAGATTCAATAGACACGCGTAGGTGTCCTAATTGCGTAACACACTATCAGGACGAATAGCAATGGCTTTAATTTTGACAGTTCAACAACGTTCATTGCATTATTTACGTTGTTGAGCAGACACATTTTTCGAACATATGAAGCAATGGATTAGCAATATCCTTCAAAATGATTCAGATTGTGATTGACAGTGTGTTACGCAATTAGGGTGCTGGTTCTTTTTCTAAGTATTTTTTTGTTAACGCTAAGCAACCGTTGGAAGGGTACGGTTTGTTTGGTAATTATTTAAACGTAGGTAAAATGTCAAAAAAAGCATTTATTTCATTGCAAGATAATCTTTTAGATAAACAAAACACCACACTCACCTAACATCAGTCCCCCGCACACGTAGAACATGGAGGTACAGTGTGACATGATGAAGGCTCCCAGGACGTTGACCCCGGCCAGAGCACTGAGCCGGGCTACCATTACACCTATACATGCTGCCATGCCCCTGAACAAGGAACAAGTCACAAGTTATTCTGTGTTACCTGAAAAAGTTAGAGCAATATGTTGCTTACAGGCAAATGTATTGTACTAATAAAAATATTATACGAGTATTTAGCGATGACTTTCGTCGAATGACACAAAAGATGTACATGAAGAACTCAGTATAATCAGCCTATAATGTTCCCACTTCTGGGACACAGGCCTCCTTTCGGTGAGAGGAAGTGGGCTGTAATCCACCACGCGGGCCCAGTGCGGGTTGGTAGATGTCACATGTCTTCGAATTTTTAGTTCTAGGACAAGCCGGTTTCCTCATTATGTTTTCCTTCGCCGTTTCGAGAGCAGTGGTGATGAAATAATTCACATAAAGTAAAGCGCCTGTCTAGGTTCGAACCTACGACCTACAACCTGTAAGTCACAGCCGTTACCACTAGGCCACCACTGCCCTCTACGAGTAGAACACAATCATGAACAGAAATAATGTAAGCTGATGGGTCCATGAGTATGTCAAAGACTACCTGTATTCTCAGAGATTCCATAACTAACAAGAAAGAGTCTTGAACTGTTCATTCAACCTTGATGTATCACATCATATCAAGCTTGCTTTGCTATTATACTTTTCCAGGCGTTGAAAAAAAAAGGGTTTAGAATAAAATAATTCCAGCAATCTTCTAACATTTTGAGGGTCTATCCGTTATAGAGGCGTCTTAACATAGTTACGAAAACCTATGTACTTACCTTATCTGGTAATACCGGTAATTGAATGATTAAGCAGAGCCACCACTCACCGATAAGACGTGGGATACATATCAACGAAGTATGTATAAATGATTCCTATACACAGCTCATTCGTCAGGAGTCCGAAGAACATGATGAAGCTGGTCAAGTTATCCTTGATGATGACAGCTCCAATGGCCGAGAGGGCAGAGAAAGTCATGATGACGATCATCAGCGCCTTCTTCTTGTGCGCCAGCTTGGTGATGACCAACATGATGATTACGAAGGAGACGCCCTGCGCAAGGCTAGCCCAGACTAGGCTGATCTCCATTGTGGATTTGCATTCGAACTGCAAATAAAAAATAATATAATTAGGTAGTCTACTTTTGAAATTACCAAAATTAGCATTTTTGATGATTAGATTTCGATGGTTAGATATTTTTTCTACAGGTATAAGAAACATCAGCTTTGTTAGCAGATATCGTAGTTAATTTTATTTATGCCTACATCTGTTGTACGTATTTACATTAGCAACAACACAAACAACGCTGATATTTTTGGATATTTGATAGAACCAATGTCAAATTGCCGAAATAGAAGACTTTGCTTTCACATTGCATTGTTAGTAAATATTTCTGTTTTTCATACATAGCAATCAAACGAAATTTTCTTTTCAGCTGTTTTTATTCTTGCATAATGTACATGAGTTTAGTTTCGCTTAGCTCCTATTGATAATTTAGCTCAGCCCGTCGTAGTCCATTGTTAGTCCTGTCGTAAATTTTCTTGCATAACCACACTACGGATGTTCAAAATCCACTTGCATCTTATTTGGTCGTTTGAAGATGACAGAGACAGAATTATGTTTTATATAGCTGTAGCGCTAAATGCATTTAGATCTGTGATGCAAGCGGATCTTAGAGTCGAACTATCGAATGTTTCTAAAAGGACTAAAACCTCTTACGTCTTCTGTAGTAATATTAGTGTTGCCGACGATCATCTTGCAGAGTCCCGTCTCATCATCGGCTTCCATGGCGTTGAGGCCAGCAGAGAACTTCTCTGCCAGGTAGGGGAACCAGATGAAGAAGCTGTTGTTTCTGGAACAAAAGCAAAAAAATATAAAGCGTTGCCAATAGGGTTTGGCTGACGTAAAGTAATTTGTAGTCTATTTAAAAAAAAGGAAAATCACTTCACCCCTGAAACGACCTAAACGAATATAGGTAATCCATGCCGTGCATAATCAGCCAATAATGTTCCCACTGCTGGGACACATGCTTCTTCTCTGTGAGAGGGAGTGGGCTGTAATCCACTACGAGGGCCTAGTGCGGGTTGGTGGGTGTCACTGATGATTCTAGGACATGCCAGTTTCCTCACAAGATTTTTCTTCACCGTTTTGAGAACAGTAGTGATGAAATTAAATAAACAAAGTAGTGCCTGCCTGGGTTCGAACTCACGACCTAGAACTCTTAAGTCGGGGCCGATAGCCACCACTGTTCATGCTTTAGCAAATGATAAGCCAATCAGCAGTGCTGGTTCAGTGAATGCCCCAAGTTGCAATTTTCAGTATAGTCGCTTTTGAGGCTTTTCACTCTGATACGTATAATAGGTAATCTGAACTACTCGTATAATATCATAAAGAGGTAAAATTAATTGTAACTACTGATTCGATTACAAAAATTCTATCACTGATGGAAAGCTACATTATTGCCGAGTGCCATTGGATATTTTTTACTTTAAAATAAGCGATCGAACTCGTGAGTAGGAGCAAGTACTTAATATATACTCTTTTTTTATTAGCCATTAGTGTCGGAACTGCTGGGCAAAGGCCTCCCTACTCTATTTCCACCTTTCTCTGTCCAGAGCTGCCAAGGACCAATCATTAGTAAAGAAGTCCAGCTCATCCCGCCAATAATGAATACTCACGTGCTAAAAATGACAGCAGTAAAGAAGTAAAGCATGATGCTCTTCCAGAGCAGAGGAGGCTTGAATAGCGGCACGATCTGCTCCCACAGAGACTGCAGCAAGGAGGCATCCTTGCGGCGCTCATTACCTTCCTCGTTCAAGATTACCCTCTTGACCTGGACGATAAAAGAAGGAAGAACGGTTTAAGGACTTCATACAACGTCTATTAAAATTATAATTCGAGAAAAAGCAGGACAACAAACTTCGTTGATTTTTTTAAATATCATCATTGGTTTACAAAGACTGTGAAGAAATTGTACTCAGTATTTATTCATGTATTAATTGCATTAACACATTTCGAACAAAATGACAATCAGGGTACTTGAAGGGTCTTAGAAAATGCTGTAACCCCCGAAGGGTTAGGCAGAGGCCTGTGCCCGCCCTAAGAAAAAAGTCCCAGAAATCGTAAATAACATACTTACGGGGTATTTCTCCCCCTTCCCACGGTTTCTCTTCCAAATCTTCCTTAGGTTATCAATAGCCTCGTCATCCCGTTGGACATTGACCAGGAACTTGGGGCTCTCGTAGAAGAACTGCGTACCGACGGCTCCGAAGCCCAGGGGAAGAGCCAGGGTGAGGGCCAGTAGACGCCAGGGGGTGAACGTGATCATACCCATATCGTAGGTGAAGTCCAGGTTCAGGATGAAGTAGGCTACGGCTGGATTAAGGAGGTTTTTGTTCATTCAGATCGTATATGAAAAAAATTGTTTAGATATTGCCATTGCAAAAAAATCGATTCAGATTTTACGATTGTTATCAAAAAGATATAAAGGCTACATATATAGCTAGCTAAAGGGTGATACACATGTTCGGTCGCCATGATTTGGCACAGGCCGGTCGGTAAAATCGAATGTATATTTTTCCGCCAGGCTCTATCGAATCAAGCATGAATTAACCTGAACATATTTGCAGCACGCCTTACAAGTCAGTTAATATTCTTATGAGCATTTTATTTTGCTTCAGAAACAAGCTATGATTAATCTTTTTATGGTTCCGTACTCCCGAATGAAAAAACGGAACCCCTAGAGATCACTCGTGTGTCTATCTCTCTGGTCGTCTGTCACAGCCAACTTGCTACGAATCTAATGAACCACTTGAGTTGAAATTTGGTACACATAAAATTCTGTGACCCAAACACGGACGTGTAATGTATATAAATGAATTTCGATGATGGCGGTCACTTCAGGAAATAAAAAAGAAAACTAAAAAAAAAATAGTAAACTGTACCATGTGAGATATCAAATGAATGGCTTACTGTGAGGGTCTCAAATATAAAAAAAAAACTTTTTCAAACTATGCTACTCTACGTGGTAGAGCCTCATTTTCAGTAGTTGATACTAGTGCGATATTTATAGACAGAACAATTTAAGTAACAAATGGCTGATATCTTACCGACATAGGCCGCTAAACTGAAGTCCAGTACGCTTGTCATGATCAACATGTAGGAGTCTCTCACTCTCTCTGCGCACGATTCTCCCAGGAGTGTATATGAAGCTGACTGCGCGCAGCTGCAACTATTTATACAAGTTTTATTTATTAGATGAGGACACGATCTTTTCAACAAAGTGTACATAATATGATCCTTTATACTAATATTATAAAGATGTAAAATTTGTTCGTTTGTAAGTTTGCATGTAGAGGGTAATCTCTTAATCACCAGTCAGGTTTGCATTTGATGGCCCAATTATTGAGTAAGGTATTTAGGTATTTAACATTGTCGTGTAGCGACAAGATACTAAGTTTAAATTAAAGAAAGGGAGGTTGAAGTTAATTAAAGGTTTATTAATAAATAAAGGTTATATAAAAAATGGAGCTGAACTGGTCAGTGGTGTATAGTGTGTGAGTGAGGAAGGATGAAGATGGCTGATTGGTGGGTTGAGGAGGCTGAAGAGGTAGACGCGACGCGAGGCAGGTGTCGGTGACAGGTGCAGGTGCGGGCGTGGTGAGGTGCTGGTGCGTGTGCGGCACGGAGGATACCCGTAGGGGGCCCACGTGGAAGGAGTAGGTCGCAGCATGGCCACACGTGACAGCAGGCACGGCAGCACAGGAGAGCAGGCACGGCGGCGCGAGAGAACAGGCACGGCGGCGCGAGAGAGCAGGCACGGCGGCGCGAGCGAACAGGCACGGCGGCGCGAGAGAGCAGGCACGGCAGCACGCGGTCAGCCCGCCAGGAGAGGCGGCCCTCGGTTGAGGCGCGGCCCAGTAGAGGGTGTTCCGGCGAGGCACGCCAGCGGTCCGACTGGTACGGAGGACGGAGGACGAAGGTGTAGCGCTAGTACGTCAGGTACCGGAGTCTTGAGGGGGATACGCCAAGAGTTCCCTGGATAGGTGACTCCGGAGTACCAGCTCTACTTTGAGGGTTCGCTATAGAGGCGAAACTCGAACTCAAACTCGAACTCGAACTCGAACTCGAACTGTCAGTTGCGTTGCTTGGATTCCTCAGGTAAACTCGTAGAATAGCAACTTGAAGAAATAAATATCAATTTGAAATATGATGGCCAGTATTGATTTGCGAAAGTCTGAATATATTTTCAGCTAAAAGTTACAGGCTGATAAGAATTTATAAGCAAACTTGTCATGGCGACGTATTAAACGTCGTTGTCAGGACTGTCATAATAAAATATATTAATAAAATACAATTAAATATATAGTTATTTCGTATTAAAAGCGTATTAAAAGTATAGTGTTTATAGGAAAAATGATATCAATGAATGTGGGCGAAATTTCCAGCCCTTGGATGTCACTAAATCGTCGTAGTGTTATGTTCAAGTTTGATGACTGTCTGTGTACTGATTATGGATTAAACGTGACCTGGTGTCGTGAGGAATAGTCAGATCAGCGCCTAACGGTGACGGAATGCTTGTCTGACCTGGAGGAATGAATGTAGATAACTGTGAGTATGTACATTACGTTACAACATCACGCTATGATTCTTAGGAGCCGAGCAAACATAAAAAAGACAAAAAGCACGCTAAGCGAAAACGAAATAATTGCGTGGGATAGGATGCGACGCGGTGGCTCGGGGGCCAATATTTCAGGCGAAAGAAGTCGCGAGCAGAAGCTAGTTAATATTAGACTTAAATACGAAAGTAACTCTGTCTGTTACCTTTCTCGCTTTAACGGCTGAAAGGATAATTTTTAACAAGGTAGTAAATTCCCTTAGAATAATATCCACACGTTTCCTGCATTTTGGTTTGGTAAATGGCCTCTGACACACATGCGACATTTCAGCTTCGTCTCTGTGATGGCAGAGTACGTTCACGTGTCCCTGATCACACCTAGTGTGCAAACACATGAGCGACACGCGTCAACGACAAAGTCTACTTCAACCGTCGACGAGCGTCGACGGCAGTCGTTAGCGCGTGTCAGCGGCTGCCGCCGACAGTTGCCGTTTGCCAATCTCTCTGCCGTTGACGCCTGTCGCTTATGTGTATGAGCACCGTGCCCTTACAGCTTAAAGATACTCACAGACTAGTACTAATAAACTTGAGAACTGCCATCACCACCCAGTTGGGGCTGAAGGCGCCTATGGTGGCCACCACAAAGCTGACCCACATGGCAATGAGGAGGCTCCTCCTTCGGCCCTGGGTGTCGGAGATGTAACCCCAGGGATAGGCCATCACTATTGGACCTGGAATTTTGGGAAGAAAGTATGTTCAAGTCCCTGGTTAAGTGGGTAGATAGGGGGGTATTTTTACCAACAAAAAAAAATAAATAACGCGTTTGTCTGTGTTATTTTGACTACTGATAAAATATAACTAATATGAGATAACCTGACGCCTGTATTTTGCGAAGAGTTAGGCAGAGGTGCAGTCTAACTCAATACATGATTCTGGACACCACTAAGTGAAACTGCTTTTCCTACAAAAGTGCAATATCTACGTGGTCAGAATCATGTACCATGGTTTCAGTTTGCTCCTCAATGTCCCTGCCCCCCTGTATACAGGACACATGAAACGAAGTCCAAGGAAAAAATTACAAGGCTATCTGTATTATTATAAATATATATTGTGAAGTAGAGTAATAGAGACTGATGAAAACACAAAGTGAATAACACTTTTTTTTAATATTAATTTTAAATACATACTCGTAAATTGGTGACAAAACAATTTAATATGCATGAATATGTTTTCTGTTGAGTTGTATTCTTTTCACAGCTGCTCTTGCTATGCCTGAATCGTAGATTTGCAGACTTATACAAATAATACATAGATATACTATAGTTTTAATAATACAAGTACCTAAAACATCGATTGTTCATATGCAAGGTGGAGACGACAATAAGTTAAACTGCGTATATCTCATGATGTTCTCAGTCGGGGCTCGTAGCTAAATAATAACAGCCGCACAAGTCGATCGATCAGGATAAGCTACGCTTGCCGCGGTAGGTCCGTGTATGGGTGATATTTATATACCAAGACCCTTTCGTGACTCGGAAAGTACGTCAAGCCTTTGGCCCCGGCTGGCATTCGTGGATCTTTGACGTCGTTACGGGTAGTCAGAAGCCCGGAAGTATGACAACCAGTCTTACCAAGGGGTATCGTACTACCCAGTAACTGGGTTATAGAGGTCAGATAGGCAGTCGCTTCACGTAAAATACTGGTATTCAGCTGCATTCGGTTAAATTGGAAGCCGACCCCAAGATAGTTGGGAAAAGGCTAGGCAGATGTCATCATCTGCCTTTTGTATGCAGACACATCTGCATACGAAAATTCAAGCAAATATATCCAATAATCGGCAAAATCTATAGTCGGCCCATCACTACTCTTTACTTTGTTAGAAAAAATCACTTTTTTACTTTTCTTGTTAGGATTTATTTCATAGTTTCAAAATTCTCCTAGGCATTAGTATTGTCAGCGTTTTCATTTATTGTCGTATTGGCGTCTCCACATTGTATAAAACAACATAAATATATGTTTCAATGCGTGAAAGTAATTCGTATCTAAACATTCTCAGTTGTTACGCCAATTGAGCACTTAGTGGCAATTGATTCGTGTATTGAAGATCTGTTTCTTTCGTATATTGATTCGTGTATCAACAGCTATATACCGAGAGAGGATATAAAGACGCCTCATTTGGCCACTTAGTGGGCCCAAAGTACCTATATTCAAATATTATTTGTTTCAAGTTGACGTTTTTTCAAGTTAAACAAATATCAACTTTATTTAAATAGCAATTAAGTTGATTTCAGAGTGACTAGCACTATTGAAAAAGTTATAAAAATATCTGAAGTTGTAGTGTAACCTGAACTTTATTGTGTAGGAATTAAAGTTATTTTTCCATATACTCATATTTGTTTATATTTTTGGCGAATGTGTCGCGAATGCAGATTACATTGACAAGAGTTACAGCGCACGTCAGTAATAAGCGTAATGTAAAATATCGCCGCGGAATTTTTGCGTACTGGAGTTTCAACGCGTTCCTTAGCGCTGAGAGACAAAAATCCAACAGTGTGGTTCTTTGATGGGCTGGGATGCGCTCTGTTGGATTCTCAGTGCTCGGCTCAACACCGAGAGTAGAAAATCCAGTGCGCGATAAAATCCTAAATATTTTTACGTCCTTGCGAATATTGGCTAACAGTTTGACATTGACAGAGTCTTTATGTCGTAGCAGTAAGGGTGATTTTCGTAGTACAAGTGAGATGGGGTGACTGTACCATCAATAGAAGAAGAAGAAGACCAAAACAACATTTATCTTAGTACTCACCAACAAAAGGCATCGACAGTAGTATACTGGTCTGACT
This sequence comes from Apamea monoglypha, assembly GCA_911387795.2. Classification (NCBI taxonomy): domain Eukaryota; kingdom Metazoa; phylum Arthropoda; class Insecta; order Lepidoptera; family Noctuidae; genus Apamea; species Apamea monoglypha. The sequence goes on from OU426925.1 coordinate 1,165,389, forward strand.
GATGTCCAGCCCGAAGTCACACGTACATCCACTAACGATCACTGAGAACCCGAACATATCCACCCCCATCGCGAGGGTACACACGCTCAGGGTCACCAGGAGACCTATGCTATAGCTACCATTACCTGGAACAGAATGAAGGAAAACCGTTACAATTATCATGCGTAGTGAGACGTCTCCCAGATACAACAATAAATTCTCAATTCTTCACTTGTTATCAGGTAAGCATAATCCATAGTCAGCCTATAATGTTCCTACTGCTGGGAGACAGGCCTCCTCTCTTCAAAAGGAAGTGGGCTGTTATCCACCACGCGGGCCCAGCGGGTTTGCCCTCACGATGTTTTTCTTCACCGTTTTGAGAGCAGTGGTGATGAAATAATTTACACAAAGTAAAGCGCCTGCCTGGGTTCCACCATGGCTGTCTGGGAACCAACGACCTAATACTCGTGTTAGCACTAGGCCACCACTGCTCCATATAGGGCATAAGTATTCTTGCATAACTTGCTAATAGTGCGAGAGTTCAAAACAAAAGAGGTTTTTCTTTTGTTATGATTTATTAATAAGAAGACTCACCAGCCAAATTGATGGCTTCAGCATAGGTGTATATTTTATCTTCATGACCATTACTAGTTATGTTTAAAATGCTATTATCTATACTATTAATACTATCTCCTCGCCCATTCCGCTTGATACCAGTTTTTGTCGTCATTTTCTCTCTGACTTGTATCCTGGAACAATAAAGATGTTATATATAAGTAAATTATTTAGAATTTAGTTTAAAATTGTAAAATAATTGATAAAAGGTAGAATAACCTGCCAACTAATTATTCTTAGCGTGTCGATAGCAATCTAAATGGACTCGGCCCAGAATTCGGCTACTTGTTTGGCGTCAAGATTTTATTTGCCTACGAATTGATTATGTTATCTATTATAGATATTTATTTTAGTAGTATGTATGTATGTATGTACGTTTATTTGTATGTATGTTAGATATAGTATATTCTAGCAATTTTTGTTTAGTTTGTTAAGAGAAATGTTTTTGATTGTATGTATTATTTTTTGTCTCCTTTACTATTTCACACGCTGTCTACATCTCTGTATCTATTGTCCTGTCTCGGGTGTGCTGGAAGAGATTTCTTGTGAAATAAGCATCACCTCTGTACCTATTTTTTTCTATTCTGTTTTTCTTGTCTGTTTATATATGTGTGTACATAAATGGTAAATAAATAAAAATAAATAAATGTTATGTTCTTCTTTTAATTTGATTCTGATAGTGAGAATTCATTATGAAAGGTTGATGACATGTAATTAAAATACACATAGGTATATAGTAAGATAGACTGTAACCCAGCAACTTTGATTATGTATTATTTTACTAGCTGCGCCCCGCGGTTTCACCTGCATAAGTTTCGATCTCGTGGGAATATCGGGATAAAAAGTATCCTGGTTATAAACCATCTGTGTGCCAAATTTCATCCAAATCCGTTCATTAGTTTTTGCGTGTAAGAGTAACAAACATCCATGCATACAAACTTTCACGTTTATAATTTTAGTTGGATTATTAGGTTAATATAGTAGGATTGATACATAAATCGACACATAATAATAATGGTTAGGTAACTATTGTTTATTGGAAACTAGCTTATTGCTAATTGGAACCCGCGTCGCCCGCGTAGCACGCGCGCGAGGGCGCGGGAAAAGGCTAGCCAACAAATGGTACCCAGATAACCCAGATGTGTGGAATTTCGTCTTAGGGCTTATTAATCATTTTACCAAAGACATATAACTTTTATCCGAGGAATAAAATTGACATCTGACAGTTCTAGTGGGTATGAAAAATCGGTCAAAAATTCAAAATGTATTACCAGTATAAGACTTATTCTATGTATCAAAGTTTGGTGGAATGCGACCTTAGTGATTCAGTAGATGAAATGATCTCGGATTTGTTGAATATTTTCAACGCTACGTCTGGCTAACTTTAATATAACCCCGTTTGTTTAAATAATAACAGCGTTCAACTGACGTGGATTTGTTATTACATTCATGTATAGTAGGTAATATGACTGTTGACCATTTCTCATCGCATGCTCTTGTGTCCAGTGACTATTAGTAGTATCATCAGTAGTATTATCTAATCTTTTTTTCTTTTTGCTTTTACTCAATCAATCTGTAAATCGAGACCAACACTCGATATGTAATGGATGGTTATCCATCCGCGAACCGACCCCGGCGAGCGTAGTTCGATTGACCCATGCGCCTGTTATTGTTCAGCCACGAGGCCCTCTTGTCGCCCCTCCCCCTTTTCCCTTTTACTGCCTGGTCAAGTATAATTATAAATTCAAAATTATTGACGGTAACTGTATAATTTAAAAGACTGTTCATGGAGTTGCTTGCCCGTTTTTCTCCAGGAACCTATTCAGCTTTCTGCACAATTAAACTGAAATACATGCTTAGAGTTTGAGTAATAATTCATAGCATATTATAATTGAGGAGTATATGGCGCCGATTCCCTTGTTCACAAACTAAACTAAATTTAAGTTCAGTGCATCTTTTTCTTTCTATTTCATTAAGAAAAGGACAGAAGATAAATATTAGTTTACATAACATACATACATAATCAGCCTATAATTTGCCCACTGCTGGGACATAGGCCTCCTCTCTGTGAGAGGGAGTTGGCCATAAACCACCACGCAGACCCAGATTAGTTTAGTCCTGTCAAATTAAGATACTATAAAGATAGACAAGTTTAGACGTGATTAAACACATGGCTACTAAAAATACGTCAATTTCGTCAGGCGCTGACTAATTTGATAGGACTAAACTAATATTTATCTTCTGTCCCTTTCTTAATGAAATATAAAGAAAAAGAGGCACTGAACTTAAATTTAGTTTAGTTTGTGAACAAGGGAATCGGCGCCAAAATCTATTTTATAAACGTTCCTTAAAATTGAGAGACGTGAACAATGTGTGGTGAGACAGTCACTCATTAGGTACCTACTTAACTTTAAACAACGTTTATAAATAAACCCCTTAATTCTTCTACTTATCCTTTAATAAAACTTTGTAATCAATGAAACTTGTAAAAATGAAAGCGTTTTCTGAGCATGCAGGCGACTGATATACCTTAGAAATTGAAACTTTTCAGGGGCCTTATTCTTTATGACACACTGAACGAAACCGCGCGAAATGAACGCGAGGTTGGCGGGATTAGCTACGAAATTGACGTGGTTTCGAAGTAAGGAATCGTTAAGTGGTCATATTAAGTGGGATAAGGGCAGGAGAATGATGATGATTAAGTGGTGAATTAGGGCCCAACTCGCTACAAACTTATCTAAACTACCGGCTTCAGTTGCGAAGAACGTTTGAGGTAATTTATCATATGGACTGAAGTAACTATTCTTTAAAAAAAAAACCGCGAATAACCAGTATTAATGTCCACAGAATTATATATTCTTGTTGCCTATAAATATAATAGAATGTTTTAATCGCCAATAAAGATAAATTCTAAAGGCCTTTAAAAATATATAATTATATTTCATAGTTCATGCCGATATGCCTTAAAAATTAGTGATAAGTATTTATTGAAAATAATTGTAAAAATCAATTGAAAGAAAGAAAAGAAAAAGAAAAATCGTTTATTTGCGCTAAACATGACGCGTAAAGAGAACACAAACACAATAAAATTAAAATAAATAACAAGTTGGGGGAAAACATGCGTCACATCCACGCAAAACGGCCATCGCTCAGCATAATGCTAAGACCCTATGCGAGACAGAGCCCCAGCGCTGGTTTTCAGCGACAGCTCGTAGTTCATCCATCGTTTCTTTGGTCTTCCCCTACTCTTATAGCCATCGACATTCATACTCAAAACTTGGTTCAGGACATTCACCTCATCCCTTCGTATCATATTCAATCAGTCCTTTTATATTACGTAGAGTAACAATTAATAAATTAAAAATATATTTATTATATATTTAAAAATATAATTTACATGTATTTATGTAAAATAAAGGAGAAAATAATTAATTAAATTTAAAAATAGACATCAATTAATAATCCATTAAACATCGATCACTAATAATGAACAGTGATCGATGCCATTAAATCATATCGTTTCATAATTTGATCTCAATAATTTTAATTGTAGATTCAGTAATTACCGAATCAATTTAGCCATTACTTATAACATACGTAGAGACATATTATATTTATTTATGAGACATTTTCTTACTATTTTAAAGAATATCCCTGCCGTCCTCTTAAACGTAGCAGGCTATGTTGTGAACGGGTCTATTAGGGATATTTTAATATTTATTCAGCTTTGTTGAATTATTATAATTAAGTTATACTAATAATTTAAAAACAAACAAACCGTAGTTTAAGTCTGATAACCAGTCTTTCTAAGGGGTATCGTATTACGCAGTAACTGGGTTGTGGAGGTCTGATAAGCTGTCGCCTCATGTATCCGGTTAGACTGGAAGCTGACCCTAACATAGTTAGGAAAAGGCTAGGCAAATGTTTATTATACTAATAATTTAAAAATAATTTTAAGAAAATAAACGAAGTATTAATTTTCAATTAATTATTACTAACATCTATGTCTAAATAAGAAAAATATAAGTAATAATTACCTGTATATTGTAATCCTAATATTATCCTTAAACCATTTTCTAAAAAAAAATAAGTAGATACTTCACTGACGCAACTTAAATCACAGATTCAAAATTATGAAATATTTGTTTTATCACAAATAATTAACTAGAACATATTTTTAATAAAAAAAAAATATAGTATTTAGACCTCAAAAATAATTATTCACGTAAGTATTCTAAATTTGAAAAAGTCAGCACATTTTGGGAAACGACTCTCACGCACTGTGTTGTCAGATCGACTGCGCTTATAAGAGAAAATTATTATTTATTTAGTTTGGCTCTCAGCAACCATTCAACTATACTGACAGGTATTTATTATTTGGCCTAGGTTTTATATTATTGTAGGCTTATTGTTCTTATCTCGGCTTTTTAGGTGAATGGCCATTAAAGACTCCAAGCTTCCGAGAAAAAAGGAAATAATGACAGTCTTTTCTGAATCCTGAAAGTTTGACAACTCTACTACAAAGTCCCCTTGCCGCATCTGTCTGTCTATCTAAACGCGATAAACTTAAAAACTACCAAACGGATTTTCATAAGATTCACTAATGGACGGAATGATTCACGAGGAAGCTTTAGGTGTAAAATTTATTAAGTTTGGTATTAAATTGGTTGAAATAAATAAATAAATAAATAAATTATATCTTTCGACATACACGCGTACTCAGCTGCATCCGGTTAGACTGGAAGTCAACCCCAACATAGTTGGGAAAAGGCTAGGCTGATGATGACACGCGGGCGAAGCCGAGAGTAAAAACTAGCAAGGTTATAAGATAAAAGTAAAATTTTAGAATGACAATGAGTACTCATTGTTTGTTTATAGTGTTATCGGTCGCAGATGACGGAAAGAGATAGTTCAGTTGCGTAGGTCATGGGCGAATGACCGCGCCCAAACTCATGATTCACCGAAGTGAACTTGAAAATGAAGATAAAAAGCAGGTATTCCTTAATACCTACTATCTCATTTTATTTATTTATAATCTGTTTTTACGAACTGCTTCTTTTTTATGTAATCAATGTCATAGAGTTTCTTGCCCTTTCTTCTCCAACCTATTACGTTTTGGAATGGGCCACTAGCTTCATCTTTCTGACTGAACACATGAAACAAAATGAAAACAAATAAAATACGTTTTTACGTTTCGTGACACAGAGAATGATGTATTCAACACAAAAAAGAACAAGTTGGGGAAAATATGCGTCACATCCACTCATAGCGGCCATCGTTTAGTACAATGCTACGCGAGACCTCTGTCTCGCGTAGCATTGTACTAAATGATGGTCGTGATGGTGGTGGTCCGACGTTGGCGTATCTGTATAAATGCTTTAGATTTAAATGATAAATGATTTTATTTTGTAAGTAGGTTTGTACAAACACTTTTACACGTCAAACATATTTTAAAAACTAGATGAGGTCGGCGTTTCCTATCTGACTAGTCTGAGAAGAAAGGCCGAAACAAACTCTCTCCATTCCTCACAAGCACCTCAGGACATGTTGCCCCCTTGTTGCTACGACACTGTGTGCTAGCGACCGTTTTCGGGGGCCCATTATTGAGTGTGCAAGTCACCCCCTGCCATTTCATCTGTGAATATTATATTTCATTGGTCAGTCAGGGGACATAGACCTTCCATAGTTCAAGGTAACCGGATCCACTATAGCCACCCAAACCTATAGCCCGGTATATTTTGTTTCCATGTTCTGCAATAGTCCTGCACTAACCGGGGGTTGTCCTTGGGTGCACTTGCATGGTGCATACAGGGATAATCGTCGGTTGGTGCCTCCTCATCCTTTAAAATTGTGTAAAGGGCCTCTGCGAGTTGGCTTCGGCCCCTAGTACGCCTTTCAAAGGTCCGGGACCCCAGGGTTCCGAGATATGTCAAAAAATAATAATAATATTAATGAATTTTATATATACAAAAATTAATTAATTTTGCATTATATAAAGTTCATTAATATTATTGATTATTATTCATTTTTTATGTGTATATAAAAAACACGAGACCTTGGTGTCACATTTGATAAAAAATTAACTTTTATTCCGCACGTAGACAATATCATAAAAAAGTCCTCTAAAATGCTGGGCTTTGTTATAAGAAATTCCAAACATTTTAAGTGTTCGAAGACTAAAATAATGCTATATAATTGTTTAATTCGAAGCGTTTTGGAGTACTGTAGTGTAATTTGGCGACCGCACTATGCCTCACATTCGTTGCGGCTAGAACGTATTCAAAAACGATTTCTATGGCATCTAGCGTTTTCCAGCGGCTTGGCAAAAAAAATTCGTTCCTATAGTAATAGACTAAAACACTACAATATGATCTCCCTGGAAAAACGCCGACGACTAAATGACGCAACGTTTGTGTGCAAAGTAATGTCCCATAAAATTGACTGCCCCCAGATATTGAACACTTTCAACTTCCGTGCGCCCTCAAGAATTCCTCGCAATCCAATAACACCACTGAGTCCACCACAAAGTAGAACGGTTTTAGGCGCTAATTCTCCATTTGCAAGATTTTGTAAGGTAGTGAATAATTGTAGCGATCAAATTGATCTGCACTTTGACTCACTAAACAAATTGAAAGCTAAAATTTATAAATGTCTTCCGAATTTAGATTAAGTACCTTCTGGCATATAATGAAACATGTTCTTTTATTTTTTTTTTCTCCCCAATAGTTTAAGTTTCCATTTGACCCAATGATATTTTAGTATTTGTATAATAGAATATCATTGATTTGACCTATGTCTTCATACAACTTAAATTTACATATAACTTTCATTTAACTTTAGTCACGTAGTTTAAGTTTTAGTTCTAAGTTAAATTCTTATTGTTCTCTCTTGTTGTTTTCCTTGTACAACCAAATTTTGTATGCATGCGGAGTTCACCTATAAGTGATTGTTACACTAATTTGTTACATTTTTTACCTTATTTGTTACCCTAAGCATATTACCAGTGTAAACAGTTGTTGGTGAACCAATATAAATAAATAAACACAACAAAAGAAAAAAAATACACTCAATATATAAAAATTGGAAGCAGCTCAATCCCAAGCCTTTTTGTCCTCGATATAATCCTTAACGGTATAAAAGGCTTTCTGGCACAACTTCATTTATTAAGGCTTAGATCTTGAACGTGGAACTTGGAAGTTTATTATAAAAGCATATACATTGGATAATAAGTAAGATAGATAATAAGTTGTTTTAATATTATGTTACTAACACTCTATGGATTCTTTGGTCCGAAATAAAAATTATTATTATTATTATTATTATTGGCATTTGAACGAGCCACCTATTTTCTTGAGCCTTGTTGTAGGTACAACCACAGGTACAACAAACAAATTTTGATTTGATGTCAAAATCACGGCTTTTCAAATATGTATTCTTTATAGTTAGATATAATATCATAGCTTCCAGTGTGTATGGTTTTTCAATATAACATATATATGCTGTCATATATATTTTTTGCTAACTAAGCTAAGCTTACTTTTATTTAAAATTACTAACTAACTAACTGACGATATAAACGTGATCAGCCAGTTTCCATGTAAAAACAAGTCTTCTTTCTGCGATAAAACAATTGATAGGCTGTCAAGTGTTAACGTGAATCATAATACGAGCGTACGTGTGACGGAATTAATTAAATACATTTGTGTTTGTTGTACCAATAATAAAAATAAGTATAGGTAAAAGGTATTTTTAATTACCTTTCACACAACCAAATCAGTCTGTTGTCGTGCGCTGCTGTGGAGTTTGTTGCGCCACTTCTTCCCAACTAAAGCACTAGGAAGTGGTGAAGGGCAGGCGTTTTGGGGGACTGTCTTATGTAATTTTGACGTTCAAAAAGTGCTGATTCTCAGCCTATTTCAAATAAATGACTTTTGGTTTTGTGCTGAAGATCATCCTAACTATTAAGGATCGCTGCTCAACAAACAATCTCCACAAAAGCGCCTGGACTGAAGCATGAAGAGAGAACAAAGAGTATAAACATGTGAACAAAGTAATATTATTATATTCCCTTGGTATAACAATATTTTTCTGCGCCTTCTTCCAATAGGTAGATTCTTTGGTATCTTCCTAGAGGTATGATACTCGTATGATCACTGCGTGATCAAAACCTTCTTAAATAAAAGTTTTTTTAATGCGTATCCTGGGTATTCCCTTTGCTACCTCTGCTGACTGGCAAGAAAGGGTACATACCACGGCACGAGCTATTTCAAATTCATCATAATATCGACACCGGTAGAAGCTTTTGAAAATATCATCTACCTAGCCTTTCCCAACTATGATGACGTCGGCTTTCAGTCTAAACATATGCAGCCGTATACCAGTATTTTACATGGAGCGAGTGCCTATCTGACCTGCACAACCCAGTTATTGGGAAACACGATACCCCTTGGTAAGACTGGTTTTCAGACTTTCGGGTTTTTGACTACCCGTAATGACGTGGGGGGTCTTTAAACACATATATCTCAATCGCGATGAACAGATGCCACAATAAACCTGAGCACCAAACACGAAAGTAATTCCACAGAACACAATGCTTGTTATTAAATTGATACTTAAACAGGCAACGTTGTGTCAAGGGAAGCGGTGGCTTTCTTTATAAATATTGTCTGCTGACCTAAGACGTGTCAGTTTATAACAAGAAACATAATAATCAGCCTGTACTATACTGGGACACAGGCCTCCTCTCTGTGATAGCAAGTTGCCTATAATCACACACGCGGACCCAGTGCGGGTTGGTGGATGTCACATGCCTTCGAATTTATGGTTCTAGGACTTGCTGGTTACCTCGAGATGTTTACTTTCACTGATTTGAGAGCAGTGGTGACACAATAAATTACAATTAGACAAAGTAAAGTACTTTCCTGCTTGGATTCGAACCCGCGGCTTACAAGCTTGTAACTCAGGGCTGTAACGTAAACTATACTTTCGTGGTTGTGTCTTTAGGTTATAATCGTACTTCTAACTACATTTTCGAAAATTTATTTGTTTCGTAATACCCACATTCAAATAATATCTAACGCTTAAGAATAGAAACCTAATCATGAATTATTATTTATTTAATGTCCTATGTCCTTGCTTTCTTTGTGTTTATTATATTTAAGTATACTTTTTTTTTAACTTTGCCCCACACTAGGAATTTCTCCTGTATCGTGAGTGCGTTTACAAACATTTAAACTCACATACACAAACAGCCAGACCCGGAACAACTACTTGTACGTCATACAAATATTTGTTCCGTGCGGGAATCGAACCCGCGACACGCAGCGCAGCAGTGAAACGCTTAACCACTGCGCCAACCGTGCCGTCACTATTGTAATTCATACCTATATGCAGGTTCAAATTAAATTAGTTAGCGAAACTCTTCGGACGTGATGGGTATCGATATCTCAACACTACAAAACTATAGAAAACAGATTTTCTCAACTCATACTACAAGTAACAAAACATCCAGACGTCGTTGAACCTCAAAAAATATGATTTTGTAGTGATCTTTTCTAACACTGTAAGTACCTAGTCAAGTCTTAATTATTAAACCCTTTAATGTACGTACGTAAATGCAATGGCGAAGGACGAGATAACTGCGCCCAAAGTCGCGCCACATTCAAGAAAAATATAATGTACGTAACTATTTATTAAGCAATAAAATGTCATACATGAGTAAATAGAGAGATTACTTACGTTCTTAGTTTTAAGCCTAGTTGACCTAGTATTCGTAAAGTCAAGGTTAGAGGTTAACGAACTGTCATTTAACCACGGAGTTTCGGGTTGGAGACCTGGCAGAGTGCTAGCTGGAACGAGCGGGAAATTATCGGCAGCACGCAGCCACCGAGCGTGGAGATCAATTTTATTACTGGAATGATTTTCTTATCCTAACTAACCATATCTCCAGCTCCGACGAAGGCGAACAAGAGGCGAAAGCGGTTATAGCATAATCAGCCTATAATGTTCCCACTGCTGGGACACAGGCCTCCTTTCGGTGAGAGGAAGTGGGCTGTAATCCACCACGCTGGCACAGTGCGGGTTGGTAATTGTCATGTCACATGTCTTCGTATTTTTGGTTCTAAGACATTCCGGTTTCCACACGATGTTTTCCTTCATCGTTTTGAGAGCAGTGATGATGAAATAATTCACACAAAGTTAAGTGCCTGCTTGGGTTTGAACCCACGACTTACAACTCGTAAGACGCGGCCGATACCACTGCGCGACCACTGCTATGCACTGCTGCTGTGTTTAGTTTTAATTTGTGATCTTCCTGTACGCGTCGCAATAAATACTTTTTCTTTCTTTCTTTCTCGAAGAGAGTGAGCGTGGTGATCAGTTTTATTACTGGAATGCTTTTCTTATCATAACCAAATATATCTCCTGCTCCGACAAAGCCAAAAAAGAGGCTATAACACTTATTGCGCTACAAGGTAAATGTGGCGCGTGGCCAAAATGGGAACTAACGCCGCCATCTTGTGTTTTGTGACATTTTACAAAACAATTGCACAAATATTTAGAAACGCCAAAATATCCTTGTAGCACTCTCTAGCGCAGCAGTCAATCGCTTAACCACTGCGCCAACCGTGCCGTCTTTGGAAGTAGTGCTCGCCTCGCTTCGCTCTCTCGGCTCGCTTTATTAAATGTTGATTAAATGCTATGGGTATTGTAGCTCATAATATTATTTATAAATATTGCTAGTACACTAGTACTAGCAATATTTGAAGATGCCTTCACCTACATGATATTCGTAATAACACAGGTGCACTCTCTCTTCCCCCACTTTCATAGTCCGATGGGACGGCAATCCAACACGACCGGGGAGAGATCAGGCGCAGGACCAACGGCTTAATGTGCTTTCCCGTGTGCACTATTTCCCGCGCCAAAGGCTAGTTGAGAGCAGGCTTTCTTGAGATTGGCTGCCATGGCCAAAATACGAGAATCATATGGACTATAAATATTCGCAGTAAACAGAAAAACACTTCTTCCCTTAATAGCCGCCTCATACGAAAATTATATCTTATGAGAAAGACCGGGCAGATGATGTCGTATCTGTTCTTGAATGTTGTGTCAATAGATATCAATATTAGCATTATTTAAGCGTCATACAAACTTTATCGTCAGTAGTGGTAAATAGTGGTGATAATTGATGCAAATATTATTTCCTGTAATTAGAATCCAAACAAATGCAATTATAGCGAAAATGATTGTAGTTATAACATAACATCACGCCTGTAATCCCGGAAGGGTTAGGTAGAGGTGAAGGTGTTGCAGGAGAGGTACATCAATCAAACAATATCTTACAGAAAAAATAAATATTTTTACGGAATCGTTTTACTTTTTTTTACATTTTTTTTTTTTTTAATCTTTTGCCATCGCTTGTCAGCCCAATCCTCCTGAATGTTCTTCTATTCTAAAAACAAATCAATGTTTGTCTCCTTATTGTACCATCTACTTATAACGGACTCGCGGAGGTTGTATGCTACAACCATGTCAGGTTACAGCCTCAGCCTCTACAGTAGCTGTAGTACACCCACATGTTATATTCAAGTTCCATGTAATAGGAGGCGAGCCTATTGACAGTTATAGAAACCAGAATTTGTAATAGAACTCTTTGTAAAGGAGGAGTGTCCCTGGAAGTAGTACCACCATACTTGTTTATATCGTTAACATCTTGCTGTGTTCCGGTTTGTTATTTCTAACAATAGTTTTTTTCTACGTAATTAAGTTTGTCTTTCAATCCGGAATTGGAAATTCATAGGCTGTATCACTTCAGTGAAGCTGCGAGCAGATGGGCCCAACTTTGAGGACAGGGACACGAGGTCAGCTCGCAATAGCGCGGTTTTCAAATCAATGCTGCACAGACAAATAAACATCGGAATATAAGATAATAGTTATGTTCAGGTAAATGAAAACGTTTAAAATACTAGCCCACCAGCACCGGTAACGTTTTGCTTATACTTACTACTTACAGAAGATTCAAATTCAAATACTTAAGCCGTGTCTAAAAAAACCTAACACATAAACATTTGGCTTAAAACAACCTAACACATAAACATTTGGTTTCATACACAAGCTGTCTCCTGCGTATTAAAATATTTTTAGATTAGTGTCATTTTGTGTAGTTGTCGTAATGAGCTCCGACGAGGAAGACGTCGTGCTATCAGTTTTAGCAATTATAGACGTAATATAGATGAGAAGACACAGATTTCGGCAGACAGTATTTAAGTACTTCGAAATTTTGATATTTACTACTACGGATTGATGACCGGTTTGGAATGGGCAATTTCTTCCATGTTTCTGAAATCGATTTTGAAGAATTGATTTTACTTATACGTTCCGATGTGCAGAAAAACTCAACGTGGCGAAATGATGTCGTCTCACCAGAGATGTGACTTGACGTCACGTTACGATTCCTCGCTACTGGTGACTCCATAGATATAAGAAAGAAGGGTGACTGATACACGAGCCAAATGTATCCATCTGAGGATATCTAAACAACAACAATATCAAAAATTATTCCTGAAACTTGTTGGGCAGTAATCTTAGAGGACTTTATTTGAAAGTAAGTCGATGATAAAAACAATAATTTTAATAAAAACATCTATTTATTATTTAATAAATGTGCAACAGCGTTTTCAGTTTCGTCTTGGCCTTCTGATATTTCTGGTTTACTGTATTCAAAATCAAAATATTTTACTTCACATAAACCTACATGGGCACTTATGAAACGTCAGAGGCTAGGTACACGGTTCCAATTGGTCGTTTTCTATGGAGAAGAGCCGGCAAGAAACTTCATAAAATATTGGTCTATTTATTTATTTATTCAGTAGTACCTACCTACACATACATTTAAGTAGGTGCCAACATAAACTCATTAGAGTTTTATAGTGCACCAAAATCATCGACTACATCATTTAGAGAATTATGACCACTTAAGTATGTACTTAGGTAAAAAGTAACAACAATATTATGTAATACTGACAAATATACCTCAGTGACCAGTCCGGCCGTCCATCCTTAAAAAAAAAGTGGTGGAAAGTTTTTGAATTGATACAGGCTGTTCCTAAAGTTCCTAAAGACAAACAAACAAATATCAACTTTGTTTTAATGATCATCATTTCAGCCGATAGACGTCCACTGCTGGACATAGGCCTCCCCCAAGTGTCGCCACATTGACCGGTCCCGTGCGACTCGCATCCAGCGGGTTCCCGCAACCTTCACCAGGTCATCGGTCCACCTAGTGGGAGGCCTTCCAACGCAACGTCTTCCGGTTCGCGGTCGCCACTCCAGAACTTTTCGGCCCCATCGGCCATCCGTTCTGCGAGCAATGTGCCCTGCCCACTGCCACTTAAGTTTGGCAATTCTTCGGGCTACGTCGGTAACCTTGGTTCTCTTGCGGATGTCCTCATTTCTGATTCGATCACGCAAGGAAACTCCGAGCATAGCCCTCTCCATTGCCCTTTGAGTGACTTTAAGCCTTCTGATGAGGCCCATTGTGAGCGACCACGTTTCAGTCCCGTATGTGATCACTGGCAACACACACTGGTCATAGACTTTCGTCTTGAGACACTGTGGTAAGTTGGACGAGAAGATACCGCGCAGCCTCCCGAACGCCGCCCAGCCGAGTTGGATTCGACGATTGACCTCTTTCTCGAAGTTAGACCTACCTAACTGGACCGTTTGTCCCAGGTACACATAATCGTCTACAACTTCGTTTTAATGATAATTAAGTTAATTTCAGATTGACTAGCACTATTGAAAACTTATAAACGTGTTTGAAGTTGAACTGAACTTTAATGTGTAGGAATTAAAGTTATTTTTCCATAAACTCATATTTGTTTACATTTTTGGCAAATAATATATATTTTTTTATTTATATTTTTTACTAATACTTAGTTAATTTTAAATTTGCTGTGGTTTTATATTAATGTCAGAATCTGAAGCACTGCCGTCTAGGCTTTCCATGTCTAGCTTGTACAAAATGTTATTGATTTCATACTTTGCCTTGCTCTGCAAGCGTGGGCAAAACTTTTTGAGATGTGCAGCTATGTACAATCCATAACACGTCAGGTCATCTGCATTGGCATTCGATTCAGTTTTCCTTTGCCTTATGACTCTTAATGTTTCCACTGCTTCCTTGTACACGGTGTTTCTGTGTATTTTATTTCTATTTGCAGAACTACGTGGCGGTCGCAGAGGTGGTGTTTGCGTAGATGGCGGTGCCAGTGGTGGCGGTGTAGGAGGTGATGCTGGTTGCAGTGGTGGATTCTGTAACAAAATTATCTACAAGAAATTTCTTTTTTTAGGTACAGACTGCCAGTACCATCAAGCCATCCTAAACTGTCAAATTTTCCCAAACAACCTTGAACCTAATGCTTTAGCGATAAAGTTGAAAATCTATTAAAGACATTTGACAGATTGTAGTAGCTTCATTTACTGGCGTCTGTACCTACATCTCAAAATTAATGGAAAAAATATCAAGAGGTTTTGACACCAGATGGAATTTCCCTCATTTTATTGGTGCACGTGATGGAAAACATGTCATCATGGAAGCACCAGCAAACACAGGCAGTTTATACTACAATTACAAAAAGACATTCAGTGTCGTTCTTCCTGCAATGATTGCCGACAAGTATAATTTCATAACTGTGGATATCATAAAATAATATTTAACTAAGCACCTACTTACCGTAGAATAATCCAAGTTATTATATGTTTGTTGCGGTGTGTTGCCATCCATGAGTCTTTCCATCTCTTTAAATGCATACCACTTTGTGGTGTATATGGCATCTGCATCACTGCCTATGCGCATACCTTTAAATTTTAAAATAGAGTGATTTTAAAGAAATACCAATTATAAAAATTCAGTAAAAATACAGTGCAAATAATTTAATGAAATGCAATTGAACATTACTAATACTATTAATGTGCCAGTTTGTATGTTTGCCGAATCACGCACATGCTTAACAGATTTGTTGTAATATTTGCCACACAGATCATGTTCACGGATAGTACTGTTCTGCGCCATCCAGCAGGAAGGTCATCCTCCCACCAACAGGTGGGAATCAGCCCGAAAAATATCTTATACTCACGGGGAAAATCATAAATAATTTACTTCTGATTATTAAGTTGTATAAAAGGAATAAATAAATATTTAAAAAAAAAACATGTATTTCAGGTACCATATAACTCATATTAGAAAACATCTTAAAATTAAATTATTACAAATTAATAAATACAAAACATCACACATCAATAAATACAACATCAATACATAAACAAATAAATACCTGACAAGTTTCTTTTCTCCCTGCTATACTGGTTTTTCATGGAAGTCCATTTTGTGTTGACCGCTTTTGTAGAACACCCCATCAACAGAGCTATATCTTCAATAGCTTCATGTTTTTTTTGTTTATCCCTGTATTCTGGGTACTGAGCGTCCCAGATAACGGGTCTCTCTCTGATTAAGCTTAAAAGGTGAAGAACAGTATCTCTATTCCAATCCATGGTCATCTTGTTCACAACTATTCACAACAGAATATAACCTCAAAACCTGTCAGTTGGAATTAAGCTTTCAAAATGCTAAATGCTAGATGTGCGCGGTGCGCGTGGCGGTTGAAAATGAAACACCCTTCCCCTCTTCACCCGCGCGGGGAATGTTTGCCATGCAGCTCGGAAAACAAAAACATCGTGTTTGCATACACAAATGTGTATAGCCCCGGCTCCTTGTTTGGATGTTTTTGTGTAAGGTTTCAAAAAAACACACGCAGGAGACACGGCTTTTTACATATACGCCGGGCGAAAGCTTCAAAGGCAAAGACATTTATTCGTCGGATATGGAAGGTACAAAGATGGTTGGTATATATGAATAAGTTCAGGACACATCCACCGCTAATAGTGGCATACGAATATTTACAATGTGAACCTAACGTACACGTGGGTATAAAACCTAATTTATATACTACTTACACTCTAATAAACAATACAAAACACGTATACTATGGACATTTGTACTATAATATACAATGTAAAATAAAATACAACAATAACAACATTTATATTATATAACAACATAAATCTGCCTTATTATTTAAAAAAAATATTATTTACTTATTTACCCTCATAATCAAAAAAAATCTTTTAATGTGTAAAAATTATTTTGGAGAATCAACGCAGTCCTGAACAGATCCGTTTGATTGGTGTACACATCTAGGAGTCACGACACAACACGACACATTAATGTGTATGTGGCATAAGAATGTAGGTAAGTAGGTATCATGTTATTACTAGACCCCATTCATGTATGGAATATACTTAAATGAAGTAAACACAATACTACTTCTTTATGTAGCTAGAAGGTGTTTAAGCCTCAACTTTTTTTTAAATAGTTGCAGTGCTTTTTAGTTAGTGTATTTTTTTTCTCTCTCACTTTTCAATTGCGAACACAAGTGGTTATTTTACTGGTTTTAACGATTAAATATAGTATATATTAATATGTTACTGCTTGTATGGTCACAATACAAATTTTATTATAAGTCTAAACGCGAAGACTTCTAATTGGCTTTCTGTCGACTATTTTTTCCTTTCTTTTGTTTGTTCTTTTGTTTGTTTTTTTTAGCTGTAAGTCTTCCACGCTGTATTAAATAAATAAATGTCATATTTCATTTCGATACTACCGCTGGTGCCTCACACATAGCAAAGACATTCGTGACGTCTTTGGCCTACCACGGCGAATGTGCGTGGCGACATAGGTGTCTACCTACTTCGCAATGGTGTTGCCATTATCTGTCGCGATAGCACAAAACGCCAGAATAGTTTGGCAGGAATACTACAACCCGCAAGAGTTAACTTGAGACTTCTCTCGGAAGACGTAAGCGTGTGGTACTGAGGCGTCGATGGCGAGAGCGGTAACAGCGCGAGGGTCAAGAGGGGCCGTCCGGGTCTCAAGAGGGGCCGTCCGGGTCTCAAGAGGGGCCGTCCGGGTCTCAAGAGGGGCCGTCCGGGTCTCAAGAGGGGCCGTCCGGGTCTCAAGAGGGGCCGTCCGGGTCTCAAGAGGGGCCGTCCGGGTCTCAAGTTAACTCTTCCGGGTTGTACTAATGTTCAATCAATAGGTATTTCAAATAATCTAGATGTTACAAAAAGATAGAACGCTGTGTCAAGACTCGTTTATTTTTTTACATAACAAGTTATCTTTAAGTTATGATTACTTAATATTATACTAATTCACCAGATCGGTGGTAATTTACAAAGCTCACTCAATTTCCAGAATCAGCAAAATGATTTCTTTTAAGAAATTCACAGTTGCCGACCAGAGTTTCGTAACAAACCCGAATCATCCATTTGGCAACGACCATTGCTTCTTTTTCTTCTTCGTGTCGATGGCTATCTTACCAGCCCTAAACTTAGTTACGAGTATAACATTCCCCGCGAGTCCCCGTAACGCGCACGAGACTTCCGCTGAACATGTAAAAATCGCCCCCCAATGGGCCGCTGCATTTGGGAGCTTCTAGGCAATATAGCCTACATTGCTTTGTCCTTCAGTTCCATATTACTACTACAGGTTACAGTTAGTCTGCATCATCCAACTTCTGGGCAAAAGGCAAGCTCTTTCTATCCAGGGCTAAGTGGACCATTGGTCGTTGGTTTTCTCCAGCTCGTCCCGTCGTCTTCTACGGGGTCTACCGTGAAGCCTTCTGGCTGAGTTAGGGCTTCACGTAGTGGTTCTTTTGGCCCACAGCTCATTGGGCATACGGGAGACGTGGCTAGCCCAGTCCCACTTCAGCTTAGCGGCTTTTTGAGCAACGTCAGTAATCTGTTTTGGAGCGCTGTGTGCAGTTCCATATTACAATAACTTAACTAAATGTATGTTATCGAGATCTTAAACTTCTTTGGCTTTAAAATCTGGAGGTAAGAACATCGCCACTCCGACTCCACCTGTGAACAAAATAAGGTTTTAATAAATTAATAGTTTAAGTATAGATGTAGCATGATGCTGAAAAGTATCAAGCTGCAGCAGATAATTAACTCATATTCTTACTGGAAACCACTTAAAGCGAGGATTCATTAAAATTCCACTGGTGCTAATAACAGTGAATGGTACTCCAGTGCCTCACAACCGGGCCTATTAACCCTTCCCAATATATTATTCAGAAGGCTGTTGGTGCTGCCTCACTCGCGACGCATCAGGGAAGCCACTCTTTTTCGTACTATATCGCCCTAAAGCAGTCCGTGCTGTCTTAAGCAAACATGCCACCTGATGCACTGCAAAAACTAGACCCCAGCCACCCTGCGCAGCCACCCTGCGCAGACCGTCGTTTCACATATCCTTAGATTTCACACAGACCAAGTTTGAGTAAGCCAATCCGGCGATCATTCTCATTCTGTGGTCCAAATCACGTATATAATAATAGAACCAATGACCCGATTTTACCCAGTCTCTACCATAAAACTTGAAGAAACTCACTCATCAGATATGCGGTGAAGACGTAGAAGGTTGAGGTGCAGTGTGACATCACGAAGCTGCCCAGCAAGTTAACGCCAGCCAGGCCGCTGATCCGGGCCACCATCACGCCAAGACATGCTGCCATGACACTGGAAAGAGCACCACATAATTAGTATATTGATAACAGTAGCGTCTGAATGTTTGTTTAGCCTATGCTGTCCCACTACTGCCTCCCTCAAGTCCTTCCAGAAACTCTTTTCCCGCGCCACCCCGAGCCAGCTCACGCGGTACACGTCCAGGTCGCCTCGCCAGCGTTTTCAAACGCTTTTTTAAGTACATGTGCATTTTAATAGCACGTTTTTAACATCTTCACAAATGCTTTTTTTAAGCCATAAGCCAACGTGATTTTCAAAAAGAACGATAAAAATAACTATGTTTTCTTACCTGTAAGACGTAGGATACAACTCCACATAATAAGAGAACAGCACTCCCATACAGAGATTCGTCATCGTCATCCCCACAAACAGAATCAGGCTAGCCAGGTTATTCTGGTTGAAGATCGCCCCTAAGCTGGACAGAGCCGGTATTAGGAGGAACAGAATCATCAGCAGTTTCTTCCTGCAAGCTAGTTTTGATAATACCAGGGTGATGCCAGCGAAGACCAGGCCGTGGGTGATGCCTGATAGCAGGGTGTGGGACTGGATTGATGATGAGCAGGTCGCCTGGCAGAAATAAATTTATATTATTATGGGATAGATCGGTTTTCGAAAATCAAAAGACTTGATGAAATTAGCAACAAAATGACGAATGTCAGGAGCGTAGGTAGCATGGGGCATTCTTTAGCCTACCGCGTCGTGGGAAAAAAGAGTTTATTATGAATTCTTTAACATATGTTTTGAAATATCTCATTTAAATTTTTGGTGTCATGAGTTTCATGCTCATGACACATATTTCTGCTATCATCCACTGAGTATTTATATTTCAAGATACTTATTTATTTACATTAAAAAATAATAATATGTACATTGTACATGTGAAAAAAGAATCATCATCCACTTGAACAGTGTCGTATCCATACATCAACTCCTTCTTCCCATGGAGGTAGGCAGAAGCTACAGAACGCTACCTGTTACGATCCGATCAGATCGGTGTTATAATATTGGCAATGTCTTAATGTCTTACCGATAATACTAATAAGTGGTTACTCACAGTATCGTTAGAGCTCGAAACATTTACAGTAGATTTGAGGATAGTGCACAAACTCCTGGACCCGTCACCAGTAGGTGAGTTGGTTCCAGCAGTGAAGGCTTCTATGATATACGGCATCCACATCACTAGGCTGTTGTTACTGGGGAAAAGCAAGACATCTATTGAATTATTCATGAATGGATCAACTGACGAACAGGGTAAAACTATGAGGAAAACGGAAAACTGTATTTTGATCTAATATTGTTTTTCCCATTTCCTCGTGTTTCTCTATGACGTGAATGTCAATCGTCCTGAGGATAGTAAAAAGATAAAGAACGCTTTACAAATGTATGTACTCGTATCAGTCCGGTGAATGTACAGACGCCAGCAGGTCAAGCTACCCGAAACTGTCAAATTTTCCCAATCAACCTAGAACCTTAATGCTTTAACGATAAAGTTTAAAATCTATTAAAGAAATTTGACAGATTGTAGTAACTTGATGTGCTGACGTCCGTACTTCACATCTGTTCAGAATCCTTTATGGTGCGGTTTTTGCAGAACATTCAAGTACGACGGTTGATGTTCGGTTAAAACAGTTTTATATCCTATTGATTATAAATTTATTAAGTATCAGTTTTTCAATCCACTTACATGCTATAAATGACGGTAGTCAGGTAGAAGAGCTGCAGCGTCTTCCAGATAAGCGGCGGCTTGAACAGTGGCATGGTCTGCAGCCACAGAGACTTCAATATGTGGTTGTCTTTGTTTTTAGAACTTCTGTCTTCATTTAATACTACTTTTTGTACCTGCATATTAAAATAAAGAGTTTTTATTATTTATTAGCGGACCCGGCAGACGTCGTCCTGCCCGAAAAAGCAGCGCCACCTACCGGTCCAATTGTATACAAACCTTGTCCTGACAATAACAAACACAAAAATACATTTCGGTGATTCATTTTTATATATAAAGATTACACACACAGTACCTAAAGCCTGAATAACACGGTGCGATTTAATTGCTTGTGGCATATCATAAGTTGAACAATCATAAAATTTGCACCGTCTGAATAATGTTTACATTAGATGGTGTATGTAATTTGTTGCTTCAACTGCATTGTATGCCACAGGCAAAAAACTTTCATCGCGTAAATAGGGATTTATTCTACCTACTATAATTTATACATTGATTTCCATCTCAAAACATTCATACCACATTGGATACATACCGGATACTCATTCTTCCCTCCATTCCTGGTCCAGATTTTGGCTAGATACTCCAAAGCCAGCTCCTCACGACCAGCGTTTACTAGGAACTTGGGGCTCTCATAGTAGAAGTGCAGCAGGAACGCGCTGATGCCCAGAGGGGCAGCCATTAGAATGGTCAGCAGCCTCCAGGGTGTGAAGATGAGAAGACCCAGGTTATAGGTGAAGTTTAACTGGAGTATAAAGTAGGCTGGTACTGTGGAAAAACAAATGAAAGTCATCTGAAAGTTTCTTAAACATTGTATAGTTTCTATACGAAATACAATTGGTATGTTCTTTAGATTGTTGTTCAGACTCCAGTAGATTTTGAGTGCATGATGTACAATTTGTTTCAGTAAGAGCATCAACAGTATAAAATGCCAAACAAAGAAAAATATCAAAAGAATAACTTAAGAGAAGTTTTAAGAATACTCTCTGTGTCCTTATCTGGTCTTCCCGGTTTCCGTGTTTTGCGGAACTAACAGTACTAGGAACTTTAATCACATGAATATCCTAAAAAATTAAAGTAACCACTCACCGACATACGATAAAACAAAGAGCATCAGCGCGCTGGTCATGATCAGCATGTAGACACCGCGCACTGTGCTCGCGCACGACTCGTTGAGAAGCGCGTATGCGCCTGATTGGACCGCGCTGCAACTGTTCACACAAACCATAAGATTGTTATTGCTATCACAGTAGAGTAATCTTCTTGACGCTGCTAATACTTTAGTAGAAACTGCCAATCACAAAATGTTTACCATTCCTTTCTTCTGGAGTAACTCAATAAGACGTAGTCATAGTAAATCATTTTAATAATATTATAAAGTAATAACGAGAAGATATTTCGCCGACCTAAACAGATTGGAAATATTGTTGAACATCTTGAACAAAGACGTGAGTTCTGAGGGGCAATTCTCGTAATTTTAAGAACGTTCACATCTCAGTCGCAATCTGTCAAAAATACGTCTAATTCCCCTACATTTTTGACAAGTTTTTGACATTTATTGTCGCTGAGATGAGATTGCGACTTGAATTTGAACATTTTTAAGTACGAGAATTGGCCTACTGATGTAACTGAAGATAATAACCAACAACGCTAAAGAACACTCACAAGCTTGAACTGACAACCTTGAGCACTGCCAGCATAATCCAGTTGGCAGAGAAGGCGCTGATGAAGGAGGATAAGAAGCTTCCCCACAATGCTATGAGCAAGACCTTCCGCCTGCCTTGCGTGTCTGAGATGTAGCCCCACGCTAATGACATTACGATTGGTCCTGGAATCATTATACCAACAATTAATTATGCTGCTAAATCTCATGTTGGGATTAGTTGACCGAAATAACTATAGCCCAATCAAAACGATCTTTAAATGAGATTTGAAACCAATTGATTACAATAAAAAGGTTTATGTAAACCTTAAGTACCATTCGTCAGGCGCTATGGAACGACGTATGAAATAACTGTTAGGAAACTAAAAGTTTTGAAAAAATACATTGTGTAATCGCGGTTAAAATAGGCTGGTCGCATAACTTTTAAACATATGATGTCTTGTACTGAGAATAAATTTTGAATTTTTTACAGTTTCGGGCTGATTTTACCAAAGTCACCTTTTATCCGTGGAATAATATTGACTTCTTACAGTTCTAGTATGGAAAACCTGACAAAAATTCAAAATTTACTATAAGGATATGACTTAATATAGGTTTAAAAGTTTGGTGAAATTCGCCCTTAGTACTACTAAATAAACTTCAAGGTTTTGTTAAAAACATATTTTTGATGAAATGACTGCTAAGGAACTAAAACTTTTGAAAAAAATTGTGCTGTCGCGATTAAAATAGGCTATCACTTAGTAAACCATGAAGGCTTGTTATAAAATACTAGTTTTGAAGAAAAACATAATCCGTAGCTGGAGTTTTTAATATTCACAGTCTAAGTATTATGTAACTTCTTAGAACACTTACCAATAAAGGGCATAGACAGCATGACACTCCTCTGCCAGTGCTCCAGCTGGAAGTCGCAGGCGCTGCCGGTGACGATGACAGAGAAACCGAAGATGTCAATACCCATCCCCAGCAGGCCGAGGCTGAGGACGGCGAGGAGACCGCAGTTATAGCAGCCATTACCTGGCAAGGACAAAGTTACTATTAAGGTTCGTAATCGGAAGTGAAGGTAACTGGCAATCAAACGTTTCTAAATTTAGGATAATTTGTGTGATAATTTGTAATCGCTTTTCGTCAGCGCCTATAATTCAGCCTATATACAGCCTGTATACTGTGGGCCTATACACAAACACACGTAGTACACACAAAACATAATGCTTGTTTTCCCTGAAGGGTTAAGCAAAGGTGTAAAGATACACCCAAATTTCGCCAGTTTAACGAACATATTGCCATCAACCGGGCACAAATCCAGACTCCAGGCTGCTACTGATAAATTCCTAACAGAAAAACTCAATGATACTTTGCCCGACCAGGGAATCGAACCCTCACGTTCAGCAGTCGCGCTTGCGATCACTACACCAACGAGAAAGTCAGGTCAGCTATGGGCATAGCCCCAGGTAACTTACAGATGTTATCTATATTCTCTAACTGCCACTAAAGGGCCCGACGGGTTAACTATGACAAATTATTTTACTTCACGAGTCAGACTATTATTTATTTAACACTAGCTGCGCTCCGCAGTTTCACCTGCATAAGTTTCGATCCCGTGGGAATATCGGGATGAAAACAAGTATCCTATGTGTTAATCCATAGGATACTTTCGGCTACGTCCATACCAAATTTCATCAAAATTGGTCCAGCCGTTTCGACGTGAAGAAGTAACAAACATACAAACACACACACACACACACATACTCACTCACAAACTTTCGCATTAATAATATTAAAGTGTGATATATACATAATATACTCGTACATCTCTTTCTTTTGATCTCTACAAAAAGATCGATAGATGAAAGAAAGAAAGAAAATACATATAATTAGTACAGACTAAAAGACACACAGTACACAAGAGACATACGTGAGATAAAAATCAAATAAAAAAACTGTAAAGTCCGATGTAAGAAATTAGCAGGAAAGTGTGCCTCACGGCTGCGCCAAAAAGGCCCGGTTCAGCAAAAATGCCGGACAACTGATGCCTGACGCTGGTTGTGTGAGGATGTAAATCAGTTTTATATTGCAACGTGACGTATGTATTATATTATAATTAATATATGTATATTTATGCTCTTGTACCTCAAACTGGCAGCTTCTAGGAAACTATTCGTTGCCTTTCAGACTTCGAAGAATTTTAAATGGTAATAAAATATAGTTCTTACCTGTTAAATTTATTGCTTCTTCGTAATCGTATATTTTGTTTTCTTTAGCACCAGCACAGCAAACAGGAATGTTCACATCAGTAGCACCATTTTTCGAATATTTCTCAGTTTTGACTCCGACTCCTGGGACGTTTACAATGTATGTGCCACTGTGGACCATTGTGTGACCGTCACTAGAATTGGTTTCTGTAAGACATGTAACAATTTTAGGCTACAGGTTTTTAAAAGGCGCACATATCCAAATATAAAATTCTGAATTTCACACACAAACCCCTTTTTTTGAAGTCGATTTAAAACAGGCACTTCAGTAATTCATAACTATATTAATGCCCAACTACAGCGAAACTTTATGGAAGGTAATGAGTTTGATTTTTGAGAATACGTTATTGAACGACTGTTTAGATGAGTAAATATAAACAGCAACTACTTAGAGCTATATTATCACAGTAATGCGTTCATGACTAGACAGGTAGCCAGCCGGTTGCGTGCAATAAGCTTAAAAAATGTAATTGGATTGAAAGCGAGTGGAATAATGCAGCGAATGTTCCGTATAATCTATAATTATTATTATCCATGTCTATAATTTCACTATTCGTTATACTAACTTACAGTTTACTTCGCAACAATAAATGTAGGTAACAAAAAAAACGGTCTAAATGACCTCTTAAAAAGCATAAAAAAATTAATTATATCTACTCATTTATTTGATTTTGAGTATTACAAAAAAAATGCCAGTATTCATTAGTTGGGAAACTTTGGATAGTTTTGAGTCCGGGAAAATAGATACCGTTATTTTTAAACGGAACCCTAAAACTCGTTTATCTTCTAATACTATGGAAACCAATTTAATGCATAGTAATTTTGTATTTAAGAGTGATTAGGTTAAGTTAATCTAATTCTTAAAATAACTGTTAGAAGTGATGAAGGTACTTTTTTGACAAATAAAAAAAGTATTAATGGATGATTTTCTAGTCTTACATTCGACAATCCTAATCGTATTTAGATCTTAATTGGAATTTTGCTTCGCTACAGTAAGAATAAGTATGATCATTGGTTACAATCGTTACAGAGCCAAAATGTGTGGAAAGGAAAGAAAGAGAGTCACAAATTTTCTACTATCCAACTAAAGAAATTAAAGAATAAAAAGGAAGAGATTAGGTACATTTATGCGAGTAGAGTCCAAAAACCCACAGAAGATTACAAAAAAAATCTTAAAATCGATCTACATAACTCTAATCTAATATATCTGTAAATACTAATATTATAAAGAGGCAAAGTTCGTATGTTTGGATGTGGGAGGTAATCTCCGAAACTACTCATCCGATTTCAGAACTTCCTTCACTGATAGAAAGCTACACTATTGCCGAGTGCCATAGGATATATTTTATATTATAGTTGATTTCCACGTGGACAAAGTCGCGGCCAGAAGAAAGTATAAAAGTCGTACCACCCAGTCTCCCGTTCCCAAGCCTCACAACCACTGCTTTGACGTTTGAGTCTCTTAACATTGTAAGCTACTATTAGTTTACTTTATTATTTATTGAAACCACAACAGGTCGTTTGTATTGTTAACTAGTGGTTCATTCATTGAACTTGAATCTCAATTCAATGGCAATGTTTTGAGTTCTTTGTTATAACAATAAGTCGTCATCTTTCGGTATAAAACAGTTTTAATTTGTGGGTACGGAGATATTTTTTATATTGTTTTATATTAAAGGTTTTTAATGGAATCCTACTACTAAGCATTGAGTAAAAATACTGTAATTTTGTGTGTTTTTTTTTAAATATATTATTCTTTTTGCATGCTGTGTCTATCGCTTAATATAGTGCACTTGGCTTGTATGTTTGCTTGTGTTAATTTTGTTGAACAGTGTAACGATTGTAGCCAATACCTAAATTGTAGCCAGTACCAATAAATAAATAAAAAGCCTGTGTGGTCGCTCAGTCACAGGGCTACAGCATGTAATGTTTTTATGTTTTTAATTTTCATTAATGATTATTATTTTGCCATACTTCGATAGGCCATAAACTTGATTTGATGAAACCTATTAAAATTTTTCGTGCGGTCACATAGGTAGGTAAACGCTCAATAATTTCATCAACAATTTCCTCGTCAATGTTCTTTTTTTTTAAGAAACAGTAAAAATGCATTTCTCTTTCTGCTCCCTTTTAAGTTATAAGGACGGAACCTGTAGTTCCGTCCGACTTGGGCTCGGCCGGCTTTTATTTTAAATGGCTAGATAAACAAGAGGTAGGACTAAACTTGATATTATCATATTAAACCAATACATACCACAAAACTCTTGTTTCTTGACTTAAAAATACATTTTTGGTTTTCCTAAAATAATCTAAGTCACACTATAATATTTAATTTAATATTAATAAAAAATATTTTTATTTTCACTATGTAATCACTATAGATATAACTTTAAATAAAAATCAAAATCAATAATTTAATCGTCACACAATTTTATTTGAAAACTTTTTGAAAGTTTAATTACACGAACTATTCAAATTCAGCAACAAACAGGTCTGTAATCGACTTAACAATATCGAGTATGAATCAAACCGTAACATCTTTCGCCCCAGTATTTATATCGCAGATGATATAATTTATACAAGTCTTTTATATAAGGATGAGTTTCCATAAACATAAATAAATAAATATATTTTTTTCCTTTTTTTGTTGTTAGCCTATTTTGTGTCCAACTACTGGGCAAAGGCCTTCACTTTTTCTTTCCAAACTTCCCCGTCTTGTGCAATATCTGGCCATGTTGGTCCTACAAACGTTATCATTCGTCACACACTTTCGCCGTGGTCTGCCTCGACAGCGATGTCCGTCCTCAGGCGTCCAGTGAGATATTTGCCCATCTTTTTCTCCTTATTGAAGTTTTTTTCAGAGATTCAACAAAGAACTTTCATGAACAGTAGGCCCAGAATTTCTACTTAGAAAGTTTACCATCATTCGGCCTGATTGGCGCTGGTCCCGGCCTATCATTTGTAGATCTTTGAAAGTCGTTACAGGCAGTCAGAAGCCCGAAAATCTGACAATTAGTCTTAATAATTTACACTCACATATACACACACACGCACACTACACGCATAGACACAATCTCGCAATCACCATTACAGGCTTTTTTTAACCATTTTTTATCCCTTGTTATTTTTTCTGCCTTGTTAATCTTATTAAATTATTTATTTATTTATTTATTTATTTATTTATTTATTGACACACCAACGATTATTGCATAAGTTTCTAATAGTATTTCCCCCGGGAGAGGGCACTGGCTCTTGTAACACAGGTGAACCACCTAGCACAAGTGTCAGGGACTTCACACAATTTGTAATAACTTTCTTATGAAATAAAGATCATTATGATTGTAATATGGGGTATCGTATTACCCAGTAACTGGGTTGTGTGTGTCAGATAGGCATTCGCCCCATGTAAACTACTGGTTTTAAGCTGCATCTGGTTAGACTGGAAGCCGACGAAGGTTACGCAGATGATGATGCTCCTGATTGGCGAAATGAGATGCAACACTTGTTGTGCGCCAATCAAATGATATTAGGATGTAAGTTGCAGGGAGTAATCGCACTACTACTACATATAATTCCTCCTACTTCGAGCAAATTCAACTTCAGCAGAAGATTACATGTTTTTAGCCAGATTTTAGTATTTAACCTTTTTTTCTGAATGTTCAAGACCTATGCTTATTACTTGCATTAGATTAATATTTAAGTTCTTATTTTAAAGTAGGTTAAAATAAAAAACCAGGGCATATTTTAAAATAATAATGTGACATAATTTTAACTAGTGTACACTAAGCCTTATCTACCAGGCAACAAAAACTGAGAAATACCATATACCTATTTTTTGAAAGAACAGGAAAATAAATTAGATCCAGGTTACAAGGAAAATGTCATTTAACTCGTCACAGAAAATAAGGAAAATCTTTATAATAACTTAATACGATAAGTGCACCAGTGCCTTATGATTGCAAAAAAAACGCGAAAAAAAATGCGAATGTTAATAAATGTTAGTTTTGCGAATTTTCAAGGCCAGTCCACCAGACCACCCGTCGACAGTGATGCGGAGGAATTCTTCGACGCAATATTTAAGTTTGCTATAAATGTTAAGTTACTATTTTATATTAATGGCTTGTTAGTTAATTAAAAATATAAGTTGGTGTTTGAAATGATTTAGGAACTGTTAGTATATATTTTTTATTTGAAGTAGAAATTTCGACTCTGTATCACTCTAACGTGAATTTCTCCTTTTCGATTATTTTTTTGTAAGGGCTGATTTTTCAATAGTCAGATAACTTTTATACTTATGAAGAATAAATATTGCGGTTTGACAGTTTTTGTATGGAAAATATGTTAAACTGTCAAAATTATTTTTTATATAAAAGTTATAATAATATAATAAGTATTTATTATTATCAAAAATCATAAAACGATTCAAGATTATTATTAATCTATATTAATATTCTAAAGAGGTAAAATTTGTGAGTTTGTATGAAGGGGAGTAATCCACTGAAGATCCCCAATGGGAAGCTACAGTATTGTGGAGTGTCATAGGATATATTTTATGTTAAAACAAGAAATTTCACGCAGACGAAGTCACGGGCAGAAGCGGCGGCGGGCGGGCGGGCTTGTTCTGGTAATCTTATTCTTCGTAGCTGCAACTTTAACTTAGAACTTGCACTTGAACTGGACTATACGTACCAGCGCCCTAATTGCGAAACACACAGTGTGTAAAAAACAATCACAATATGAATCATTTTGAAGGATATTGCTAATCCAATGCTTCATATCTTCAAAAAATTTGTCTGTTCAACAACGAAAATAACGCAATGGATGTTGTTGAACTTTAAAAATGAAAGCCATTGGTACTGCTTGTGTGTTACGAAAGTACCCCGCAGCTACCTTTTCACTAATATTAATTGAAAAATGAAACTAGATACGCAGAGTACTAGAAAAATGCCTAGAAGAAAGTACCTGCCCGCATCTAGGCTGTCACTCGAAACGGGTTTGAGATGGGTGCCTTGAGCACCTGTCCCACCGTCGACGATTAGCGAAAAACGAGTAGAGCTAGCAACTAAAAACGAATTGGTGAACAACACGCAACGAGTGCGCGACGGCGACGAGCGATTACTCGCTGTTACGCGTATGTACCAAGCGTGAGTCTCTCAGCGAGTGTCCTGCCCGCCAAGCGACCGTCGTTGAGCGAGTGCTCTCTTTGATAGTTCGGAACTCTTCGCCGGTATTTACTTTTCTCTTTTACTTCTAACATGAGACAATCTTTTGTACGTTTCATGAACGAGAAAATCGTTGATAGCTCGCTTCCTTGGGTATCGTATTACCCACTAACTGGGTTATGGAGGTCAGATAAGCAGTCGCTCTATGTAAATACTGGTATTCAGCTGCATCCGATTAGACTGTAAGCCGACCCCAACATAGTTGGGAAAAGGCTAGGCAGATGATGAGCTCGCTTCCTTGTCGGCGGTCGGACAGGTGCCTTAGGCTTAGGACATATAAATAGACATAATAGGATACAGAGAAACCTGGACAGCTGGAATGTCTAGCCTGTTCTTCCTTATGACATAAGACATAGTGCAAAAGGTAGATATTCGACCCAGTTATCCAGGTTAAGAATAGAAACGTAATAATTTGTTGAAGAGCGTCAAACAAACTGTGGGGATCGCTCGGAACTAAGGATTTTATTCGTACCTAAATAATACATTTGCTTTAATAATAAAATCAGCCTAAAACTTTCCCACCACTGAGACACAGGCCTCCTCTCTGTGAGAGAGAATGGGCCGTAATCCACCACACGAGCCCAGTCCGGGTTGGTAGGTGTCACATGTTGACTTAAAATTTTTGGTTCTAGGACATGCTGGTTTCCTCTCCATGTTTTACTTCACCGTTTTTGAGAGCAGTGGTGATGAAATAAATTACACAAAGTAAAGCGCATGCCTGGGTTCGAACCCACGACGTACAACTCGTAAGTCGGGGTCAATACCACTGGGTTACCGGTGCTCTCGTTTGCTTAAATAATAGCGAGACTTCACAGGTGCGACCGATTTGTGTATACAATGGCAATGACACAACAAAGATTGTCTGCACTTATAATTTCAAGTATTGTTTACCTTTGTATATACGTCGGGGCTTGTGGCTAACTAATAACAGCCGCACGGGTCGATCGATCAGGATAAGCTACGGTTGCCGCGGTTGGTCTGTGGATGGGTGACCATCTTTACATACTAAGACCCGTCCTCGCCTCGTGCCTCGGATAGCATATTGAGTTGTTGGTCCCGGCTTTCATTCGTGGATCTTTGACAGTCGTTACGGGTTGTCAGAAGCTTGAAAGGCTGATATCCATATCCATATCATGAACGAGAAAATCGTTGATAGCTCGCTTCCTTGGGTATCGTATTATATACCCAGTAACTGGGTTGTGGAGGTCAGATAGGCAGTCGCTCTATGTAAAATACTGGTATTCAGCTGCATCCGGTTAAACTGGAAACCGACGCCAACATAGTTGGGAAAAGGATAGGCAGATGAAGATGATGTTTAACTTTTTATATAATGAGCTAGCTGACCCAACAGACGTTTCTCCCATAGAAAAAAGAACGTTCAGTTTTTTTCGAACATTTCCGGAAATCTTTTACCGAACATTACCGTTCCTTGTTAGATTTTTAAAACATAAAATAGCCAAATCGGTCCAGCCGTTCTTATGTGATGCACTTGCCAACGAACACCACTATATTTTTATTTATCTACAAATATATATAGATGTTGTGCAAAAATGATAATGTTTACACAGTAATTAAAGATTTCATTGCTTATTGTGACTATCTTGGTAAACATGTCGTTGGTGTGCCTTGCTTAATGAATAAATATGTAACTGCAGCTGATTATAGGGTCGACGGCCGGTGGTAGTGTAGTAACTAAAAATAATTAAATTAGAAAAAAATATACATAGTTGGTTTCGGTACGTCCTTTTAGGGTTACCACTGAAAATCATCGCTGTGCTGTGCCCCATAGCACAGCATCATGCTCAGTCGAAGCCTAGCCTTCTTGTCTCAGTCATGACGTGCAGCTGTCGACTATTTCTGTTCTGTGGTCGTGATTATAGATCTATTTTGTTTTTATTTTTCTTATTCGAGTTAATTATCTTTTTGTATGCTCGTGTTTCTGTGACAAATAAACTTTATTTTCTTTCTTTCTTTTCTTTGGTTTGTCGTCATTGGATACCCATCAGGTATGTGAAATTTTGCCAGGCAATGTTATATTAATGTTATTTGACCATACGGTCGCCCATCTTTCGTCCACCTATTTTCTTCTGACATAATAATTTTGATGGAGTTAGATATTATTATTTAACTAGTAGGTATAATAATCTGTCACCACTGAATTTTCCCTATAATATTTTACACAAGAGTTTATAAATGGTTGTCCGAATGTAATCAATCATATTTATAATTCAAATACATACATCATAACATCAGGCCTGTATTCCTCGATTCGCAGAGGTGTACTTACCCCACATTGCGCCAGTTATGCTTAAGTCCCATGTAATAGGGAGCTAGCCTATTGCCATCAACCGGGTACAAATCCCGACTTCGGGCTGCTCCTGCGAAATTCCTTGTGGAAAAACCCAAGGACACTTTGCCCGACCCGGGAATCAAACCCAGGAGCTCATGCTCAGCAGTATCGCTTGTGACCGCTAGACCGATGTGGCAGCGAGTAATATAATAACAGAACAAAAGGGAATAATAATACCTATTTTCGAAGGTAGATCTAGTAGCAAGAAATGGTTGATTTTTTGACTGACGAGGGAGTTTAAAATCAAAGCCCAGAGGTTTATTGTGGATATAATTATTTAATTGATATAAAAATATAACAGTATGACTACGGCGCCTCACGTCGTCGGCCGCTCGGGGCGCGTGCTCTTCGGCAGTATTATACACAGCAACCCGCTCGCTGGAACAGACAGACACACAGTTAGGACATCACATAACATCAAGCATGTATTCCCCGAAGGGTTAGGCAGAGGTGTGCCTATAGTATACTATAGGCACACCTCTCGCCACACCTCAGCGAAATGTGGGTGTACCCACATTTCGCTAGTTATATTTAAGTCTCTCTAAGGAAAGAGAGTAAGAACGCCTTTGCCCAGCAGTGAGAACTTAATGAGTAGTAAAAAAAATTAGGGGGCTAGCCTATTGTCATTAAATAGAAAAATCCAATAACACTTTTCCTGACCTGGGAGTCGAGCCCAGCACCTCATTCTTAGCAGTAGCGCTTGCAACCACTAGAGCCACGAGGCAGTCACAGTTAGGACACGCTTAATATAGTTATGGAACTAAGCTGTAAGGGAAATTAATCTTGGTACTGTACGTGTATATCAAGATCTCTACGTATTATTGCATTATTGGATAAATCTAATGTTCAAACCATTTCTATCTTCATTACGAGTCTATGGTACTTTTTAAATTAGTCGAGGCTAGTACCTATTAAATCAACTTAGCGCTGATTTTTCAATCATCTGATAACTTTTGATTCATACAAAAACTGTCAAACGTCAATTTTATACCACGAATAAAAATTATCTGTCGATTGACAAATCAGCCCTTACACGTATTACCGGCTTTTAAGGCCGGTTTTACTTTTTTTGTTAATGTAGGTAATAGAATCTCTAAAAAATTAACTGCCAAGTAAATATTGCTTATTGTGGCGAACATAATTGGAGGTGATGAAAAAGACCTACAGGTCTTTTGAAAGTTTAAAAATCCGGCTACTTTTGCTTTATATTTTACTTTTGCAACTAGGACCAGAATTACTAAAGGACCAAAATAAAGGCCAGAAACATCACTATGATCAATGTTGCCAAAGAAACAAAGATGACAATATATTAATAATATTTATTACTGTAATTGCCCGTGACATCACAGCGGGCCCTATCAGGAATACCAGCGCTGCGACATTTATTTTTTAAATGTCGAAGCATCATGCTGAGATACGAGCCTTTTGGCCTCGTCAGGACTTTCTGTTTCGTTTTTCTTTTTCTTACTATTTTGTTTAGCTTAGTTTATGATCTTCCTGTACGAGTCGCAACATATAATGTTTCTTTATTTCTTAAAAATACATGAACACTTACTTATTAGCAACGTCCCGAACATGTAGATGGGCACCACGCAGTACTCGTCCACCAGGGCGCCAAATATCACGTTGCCCACGATGGCACCTATCCTGCCACACATCACCGTCACCGCCATAGCCGTAGCACTGGAATAATACACAGGTTTTTATCATACATTCTACAGAAGATAAAGGAGAATAAATGCTACGGAAATGCGTTCCTTGCTAAGGATGCGTGGTGTAACTAACCTGAAGAATGATGTGGAAAGGCGACGTTGCGGTTTATAAGAAGATGTTGTGACAACAATTAAAAAGAGTGAGACGGTTTGGTCATGTTTTGAGGATGAATGAAAGGCGACTAACAAAAGGTTTGACACTACAGATGTGAGTGGAAACGACGGGAGAAAACGCCGTAAAAGGACATACAGGGACCTTAATGGTGCTGTTCTTCAAAAAGGTCAGGTGTGTAGCCCCCTTGTCATAGGACAAGGGAGCTTACCACCAGCTCTTATAGCAGGGCAGAACTTGAACCGCACTGCTTTTTTGTACTTAGTCATAGAACAAAAAAGCAGTGCAATTCAACTTCTGCGCGGAGATAAGAGCTGGTGGTAATCCCCCAGGTGTATGAACGTAAACGAAGCAATAGGAACGTGTAAGGATCATAGCAGGTGGCGTTCTGTAGTTTCTGCCTATGCCCATGGGAAGAAGGCGTGAGTTTATGTATGTATGTCTACAGAAGATACAGAAGCATCTAATAAACACAACATATACACTAATCAGTGCTATGGATAAGGCAGATTGTTTTAATTTCCACGCTTAGCCGGACTGGCCATTGTTTTTTTTTTTTTATTAGCAGACAGGATTTTACTAAATACACATCATTTTAACAAGACTAAAATGGAGCAAAAGTGGCCTAAAGTTTGATTGTGACCAAACTGACTAAGTACAAGATGCCAGCACATCAAGCTACTACAATCTGTCAAATTTCTTTAATAGATTTTAAACTTTATCGCGAAAGCATTAAGGTTCAAGTTTGATTGCGAAAATTTGACAGTTTCGGGTAGCTTGATGCGCTGGCGTCTGTACCTGGTTGACAGTCGGCATATGAAAAGCTTGACAATCCTAAGAAACTTTAAAATACGATACAAATGGCGACATCCAGAATGACGCGTCAATGTCGTATAGGTACTTTTTAATACTGTCCTTTCATCCATATTTTACCTCTGATAGCTGCAGCCTAATAGCAACCTTATTACCAGGACAATAATGATCACTGTGACAGTTACGAAAATCAGAAGGTAATATAACTGAACGGATTGAACATATCTACTTATTCCATATACTTTATAGACACAGCGACATCAATTGTCAAGAAATAAGTTCAAAGTCCAAAAGAGTACACACCCACCAAGAAAATAAACAAAACACTAAGTAATCTGGCATTGCATGTCATTGTAATGATGTACAGTTCTATAATTGATTCGGTATGGACGTCAATGGTCACGCATGCGCGTGTAAGTTATTAGCAAAGCCAATTAATCAAATAATGGGACCACCTGATGGATTCTTAGCATTCTATCCATCGCTGTCGTGTGTGTATTCTTAGAACTAAATGACGATGTCACAGAATGAATGAAGACTATAGTGACGTCAGTCACGTAGTGCAGTGAG
This sequence comes from Apamea monoglypha, assembly GCA_911387795.2. NCBI lineage: Eukaryota > Metazoa > Arthropoda > Insecta > Lepidoptera > Noctuidae > Apamea > Apamea monoglypha. The sequence goes on from OU426925.1 coordinate 1,201,036, forward strand.
TGCATGGGGGCTGGGCTTGGCTGTCCCTCCGATACCAGCTTCGTCGGCTGACTAAACTCTCACCACCACGTGAGCAATACAAAAATAAAATTTTCCTTAAGGTTCCCAGAAAAGAATCAGTCACACCCCTTTCAGCAAGTGACGTAACAGGTAAATAAAGAATTATTTCAAGCCAAATATGAAAATATCTACCAAGAATTAAGTGGTGAAAAGGAAGCACATTCACAAGAAGTTCACGTCTAATAATTATTATTCCTGGTTTAAGTTAAGATGACCCCCCTTGTAACAGCTGAGAGCCACGAGCTAGTTCCGTTTTGATGTCAACCCGGGCAAAATTATTATTAAAACATTTTAATCTTACAAAAGGTCTTGGATCGACTGTTGACAGAGATCACTGGTAGCAGCTGAGAGCACCGGTGTTGCTGTTTTTATATTACCATTGTATCACTATGCTGTGTTTTGTACACAATAAAGTGTTTTCTGTCTATCCCATCATCATCTGCCTAGCCTTTTCCCAACTTTGTTGAGGTCGGCTTCCAGTCTAACCGGATGCTGTTGAATACCAGTATTTTACATGCAGTGACTGCCTATCTGACCTCCACAACCCAGTTACTGGGTAATAGGATTCCCCTTGGTAAGACTGGTTGTCAAAGTTTCGGGCTTCTGATGACCCGTTTCGATTATTTTCGATTTCTTCTGGTTAAAGGCATTTAATTCTCATAAAGAAATTTACATTTCACTTACATGAGTACAAATTTAAACATAAAATATAAAAACTAATCATTCTCCTTTGACACTCGGACTCACAATTAAACTGACGTATTTAACAACAAAACAAAATTATAGAAACATTAGTATTACAAATTATTTGGCTTCGTGGGTACTCCCAAAAATCCAACACTATGCCACTGTAACTACCCCGCCTTGAGATAAAGAGTGCGGTCCCGCTGCCACAATGCAGATACATCAGTCAGTAATACAACTTTTGTTTACAACTGCTATTTTTATTTATTTTCTATCTATAACTACATATTTAATAAATACTCACGCGACTTTAGTAGGAAATATCTCACAGATGACACAGAACAGTACCGCTTCCGTGCAACTGACGATGGCTTCAAACACACACGATAGGATGAGGTTCTCCAGAGAGGAGCGCACCAGGTTCAGACCCAGGGCGGCCAGGCCGGAACTGATCAACATCATTACTGGAAGGAAGAGAGGGTTTTATTAGGTAAAGAGACTGTAATGATCTCTGATATGTTAGCTTTCATCTGTTACGAAGATACGGGGGCATAGCGCATTCAAGAAGGCAGTTTTACCTGTGCTGGCATGACTTGCCTGAAAAAATCAGTAGGTTAGGCAAGCTATAAATGACCAGAAGGCCAATTCCCGTAATTAAAAAAGTTATAAATCTAGTCGCAATCTCATTTCAGCGACAATCAATGTCAAAAATTTTAGAAATTAGAGGTATTTTTGACAGATTGAGAGATTGTGAACGTTCTTAAAGTAACGAGAATTGCCCCTCTGGGCATTAAACCACTTTAGTACCCGAAGTGGTTTCACGTTCAGGGCATTTAAAAGGTAGCGTATTACTCCAATTTTAAGCAAGATATCGTATAGAAAAATAACTTATAAAAAAATTTCGACTGAGTTAAAAATGAGCGAATTAATAAGATGGGCTTAAAACTACTTGGTGGGTACGTAAAATACTAACTTCGGTTTTGTTTTTGGGGCTTTCATTTCTGTATTCTACGGGGAGCTAAATGAAACGTCATCAAAGTAGTAATAAATCAAATAACCAAGTGTGATTATTTAATTTAATACTACTTTGATGATGAAATTGATATGATGATATTAAATTTGATAGGGATGGCTGGGGAGCCATCCCTATCACATCAGTTTTAAATAGACACTTACCTAACATGAGCTTCTTGCCCACAATGTTGATGGTGAGCCCCACCCACAGCGCCGTGGGGACACAACTTAAAGCTACCACCAGCGTGTGGATGTACACTTTGTCATCCAAGGTCTGCAACTTGCCCTGGGTAAAGAAGACAGGAGTTTAACTAAATGATTCGGAGACTGCATGTCATTATTCTATGCTATTGGCCCTATGTCAAAGGTTTTGAGATCAGTATCCGTTCTAGCATTTAATTGAATTCGTACATGTAGGTTAAAGATTTCTGAGTTTAAAATTTCTTCCAATGCGCAAGAGTCAAAAGAGCCTCAACACTAAACGTTACCTATTGGCCTAGACGAGCCTGTGTATGTTAAGGTTGTAAGAATTCTCAGTTACGTCCGACAATACCTATAAAAATACCACAAATTGTAAATCTCTGACCGCAAGGACCACACAATGCTCTGTTAATATGATTATATGTTTTGCAATGGACTCTGCATAGCAATGATATTATTTCATTTATATTGTAAAGACTAGCGACCCGCCCTGGCTTTGCACGATTTTACAAAACATTGGGATTGAGATTTCTTTATTATTGTTTAGTTCATAAACCTTTCAAGAAAAAAAAATCTAAATTATGGTGAAAACCGCATCAAATTCCATTGTTTAGTTTAGAAGAACAATCCGATCACACAGAAGGACACGAAAAGGGACTTTCAGTTATAACAGGTACTTATAGTTAAAAATATATGTAGTAGGTATATATATATCAATCTCGTGGCTCTCACTAATTATTAGGATAAGAAAGGTTGATGTAATACTCACAGTCAGCTCAGCAGTATCGTTGGCTAGTGCCAGCGACACCTCGCACACGCCCGCAGACACGTCAGGGTACAGCGACGAGAACTGACTGAACCTCTCGAACAGGTCCGGGAACCACATCATCAGTGTGTAGTAACTGAAAGAAGAGACATTTTCAATCAAGAAACCTTATTAACGGGTGCCCCGTTTATATGTATTACAGACGATATAGTTTCTCTTGTATGACTGTGATTAAACAAGCTTAGATGCATAAACCAGCTGTCTTGAACTATATTCAGAGTCCCTACCACATACAATACTAAAATATAGGCAGGGACGTCCAGCATAATCAGCCTATAATGTTTTCACTTTTGGACACAGGCCTCCTCTGTGAGAGGGAGTGGGTCATAATCCACCACTGGGGCCCATTGCGGGTTGGTAGATTTCACATGTATTCGAATTTTTGGTTCAGAGACAGGCCGGTTTCCTCACAATGTTTTCCTTTACCGTTTTGACAGCGGTGGTGATGAAATGATTTACAAAAAGTAAAGCTCCTGTCTGAGTTCGAACCTATGACGTACAACTCGTAAGTCGCGCCCGTTACTACTGGGCCAACACAGCTCGCACGTGAGGTCCAGAGCATTTCTTACATTTTGTGCCAAATAATACAATTCAGAATACGTCTTTGCCGAAGCACTACGTAATAGGTACCCAAGAAGTGAAATAAAATTACCTGAACATGAGTCCAAAATCGACGAAACAGCAGAGCACCAACAACCCGATGTAAGGCGGCATGACCAGCATCTTCTTTCTGACCCAGAAGGCGTCCCACCTTTGTCCCCAGGTCAGAGGCGCCTTGGTCTCGTTCCCATTGTTGTCTGCTGACACCACCTCCTCCTCCTCGCCTTCATAGGCACTTATCATTGACTCTACCTGAAAATATATAGTTCTGTCATAGTCTAACTCCATACAGTCATCCAAAGGAACCAATGTCGTAAGCTTTCTTTCAAGGATGTCAGACATGATTAGCAAGTTGAAAAAATTGCCCATGATTGGGCGAATTTAATAGTGAATATCTCTGTATGCTCGTGAAGTCACCACGATTGACTGAAGCCATGTTGCGGCCAGTCGAGACAACGTGACGCGCCATCTACAAGGAACTTTGCACACGCCTAGAACTAAATAGTCTGCCGCTACAATTAGCCCGAAAAACTGTCTGATTTTCGACTCCGTGAGGGAAAACTGATAAAAAAAGGTCAAATTGTGCAATACCGTGTCTTGTAACTTATGCCAGCCTCCGTGATCAAGGGTCTAATTAAAAGACCGTGTACATTTGAGAAGTAGGGCCGCAGCAGAGAAAAAGGTTGGTCGTACTTAGATTTTCTCTGTTGAATTTGTTCCATGATTTGACCGAGCAGGACTCCGTTTGGTCAGAACTACCTATTTCAATGCTACAGCCAGCGTAATCATACAGTCCACTGCTCCATTCCACATTTGTGTCAATTATTACTCTGTGATCATGTCAGTCTTTGTGCATTGTTTACATGAATTGAATATTCTAATAAGCTAAACAGACTTTGAACATCAAACAAGATACTCGTAACAGAACTTGGAGGTTCTAGGGTCTAGAAAAATGTCTAAAACCATTGGACTGTCATCCTTAAAAACCACTCGGTATTTTAGAAAGAAAGTACGTTTATTTGCGGTAAACATGACGCAGAAAAACAACACAAACACAAAAAATAATGGGAATGGGAAAATGTGCGTCACATCCACGCAAAACGGCCATCGCTCAGCATAATGCTAACTTCCTATGCGAGACAGAGCCCCAGCGCTGGTTTTCAGCGACAGCCGGCGATGACGTGATTTTAAGATCGTTATTAAGCTAACACAATAAGATTACAAACTCACCGGAAAGTCCTTCTCACTAAGTTTAGTATTAACAACAAATATCCTCTGCAGGACCTGCAGCGCCTGCTCAGCCCTGTTCGCGTACAGCAAGTATCTGGGGCTCTCGGGGAACGGGATAAGCAGCAGCACCACCAGCAGGCTGGGGATTCCACAAGCTGCGACGAACACACGCCAGGAAGTGTACTGGAAGTCGGCGCCAGCAGCCGTCAGGTTGAACCGGGGGTCAGGGATGATGAGGAATGCGATACCTGGGAAATAAAGGGGTAGTAATTAAAGTGGTAATTTATAAAAATCGATTGGTTTAAGAAATGCATCATTGTTCTTAAATATTTTGGCGGTAATTTGTACATGCTAACGATTACGTTTATTTTTACATAGATGTAAAACTGTAACATTCTTAACGCTGTGCCTTGTCATACTAAACTAAACTCCTCATTTTATCACTTTTCACCTTTTATATTCGGCGGTCATTGATTGACGGTGAGCATTGCAAATGTATATCATTCATGGATTTTCATGCATTTCCTGTAATAATTAATCTCTGCTTATTTTTTTGTTTCTCCTAAAATATAATTTATATTTCCTAAAGTCGCGTCCACAAACACTTCGCTGGTATGTAATCGGTCGCCATCACAATTGGCAGCCGATGGCATCACTCCCGTGCCAGAGCCGATATCATTCCGGTTGACCTTAGCCGCGGCGCTGACATTCAAATTCTTGCTCGTACGATATGTGCGATCATCAATTTTGGCTATTATTGGTGCGTTACTAAAGAGTGCGTATTTTATTTCCCTTTTGTTATCATTTAATTGTAAAATGATTTAATTATTGTGAAAAACAAACTTCCATTTCGCTACATGTCAAAAAGTATTATCCTCTTTTTGGGCTCTGCCACGGTTGGGTAGTAAAAGGCTGTCACGGAAATGCGGGTAATTTTGACTGGTACGGTGTTTGTGGAAAAAGTATCGGACCCCGTCAACATGAATTTGAAAACATATTTCGAAGGGCAGTCTTCAAGACGTATCCAAAAATAATATCATCCTCTACAAAGATGAAGACGCTCTCTTACCTGGCAGCAGAATGGTGCCAAATGTCCAGAACACCTCAAGCCGGCACAGCATGACATCCCGGTGCCTGAGAGACAGGAAGTCTCCGAAGTAGGGGAAGATGAGCCCCGTGGCCCCGATGATGCCGAACCCAGAGAAGAACCTGCAAGAGGCACAAGTCTACAACGAATAGTTACGTCAAGATCGGTACAAATAAGATATAGAGTGATTGTCTGTGTTGTGAGTCTCTAACTGCAGATTTTCCGGCCCTTTTTTATTATTGCTAAAACGGAAGGCGCTGGTTAAATGGCTACCAAGTAGACTGGTCGAACTTTCTGTTTTTCACCATTTATAGTGTTCCCAGAGGTCCAATGTTATAAAATATTAATATTATTTTAAAATTATGCTAGTGAGCAGTAAACTAAGCAGGTAGGGTGAAGACAACGGGGGTAAAACTGCATTTTTCTAAAAATATTGATACATCTTCTGGCTAGATAATGACTAAAATGAAAGATAGACGTGTTTGGATTTAGTATGTTTTAATAAATTACTGTTACTGTTAGCCTGCATCATCCCACTGCTGGGCAAAGGCCTCTCCCCGTGGCTTCCAGCTCATTCGATCTAGGGCTAAAGTAGACCACTGGTCGTTTATTTTGTCCAGCTCGTCCCGCCATCTTCTACGGGGTCTGCCGCGGCGCCTTCTAGCTGTGTCAGGGCTCCACGTGGTTGTTATTTTGGCCGACAGCTTATTGGGCATTTTAATAAATGATCGTTTGAAAAAAAAATAGTCTTTCCAGTCGCAAAATTATAATATAATGTACTCTCAAATTTTCAACTGCCTCGTAAATAGGAATATTCACCTTAAACAAATTTCAATAATAAAACAGCAAATAATTTCTAGATACCTGCAGGCTAAGAATGCTGGGAATGACTGCACAACACTGGACAGGAAGGCTGCCAGGGCGTCCAGCAGTAAGGCACCTATGATGGCTTTCTTGCGTCCTCTTGCATCTGCCAGGTTGCCCCAGAAGTAGGAACCTACGCACATACCTGGAAAAAGTATTAAAAAGATCAGTAAAATACTTGAGGAAATCTTAACTCCTATAAATACATTAGATTTTACAAATACGTTATACGTTTATAAATACGTTAGATTTTACTCGTACTAGCCTAGGTCAGGTCCAAGAACTAGCGCGGACGAAACTTTAGCATATATTTGAGGACATTTGTAAATGAAGGCCGCTCTACCGCTAATAGGCACGCGTTTTAAAGACCGATAAAACATACATTATATTAGCCGAAGAGCCGAGTGTGGGTATAATGAAATGTGTTTTACTTAATGAATAGTTTCTCATCAGAAAATGTTCAAACTCGACTAAAGATTTTATGAATGAACAATTGACCTCAAAATTTGACATTATGGCCTAGTCATCATAATTAGTTTGACTTTATTGAATTTTGACTTACACAATTAATCTCTTTGACAACTCTTTATTCCAATTATTTGTAAGTAAAACTTTGTAATCCTAATGATAAATAACGTAATTTTGTTATAATAATGACCCATGATTTTACAAACAATATTTGTACGCCGGGAACCTGTTTATCTATTCTGTGCCGGGAACGGCAGAATATTATGATCCAAACACATATACCTAACAACTTTGTAACAATGTTCTGACAAATAAATGCATTCACTTCCATAAACAATATAACGATTTATCAGAGGAAACGTGGCGCTGTACCATCACTCAAACCCTATTAGATTTTTTACCATATGTACCTTTTTTGGCAACTCAACCAGTACAATTTTAATATAACTACTTCACTCACCAATAAGTGGTGTGGCAGTGAGCCTGCCCTTATCACTGGAGGACAGGTGGAAGTCGTACTCCGCAGCCGGCAGCACGAAGCTGAGGGTGGTGGTGCTGAGCGCACACACCGCGTAGATCGCGCCGCAGGACATGAGCAGCAGCCATTGGAAGCAGCCGTAACCTGGAATGAGGAAGATATAGTATTATTGAAGAAAAAAAATACTTTAGAAGAACGATGTCGAGAATAATTTATTGTAGTACCTAATGAGAGGGATTAGGAAGTAAAATTGGAAACCACTGCAGCAAATTCGAGATTCACATAAACCTACATGCGCACTTATGAAACATCAAAAACCGTCAGCCTCTTATTTCAGCCGATAAAGCAACTGGATTGATCGACTATCTAGGCTGCCATCGACGTAAGACAATCTCAATGAAAATCTGAAGGATGCAAGTGGAACCGCAATGGCAAGACATTTTTCAAAGATGCCAGTTCAGAATATGAACATGTTAACGGCTTCAATAAAATTACCAAAGACTAATTTAACACAGTGACAGTGTTTCAATGGGTAAACACGCCGTAAAATACGCAAGTAGACAACAAGGAACATGGTGGCGAGAAAAAAATGGCAATCCATATTTCTAGTCTCATTTTAACCTTATCACGTTGGCAGCAATTTGTTTATTTATAGCATCCGCATAAAAGTCACAAATCAAGGACAAAGCCATACGTATCTGTCACCATCTTTTTTAAAATCGATTCTAGACATTAGCTGTGAATTGAATCGATATTGAGATCACTTGAACTAATGGGTTTCAATAGACGCGGATGCAGTACATTTACATACTGATGTATATTATTGATCGACATACTCATTGGTGCATGTTGTAGTGGCGCTGTTGGTAGAGGGAAGATTTCAAAGATCTGTAAAATAAGGGTGCATTTCTGGTAATGACAAACCGTTTTTTTCTGTAAGTTGGGTTGTCCAAACACTTTCACACGTCAATCATATTTAAAAAAAGCTATATGACCCCGGCGTTTTCTATCCGACTACTCTGAGAAACGCCGAAACCAACTCTTCGTCATGTGAGAACAATGTAGATTAGTGTCTGAAATGGTCTTTTGAGGAAAGGAACACAAAGGTTTGAGTGTACCTGTCCAATCTGTACGCATTTGTCAATAATCGGTTAGCTCAACTGTTCAGTCCTTTTTTTGGCCTTATGCAACTATAACATGACGGCACGGTTGGCGCAGTGGTTAAGCGATTGACTGCTGCGCTGCGTGTCGCGGGTTCGATTCCCGCACGGAACAAATATTTGTATGACCTACATGTATTTGTTCCGAGTCTGGGTGTTTTCCTATCCATAATATGTATGTATTTACAAAAAAAAAAAAAAAAAAATTGTATATAAGTAGTTTATCAGCCATCTTGTTACCATAACACAAGCATTAGGTTGCTTAGCTTGGGACAAATGGTGCTGTGTGAAATGTCCAGGGATTTATTTATTTATTTATATTTAATATTTTGTATACGATGCTAGTTCGATCATCCAGTTAAATGACTGAAAAATAAACAAAAACATTTAACTAAAAATAACATTTTTTTATGAACGACTTTTTGATTCATTATTCTTCTTAGAAAAATATTCTTACGTTACCTTGTTAGTAGAAAGAAGTAGATTTTCTTTTAACAAGAAAAAAATATCTCGATGCAATATTTTCCCTTAACCAATAAAGAGATCATTAACGCCTGTTCTAAGGGCCACTATAAAACCCATTGTTTTCTAAACTTATTTATTTTATGTTTTTCTTACAGTACTTTCTCTCGCATGGGCTTCAGTATTGTATTGTAGCCGCAGCAATACGGGAGGATGATGACAGTACTGATTTCAGACCACCCGCGTCTGTTGATGTACTTTTAAGTCCAGATATAGATGACAAAGTAATTATCAACTAATTCATTACCGACGAAAATCTCTTACATAAGCAGTTAGTTCGCTAAGCCGGTAAGTACGCTAGCTAAGCACTGGCACAAATTAGATTTGTGTTCGACGAAACCGAATCCAATTAATCGGGCAGGCGACGAGAGGGCGGGACGTTACCGCTGAGCTATGGAGGCCTACGCATTTTATTGATATACACAGAAATTAAAAAGGCACCTATACTGACCGAACGAAGATGTGAGAATGTGTGAGAATTTTCTCCACGTTCGAAAAACAAGAAGAGGAAGTTCGGAAGAAGAAGAAATGAAGAAGGAGAAAGAAGATCACACAACTCAACAGTCTAAGAATGAGCAGGTGAAAGCAACAATGACCAGGCTCAGAGGACTGGCCACCATTGGAGATGGAAGGTTATCGAATGACGACAGTGAACTTGAGGGCTTCGCTGAATGGCAATGTCTCAAGGTTAAAAATCGACTAAGCAGTATAATGATAACAACGAAATATTAATATTCTAAATGAAAATAAAGCAGTATGCGCGCTGAGAATTAAATAACCTAGCAACACGTTATAATCGAAAGCAACTGTAGCCTTGAACAAACCATGAAATTAATATACGTAATACACCAACCTACCTACCTACTTTCACTTTCAAGTACGTACGAAATACCTATCAAAACAAACCGTAACCGATACTTTACCGTCCTATCAAGGTCACAGTGTAAAAAATGTCCTTCAATGACAGTTGACTCACTCGGAAAACTGTTACAATAATATACTGTGTTTTTTATACTGTGGATAAAAATAGACGCGACAAGTTTACGGTTAAACCTCGAGTATCTATTTGTTAATTAAATTGTTGATAGGCACTTATATACGTAGTTATCTATCCAAATAGATATTGTGAGTGAATGAACTAAGTGTGGGACTAACAATGGCTAGTAACAGGGAAAAGTAATTTGCAGTTAAAAGGAAAAACGCGTTGGTACTCGTGCTTGAGTATGAATCAAACGTTGAAGATGAGATTAGAAACAATGTCTCTCTATTTAACGTTGATTATGGTCTTCATTTAAAAGTTTAAGAAACAGGTAACTCGACAGGTTCGCGAGACCTTCGGCTGCCATTTTATTTTAAAAAAACAATCAACTTGGCCTATCGCAGTCCACTGTTGGGCATAGGCCTCGGTTCTCTGCTCTCTGCATCCAATCTGTCCCAGCCTTTTTTAAGGTTAGCGGCCATATTTTTATCTATTGGTTTACTCAAGCGTGCAAACCAATAGATTAAAAGATGGCCGCAGGCAGGTTTTCTGAAAAAACCTATTAAACTTGTTAGTTTGATAGCTTTATACCCAAAATAGTTTTCGTAACGAACCCAAACCAAAGCATGTAATTTGAATGTGTTATATTGAATTGTATCTACTGGTTATGTTTATGTTGGGGTATCGTATTACCCAGTAACTGGGTTGTGGAGGTCAGATGGTACTCGGCTGCATTAGATTAGACTAGAAGCCGACCCCAACATAGTTGGGAAAGGGCTAGGCGGATGATGATCTATTGTATATATGTATTACGCTATCTGTGTCATTGTATGAATTAATTGTAATTTGGATGTACGAACGTATATCTGAACAATAAACTATATTTGCATTGTCTTGAATTTTTCCGTTAATTCGGGAATTTTCGAGGTTATAACCGCTGAATTGTCATTGGAGCGTAGAATGAAATAGTAAATAAATAGTTGTGTCAACGTCAGAGTTCTATTAATGTCATCCCGATGTCACAAGGGACTGTGCACTTTGGACATCGCCCTTCTCTGCTATTTTCAGGCGTAAACAACAGCTCTAAAAATAATTTTCATTAATGGGTTTTTGTTTTGTAATGTTGATATGGAGGATATGGATACAGGTTGATGATAATGAAGTCCTGACTGCTGCCGACGCTTGCTGGTTCTATGTTTATTTATTTCCTGGTTTTCATGTCATATGCTCTGTCTGAGCTGAAGTTATGTCGGACTTCTACCGATGCGTACCAAAGCGACTCCGTTCTCAGTTATCGAGAGTGGAGCTCCAAAACTTCCGAGGTAGGAAACGCTTTCTAACCTCCTTATTATGACCCGGGATTTTCTAGCTTTCTTACATATTGTTTGCCAAATTTAATGGAAAATTCACATTAAGTATTAGTACTTATCACTTATAAGTCAATAATTTATTTATTTATTGATCACTTCGACTACTTACTAACGGCGAATTTCACCAGACTTTTATACCTAGAAAAAAGTAGAATGCTGAGAAAAAAAAATCCATAGAAAAACTGTCAGACGTCAATTTATTTCCACAGTTAAAAGTTAACTAATTTTTGGTAAAATCAGCCCTAAACATACACAAACAAAAATCACATACTGTTTTAGGAATTGTGAATTCGTCACTTGCACTTGATGAAGTGCACAGCACGAAATTCATATTGAAACAAATTGATATTACGTAAATGATAGTTTTAAAATGATGGAGCCTTCGAACGTTAGAATAATCCCGTGGCGTAAGAAGAACAATCCCGTTATCTTAGCCACAGCCACGTAACACGTCCAATTATGAATTGCGAGCTTCTAAAGTAAATTCTTGGCACCAGTTCCCGTACTGATAACTCACTCCTAATACCAGCTGTCCGAGCCAGTAAACACTGGTTACCCTCATACTCAGTTTTCCCGGGATTTTCCAACTTTCTTACATGCAAGCACCTCATGCTTCATCTTAAGCTACACTTGCCGCGGTTGGTACGTGGATGGGTGACCATCCAGATCCCTCCGTGCTTCAAAAAGCACGTTAAACCGTTGGTCCCGACTGTCAGCCCGAAATTCGGACCACCAGTCTTGCCAAGGGGTATCGTGTTACCCAGTAACTGGGTTGTGGAGGTCAAATAGGCAGTCACTCTATGTAAAACGGTTTAGTAATCGGTTAGACTGGAAGACGACCCCAATAAAATTGGAAAAAGAATGGGCAGATTGATATTACCTCTCCAAAGATGAATGCTACTGCCAATCGATCTGACAAAATCTTCAACTTTTGCCAGTTGCAGGAAACCTTTCCTCTTAGCCGAGGCCAGTAACACACCTTCTTGAACTGATATCTCACTCCTAGTTCCTACCTACTGACGTCACGTGGCCTCTCGCCTTTCTTCTGGTTATATCACGAGTTCGCTGGCACTGTTCAATGCCAAGTGCTGATGAGTGTGAAGCTGATGGATGAACTCATTATTATTTACATCGTAATAAAGAAGTATGACATGCTTGACAGGACTGCGGTGTTAGATACTGATGGTCAGATGATTTCCATTGATGTATAATGTGAATTGTGATGGACATGGTCAGATCTACCTAGATAATATTTTGTTTTACTTCTTGTCGGTAGGTACTGCAAATTTGCTTTATGAATGCTATATTAGTAGGTGCACTTCTGGCATTGGGATCCAACTTTGATTCTTAAGTAATCTAGCCTCTGGATAAGATTAATGCTGTTGCCTAGACTCAATTAGGTGAACCGCTGAATTAAACTTTTCAACGTCGTCCAAAAATACCGCTCAAAACTAGGAAAAATGACAGTCTATTTTTAGGAGACCTTGAAAATCGAAGTACCCAACTAGATGTGGTATACTGCAGCTATGACTAAGTTTTATAATCTTTTAGATATGGTTCAAACAACGCTTCTTTAAAACCCAAGTTTAAAACAAAAGACAAAAAGTCATATCGACGCGGTCACGTATCTTGGTAGTTACGACTATTGTAAACTAAGCTCGATTCTTTACAAATACTTTGTTAAGACACCACAGATTTTCAACGATTACAATAGTATTAAGTAATTCCTTACCATCTAAATAGGAAATTATGAGTCTCTTTTGTTGGTCCTTCGGTAAAGATCGAAAGGCATTAAGTCCGTCTTTGTGCATTTTATGTTGCATAAAGTCGAATAAAATTAAATATAAAAGGTACAGGCAAGGTAAAGGCTGCTTAATAAAACATTAAAAAACAAAGAAGTTTTGACGAAAACAAAAGAAGATAATCCTAAGTAACATAATATTATAAACGCGAAAATCTGTGATGATGGATGAATGGATGGATGTTTGTTACTCTTTCACGCCAAAACTGCTACACGGATTTGGATGAAATTTAGCACAGAGATAGTTTATAGCCAGGATTAAGACATAGGATACTTTTTATCCCGATATTCCCACGGGATCGAAACTTATGCGGGTGAAAACGTGGGGCATTACATAAAATGTAGTAACACGCCCCACCAAAGAGCATTGCTATGTGAGAGTTCATAAAGGCACATGAAACATTGCAACTTAGTCATTAATAATAACCAATGCATCTTCTAATCCCTTGGAGTTTCGAGTCGCGTTACCATTTCCTTCAGATCGTCTTTTGTAGGAATGATCTGTTTACTAAAAAAAATTATAGCGATCGCTAGTGATCGTTGACCCACAAAAGACGTCATATCAGCAATAAACATTATCCTAAAATATTTGACATTTTAAAAACAACGACATTTGTCTAGACTTTCAAAAAATAATCTCCGAGAGATATAAACACAAAAAATTTAATTTATTTACGAATCCCGACGATGATGCACGGAAATAGCCGAGCGTTAAAATCACCAAGACTAGGTCGTATCTGATAGATACGGTGTTTTGGCACACTGTCAACTGTTATGATGGAGACTGAGACCAAAAAGTTATATGAAAAGTAAATAATGAAGATCGTTAGGTACTTATTATTTTTTTTCGCAATATAAATGTTTTGTGGTTGGAATTTTGGCATTGGAGTTTTTAATTATGCATAGACCATAATAAATTATTTTGAAGTGGATGTTGCTCTACTTGTTATAAATTAATTGAAAATACAAGCAGAGCATATTCTTGAAAATAGAATTAATAGTTGTTTGTTTTTGTGATTGCTCTCACCAAATGACAAACAAATGTCAAAAACTTGTCAAAAATTTAGGGAGTTTAGAGGTATTTTTGACAGATTGGGACTGAGATCAGACAACGTTAATATTATTATTTATTACATTTGCGAAAACAAACAGTAGTATATTAGCATAAACAGTGTTGTCTTAAAATTAAAATTAAAAAAAAACACAACACGTTCGTCCTTAATATTACGAGAATTCCCCGTCAGGTAGTTGATAAAATAAAAAATGCTCTACAGATCTAAAGTCTACAAGGCCTACAAAGTCCTCACATTTACAAAATATAGAAGAATCCATCAAAAGGACAGATAAAATATAAAACCAAGTGATATGATCGATTGTCATCATTACAACCACTAATAAAGAGTTGAAATTAGAATTGTATGTATATAATGTCAAATAATAAAAAGATTATGTCAAAGAAGTATTTAAAAAATAAATAAACATCGTAATTTGAGAGCAGTTAATAGAAATTTACGTAGTTATGCCGTTAATGAGGTGCCAGGGAAGCCACATGACTCGAATGAAATCATTGCCAAACTGCCTTGTCTACAACGTAATCTATTTATGCTTTTTGGATAAGGACACGTTTGAAGAGGGTTTTGAACTTTCCATCGCTAAGTTCTGTAATTGGCAACTTGTTATAAAAGCGGAAGCTGTTTATAAGAAATGACTTGCTAGTTTTAGTTAATCTAAATTTAGGTATCACAATTTCATTTTTACTACGTGTATTTATATAATGGAAATCGCTTCTTATGTAGTTGAGTAGACAAACTTTTCGAACATATGAAGCAATGAATTAGCAATATCCTTCAAAATGATTCAGGTTGAGATCGATAGTGTGCTACGCAATTAGGGTGGAAACATCTCAGATTCTGTCAGCAAAATAATATCAATACATATATAAATTAAAGTCACTTCTCGTGTCTGTCTGTGTGACCATGTTGTTCCCCTGAACCACGCAACGGATTTTAATGTGGTTTTTACCATTATTTAGAGAATTGATTCCGGAAGGTTACGTTAATATTAAACTTAAATATAATAAAGAAATCTCGATGTTTTGTCACGTTGTAAATACCGTGCGAAGTCGGGTCGGGTTGTTAGTGAAAATATACATTAATGATAGGTAATAAAGTAAAGTCCATTAATTCACGAAGTAAATAGAGCTCTCCATAGGACAGTTAACGGAGACGTTAAAATCAACAAAGTCATAAAGTTTGTTTATGATCGTATACAAATGACAATGCGCGCCATCTGGACGTATTTACTTGTTTGTGTTAGCTGACTTCTATGTTCTATGTTACGGGTTTGGTTTCCGCACTTAGTCCTTCAGGTGGACCATTGTGCGTGGGCCATGGCGGCCGTCGGTGGTTATTCCAAGTGCTTGTTAGCTGGCTTTAATTGGCTTAAGAATAGAAATATCTGAAATTTTCAGACGCGTAAATATCTAAAATTTTCAAGAGCATGCATTACATTTCCCTAAATTACATTTTCTTGAATTACATTTCCCTGAATTACATTTCCTGAATTACATTTCCCTGAATTACATTTTCCTATCAATTTAAGTGCTTATAACAAAGTTGCACGTGCAAATTGTTGTATTTACTAATAATAAAGATAATATCCTTTAAATCCTTAATGAGTCATAAAATAATTGAGGTAATTCGTTGTAAAGTATGTGTATGAGATGGATATTTCGGCTTAAATGGACAAATATCCAGCTCTGATCTATATAAATAAATAATAAGTTTACTGTACAAAGAAAAAGACTTGAGATTCGACATACACTAAACATGATTGTACAAGCAGTGGGCAAAGGCAGGTTGAACAGCTGGCTCCTGAACTAAGTAAAAAGGTACTTGTATCTCAAAAGCCAAAGGTCCTCATAAACATTGATTAATAAAATACATGTATCTTTAGGCTAAACGTCCAAGCATTTGGCTTAAATTGGACTGAACGATTAAAGTTTGCGCAAAAGCTCTGGCCAAAAAACCCCAACTTTTAGTTGCCAAAATAAGATAGGAGACTGAAAATAAAATGCAGATTCTCTCAAATATAAACCGCGTGGTATGTGTTGGTAGATTTATATCGTCGAGTACAACTACCTTTTACCCCATTCGATGTTTTATTTACCCAAAGAGATGGCCACTGAAACATTTCAGCGCTTCAGAATGTCAATTACCTTACATTATTTATTTATCCGATTCTCCTTGATATGCGAGTGCACGCATTTCTAAATTCTTTCGAAAACAAAATTAATGTTCTATTACTCGTGAAGTTTGGTACATTTAATTCGCCTAAAACTGGGGTAATAAAACAAAAAATTTGTCATAAATTTTATTATAATGTATTTGGCAGAGAATTTCATTGTTTTTCGTCAATGTCTTTGAGTAGGACAGGGGTATTGAACATTTTTGCCTTCATGTGCAAATGTTTGAAGGATGATAATTATTTAAAATGATGACGCCTTATGAGACTCACATGTACATTTTGTTTCTTATAACCTTGGCAAGGTTCGCTAGGACTAACAAAAAGTAATTTTAGTGAACTTGTCGATTAGGGCTAGGTCATTAAGTACGTTACAATATCTGAAAGATTCCTTGTAGTTTCTCTAAATTTTATCATCAGTGACTTCCACTATAAAAACTTCTACTACAATAACCATGACAATTGACATAAGCTACCGAAAAGCTTAAAGAAAGAAAAAAAAAAAAGTTTATTCTGCATAAACAAAAAGCATATTACAAAAAACAAAAATAAAATACATATAAAATAAACACATACAACGTAGTATTTTGTCCATTGCTTGATGTCAGTGCCAGGGACCAAAAACAATACAGATTATGTAATTACTCTGTGTTGCGACCCTGGCTAACGACAACAAACAATAAAAACAAAAGCTTATGTCAATACTGTTGTCTTTGTAAAAATACGAGATACTTTGAAGGGATTGTCACTTATCTACGCCCTCTTGATAGTCTCTGAAATGTGAACCAAAAAAAACGTGTGGGGTGGCGGTAGCCCCGTCACGACCGAAGTTCAAAATAAAAATCCAAAAGTTTAAAAAAGAAGAAAATTAAAAAAGAATGCAGTTGCTATCTTGGGTTTTATTTTGACCTCAAGAAAACCATAAAAATGACACACATGACGAAAAATTTTAAAAAATGTTCGCAGCCGCCATCTTTCATTTTGACCTCAGTATTGGCTTCAGCACCCTCGAAAACCATAAAAACTATCTCTCTCTCTCTCTCTCTCTCTCTCTCTCTCTCTCTCTCTCTCTCTCTCTCTCTTTCCATTATTTATAATAAAAAGTTGCATAGCGCTTTTCCTTACGTGACGATTTCTACCAGTTTACCTCTACCGCGAGCTGTATTAGAGAACTTCGTTCAAAAAACTTATGTCAACATGCACGAAGTATCTTGACCCTCATCGAGCTCGGAGCCAATAATCCCAAACGTTTCCAATAAACCCAAATGTTTACCACTGCTGTTTTCTGTTTACAAGCACTAACTAGTGCGCAAATTCGCGAAAACAGATTTGTTTTATTTTTAGAATGATTCAGGTCGAGCTTAGACGAACGGATGCAATTACATAAATAAAGAAATATACGAGTAGTAGGTAATTAGTGCTGAGGTATGCGATGTGATTACAACCGAGAGCTATATTTATTGATTCTCTAGCTACATAATTTCTTCATTATAAATGTCGGTATCTGTGATTTAAAAAGTCATGATATTAGAATTCCTTAGTGGTTAAATGATAACAGCCGCATGGGGATTGAAGGTTAAACTGTGCTTGCCACGGTTATTCCGTAGATGGGTGACCATCCATAACATAAATATAAATATAATGATGTAATGTGCCTCGGAGAACACATTAAGCACTTGGCTGGCTGGCACTTGGCAGGCTGTCATTCGTAGATCTTTGACAGTAGTTACGGGTAGTCAGAAGACCAAAATTCATGACAACCAGTCTTACCAAGGGATATCGTTTTACCCAGTAAGTGGGTGCACAGAGCACTTTATAATACGGGTAAGTGGGTGGTTGGGGTCAGATAAGCAGTCGCTCAATGTAAAATACTGGTATTCAGGAGCATCTGGTTAGACTGGAAGCCAAACTCAAAGAATAACGTATTTCAATTAAACCATTTACATGCACTTTTGAATTATCAAGGTGTCAGTCAGACAGTCAGAAAATTGAAGCCCATTTCTAAACGTGAATTGTTATGGAGCAGAACGGGCCGACCCTAACATAGTCCGTCCGACCGCTTTAACAGACAGAAAGACAGTTTATCTGCTATTTTTACAAGAAATTAAAAAAAATATTACTAAATAAATGTTATTATAGCATAAACGAATATTTAATTGACAAATCCATAGAACAGACATAATAATATAAATTGATAATAATTCTTTTTTTTTTTTTATTAAATTAAAAATGAATAAAATGTTTGAATTGAATCAATAAAATGTTACCTTATTGTACTTAGATTAAGCTAGTTTGCATGTAGTATATATAAGTCATCTTCCTATTTTTTTTTTTTTTTGTTTTGCTGTGCCTGACAGGGTCCACGGTTGTTACAACAAATGTTACCTACCACCTAAGCATATACATTGTGGAATGCAATAAATGATTGAGTATTGAGTATAAAAACGACCTTGTATTTTCTTTGCTTCAGTTTTACCCAATTCTTCTAATTATCATGCAAAACTAACGGAAGTAATTACCTATAGTTATTAAGACACTGTTAACACTGTCTGCAAAGTGTCTGAAAATATTAAAATTCTCAATTAACATAAATATCACTGCTCCAATTAGTCAATGTCACTCAAGGAAACATTAGGAAAAATGGCTTTAGGAAATATGTGATTCAATGAGTTTATTTTTCTTTTTCTATAGAACGGCAACGAGCGAACTTTAAAGAATTTTCGGAGCCATGTTTCTGTTAACAATCACGTCCAAAATGTTATCTTTTGTCTGCTAAATAATACATACTAATGTGTGCGGTAATTTTGGAGTTTAATAGATATCGCTTATGAAACTAACAGTTTTGTGACTCAAACTTCATTGAACCGACTTCAAAAAAAGGAGGAGGTTCTCAATTCGGTTGTTTTTTATGTATGTTACCGAAGAACCGTTATTTATAAGTTGATTTGCAAAATCCTGTTTTTAATGGATACATTATTTTTTAATCAGGAGTGGTCCCGTATAAAATTTATTAACTTTGCTCGGGTAGTTTTTGAGTTAGCTTCAATAATACTATATTTTTCCACTTATTTTACATACCAAGATACTGATTTACTGATATTTACATAACAAGTAGCGTTATATGAATTTGTGTGGGGTAGGTACACCTAAAGGTTAAAACATTTTTACAAAAAAAGTTACACTTTCATCATTACAATGACATACTACACACAGCCTGAACCACTGGGGCTAAAAGCATGAAATCTCGCACCAGAGTTCCGTATAAAGGTGAGCACAAAGGAAGGGTTTTTTTTTTAATCTGTTCTGTGAATCAGCCTATAATGTTCCCACTGCTAGGACACAGTCCTCCTCTATCTGTGGGAGGGAGTGGGCCATAATACTGCACGCGGGCCCGGTGCGGGTTGGTAGATGTCACATTTCTTCGAATTTTTTAAACTAGGACGTGCCGGTTTCCTCACGATGTTTTCCTTCGCAGTTTTGAGAGCAGTGGTGATGAAATATTTTTACACAAAGTAAAGCGCCTGGGTTCGAACCAACGACCGACAACTCGTAAGTCGCGGCCATTCCAACTGGGCCATCAATGCTCCAATTTTAAAAATTAAAGGGAATGTAATATGTATGGAAGTTCGTAATCTTTTCCGATGGGAAATCTGATGAGCATCTTAATCGCATACCACACTATTAATCACAATCTGAATCATTTTGAAAGATATTGCTAATCCATTGCTTCATATGTTCGAAAAAAAATTCTGGTCAACAACGTAAATAACGCAATGAATGTTTTTGAACTATCAAAATGAAAGACATTGCTACTGATAATGTGTTACGCTGGCAATCTATAGTTGTATATCTACCAATGTATGCTAACCTTAAGATTACCAATCATGAATCATCGTGTTTACTACTAAAAATTACCTGGTATTTCTTCTCCATATTAAAAATATAGAAAGTAAATTAAACAAATCATCGCCCACACATATAAACCTACAGGCTGTTAACATTTTCACCTGCAGCTGTGCCCGGGCACTAATGACAGGTGTAGCACATTGAACCACAATATTTACGAAACGAAACAAAATAGATTTCTTCCTAAAATTGTTGTTGTTAATGTTCAAATTGTTTCATTTCAAATGCATTCGTGAAAGAATGAGTTTGAATGATCCATTTATTTGGCATTGATAGATCCATTTATTTGGCTGAGAAAATGTGAAATCATAGAAGAGGTTATTGATCCCAGCTCTTAGTGTAAACCTTTTTTAAGACTAGCTATTGCCCGCGACTTTGTAGGTATTTTGCAGGTATTTTGATATGTTTTTATACAAACCTGGAGGAGATACGCTACTTTTACAGGATTAAAAGTAGCCTATCTCCTTCTCCAGGTTCCTATCTGTCCAATTTCATAAAGTTCTGTTAGTTGCTAAAAGGCAACAGACAGACAATTACTTTTGCATTTATAATTATCATTTTAATGTTTAGTATATGGATGTACACCACATTTTTTTGCGACGACCCTATTGCCATAAACCGTGCACAAATCCAGGACTCCGGGCTACTTCTGAGAAATGTGTGTGTGTACTAATGTATGTAGGTACATCACTACTTAACCCTCCGGGAATTACAGGTGTGGTGTTGTGTTTTGTTTTTCTGTAATGGAGCCCGCCGTTTCGGAGATTAGCCGGAACAAACAGACAGACATATAAACATTACCATATATAATTTCATAATATGCATTTAATAAAAAGCTCTTATTTTGACATTACAAACAGACGCTTCGATGTCTAAAGTGCATTAATATACAAACAGTGGACTACTGGCACAATCATATCTCTAGCTAGAACTACAGCTCCACAGACAGTCGTACGTCGTAAACGGAGCCATCTCATGTAAATTGATGGTCGACACTCTGGGAACTTTCCGTGCGGAGGGAAACGTCTCAGTTTTCAGTTCGTTCTTACTAATTGTTTTGACTGGGGGGGAGAAACCAGCATGACAATGTCCTGGAACAAAAAAATCGAAGATATGCGACATCTACCAACCGCACTGGGCCAGCGAGCATGGTGGATTACCGCCCACTCCCTCTCACAGAGAGGAGGCCTGTGTCCCAGCAGTGGGAACATTATAGGCTGATTATGTATGCTGTGTATGCAGTAAATATGTATCGTGTTAGATTTCGTAACGACGTAGTTGATACTTCTTCACGTGTTTTCAAAACAAGCTACCAAATACGGCAGTTTGTCCCTGGGTTACTGCCTACGGAAAATTACTGAATGGAATAGTTGTCATCAGAGGAAATTCATGTTTATTTTTTTAGGTGTTTGAGCTGATATGATTGCCCATTAGACTCTTCTTACCGTCGGGTAAGACGAGTTCACGTTCTTAATTTCTGGACTTTGGTAGCGTTTTTGCAAATCAGGCAATTTTGGTTTTTTTTTTCACGGTTGATAAACGAATTGGTGGTTACCGACTTTTTCTAGGTTCTAAGAGTATCTACTAACAATATTTTTCTTGATTTATATTCCGTGGTTTAAAATATAACTCAACCAGCTTCCGCCCGTGACTTCCGTCAGTGACGATAGTGTAGCTTTCTAGAAGCAGTGGTAACGGGCGCAACCGAGTTGTAGGTCCTAGGTTCGAACCCAGTCAGGCGCTGTACTTTCCCCACTGCTGGGCAAAGGCCTCCCTACTCTCTTTCCACCTCTCTCTGTCCAAGCAAGTACTTTATATTGTGTAAATTATTTCATCACCACTGCTCTTAAAACGGCGAAGGAAAACATCGTGAGGAAACCGGCATATCCTACAACCAAAAATTTTAAAACTACCATATGTGATATCAACCAACGCGCACTGGGCCCGCTTGGTGAAGTACGGCCCACTCCCTCTCACCGAGAGGAGGCCGGTGTCCCAGCAGTGGGAATATTTTAGGTTGATTATGTATGTAAGTATGTATGTTATGTATAATATTAGTTTGGAAGTCTAGATTAACCAAATAATAGGCCGATATTTACTAAAAGAACACTGGCTAAAATAAAAAATCTAGCCCAAAATATCCATTAAGCTCTATCGTACGTGTAAGCACTAAAGCTCCGGCTATCGTGCGTCAGTTATCAGCAACTGTATTGTCGATACTACAAATTATCTGATATCGGTCAGACAGTAAGCCATCGATACATGTTAGGTAATCTATTTTTATGTCGACCAACTCGTGTATTGTTATAAATTGTGAATTAATTAATACAGGTTGATTACCTGAAGGCCAATAAAATGATGTAGGGGAATTAGAGGTATTTTTGACAGATCGACAGATGTTTGAAAGGTTAGTCATGAAAATGTTGGGAAAAAGAAATGAGGTTTTAAAAAATTTGTCAAAAAATATTGTCTGCGTGCATGTTTTAAGTATTCGCAATTTCCTTAATTTCCACTACACCTATATATTGGTTACATAACATACATAATCAGCCCATAATGTTCCCACTGTTGGGACACGGGCCACCTCTCTTTGAGAGTGGGCTATAATATACCACGCCGGTCCAGTGCAGGTTAGTAAATGTGACATGCCTTCAAATTATTGGGACTAGGACATGCCGGTTTCCTTATGACGTTTTTCTTCACCATTTTGAGAGTATTCGTGATGAAATATTTTGCACAAAGTGAAGTGCCTGTCTGGGTTCGAACCTACGCCCTACAACTTGTATCTAAGTCGCGGCCGTCACCATTGGGCCACCACTACTCTCTATGTGTATATTGGTTATATTACAATTTGTTTATTTTAGGACATAGATATTTAAACCCCTACTCAGTAATGACTTTTGCCCATAAAATGTTGTCATACAAAACTTCAATGACTCTGACTCTTCTCTCTCCGATGACTTCTATAACACTTTCGACTTACCAATCGTACCTCATAATTGAACACGGGGCCGACTGACCTTTCCAACCCAATCATTATTTAGAATGTACTGTCACGCGATATTCAATCTCCATAGGAAAGGCACCCATAAACTGTAGTTTGGGTGTGTCTAATTGCCCTTATACATAATCGTTGATGTTACAAATATTGCTACATCCATCACTTTATGAGCACTTAAAGAGGGCACTGGTGGCTATTGTGTACGTATCAGTACGATGCCATGAATGCCACATCTAGTAATACATTTAATTTTATTTTAGATCCGTGTTTACTCAGTTGGTGATTAAGTAGAAGATATTTACTTTTTTTTAAACTACATACCTTCCTATTTACTATCGTAAATTTACTTTTAACGACGTTATTGTACGCTCGCAAACATTTTATGTAAATTTAGTTTCTCAGTAAGTGAATTATTGTTAATTCTTAATGAAAAATAATAAAGTTCTTAAACCATTGTGTACAGCGGGTAGCCATCATGGCCCATCTTAGTCAACTTGAAAGGACATTATACAGCCTTTGGTGGGTCATAGAGTTAAAAGATTGATTGATTGAAGACTCAGGATGGTACGTTATGTAGGAGGAAACAAGTACTGAGACGCATTCATAAATAGTTCAAATTAGCTTGATTTATTCTTGACTAACTTATGCCCGTGGCTTTGTCTGCTTAGATATCGGATATCATTCCACGGGAACGTGCTACCGGGACATAGCCATAGCCTATGTTACTTTTTATAACATCAGCTATCTGCTAGTGAAAAACGGTCCAGCCGTTTTGGAGATTAGCCGGAATAAACATACAGACAGCCACACAAAAAAATGCTAAAAATACCGTACCATATATACTTTTATGTGCATTTAGTAAAAAGCTGTTATTTTGATATTACAGACACTTCAATTTTTTGTACTTTTTATAATTAGGTAAATATTTATAATTATGTATTGTGTGGTAGTAATAGAGCCCATTAATGGTGTTGAATCTCAAAATAAACACTTAATTAATTAATTTGTATTCATTTAATACAGAGCAATAATACCTGACATGGTGATGTTGAAAGAGACAGTGCAAGAGGGGGTGAGTGAGTAAGATGATTTTATGGATGCGTTCCAGATCTCACACTCTCCCGCACTTATATTTAACATTTGTTAGAAAATAACATAAGTTTTACTTTTTATACAACTAAATTAACCTAACAAGTATCTACAGACTCTGAGCATGTTACAATTTGGTTAACATGACCTTTCCATTCATATACCTTCTACATCAACTATATAAGTAACTCCTGGTATAGAATCTTCAAGAATGATTCCTAAAACGCATGGCCTTCTGCCTTTTCTGTAGTCTCTGACCATAACCTTTTGACCTGTTTCCCATTTAATTTCTCTTTTACTTTGATCTCTTTTATCTACTACTTCCTGAACAGTATCAGTCAATGGAGGTGGACGTAATAAACTGAACCTGTTTCTGATTTCTCTCCCTAGCATGAACCGCGCTGGAGACACCCCAAATGGGAATTCTCGTTCATGGTAAGTGGTACTACTATTACATGGGTACATATTTCTGCTACGTGTTTCTCAAGAGGGATGCAAGTTTTAGTGAAACTTCAGGCACATTGTTCATTTTACATACATAGCAAGACATAAGTAGGGAATAGGCTTTCTACGTCATAGACGGCACCTTCCCCTCAGCCAGCCCAACAGCCCAAAGGTCTACCTACATAAAACAAAATGAGGGCAACTTCCACGTAAGTAGGTAGGCAGTTATCTACACACGTCATACGTGTTACCCTCATTTTTGACACGGTTTTATTACCTAAACGTTTTCAGTGTCCATTCATGTTTTATTTTCATGAAATTAGATCAAGTAAAACAGGGCTTCAGGTTAGTTTATTATTATTTGCCATGATAGAGGCCATAGCAACACGTATTCTGTAGAAAGTTTCAACTAGCTACTTATTACGGGTTTAAAGATCACCCTGTTAAAGACCGGCAGACTGACAGACCTGACTGACGGCGTAGCCTTAGTAATTGGGTATATTTAACTGCACCGTTGGTCTCGTGATCGCAATTGTTACTGCTGAGCGTGGAGTTGATTCCCAGGTCGGCCAAAGTATTATTGGGTTTTCCTTTAGAAATTTCACACACAGTTTCACGGCCCGGAGTTTGGAAGTCGGTGGTGTAATACTCCCGTTGCTCGGAAAGCATGTTAAGCCGTTGGTCCTGCGCCTGATTTCTCTCCGGTCGTGTCGGATTGCCGTCCCATCCGATTATGAGTGTGAGAGAAGAATGAGTGCACCTGTGTCTGCGCACACACTTGTGCAATATAATATCTCCCGCGCCGAAGACTAGTCTTTGTTTATTGGCTGCCATGGTCGCAATACGGTCTGGAGGTCTATAAATAACTGTGTACGAAACCCTAAGAGAGACTTTAAAAAAAAACATGTGGGGTTGGGGGACCCCCGGCAGGAACGAAATTCAAAATGCCTTTTTGGAGAAAATGTTCAAATTTTTCATCATGTATCGTAATACATGATGAAAAATTTGAACATTTTTGCAGCCGCCATCTTGGATTTTCGTTTTGACCTCACTATCGACTTTAGTACCCCTGAAAACCATGAACACTAACCTCACTCTCTCTCTGACTCGCTCTATTATATTAAAAGTCGCATGGAAGGGGCATAACGCTGTTTCGTTACGTGACGATTTCTCCAAGTTTACTCCTACCGCAAGCTCCGTTAAAGAACTTCGTTCCAAAAATACCTACCCTTCTCCTAAAACATAACAGTTACCTACGTCACAGTAATAAACAATAAAATCCCGAGACTTTCCAACAGATTCTTCAAACGAAACAGTTAAAAAAAAAACCCCACTTTGATCGCCATGCCAGCATTTGTTTTGGCGGCAATACTTATTCTCGGTCACGTTTCACGGCCATCTTGTATTGCGAACATTCAGCCTGACTACCACAGAGTATGTATAGAGCCTTGGGATTTGCGTATTTAAGTAGGTGATACACGCACGGTATTCTGGATTTCAGACATTTTACAACTCTAACGTGTCACTCTAACTTGTATATCAAACCTCAAGAATCAATCTTTTTTCTTCTTCGTGTGCTGGCATGACAGTAATTCAATTGAATTTTGTTGGCCCAGAAGTTCACTTTTGTTGAATCAACAAAATTATCAATTTAAACAGCCTGCCTTCTTGCTGAAAGTCTGACTAACTTCTTGCTTCTAGTGTGGCTAAACATCACCACAGTTCCAGCCTCCAACCTGGCCCTATAAACCACCCCATAAAGACACCCACCATCTATATTTATCAACCGAGCTACATTAATAGCCCCGGCCTTGCCCTGCAACCTTGATGACGTCACCCTGTCCCACCCCTAGTTAACTAAAAGCTTACGACTAATGTAATGACGCTTGTTATGACCACCTCTAGCTAATGACGGTGGATGATTGAAGGTTGGGACCTTGAGGAGAAGGTTCTACCTGACACCTGATGCGAGGTTGTTGTGAGACACTTGAGTTTGATAAAGTATCTAGGTCGTTATCAATTTAATTTGTTACAAGACTATTCATATTACATGCAGATTCTTAGGGTTTCGTACCCAAAGAGTGCCAAAGGGATTGTTACTAAGGTTCCGCTGTCCGTCCGTCTGTCAGCGGGCTGTATCTCATGAACCGTAATAGATAGGCACTTCTTTCATTTTCAATTTTCAGAGTATGTATTTTGATTGCCGCTATAATACCAATAATAAACATAAAACAAAGTTAAAAATTAAAGGGGGTTGTCCATACAAGAAACGTTTTTTTCGGCGTTTTTTGCCTTCGTGTGCGAGTCTGACTCGCACTCGGCCGGTTTTTTACCTTTTTTACGGTTTTTGAAGATTTCCTTCACACCTAGCAGGAACGCGCGAAGTTAACATGACATTAATTCGAACGATTTTTTTTTTTTTTTAAGTCAAAGTCAAATCATGTAGGGCACGCCGCGATAGCGGCGATAAGACCCCTCTTTGAGGAGTGGCTAGAGAGGCGCCACGGCGCCCTCACCTAACGCCTGACGCAGGTCCTCACCGGACACGGAAGTTTCGGGAGGTTCCTGCACATCATCAGGCGGGAGGAAACGCCCGGGTGTCACCATTGCCAGGATCGCCCAGAGGACACGGTGGAGCACACGGTGGAGGTCTGCCCCGCTTGGGCGGAGCTAAACGTTAATTGTAGTGGCCATAGGCAGGCGGGGATAAAGGGAGGCCGCTGAATACCAGTATTTTACATGAAGCTACTTCCTATCTGACCTCCACAATCCAGTTATTGAGTAACACGATACCCCTTGATATGAGACTTTCGGGCTACTGACGACCCGTAACGACTGCCAAAGATTTACGAATGACAGCCGGGACCAAAGGCTTTCAAATCAAATCATTTATCGGTTTGCAAACATGGGTATTTAGTACATAGATGTTTTATTATAAGAGTCTTCCATGCTCTACCGTCACATGGGCATGTAAAACAAATTATTATTTAATTAAAATACTTTCCGAGGCACGAAAGGGCGCTTGAAAATTATGTAAGGATGGTCACTCATCCGCTACAAACCGCGGTAAATGTAGCTTAACCTGATCGATCGATCTGTGCGGCTGTTATTACTTAGCCACAAGCCTTAGCGACGTAGCGAGTAGGTAGGTACATAAATATTAAACCATTTTAAAATTATACGTAAACGCGATCTCTAACCAGACCGCCCTGTAACATATCTACCCCAGCAACAACCCCTAAATTCCTTTCTATGAATTTTGCTATAGCACCGAGCTGTCACGCACGGGTTTCCCAAACACCACACTACCATGGGTGGAAAATCCCATCGGTTGCGGCAATCATTACTTACGGTACACTGGCGCCCCCTGCCGGATCGACTCGTTAGTGACAGTGTTGAATGTATTTGTGTATACCGTACTAAAGGGACATTGTTGAGTTGTTGTTTTAATAGTTCTACGTTTGTAGGAACTTGTGATTTTCACCTACACTAATATTATAAAGAGGTATAGTTTGTACGAGTATGTTTGGATGAAAGAGGTAATCTCTGAAACTCCTCATCCTATTTCAAAACTTCTTTAACTGGTGGAAAGCTACACTATAACCGAGTGCATTTTTTTTTTTTTTCTGGTGGGAAATCGTCAAATGACCCCTCGCGCTCTGGGTGGAGCGGAAGGGAGTGTCAGACTCTTACTGACTAAAACCCACCCATGTTCCTTCCTTCGCCCTTTATGTTCCGGGGTAGCGGTAACCCTTTCCGACAATCCCGCTGACATAACCGTGTGCCTTAGGATATATTTTATGGTATACCTACCTAGTTGGCTTCCACTCGGTCGAAGTCGCAGGCAGAACTTAGTCTAATTTTAATTTTTTTTTTCTCTTTTAAGTTCCTATAAGTAATTAGCCAAAGGTATTCTCATACAAAGCTATCGTTCCAAGGAAACACATTTAGAAGACAATACGACATTATTTCAAGATTAAAAAAAGTTCGTTTTAAAAGCTTTTTGAAAATCCTCTGATCGTCTTCTTTGAAACCGTTTTCCTAAAAAAGTTTTCAGTATTGATATTTTTCCTCAGTGTTTTTTTTTATACAAGGTCAAATTAAATTAGCTAGCGAAACTCTGCAGACGTGATAGGTATCGATATCTAAACATGATAAAAAAAAGAAATTATTTTGGTGATATTTTTTGGGGTCATCAAACGCCAATAGTATGTAGTCACTTAAAATATCACTTTAAAAATCATTTTTTTTTTGTGTAATCTTCACAGACGTAATGGGTATCGATATCTCAACACGACAAAACAGATTTTATCAACTCACACTTTTTTTTTTCCGGATGGGAAATCATCAAATGACCCCTCCCGCTCTGGGTGGAGCGGAAGGAAGTGTCAGACTCTTACTGACTAAAATCCACCCATGTTCCTTCCTTTGCCCTTTATGATCCGGGGTAGCGGTAACCCTTTCGGACAATCCCGCTGAATCAACTCACAGTTCAAGTAACAACGCTACCAGCGTGCATTTACCCCAAAAAAATCATCAAATCTTTTTTTTTTTTTTCGTGGTTGGATATGTCTGCGGAGTTTCGCTAGCCAATTTAATTTGACCTGTAGACAATAAAACATCAACCGTTTTCCTTATCCATGGCATCACATATTGTACTAGTTAGTAACATGTAAACAATTACGCCACAGACCCATTCTCGGTTTAACAATATGGCGGATACAACAGAACGGTTAAAAAGATTTACAATGAGAATAACAAAGAAATATAAACAGTTGTTGAATGATTGACAGTCGCGGTTGTAGGCTGTGTAGCATCAACGATTGTAACTTAGATTTATGTACTATTAAATGCGGATAACTGAGGAGTTTTATTTGTTGAGGTTGGGAATAAAAATCAAAGAGTTAGAGCCGGTTTCTCTCTCAGCTTAGTTGGAAAACCCTCAATCGCCATTTGCATTCCGCGATTAGTGAAAAGTACGGGACAAGAGAAAAATCGTGAAGGCTTTAATTTAATTGCTTTTCTTCTACACGAACCTAACTACCTAGAATAGAATAGAATACTCTTTATTATGTACACCATATAAATTACAGACATAAATATAGAAATTTTAAAAAGGGTGATACAATGGACTGTCTTATCGCTAAGAGCGATCTTTTAAAGACAACCTTTGGATGGATTAAAAAGGGGAAGGAGAGACAAATACGGTACGTAGTCTATGGTGTACCATTTACATAATACAATAAATACATACATAAAGTAGCCTAGCTGTGTTGTGATAATCGTTTTCAGGCACCTACGAGTAATTATGTCTTGTTTTAATTTAGGTGTTATATTAACTTAAGCTACTCAGGACACTCTATTTTCGAAAGATCTTTTTAAGACACTCCCTAAGTTTTTTCCTTATTAACAGAAACCAGCACCCTAATTGCGTAACACACTATCAATATCAATCATTTTGAAGGACTAATCCATTGCTTCATATGTTCCAAAAACTTGACTGCTCTACAATGTAAATAACGCAATGCATCTTGTTAAACTGTCAAAATAAAAGCCATTGCTACTGTTAGTGTGTTCCGCAATCACCCCGCAGAGATATAAAAGCTTACCGAAACCCCCAAAGGCAGTCTTTAGCATATTTTTATTGAAGGAGTTCGGGGGATTCCCTGCTGAATTATTATCTATTCCCAGAACCCAGGTACCTGTCAATGATTACAAAACTATTAAGCAACAGAATGAACTAATTACGCACGGATCGGTCTTGACCGAATTCTTTATATAGCGCACATAACAATCGCACGCACGTAAAGCGCGCAAAACGTATGTTTATATGTGTTTCGCTTTGTACGAAACACAAGTCTAATGTAATTATAAAATTAAACGGTTTGTCGATTCCTAATTTATTATGCAGTTGGTTTTTAACACAGAAAAGCTGTGTAACTCCCGTTTATAATATAGCGCATAGTTGCCAAATGCTAGCATAAGATAATAATGTGTAGCCGACTCTGACCATGATTGAATAAAATGCACAATTTAGTTAAACTATTCCTTCTCTATATTAAATATTTTTCATAAAAAAACTTTAACGACCAATCCCAATAGGAGTATTTTATCGATTACAGATATACCTTCCTATCAATTAATCTGCCTAGCCTTTTCCCAACTATGTTGGGGTCGGCTTCCAGTCTAACTGGCTGCAGCTGAATACTTTAAAAAAAACCCTTAAACTAACTATCCAATAGCGATATTACATACCTACCTATATCTTGACAAATTAATTCAACACCTAGGAACTATCTCATTCCCACTGCAGAGCAAATACCTATTCTCAAAAAGAGGAAAGGAATGAGCACTGATCACCTCACTTTCATTACGAATTAAGACTCATATAATTATAAGTCCAAGTTTCTTCACGATGTTTTCATTCAACCGCAAGTATTTGCATGCGTCACCTACCCTCAAAATACCCACCTCTGTTTACCTGTGAGTCTGCTCACCCACAAACCGTGACACTGCTGGTACAATCGAAACAAGGTTAATTACGGAGGCTAGCGACCGAATTAGACACAGACAGACAAACAGAACGCCTGGCGAAATGCATTAAATGAGCTTGAGAAAAGTTGGGAAAACAGATGTAAAGTTTTTGTGGAAAACTAAAACTTCTGATCACTACCATTTTGAACTGGTGTACTGGTGGACACAGGTCTCCTCTCTGTGAGAGAGAGTGGGTTGAAATCCACCACGCGGGCCCATTGAGGGTTGGTAGATGTCACATGTCTTCGAATTTTTGGTTCGAGGACATGCCGGTTTCTTCACGAAGTTTTCTTTTACTATTTTGAGAGCAGTGGTGATAAAATGATTTACACAAAGTAAACTGCCTGTCTGGGTTCAAATCTACGGTCTACAATCGCTCGTAAGTCGCGGCCGCCACTGGGCCACCACTGTTCTGGCACAGATAACATCATAGCACATTTGTCTGCTTGGGAAAAGATGTTTTCAAGGATTTTTTTTTCACTTTGTTGGCAATTCCAAGACATACTTCATGTTTCTTTATTAAATACTTAGTATATGTACCTAATCTATTGTGATTAGATCGAAGGATCCCGTATTACAAACTAAGATTCTAAACATAAAAATTGTCTACAAAAACACGAAAGTGAAAATGAAAAACCAGAAGAAGGTACGCAAATTAGAGCGGGACGCATCTTTAGTTTAAAAGAAGCTCAAAAAAATATTTTACTCATATTAAGGTAAAAATGCCAAATCATTACTTCCAAGGATCCCTTTGTAATTTTGTATTATATGCGTAGGAGTCCCACGCAATAATGTCACGTGTGTGGGCGCAGGTCAATAAACCCTATCAGCTCCCGACATAAAACGAAATGAGAAATGCACTGAAAGCGTTACTGTGACCTGAAAATAATTTATATTTTAGTAAAAAAATTTAAGATTTTAATTTATAAGATTCGACGATGAAGTTTTTATCTAGTGGAGACAATTTGATCTATTTTATGTTGAAATAAACAGTGTTTTTGCTTTATTTTCATGCAAACTTATGAGGAAACCGTGTAATTACTTTTACGCCACTACAGTATTTTGTAAACATAATTATTTACGAAACTCACTTCTGAATCCGCGGTACCTCCTCAGTGGTACTACCTAAGGTGATTAATTGTAGTAGTTTTTTGTGTCTTAGCTTAACGTAGATAGAGAGCGAGATAAAAAGTAGTCTATCACAAATGCTAATAATTTTAATGAGAATTGACAGACATTTGTGAATGAGACGCAATGTAATAATATAATTTATTCGTATTTTCAGAATCCGGATATGGTTACCGCGTTTTGAAGTAAAGCAAAAAAAAAAAAACAATCAATCAACTCAGCCTATCGCAGTCCACTGCTGGACATAGGCCTCTCCCATGGCTGCGCCGTACGTGGTCTCCACTCCAGGACTCGTCGGCTCCACCGGCCATCGGTCCTTCGACAAATATGGCCAGCCCACTGCCACTTTAGTTTGCTTAATCTGCAAGTCATATCAGCAACTCCGGTTCTTTTCCGGATAATTTCACTCCTGATTTAAAAACAACAAAATTCCGAAGAATTCAAAAATATCAACTGTCTCTCCATGAAAGAAGCATTTGTCTTGCAGTAGGACAGTTAAGTGACTGCGTATCGGAAAACGTCAGGGAGGACGCTCCGAGTGACAATCTTCGCAGGATGGCTGGTAGCAGCTGGGTGAGAGTTGCCGAGAATCGAGCTGAATGGCGTGCAATCGGAGAGGCCTATGTCCGGCAGTGGACTGCTCTAGGCTGATGATGATGACAGTTCATGAATCAGACACTATCAGGACCAAATTACAGTCTGGGACATCGACGCGCAAGCTGTGACGTTGAAATTCATCGTCGGTTATTAAAAATAAATGCTGTTCCCTGCATGCACGTCGATGTTCCTGCCACCCTATGTAACATAATCAAATTTAACGATGGGAAACAGGAATTCGTAAACACATCGATTAAATCAATTTAATTGTAAAACAGATAATATTTTGTCCGATGTTCATTTTCTTAAAACATCAAACACAAATCGACTAGTAACGAATGCACAGCCGGATCACCTCAAAGCCGAAGATATCGCAGACATAAACAAAAGACGAATTAGCGAGACATTGTAGTTTTATTAGACATTGTTTAACAGTATGACGATAGTCCTACGTGTGCCCCGCCTTGATCGACTTGGTACGTATTGATATTTGCAGGAATTATTGGTAAATCGCAAATATGCTTAAAACTCGTATCTAGTCCGTGAGTTCTTAGCCTACTGAGGGGCAATTCTCGTAATTTTAAGAACGTTCACATCTCAGTCTCAATCTGTCAAAAATACCTCTAATTTCCCTACATCTTTGATAAATTTTTTACATTTGTTTGTCGCCGAGATGAGACTGCGACTAGATTTTGAACGTTTTAAATTACGAGAATTGGCCTTTTGATGCGAGCTGCTACTGAGAAATTTTAGATAGAAAAAACCTAATAACATTTTGACCGACTCTAAGACCGAGGCTAAGAACAACACCATTTACCATTTCATCATCATCATCAGCCACGGCCGAACATCACTGACTACTGGGCATAGGCCTGTGGCAGTCTTTGCCTTTACCCTGTTATTAAATTTAATGGATTTTAACCTACCATAAAAAGTAGACATGAATTTTAAGTCGCCTGCGAAACGTCAAACATTATCTTGACATTATTTAATTTATCTCTTTTCAATTCTACGTGGCTTTTAGAAACAGTTCTGGCTTATAACAATTCAAAGCCAGGTCCCCTACTGCGTAGGCAGGAAAAACCCGACGCTAATGGGTTCAATCGATCCCTCGTCTAGCCATCGTGCATCGGCATGGTGTGTCTGGGCCGGAAAATTAATATCCGAGCCATTTCATTTACCCCTTATTTTATGTGACAAATGTTTTAGATTATATGAACGGATCTAAGAAAAGTAAATGGAGTGAGAAAGCCTGCGGTGACTAATGGCTGATTTCTATAATTCGTACCGTTATTGGTTAAAATTAAGACCCATAAAATAAAATCTTGCAAATACCACCATAGCTTTGCTTAGTAGACCCTCCCATATAAAAGTAGCTATCACAGGTAAAGGCAATATTAATTTATTACTTAGCCACAAGCCCCCCTTTTTACATATCTCCTTTATTTCAATTGAAATATATATAAATTATATTAATATTAGAATTTAATATTAGAATATAAAAAGTATAAAACATTTAAAAATATAATAAATAGTAGCCCACCGGTATCGGGAACAGGGTCCAAGCTACCGGTGGTCAGGGCTCGAGAGAGAGGAACCTCCTGACAATGCGAGGCGTATCCAGAAGGACCGCTTTCTGAATCAAGCCCTTGATCCAGCTACCCAACGAGAGCCTCTTCAGGTGTTGGTCAAGGCTCTTGGCTATTAAGCCATTGGTTGTCACGACTATCGGCACAATGATCACTGAGTCCACATCCCACATGTCGACAACTTCATGAGCTAAGTCAAGATACTTGATTTGTTTATCTTTCTCGGCTTTCACGATGAGAACTGGGTCGGGCACATACCTTTAATACGGCACCTCCGATTCCACAAGGTTGTATTTCAGAGCAAGTTGCTGATGGATTATCCTGGCTACAAGGTTGTGTCTATGCAAATACTCTCCGTTAGCTAGACGAGTACAACCGGAGATAATATGCCTGATTGATTCCCCCGGCCGGTGGCATGCCCGACAGATTACATATCTTATTATTACACATTTTATATTCATCATCATCGTGAATTTATCCCAAATGACAAATGATTAATGGCCGGCGTAGAATATCTTCTTCCGAACATCCCTAATAACCGTCTTATTAGTACTCACCCCCTTTCTTACACATACGTACAGCCCGATTCACTTTATGGCGGCTCTGAGGTGCGCTGCTCGCTGCGCAGTACCTCACCCCTCACCCCCGCTGACAGGTAAATTTGTTACTGCGCAGCGACTCGCCTCATGTTCCGAGCCGCTATAAAATTTGAATCGGGCTGTAAAATTGCCTCAATGATGAGTAAATCCAGTCAAAATTATTTTCCTCATATATTTTGATAGAAAACTTCAGGACTCTTGAAAGAACATAATATTCATCCGCATCGTTAGCAAAACTAATGACACATACTAAACTAGTATACATAGTAAATGATTGTTTTGGTCACTCACCGGCATGATGCAGCGCCGTCTCGAAGGGCGCCCTCTGCACTCGCTCCTTGCTCTCTGCCAACAAAGTATAAATACATGAGACGGTGTGCCAACAGCTGATCGTCCACACAACAACACACTGGCGTGAGGTGAGCTACTGAATAGGAAAATATTATACCCAGTTTATATTAGAAAATATTATTTAACTCGCTCAGAAACTCAGGCTCGCTTGTATGGATAAATGATGTTATTTCTGTAAGTAGGTTTGTACAAGTCAATAATATTTTAACAACTAGATGAGATCGGCGCTTCTAATCTGACTACTCTGAAAAGAAAGGCCGAAACAAACTCAAAGGTCGCAGTCTCTTTTAAAGTCTAAACATAATCTTGGTCAGATCATGTGAAGACCGTGTAGATCGGTGTCTGAAATCGTCTTTTGAGGAAAAAACCACACAGATTGAGTGGACCTGTCCAGTCAGTGCACGCATTTGTCAGTACGACAAGCACGTAAACAAGAAGACTGTACTAAAATTAAACGTCCAAAAAAGTGATATTATGTTTTATTCGTCGTCATGCAAACAGCCCTAAATCTTTATGATGATTTTGATGATTATGGGAATACTATTTTCAAAAATAAGAAAATTTCGATGCCGACAACTAACTTTATTTAAGCCACAACAGATTTTCAGCTCGCAGTATATCTGTGAAACAGTTATTGCGGATATATGTTCAACATTGAGTGATGTCTTATTTTAAAGACTTTGCGCATCAGCCACTCTTCCGAAATGGGTTCTCAGTCATTACCATGAATGGGCTCACCAATAAACACACGTAGCATATAATACATTTTAAACCAAAACAAAGCTGTAGGTAAACATAATAAAATATTATCGCAACGTTATCGGCTATAACAATAAAACACGGGATATTTTTTTTTTTGCATTATTTGTAAAACGAAATCTTATAAACAAAACAGAACGTAAGGACTCACTAGTTAAATATAAAAATAACTTTACGTCTACCACGTAGAGTTATTTTTATATTTAACTAGTTGACCCGACATCCGACGGAACCCGTTGGATGCGAGAAGCACAGAACCGGTCGAAGTGGAGGTGCTTAGGGGAGGCCTATACGAGCATCCAGCAGAAGTCTTTCGGCTGAAATGATGAGTTGACCTGACAGACGTTACGTGTCCAAATTTCAATATGGTCTTGAGTTCATACAAAACTCCCATTGAAGAGCACTTTCAGTTTTTCCTGAATTTTCCAATTTTTATTTGCAAATATTATTTGCCTCGCTCAGAAACTAAACTAAAATCGCTTGTTTTTGATAAATGATTTTATTTCTGATTTTGTTTAAACCCTAATTCGGACTATTACAAACATTTTA
Source organism: Apamea monoglypha (assembly GCA_911387795.2). Lineage (NCBI taxonomy): Eukaryota > Metazoa > Arthropoda > Insecta > Lepidoptera > Noctuidae > Apamea > Apamea monoglypha. Next base: position 1,238,169 of record OU426925.1, read on the forward strand.
AACAAAAAAAATAGCCAATCGGTCCAGCCGTTCTCAAGTGATGCGCTTTCCAACGTACAGCATTCCATTTTTATTAGATTTCTTAGTTTCCCACAAAATAATTCACCATGCGGTGACAGACTACTAGCCTAGCCTATAAATCTAAAATAACCCACTTCTTTCCCGTAAACTGTACGAATTCGTTCCATTCATGAGAGTTCAAGAAACTCTGAAAAGTTATTTATATTTAAATCTTCGTTTTTTCTCGACGGTAGAGAATTTATTTTAAAGTGCATAAATTGTTTTCATGTTGAACTGTGAGAGGTAACAACAACAAAGAGTGGTTCTGGTAACAAAGAGTGTTTAATTTCACCAATTATTTATTGAAAGATACAAAGTTGCTGACGTTCACCACCGAAGTTTACAATCATCTTTTCATCCCTTATTTTATATTACCATGTCATCTTAACATCTCCTAAAAACAGTACCTACCCAGCGGTAGGTACCTACTGTTTTACTTACCACTGCTTATTTAAAGTGTCATCTCAATTACTGAATTCTGAATTTCATACATTTCATAACGCAATAAAATTGTGTGTGTGTGGTCTTATTGAAAACAGCAAATGCCAATGCAGCAATGGTCATCAGATTTTTAGAGGTATGAGGAACAGGGTGTAAAGTTCACACATCCTCCATAGAAAAGGGAGGATCGTCCGACCAGACGGGTGTTGTGTCTGGCGGACAACTGCCCAATGATTGATGTTGGGAAATTGTATCATTGCTAAATGGTAAACTCTGCTTGCGAGATGCAGGATTTGCGTGACGTCAGTTTGACGCGTTGTTCGCATGTGGCGTTGTAGATACCGCTACAAATTCAACACTGTTTTTTTTTTAAGTTTGTTTTTTTCTCGTGTTAATTTATAAATTGCACTGTACACTTTAGGAGTATTTATTTTATAATTTTACATATTATATACTTAAATAAATAAATGAATAGGAGCTCTCAGACGATAGAAGGTAGGTAGGTGGGAGGATACCGTCTTCACTGCCACAACCATGAATCTTGAGAAGGCAGTATTCCCTAAATCATCACGGCTGGCAGGCAGATTGGTGATCGCAGTAGGTACGTTGTAATCAACAAAAAAGAAGCATTGCCCAATTTCCTAACATTGGTACCAACCTATAATAAATTAAGCCTGAGGATTAATATACTTTTGAAGCCACACAATCTTCAATATTAATAATTGCTTAATATTGTGAAACAAAAGTAACATTCAGTTAATTAGTCATATGTTTACGTATTATTTCATTAATGGTTTCAATGTTTTTGTTTGACATCTGATAACTATCGGTAACAAGTCAACGGCCCTGCAAAGAAAGTACCTACGTACCTACTTAATTAATGATATGTCACAGTGAAATAACTATTATTACATCTATAGAGCATGTATCAGAATGGTGTGGACAAATTTAAGGGTGTGGTACACATATATAAATTAATAACAAATAATTAATTATAAAATATGTTTAAATAAAAAATATGTTTGGGTTTAGGTAGCTTTTAAATACATAATTTGATTAATATGTCATTGAAGATCGTATGCAAATAAATGAATACTGTGAGCTCGTAATTACAATACAAGTTGGCATCACTAACTCGTCTGCCAAACTGGCTTAATAAATGAAATCGATATCAAATCAAAAGTCATTTATTCAATTTAGGCTAAGAATCAGCACTTTTCGAACGTCAAAATTACAAAAGATCAAAACGCCTGCCCTTCACCACTTCCTAGAGCTTTCGCTGAAAAGAAGAAGTGGCGCAACAAACTCTCCAGCAGCACAGCTGTCTGTTCAGTTAGAAAATATGTACTTGATTGTATACAATACTAGGTATGTATAGTAATTAATGTAACAAGACGCAGAACATTAAATTAAATTAATTTTCATATGTCAGCTAGCCACGCCAATACGATTATACCAACAAAAACAATAAAAACTATACTTACTCAAACAAAAAAATAATAAATTTAAACAAAAACTTACTACCTAAACAAAAGCCTCCAGGCTGGGTTGTTTTCCTGAAGCATTATTTATTATTAGGCATTAATGTCCCACTACTGGACAAAGGCCTCCCCACTCTCTTTCCACCTCTCTCGTCCAGAGCTACCAAAGACCAATCTTTCTTAAAGGAGCCTGGAGCATAACTAAGGGAAAGTTTTCGTAGGGAAAAATATCCAAAAAGGGATGAATGCACTGTCATGGTGAATGCATACGGTATAATAAAATATACTTAGGTATAGTCGACTGCACGTCTATGGTAGCACTTTGACTTTAAGCTGGCCTAGCGTAGTACGGAGTTTCAATAGAATGAAAGGCCAGCTTATACTGGTTTTGTCTACTGTACCAATTTACTTATTACACGTATTATGTAAACAATTGCTAAACTTATATTGTTACGTCATACGGTGGTTGCTAAGAAAAAATAATAAGAACTCAATAAAACTCAAGAAAGGTATACTTAATTAGAAAACAATATTTTACGATTATTTGCGATTTTATAGTTTTACATACAATAGGTACTAGTTACTATTGTAATAAATTAAACCGAAACCATCAACGAGAGACGTTGTTGGCCGAATCTACTACCTACCCACTAGCCACTTAGCTACATAATTCTTAGTTTTAAAGACCAATGTCAAAGTAGAAAGAAAATTGCAGATAGAAAACTGTAACAGGTATTCTGAATACCGAGCTGCACCCTAATTGCGTAACACACTATCACAATCTGAATAATTTTGAAGGATATTGCTAAACCATTGGTTCATATGTTCGAGAAAAATATCTGCTCAACCACGTAAATGACGCAATGAATTTTGTTGAACTGTCAAAATGAAAGCTAACTACTCTTAAAAAACTCTACTCTTACAAACTCTACTCTACTCTTACTCTACTCTTACTCTTTTAAAAATAATTAGTTTTTACAATGTTTTCAAATTACAGTAGCTATGGGAGGACAGCGTAGGCCTGAGAACAAGTACTTGATAAATTAAAAAAATGGTCTACAGATCTAAAGTCTACAAGGCCTACAAAGTCCTCACATTTATAGAATATAGAAGAATCCATCAAAAGGACAGATAAAATATAAAAACCTATTAAAACCAAGTGACATGACTGCCATTACAATCATTAATAAAGAGTTGAAACTAGAATTGTCTGTATATGTATAATGTTAAATAATAAAAAGATTATATCAAAGAAGTATGAAAAAATAAATAAACATCGTAAGTTAGACATTTACGTAGTTATGCCGTTAATAAGGTGCCAGGGAAGCCACATGATTAATTTCAACTGGTATGAAACAACTCCTAAACCTTGAAGTATTAAAGACGTGACGCAAAACAGCGATATCAACGTTATCATTAATCCCGACTTCGCTAACCACGCGCAGCTTCAAGTGCCAAATCATCCCGCCATAAAGCTCTCATGAAACAAAACATAAATTAAAAACTAACAAGTTAATTAAGAAATGTTTGAACCACAAAGTCGAATGATTGTTCTGAGCGGCATCCGTTTAATCTTAAATTAGTCTTGTGACAAACATATCAACACTAATCAACTTTAATTGTAATCTATCTACACTGCACTATTTACACCACCAAGAATAAAAAAAATCCTGTCAGAACCGGTGAAATCCAGATTCGCCCGGTTCAAAGTGGTTCCAACGAGATTGTGTGTGCGCGAATTGCTTTTATGTTTGATTGATTGATAAGCAGATGATGATTGGTGACATCTGGTAATGATTAAATGTTGTCAGAATAAATTGGTGTCGTCTGTCTGTTATGAGAAGTGATAATATTGCTGATAGGTCAATTAACTGACCGGAAAAGTGCAATATTATTGAAGAGTTGCGTAAGACATCAGATACAAATAAAACATTGGCTTAAACGTCCTTTTAACAAAATATATCTGTAATAGAGTTATATAAGAGTAAAACTGGACATTCAGTCAATGAATATCAATCTCGAGCATTGTACTGCATCAATTAAGACCTCCTTTATCTAAATGAACCATGTCCTACGACAATATCGTCATCATAACACAATAGCAAGCATAATAACACTAAACACTGAAACCACACATTGAATACTGGTATTCAGTTGCATCCGGTTAGACTAAAAGCCGACCCCAACATAGTTGGAAAAATGATAGGCAGATAATGATGATGAATCAGCCTACAACTTTGCTGCTGGAACACAGGCATCCTCTCTGTGAGAGGGACTCACACACATAACACAATAGGTAGGTAATAGGTAGGTACTTAAGAACTAAAAAGAATAAAATTCATAGCAATGCTGAAAACAAAGAAACAATTAATAAATCTTTCCACTTACTCTAGCTAGAAACTGCAGCAAAAAGTTATGATGCAGGTTATATTGCGTAACAGCTGTGCATAGTTCCGTGAGTAAATGCACAGGCACTAAGACAAAAACATTGTTGAACATACAGAGGAATTTTTCGAAAAGTTCAACTTGAAAATTGGGCTTAAAATGAGCACTCTTGAAACAAATCTGTTGATTGCCTTGTTGATCTATTGGTCGCGAGCGCCAGTGAAAAGTGGGGTGTAGGTTTGATTTCTGGATCAAGCAAGAGTTATTCTATAAGGAAATTTTCAGTACCAGCCCTGAGTATGTTTATGGCAATAGGCGCGACTCCTTTTAAAAGGGACTTGTAACATGTTTGGCAAAATATAATGTACTTCACACAGAAAAGTGGAAAAATAAGGGAAGATATTTGATCAGCAGTGGGGCAATAAATAATAAAATAAATATTTATTCAGAATTAAAATTGATAAAATATTAACAGTAAAATCAAAAATGCAACAAACGCCTTTAGGAAAACGAGTGTAATGTTTTATTACGTCCGAACATAGACAGATATGGTGAGAAAAAATTCAAGCCCAGTTCTGTCTGCATAATACCAGTATTTAGAAAGATATCAGCTCGTATCGTGAGCGGTCGAGTGGCCACGTTATTAACTGATAAGTCGAGGTCTGCTTGCTGTGGCACTCACCTTGATATGCCGTCATTAATGCACTATTGTGGTTTTAGTAATTATTATTATATTTTTGTCAAAATAATAGAAGCAACAGCCGTTGGTCCCGGCTGTCATTCGTGGATCTTTAGAAGTCGTTACGGGTCGTCAGAAGCTCGAAAATCTGACATCCAGTCTTACCAAGGGGTATCGTATTACCCAGTAACTGGGTTGTGGAGGTCAGATAGGCAGTCGCTCCATGCAAAATACTGGTATTCAGCTGCATCCGGTTAGACTGGAATCCGACCCCAACATAGTTGGGAAAAGGCAGGCAGATGATGATGATGAATGGGATTTTTTCAGCAGCGGGTCATCTGATGGGTTTCATGTCCCGTTAATTTTTTTTTTCAATTTGAAAACACCTGCGTCTGTAATTTCACTGATACGCATACTCTTTAAACCTAAACACAATACTGTTTTGATGCAAATATGGGTACCTATGGTTGTAGCAGTTACTTCCTACAATGAGCTCTCTCTCTACCTCCACAGTCCACTAACAGTCATTCCCTTTAAACCGTAAGACATAAATCTAAAAGCATCTAAAGAACAGTGGTGGCACAGTGGTATCGGCCACTTATGAGTTTTAGGTTGTGGTGGGTTCGAACCCAGGCAGGCACTTTACTTTGTGTGTTTAATTTCATAATCACTGCTCTTAAAACGGTAAAGGAAAACATCGTGAGAAAACCTATGTCCTAAAACCAAAAAATCGAAGACATGTGACCCGCATGGTGGATTATGGCCCACTCCCTCTCACAGAGAGGAGGTCTGTGTCCCAGCAGAGTGGGAACGTTATAGGCTGATTATGCTATACCTACATAAATCTATCAACATTTTACAGTCCGACCTTTTCATTATGTCAACCGGTGATTCAACTTTTTGTTTTTAATATTAACGAGGGGTTACATAAACATTACCTATTTGTTCATTTGTTCGGTGTCGACGTTCGGGGCACTTTCAGATAGACAGGCGGTTTAATGACACGGTTATTAGTAGGTATTATGTTATAATTGAGTTATGAGGTCAGTAGACAGTTGTGTTATTGTTTCGTCTTAATCTGCAGTTTTGGGAATTCATCCTTATCATGTGCAAGCTCTCATTTTATTTTTAGCCTAGAAATATCCACTGCTAAACTTTGCTATTTTTTTATTACAGGTAGGTACAAAGATTTTTTAAAGAAGAGGAAACAGAGAACAATGTTGCAAGTTGAAACATGAGAACGAAATGATCTAACTGGCTGTGAGATCTAAAAATATTAACTATTTGTTTTCAGGAATCCTGTTATCGATGTAATATCACAATTCCATGTCCATTCCGGTCATTGATCCAGCCCTTTGACGTCACTACATTATTCCCTTCATCATTTTATCTACCTTTATATTTTCCTAGAATAAAAGAGATAACTACTTAACAAAATACTAGATAAAATTTTATGTATTGCGTAAAATATTGCATTCACACAAATTACTTGCAGTAGTCGGTTAAGTGCGTAAACAACGATTTAAACTACACCTAGATTATGTATAATACAGGGTCAAATAAAATTACCTAGCGAAACTCCGTAGATGTGATGGGTAGCGATATATAATATGTACATAGGTATAAAATAATTAATAGGATATAAAATAATTCTAACTTAATAACAAAGAAAATTAATAAAGCACTCTTCCTCTCTGTACTTATTTTAAATTTTGCTGTGCCCGACAGGGTCCATAACTGTTTCTATTATTTTTCTTTTATTTACCACCTGTAATTGTACATTATGGATTGCAATAAACGATTTGAGATATAAACAAAAAATAAAAAAATAAAAATGTTTTTTTTTTGGGGTCTTCGACCGCTGTTAGTGTAATTACTTGAAATATCAGTTTAACAGTTTTATTTGTATTAACTTCACATACATGATTGGTACCGATATTTAAAAACTATAAAACACATTTTCTCAACTCATATTTCAAGTCACAAAATTACCAGCGGTCGGTCAACGACCTAAGAAAAGAACATCAAATCTTTAATTTATTTTATCGTGTTTAGATATCTATACTTAGGTACTCATCACGACTGCAGAGTTTCACTAGCTAATTTAATTTGACCCTGTCTAGTAAGGAATCGAACTGATGACCAGTTCGAATGCCAACCACTGCGACAGATAATGAAACGTGGATGTCGGAAACTATCCCATGGGAGCGTACTACCCGAATAAAAAGATTGTCTAACTGTGTGCCGAATCCGTTCAGGTAACAGACAGACAGAGTTACTTTGTGTTTATAATACCTTTTCTGCAGCAGTTAAAATTCACCGAATGTGTAGCTAATTTAAATCCTAACCTCAGCAAGGTAAGAGTTTAAATGACTTCACATTTAGCGAATTTTCCGGTTGCGGTTGATCCGTGGACGTGCCTCGAAAACCACGTTAAGCCGTTGGTCCCGGCTGTCATTCGTGGATCTTTGACAGTCGTTACGGGTCTGAAAGTCTGACAACCAGTCTTACCAAGAAGTTTCGTATTACTCAGTAACTGGGTTGTGGAGGTCACATAGGGAGTTACTCCATGTAAAATACTGTATTTAGCTGCATCCGGTTAGACTGGAAACCGACCCCAACATGGTTGGGAAAAGGTTGGGCAGATGATGATTTGGCAAATTTTACTCACACGGACACCAGTACATCATGACGTCTCTGGTCAATTCCTAAAGACAACAACTCCTAGATCTAAAGGTCGGGTTCAAAGAACATCACCGTTGGAATCCATCAACAAATGAATCGCCAACAGAATGCTGTGAAACTGAGCCGTCAGTCGGCGCACCTTTACTTGACGATAACCGGCTGATACAGTCTATTTTTATTCCCATTTCCGTAACAGCGTGAAAACAAACAATTATAATCTCCTAGCTATATTAATCATACGGTAAAGTACATTATTAGTTCAATAGGATGCCATGCCAGCCATGGGGCAGTAACGTTTAATATGACTTGTAAATAATGTACGTAATGAAATTCCCTCAATTCATAATTACGCTTTTCTATGTCATGAAAAAAACGCCTGGCAAAGTGCTGGTTTTGCGTACAATATGACATACATATAAAAATACAAAAAACACCTGAAACTTGCAAAGATAGGGCAGATGGTTGTTTGTAAAACTATGGTCAAAGTCAAAGTCAAAAAGGCACTTTAGAAACAATCAACAAAGAAGTCAACAATTAAAGAAAAATTAATTAATTCTAGTCGCCCCTTGCAAAAGGTAGTTTTGGTATGGAGAAGGATGGGCAAGAAACTCTACCGTTACTCTTTTAAAATGTTTTCCAATTATGGAAATTTGTTATTACCACTTATAGATTCCTTCAAAACCAAGGAAATCATTGCTCATGTGTCCTGTACTTAGAGAACAGTTTCATGCACCATTTAATAGGTTTTAGCCGATAGAACTACATTCCCAGAACAACTGTTTCACAAGAAGCCCTTCAACCGTACTTCATAATACCAGCCATTATACATATATGAGTATATGCCCATTTCAGGGCAAAATCCAATCCCGATTCTTTTTAAACAAAATTTAATATTCTCCAGTATAGCAACATTTTCTATGACACGACCAACCTGTTGATATAATTACATTATATTTTTACCCCAATCCCCAGAACAGCGTGAAAACAATCAATTAACAGGACGGTTCAATAAAGAAAGCGCTGCGGCGGCCATGACAGTGTGCTCGCTATTTATAACTAACGACCAACAAGGAGGGTTCACACGTGTTTATTTACTTGGATGATATTATGCTTTTGTACCTGTTGGTGGGAATTATAGGAATGTATGTTTAACGAAGCTTTTAGAACGCACGTTTCCTCACGATGTTTTCGTTCACCTTCAAATAATTTACACAAAGTAAAGCACCTGTCTGGGACAGCGGGATTGTCCGAAAGGGTTACCGCTACCCCGGAACATAAAGGGCGAAGCGGGAGGGGTCATTTGATGATTTCCCATCCGAAAAAAAAAAAGCACCTGTCTGGGTTCGAACCTCGACCTACAAACCTGTAAGCCGCGGCCGTAAACTGTTTACGTCTGGTTAAATTGGAAACCAGAATATCAGAACCACAAAAGGCACATTCCCACGTACGCAGGATTATTTCCTGTTTCAGTATAAATATTTGTATGATCTACTAATATGTATTTCCGATTCACAATTTGTTTGTGTACGTTGGCACTCGAGCCAGTAGGTAACCCTTTCGACGAAGTGTTTATATGTTTATTAAGAGTATCAATCCTTCATGGTGTGACGTCACTATGAAACTATAAAGCTTGCGTGTGCACTGGTTTACCTCGATTGTAGAAATAACTGATTGATTTGTGAGTATTTTATTGTTATCTTTCATTTGTTCAGGGATTTTTCAACAGAAATATTTATCAACAATGATTCGTTTAGGTTCTAGTATTTTACCACCACAGTATCTGATTAGATATTAAGATGCTGCCGTCTCTACCAAATTGCGGTAGTACGTAATAGGAAGGTATCAAAATGAATGCACAAAGAGCTGAATCCTAAAATATATCATATTCCTTAGACATTACAAAAAAAAACGTTTACTAAAACTTGAAAAATAAAAACTGGTTTCTGCTTCTTTTTGCACTGAAAAGGTCAAAAGGCTGAAACTTGATTGAATTTTTATCAATCATTAATACAATGGCTAAAATGGAACTGGGCTAGACACATCTGCCGCATGTCAGACGACCAATGGGCCAAACTTATGACCCAATGGGTCCCTCTTAATGGCGACATCGCGGCAGGCCCAGACGGAGATGGCGGGATGAGCTAGACTCCTTCAACAAGAACTGGTCCTTAGCAGCTTTGAACAGAGAGAAGTGGAAAGAGAGTGGGGAGGCCTTTGCCCTGCAGTGGGCCATCACAGGCTACAGATATAATAATAAATAATACAATAGGAATAATTATCATCGCAGTCGGGACTACTCGGGATCCACAGTTTCCGGGAAACAGTCATACAAATAGCAACCAACAATATGTGGATCCCGACTGGATGGACAGTTTTATTTAACTCGCTGAACAAATAAATCTGTCATATCTGTGCACACAAAACATGCTTTTACTGAATGCGTCCGGACGAAAGGAATCGATGACTGAACTGTCAACTGAGAACTGATATTATGAGCTCTGCGGTGACGAGTCTCGTGTCAAAGTGATAAGCTGTTTTCGAGCAAGAAGTAGAAGACAAACAAACACTTTCTTTGTTTTATGTTACAAAATATTATAGGTTGTATTCGTTACACGTTTAACTAATCCAATCGTATGATTCATAGCAGTCATAGTGCATAACAAGATTACAATTGGATGTTATTATTTTGTTGTTGCCTACTTTAGGTTATTTTATTTGTTTACTAGCTTTTGTCCGCGGTTTCGAAATTATCCCATGGTAACGTACTACTACGTTAAATATATCTTTTTAAGAGGGTACGGAGGGTACGGTGCGGTTTACGTCGGCATTATTTTTTCCGACATCATCATCAACCATCATCATATTTCAGCCAATTTACACAAAACCTTAAAGAATTATACACCTAAATTTTCCTCATGGATCGCCCATTGGTGAAAACCATATGAAAATCCGTTTGGTAGTTTTTGAGTTTATCGCGTTCAGACAGGCACACAGACGCGGCGAGGGTACTTTGTTTTATAATATGTAGTAATGTACTGATTCTCCTACTGAGCTGTTTTTACAAAATTTCATTCTACTTTTATTGCTTAATTGCGAAAATATACCATGGGTTTGTCCATCTCGAACTTCTCAGTAGCAGCGCGGAGTCTGGATTTGTGCCCGGTTGATAGCAATAGGCTCGCCCTATCACATGGGACTTAAACCTAATTGGGGAAACTTGGATGTACCCACTATAAATACACCTCTGCCTAACCCTTCGGGGATTACAGGCGTGATGTTATGTTTAAATGTATGTCTATAGAATACAAGTCACAAGAACAAGATTGTTACCATAGGAACATAAATTATAGTACCTATACTTATACCTCATGGCCTTCAAGAAATACCGTAACAGTCCGACACGCCATACATTTTCATTTTCCCGTCGCAAATCAATTAGAAAATTAATTTATACTTAACAGGAAAATACAGATAGGAAAGAGGTTTTCTAGTTATAATTGATTTTATTTAATCTATTAATTAGGTCATTGTGGAAAAGATTTATAAAAGTAACTATATATTATTACCTACTTGGGAAATCCATGATGTTGTAGATTTTTATCTGACAATAAATTCTTGCAACCAGCGCGTACAATTCAACTAGCTATTCTATACTACAGGCAAAAATATACATATTTCCACTTCTTCTTCTTTGCATGTCAATTGCAAATATTGTGTGAAAAGAAGATAAATTCTTTGTTTTTGTTGTATTACTTACATCAAAAAAAAACCCTTTCAAGTTAGCTGCTGCCTGTTACCAAATGATAAATTATTTTATTTCTCTAAGTAGGTTTGCACAACCAATTTTACACGTCAATCATATTTTAAAAACTAGATGAGATCAGCGTTTCCTATCTGAATACTCTGAGGAGAAAGGCCGAAACAAACTCAGAGGTCACAGTCTCTTTTAAAGTCATGTGAAGTGAAGACAGAAGACCAGTGAAGACCATGTAGATCGATGTCTGAGATGGTCTTTTGAGGAAATAACCACACAAACCAACTAGGAACAAGCTATTTGGTATTCAGGCAGCGGCTAAATGTACTACCACTAACTGTACCTACTTAGGTATGAAAATAGACATAAATGTGGTAACATTAAAATCTTAAACTAAGAGACAGTGAAACAGAATGCAAACATTTAAGGACGGTGTAGTTTCTTTAAGAGATACCTAGTTGGATCTAACTGTACCAGACTTTAATGTTTGAATGATAAGGAGGTAGCTTAATTCCTTGCCAAGAAACAACGTCGCTACTACATTTCATAAGAATCAAATAAACCTCTCAAATATATGTGCAGATAATATCTTTAGTAGGGACCTTTAAATACACTTTTTTCACCCGCGTACTACGTCTGAACAATACATTATTTCTTTATGTATGTGAAGACACGAAGATCGGTCCTCAAACTAATAAATAATTTAAAAATATGCGTCCATTTGTTTGCAATATATGATTCATTTAATTATGTTTTATCTCTAGCTTCATCCTGCAGATTCTCTTCTTGCTGCCACAAAAGCACTTGCGTTTAAGTATAAAAAGTACGTCCTTAGTTGTAGTAAGTTTCTACCTATTTTTTCGGTCATACTTTTACCAAATATATTCTCTAAGATCGCTATTACATGTGACTTAGACATAATAGGTTATATGTGGGTATACCATACATGCACCTCTGCCTAACCCTTCGAGGAATACAGGCGTGATATTATGTGTGTGTTACTTATATATTTATATATATTATACAAAGGTAAGCAGAGTTGTTTTGCTTTGATTTCAATGATATGGGTGTGGAATATGGCTTAATCTACGCATACTTAATAAAGTTTTGCCAATTAGCTAATCCGCTATGAGACGGTCACAGGCTTCCCAACATCACTTCAATTAACGTTCAGAGGTGAAACTCTCATCACCACGCTGAGCCAATTGGTTGGTGATTGCAGCATTTTCAAAACAATACTAAACCATAAAATCCACTATCCATACAATACTATCCTAATTATCCTACTAGTCCTACTATATAAACCTACTAATATATATATAATATATTATTTATTTATTTTATATAATATTATAAACGTGAAAGTTTGTATGGATGGATGGATCGATGTTTGTTACTCTTTCACGCAAAAACTACTGAACGGATTTGGATGAAATTTGGCACACAGATGGTTTATAACTAGGATTAATATATAGAATACAATTTATCCTGATATCCCCACGGGATCGAAACTTATGCGGGTGAAACCGCGGGGCGCAGCTAGTAATATTATAAACGTGAAAGTTTGTATGGATGGATGAATGGATGTTTGTTACTCTTTCACGCAATAACTACTGAACGGATTTTGATGAAACTTTACGGTAATATAGCTTATACATCAGGATAACACTAAGGATACTTTAAATCCGATATACCCACGGGATCGACCCTTATGCGAGTGAAACCGCAAGACGCTGCTAGTGTTATTATAAATGCAAAGGTTTGTAACGCATTTACGATAAAACGGCTGAACATATTTGGATGAAATTTGGCACACAATTAGACCATGATCTGGTTAAGGACATGGCTACTTTTCATCCTGGATCGTAGCCACCAGCGTAGTCGCAGGCAACAGCTAGTAATATTATAAATGCGAAAGTTACTTTGTCTGTCTGTTATCGTTTTCCACTTTACGGCAGAACAATTTCAATGAAGTTTGCCACACAGGTAGACCATGCCCAAGGATTAGACATTTGGTGCTTTTTTTACCCCGGTAGTAGATTATCTCATGGGGATATAATTTCAGACCCTACACACGAGCGAAGCCGCGAGCAAAAGCTAGTCTTCCATATCTACAGTTTTTACATACTTAACCCTATTTAGATATTTTTCACTAGTTTTCACCATACCTACCCACGGATAGCGTGGGGCTGGTCTTACAGCCTGGCTATACCATAATCCAAATATTCATATTTAATCAGACATATTATCATCCATCCGAAATGAATAACATTACTATTACGAATGATCAGAGTCTTCTAATGCTAACGTGCCAAATGTTAATATTACTTGGATGTCTGCCCACCCCACCAGGAAAAAAACAGCGCGCGATAAATAAATACAACAAACAATGAGAGAATAAAATAATAAAGAAGAAATTTAAAAATAATACAACGAATTGATAATAAGGTTACGATAAATAACTGTCGAGTTTTAATTTATTATTGTGGTCCTTAGTACCTACTTTAGTTACTTAATAAGAGTTTTAAAAACAATAAGACTGCATCTCTAGAACATTTTGCGAGTATAGAAATAACTCTATTATGAAAATATCCAAAACAAGACACTATAATATTGGCTCGCAAGCGTCGTCGAGAACAAAACAAAATGCACTAGAACATTCTAGAATGTGATGTATATTTTTAAATAACTAAAAACATTTAAAAAAATACAGTCATTTATGAGGTTTATCCTCAACATATACACACTCACAATCAGTACTAATTATAATACCTGTTTTTCGTTATTTAATTTGACTATAAAATGGTAAATAAAACAAGCTACAAGCTATAGATATAAATAACGTATATACTGTAAATATTGACCTTTATAACAATTAAGACAAAAGGCAGTTACACTAAAAGATTGGCAAGGGAGTGTCCCTTGGACTCCTTAATCAATTGTCTAATCTATGACGTCAGACTTCTGCAGCCATTTTTAAGACGTTTAGCCTGATCAATCCGACTTTAAAATATTTTTCAGGCGGACCAAGTGTGGAATAAGCAACAGTGAATAAAGAAATATATTTTTTTATTTTTGTAAGAAAAACTCCGAACGGAAAATTTTCTACGAGGAAAATTACGCGTCGTATTCGGAAAAAACGTAGTTTTGCAGGCTTCTGCTCAGATTTTTGCATCAAAGCCAAGGCTACAATGATGATAAAAAAAAAATCAATCCTAAAATATAAAAAATCTAAACTCACCTCCGTGCTCCTCCATAATTAAAACTATCCACTAACACTAAGAAAAAGTTCCTAAAACTAATATCACACGGAACAAAAATCGTTTATCGACAAAATCACCGACTCCACCACTTATAGTCTGTATTGATCACCACTCTTTATAATAATCACCAGTTTTGAATTTATCCCATTTGTTTGAGGGATGTTTTAAGTTTTTTAGTACTGGATTTTTAATTTGACTCGCGTGCGGTAGTTCGGCGGCATTTGTTTGCGTGCGACTGTACTCTGCTGCGTTCAGGGCGGTACTGTCCAAGTCCACTGAACATTTGAACAAACCGTTCAGCGCTGAACGTGTTGAAAGACAGCGTGACTGAATCAAGTTCAGAGTCGACTCGATGGTAAACTCCTGAAATTGATGCGCTTTTGTCGCTGTTTTGAATTTGTGTTGATTTTTAGTTTACATATTTTTAAGTTTGTTATTCCAACTTTAAGAATTGATGAATTAATATGTTAACATGGTTCGAGGTAGATATTGAGTCATGATCCTGGAAAAAATTTCAGCAATTTTTAGTCATAGAACATATAGTTCATCATCATGATTCTCCTGTCCTTATACCAATTTATTCGTCATCTCGGTAGTCACTCCCTTTCTAACCATATCATCATTCACACAGTCCATCTATCGTTTCTTTGGTCTTCCCCTACACTTATAGCCATCGGCCTTCATATACATTAATTTACTTTCCTCACGACATTTTGCACATCCTCCGTATCGTATCACATGTCATGCCATACCATGACATATTTTTTTAAATTAATAACTTCTACTGTTTCTTAAACATTATAGTGAAAACCGTTCCTGAAAGCCAAATCAAGCTTCAAAAACTTGAGGTACGTGAGTCTTAACAGTAGCTAAATCTACTGTAACATATTGTACCCAACTAAATTGTTTGTTCAAATTAAAAGCAATTGAAATTGAATCTTGTCGTCCTTCAGCCGCAGCAACCTGTAGATTATGATGTCATTCTCATTACTATGAAAACGATTTTCCTTAATTTCCATACTTTCTCCATAGGCGCACAGTAAACGAGTCCCACAAACAAGATGGCCTCAGCTCACTAATTATTATGCGACCTTCACCTATTCAGCCATCAGCTCATGATAAACTGCCTTTGCTAAATATTTTCAGTGCCTACTTACCTATTGTCCTTGTTGTTATGAGAAGATGTATATATGAAGCAGTTCTGTGTCTAAATAATTGTCTGACTGACTAACACCATCACAGTCAACTCAAAGTCAAACAAACCAATTACAGGCACTTTTGAATTGTCAAGCGGTCGGTCAGTCAGAAAGATGAAGCTAGTTGCCCATTCCAAAGCGTAGTAGGTACCTATGGAGAAGAACGGGCAAGAAACTCCACGGATAGCCTTTTAAATGATAAAATTGTAACTAAATATTGGTAACATCATTCATGTTGAAATTATACATCTGAGAACGATGTAGAAAGACGTTAAAAGCGTCCGTAATAGAAAATATAACAACAAGCAAAAAAAAATGAAAGACGAAGATAGTTCACACGTGTGTTATGCAATTATACAAAACTAAAAGATAGAATTTACACAATTCAAAGATAGTTTTTTCAATTCTCAATTAATGTTTCCGCCCTTGTGGAGCAGGACCAGCGTTGAGCCAAGCATTTTTGTGAGCGATGTAATCCCCCAACTTATAATATGCTTGGCTGCATAGTGTGCGTTTTATACAAGATTTAAACTTCGTTTCATTCAGTTGGAGTTTGTGGTGAGGTATTTTATTGAAACATTAAACAGTACCCCATGTCTACTTTAGCCAGTCTGAAACTTGGTTGAACTTATTGCTGTAGTTTATATTATACTCCTCCAAAATCTCAAACATCTTGGATTTTATTTTATCATGAAAACGCACGTGTTGCCATGGAACTATTGACATTGGCAGAACTGTCGACATCGGAACTAATGGCCGAAAAGAAAAATGGAAATAGACATCGCACTTTAAATCACAGACGTACTTATAGGATGCGTTTTATAGGTGCCTCAAACTGTTATCGATTAACATATAACTGTTTTTAGTAAGACACATGTCCAACAACCTGTACCTTCAAAGGACGACAGGTCTTCGTAGCCTTCTCACAAATGGATACTTCTTTTGTTCATGTTCACCTGTTGCAACCACAACATTGACTGAAGACAGAGCTTTGAACTCTTTGAACTGCTGGCAGCTTGCCAACTCGTAACGTAGTAAGTAAATACTTAACCTATCACTCTTAGTTGACCTTCCAACTTGTTGCTTTTATACATAATATACTGAGCTACTCCATTACCCCGAAAGGTTACACTACCAAACATTAAAACTAAATAAAAGACCTGACTCTGAAAAGGGAATAAAAAGTGCAATTAAATAGCCTCCACGAGAAGTGACATTGGCCAGTCAGGACTGACTGTCTAGGGTGGGCAGTCAGTGCTGACTGGCCAATATTTTTACCACGGCATAGTTTAAGGTAATTCTGATATAATATTTCGTGCTGACTTGCTGAGTGAGAAGAACCTCTCAGGACTTTTCTTTGATACTAACAAAATCACTGTAGTAGATTGGTGATCAAACCTTGCAGATAGAGGAACAGTACTGCCGATGCTCTCACTGTCAGCCCTTAGTCACCTTCATACGACGCATGAAGACGAAAAAATTTAATCAAATTAATTCTCAATCATGATAACTATAACGGCTATCTCTAATCCCATAAACCTCGCTATAGTGTTCCATATCGGTGTACCACGTCCAAAGCCAAGGCCACACGACTGGGGCCTGGCTATGGTGGGGTGAAGGGGGAGAGGGTGGACTAGAGTCAACAGTGTAGCTATGTCATCTGACCTCACCACCCCCTGGGGTTGCTACATGAAGCATTTACCCTTCAATCTGGATAGGTTCAACCTTTAAACAGTAACGTTTTCCAGAAAAAATATATTTGGATTTTATGGGAAAGACATTTGTTTCAAACAATTTTCACTGATAATTGTATAGGGAAGGCTAGGCTTACCAATCTACCAGAATAAGTTGCACTTAATTAATTAACTGAATCCCACTGGAATTGTGCAGTACCTATACAACACTCGCCTATTCGATCGCTTAAGTGCTTCTTGCATCCACCGGATTCCTGCAGCCTTCACCAGGTCATCAGTCCATCTTGTGGAAGACCTTCCAAAGCTACGCGGTTGCCACTCCAGACTGTCCCATACATTATGTTTATCAAGTTTAAAAATAATTAGACGGAGTCCGTGGTTATATTTTTTACCACTGCTGGCCACCCTACCCCCATGACATCCACCGAGCCTCTGTTTGTCCAGCTCGTTTGGCTAACTGTGATGCCCTCCACCACCACCAGCGGCCTTCCCGGAATATCTTCCTAACTAGGTCTAGGTTTATTAGTTAGTAATAAGGCTTATAGAAGGATTCGTTTCTACATTTAGAATTAGCTGCTAATCTATTTAATTTAGGACGAGGACATGCATAGTGGCCCAGTGGTAACGGCCACGACTTACGAGTTGCAGGTCGTAGGTTCAATCCCAGACAGGCGTTCTACTTTGTGCAAATTATGCCATCATCACTGCTCTCAAAACTGTGAAGGAAAACATCATGAAGAAACCGGCATGTCCTAAAACCAAAAATTCGAAGACTCGATTGACATCTATCAACTCGCACCGGACCCGCGTGGTGGATTACGGCTTACTTCCTTTCACCGACAGGAGGCCTGTGTCCAAGAAGTGGGAAGAATATAGACCGATTAGATTATGCTAATTAGTAAAAATGTTAAATTCATTCATTCACTGACAGACAACACAGCTTACACCGCTGGGTCTAGAAAATTTCGCACAAGACTTTCCTATGTAACGAAAGTTAGCACTGAGGAAGGATTCTCAGACAGAAATCTCTAATTTAATTACATCCGATTCCAACAATAATCTAGAGGTAGGTAAGATTGTTATTTTTAGTAAAAATCAATGTTTAATTTTAACAGATAATATAACACAACGCTAATCACGTTTTGGAAACTAGAGGGCTCTGTCAGATAGCGATAGTCATAGCTCGCTTCCTTTTACTTAGAACAACTAACTGACAACTAACCCGTGACATCACACGCAGTGGGATTTTACCATATAGATGTCGAATATGAAATCAATCAATATATTATTCCGCTCTGAACATAGCAATCTGTTTGTTTGTTGTCCTTATATGAAAATGAAGACGGATGAACACACTTACTTTGTTTACTCAACTACTTTGCAACAATACTTAGACATGGTTACATTTTGGTACAATCACAATTTTTGATTTACGATACATTAAACAATAGGTACGATTTTCGATCTTCGCAGGATGGCTGGTAGAAGCTGGATGAGAGTTGCCGGAAATCGAGTTGAATGGCGTGCAATAGGAGAGGCCTATGTCCAGCAGTGGACTGCTGTCGGCTGATGACGATGATGTTGGTGATGAAACAATAGGTTCCTACTTCACGTTCTAAAATGTTACGTGATTTACTATGACTTTAAAAAATGCCATCTAGTTTAATAAAATTCTTAAACTACTTAATAAAAATATTAAAGCTCACTGACAAACAACGCAGTCTAGAAATTTTCAAAGCGTTCTTATTTTGGATTATATCCCAGATATGAAGGCTTGGAAACATGCTGGTCCTGCCCCATAGGACAATCTAGAGTCTAGACAAAATCAAACTTTTTGCTAATTTAATCGTAAAATGTATTATTTTTTTGACATTGATTTATATCTGTAATAACTTTATCTCACACACTGACTTGATACCTACTTGTTAGTTTTTTTTTATGAAAATTATCTACTTTTACCATATTTGTAAATATGTGAACACCATGTATCTATCACATAATTAATTTATCTGTCATGGCTTCATTTTTAATTCTTGTACCTAACATGGTACAGTAATTTTATGCTAGATGTCTGATTTCTGATGTGTGTGTGTGTGTGTGTATATATAAAATCCAAGGGCCGAGTTTAGACGTGAAATAGATAAACTGTGATAAACAGACTGAATGATTCACTTTCGCTTATTATAAAATGCAGGTACAGTACTAACAAAAAAAAATAAAAAACAACTGATTTCCAGAAAAAACATTACAAAGCGAAAAATAGTTTTAATTTTGGTCGATTTTTTTGGTAAAAATTTTTGGTTATTATTGTTTGCACTTTTTAGCTATGGTATCTACTCCACACCAGTTGGTAGGTATACCACTAATTGCTATGTAAACAACAGTGACAAAAAGTATTATAACATCATCAAGATATACAAAGTAGAGTAAATACGTATACAAATACGAAGCTAACTCAAAAAAGTTAATACAATTTATACGGGACCACCGCGCAAACTTCCTTTACCAAGTGAAAACAGAAATTTCCAAATCCGTTCATAATTGACGAAAATATCGATGAACATACATAAAAACATACAGACGAACAAATAACCTCCTCCTTTTTTGAAGTCGGTTATTATAATAAGATATTGTTTGGACATAGCATAACACCATGGTGTTATTAGTGAGTATCTTTAGCATGCAGACGCCGCTTCCAAAGGTATAATAAATACTTGAAGATTGCTGGGAGTACTGCGGTCTAATACATTGATTAAACAAGGGACGAACTTATGAGGCGGGTCCTTCTGATACCAAATAAGTTTGTTTCATATCAGTGTCCAAAAAACTGTTTTTACTGAAATACAAGTCCTGTTTCTGGCCTTAATAAGCAGACCAGTAACAGTGGGGTAATTGCGTAACACATTATCAGTAGCAATGGCTTTAATTTTGACAGTTCAGCAACATTCATTGCGTTATTTACGTTTTTGAGCAGACACATTTTTCGAACATAATATAAAGGAATGGAATAGTATTATCCTTCACAATTATTCATTGAAGATGTGTTACGCAATTATGGTGCAGGGCATGTGTCTTACTAAACACAGTTATATACGAGTATGTTAATTGATAACAGTTTGAGGCGCCTATTAACTTTTTCTTAGCAACTAAATTCTTACGGCCTTACTTATAAGAATTTCTGATTCTACTGTGAGAGCAAGTCCTACCCTTACCAGCCAAAAGGGTAATACTTTTAGTCAATAGTATTTTGGGTTTAATGACCCCGACATTTCCCTATTCTGGGATAAAAAAGAAAACACATGTATTGTCACCATAACAAAAATATTGAGTGCCTCGTTCGTATAATGGTTGCAAGCGCTACTGCTGAGCATGAGGGTTCGTTTCCCAGGTCGGGCAGTGTTATTGGGTTTTTCCATCTGGAATTTCTCAGTAGCAGCCCAGAGTCTGGATTTGTGACCGGTTGATGGCAATAGGCTCGTCCCCTATTACATGGGTCTTAAACATAACTGACAAAACGTGAGTGTACTATAGGTACACCTCTGCCTAACCGTTCGAGGAAACAAGGCGGGATGTTATGTGTAACAAAAATTCAAAAGTAGGCAACATGACGCTTGAAAGGCAACATTAAACTGTTCTCCTGTAAAGTTAGCCCATGTCTCTTAGTCAATTTTGCCTTTCATAGCGTACATGCAAGTTTAAAGGAATAACAAACAGGAATATTTTGCATGTAGGTATACATGATTGTTCAAACATGTGTGTGGTAGCGTCAGCATGTGCGCGTCGCGTGGAACTAACAATCAACTTTGTTCGGCTTCTCTGTCACAAATGTCTATAGTGATTTGTTGTACGGTCAACATATTCAACATCAGTTAAATAATTTATAATAATATTTTATTTCACATAAACCTACATGGACACTTATGAAACGTCAGAAGCTAGGTGCACGGTTCCAATTGGTCGTTTCCTATGGAGAAGAGCTGGCAAGGAACTCAACACTTATCTAAACCTTCGTTTTAACTCTGGAAAAAGGTGCTTGGAAGGATTTAGGGGAGGCTTTTGTTCAGCAGTGGGACAGTGTGGGATAAATAATAAAAACTTTCATTTCAAATGCCTGCACCCTAATTGCGTAACACACTATCAATCGGAATAATTGTGAAGGGTGCTAATGCATTGCTTCATATGTTCAAAAAATTTATCTGCTCAGCAACTTAAATAACGCAATGTATGTTGTTGAACTGTCAAAATGAAACCCATTGCTACTGTCAGTGTGTTACGCAATTACCCCGCAGAACATATTTACTGCCTTTGCTCTGGATGTGGCATTAACAGGATGGTACAATTTATTGTTATTATTTAGTTTCAGTAATCGGTAAAAAGATTTAAAAGCCTTTCAGATTCAACTGTGTTATACAAATTTGCTAGTGGCTTTTTCCTGATTCTAATGAATGGCATAAAATGCCTTAGTTAGGGTCGGTTGTTTCAAACGGTTACGTACTCATTATTATTTGACGTAAGTCAAGGCCATAATTTTGTAATTGTAATTTGAAACAACGCTTTTTTGGTTTGACAATAGTTAGCGCCATTTTTGACGTATACGCGTGCGTCAAGTGGACGTGAAACAACACGCCCAACCCAGGGTGGGTTGGGCGTGTTGTTTCACGTCCACACGTCGTTAGTCTTTTCCATCTTTAAATCTAAATCTTTCAAATGTCATTTTTGGGGCGTATTAAAAGTTTAAGGTCAGTATACTTTCCTCTCAAAGTAGTCAGATTGAAAATCATCATCCTCATCTAGTTTTCAAAACATGATTTACAACAAAAAAAAACTGTTTGTACAAACCTACTTACAGGAATAAAATCATTTATCATATACACTAGAGCATTTTCTCGAGCATATTTATGTAATATAACGTTCATACGAATGGTACAGTAGAAACAAAAGTTTAATTTTAAGAAGCATTTCCATGTAACGTTCCTGCGAATGCTCGACACGAAGTTTAAAGAACAAAAAATATTTTGTTTTAACTAACTATTTACACTAAGTAGATACTAAATTAAAAGACTAGCTAACTAACTATATAAATAAATATAAAAACAAAAGGATATTTAGGCGTCGAAGTACTCGTCCGCATCGCTGTCATCCGGAAACGTGCCCAGAAGACTGGCAGCATTGCCATGTTGAATGGCAATGCTAATTCTTTGGCCAAAGAACGAGCCAGCCCTCTTGTCACGTGAAGTGTCGATCAGCCGGCGAGAAATTTCCTTAAAAACGAAGTGTTTATGAAATCCTTTTTGCTAACCGTACGAATGGACTTTAACCGCGAGTCCAGAGGTTGTCACAGCGATGTGTTTATTGAAGGGCGAAGTCCAAGGAGACCTCAACCCCTATCATTATGGTTTCACTGCTCGACAGTTGGCAGTTCCGTTCAATATCGTTTGCATTCAGTCTAATAATAGATTACTTGGGAACGTTGACTTTATATATATTTACTTTACTAAAAGGTTGGAGCAGTGGTGGCCCAGTGGTAACGGTCGTGATTTACGAGTTGTAGGTTGGTTCGAACCTAGACAAGCGAAAGCGATTTTCTAGGTTCGAACCAACCCACAAAGAAAAGACTTTGTGTAAATTATTCATCACCACTACTCTCAAAACGATGAAAGAAAACATCGTGAGGAAATCGGCATGTCCTAGAACCAAAAATTCGAAGACTTGTGACATATACCAACCCGCACTGGGCCCGCGTGGTGAATTACTGCCCACTCCCTCTCACCGAGAGGAGGCCTGTGTCCCAGTAGTGGGAACACTATAGACTGATTATGTTAAAAGGTTGGCATTTTCTCTCATATTATATGGATCGTGTGTGGAGTACTGCAGCCACATATGGGCTGCAAAATGCCATCTAGCAGATTTAGACTCAGTGGAGAGGCGTGCGAAGAGGCTAATTGGTGATCCAGATTTGGTTAAGACCAATCTACAAAGCCTGGAGCACAGGCGTAGGGTAGCCAGCCTTTCAGTATTTTATAGGATGCATTCTGGAAAGTGTGCGCGGGAATTACATGACTTAATTCCGCCATCACCGTTCCATCATCGGACAACCCGTCGTACAAGTGCGAGTTTCCACCCTTACGTTGTTGACAATGATACGATCCGGACGAAGCGTTTCGCCTCGTCGTTTATACCGCGAACATCGAAGGACTGGAACAATTTGTCTGCGGCGGTTTTCCCGTCCGATTATAATTTAAGTGTCTTCAAGGCTAGAGTGAATAGGCTCATAATAAATTAGTGCGCTTTACCATCAACGATTGCATCACTGCTTTCCATCAGGCGGGATTGCAGTCAAGCACCTAGTTTATATCATTAAAAAAATATATATAAAATGAACTGTTTGGCGCCATATTGCAACGATCACCACGTTAGTTTAAATTTAGCTGTTTATTACTGACCTCCAGCATGAGACATAGGTCTAGGCTAGCGCAGAGGAGAACACTGCTTCAATCTTCGTTATCAACAATTTACACCAATGTATTAAACACTAGCAGCGCCCCGCTGTTTCACCCGCATAAGTGTCGATCCCGTGGGACTATCGGGATGGAAAGTATTATATGTATAATTCTGATGTATAAGCTATATTACTGTAAAGTTTTATCAAAATTCGTTCAACATACATACATCTATCCATCCTCACAAACTTCACGTTTATAATATTAGAAAGATTAAATTAATAAGTAGGAAGTAAGTAGTAATCTATATGTTTTTCTACTGTATTCGTATACAACTAAAACAACTTTTGAAGACTAGTTATATCCAAAACTAGCAGAAAACTCGTCTAAAATGTCAAAAAGGTAAACAAAATATTTAACAAAACGATACATGTATAATACATCTATCTATATACCTATACATATATGTTAATCTATATTAATAATGAAGCTGGAAAGTTTGTTTGTCTGAA
This sequence comes from Apamea monoglypha, assembly GCA_911387795.2. Lineage (NCBI taxonomy): Eukaryota > Metazoa > Arthropoda > Insecta > Lepidoptera > Noctuidae > Apamea > Apamea monoglypha. The sequence continues at coordinate 1,262,759 of OU426925.1, forward strand.
CGAGTTAATCTCGGGAACAGCCAGACGGATTTAAAAAAATCTTTGTGCTCCGTAACGCCGTGGAGGTGGTGAAGTTTTGGGCCAACAAAAATTAACTGTCGTGCCAGCGACATGAAGAAGAAGAAGCTGAAAATGAAGATAATGATATTCCAAACGAACATTTCTCAAATGGCACTACTGTACAATTCTTTTTCAGTACCTCATTTAGAATGTAATACAGTGACATTGTGAAGTGTTAAAATAGACGGTCATTGTAGATTATCTGCGTGTAACGTAATTGTTTGCGTGGTGCGTCTGCACGTGGATATATTTGTAATAATGTACTTATCTGCATGAAGACCGAAACGAAGTGATCGCCCGTTTTGGATATTTGCTCTACGATTTTTTTTTGGGCTGAAAACAGGCTAGGCCAATGTCCAATTAATCATCTAAAGGTGAACATCGTGGGTGATTCATAAGGAGCTGAAGGGGTGAGTTTCCTCTTCCAATAAAACTGTAATAATCTCGAGAAAAAAGTTAGAAAAAGAATACTCCAATGGTTGTCTTTAAAAGGTCGCTTTTAGATAAAAAGATCGCCCATTGTATCACCCTGTGTAAAATTTCTACATTTATATATCTGTAATTTGTATGGTGTACATAATAAAGAGTATTCTAGTCTATTATTATTTTCAGACCTTTAATGATAAGGTGTGCGTGACGTCTGGGTGACTGAAGTCTCACGTGCGTATGTTATAGATACCACCAGTGTGCATTCCATTTCATCGGCTCCTGTTAAATTAGAAATCGGCTATTTATTTATTTATTTATTTTACCATTTATGTTATTAGATACTACTACTTTCGGCCTTCAATTCAAGTTCCATATTTTCTTCAAGAATTATTCTGAATATAAACTGCCCCTGAAATTAAACTGTTTACAGTCACAAATCACCCAGAAACATTCAGACTTGTTACAAATATCTGTATCTGAAGGTACAGCAACATATTTATGTCATGACGCGGGAATCGAGCCCACGACCCTGACTACAAAGTCTGCAAAGATAAATGATGAAATTTTTATGTTCTTAAAGCAAGATGTTTTCGTGTTAAAATAGTCAAATAATGAACAATATTTTAAGAGGGTTCCGTGGCACATTTTTGTCTTAGGTATTTATTTTCAACCCATTCCTATAGCATGCCTTAGATAACGACAACTTTATACAATGTACTAGCTTCTGCCCGTGACTTCGTCCGCGTGAAATTTCTTGTACCCTCGACCCAGCCCGTCGCATCGCAATACCCGTTGGTTTTCGCTTGGCGCTCTTTCAGACTTTCTTTCTTATGATCCTAGCATGATGTTAAATAGCCCATAGCCTTTCCTAAGAAAGGGGCTATCGAATGCAAAAACATTTTTTTTAAATCCGACTGATACTTCCAGAGATTAGCACGTTAGCCAAGCTCGTAGCCAAGCTAGGAGGCTATTTATAGCCTATAGCCTTTCTCAAAAATTAGGCTATTAAATGCAAAAATAATTGTTAAAATCAGATAGGTACTTTTTTATGACACAGCCATTTTTTATTATAACCGACGACCTACTCTAGGGTGTCTAGAATCGTGTGCTGAAGTCATAGCTACTTTTATAGCTACGTTTACGCATGGACGTCCCTGCCACCTTGTATAAACAAAAAACAATAATTACTAGACATTTTAGACATGGGCACGGAACCCTGTCCACGCAAGTTTATTCATTAACATTACATCATTGACACGATATTAAATAATGTAGATAAATGATTATTTCCATCAGACAATAATATTTGCTTGTCACAAGATGTCAACCACTATCTTCAGAGTCATCAAAAGTAAGGCATTCTGTAAGTACCTACACCAAACAGTGTAGTGGTAGTGGTGGCCCAGTGGTAAAAGCTGCGACTTAAGTACGAGTTGTCGGTCGTAGGTTCGAACCCTGACAGGCGCTTTACTTTGTGTAACTTATTTCATCACCACTGCTCTCGAAACGGTGAAGAAAAACATCGTGACGAAACCAGAATGTCCTAGAACCAAAAATTCGAAGACATGTGACATCTACCAACCCGCACTGGGCCCGCGTGGTGGATTACAGCCCACTATTTCTCGAAGAGAGAAGGCCTGTGTCCCAGCAGTTGGAACATTATAGGCTGATTATGCTAAAGGGTTGGCATTAAAATAATTATAATATGAACTGTTTGGCGTCATATTCCATGTGATGTTTCATGTGACATCTACCAAACCGTACTGGGCCTGCGTGGAAGATTACGGCCCACTCACTTTTTACAGAGAGGAGGCCTGTATTCCAGCACAACTTATGCTACACTTAATAGAATAAAAGAATACCCGATTCAGAAGCTTGAAAAACTATGCTCTAATTATTGAAGCAGGTATACGAGTAGGTACGGCAGCAACCTAATTGCAACGAGAATAAAGATCACTATGATTTAGATTTAGACAGTCATGCAAAATCTGAAGGCCAATTCTCGTAATTTAAAACGTTCAAAATCTAGTTGCAGCCTCATCTCGGCGACAAGCAAATGTCAAAAACTTATCAAAATGTAGGGAAATTAGAAGTATTTTTTGACAGATTGAGACTGAGATCAGACTGTGAACGTTCTTAAAATTACGAGAATTGCCCCTCTCAACTGTATTTACATATTCAATGACTCCAATAGTTAATTTTAACCAAAAACAAGCAGTTGGTTGTTTTTGGTTAAAATTAATTAATGCATTATCTATTCATCCATTGAGTTGAGTTACCCACTGCACTGCAGACATTTTAGCTATTTGTTTCTAAAAATAGCATATTTGAGGTCTACATCTACAAGGAAACAGTTGTAAGAACTTGATATCCCTAGTTGCAGTTATTGGGAATTGCTGGCTATTATCCAATGATAATTATTTTTAACTAATTTTGTAAGAAAGTAATAATGTGGAATTACAGAATAAGAAAAATAGGTAAAGTTTCATTTGCCTAGCTTTTGCCCTACTAAGTTGGGGTCGGCTTCCAGTTTAAGTTAAGTTAAGTCTAACCAGGAAAAATTGTTGTCCGTTTGGTGTCGGACACAAAGAATAGCACCATCCCATATCTTCCCGTGGGTGTCGTAAGAGGCGACTAAGGGACTTACCAGAGAATGGGCAGCAGCGCTCTCTGTCTTTTTGTAAGAACTATTCTGCGATCGCCAACCCGCCTGCCAAGCGTGGCGATTATGGCAAACCCCCCCCCCAATGGATAGCACATTACAGAAATGGCCCCTAGTGCCCGGCAGCCCGTCTACCCTCGACTACGGCAGCGGTCGAGGTTACGGCGTGGCAAGGGGTGCGAGGAATCTCCGGATGGGATCCGGCTGCCAATACCAACGACGACTGGACCTGGCAACATATAACACGCGTACGCTCCGGACCGACGAGAAGATAACGGAACTCGAAGAGGAGTTGAGCAGGCTGCGATGGAGTATTGTAGGATTATCTGAAGTCCGAAGAGAGGGGGAGGACACGGTAATCCTGAAATCCGGCAGCCTGCTCTATTTCCGAGAGGGTGACCAGCAGTCCCAGGGTGGTGTTGGGTTTATCGTCCACAATTCCCTTGTGAACAACGTGGTGAAGATCGAGAGTGTGTCGACCAGGGTAGCATACCTTATACTCAGAATATCCTCAAGATATTCGCTGAAGGTCATACAGGTCTACGCCCCGACCTCGGCACACCCCGACGACGAAGTGGAGACCATGTATGAGGACATTTCTAAAGCTATGCATGGTTTCAAAACTCACTTTACCGTGGTCATGGGGGACTTCAACGCGAAACTGGGCAATCGAGACGGGAATGAGCTGCAGGTGGGGCAATTTGGAGTTGGACGTCGAAATCACCGGGGCCATCAACTGGCTAGTTTTATGGAGAAGGAGGGCCTCTATATGATGAACTCCTTCTTCAGAAAGCGTGAGCACAGGAAGTGGACCTGGCAGAGCCCCGATGGTGCAACTAAAAATGAGATTGACTTCATCATGTCAACCAAGAAGCAAATGTTCAATGATGTCTCAGTGATCAATACGCTGAAAACCGGGAGCGATCACCGCATAGTCAGAGGCACATTGAACATCAATATCAAGCTTGAAAGGTCTCCTCTGATGAAGTCTACGCTCCGTCCAGCACAGATCCGGATCCATAACCCCTCGGGGTTATGGATCCGGGAGCTTTCAGCTTCAACTCCAGAACCGTTTCGAGTGCCTAGGAAGCTCAGTGGACGAATACAACGATGGGTTCGTGGAAACTGTCCATACGACCGGGTCTAAGTTCTTTAAGACACGTCGTACAGATCAGAACAAGAGGCTCTCCGATCACACTCTCAAGCTCATGAAGGAGCGGCGTGAGATGATCCTGCAGTCTCCAGACGAGGCGTGGAAATACCGGCAGCTCAATAGACGGATCTCTAAATCCTTGAAGAGCGACCTCCGCCGCTTTAATACCGAGCGTATCAAAGACGCGATCGAGCGGAACAAAGGCTCCAAGGTAAGAGATCAAGAGATCTGGCTATTGGGCAGAGCCAGCTCACGAAACTGAAGACCGACGATGGTAGGATCTTATCCGCCAAACCGGAGCTTCTGAGGGAGATCGAGAGCTTCTATGGACAGTTGTACACGTCAACCAGTAAACCCGTTGTAGATCTAGCTAACGACTCAAGAGCTAGACTGACCCGACACTATACCGAAGACATCCCGGACTTCAGCCTGTACGAGATTAGGATGGCTCTGAAACAGCTTAAGAACAACAAAGCACCAGGTGATGACGGAATTACGGCCAAACTCCTGAAGGCGGGTGGAAAACCGGTACTTAAGGCCCTTCAGAAGCTGTTTAATTCCGTCATACTCGAGGGGAAAACGCCACAGGCATGGTGCAGGGGTGTGGTGGTACTCTTCTTCAAGAAGGGCGACAATGCCCGGTTGAAGAATTATAGGCCCATCTCACTTCTAAGCCATGTCTACAAGTTGTTTTCAAGAGTCATCACGAATCGTCTCGCGCGCAGGTTTGACGATTTTCAGCCTCCCGAACAAGCCGGTTTCCGAAAAGGCTTTAGCACCGTGGACCACATACATACGCTGCGGCAAGTTATACAGAAGACCGAAGAGTATAACCTGCCACTCTGTTTAGCGTTTGTGGACTACGAGAAAGCCTTCGATTCGATCGAGACCTGGGCTGTACTGCAGTCTCTCCAACGGTGCCAAATCGACTATCGGTACATCGAGGTGTTGAAGTGTTTGTACAAAAACGCCACCATGTCAGTCCGACTTCAGGACCAAGCTTCCGAACCTATCCTTCTGCAGCAAGGGGTGAGACAGGGAGACGTCATATCTCCGAAACTGTTCACCGCTGCACTAGAGGATTTCTTCAAGGTTCTGGACTGGAGAGGGCTAGGCATCAACGTCAATGGCGAGTACATCACTCACCTTCGGTTTGCCGACGATATAGTGGTCATGGCTGAGACCATGGAGGACCTCAGTATAATGCTCGATAACCTCAGCAGAGCTTCCGGAAGAGTGGGTCTTAAAATGAACATGGACAAAACCAAGATCATGCTGAATGCCCATGTCACACCCACTCCTATCAAGATCGGAGACTCAACACTCGAAGTTGTAGACGATTATGTGTACCTGGGACAAACGGTCCAGTTAGGTAGGTCTAACTTCGAGAAAGAGGTCAATCGTCGAATCCAACTCGGCTGGGCAGCGTTCGGGAGGCTGCGCGGTATCTTCTCGTCCAACTTACCACAGTGTCTCAAGACGAAAGTGTATGACCAGTGTGTGTTGCCAGTGATCACATACGGGACTGAAACGTGGTCGCTCACAATGGGCCTCATCAGAAGGCTTAAAGTCACTCAAAGGGCAATGGAGAGGGCTATGCTCGGAGTTTCCTTGCGTGATCGAATCAGAAATGAGGACATCCGCAAGAGAACCAAGGTTACCGACGTAGCCCGAAGAATTGCCAAACTTAAGTGGCAGTGGGCAGGACACATTGCTCGCAGAACGGATGGCCGATGGGGCCGAAAAGTTCTGGAGTGGCGACCGCGAACCGGAAGACGTTGCGTTGGAAGGCCTCCCACTAGGTGGACCGATGACCTGGTGAAGGTTGCGGGAATCCGCTGGATGCGAGTCGCACGGGACCGGTCAATGTGGCGACACTTGGGGGAGGCCTATGTCCAGCAGTGGACGTCTATCGGCTGAAATGATGATGAATGATGAACCGGGAAAAATAGGTAAAGTAAGTATATTGTAAGGAAACAGACAGGGGTCAGTCGGGCTCAGTAGACTGTAAGCAAATCTGGCATGAACTTTCAGTTTTAAATTTTGGCAGTTATTTTTGTATGTAAGTGACTGGTCCAGAGTAATGCCGAGGTATTTCCGGTGATCTACTATGTATGTGCTGTGAGTAATTGGTACCTCCTGCCATTAGATGTCTATGTGTCAGTGAGCGGGGTTCGCGCAGCTGAATTTTGGGCCTAAGATGTTTGAACTTTTTGCCATCGATACGCTAAGAAAGTAGAAGAAAGAAGGCTAACTTGACCGAACGCTTGTTATACTTAATTTAAGAGGCACATAGTTCACAGAATGGTCTGGGCAAAAAGACTTAAACTAGAATTACCAGAAAACCCAGAGTAGGAAAGCCTCACAAGGCGAACCCATGATCTGGGTCCTGTTTAGTATAACTGAAAATGCGACATTTTTGTCAAAAAAGACAAAATTTCTACATTATTACGACAAAAGAAACTTGTAAAAATTATGAAAAGCACGACAGAACCAGTCCATGTGGCGATGGGATGGATCCAGCGGTGGACGTCTGCCGACGGAGATGGTAAAGGTTGAGCCCCCAACATGCAAAACTTGGCATTTCCCTACGAACTGTTGTATTAATACCTTTATTTCAATATATTTATTACAGGTACCTACTGTTCTTTGCATTTTATAAGTCAGTCTCCTGTGACGTCATTAACGCGTCGTGTTTTGTTCAGCATCTCAATTTGAGGATTGGACTTGCCTCGCGTTCTGCGTATAGGATGGAAAACATGGCTGGTTAACGAGACCTAAAAAAGAGGAACGAAAACAAACAGTTGATTAAGGAACCACGGTTACTTAAATCTAAGCCCAAGCATCATCAACCTAGCCTTTTTCCATCTCTGTTGGGGTCGGCTTCCAGTCGAACCGGATGCAGCTGAATGCCAGGGATTATAAATAGGCCTGTAACTTTTTAAAAAGGATTGCTAGCAAAGTTCGTGGTTCGACCTCTAGTTAGCCAGTCTTAACTGTTGAGCTCCCGGTTTTGGTGCTCTTAATACGCCTTTAAATCCGCCACCGAAAATGGCAATAATCCCTTCACAATCCAAGGGCTACAAAACTACAATTTATAAACCATATAAACAGCCAAAGTCGAAGATAAAATGTAGTTTTATCGCCAAACATACATATTAACTAAGAAATTATTAGCACAACGAGATATACTCCGCTACTATATTTGTTAAACACACAGCACAAATCCTTTACAAACTCTCGGAAACATAATATATAACACTATCATTTCAAATTACCTCATTCCTCTAAGAATGGTCTTTTGGAACAGTCATAATTTTAATATCTACCGACAATTAGACATACGGTATATTAAGATAGTTATCATTTAAAATAATTAAGAAAACTTTAAAATGGTGATGGCGAAGAGTGAAGCGGGGGTGACGAGGCCTGCTGAAGAGATTCCTCATGATCATCTCTTCAAGGTGACAGGATTATCTTCCACGAACTTGGAGAAGTTGGCACAAGGTAAGTTTTGTGAAATTTCGGGAGTCGTGACGTCATCTTGATAATTCCGTGTTTTTGGTCGTCATAGTCAATATGCAGTTAACTTAATTGGATAAAGACGAAATTAGCAGTGTTTTGATTGCACAATGAATAAATTAACAATGTTTGTTATGATCATTGTCCCCTACATTGACTTAAGGAAAAAGCTTATTTAGGGATATAATTTAAGCAGGTAAAGTTAGCTTTGGTGAGTGCCTTGTTGGTGCCTGGGCTAGACTTCAATGTACAGCTTATTGATATTGAGGTTATTCTGCAGGAATTGCTTAATAGTAACTAAGCCGGAGTTGGGATTCGTGACCAAAGGCCCTCCTTCCAGTACATTTCAAGTCCTCAGCGTTATTGAAATAGATTCTGCAGTCGCTTCAGAACAAACAACTTTCAGGACTATATTTTGTTACGCGTCACTTATCCTTCATCAATTGGAAACTCATTTGCAAAGACCTTCAGTTTCAGTACCTGAAACTGCCTCATAAATAGTGGCATAATATATTAAAATTAGCCAGCGGCAATAAACCTGAAGTGAGTGACATTTATTACTTAAAGACGAAGACACCAGAGGTACTGGCAGAGTTCCAAGCGTTCGGGTTATAACCAGACCGTTTCGAGACGATTTTGTTTTTATCGTCACGTATATTTGGCATATTTGAAGGAAAAATATTTTGTTTTTGTATTGCAATAATATTGAATTTTGTAGACGGGTTTTTCTAGTAATTTGGTTGAGTTTGCCAAAGATAAGTCTATTGGTCTCGTAAAAGGTGAAAGAGATTTTAATAAGAGGATGCTCTCCTAATATGTAGTTATACTGACTTGCTTACACTAATAAATTCTGATTAAAAATTCATGTGCCACGCATGGGTAGGTACATACATGAACGTCCTGTGCTCATGGCTGTATAGATAGAATAGTCTTTATTATATAGGTACACTGTACAGGGTGGCAGGGATGGCAGGGGCGACACGCAACCTCTTGTGTAGTTCCTGCTGATACGAGTGTAGCAGAAATTACTTCCTTTGGCCAAAGAAGCCTGAGCAAGAACTGGCTTAGTTATTCTACAGTATCAAAACACTTGCAATATCCTGCGGGGTAATTGTGTAAACAAACTAACAGTAGTAGGCTTTTATTTTGACTGTTCAATAACATTCGTTACGTTATAACATATGTAGCAATAGATTAGCAATATCCTTCAAAATGATTCAGATTGTGATTGATAGTGTGTTACGCAATTAGGGTGCTGCTTGTCGAAAGGTTGTTTTGAATTTTACAAAACCAGTTTGGCTAAAACCACTTCTTCATCCTTCCAGAACCCGAGCCCTCAGACTTCGAGGAAGCGATAGCAGCTACAGGCTACGGCAGGTTCAACATAGCCCTGATGTTATGCACCATCCCAGCCTTCTGGAGTTCTGTCTCCGTTACCAGCTCCATTAGCTATATCTTCACGAGAGCACAGTGTGATATGGGGCTGAGTTTGTTAGACATGGGGACTCTCTCGGCCATGACTTATGGAGGTAAGTCTCGTCTAACTTCTGTTTCCTATTAAAGGGATCTAGAAAAAACTCAAATAATGAAAAGTCTTCGTCAATTGTAAAAACAAAGGGGTGAAGCTGATACATGAGGGCTGATATTGATCCTGTTATTTTAACGGCACTTCAATCCTTCCAAAATGGCATATGGCAAGGCATAAATAGTACAATGGAAATACCTACCGTAGCTTAAACGATTTTTGTTTTGAAGCTTTTGTTTCAATATATAAATAGAGTAGGAGGGGCTCCTAACTAAATAATAATAGCCGCAAAGGTCGATCGAACGTTAAGCTACTGTTGCCAAAGTCTGTTCGAGCATGGGTGAGCATCTATTACACATCGAGATCCCTCCATGCCTCAGAAAGCACGTTAAGCCGTTGGTCCTGGCTGTCATTCGTAGATCTTAGACGTTACGGGTAAATAGAAGCCCAAAAGTCTGACAACCAGTCTTATGAAGGGGTATCGTGTTACCCAGTAACTGGGTTGATAGGCAGTAGCTGAATGTAAAATACTGGTATTTAGCTACATCAGGTTAAGGGAAGAAAGCAGACCCCAACATAGATGGGAAAAGGCTAGGCAGATTGACATAAATGTAGGTTACTCTAATGTTATTTTTGGGTCATCGTAACTGCCGGAGGTGTGTCAGTTGAAGAATGGTAATTACGACACACCTTCGTTACGACTAATAAATCTAATCTTATCACAGTAATTTACACATTTAAATACACAAGAGGTTTCCATGTGATTACGACAGCAAGATGGGCAGTAGTATTCATGTGTCTGGTGCTAAAAGAACTGCCATCGCCTACCCTACATCTAAGAGATTAGAACCATTTCGCCTTTCATCATCCATTTATTTCAACAATTCAAATCAATAACAAAACATACAGAGAATAATTGGTGAATAAAACAAGATATTCAGAAACTATTTGAGTTTAGGACTTTTTGATACGTAGGGGAATCAAGTCCTAAGCGCAAATAATTTTAATAGCAAAACGACACTTTAGCGAAAATACCCTATAGCAAATCGTCCTACGAGCAAATGGTCCTAAAAAAATCAAAAGAACGGAAATGGTACAGTCATAATACACATAAATAAATAAATATGAGATTTTCAAAACTTTTTTTAATTAAATATTTTATGTATCATGATTGTAAACTTTAAATAAAATAAGCTTACTAAAGTATAAACTGAATTCAAAATGTAGCTGTCATTTAGTGAACCATTTGTGGTGACACAAAAATTAAGTTTTTGTTTGAGCAAGGATTTGTTGGAATAATGCAAGCATTTTTACCTCCATCCGCTTCAGACACCGATTTATTAAAACAAATAAATATCTTACATATGTCTTTCAAAGGACCTTTCATGACCTATAACAATGCTACTTACCGCAAATAAACGTATTTTCTTTCTTTCTGTCATACTAACTCAATAGACAACACATCACCTTTTTATCTATTTGTCGAATTTACACATAATTCCGTTAATTCCCTCGGACAATATTTAGTTTTCCACTAAAACAAAGATTTTTTATCAATAAAATGTTCCCATTATTCTTTCGCATACAGTATGGTGTGATTTGCAACAAATAAATATGTTTAGTAGGATCATTCTTGTCAATCTCTGATAGCAACTACCATGTACATATGCACCATGATGCCAAAATAAACAATAATAAAATAGTAATAATAATTTAACGTACAAATAAAAGAAAACTGTTAGTCAGAACTTTAAGGTCATTATTAAGAATAGGCTCGGAAGACCCAGTTCAGTTCGACATGAAATGAAGAAAACTACGTCCAGTCAATAATTTGTTATTGGGTTTATTATAATGATTATCATTAATGATTAATAACAGGAGCCGTGGTGGCCCAGTGGTATCAGCCGCGATTTACGAGTTGTAAGTCATAAGGTTGAACCCAGACAGACAGGCGCTGTACTTTGTGTAAATTATTTTATCACCACTGCTCTCAAAACAGTGAAGGAAAACATCGTGACGGTTTCCTTTCATACATTCTGGTTTTGGCATGTACTAGAACCAAAAATCCACAGACATGGGACATCTACTAACCCGCACTTGGCCCTCGTGGTGGATTACGGCCCACTCCCTGACAAAGAGGAGGCCTGTGTCCAGAAATAGAAACATTATAGGCTGTAAGTTTTACGTAGTTACGTAAAACTTACAGTACGTAGTATTTAAAGACAAATGAAGAAAAAAAAACTAAATACAATGCCTAGTCTGCCTTCTGACTTTTTTCGTTATCTCTGCTTGATAAACATAGACTATGTTTATTGTTTTTTAAACAAACGCCGTGTGATGTGGCGACGTGGCGTGCGTGGCTAATGTCATAACATAATGTGTATGTACATGCTTTTGGACAGATTTTAGTTGCGCAGGCGCACGAGTAAAACAGTTTATAATTATAACTTCCGAGATGTACTTCAGCTTTTCATTTTCTAACGAGATGCATAAATACTAGCTTCATGGACTTTTTTATTTTTCAGCAGGTGAAAATCATTATTTAGTTTTTATTACAAAACGGTCACGATTTAATCTGCATCGGTGATAGCGCACGTTTTTCAGTTTCAAATAATTTATTAATTACATAATTAATCATTTTAATTGCTCTCGTAATTCTTCACATCCCAAATTTTCAAGTAAATAAAGTACCTATTACATGGTCTTTGAGACAATAAAGACTATGACTAACAGATGCACACAAGGACTAATTCTGAAAAACCTTATAATAATTTTACGTTAACGCCAGAATTCGTCAGGTGACCGACTTGTCTAGTTTGTTGAGACAACAACTCACAACAAACAAACATAATTTCATCAACATTTCAATTCCTAGACATTATGTACTGCTAATAAATATGTACCAACATCACCTGCTCTGATCCTATCACAGAGTTAGACAAACAATGTGAAACTGTGCAGTTTCCACTCAAATATTTAATTAATGACGACAGCTGTTATGTAAAATTACTTTGTGATTAATTCCTTGTGTGTATTGTTAATATGATACTATTTTCGTGATACGATTGTGTGTACAGCGTTAGGGTTAGTACCCACACGGAAATGTATAGTTTTATGGTATTTTAGAGTGACTTCTTTTTCTTGTTCTTTCTGTATGATTTTGTTTGATGTATAAACGAAACAAAAAGGTAAGGATCGTAGCAGGTAGCGTTCTGTAGCTTCCGCCTACCATCATGGGAAAAAGGTGTGAGCTTAAGTATGTATCTATTAAGACTGAAAATCATTCTGAAATTAGAATCACGTAGATTAGCGTCTGTCTGAGATTAAATCCATAGGCTTAACGGTGCATACGCTATTTAAAGTCAGATTATTGGCTAAAGTTAAGGGATATCTTTGTGAACATATGTTTGGTACATTTTTCAATAATATCTAACAAAAAATCAAGTTATTTCGAATATCAGTCTATCATTCGCAGTTTCATATCCATTTGTGAATCTGAAAATATAATACAGTTAAGTCGTATGTACTAATGAACAAACCAACTACTCAAATGAAACATTTTGTATGATTTCACTAAACCATAACTCCTAAAATAGACCTCAAAGGAAAACAATACGTAATACCAAAAAAATAATGTTATCAAAAACAGATTACTGTCTTGTTTTCCAATTATACCTGCATGTTTTCTACAGAGATGACTCACAAATTCTTGCGCAATGATAGCCAAAAGTTACACAGAATTGCTCTCAAAAACATAGCTGAAGTAAATAACATGTTTTGTTAGCATGCCGTACGCACTTTCCTCTACAATGGCAGAGAGCCAGTAGACGTTAATTCTGTTGTCAATCGAAGCATTCCTTGAATTAAATATACTGAATAATATTATCGTTGAGCTACGTAGCGGTGACGTAGCTGGTACGTCATGGGTCGTGTTGCTACGTCGTAGCAATCTCGTAGCAGTTATTGTGAAGCTGTTCTGAATATCTGGGCCTCGTTAATTTTATTTTATGTTGTCTTCATGTTACTTTTCTTTCTTTAGTAAACGTCTTTGTAAATAAGTTGTTACTCTGAGGAAGTTCTGCATCTTCCTACAAGTCACCATCATCATCATTTCAGCTCGGAAGCACCCGCTGCTGGGTATAGACCTCCCCGTTCGTCTGCCATACTTCCCGGTTCTGTGGGTCTGCCTACAAGTAGTGTCCCTGTATTTCAGTTGAATATATCATTGATATAAAAAATAAAACCAAAAGACTTCTACCTCTTCAGGAACCCATCATAATTTGACATAATACATATATAACATCACGCCTGTTTTCCCCGAATGGTTAGGAAGAGGTTTACCAAAGAACATTAAAAAAAAAAAAAACAATTTAAAACCAATAATTTTAATGAAAACTTTTCCTCAATAAAATGGCCGTTACTGACACCGTATAGAAATGTTTACAAAATAAATCAAGAATTACTGCGACTATTTCTAGTCGTTAATTCAATGTAACATTGCATCTTATCCTGTTCCAGGCATGATCTCCTCAGCGATGCTGTGGGGTTTCCTGTCGGACACCCTGGGGCGGAGACAGATCATGGTGTGGGGGTTCTTCTGCTCTGGCTTGGTGGAGATGATGGCTGCCATGAGCCAGAACTTCGCCATGCTGCTCGTCATGAGGTTCGCCAGTGGGTTCCTGTGAGTATTCCTGAAAATAATAAAAATAATGTACTGGGTGGGTAGTTCGGATGTATACAAGTTTATTTTGAGACCATTCTATTTTGGTGCCATGATATGTTCACTGAACCGTCTATAAGACCATATCTACCGTAATATCTTAAGTGATTTTATCCTAATCTTCTTAAACGGATTGAAAGACGACCCAATTTTTATTAACAAATTATTAAATAATAATAAATAAATAAAAACTTTATTGCTTAAAAGGTGTTGCAGTAAATACAATAAAAACAGTTGCACTTTACAAATGAACACTGGTATACAACATAAATGGTTGGGGTACTGTCCTCTTAGATAGGCTACATAATAGCCTGTAGTAAAGAGAAACAGTGCCGTATCCCTCTAGAATGGAGAAATCAATTGCTTAGTGTTTAAGTTAAAAAATTAAAGATATAACAAATTATTACAAGTAACGAAACCTTTATATAAAGTTGTTCCGAGTTGGCCACGCTGTTGTGGTATGAAGAAACTTTTTAGGAGGTTCGAGTTTAAAAGCTAACAAGTACCTATAGAAATGGGCTGAAATCACCATCACGCAGCAAGGTTGTCATTTGATCAGAGGGACAATTCTCGTAATTTCAAGAACGTTCACAGTCTAATCTCAGTCTCAATCTGTCAAAAATACCTCTGATTTCCCTACATTTTGACATTTGTTTGTCGTCGAGATGAGACAACGACTAGATTGTGAACGTTTTTATTTACATGAATTGACCTTCTGATTATGGAAAATCTGGCTCTTGGACTGGGTCATTGGATATAGTTCATAAATGGCTCTTGTAAGTCATTGGTATTATAATTTTACTTATTGTTTGCCCGATGAAAGATATGACCACATAAATCGATTTTCTACCTGTGCTGACGTCAATGGGTAGTGCTTAAAATGATGGCACAGACTTTTATGAGGGTACTAACTAATAAATCTATATTAGAAACAGCTTCTAGTATTCCTATTGTGCCAAGTATACGCCAGAAACAGTTGGACGTAAGCGCCGAACAAGTATCTAGATTTTGTCCAGTGAAGTATTGAGGTTGGAAACGTATGAAAAATCCCTTGGTATAAAATTACGGAACCAATATATTATATTATCTTATAATGAAATTAAATGAAATGTTTATTGAAGTAAGTATATCTTTAAGACACTTTTACACATCAATATTTAGTTGGTGAATATTTTAAAAACTAAATGGCGCCGGCATTTCCTTACTGACTCCCTGAGAAAAAAAACCGGCCAAGTGCGTGTCACGCCACGCATAGAATAGGGTTCCGTAGTCACCCATCATGGCATTTACAAGTTAGGCCTCTATAACCCCTGAACTAACAAAGCCGTTCATCTAAGCCGTTACAGTTTTCCTTCAAAGTTCATCACATGGACTACCATCAAGATTTTTTTTCAAATTTTTCGAGCCAGCCGTTTAGCTTTTAGAGAGAATGGGGCTTTTAATGGGGTTGACGCGGGAAAAAGCATCATCCCCACTTTACGTGTACACTTTTCTCGGGAGGTACCCCAAAAAAATACTTTTTGTGATTTTATTTTAGCACTTCGTCGACGTGGTAAATACACATACCCATGCAAAGTTTCATCTTTCTAGCACTAACCGTTTGGAAGGTAAGCCGAGGTCGGATATGGACATGACGAAACTATAAGGGTTGCGAGACGTGAACTACGGAACCCTAAAAATGCCGAAACAAACTCAGAGGTCATAGTCTCTTAGTTTAAACATTATATTATTAGGATTTTATTTGAGTTAAACAATGCAGGGTCATGTCTGGAAGGGCCTTTTGAAGAAAAAGCCATTGCAGCTTTGAATTGACCTGTCCCAACAGACGGCATTATTTGTCGAACTGTACGAGTATAAAATACGGTCGCTCTTTGTGACCGTCTGTGTGACCGCTTAATTTTTCCTAAACTACACAATGGATTTTGTTATGCAATTTTTACCGTAATTTAGAGAAGTTTTTATTGAAGGTTTGTGTGATCGAAATATTAATATTTACCTTAGATAAAACAAAAAAATCTCGAAGTTTGATAGATTGGCATCTTAGCACATTGCACCCGTGCGAAGCAGGGGCGGGTCACTGGTAATATCATAAACCGAAGTAAACTGTGCAACATGGACCTCATCAAAGAATATGAGAGAGTAAAAGAGACGAGTGACTTGTTGGGTGGTGCATCTAAATATGGTACATTTCGATAACAGAGCGAAGTTAAGTAAAAATATTAGAAAAACAAACTCCACAATCATGTAGAACCAAGAGTTGGATACAAAAAAGAATCTATGTAGATAGTTTACATTACATTCAATCAGCCCAGTAAGTTTAATTTTACATTAATTATACATTAAATCAATTCAGTAAAGTCAATTATACATTGTAATTGGGTACGCCTTCCCTCTATAACCGTTACGCTTGCCATTTTACGCTGCTGTCTATCGTCAAAATTTCTTTGGGGGCTAGACAAAGGAGCTTTCTATCAGCGACAACGATGATGGAAACGAAGTCGGAAATATGTTGGATTGACATAAAGCTACCGAAAAGCTTATGTCAATCCTGTTAAAAGCCGTTGTAGAATTACGAAACTCTATGAAGGCGATTGCCACTTCCTGGCCCTTTTATCACTTCTTTCGAAAACCCAGGTTTTTGACAGGATGACCTCCTGTCCGTTTCCATGCCCACGTCACAAGGTCACTCGATCAATAAGTACTGTTTACTCTTTGATTGCCGTACAAGTGTTTGGCATGTGCACTTGTTTGATTAATAGTACACATAATTACTAATCACTGTCGACTAATCAGTCTGTAAACAACCTTATCTGTATATGGGTTTCTGATTATCGTTCGCGGAAATGAAGCCTACGTCTATAGGGACGGTTATATCAATGGAGGAGTCTAGGGCTTTACAGCTGATGATAATATATTGACAAGCATGTTTATTGTCTAACAAATATAGCTGCAGGTTAATGCAAATACAGGTGCCATAGGCAAATAACACTTTTTTATCAAAAGGAAGTGGGTATCTTGCAACTTGTTTTTTGACGTGACTACAAGTTTCGAGGGATAGGCAGAAGTTAATAATAGACCCACATTTCTACATTTAACCTAACCGTTATATAGTGGGCAACCCTAATATACATTATATATTTCTTGGACATAAAACCCGACTCTGCGGCTCAGGCTCAACATCTGCCTAGCCTGCATTTCCTAACTATGTTGGATCGGCTATGTTTGCGGCTACGGTTGCTACTAAGGATTTGTCAATAATAAATAAATTGGGAGAAGTTTCTTCTAATCTTCGAGAGCCCTCAAATAAACTGCCATAAAAGCCATTATATAATTTCTCCTTCCATTCTTTCAGTTTCAACGGTCCCTTCGCAGTCCTGATCTCCTACATAGCAGAGCTGCACCGCACTGAGCTCAGGGCGCGAGTCATCCTACTGACGAGCTTGTTCTATACGTTCGCTAACACCACCCTGCCTCTGTTAGCCTGGGCTATCCTGACCAAAGACTGGGAGTACCATATATTTGGAAATAGTATTGGTAAGTACTATTAGTTTCAGCTAAAACGTATTTATAGATAACAGCTATCTGTTATCTATAAATACGTTTTAGCTGAAACATTGGACGTGCAGGCAATAGTTTCCTCTCTCAGTGGAGGCTTGTGTAGTGAATAAAAGCTTCTGTAACCGCATTTGAATGCCCACAGGTCAGCAGGCTCTTGTCACACATCAAAATATAAAGTTTCACCAAACATACCAAAACATACTCATATTAATTAATTTCATTTGCCGCGGAAATTAATACAACTTTACCATAATGTTTTAGTAATCCATTCCTGGAACCTGTTCCTCTTCGCCACGGCTCTGATGCCACTCCTGACCGGCGTATCTTTCCTCTGCCTGCCGGAGAGCCCTAAGTTCCTCATGTCTCGCGGACGGAATGAGGAAGCCATGGCAGTGTTTAAGATTATTTACACACTGAATACTGGGAAACCAGCTGAGGATTTTCCGGTAAGTTTCTACTTTCTCTATTTCCAACCCCTATGAGCTGAATAGCGTCTCCAGGATACTATCTACTAGAGGCTGAGTAATGCTGCTCGGAAATGGATATATATTTTTCCACCACCAAGGAGTGTGGCGGGTTAAATATTTTAAAGTGCGTGGATGCCGAAGAAATCGAAGACAGAACTAAATATTTGAAATACTTTTTCTCCAAAAGGGCCGAAATTGGCTCATTTATTTTGTCAAGCATATAAATAGAAAATTAAACTGAAATGGCACTAAAAGATTTTGTCATCATGAATTTCAGGTAAAAGTCCTAGTAGAAGAAAGGCATGAGCAGCAAGGCAAAGGCGTCGCAGCACTGAGGGGGGGCTTCGCGCAGCTGTCACCGCTGTTCAGGCCTCCGCACGCCAAGTGGCTGTTCCTCATGTGTACCATTCATATGGGCTGCATGTTTGGGTGAGTGGCCGGTTAAATACACAAACAAAAATGAAGGCAACTCTCTCATTTTCATTCTAGATTCATATCTTCCAATCCCCACATTACAACTAAGATCTGACATGAAAGGTATAATCAAAAAAAAAAAAAAAACAATGCATTGTAACAACGTAATTGGCGTAATTAACGTAATTGGCGTTGATTCAAATTATTAATTATTTGTGTGGTTTCTAAATCCAAAAGCTCGACTGCCATTCAAAAATCGATCGCAGTCATTACATAATCAGCCTATGACGTTCCCACTGCTGGGACACACACATGGATATCACGCAGGCTCACTGCGGGTTGGTTATCAGTCATTGCAATCAGTTATTATCCTGAAAATCTGACAGATGGTCCAACTTTAGTATATCGGCCACTTTCAATTCGCTATCTTGTTCAACATCGTTCGTATCAATCAAAAACAAGTGTCGGACGTTCCACACTGTCATTATTACTAGTTCGTCGATAGTTTTTAGCAGTTATCGGCAGAATATCCTGACCATACGCTAGTCGTAATTATGTGAGTCGAAGTTCTTGCTGTTATGGTTTTGCGTGGTTCCAAGCGGTTTAGACGCAGACATTGTTGGGAACTGTTGAAGTGTTATCCAGATCTTAATTTTAGTCATCAGCTAATTAACAAAGTGACAGTTCTAGACTAACCTTTGTACCAATAAATTCAATGTTATTTATTTTATTGGCGGAGTTGAAATTGGTATAGGCAAGGAACAACATGAAATTGGTTTTTTTACCATATAACCAGTGACAGTTGCTCTTGGCTCTTTATAGTCCTTTTTACCATCATCATCAGCGAACATTAGTTACTTTTCCAACAGCTGTTTTGTTTAACTTTCATGTTGTTCCGCAGTCCACTGCTGGTCATAGGTCTCTCCCAGACTGCGTCACTATACTCTGTCCTCCGCCTTCCGTATCCAATCTGTCCTAGCTAGCTTCTTAAGGCCGTCGGTCTATCTAACTGGGGGACGTCCTACATTAATACCTATGTACTCGTATATTATTGCAAAACTTCAGTATTGCTTCATGACAAAAATAGTTTATATCATTTCAACTAAGGGTTTCATCGACACTCCCTTCAAACGTGATCTAAACAAAGAACAAGTAATTAATCAAATTCCTCTTAACTTTCAGTTCCAACACCATACGTCTCTGGTACCCTCAACTGGCGGCCATGATCAGCAACGACGCCAAGGGTCTGTGCTCTGCGATTGCTCCCCCCACCACACCAGTCGCTGTGGATGACGTCTGTGTGCCCATTGTGGCGGATATGCTGACGTATCTTCAGAGCGCATTCGTTGGAGCAGGGTCGGTGCTGACGTATGGGATTGGAGGAGTGCTGGTTAATAAGTAAGATATCAAAACAAATTTAATTTTAATAAGTTTTCCCAGAAGCAAGAGCCCAAGAGTTAAAGCTAAGTCTAGAACTTTCTTGGGTTTCAAAGAAGAAAGGACGCCAAGAATGTTTCTATCAAAACCATAGATTAAGAATATAGGTTGCTTTGTTTACTAAGGCATGAAATTAAAGATTTCTTCGACTACCTCCTTGGATCACCATATTCAGTGAACCAAGAAACCATCTTCACAGATCTTATCACTTTCAACTTTATTCTTCCAGATGTGGCAAACGTCTTGTATCAGGATTCTGCGGCGTCACCAGCGCGTTCCTGATCGTTCTGCTTCCGTTGCTGGGCACAAGTGCAGTCGCCGTCGTCGCCATGGTAACCACCGCGCTTGCCTTCACATCGCTTTGTGGTGCTTCACTATCTAGCATCACCGTTGACTTATTTCCTACTTCGCTCAGGTGAGAGGACGATGCATTTCCTAGAATCAGTTTCTGCGCATAATGTTCGTATAATATGTTGCGCGGTTTAGCGTGGCTGTTATCCGAACGGACCATAGATCTCAATCCAAAATGTTCTGGAAAAAAAGTAACTTGTCACTTGTTGTTAGGATTTGGTGGACAAACTTGTTAGGATTTGGTGGCTTTGCTAGCAAAGTCTCTTTCTGACAGGGTCTCTACCTTAGCTCTTCTACCTCCTACAAAAATCAAAGAAAATATTAAGAATTGGTTCATCTACTTATGACGTAAAATCAATAATTATCGTTAAGTATATCTACCTTTTTCAGAGTAATGGCAATGGCTACATTCCTCATGAGCGGTCGTCTGGGAACCATCACGGGTACCGTCATATTCCCCGCACTCATAAACTACGGATGCTTTCCGCCTTTTATTACTATAGGAACTGTTTTAGCAGGTAAGCTCCATTATTCAAGATTTTCGTCTATTTATTATTTAACGTACTGTCAGTAAAAGAAATAAGGAAAGCGTTACTTTGCAATGGTGCAAAAACATCATCTAACGCCCTCTACCGAAACTTAATCGACTCAACCAGATCAAATCCAACCGACCAATTGGAATGCTTGCTCTATCAGTTAGACGTAGCAGTACATGTAGTGTTTACTAGACGGCGCTGTTTTCAATTTACTTAACCTTCTTGTTTTGTTTCAGTGTGCGGAATGGCTTGTTTCCTCTTACCAAATACTACTCTCAAGAAATTAGAGTAATTCCTAGTTATAAGAAAACCACGAATGATTGTAAATACTTTTTGTTATTCTTGTATTTGTGTTTATTGTGCTTTATG
Organism: Apamea monoglypha; assembly: GCA_911387795.2. Classification (NCBI taxonomy): domain Eukaryota; kingdom Metazoa; phylum Arthropoda; class Insecta; order Lepidoptera; family Noctuidae; genus Apamea; species Apamea monoglypha. The sequence continues at coordinate 1,283,962 of OU426925.1, forward strand.
AATTAGTTGTTTTTTTTTCCTCTCATAATAATTGTTATATTGCTTCACTTATCGATTTTTTTGACCGAAGAGAGAGTTTGTAAGATTATTTTCGTATTGTCCTGTTATTTATACGTTTAACTTATACGTCTTGTGTTAATTATCTTTGTGTAATAAATTGATGCAAGGATCGAATGAAACGGCGAAAGTTTAAAAATATTTCTCTTTTATTTATAATTTATCATAACCTAATCTCATCCATCTTCTCAGTCAAACTCACAACAATTTACCGGCGAATCAGGGAGAACAATTACTATCTACATTATTAAATTTTATATTATTTTAACTTTTGACATATTTTTAATTATTTTCTGAAATACATAAATGTTTTGAAAACCGGGTTACAAAAAAAAACAACTTATACAGAATGTATACAGCAAAGAGAAAAGTATAAAAACATATTTTTTTATTAAAATTAAAATATGCAACAAAAAATTGATCCCAATATTAATTAGAGTCGAAATAATTAAAAATATGTCAAAACATACTTCGTTTAAGGCGCTACATCAGTCTAATGCAATGACTAAACAGCTTTTACCCAAAACATTAATAAATAACTCATAATTATGCTTTTGTGACTGCATAAAATACATTTTACTGTGAACAAGCTGCCATTCGCATTATGTACATGATTTTTCATAATTTTCTATAGACTTTTGAGCATAAAGTGGCCTTTGCGCTCTGAAAGCACCTGCATTTCAGATGGTAGATAAAGTAAGAGTAACAAGATGGTAGATAGAGTAAGATGGAAAATATGTCCTGAATTTATAAGGGCTAATTTTATTAAGTACATTTTCAAAGCTGGTCTTCACTTACAACCGTGAAAATAAATAAAAAACTGAGTAAATAAATATTATTTGTTAGCCACATTGTACTCAAAAATCTAATAGACAAAACATGTTGTCGTCCGACATCGTCCGAACTGGCCCGACTCGCGGCGACAACTCAACGACAAAGCACAGTTGCTACATAGACTAGATTTTACTTCTTATTGTCCAATCACTTTGTCTAAGCGATTATACACTTAAATTCGAGGATTTTTGCTTGCCGACTACTAGAGCGTAACATAGAGCTATTTTAACTATCTGATATATGACTATGTTGAAAAAAAGAATGCCATTAAGATGATCCCGTTTTTACTATTATTCTTATTTTAAAATTAACGTAACGACATACAAAATGAACGACACAATTATACAATTATGAAATGTGTCATTCTTTTCTGCAAACCCTACGTTACGCTATAGAAGGCAGCAGGCTTCACAATAAAAATCATATATGTATATAAATGTATAGAATTCTTATAGGCCAGTGAAATTGACTGTTACTTACACACGACTCAGGATAACCCCATTAATTATATTATTATTTCATTATAACGCAAGGCACATTTTTATCTGTTATTAAAACTATTTAATTCAATAAGATTGCACTTTTACAAAAGTATTATATCGGCAGATCTTTTTTTTAAACTTAAAATTGTTTAAAACGCGATTCCATGTTGCTCCCATAACTCACATAAACTGAGATAAATTACAATCGTTTTTGGGAGAATTTTAATAATCTCTGTTCTGTTTCTTACTAATTTATTAGGTCTTTGACTATATTGAAAGGTATATTGAGTGAGTTTTTCAACCCTTGTTATTAATCTGTTTAAGAATCAAAAGCAAGAGATCATTAAAACTCTCTTAAAATTGACCTTAGATTTTTTTCCATTTGAAGTCAATAAAAATGCTTTTCACACAGCCTTCTTCACTTTTAAACGAATTCTCCAATACAAAATATTGTGTCAAATTATATTTCAATAATGTATATTTTTTTGTAAAAAAATTGTTGAAATTATACACTAACTCTTAAATAATTTACTTGCTAAGGTAAGGCATATTTCATAATTATAAATAATTAATTACAAATATTTATAGTACATATATGTAACATTATATATACAGTCTCGCATGTCTTAAAGCCGAGTTTATACAATATGTACAATTTTAGAAAACTTGTATAGTTCACTATACACCACATGTTAAGGCCTCAAAACCAGTAATAGTACAACTGAAAAATCTAGGGGTAAGCAGAAGTAGGTACTCCACAACTAAATTGGCTAGCTCCAATCTAAGAGAGTAGCTAAAATGGCACTTTGATAAAGGAGTAATGATTGTAATGACGTCAATGAATAAAATGATCCAATGAATGGAGTTAGAATGATAAAACGAAAGTTTAATGGAAATATATCTTACGATTTCCCCAGATTTTTCAATTGTACCAAAATTGTTGAATCAAACACCGGTCATTCCACGAAACAAGGCCCCTTTAAATATTACGCACATTAACCACCTGCATATTTACATTATTATGGTAATTGTCAAAAATGACTGTTTAAAAAAGTACGCATTTTGCCGTGTGATACTTTTATACTCAATATGGTGTAAAAGTATCAAGCAAAGTATCAAGTAGACTAGTCTATATAAGTCTCTAAGAAGTTAATAACGGCATAATGGGTAATAATTTAAGTAACAAATCCATAATGATAACAAAAAAATTAATGTACCATCATACCCAACAAGATGTATAAAAATCACCCAGTTCTGAGTTCTACGTGCAAAGCACTGCATACACTCAAGGCCCTGAAAAACTGGTCAGCTAGAAAAAAACTATTATTTATTCTATGTGTTAGCTACTTCATAAGTATGTATATTTATGCTCTACTTTTTAAAGGGAATGAGCAGATCCCCTATTGCTTTTGTTAATTATATTTCTAGACGATCATTTTTCCATGGGAATGAGTGTACAACGTATTGTAATAATGTCCAATAAACAAAACTTCACTGAGTTCATTATAAAATGTTCACTTCACTTATGGTCCGTTTTCCACTGTTTTTAGTTCAAAATATGTTTGTGTGACTATTTGTTTTGGGAGAGGCAGAAAATTAATTTGGTCCTTTTATAAATCTGTTGGTATACAACAAAATCAGTTTGAATATGACAGAAACGGGCTTCAATCACACTTCACCTAAGCATTGTCAACGCTTTACATTCAACTGTAAAATCCTGACAATACCCGACCATTCACCCACCAAAAAAAAAAAAATCCAAATCATCCCAAAATCAAATAGCCACACAAAATGCACATCACTCTATTTGCGTCAGCTTGGGGGGGCCAGTAGGACCTCCAGCCAACACGGACACGCCGTAACATCCCGCCTCGAGTACTTAGGACCCCAGCCCTTTGCGAACGAGATCCTCACCGACCTGGGATCTACAGGCCCAATGTGGGGCAGTGACACTGCAGGAGGGGGGCAAGAGGGGTCGAAGATGCAGAGACAGTGGCCTGGTGCCACCCTCCAAACAAGGAGGGCCTTGGCAGCCGCAGCGTCCAAGGCAGGGGAGCTGACAAAGACAGGCTCCTGGCTCCGGTTGTAAAGCCACACCCCATCCGATTCTAGGGACAGGGTGACGCCTAGGCCGATCTTTGCTCTTGTTTTTCGCACCTGGAATTAAGGAGAAAACATCATTAATTACTGTCAAAAATATGATGGGTGGTTATTGGTGCACTACAGTGTACAGTTGCTAACTTTCTACTTATCGATTGTTTTTCTTAATCTAATCTTATAGATTACATATGTCATAAGAAAGGTGAACACTGTTTGCTAATCAGACGAGAAGGTGTTCCATGTTACTATAGTAATTATATCATCTTCGTGTGCATAATTTAATATCTATTATCAATGTATCAGGCCTCGCCTATTTTCAGGCCCGAAAGATAAAATTTTACACATCTACCTAGTACAAATAATTCTCGACTTCAGAAGAAAGATTTGTTTTTAAATCGTGTTCTTTGGTTATTGTAATTTAAACTGTGCCTTCTTCGTTTGCTAAAATCGTTGAAAATCACTTAATATTATTATATCGCGTTAAGTCCAACAAAGATTCAGTGTTCGCGGAGAGGTTATCGCGGGTTATCGCGTCGTCTTCCTACTCTCAATCAATGTAGCTATCTACTGTCATTGTAATCACCAAGACTTTAGAGCTTTTGGTTTTAATGACTAATTACAATCTGAATTAAAAAATTGAAACAAGAGGACATGATGAAGGGTGACCAGACAAACAGCCTCTTTACCAAATTGAGTCGAAGTAAGATGAGTCCTGTCCTGTTATTTACTTTCCAATCTAATATCAATGTAGCCTGATTCAAATTCGCTAAAACTAGATAATTCAATTGCAAAACAAACTGCTAAAGGAGAGTCAAATCTGTTGGAGCCCTTCAACATGTCTTTCTTTTAGGAAAGTGCTAGTGTTTTATTGTTTACTAATGTTTCAATAATTATAGTTGAGACTAAAGACATTCTGATCCAACTGAATGTCACAAAATGGTTATTTAAAAGTTCTGAAACCAACCTGTTCAACCTGTGGCGCATCTCCCCTCTGGTCCAAGGCATCCAGACACAGGCCATGTCTGCCAGACCCACATGCCCCTCCGCCCCCTCCGAACACGTCCACTGCCCTCACTCGGACACCGAACTGACGACCCACACGTTGGGTCAGCTCCCAATACGCGAGCCGACACCACTCTGACTCCCAGCTCTGGCGTTCTGGAAAGAGGAGAAAATGGGGTTTAATAGGAGAAAATATAATTTAAATTAATTATGCAAGTGTTCTGTAAGGCGGCCTTTTCCGGGAAGTATTTCAGAATCGTTTTTACGAAGAACGGAAACCGTCGAACCACAGTAAGACATTGAAGCATATTCTTATCCATGTACTAATTAAACCTATGGCTATATGTATAAAAGGCTCCACAGAAGATAGATAAGGAAATCAGTTTTCAAAGCTTCCATAAAGAACTTTCTGAAGAAAACCCAGCAAATCAAGTTCAAATATTGTTTTCCCGAAATAGAAAGTAACTATCAATGCTGCTCATCTTGAGCGACCATGGGGTAACAATCAGTAATTGATAAAGCAATCCAGATTGTTCCATTCATTTCGGTACCCTGACATCAACATTTCCAAAACTTGGCTCAGTTAGCTCCACGTTACCGTCCGATGCCAGATGACGACCACCGATATATCCGGACAGTTCAGTTGAACCAGTAACATGACGCCAGTGCTGATAGAAACCTATTGTTTTAAAACTATTGACGAATGCCAAAAGTTGACGAAATAACTGTAAAACTGGAAGTGTTGATTTTTGCATCCGAGTCTATGAAGTCATTGTTGTTTTAGAAATAGATGGTACTGTAATGTGTTCAAACGATGAAAGTAATAATTATGATGAAATATCAAGTGAATTGGAGAAGACTAAGACAGAACGGTGCTTAGAAGAAACCCAAAACAAAATAATGCAAAGAAGCAGAAGACACTATCAATTCCAAAGTAAACTTGACAATAGAAGAACATTTAGATAGCAATAATTTCACAATTTGAACGCCTTGACAAAGAAACAGTCTGCTACTATATGGAAATCGATGAGACTGCTCGCATTGCCCTTGATAATAGCTCAATAATTTATTTATTGTAACAAATCGATATTTTTATTCATGGTTACAGTATTGACCACATATCCCTGTCTGTCAACATATTGTAGAAAAAAGAGTGTGGATATGAGTGCACAATGCATTACAGTTAGGATGAGCAAGATTTTTCCGAAGTTCTTGCACTTAAAGAGAAACTTCAGCATTCACTAATTACTTAACAGATCAAAGAGAAAACCCACCCTACTATTTCCAAGTTATGCCTAGGGAAAATAGAATTCTAGTTTGCTAGTCGCAAAATAAATCACTACACTATAGCCGACTTGTACCCAAAACCGCGCAACACCATTCAAACCCACCTAAAAACCTTGTATAAATTCCTTTCCTACATTGCAAAAAGTTCCATTACGAAACCCATCGAAATCCCATCATATATCCAAGACAATGCCATCACGGTTCGATCCCACGGCGAGTGTAGTGGCGCCGTGGTATGGGGTGGCGCCGTCGTGGCGGGCGCAATCGATCGTCAAGGTTACCACCATCAGACATGGGTTTGGGACACCACTTAGCTAACTGGTGGTGTTTGCGTGGTGGGTGGATGTAAATACAGGAGAATGTGGGATTTTGTTTGGTGGTTCTTTTAGTAAATGGGTTTCGGGGAACCACCGTTTATACCACCACAGTATGTAGTGTAGTACATGTTAGTCATGCTTCATTTTCCAAAGCTATTTCTGGATTATTACTTTTTTTAGTCTTGTTTTCTAATTCCTCAGGAATCCATGTCTAGTTTTAGTTTTTTTTAAGTTAATGTTTACCACTAAAATTGTGGACAAAAAAGACTTGTAAACGTTGTCTCGGGGTGGCATTCATAATGCAATGCTACGCAGGGCACATGGCACACCCTCGGCGAACATAACCAAGGCTTTGCAGTTTTTATAGGCAAAGGCATAACTTCTGATCGACCAGTTTTGTCTCTATTCATCTTCATTATCCACGGCCCGACTTCGCCCACTGCTGGGCATACGCCTCTCGTTTCTTGGGCCAATTCCTATGCATCTGTATCGGCCTCAGGTTCTACCCGAGATCACTATTATAAGTAGTGATATTTACCTTCACCGTCAGTAGCCAGGGAGCCGGAGACAAGCCGCTCATGGTCCGTCCTCCTGGCATCCTCTGTACTCTCGCCATGCTCTGGGAACAAGAGACAATAGATATCAATATTATGCCACTGAAGAGTAGGCTGGATGAGAATGTAGTAAATTTTGATAAGGGACTGGAGAATTAGGATGATTTGAGGTTATTTCGACTATAGGAAAAGGTGTCTGCTTTGAGGTCTTATTTATATATTTGGCAGAAACAATTGCAAGTCTTTTATTGACTCTCCCAGGTCCCTGAAATATTTACTTTGGTCCGAACGACAAAATCTGATCTGATTATATGCAAAATTTGTTGGTGATACAAATGGGTAAGTAGATTCTAGATGGGATTCAGTTAGCTGATTTATGAGAGTAGTAATTTCATGTTACAATTGGTTAGTGTTCGCCGATCACTATCCTTGTGAAAAACGTTTAATAATGTCAACTTTCATAATCATGGAAAATAGATCGACAGATCATTAAAAACTTATTTCCCACAAGAGAACATGTTCGGACAAGCTTCTAAACTATTAAAAAAATAGTGGCAATCTTTCTGACAGGTTTTGGAGTGACGTCACAGACTGCACGAACACATAGGCAGACACACCTATGTATCATAATTTATTACATACATGTAGATATCATGTTTTAAGTGTGAGTGACAATTCAATTTGGTTTTTGGGGTCCTTGGAAGGATCGCAGAATCTGTTGCAGTAGTTTTAACAAGCTTTTTATTAACTTGCTTCGATCATGTTTCCGGTTACTATGTTTGTTTTTTTGGTGACTTTTCACCTTTAGCTTTTACAAGTTTTTTTTTTGTATTGTATTGGTCTATTTGATTTGACTAATATTAGCATGTCATTGGCTTTTCTGGGTACCCTGCTAAGGCCTCTTTCGACTACAAAATGGGGCCCTGGGTAAATCAGTTAGTGGCAGTAGTTAGTGGTCACTGCAGAGTGCAGATCCAGTCACAACAATATTAATTAATCAAATATTCACCACATTATACCCTACACTTATAATAAGGCGCGCCATAAATTATTGTGCATACATTTATATTTATAAAGCGACACTTATTTAAATTTTAATAGTCCGCTATAGAGTGGGCTATGGCGCCTACTGCTTATCTCGTGTCTCGTACTGAATTATAAATAGTTATTTCAATTATAGATTTTATTTAAGTCTGTACCGTCACGCTATTTGCCGGGAGGTGAGCAGGTCTCAAGGGTAGGTGTTGGCGCCACCGTATAATATGCGGAAACAGCGTAAATGGTTTGCAATGGTGATAATATTTGCTTCCGACAAGCGTAAAGGGCGATTCTCTTGGCAGGTTTGGCGCTAGGAAGGTTAATTTAGTATTTCTGCCTTAATCAGGCATTTGGAATTCCCAGGGCATAAGCATTTCTGAACAGAACATTGAGCTACTCGTTAAAAGGACTCCGAAGGTTATCCGATGTACATTTTCACAGTCACGTTACAAAACTGGGCTTGAAAAAAGTTGTAGTTTGAAATGATACATGCTTGATGTGCCGTTTTTGCTATTAATATTATTCGCAGACAATCCCTAGGTAGCAACAACCGTCCACAAGTTCAAGCCATGAAATATAATCTTCAATTTGGTCAAGTATATAAATAATGTAAAGGTATATGTAAATAAAGCTGTGTACGTAGCGTGGCCGTAGTGCGTAAGATAGCATACATTAGCATATTGCCGATCAAATCAAGGTCGTATACCAGCCATGTATAATTATACATATTTATGTATACCACTAACTAAAGAATTAAGTGTAGAAGGTACATTTAACGATGAAGATATCTTGCCTTGTTCTATTTTACCTAAGTCATAGACAGTCTTTTATAAGTCTAAAGCAAGGCAATAGGTTCTTCTAGAAAGCTTTGTACTCGAGTTTAATCTCAATAGCAACAGACAGATGCAAAGCCATATAGACTTTTTGCATCGGTAGTTTTAAATGGGCTACTTGCATTTGTGAGTTTCTCTTGGGTGTGGGTCTTCTGGCCATCTTTGCTCTGTGGTCGGGCCACACTCGTCGAGAAAGATATCCTATTAAATGAAATTTAATACTTTGCTATGTTTCTGAAGAGATGAAGGTTACTGTTTGTCTGTCTATAACTTAGCCTTGTATCTACTGAGTGTAAAAGTCGAATCTTTGAGGAGTTTAAAGGTTTTGTTGTTTAACTAAAGAGTTTCCTTTGTAGCAACCGACCACCTGAATGGCAGATTATTTAATAATCTTTGTAAAATCGCAGTCGAAGTACAATTAAAAGATTTTTGTTACTATAGTGAAGTAATATTACGCCAGTATATCGATCAATCAACTCAGCCTATCGCAGTCCACTGCTGGACATTGGCCTGTATATAAACCCAGTATAATGCCTTGAGGTATAAATGAACTTTGATTCATTCCTGTGCTTGTACAAAACATTATACGATTTTTTTAAACTTATAGTCAAATGCCCTGGTCAGATACAAAACAAATTAGACGATGGAATTGAAAGAAGCACCCATGATCAACATGTTTTAGCTAGTGCTATCGCTAAAAACACGAAGACAGTTAGCACTACTCAATAGAAGGGCATTAAAACGTCTTTCAATATCTTATTTATGTCTTTTAATTATTATAATCTTCTCGCCTAGCAACTATACCATAGATATTTAATTAAGGCACTATGTTTGTCTATAAAGACCCGCGCCACGTGTAATGGAAGTTTACAACAAATCGCGCGTTCCATAACTACAATATTTAATATTAGTACTTATTGTGTTAGGTCCTCGTGTGAGGCGGTGTTGCTATGTGGTGTGGGCTGAGCAGAGTTATTTGAATTGAAAACATCAATGTAAGATGAGTCTGTAGTAGACGCATTACATTCATGTTTTTACATAGATAGATTTGTTTTTGTGGTATGTAGCTTACATTATAATTTTAGACTGTAGTAGTAAAGGTGCACTGCTGAAAATGGGTCTCCCAACCAGTATAGGCACAAAGTGGTTCAACTCTACCTTGAAGAGTCGACTATGCATCAATAATGCATATAGCCAACTCATCAAAATTGTGTTATATACTTACAACTTTTCAAGAGTCTTTGAGGCTTTTTAGCGTTTATTTCCTACAAATATTGTGGATGACAAAGCCTTTTGTGCGACGGGATAAATGGCCAGTAGTGATAATTCCTATACTGTACCTACCTTGCTTGACATTGAAGCCCATAGAAAATCCCAGTAATATTATAAACACGAAAGTTTGTGTGGATGGATGGATGGATGGATGGATGGATGGATGGATGGATGTTTGTTACTCTTTCACGAAAAAACTACAACACGGATTTGGATGAAATTTGGCACACAGATAGTTTATAACCAGGATTAACACATACGATACTTTTTATCCCGTTTTTCCCACGCGATCGAAACTAATGTGAGTAAAACCGTGGGGCGCAGCTAGTACTACATAAATCTCAAATCTTCTCAAAATTAAACTGAAACTTTCATTTTAATCTTAGGAATGATCAAACCACAATAAAATTCCTTTCACAAAGTCTTCATAAATGCTAACGACCCTACTAAACAGTAGAAATATCTTCTAAACATTGTAAGTAATCTGTTCTTAAGAAAAAGACTTAGGAATTCGTCAAGTATGCGGCTTGATAGGCAAGCTTCCCGCCGAATAGTTGAAAGCTCAATGACACCGCTTTGAGCTGCTTTAGTGCTTACGACAGTGACACGACTGGGTTGAAGATATTATAGAAATGTAAGAGAGTTCTTGGAAAGTTTTGAAGGTTAAAGTTTTAGTAGTCATGGGAAAATTGAAGTAAGAAAATAGAGAAATCTTGCACACTGTTGTAACCTATGTTTACAAATAAGGACGATCGATTGATTGATCGATTAGAGTCCAGAAGATGCTGAGTAAATCGATATATAAGATGAAGCTTTCTCCCTTTCTAAGAGTACTAGAGTTAGTAAGATGTCTCTCTGGGTAGACCCTAATCCTAGTACGATGATAAAAATGTAGTATATCGCTTGGTAACCAATGAATCTTCCATCAAGTTCTTTTAGCGATCGTGTCGTCGGAATTTATGTAGCTGTCAACCTAAGAACATTCCGTTCTAAAACTGGTAAAGTATACATGAATAGTTTGCATTAACCCTTTTACTCCTCCTCCTCCTACTCCCTATATTCTGAATCGATCCCGTCTCGATCCCGTATCGTCACGTTTAAGATGGCCATGCGCATGACACAGAAATGCGAGCGTTTTATACGGCTTGTTTACAAGCCGACGCTGCACGGTTCCCGAGCTCGGCTTAGATGATACAAACATACAAGTACCTATGTGAGATGGTGCAGTGATGCTGCACAGTATCTCTGGACTTTGTACTAAAGACTTGCTTGTGAAAATATTGTTAAATTGGGATCAAATTATGTGAATTCAATTTGTTTTTCGGTGAAAAAATATAAAGTCGAAACATTTTTGTGAAAGGAATGCTATATCGTTTGGGACCGCTTTGAAACCCATTGATATGCTAAGCTCTATAGTCAATAAAGACTATTTTTAAACACTTATCTACCAGATTATAAGCTCACCATACACTCTGCCGATACCCTTATGGTACAACCGTTATAAAACCCAAAATCACTTAAAAATACCACTCTTTGGAAGATAACATTGAACACAGATAGAACATCGTATCAAATAAAAATAGACCTTATCTAAAGGGACAAAGGTTAAAAGTTGTATGAAGAGAAATCGATCGTAGGTGGAAGAAACACGATCCCTTAAATCAGCCATCGATTTACAACTAGCTCTTTCGCGTGGCTCTGTTTGGTTCCATAATTATTTTTAACTAGTTTTATTAAACGACAGTCCTTTGCTAATTGGTCAATCCATTGGAGCCCACGCTCAGTCAAACCAAAGGCTGTGAAGAAAGTTTATTCCAGTTGGTAAATAAAATGTTTTGGGATCGAAATGTCCACAGAACAGATAAAAGGAAATGTCACATCGGATTATCAATAATTCACAGGCAGTGTCCGGGAATAAAGTATTAAACTAAAAGATAATCCTCTTAGCAGAATAACATCCAATGTTTGACAAAATGCTTATGACGCTACTTTGAAAAATGATGAGATGATATCCCATGCTATCAAAAAGATCCCAGCACTGGGGTATTTATTTCTGTACACAATCAGCTGATCATCAAAGATAATAATAGTGAAGGGGGTGTTAACGACAGGCACTTGCGTCTATAACCAGCCGATTGTCATTATCACACTATTTTTATGAACAATAACGTCACAGACGCACTTAACTTGAAGTACATTATCACACATTGTCACGCTGTCGGCCTATCAGGCTATTACTGTCCATTGGGAAAAAGGCTCTTAAGTTGTGAAGAATGATTCACTTTGTTGGAAAGCTAATCGATTTTTTGTTTCAGACCATTCAACCATCTGACATGGTGACATGGAACTCTAGGAAATGATTGATCAAAATGAAGAAGAAGATACTGATGCTGGTTCTAATGTGGCATGACAAATACTAGAGACTAGGATGATGAAGTATTTGTAGCCAAAGCTAAAAGAAAGAAACAAAAAATAAAAGGAGCATGTTACAAAAAAACAAATGGATGCTCGACTAAATGAATATAATAACAGTCAGAAATTAAAGCTGTATTCTCATACAAGTGAGCACAAAAATGATTATGCAAGGAATATTTAAAGATATGACAAATTATATAAGACGATAAGATCTGGTTGATATGAAATTCAAAACAATTCAGATTCAGAGGTTATATGATTTTCCATACCATTCTGAAAAAAAAAAGAATCGAAATGAATGTGTTTAATTACTTTAACTTTTGCTCTCCTTAGAACGGCAAGAGCTTAAAGACACACACACACAAACTAACTGCATACATATAAGAAAAAGACAAATACTAGCAGTATATTTGTGTCACCCGAGCGGCGCCGGCGCCTCGATAAACGCAACGATACCGCCACGATAACGTTAATGGACACACTCTTTATCACTGCACGCACACAACGACAGAATCAACATTAAACCTACCGAAAATAACTTCTCCGCAAACTAAGAACGCACTTCAGACTCCAAAAACAAAGTCGAAAATTGAGGAGCCTAATTTTTGGGCACGTGAAATTTTCTGCACCATTCAAAAGGCTACTAAAAATCTACGATGCAAGGTTCAAAATCAAGTGAATGGAAGCCAGATGATTTTAAGGTATGAATGGATTCGGGGAAGTGCGGTAATGGCTCCGACCGGAATGTCAATGTCAGTCCTATCTGGAAAAAGGATGGGTAGAGGTCTCATTCAAAAACAGGATATCAAGGTCCGAACCGTAAGTGGTCTGATATAGCTAATGTATGCCAGAGCCGTTGTCACATTTGTCTTAAAATGTAGTGTGATGAGGATTCCGCTACTCGACAAACATCCTCCCTTTGTTGAGAAAAGATTTGAGTCACCAAACGCGTGGGAAACCTAAATTTTAAACAAAGTAACTGCCGCCGGATCTCTTTACATTTAGTAGAAATGCTGGGATTCTAAGGTCAGCCTATCTACATCTCCTTTACTCTGAAGTAAACTCTGTAAGTACTCATTATTTTGAATCATTTGCCTCTGCGTCTCTCCTGCACGAATACCCAAAAAGACCAGAAGAAAAGTCCATTTCCCCATTGCAATATATTCCCATTCCATTGCTCTCTAGTGTAGATAACCAACATAAATTAGTAAGATTTCATAGGCAAACGCAGTAATTTAATTATCCATCAATGGATTAAGTACAGCAGCTACGGTCCATGCAACGTAAGGTTAGGTCAAAGATCACACTGTGTAGGTCACAGGTCGCACACATGCCACATAGACCCTAAGCAATAAAAATAAAGATACAAATTCAAAAACTTCGGAAAATCCCACAAAATTCGCTCCCCAAAATATAAATCATAATCCCGAACATGTCACTATTAGCAAAACGAATCTTAACCCTAAAAACGCAAGCAAACACAACACAAGGGATTATGGCGCGACGGGCGCCGAAAGCAATGAAAAACGAGGGTTATGCCGGGAATCATGGGAAATCCTATGATGAACGTTCTGAGGGAATCCCGGCGATAAAGAGTGAATTTCGCACCCCTATGCTTGCATGCGTTGATTGTGCAGGGATTTCCGGGATGACAGTGTTTAAAGGGTTACGCCTATAATTAACGTTATGGAAAATGTGGCACGGAATGTTGGGGAGTGCAATTTATGGAGATTTCCGTTTTCTCTACTCGTTTCGCCAAAATGACATGACAAAGTGTGTTTTTGCGAAGTTTCAGATATAATTCAATACTTCTTATTCTGAACTTTTTTATAAAAGTCAAAGCTTTTGGTACCGATAAAAACTTTGGCATTGATTACAAAATTAGAACGTAGAACGTTCCTTATACGTAAAGACAATGCACTACATAGAAACTGCTCAGAAAATTTACCTCAAATTCTTGCTTGCTTAAGCTTGAGAACAAACATTACTTACATAGAGGTCTCGTGTAAAACCAAATCAAAAAAGAACTATTTCGTCAGCATCCTAAAAGAGCCTCTAATCCTTTCTAATCATAATTCAATGACCAACCGAAGCTCTAAAGCACGTGCCTCCCTCACTATTCAAGCCCAAATCCCTATTACCAAAAATAATGCGGTAACATCATCGCTGGGGTCTTTATTATGAACAAATACCCGAGCACCGCGTGGTGCCTCCAAAGGGACGTGGAAAAAACTCCAAAGTCCGTTTGTTGAGCGGCGCAAGCATTAATAATGTAGTTTAAAGATGGCGCTGGAATGCGCGCAGGCTGAGACGGTGGGGATGCGCGGGAGTCGATAGTGATGAGCACTTTGAATTATTAACAATATGCAAGCAAAACAATCACCGAAATCATAGAGCATTATCTCAGAAGCGCAGGCGCACGACCGCTGCGGACCCCGTGCCTATTAATTATAGTATTTAATTAGAGGCGATAAGTGTGTTTGCGAACTTCGTGGTTATCGCTTCCATTATCTGTTTGTATGACAGAAATTACGTAAACATGTGATTTTTTGTAACAAAGATAGAGTTAATTGGCTCCAGTGAATGAAGCGGTGATTTTTTCTCTGATATTCGGCTTTCAATGAAGTTTTGCCGAATTATTATCTGGTGCCTGATAAGGCTCTCAGTGTTATAATATTTACTGAAGTTTTTGAGGTTTTTTCTGGTTGTTTGACTTTGCTAAGAACTGAATTTATGTACTGAATAACAATAATTTTAAGATGGTTGTTTTATTTTTTGCTTGAGAGGATATTTTTTTTCTCCGTAAGATATGTTTATATATTATTATGTATATGGTCGAGGATGTAGTAAATTTGATTTAAGATTTATGCTCCTAACACCTTCTTTATAGTTCAATAGAATATCGATAAAGTCAAAAATTCACTACAGGTACAGCACTATGCATCCCTAATTTCCAGGAAGCTGCGCGGGCGCCGATGCGGTCGGATTCCACGATCTACCGACTTTTGTCAGTGACCATCTATGATCTATGATTTTATAATGCCCGCACTGTATTTCTATTAGGAAACTGGATTAAAATATTAACGTAATAAAGCATAATAGGAACTAATATATCATCAATTTAAACTTGATCAGAAAGTATGATAAAGCGGTGAATCAAATGCGTATGAATACTTCACCATAATTTGGGTATCCATTAAGAGAATTTTACGACAAACCTAATCGATAATCCTTAAGAAAATGTTCATTGAGAATTGTTTATTATCAAGTTCGATTGGATTGTATCCCAACTTAGAATCCACATTAAGATTAATTTTTCATTCAATGTCACTTTGTAAATCTGTATTATGGAAATGCAACTGAGGGTTTTGATTGCCTTAATGATAATGGGAAATAATATTGATGACGTCATTTTTGCACTAATGAAACTTGTAATAATATGAGAAAGAACAGATTGAAAATGTCAATCATAAATTAGTTAAGGGCCCGAGAGTACCCTGAGGGACTCCTTAAAACGAAATTGAATTTGAAATTTGCTATATTTCTGTTTAATCGGGATATATGCAGTAGAAGAGAAGAAGAAGTTGATTCGATTTTAATTCATTTAAATTATATAAAATTATTAAATTCTTACCTTTAGGTTTGAGGTCTTCCATTGCGTAACGACTGTAAGGTGGAGGAGGGGTTTCTGTAACCAAAGAGAAAATATCTTTAATAATCACATTCCGTCAAAGTAAAAACTAAGTAGGTTTATTTGAATTTAAAGTAAAATCAATAATTAAGGTTCTAGATTCTTCATGAAATTGTCTTTTCAAAAAGGTTATTTAAAACAATTTATTGCATGGTGGCATAATTTGCAACGTAATTGTAAGAAGTCTTATTTGAACTCCTCTATTTCTTAAACGTCAATTAAAACAGACGCGAATCACCATTCAAGTTACGTGATTAAGTTACATATCAGGTTCCCAAGTTGATTCAACGGAAAAATTAAAAGAGGAATGCAAAAAATCGCTCAAAACTTTTTTCAATCGCCACTAATCACCCGCGTTACCCGTCTCGACCAAAAAATAAAAGAAATCCAACTTAAAACAAACAACACGTAACCGGATCAGGTAAAAACGATCCCAGACCGCCCGCAATTATGTCCAACCGTGGAATCGAACCTTGATCACCGGCTAAATAATGACTAACCTATATTTTGACCTCATAACGACAGTTTTATGCGCCCTTTTGTATCAAACACCGCTGTCTTTTGTGACGAATATGTAATTTTCTACAATCAAAATAGTTTTCGACGTAAAATTACGAAGCCGCAGCAAGGTTTTGTGAGGGATCGTAACGACTGAATTATAATTCACGAATTTCAATAAGTAGGCTTCGAGAAACAACCGGGAAAAGAATACAAACAGCAAAGTAACGTTAAATAATGTCGTTTGAATCCGGAGCGCGATCTATTCCATTTACAACCGATCAGGCACGCGGTATTGGTCATTTAGAATTTCGAACGCCATTAGTATTTTCGAATTCCGAATGTGAATTGTGCAATTGTCATTTGCAATTCGGCGCCAGGCGGCGGTGGACGTGTCAACATTGTTTTTCAACTGAATCGATGCCGCTGGACATTTTGAATACAAATTATACGACCACTATTATCACTGAATTCAATATGATTTTATAATGTATAGTATGCGCATCGTTCGCAGAAGTGTTTAACGGCGTCTGCACAAGAAATTTCAAAACAATCGTCAGTGCATGCACCTGCATATCGAATGGATGATAAAACTTGGAATTTTGGAAGACGCTACATAAATCATGTGAGAGTTTTATTAGCTTTTTATTACGTGGTACAATCGTTAAGTGCGCTTAAAATTCATTTTATTATATCAAAACGGTACGATTTTGTTGACAGCTACATAGATTCTAAATGTTTGTCGACAGCATCTCGAATAAGATTAAAGACTGGCTTTCAGTGTTATGAATATGATAGTGTGAGTCACATGTTTTCGCCGCACTCCCCGACACATTGCAGCTGAAAAAAGAGTAAGCGATGCAAGAGTAAATGACCCTAAACGCCTAGCGTAGCATCTAGCAGATATAAATAATATCGTTGTTGAACTTTATGTCCATACGAGTGCGCGCGCGAACAACCTTGCCTCCGACGAACAGCCAAAACAAACTCTAATCTGTCGCAATAAAACTGATATTTAAATCACCGACGCCAGCGATATCTCACCTTTTTGCAACAACAAACTATCACATATAAATATATAGAGAGTGGCGTGACTGAAATTACTTTTACAACTGTTACGTCATAAACACCATACATTATTAATGGAAAAAAGACTTTGTCGTGACCGATATAGAGTGCAGTTTCCTAACAGCTTTAATTAGAAATCATTAGTTCATTTGCTTCGAAGCTTAAACTTGCACCGAGTGCAAAATGATTTGTATCGAACGTCGAGGGGCGAGGGTTTAGATTTCAGTGTAACGTGGTGGTATATCGTGTTTCAATTATTGAAGGGATCCGTCAATGAAGAATGGATCCTGTATGAATTTAGATAGAGTTTAATTTTGATGTGCGCATAATGGAATGCCGTCTGATGAGGTAGATAAGTATTACGGTAGGCGCGTATGGAGGCCCGGCATGTGTAATTAATCTAAACATTCAATCTATAGCAATAAATACCGTAGGTTGTCAGTTTGTCCTTCGATTACTATGTAACTGGCGAACCGGTCAGCCTGGCCGGCTCCCTCGGCGTCTATTGCTCTATTCATAGTATATTCTGCAACCAGTATGGCGGCGATAATAAATATCAAAAAATTTATTCAATTGCTTTGATCAGTGTAGGACAGTTAGCCTATTAAATGGTACAGTTATTGATAAGCCTGTTTTCTTGGTTTATTGCAATGGCTTACAACTTTATGTTGCTTGGACAGCAATGTGAAGTGATGTTTATTTCTACACTTTACTCTAGTCATAAAATCGATCTAAGTAATCTAAAGTTGCTGCAACAGTATTTGGTCCTGTTAGTCTGAGGAAATTACCTTTAACTAAAATCGCAAGTGAAGTAATCGAGAATAGATTAGACAATGTTGTAGAGACAATTTCAATGCACAAACATTTCATATTAATCAAAGCTTCCATAAAAGCAAAAACTGTGCAACCAAATAAATCTGAAACGGGTATAGAAATAGAGTGGAACGATTTATAAGTGTTGTACAATCGAGTAGCGTAGATGGGCTGCCAACGCGGCGCCGGCGCACCGCTCCACCAAATTGTAAATATGCACTGATTCATAGTTATGTTTAGAAAATTATTGACTTTGTTATATTGTGGAATTCAAGATATTTCTACATTTGGTTTAGGAGAATGACTTTCTGGTATTGTGACTATGTTAACATTAGAATATATGGTATTTAGCTTCCAGTGAATACATCACTTTATTTTAAGGCCCCTTTCCTATTTGAATTACCGAATCCAGTTCAACTATACATTTTTCACCAATCCCAACTTAAGAATTTCCATTGTTTTCTTTTCTAATGTTATTCTCCTTTAGATTTATTAGGTCAGTTATAATATGTCGTCCATCTATCAACTGATTCTTCTTCTAAACCTAATGTTTTAAAAAAGTAACTTTTTAAATAGATCTGCATTCATCTTCTCTAATCTTCAGACCTTCAAATTAATTTTGCTAATTCTATTAGCCAATGTCACATAGTCACTCGCATGGCCTTAATATGATGTTAACTATACCACCACAAGTTTATATGCTAATAGAACATTTCCTGCGTTTAACACATCTTGTAATAGTTATCTCAGTCGTGAGAAGGCTCGATGAAGTTCTTCGTAATCACTTGTATCTTTATAAAGAAGCTAGCTGCTTGAGCGGCATTGTGCTGGTTGCAATTTCACAGAAAATTTCGTTTGATAAAAACAGGAAAATTAAAGAGCAATCTTGTTCTCTTCTTTTTTCTTCTTGCATTGCTTTTTTTTTTGTAATGTGCGTTTAGTTTGTGCAGAATAAACAATTTTTCTTTGAAAATGAAAGAGTAAAGAAAATAGAACTTTCTTTACTCTTTCATTTCATATTGCAGTTATCTTTCGAATATTCTCGGACCAGAATAAGATCTATTCTAAAAAATAGATTTTGAAACCCCGTAATCTGCTCCGGTCAAAAGTCCAATACTATTGGTGACATTAATTTATGAGAAGTAGGAAGCAGTAATCCACTATTCAAAAACTGAGCTGTAGTTTTAAATGAATAAAAAGCACTACACTTTGCCAACATGCTGACGGTAGAAAGGTGTGTGACAATGTCCCCTGAGCAGAGAGTACGCCCATATTGTTGACTGAATATTTTCTACATCACATTGCGTATCAAATGACGTCGGTCGTCGTACCACTGACGTGCCGTTTGGCTCGCCACCGCATGTCATTGCTAAAATAATTACATCTATTTGTTTTTCTCTTTCAAACTTTTAAATTATGTTTTAAGCTTCAAACGTACCATCACACTTGTTTTGTTTTCTGCTTTTCAACGTCACAAGCTGGATTATGTCACAGATAAGTGCCTATCGCATTGAGATGCAACAGGCATTCAGTTCCGCCTCGATTTCCATCCATCCTTCATAAATATTTTCATGTAAGTATATCATAGAAAAATAAACATTGTTTACATTGATAAACAGACTGGACTACAAATCTTAACCTATTACTTGAGAAATCTAAATCGAAAACAATAAACAATCAATAAATCCACTTTAATACACCATAAATCTGCCAGAAAACTGTGGAAACGCGTCACGGCGCACCATCACGTAGCGGTCTCAAGGACGAAACCACGCGCGTGAACATTCCCGGGACACATCATTGTAAACTCCAGCTCTACTAAGATTTTCATAACACTAGAGTTAGATAACTTTTACTCAAAAAATATCAATGAGGAACTTACAGATATTGTCGGAACAAACAATGATGACCAGGACGCAAACCATTGCCAAATGGGACAAGCTAACAACAAAATTGTCAAAGATGTAGTAAAACAATTTATTAGAGAATCAACATCAAAATTTTCGTCAGGAAGCAAGATGATTAGGAACATGTTAAAAATAAAACAGGAGTTTTGTAATGAACAAAGGACTGCAATTGATTTTGCGAAGATACTGCCAAGGAATTTAGGGTCATAACCTAGCAACAAAAGTCTAAAATTCAAAAAAAAAGTCGGTTATACGCACGGAACGTGCCGCGCGCGCGTGTGATCGACGAAAATAGCCCGCCCGAATTATAACAAGTCGGATGGCGCCTCCGACGGCGCCCGGCGGCCGCACGTCGGCAGCTCCCACGCGGACGCTAGGATAAACCCTAGATACCATTGCTTATTCACCAAGGTTTTTCTGGTTATCTCAATCTATGCTTATAGGACCTTGGATAATAACTTAGGACGTTAAGATTGGGAGAGCTTTGTGCTCCAAGATCTTTTAGACGAGTAACCTTGTCCATTTGTTATTGTTTGTCTGATTATTATTATAATGTTTTGTAAATTATTTGATTTAGTCCTTGAAAATAAATTAGCAGTGTAAAACATTCACATTTGACTGCTAAGCAAGGACAGTGATTTTGAAATTCAAATTCACTCATTTTAAAACAATAGCACATATCAAGCATTGTTATTAATAAGAGTTTTTGAAAAGAATTAACTAATAACTAGTTGAGAAAAATAAAAGTAGATGGCGTTGTAGTCTATTGACGTAAGATGTCATCGTAGACCTTGCTTGTCGGCGCTAGGCAGGACCGGAAGGCAATGACGTACAAACAATACGAGGTGAATTTATATGATGCAAATAGTCGGGCGTTGATTGATCGATAAAATTAAATGCAGGTACAGCCAATTGTAGAATGGGCACGTGCAAAGCTTAATAATTAAGGTACCAAGACAGAATAAAGAAATCTACAATAACTTTATAAAATGTACGAAATGAAACATTAGATTCTGATAGGTAAGCTTATAAATCTAGATATCATTGACATCAATGATGTGATGAAACTAGAATTTGACAAGTTGGGAATTAAACACAATTAAGACTTAATTTAAACGAAGAAAATGATAAAATTAACAATGTTGATTGTTGTTTTCATAAACAAGAAATTTGTAAATAAAGTCACGTTATGATGAGACACTTGAGAATCTCATAAAAAATCTGAAAATATTTCAATAGAACTATGTAGTTCCAATTATGACTTGTCAGCCAAAATAAACATAATAAACATAACACTTAAAAAAGTGCAAAGGGCTCCGACTGGTCCAAAAACAAATTATAAACAATAATTATACTCGTACTTCGTAGTCATCGAAGCCATAGCCATAGTTTGAGTTAGTTTACATATTAAAGCATCGGCACTTCTGAAGATATAGTTAACGCTCATTAGTGAAACATAAAACGTAAAGTTAAGCATTCATTGAAATGGTACCGTGAGAGAACATCCAAGGTTCGTGCTGTTTCATAATCATCAGCTTCATGGGATGCTCATGTTTCTTCAAATACTGCAGCTACACTTTGTTTTCCTTTATTAACTTTTTGTTTGCACAATGGCAAACCAAAACATATATTGATGACTTGATTCTAAATTCCAAATCACAATTCAAAGCAGACTCGGAAG
This sequence comes from Apamea monoglypha, assembly GCA_911387795.2. Classification (NCBI taxonomy): domain Eukaryota; kingdom Metazoa; phylum Arthropoda; class Insecta; order Lepidoptera; family Noctuidae; genus Apamea; species Apamea monoglypha. Next base: position 1,305,811 of record OU426925.1, read on the forward strand.
ATCAAACAGGTGTTTGGACAAAAAATATGGACACTTAATAAGCATTATTTAAGAATAATTTGATTTCAATATATTATGCTCAATTGGTAACGGTTCATCTAATCCCCGAAAAGGCCTCTCCTAAGCGATAACCTGCCGTGCCGACGAAATACTTGTAACATTACGAAAATATTTATTAGTGTGACTCAAGTGGCTATCACCAACTGTTTTAAAATTATCTTCTACGTATCTAGTCTTCGCCTGCCTAGGGACTGATGCATGGATCAAATTAAGTCTTTGAAAGACCGATAAATTTACAAGTAACGGCACGTTGAAAGCAACGTGACTGCGACGTCCAAATGGCAACATTTCTTCCTAAATTGCGCTTGCAAGCTTATAATTTATTCAGAATATCAATTTGCCAAAATAATTATGACATGTCTTCAAAGCATTCAATTACTTATACGAGACATTAAACATTATTACTAAAGAATGTGAAGCATTAAGTAGCCGAGAAGTTAATAAAGAATCAGCACTGAAACATGTGGATTGGTTAAAAGACCTCCTAACAAGCAGTGAAATGAGCGATCGGCAACACGTCGCTCGCTCCGGTACGTGTAGGTAAATAAAAGACGACAATTTTTCCAGTTTCGCAAGAGCCGCCGCCGGGAGCGACCGGTTCTGTCACAGGTGCCGCCAGTCAATGGGCTATTTTGTGACACAGTCTGCGACCACGTACTTAACTCGATAATATCAAATCTGAAAGTAAACTCGCCTGAGATTAATTGCGTTTGTCGATCGTTTATCTGAAAAATGTTAAACGTGAACGCCACTCACTTCTCTACTAAAAGCTTCGTTGTATTATTGTACCACCGAATATACAAGCCTCGATGAGCAGCCACAAAAACGTTAGCTGTGAACGACTTCTTTTAATGCAAGCCTATTCTCGGGCGGGCATAATAAGAGAACCATTCACAAATTCAACAAAGCAACCCAAAAACATGACCAGACTACAATAAAACGAGAAAAAAACCGATCACGAAAATCGAGTTGAGCTTACGCAGTGCGGCGGGCGTACCTGCGCCGGCGCAGGCGCGCCCCACACCTCCTCCCCCGCCCGCCGCCGGCCCCCGCCTGCGCGGCGCGACACGGCGCCGGCGCCAGTCAGCCGACAAGCAATTATGGCTAAATAAATATCGGCCATGCCGCCGCCTCCGACGCGTCGCTAACATCAACAGATGGATTCTCATACTGCTATCTAGACGACATCATTAAATTTTGGACCCCACTTGTAATGGCCCGGTGAAATGGCGTGTGGGCACCAAATTACTTGTAAATGGTAGTTAGAATTCTTCGTTAATGTTTGTCCGTCGTGGATGTGGGTTTAATTGCCGGATGTGGGTGACTGATTTCCGTAATGGGTATGAGATGACAGACCGGTGGATAGTCACGACGAACGTGCCAAAGCGGCCGCGAGTTCGTGGCAATCTTTGATCCTGTGAGTCGGCGGCGTCGCGTCGACGCCTGCGCTCGATAAGATAAGAGCCCCTCTCCTCCCACCAGCAGGCGTTCGAAAAGTGCCGGCTCGCATAAAAACATTCACAAATAGAGGCCCGCGCGGCTTGATTGCCGGTGATTGGCGACCACGCGCCCCAAACTCGCTATGCGATTGATCTGCGTGAATAAATTGGATGCTTGCAATCTAGACTGGACAAGGATTTCCTGCTCATCTTGTTCGTCCAAAAAAAGGCCACGTCTCGACGGACAAAACAAAAAAGTGATGAATCAAACTGAGCAGGTGTATGTACTACAACAAACATATCGATGATTAAATTTACGATGAGCCGTATTACGATCCGCGAGATCGTAAAACTAAAATCATTACCCGTATTACTGGAGTTTATAAGAGGTTTAGTGAAAAATTGCGTAGAGAATGTTAATCAAATGCTTGCCTGGACCAAACAGTGTTAATTAGGAGTAGAATCAAATTAGAACCAGACCAAAACACAAGCGGGAACTGTTGATTGTTGCGTCGGTTGGCAATGTGCACACAAATCAAATGTGCGACGAATAATGACGATTATATTTAGTAAGCGCGGTGTGGGAACAAGACGGGAAAGTTGACAAAAACACTGGCGTCGCGATCTCGGCGCGACAGAAGAGGAAAAAAGTTCACCTGCATTCGTGCCGTCTGCGGGAACGACCTAATGAAGCCAGGTGGCGTTACGAACTTACTATGACTATCTCTCCATTAGTTAAACAAGAAATGAAAACAAACGAAGCCGAAATGAAGAATGCAACCAAAAGATTTTCAAATAAACACAATTTCGCGGATGTTAGTGAAATAGGAACCAATAACACTAACGTTGTTTCTGTTAAGATCCCAAATTATATCGTTAACTTCCCAAAACCTTGTACCAACTTCAGCACCATATACTCCTTGGTTTGTTCCGAGCTTTTCTTGTATTGAATACACATATATTTTTGGATATATGTATTGATAAAGTATAAGTGATCTAGAAATCAAGGAAAAGCCATGGTGCGATGGCAAGCTTGTGCAATGGAATAATTTATCAAATTACGCAACCTGTAATGCCTGTGCAAAACTGATTTGACCAATTTGATGTCCATTTAAGGCGATTTCGTGGCGAAAGTGAACGGCAAAGGACTAGACGCTCTGATATCGCGTTAGTCATGTTTTTGATGTAACTTCAGGTACATTTCCTAGACACTACTTAAGATTTTGATGATTGTAAATGATTTTCTAGAAACTATATTATATGCTAATTATGTATTTCAAAAGAAAATTGTATAATATATGAACAGTTTTATAAAATAATTGAAGTAGTCCAGACGTTTTGGAGCTTGGAACCAGAGAAAAAGAGGGTTGAAAGCCGCAAAAACCCATCCAAGCAGCAGAAGTCCAGAATAAAAACCTAATAGAGGAATTTAAAAGAAAAAACCTCATTGAATAATTTTTGAGTTACAGGACATCGAACACTATCGCAGACATCTGCCAAACCAATAGGGCCATACAAGCTACCAGCCACTAGCCAGTCCTTTCCTCATAAGGAAACATACATATTCATATTTTTACTTGGCTTTCTTCTCAATTAATATGCTAACAGGCATTGTCAGCACACCCACGACTAGTGAGAAGTATGAAGTGGGCGTCGATCTTAAGTAGGCGACGCGACTTGCGCGTGAGTCGATGTCATGGTCACTCATTAGTTTGGAAACATGAGTGAATCTCTGTTACTTCACTTGCCCGTTATGGTGTATTTTTATTTGGACGTCTATGGAAAAATTGGTGGGTGAGTATGAAATATGGAAATGATATGTGGATTTTGATGTTCTGGGATTTGGTAATTAATGGTGCTAAGTATTGTGCTGTTTAATTAGCCGTTTTGAAGACACATGATTTTTGTTTGTCTGGCAATATCAGTCACTTTTTTAAGAAGTAACAGATTGAGATCAGACAGCAAGTGCAGGTGGTAAAGAACATTTAGCTAATATATCCGATTATAAATCAAACCGGATATACCTATAATAGCAATTAGGAAAACCAGCAAACATTTTGATGAATTCTGAAGAGAACAAGACAAATTGAGACCAAATTGATCTTATCCAAAATGAAGAAAAATCACAAATAATTATAAAAGATAAGAGAAGTGCCACAAACAAGTTTTGGTCACATCTAAATTAAGACGCGATTAGGTAAAAGAAAATTTACATAAATTATAAACTAAAGTGACATCACAGAAGTGATTGTCAGTCTCGATGTAGAAACGAGCCGAAAACATGATCACGCCCAAGTATCTGCGATGATATCATGTAAGGGTCATTTTTATACGACCTCAGGAAGCGCCGGGCGGCGGAATGTAGCTATTTACCTAACAAAGGCTGACGGCGCGGTAGCGCCATTGCCTGACGAATTAAAAAGTTAACGGGCTGCGCGCGCCGAGCGTCGCGGCATGCCGGCGCCGGCGACTCGACCTTGTCTAGTTATCGCGAACGGGTGACCCTCGCCTCGGCAGATTAGGCGAGCCGCTTTTTACACACCCTGACTACGCAACTGACGCCGGAGGGAATCTTGATCACTCGCGAATATAATTGTTAGAGCACTTTTACTTTTGGACTCAACTCCGGAAGAGCAAACACCTTTGGTCAATCAATCAAAAATAGCAATCCTGTAGTCATTAATAATTAATGTGACAGAGGACGTCTGCTAAATGCTTTAAAGTCGAAGGAAAGTGTTGACCTTTGAAATTTCATACAACAAATCCAAGAAACTACTGCTGATGTCATAGCTATAAATAGACCTCCGAAGTGTAATGTTTACACTAACAATCTAATGTAGGGATGGTGTTATATATCGCACTTGTGTCAAATGCCGATGGTGTATGTGACCGGAGCAGCATGACGTCAGTGGCAACGTAACTATAGATACAGAAACAAACAGTAGCGATAATACAGTGATAACGAATCGCACTGATAAATAGGTGCAACCCGCGTTAACGAATCTACGTAAGTACGTAGCACATTAACATTAAGAAAACTACAAGCACCAGGAACCAAGATTCACTTCCATTTATGTTGTAACATCTTTCAGAACACTTAGCGAATAAGTGAAGGCACTTCAATAAGAATTAATGCAAGACTATCTAGGTTAGGTTAGAAGAGGTTTGGTCGAATTAGAAACGTTTCGATGGACGAAAACATCCAACAAACTCGTCCCCAGCGACGTTCTTGATTCAAATCACAATCGGCGGCGACCATTCATTCGTTTGATCATCCATTCACATAAACTGTACGAGCGAACACGTTCAAAACACGGTCTAAGAACACTGAGCCCGAGATTCGTACGACATCGATGTTTACTTGATGCACTTGTTGCGCGGGTCAACGTCCTGATCACGTCACACATACCGGGCTTGCAGAGGCGACTCCAGTGGTACGGGTTGCAGCACTGCTGGTCAGCGCAGAGGGGCAGGCGGCGGAGTTCGCTGGAGTCTCTTAGGTCGGGGAACCTGAAGGCGCGGGTGACTGCGAGCCGGAGTTGTGAGGCGGTGTGACCGGCCGGCACGCACTCCGTGCCGGCGGCGCCCGCGTCCAACGCCCTCGCGAGCCGCCGCAGCTGGTCGTCCGGCAAGGAAGGCGCGCCGGCCGCCACCAGCCGCCGCCGCAGCGCGCGTCTCCGGAACATCACATGCCGACGACGGGGTCACAAGTCGCGCGGCCGTTCGCGCCACGCGACACACTCACGCAGGCGGCACGACATCGCTCGCCGCGTGCGGGCACTCGACTGACGGACACAACGTTCCGCCGGCTAGTGCAGTGACGCGGCCTGGTGTGCAACACCTGAATACAATTTACCCTAAATCTAATACCCCGTTTGTTTATTTTAACGAAAAATATTTGATTTCATGCTTATTTTGATCATTGGATATATCGGACATTGCTTCCTCAATGTTAAACAACTCTAGTCCATAACTTTCCACAGGTTCTAAGTAAAGTTCCAAGGGTAAAGTTATAGGCAGATTGCTTTTAATTTAACCTTTACTCTCCTTTCTATAAAGTGTATTAATTTGAAAGTGCATTCCACAGTAGCACTTTAAAATAAATACACTTTAAAGAAAAGATACCTAGTAAAGGTAAAGTTAAAGGCAGATATTGCACTATAAAATTGTATACTTAATTACATTATACGCATTTCATATCTAATCGCAGTAGTCACACGCAAAGAAATAATAATGTCATGATCAATAAAAAAAAAATGAAAATCCATAAACATTCAGATATAATAAATTTAGATAAAGGCACCAGCGAAAAGATAAGCTCTCAAAGATAACATATGAAAAATTTTATCATGGAAGGGAATAAACTTAAAACGTGTAAAAACATCCACTACTACGAGTATCTACAGTACTCGACTCCTAAACAACGAAACACTCATCAAAAATCTCCCCAGTTTCCTCTCCACCAATTCGAATCTCCCACAAACTAGGCAGTCGGTTGCCAACGTCTATCAGGCGCGGGTGTGCGGGGTGCGGGGGCGGGGGTGCGCGGCTGGCGCCACCGGCGGCGTCAGGTGCGCGCGCTTGTGTGCGTGCGGCGCCACCGAACACAGACGAGCGCCTAGCCGACCGTATAGATGCGACGCGGAATGTAAAGTTTGTACAGAATGAGATTGACCATCTGTGAGGCTGGGAATAGGGCATGCGAACTGAATTGGATGTAATTCAAAAAAGGTAATCAAATCACAGTGGACGTGAAACTTATTTAGACCATTCAATTTAAAAACCGTCAACACTTCACTTTTGAGAAGCGTTTGATAAAGTCCACCACGACCAAAATTCATCACTATATAGTATATATGAGTGCTTAGGGTCCTATGTTGTCTTAGCATCAGTTTTGAGCTAAATTATATCAATTAATAAAATAATGACATGAATCTCCCAAACAATTACTGCCACTTCTCGTATATTCGAAGTCAGGGTTGCCACAAGGTTCTCACTTTGGACCTCTAAATAAAATTCTAATCATACAGTCAGCTGGTTGACTATTTCAAAACTGAAATAAACGATTGGTATATATCTGATTGTTTAAAATAAACAGTTTTTTTTTATTATAAGCTTTATGAGGTGCTGACGTCCATTTGGTTGGACTCAAAAATTATTTTAAAAAATAACTTTAAGTAAAGAAACTTCACCATCTACACCATTTACCTAATCTATGACCGCTCATGGTTCGGAATGCGCAGAGCTAAAAGACACATCAACAAAATAAACGTACAAGATAACTAGCAGCGTGCCGCGGCGCCGCTCACCTTCACGCTGAGGCAACTGCGAGAGAGGCAGAGACAGATCTAAAGAGTATAGCGCCTAACATTTAATTTCCTAGAATGTTAACTTCACCTGCAGGCGGCGAACTCGGCCAATGATCGACGCATGTATGTAAATGAGGAGTGTGTACTTCGTTCCGTCTCCTACACGTCAATTTCACCTGCCTGTGGCTGACGAAGCTCGGCTAACAGATGGATATAATTCAGATAAATGGGCAGCTGAGAAACTTTGCTTCAGCTTGCATGCTCAATGTAGAGATTACGAGCATTATTGCTCATTTTGGTGAATTTAGCAAATGAGAAACCTTTTTTCTAAGGCAAGTCCTTGGTTTAGAAGTGTAGTCTCTTAAGCACTTCATCAGGATTATTGTCTGTAGAGTCAATATAACAATCATATTTGGTCAAATAACTTAAAGGCACTGTTTTCTTTGCAACTTTTCTTGGTGGTCTCTATTGTGGGCCGACATCAATCAAAAGAGCGCAGGTTGGAAGCAGCTGTGGACCAGTGGTAACGGCCGCAAGTTATAAGGTCGTAGGTTCGAGCCCAGACAGTCGTTTTACTTTGTGTAAATTATTTCATCAAAATGGTAAAGGGAAACGTCGTGAGGAAACCAGCATGTCCTAGAACCAAAGATGCGAAGACATAGATGACGTCAACCAACCCACATTGGGCCCGCGTAGTGCATTACGGCCCACTCTCTCTCAGTGACAGAAGGCCTGTGTCCCAGCAGTGGGTACATCATAGACTGATTATGGTGTTTTGCTATCAAAAAGGAGCTTAGGCACAAAGATGGAAGTAGTAAATTACAACTGAAATATGTTATATTTCAGTTACAATTTAGAAAAAGCAATGAAAAGTGTGAGGTTTTCAATAATTTCGTTGGTTTGAATATTTGTACTATTCTGGCTACCACGTGTTTCTGCTTTTCTTACTATGACAAAGGTGATGTTATATTGTACCCATTCATGTTGTAATGTGTTTAAGAGCGTTAAAGAAAACATTACGAGGTGAATGCTTCGAAAGTTGGAACTATGTCTTTGCAAGTTATGTCTACAGTTTCTGGTAGATGGCGCTATCTGTCCATGTTTTTTTTTTTTTTTCTGGTGGGAAATCATCAATTAATGACACCTCCCGCTCTGGGTGGAGCGGAAGGGAGTGTCAGACTCTTACTGACTAAAACCCACCCATGTTCCTTCCTTCGCCCTTTATGTTCCGGGGTAGCGGTAACCCTTTCGGACAATCCCGCTGACCCGGCAGGCATCTGTCTATGTTTAGGGACAGATAAAAGAAATTACCTAGCGGCAGGAGGGTAGTTGTAAGTTTGATGACGAATCTGTGAGTCCACGTAAAACATTATATAAATAGTCCACGCTTGGGTTTTTGAAAGTAAAGTTATCCAGGGCAGATAAAACTAGGTCAAGCATCAAAAACATTTAGATACCCTTTTTTGGTTCCGAAAAATTACAAGTATTACCAACCTTGGGGCGCACATTATCCAGCTTTTCCAGACGTTCCTTTCTCTCTAGTAGTTAGAACCTGACTGACAGTACAATGTCCATAGAGTCTTAATCCTATATTTCTTCAGGTTTTGATCGACTGCATCATTGCTAGAAAATAAATCATGATCTGTTGATCTTCCATCTGCTTTCCAATGCTTTCAGGGTATTTTAGCATAACGTCCTTTTTACCCGACTTCTTTATTGAAATTGAATGGTATAAAGGGAGCAATTTTAATAGCATCGAAACTATAACAATTATTGTAATAAGTGAAAAGTTTCGTTATTTTTGCTAAACTATCTTAACGAGGGCAATGAAACTTACCCACGTTGTATAATCATAATTAAGCCTTTATTGCTAAATAACTAAACACAAATATAATCGAATAGTATTAAAAAAACTTAAATCTAACACATCGGGTTTTCCGCTTTAGTGATCAACGTGTCCTGTGACACATAGGCCTCTTCCAGCTGTTTCCGCTCATTTCTGTCTCTAGCTTTTCTAGACCAGATAACGCCTCCAAGTTTTCTTATGTCGTCTATTCATCTTTGTGCCTGTCTTCCCATTTTCCTTTTGCCATCGTGTGGTTGTCACTCTGTTATAATTTTTGTCTATTTTAACTTATTATGTATATATCTCGTCATCGTCATGTGTCCTGTCCATCTCTATTTCAACTGTCTTATTTTCTTTATTATATCTTCTACTTTGGTTCTGGATCGTATTTCAACTGCTCTTCGCCGATCTTTTTTAGTGACACCAATCATGCTTCTCTCCATTCCCCGCTTATATGATTTCAGTTTTAAAAGATGTTTTTGATTTAGGGCCCACGTTTGGCTCCCATACGTCAGGCAAGGTAAGACGCACGAGTTGAGGACTTTTCTCTTAGCCGCCATGGAAAAGTATTTGCTTTTAAGTATCTCCTTGAGTGACCAATATCTTTTCCATGCACAAGCAACTCTTCTTTCGATTTCCATGTCGGTTTGATCTCTGAAAGATATTAACGGTCCCAGGTATGTGTAGCTTTTCACGTATTCAATGCTTTCGCCATCTATTATTATGGCTATTACTTCCCTGTTTGTCATTACGTTTATTTTAGATTTATTCATGGTAAGACCTACTATTCTACTAGCTTCTGTTAACTGTTGCAGCATATATCGCAGTGTACTAGGGTTATCCTTGTATAATCATACCGTTTTGTAAATATTGTGATGATCGCTTATTACATAAAAAAGTTGTCGTTTTTTTATGACCAGCCAAGCTTGAATGGAGTTTCTGTTTGTTTTTTCTCAATTATTTGCAATCTTGTCGGTTGCTCTCTTTTGTTTTATTTTGATAAGAGTAACTTAATTGCCCCTGAAATGGAGTTCCTCAATGCAACAGAAATGATATTACTACCTGCCGGATTCTTTAAACTTCTCTCATTTGCATTGTTTTCTTATTTTAGCTTACTTTTTTTCGACTACGATTATAGAGTGACTGCCAGTTTAAGAAATTATAGTCATGAAAAGATCTTTCCGCAATTTACCTACCTTTACCTTTATTTTTCATTCATTTTACCTATTGGGGTAGAGCAATTTTAGTCTAGGTGCATCGTCTTCATAATTATACATATAATTAATGTATACAAAATTGTAAAACATTTTTAAAAGAGCGTTCTATATGTTATTTGTGCCTATTTGAACTAAATAATTTGACTTCTGACTGTTTAGTACATTGTCGTTATTAGTCTATGGGGACATCGGGCACCAAACTCCTTTACTCTGTAAGATTGTGACCTATATATGTATACCAACATGATATCAAAATATGTCTGTCCTATAGAACGCTATAAAACTAAATTGGCTGAAAGACACTTTCGAGTAATAGGTAGTCGAATTTATAATACAGTTAATAAACAATGCAATATTTATGGCTTAAATAAATTCGAATGTAAAAATAAAGTGAGTCAATGGCTCACAACTCTTACCTATGAGGAGACTGATATGTTACTTGGAAAGCTTTTCTAAAAAAGTTTCTGCTTTTTCAAATAACTCTCAACATATGCGCGTGTTGTAGCGCATATATCACACACACACACACGACACATATACATAAAACATACACACGACACATACACATGACACATAAAGTAATACACATACACTTTACACCACATACCTTACCTATTTCACACTAGAGAGAGGCTATACATTGTTATTTACATTTTAATTAGAATTTCATTTTTTTTCTATCATTTCTTTCTTTGTTTTATAACTTTGTTTTCTTTTTGTACTCAATCGATAGCTACTTACCCAATGTACATAATTCCGTTCTAGTGTTGTATAAATTGGGAAATGTATTAACAGAAAGAGCCCTGGCACACTTATCACAAGTTTAATCTTAGCTTGGGTTCAGTGATTTATGCAATATAAAAAAAGAATATTGTCATAGAATTAACCTATTGCCTTAAGTAAATTGTAAAATTGGAAATATAGTTATTTATTATTATTTATTATTTATATCAAACAGTCTCATCATCTGCTTAGCCTTTTCCCAACTATGTTGGGGTCGGCTTTGATCCAGTCTAACCGGATTCAGCTGAATAGCAGAATTTTACTTTCGGGCTTCTGCCCACCCGTAACGACTGTCAAAGATCCACGAATGACAGCCGGGACCATCGGCTTAACGTGCTTTCCGAGGCACGGAGAGGTCTCGGTGATAACCCATCCACAGACCAACCGCGGCAAGCCTGATCGATCGACCTGTGCGGCTGTTATTATTTCATCACGGCCCCCTCAAATATATCAAACAGTCGATTGACGAGAAACGTGCACATACACATCTGCTTTCCTCTTCAACTACAACCGTGACTGGTCTAATCTTTGTTAGTAGACCCCAACATAGAGATGTTTTTAAAAACACCCAATAATAAATACTCGTATTAAGTTAAATGTCAACGTGTTATTGCGTATCAGTACTAACACGGAACTGGTAACTGGCACTTACGATGTTCTGGTTCTGACCAGGAGATCTGACGTCACAACTCAGACAGCCGGTTGTGGATGACGAAATGTCGTAAGAGACGAGAGATAATTACGCTTCGAGGGGTAAATATTGAGCTTGATGTTTGATTAATGTTAAAACATGTTTGTCTAATAGAAAATTGTTGAATTTTAAATCGAGAAGGAGAAACGAGTACCTACTTGTGGGGCCTTTTGGAATATTATACTCTGAATTAAGACTCTGCATATTTATGAGTTATCAGTTTTTGGGTAAACGATGTATGAGAGTGGTCGAGGATAAAGCTAAATAGCTTTCAATTGGAGAAGCTTATGACCAGCAGCAGACTGCTCAATTCGAGATGATGACGAGTGAGGTTTTACACGAAAACACTGTCTTTGTTCAATTGAAAATACGATACATGCATAAGTTGTCCTGCGGGATGAGCTCACAGGAACTCGCTCCTTCAACAAGAACTGGTCCTCAGAAGCTTTAAACAGAGAGAAGTGGAAAGAGAGTAGGGAGGCCTTTGCCCTTCAGTGGGACATCACAGGGTTTTAATAATAATAATAATTAATATATTATCATTGGTCAGGCAGGGGACATACACCTTCCATAGTTCAAGGTAACCGATCTATTATAGCCACCCACACCCATAGCCCAGTATATTTTGTTTCCATGTTCTGCAATAGTCCTGCACCAACCGGGGGTTGTCCTTGGGTGCACTTGCATGGTGCATACAGGGATATTAATCGTCGGTTGGTGCCTCATCATTTAAAATTGTCTAAAGAGCCTCTGCGAGTTGGCTTCGGCCCCTGGTACGCCTTTCAAAGGTCCGGGACCCCAGGGTCCCGCGATATGTCAAAATAATAATAGTCAAGAGCCTCGACCACACCTGAGGAGGCTCTCGTTGGGCAGCTGGATCAAGGGCTCGATTCAGAAAGCGGTACTTCTGGACACGACTCGCATTGTCAGGAGGTTCCTCTCTCTGGAGCCCTGACCGCCGGTAGCTTGGACCCCGTTCCCGATACCGGTGGGCTACAATTTTTTTTATATTTATAAATATTTTTTTTTATCTTTTTGTTTATAAAAATATTTAAAAATGTAATTTATATGTTAGTCTTAGTCTTAGTAGTAGTCTTAGTTGAAATAAATATATAATAGTTACTTGTCAAATAGGCATTGTCTTTGTATGAATAAGTGTACCTACTGCTACCTAAATAACAGTCGGTTTCGAAACACAGAAATTCTAAAACAATGGCAAACAGTAAAATCTATTAGTGACAAGCATTGCATTGTGTTGTCTTTCTAAACATGCAGACACCATCAAATAAATAACTTGTAACAATCTTCTGGCGCCACCAGTGTAATAAAACAAACATCTTTACTTCTGAGCATTACATTGAAATAAACTTGTTTACATCTATTACCAAAACCAAAATATTCAAAAACTACGCCTGAGAATATTTTAATTTGCCAATGGGAAGGCGCCAAAACTAACATAAAGGAAATATTAGCATAAGCTAAGAGATTTATATCAACATTGCATTTTAAATAGTGGCCGGCGCCATCTTTTATTATACAAGCTGTAATAAAATTAATATCAACGCGACAAGGCTAAGCAGCAGATCAAAATAAATAAAAGCAAACATAGAATATAGGTATTGCTATATTTTTTTATTTATACCTATATAAAGTTCATATTTTTATTATACACACAGTAAAATACATAGGGATAGGACATAATAATAATTTAGGTACAAAGTTACTACTTGTCTTATGAAATTTCTTCCAACAGACAATGATTCATCATCTTTCCGTTTCTTTAACTTACTCAATACTTTCGGATTTGGTAGCTAATCCTAATGGCAATTGTTTTATAGTAATAGTTTTAGTAGTTAAGTATTGAATAAAGAATATAAATAAGTATAAATATTATAAAAGCATTAAAAAACAAAACACTCAGCAGAACTCAGGAATAAAAACGCAGAAATGTTTCAGTAAGTTTTTATTTGCTTCGCTAACTTTTAAGTAAGTAAGTAATCATAAAAGTTTTTTAAAGTACACAGCAAAATAAATAGAGCCGTAAAATAAAGCATAATTCATATCACTACGTAAAGCCAACATAAAAAAAAAAAAAAAATTTAGTTTTTCTTTTACGATAATTTTCAGTAAAACTCACCTCATAAAATCTCAAATATCCTTAAAATCATCCTTATCGTACACATAAAATTTCCACTAATCCAAATATAACAATTATGGTAACATTAAAAATATATTAATTACATTAAAACTTCTAGGTATTGTCGTGAACAAATTCGTATGGTTTCCAATATGGCTACGCGTGTCATGGCTGCCGATCGGCGCGGGAATGGCGCGAAAACGCGGAAAATCGCGCTATTTATGCATCCACGAGCGGGACTAGTGAATGAAACTGAATGGGATTGTAAGCCCCGCGATTTGAGTGAGTAAGCTCGTAGGCAGCGACGGGAACTAGGGGAATGGCTTGTAAGTGTCAATTTCCCGTACCTGGAATAATAAGAAAAACTTCAGAGTATTTCCTATTTTCGTTAGGTTTTTCATTGTTATGGGGTGGAAGTGGAACCAGTAAACAGTATTACAAGTTCATCTATCTCTATCTTCATTTCTTTATGTTGTATTGTTATTGAGGGAGGGTAGTTACGTGAGTATTCCTGCAATCTGCCATTTATTTGTTACTATAACTTGTATGTCTTCGATATACGTATATCTATAGTATTTTGAAGTAAGATTGACAGTTCTATACATTGTTTGGTTAAGATTAGATACTGCCACAAACTGTGCAATAAGTTGAAAATCATCAGTAGCCTGCTAGCGTTTTTTAGTCCTGGCATTATTCGTTCATCGAGTTTAATTGGAGTTAGATGTTCAATTTGTTCATAGCCATCAATCAGGCCTTAGTCCTTGGGTCAAGTACTTGACAAAACTTTAAAATGGAAAGAAAATGATAAAATAATAGTTGGGCTTCCAGTGTCCTAGAATTTTAGAGACTACTCTACTTCACATAGATAAAGCCTACTATAGATCCCATTGATGCAATAGAAGTAAATTGACCAGAGGACCTAGACAAAGTGACATTTTATCAGCGATACCAATGATGGAAAAGTCAAAAATGTTTTGGATTGACTTAAACTACCGAAAAGCTTATGTCAATTCTGTTGAAAGTCGTTGTAGAAATACTAAACGCTATGAAAACGTCACTTGTCTAGGCTCTCTGAACTTTTAGTCTGACAATAAAACAAAACAGTCCTATTTTCATATCACCCCAAAGGTTACAAAGGGGAGGTTCGCTGTTGAACTAGTAAACGGTGATAGGCTGGCATGCTGCCACTGTAGTACAACTTTGGAAACTTTTAACTCCCCTTCCCATTTGATGTCAATCCAATAATAATATCAAAACCACATCATACTAATTTATTTGTGGTCAGTGCAGAATGTCGTCTTCTTCCATACTTCTCTATTAGTCATCATTCCAGTAGTCACCCCTATTCTAACCATAACATCTTTCACACAGTCCATCCATCATTTCTTTGGTCTTCCTCAAAACTTTCCTCACGACATTTTCCTCAATAATATTAAAACAACATGGAAACTTATTTAATTTTCATGAAGCGCATTTCGCCTATTCAAATAATATTACAATGTTATTTTAAGTTTTGTTCTGTTTTTTTTTTGTGAATATTGTGCGCCTGGGTCAAATAAGTTTATTTTCTTTCTTTCTGTGAAACTAATTCATCAGAGTACCTATGTATATAAACGTGAACTAGACAATTACTAGGTATATAAGTCGAATGTTATGTAGTAAATAATGTTTTCTTAACACTAAGAGAGGACTGATATTAATATAAAAAGCCAACAACAGTCTAATTTGTCAGTTTCACGGTCGAATGCGTTCTGTAGCAATAGCATCGTCTTGGATAACGAATAATAAAGTAACGAACTGTAGATTGGCAGCCATCTTAGTGTTGCTAGCTCGAACATGAAATTCCTATTTTGCTGTTCTTACAAATGTACAAAATACGTATTTTGTCATGGGGAAAGTCCTTTGATAAAATATTTTTCACGATATAGCTTGGATCCCTTTATGTCAGCAGTCTATCTGGTGTTATTTCAAAGCAAGGTGATTAGAATAATCCTATTATATCTAGAGCTGGTAGAACTAGGTACACTAGGTACACTAAAAGGCATCCATAGTTTTTCGCTGACATCTATTTAAGGACTCTAGGGAGAAAAATCTGGGGTGACTCTATCATACATAAATGATTCCTATTTATCTGTCTTGGCAAGACTTTGAATCCTAAGATATATAAGCTATTGGACTTCTCATATAATTACAGATATCGAGCAAATCTTCAGTTCCGAGCAGTCCATATTAACTATTACCAATCATCTGCAAGGTTGCCAAACGAGACAGTGATAAAAAGCAGCAGAACAATATTCTTCATAATTCTTAATCGCAGTTGTAAATAGTAAATTTCCTGGCCTGTGAGAAACCGCAGATCATATGAGATACTTATCTCTAAAAACTAACTTCCAAAATCCTCGACACCGAAGATTCTCAAGCTAATGACTGTTTATTTTTAATTACAACAAGTACCTCCCACGAACTCAGTAGGTGGCTCGTGATGCTATCTGGCAACCCTCGGCATAGGTGACCGGCGCGGCGGCGGCACACAGTCGGCACCGCGCGCCATGCCGACGCGCCGCCGCGCCGCCACACGCGGCCCATCCTGCCTTCCATGGGGGATGCGTAAGCTTTTGGAGTAAGCAGGGATGTTAGTAATGGTGAATTTGGGAGAAGACTGTGTCTAGCTAAACAGACAGGTGTAGTTTTGGGAGAGATTTGAGCTGTAAACGAAGTTATGCAGCCGATTTATTCCGTAAAATTCTTACCATGAAAACTTACGTAAAATGAGCTGTTAACCCCTAGCATCAGGAGGAATCACATGGTAGCTGAACCGCTCACTTTACTAAGTGTTCACGGTAAGATGTGTACAGAATTCTCTGGCTGTTTGCCTGTATCTAATCAGACTGGCGGGATTGTGTTAGAGCCACGTTTACAGCTTTTAAGTATGTAGACTAGGCCTCAATGGGTTTTGACAATGGCGGCAAGGTACCTGACGACTTTCAAGGAGTTAAGAATTATGGATTTTTTTCTTTACTGCTATCAACATAGTTGCGTAAAAATTGGCTGAAAAGGCCACCCTAACTCCACCATTGTAGAGTCGTAAAATATGAGTCGTTTCCTGATATTAAAATATTTAGATATCAAATTCAAGTTTGTATGGTAAACTTGAAGTTTTCAAGTTTACTTTGATACATTGAATAGCATTAAAGACTGCGACAACTATGTAGTATAAAAAGTTCGCTTCAATTATAACTATTTTTAATCATAATCATGATGTTTTGAATTAGTCTTTCACGGAAGCTCCACATTTTTTTTTAATTGTTATTTGCCAGCGCTGGATATGGCGGGATGAGCTGTACTGCTTTAATAAAGATTGGTCCTTGGCAGCTCTACACAGAGATTTAGAAGGAGATTAGGGAGGCCTTTGCCCAGCAGTGGGACAGTAACGGCTAATAAAAAAAATGTCTGCGCTGGCAGCACATTCGGAAACGAATACTCAGCACCGGCGACCAAATCAGCTGCCTTTGCGAGCAGAGGCGCTCCCTCAAATCTATGTTCATCCTAAAAAAGATGCACTTTACCTGGTAGAGAGCTAAACCCATGATTCATTCATTCCATTATCGTTCTTAATTATCCCAGGTACCTACCCATCAATTTCATAACCCATCCTAAACATGCCATAATACTCCACAATAATTACAAAATCACGACATCTCAGTGCACTTTGCCCACGAATTCTTATCTCGTGCTGCCCCATAGGTCATCCCATCGGTCGGGCGACGTCGGGTCGACGTCGGAGCGTCGCGCCGCGCCGACGCGTCTCGTCGCCGCCTCGCCGCCGCGCGGGATCGGGCTGTTTATCTTCACGCTTTATGTCTCGAGGGGTCGGCAGTATTGGTTGGTAATTAGATGCATGAGGGTTCTTCGGGGTTAGTAGGAAGATGGTTGGAACTCTGAGTTTGTTTCGGCATTTCTTCTCAGGGATCAGTCAGCCAGGAAATGACAGCGCCATCTAGTTTTTAAATATTGACCCATAATTTACTTGTGAAAGTGTCTTATCTATTTACAGAAATTATAATTTTATTTCAGTTCAACTTCAGAAGATAATCCTTGATTAAGCTCTGAAAGTCATTTTGGATCTACATCCAAAATGACTTTCAGAGCTTGAAAAATGAAATTGAAAAATCACATTGGAGTTAATAATACCTACGTATTATTAACTCCAATGTGATTTTTCAATTTCATGACAAGTAGGTACCTGAAATAAAATACAGCAGACGTGAGCAAGCTTGATCAATGCTGGTTCCCTCTCCGCATCTATAAGGACAGGCAGCTGGCAAGTTTTTTTTTTTTTTTTTTATTTATTTAGGGACAAAAAAACAGCTACACGTTACAAGTGAAGTTCTAAAAGTTAGTTATATCCACTCATCATCACCATCTCAGCCGAAACACGTCCACTGCTGCGGCTTCCCCCAAGCATCGCCACTTCGACCGGTTTCGTGCTTCTCGTATTTAGCGGATTCCTGCGGCCTTCACCGCCTGGTGAAGCCCGCAGTGTTGGGAATGCCTCCCACAAGATGGACCGATGACCTCATTGGTCCACCTTGTGGGAGGCCTTCCAACGCTAAATCGTCCGGTACGCGATCGCTACTAGAGAACCCTGTTCTGTTAAATGACTCATATAAGATAGAAGACAGCTACAAAGATGGATAGTTTAAAAACTATCTACAAGAGTCTAGAGATAAAGCTGTTCCGCTTAAAGGGTCAGCGTTGTTGACCACTTCGCTCCGAT
This sequence comes from Apamea monoglypha, assembly GCA_911387795.2. NCBI lineage: Eukaryota > Metazoa > Arthropoda > Insecta > Lepidoptera > Noctuidae > Apamea > Apamea monoglypha. The sequence goes on from OU426925.1 coordinate 1,324,070, forward strand.
GACCTACTACCACTTGCCCTGTTTCCGCTCGCTCGCTCCGATCCGCTCCTGTAGTTTGTTTTGAAACTGTAGCACTACAACCTGTCAGAAAATCGAGGTTGACAGATTATAAAGATTAGAAGTTAATACGAGTACTAGCAAGCATGTTACAGCTTGGTGTTCTAGCTCTTAAGAGCTCAAAGCGAGTGATTTTGATCGAACATTTTGTTGAAAGCGGATTAAATCTATATGATCGACCTAATTCAGCTGAAAGTTAAGTTCTTGCGATTCTTGGCGATGGCTTGTGTTAGTGAAACATTAGTTTTACAAACATTCCGGTGACTTCTAAGCTCAAGGATTTAATTAAAAAACACATGTATCATCAAACAGAAGCTTGTGTCTTGTTCTCTATAACTGTGTAATTTGGTCATCATGGAAGGTTTATCGTCCTGAAGTAATTAGCAGACAGCAATAACTACTATATTTTTACTCTACTTTAATAGGCCCAGAATACTATGGGGTCTATAACCCCTTTACAATAACCCCCAGAAGTGAGCTTTGTTAGGATCCAAAGATGCTTTCGGTATCTCAGACCCATCCGATCTCGTTACCTTGCAGAATTTGTGTATGTTGTAGAAGTACAACATACACAAATACTCGCCTTTTTCCCATGGGGGTAGGCAGTATCTACAGAACTCGAACTTAACACCTGCTACGATCCTTATATACTCTTTTTGCTTCGTTTACGTTTATACATCTGCATTAGTATTCAAAACCACCCGTCAGGCTATCGTATCGACAATGAGACATTTCGATAACGTGATTTGCCTGCCTTGCACTAATAGCAAGCGGCTGTCGGAAGAATAGCGCTCGTCGAACCTACGATTTAAAGTGACAAAATTTTCGGATTTTTGATTTGTGAACAGCGTGTAGAGGACTCCTACATATTGAGTGGTTATTAATAGCTATAATGCTGGTCATAGGTACAAACACGCGCGCCCGTTGCGAAAGCTTGCACTTGCATTTCTACAAGAGCCTTCTAAACACTAACTACCACTGGATGCCTCCAAGACAGTCGTCCGGCGACACACAGTCGCATGTCCCGGTGTCGCTTGTCGCGGCGCAGCGTCGCGTCCCCTCGCCGCCACATTACGCAGATGTAACACGTGGTGCGGTGTAAACATCACAGTGTTTACATCATAGGAATACCGTGGAAGATGAGGTTCAAAATTAGGGGTTTTTTAAAGAATTTGAATAGTAAGACTGCGGGTTAATTGCATTTTGACAGTTCAACAACGTTGTTTGTGTTGCTATTTGTGTTGTTATTTACGTTGTTAATCAGACGATTTTTTAAAGAGATGGATGGAGTTGCCATTTGTTTCAAAATCCTTCGGTTTGTGATCGAAAGTGTATGTCTTAGGTAAGTCGATTACTGAATACCCAAATAGGGAAAGAAGCCAGGAAAGGTTGAAACGGAATTTGTTGAGGTTCGAAACTATCTAGAATGGTCATATTCATATATTATCTTATTTTTTATTCCATCTTATAATCGATCCTTAAAATATCTAATGTTGAACATGGGCCCCAGTGCAATCAAGCGAAAATTACTACAGCAAAATACTTCATTTTTATTGAAGTGCATAATTCCTCATACAAGTTGTTGATTTTCACGGGTGTTTACCCCCCAACAAATTGTTACACGCCATAGATTCGTATAAAGGACAGAGAACTTTCATAAAGTTGCCTGGAGCCCTGCCCACCGCCGTTGGAAGCAGCGTGAGGCAAAAAGATCACAAACAGCGACCGGTCACCTTTGGCTAGTAGCCGCGACGTGCCGACGCCTCGTTATATTGATGCAGTTCCATCCATTGTTATAATAGACGTAATTGGGAAAAACAATATAAATTCGGTGCGTAGATATTTGTTATGAGCGATTTCTATATTCTACAGAGCGTTATTATAGTAATTACTATAATTAACTGCCCTGTTGGTCTCGTGGGGTCCTTGGTTCGATTCCCGATTGGGTTTTTCCATTTGGAATTTGTTAGTAGCAGCCCGGAGTTTGGAAGTTGGTGGTGTGAAACCCCCGTGCTTCGAAAAGCACGTTAAGCCATTGGTCCTGCATCGGATCTCTCTCCGTTCGTGTCGGTTTGCCACCCCATTTGACTGTGGGTGAGGCGGGAGGGAGCGCACCTGTGTCCCGCACACACTTGTGCACTATAATATCTCCCGCACCGAAGGTTAGTCTCCTTTGAGATTGGCCGCCATTGCCGAAATACGTTCTGGAGGACTATTATTGTAGTAATTAATCCTCGAAGTGCAGGCCATAGACCCCTAGTAGAGATAGCTTTACATGGTAAACCATAACCCCATTACAGAAAGCATTGCAAGCTTATATAGCTTTAGCGGACAAAACTAGGTTACAAGTTGGCAATAATTTTACCTGTGGTTAGGAAAACAATTAAAAAAAAAATCTAAATGTAATCTTCTAAACTAATAATATTGCAAGAGCAGTGGTGGCCCAGTGGTATCGACCCCGACTGACGATTTGTAGGTCGTGGGTTCGAACCCAAACAACACTGCACTTAAAACTGTGAAGGAAAACATTGTGAGGAAACCGACAAGTCCTACAACCAAAAATTCGAAGACATGTGACATGTACCAACCCACACTGGGCTCGGGGTGGGTTATGTGGCCCACTCCCTCTAACTGAGAGGAGGCCAGTGTCCCAGCACTGGGGACACATAGACGAGGTATTTTTTCGTTTATATGTTTGTAAAAGGTAATCTCTGGAAGGACTGATTTGATTACAAATTATTTTATAGATAAGTAGATCTTCTCCGACCAGAAACTTCTCAAAAAGTCCTAATAAATTGCCTCACATTAGGATGGAGAATTATCGTCCATCCTTGACAGAAATGTCACCCACATGTTTAACAACCATACCACACAATCAATCCAAATAAACACGCAAAGTGGGAATCGAACCCGCACACTAATTCTGTAAACCACTAATCCATTGTTCAAGTTCGAAAAAGTCTGCTCAACAACGTAAATAACGCAATGAATGTTGTAGAACTGTGAAAATGTAAGCCATTCCTTATGTTAGACATCATCTGCCTAGCCTTTTCCCACCTGTGTTGGGGTGATGTAGCTATATACCAGTATTTTGCAGGAAGTGACTGCCTATCTGACCTCCACAACCCAGTTACTAGGTAATACGATACCCCTTGGTAAGACTGGTTGTCAGACTACTTTCGGGCTTCTGACGACTCGAAACGACTGCCAAAGATTCACGATTGACAGCCGGGACCAACGGCTTAACGTGCTTTCCGAGGCACGGAGGAGTCTTGATATGTAAACATGGTCACCCATCCACGGACCAACCGCGGCAAGCGTAGCTTAGCGCGGCTCTTATTATTTAGCCACAAGCCATTCCTACTGTTAGTTTGTTACGCAATTACCCCGCTGCATCTCTTAAATTCTCGACCTCGCACTTGTCCTTCGTGCAGTAAGCTCCATGGTCAGCAACAGAATTTACGATGCAAAATGAGCAGGAAAGAAGTTACAAATATGTATGCAGTATTTGTTATTCTTATATTTCCTGTTTAGCATCGGCGACTGGATGTCGCTACTGATGGCCAGAGAAGTGCTTATTATGGTAAATAGGAGCTAATTATATCCATGATTTGATAGTTTTGTAGAACGGAAGAAGGTTGTTCATTGTTTTACAATCGTTTCTTGGTTCTGTGTAGTAGAGAGAGAATTGGAAAATGCAGGAAAACAGTTGACGGAAAAATTAATTTGATAGAGTACCTACCTACATTTTTATTAATTCATTAATACACCCGAAAGACGTCCACTGCTGGACATAGGCCTCCCCCAAGCACCGCAAACAAACAAACTCTTCAGCTTTATTATTAGTATAGATATGATGGAAAACAGCAATACCTCATTTGTACTCACAAACGTATGAATCGATCTCGAAGTCCTAGGTTCCACCATCTATAGAGTCTAGAGTAGAGACTATAGAGTAGCCTTTAAAACTGGGTCATCCACGCTTCACGATCAGTGTGTCAAAATATTTAAAAAACTACAGAGCTTCTAACTCTGCCTAAACATTAAGGAATTTGATATGACAGATGTTTATTCGTATCCATAATTACATCTGACTTTAAAAAGTCCTCATGAAGTATGAATGATTCACCGAAGGCGCTGGCGACTCCGGTCCGATGGCAGGCGTCTAGCTGTCGCGAACGATGGCCAAACTACACTGTTTTTATGATACAAACTATTTTGTATCATAAAAACAGGTTTGTCCGTTGTACTTGTACCTTTATTGTCAGACAGGTAACTAGTCATGAAACAATTGAACTGAGTTATGGGAGTTGTTTAATGTTTTGATATGGGATTATGGAGCTATTTGGCTTGAGGGACTTCGAAGACGTGAGACACATTACATAGTGATAACCATGGATATAGTACATTTCTATGGTGATAACTAATTGCGTTGCACTGGTTGACGACATCACGTCAACGTCGGCTATCGCTGAAAACCACCTCTGGGGTTCTGTCTCGTATAGGGTTTTAGCATTATGCTGAGGGATGGCCGAACCAAGTTGTTATTTTTTTGTGTTTGTGTTCTTTTTATGAGTCATGTTTGCCGCAAATAAATGTATCTTCCTTCTGTCTTTTCTTTCTTTCATAACACACTATCAATCTCAATCTGAATCATTTTGAAGGATATTGCTAATCCATTGCTTCATATGTTCGAAAAATGTGTCTGCTCAACAACGAATAACATAATGAATATTGTTGAACTGTCAAAATGAAACCCATTGCTACTGATAGTGTGTTACGCAATTACCCCGCAGATTTGAGAAAATAAAATATTGCTGGTTTGGGCAACTTTTTGCTTAGTTATGGCGCTTACCGTAGAGCCAATAACTTTTAATCGCCATGAGAGGATTTCTCTATTATTAAGTTTACTTTCAAACTGTTCATCGTTAGGTAAGTTACGGTTACTTAACATTATTGCAGGCATACAATTTTTATAAAATAAAATAAGCTTGAAAATAAATTCTGAACAAAAGAAAATAACTTTCAATGACATTTACAAATATGTTTACAACTTGGAGCTAGACTAATGGTTGAATGCATCCAAGGTACGTCTAAATCATAAACAACACGGAGAAAAGTGATAAAACTCTGGACAACTTTAATGAAAACCTTACTTAAGTACTCATACTCATGTCGTAATTATTGTCAACAACTCTTGTTTACCCGACTGAGCTACAACAAAGATTGTGTTATGTTTTATGTACTTTTACAAACTGCTATCTCCAAATCAATAATCAATCTGCCGAGCCTTTTCCCAACTATGTTGGTGTCGGCTTCCAGTCTAAGCGAATGCAGCTGAATACCATTATTTTACATGGAGCGACTGCCTAACTGAATTCCGCAACCCAGTTACTGGGTAACACGATACCCCTTTGTTATACTGGTTTTCAGACTTGCAGAAACGGTCTTCTGACGATCCGTAACGACTGTCGAAGATCGACGAATGATAGCGGGACCAACGACTTTGCTTTCCGAGGCACGGAAGGGTCTTGGTCAGCCATCCACAGACCAATTTTGGCAAGCGTAGCTTAACCTGAACGATCGACCCGTGTGGCTGTTATTTCTTAGCCACAACCCCCAAATAAACATTCTTCGATGATGGCGACCCACCAACCACCATCACCAAGGTACCATATCTACCAATCATAATTGCATGGGAATTAACTCTAGTTTGACAGTGAAGGGCTGTGTACATTTGGCATCTTGTGGAGACTTGGGGATCTAGGATACTTTTAATTTTAACACACTTTTATTAGCTTCACTTGTAACTAACTAGCAACCAAAGTACTTAACAAAATATTAGAAGTCAATTTTAACCTACTTCTAATTGCCGTATCTAAATTAAACTTTTTATTTATTGTTGAACTAGCAGTGCCCCGCGGTTTCACCCGCATAAGTGTCGATCCCGTGGGAATATCGGGATAAAAAGTATCTTATGTGCTATTCTGATGTAAAAGCTATATTACTGTAAAGTTTCATAAAAATCCGTTCAGTAGTTTTTGCGTGAAAGAATAACAAACATCCATTCATCCGTCCATCCTCACAAACTTTCGGGTTTATAATATTAAGTAGAATAGTAGGAAGTAGGATTTATACAGTTAGGATGAAATAAAAAGGCAAAGTAAGAAGTGTTTTTTTAAATAGCCAGCTTCGAGATGAATTCGTCAAAATTCAATCAAAAAGAAAATAAAAAAAAATCTTTACCCCCAATCCTTCAAAAAGTACATTCACACATTAATTAAACATGTTTTTATGGTAAACGGTGGCGCTGTTATGATTTATTCAAAACATGTCATCGATATTCAGTTAGTTTGATTTACGGCTCGGTTTGAAACAGTCACGGTTTGAGTATCGCTCGGCTGAAACCCCATCTATGTAACTGAACACGTTTCGGGAGAGTTCAGCCTGCCTGAATATCTTCTAAAGTTAGGTATGTTACCTACGTAGGCTTTTGAAACTCAAACTTAAGCATTTATTCCAATTGCAGGCACTTTTGAACTGTCAAGGAGTCGGCCATTCAGAAAGATGAAGCTACTTGTCCATTCCAAAGAAGGTATTATGGAAAAGTACGGGCTAGAAACACCACGGACTCTCTTTTGCAATGATCAGCCTATAATGTTCCCACTGCTGGGACACAGCCTCCTCTCAGTGTGAAGGAGTGGGTCGTAATCCACCACGCGGGCCCAGTGCGGGTTGGTAGATGTCACATGTCTTCGAATTTTCGGTTCTACGACATGCCGGTTTCCTCACGATGTTTTCCCTCACCATTTTGAGAGCAGTAGTGATGAAATAATTTACACACAGTAAAGCGCCTGTCTGGGTTCGAACCTACGATCCAACTCGTAAATCGCGGCCGTTACCACAGGGCCACCAGCCCTCACACTCTTATATTGGAATAGATGGCGTATTTATGTGACTATTGGCACCAACGTAGAGATTGGGACACTTTTCAGCATTGTTAACCTGTCGGTAGACTATAACGATGTCAATGATAAAGGATTAATGGTGATATTTAATTGTATTAATCTTTCATTACATGAGTCCATCAATAGCTAAGATCATAGAGGGATCATTTGATCAAAAGAGTGATCTATTAGCTGAACCAGCTAATATATCACTGCAACTAAGAAGGAATATGGGTCAAGCAGTCTTATCATATTAGAAACAGTCAGAGTTGCAATTGAGCATATGCATAATGCTCAAACGATAAGCAACTACATGATTACTATATCTTAGGGGAACCTCAGGATATGAGGAGCGATCGCAGGAGTCAGGGTGATAACCTGACTACACAGGTTTCTGTTCAACCGTCAGACCCTCATGTCTCGTATAGCATAATCAGCCTATAATGTTCCCATTGCTAGGACGCAGGCATCCTCTCGGGGAGAGAGCATGGGCCGTAATCCACCACGCAGGCCCGGTGCGGGTTGGTAGAAGTCACATGTCTTCGAATTGTGCATTCTAGGACATGCCGGTTTTGTTTACGATGCTTTCTTTCACCGTTTTGAGAGCAGTGGTGATGAAATAATTTACACAAAGTAAATGTCTGGGTTCGAACCTACGACCGATCGCAAGTCGCAGCCTTTACCACTTGGCCGCCACTGCTCCCGTATGAAAGAAAAAGGTTGTCTTTTCATCAGAAAATAGAGAAAACTCATCGATCCTATTATTATTTTCGAAATAAAACTAAGCCTTAGAATATAGAAACGTGTATGTTACAGTATTACAAGCTCCGTCCTGAATTCGGCTCGTGATCCGACTTGCTAATGAGAACGCTGTAACTCCTAGCTGCGATGGGATGCCATCAATCATTATAGGTACACCAATATATCTGCTGGAAAGCGGTTAATAGGTGTGTGAAATGTTTTCAGACGGAGAAACAGAGTTAATACGGTAAAAAAAAATTATTAAATATGTTGAGGCTCTTGCTTCTAAATGTTCTATTAATTACAAACTTTAAAATTGTGATTTTAATAGTATCATTTATTTATTTATTTATAAAGGTACACCAACATCTTCTGTACTTATACAAAATATCAAATAACAGATAACAGTCATGGGCTTATACAGTTTCTAATAACAGGTGAACCAACAATACTGCAATCCATTGCTGAACATGGCACAGAAGGAAATACATTTATTTGCACTAAATATCACAGGTCTCTTCTTCGGTTTTAGGTATGTTTCAGCCTAGTTTTCCACCAAATTTTCACTTCTTATTATTTCACAACATCTTTATATATCTAATAATACTTGCCAACATTACATCCACATAATTAATCAATAGTAAAACATAACAGAATTATTAGCTGTGGCTGAATTGTTTACGTCTTGTGCCCGCGACGACGCGCCGCACCGACGCTACTTTTTGGCGCCAAATTCAGGCGCCATCTTGACACATTCATATGATTCTTGACAATAAAAATAATTTGGATCGGTAATGTGCTGTCATTGATATCTAATAAGTAGGTAGGTTCATTATATGATTTGATGCAAATAAAGTATTTATTATTAGTTTGTTTTGGTTCAATTGTTATTGGGGCCAGGTAAAAGCTTAGTCAATGTTCTTTGCACATTATGTAATATACCTAACGTATTTTCATGGTTATTTTTCAAGGCAGAGTAGGGAAGAATATCGTAGAATTCGTTCATTTACTTTAAATTTAATTTATATTAAATTTATTTTGATTTCTATTATCTTGTAATCTTAGAAATTCGAACGAATGTAAGTTCACCAACAGTGAAGAAATTAACGTCTTGAAACACGGATTGCTAGTCTTAAAAACGTTCCTCATGGATATTTTCGATGGATATTAAAGTTGTAGGATTAATGACTTATAACGAAAACGCAAAGAAGACGTCTTCCACGCACCAGTGACTCTCAGTGATGCGAGCGCCGGAACGGAAAAGAGACTATTTATTTACTTCCATTTTGGACATTGTGGACAAGTTATGTGAATAATGTGTGTGTATACGTAATGGCCAATTTATGGCCCATTTCCAACACTTCTGTTTTGATTGTTTGTTAGGTAAATAGAATAACTTACGTAGAGAAGTAACTTAGTATTGATGTCAGCAGGATTCTACGTTACCTAATGATTAATTTTTCAAGACTATTTAAAGGTTACAAAGGTTATCATTTTTTTTATTCGACTTTATCCACTTAAAATGACTAAACTAAGTATTGCATCATTTTGGCAGGAGACAGAAGGCACTTCAATAAAAAGATAAATGTCGTCGGCAGGTCATAAATAAATGAAAATCTATCTGACTGCTCAGAGAACAATGCGGAAACGGGTTAAAACGAAATTCTCAGTCAATGAGTTAAAACTTGTCTGGCACTGCTTATAGCCTTACAGTCATTGTGAAATCAAGATTTTTTTGAGGTATTTTGAAATCAAAATAGCAACATATTATGCAATTTAGTCATTACCGAGCATTACCGGCTGACGAGAGATTCATGAACCCTGTCAGTTTCAAACAAACGAATACTTGTTTTGCGAATCTGATCTTTATTAGCTACTAGAATTATCGCACTTACAGGTGTCAGGCACACATTCTCTCAACGGCTAGACTGTAGTTGATTTTACTAGAAATGGGGTAAGTACCTAACTAAAATTACTATCGACTGATGAAGTTGTTTGGAAGGAAAAGACATGCAGTGCTGATGTCCGATCACAAATAAACTTGGATATGGGCAGGAAAAAAAAAAGCTTGTATAAACTGTGACATGGGCCTTGTGGTAGCTGCGATGAGGACCGGGTTCGATTTCTTTGACATGGGACATGTTTCTTGTCGGCTATGTGAAATAAAATATTTTGATGCATAGATGACCGACTTAATTACTTAGGTAATTTAGTGAAAAGATATATGTGCATTCTGTTGTAATAAACAGCGATAGATTAGGTACTTGGGTATTAGTTGAACATTGCCAGAGGTGCAACTTAGCTTTACTTAAGCTACACAGATAGCTTTTTCTTCCTTCAAAATAGTTTAACCTAGTTTTCAAAGTGCCTCAGCCTAAGTTCAAAGTTGTTTGTCAGACAGTAACTTGACTAAGTTATTACACATTTCCAATACGCCTAGTTCAAAGTTCCCTGATGACTGTTAAACAATAACTTAATTGTCTTATTATACAATTAAACTGATACCACAGAATACATTACATCTATCATATATTACGATCGGCTAGATCAAAAAGAAATTGCCGATCGAACAATAAGAGAATTAAGTCATCTCTATTTTTAGCGATGACATTCGTTCTAGTCGAGTGTGCTCGGCGGATGTCCTTAGGGGATGACTTCCATCCCTCTGGCGGCACGTCAAAGGATCAATAAACCCCCCCCCCCTCCTAATTTATATAATAGTGTCACAATGCAATGCAAACATTCAAAAACTGTTGGACAGCGATGTGGAGGCCAGGAAATGAGCGGATAGGTGAAGTGTTGTGTGATGTTTATTTTATAGATGAGATACACTGGATTGTGGCTAAGTAACAACAGCCACACGGATCGATCGAGCAGCACCCTAATTGCGTAACACACTATCAATCATAATCTGAATAATTTTGAAGGATATTGCTAAACCATCCTACTTCCTACTAATCCTACTATAAATAATTAAATAATAATATTATAAAAAATTTGTATGGATGAATGGATTTTTGTTACTCTTTCACGCCAAAACTGCTGAATTGATTTGGATGAAATTTGGCACACAAGTGGTTTATAACCAGGATTAACATATAGGATACTTTTATCCCGATATTCCCACGGGATCGAAACTTATGCGGGTGAAACCGCGGGGCACAGCTAGTTGCTTCATATGTTCGAGAAATTTGTCTGCTCAACAACTTAAATAACGCAATGAATGTTGTTGAACTGTCAAACTGAAAACTATTGCTACTGAAACTGTGTTACGCAATTACCCCACAGGTTAGGTCAGCTACGCTTGCCGCGGTTGGCCCGTGCATGGATGACCATCTTTACATAACAACTAATATTCAAGACCCCTGCGTGCTTCGAAAAGCACGTTAAGCCGTTCGTCCCAGATCTTTAGCAGTCGTTATGGGTCGTCAGAAGCTCGAAAGTCTGACTACCAGTCTTAACAAGGGGTATCCTATTACCCAGTAACTGGGGTTTGGAGGTCAGATAGGCAGTCGCTTCATGTAAAACACTGGTATTCAGCTGCATCCAGTGAAACTAGAAGCCGACCCCAACTTAGTTGGGAAAAGGCTAGGCTAGATTGATACTGATGTTGCGGAAGGATCTTACGTTCCCGCGACCCCCGGCGTAGGTGAGAGATGGAACACTGGGGTGGTTTTTAGTCAGTAAGAGTCTGACAGACCCCGTCGCCCGCCCCAGGGCGGCGGACATCCATGAGGATTTTCCACCCCGGAACAAAAAAAAAAAAAAGATTGATACTGATACTTTATACAAGTCTTTTCCTTCATGTATTTTCTCCCTCTTGAACTCATACCATACCGTATTGATAAGGTTGAAGGGCTCTATGTCACTAAGACCACCATGTCACCATGCATAGCTTTGCAAAAACTAAACTATTCCGTAGTAATTTGGTAAGTACTTGAAAAAATATTGAATGGATTCTAGAGCTAACTAAAACTTCAGTTTAGTACTGAAGAGACCGCGAAAATTAAATCTGACACACAGTCACACCTCCAGGAACAAAGAAAATAAGCATTTCTGTAAAACATCATTTAAACCTACCGAACGTCACTACACACGAACCCCTTAATTGAATTCCCCGAAGCAGTTACTTCATGATCTGTACCCAGAAATCGCGCTACATCCGGTAGTTCAGTCATCAGTGCATTACCACACGTAAGTAGTAACATTTGAACTGCTATAATCACCCTTACTGCTACGTAATACAGACGCTGTCGGTGTCAAATTGTTACCATGCTTAGCCGTTAATTTTCCGCCGGTTTCCAGGCCGCGCCACAAAGCGCCGCCGCGCTACGACGCAGCCGGCGCCGGCGGCGGCGCCATCGCGACGCTGCGATCGCTCGCCGTTTATTATAAACAACTACACTCACCTAATATTGATTATTTTGGTACATTAGCCATGGAGAACATGTGTGACAGAAGATGAGAGGGTGGAAAGATTTGGAGGAAATTATGGAGACGGTTTAGTTTAAAGAATTTCAAGATTCCTGAAACGACGACAGCAACTGAGTTTTAACATGCTTTATTTTAGAGCGGAAAATGTTTATTTTTCTGATAATAATTAGGTACACAAGTATCATATTAGCACCTGCTACATTGGTCACTGACTCACTAGTGTTTTTACTCTAGAAACTTAGGGGCATCAAATAGTAATTATCAAGCCAGTTAACCTCACTTTTGCCATTTCCAATTACTCAGGAAACATATTCATGAAAGAAAACACGACAGGGAAAACCACTTGCAACTATTCGGGAATCGTTTCCATAAAAGAAAACACAATTGAAAAAAAGTAATGAAAACAGTTTTCATCCTTCATATTAACTAAGGAAGATGTAAGAACACTTCCTAATTAAGTCAAACAATTCTCATGCAATTAACAGTACACTGAATACAAAAGACCTACAACACCCAGGCCGTTAGTGGAGTATCACCATTTAGTCGCAACAGAACGTTTGGCACGACACCACGTCCGCATTCCACCCAGCAGTGTTACACCCCGGACAGACGGGTCATTTGCATGTGTTCCTTCCTTAGACATGTTTATTAAGACTGCCTGCGCATACGCAAACACTGATAATGAATGAATTATAAGTACCTTACTTTAACCATCTTTGATTTCGTTTATGGTAGGTCCTTGTCATTACAAAAAGATGAAAACTGTATCTTTCGCCACTAGATCCTCTGGTATCCAGCAGTGCAGATTCCTAAAGTCGCTGAGGCTTCTGACAGGAGGCTCAGTAGGATCGTCCCTCGTCAATCGCCCAATTCGAACAACATTTTGCAAGAACTGAGGACCCATCTGTTTGATTATGGCCATATTAATTGCCTAAGTTATTTTGACTTTCCTATACGAATTGAATATAAGTATCAATAGATTTTTGCAGTTGAGAGCTCACTTCCATAGATGTTTTTTACATTTCTATTCTCACTTCTATCAAATAACTCTGTGTTTTCCTTTCAGCTTCAAACATATCTCACACGACTTTCTTTACTTACCATTTTGCAAATTAACATAAATTCCCCCAAATACAAATAAATCACACAATCGATCATCTAATACCCTACACAGTATCCCTCGAGCTGTCTGTCCACGCGGGTGCATCCTGGCATGCCGTCGCCGCCGCGCCGCGCCCCCGTGCCGCGCCCCCGTGCCGCCACCGTGCCAAGGTCTCTGGCCCATCAGTCATAGTCATCACTTAACACCACCATGAGGAGTAAATAGTCATAATTAAGTATGTTGATATAAACAATGTGGAGAAAAAACATACGTTTGGAATACAAGCAAGTTGATGTATTGCGATTTTTACAACAATAATAACAACACATAAGTTAACGCATTTTTTGAGGGTAGGCACAAACTATAGAAAGCCACTTGCTACGACCCTCACCTACATACTTATTTTGCTTCGTAAGTATAGGAATTGAACCTGCATACTGTGGTTCAAGTAAAGCATAGAGAAGTGGTGGCTACCACTTATCTGTTGCCGTTACCTCTGGGTAACGGCCCCGATTTACGAGTTGTGGGTCCGAACCTTGGCCGGCGCTTTACTTTGTGTAAATAATTTCATCACCACTTCTCTCTCATAATCAGCCGTTGATGTTCTGCTGATGATGTTGTGTGCTGGCACACAGAGAGACACTCTATGAGAGTGAGTGGGCCGTAATGCACAACGTGAGCCCAGTGCGGTTTGATGGATGTCACATGTCTTCAATTGTTTGGGTTCGCACCCACGATCTACGTCTCGTCTGTCAGGGCCGATTCCACTGGGCCACCACTGCTCCACCTAATTAGGTAGGTTTAGAAATAGGTATTTCCGTAGATACCTAGGCACTTTAAGCCTACCCTTATCTGCTGAAGTTTTTCACACCCTTTACAAGTTTTATAGCCTCAATTTACAACGCAGGCATTTACTAAAACACAGAGTGAATCGCATTCACGCGTGCCAAATCTAATTATTTTAAACTAAAACAGAATAGAAATCGCTTTACTAGACATCAGATTTATCTCCGTGAGTCACAAATTATTTTTATGAGGTTCTATCTCGATCTGCAAATCTTTCAGAGACAAATAATACGACTTTAGTTATTTAGTATTGCATAGCTTGGCTGCAATTTGTCACACACAGACCAAAATTAATAAACGTGTCGTATCCACATGATAATTGCCATTTTTTCCGGTCTCTTCAGAAAATATTAACACTTATGTTTGTGCCAAGTTTTTACAGTAACATTGCACCCTATTTGCGTAACACATTTTCAATTACAATGCGAAGTTTTTGAAAGAAATTCCTAATTAATCCATTGCTTCATAGGTTTGCAAAATTCGTCTGGTCAACAACGTTAACATTGTAATGAACATGGCTGGATTGTCAAGAAGAATGACAGTGCGATTAATTGCCAATTTATGTGTGTAACACAATTACCCCGCGGCTGCGGGGTAACTGACTGATCCATGCAGGGATCAAACTCGCAACCAGCGCAGAAGCTAATCATTCAACCGCTGCGCCATTGCGAGTTGGCACAGTGGTTTCATTTAGCTTGCATATATATTTCTACGTTCTTGATACCCATTATTATTGATTTTAAAGTCACAACATAACATAACATCACACTTGTAATCCCCGTAGGGTTAAGCAGAGCTGCACCTGTAATACAGCTGCGCCTGTAGTACAGCCATATTTAGCCAGTTATCTTTAAGTCCCATGTAATAGGTAGGCTTATTGCTATCAACCGGGTACAAATCCAGAGGGGCAATTCTCGTAATTTTAAGAACGTTCACAGTCGGAGGGGCAATTCTCGTAATTTTAAGAACGTTTACAGTCTGATCTCAGTCTCAATCTGTCAAAAATACCTCTAATTTCCCTACATTTTGACAGGTTTTTGACATTTGTTTGTCGCCGAGATGAGACTGCGACTAGATTTTGAGCGTTTTAAATTACGAGAATTGACCTTCTGATCTCAGTCTCAATTTGTCAAAAAATACTTCCAATTTCCCTACATTTTGACAAGTTTTTGGCATTTGTTTATCGCCGAGATGAGACTGCGACTAGATTTTGAAGGTTTTAAATTACGAGAATTGGCCTTTTCATGCGAGCTGCTACTGAGAAATTTCAGATAGAAAAAACCTAATAACATTTTGACCGACTCGGGATCGAACCCAGGACCTCATCAATCCCTCCCGACTAATCCCTCTAATGTTTTGCTTTAGACATTAGATAAAGGTCGCTGTTCAGCAGAGGACATCTAGTGGGCAGTAGACAGAAGTACATAACTACCTAATATATGTAAATTAAGTCGTCAGCTGCTTACAATTCTGCTCGAGTTCCCCTCGTAAAAGGAGGGTAGTGACTGGGAGACGCCGATGGCTGTAACAATCTATCACGGCTATGTTATTGTTATCTTTAAACTCAATAGCTTATGACTGGACGTGGAAAATGTACAAATGCCTGTTTTCCCTAACACTAGGACATACCTTAACAAGTGAATGCCTGAACAAAAGGGCATCGTTGGATTTTCCAAGCTCGGCTCAGCGCCGAGAGTTGAAAATCAAACAGAGCAATAATACAGGGTTAAATATTTGCATAATCTCTTATCTATTTACACTAGGTTTGTAAATTTAAAGACTAATTAACTAACTATATAAATGAATACAAAAGGATATTTAGGCGTCGAAGTACTAAACAAAATTAGCGGGTGGGTTTAATTAAATTAGCTACCCGATCTCCATAGGGATGTTTGGAAGGAAAAAGGCCTTTGCCCACCAGTGGGACACAATATAGGCTAAAAAAAACTCCGTAGACGCGACGACTGCCGATATCTAAATATGATAAGACACAAAAAATAAAATTTTATAATTTGATTTTATTTCTGTGTTCATCGACCGCAGTTATTGTAGTCACTTGAAAAAGTTTAAACAATCGTGTTTAGATATCGATACATATCGCGTCTGCGTAGTTTAGCTAGCCAATTAAAATATCCCTGTAATTTGGCGTTTAATTAGTTGTGTCCTAGTGTTCGTGAAAACGGGCACAAGTACACCTACTACAGTCACACAAGTGAACGCCTATCTTATCTATGACTTATTCAAAAGTGGGTAAAGTTACATTTTATGCTGTCTGTGTTCCTAGGTTCTACGATGACGTATTTTAGGATACGTAACTATCGTATATAATTTATTATAGTCTTACTCAATTCAAGGAAGTGAGTAGCTTTAGTGCACAGGTAGAGCAACTCTGGGCTAAATTAAATCTCAAAACTCAGCAAGCAAGTGTGATATTAGTCCTCCAGACCATATTCCGGCCACGGCGGCCAATCTCAACGGAGATTAGCCTCCGGCGCGGGATATATTATAGTGCACAAGTTTGTGCGCAGTGCGCAGACAGAGGTGCACTCCCTCTTCTCTCGCTCTCATAATCCGATGGGACGGCAATCCGACACGACCGGAGAGAGATCAGGCACAGGACCACCACGAGACCAATGGGGCAACTGTGATAAGTGGTACCTAGCCCTTCTCATGAATGAGATGAGTCTAAGAGGTTTTTGCGGTGGCCGAGAATTAGGACAAATGAATACCTACAGGTCTACAGGCTGATATACAGCGTGACAATTGCGCAACACACTATCAGTAGCAATGTTTTTCATTTTGACAGTTCATCAACATTCATTGCGTTATTTACGTTGCTGAACAGACATTTTTTTCGAACATATGAAGCAATATCCTTCAAAATGATTCAGATTGTGATCGAATAGTGTGTTACGCAATTAGGGTGCAGGTAGATAATAAGAGTTTGCAATAAAACGCCTAAGATTAGGAAGAAACATAGGTACTTACAAAAAAACGTCAAAACCATTCACACACAGCTTAAGAGCTTATTACACTATGCTAAATATCAGGCCAGATATTTAGCATAGTGTAATAAGCTCTTAAATCGGATCCTTCCTTCCTAAATGCGATTAAACTATCCTGAATTTAGAAACGACTAAATATCGGGCCCGATATTTAGCATAGTGTAATAAGCTCTTTAGTATTTGTTCTAACAATTAGTTGTGTTGTGTTATTTTTGCTGTAGCAAACTCCATCTTAATAAACTTATTATTCTTCATATCCAGAGTCATTCATGCGGTATTTAAATGATGCATTTCTGAGAACAAGGCAGCAGGTTGGGTCCGGTTGTAATTATCTTCTTTATTTGTTTTGTTTAACGGCGCGGTCGCTTAGGGTCAATCAAATCTTTTGCAATAATATTTTTTTCCTTTTTGAAAAACATTTAGATAATTCGCTAATTAGTATCTTTATTTTAGAGTGCCTACATCTGCTCAAAAGGTGATGGGGACTGGCCTGTGGTAGGTACCTAACACCCACTGCTCTGATTTGAAAAATACCTACCTAAGTGTTTAGCATTGTCAGATTCAATGTGTAGGATGCAACTTAGGGTCAGTTCACACCGAGACGCGACGCGACGCGACGCTGCGCGCACACTTTAAAAGAGTGACTCAAAATATACCTTATTTTCTACACGGAAAGGTACACATTGCATTGTGAGAGTTCAGAATACGTTGCGCGGTGCAGTAGGTCGTTTTAAAGTGTGCGCGCAGCGTCGCGTCTCGGTGTGAACTGACCCTAAGCATAGCAGTTTACACGATATTTTAGCCACCAGATAATAGGTAGGTCATCTGCTAGATACGTGAAACTGAATGTAACAATACTCAATGAGGGTACAGAGTACTTACTATTCAACTCATTTGTGAAATTCCCTGTCCAAGTAACTAACTACAATGGTGGATTTTATGAATCTGCTGAATGTGAGGAAACAGATGGAACTATCGATCTATCTCACTGTGAAAACTTAGGTGAAGTGAGCTGTCGTTCCACCAGCCGACCTATTCTGTAAAAATCCCACCGTGAAAAGTTAGCTGAAGTCAGCTTATAGTGAGCTGTCAATCTCTAGCATTAGTTGGAATGACAGCTCACTCCATGCTCACTTCATCCAAGTTTTCATGGTGAGATGGTTACAGAATCGCACTGCTGATGCTAGGGATTGACACTATGGACAGCCACGGTCACTTCTCCTAAGTTTTCACGGTGATATTTTTACAGAATAGATCGGCAGTAGATAACATACCGCTGGAACCATAATGTGTACCGAACCTTTATGCTTTGTTTTTATAATTTGTAAGCTGTGACAGGCGACACTAAACAGAGCCGCTGGTTTAGTCAGGTTTTAATCCTTCAACTGGCGGTTACCAAAGCAGCTTAGAGAACATTTAGCTACAAATTCATGTAACAATACTGAACAGAAAGGTAGCGAGTAGTGAGATGCCCTGTCCGAGTTGCAGGAACAACACTAGCAACTAACAACAGTGCGTGGCGCCTACTTATTTGTGCGCGCCGGTGCCGCCATGCCGCGCCGGGCCGCCGCCGCCGCCGCCGGCGCCCCGCGGTCCACGCGAATGTTGGGATGCTGTGACGGAGATGAGATGTAGCGGGCATTTCGGGGACATGTTTACATCTTCATTTGGTATGGTGCATTGGTGCAGTTTAGATTTGTGTTTTAATTTCCTTTTTAGAAGTTTTTGTTGAGCGAGGTAGGAGGTCCGGAATTTGGGCGGGGTCTAATGTTCAGTTGTATACGTCTGTGGTAAGTTGAATAGATGCATGATAGTGGAGAGTTAGAAAAGAGTAGTATATTATTAATTTTTGCAATAGGTACCCAGTAAGTAAGTAGGTACTAAAAAGAACCATCTTACTTAGATCACATCTCCTACCTTACTGGATTAAGTTGTAATCTAATGAAATATACTGGTAGCCAGCACCGTAATGGCTTTCGCGCAACCATAGAAATGTAAGATATCTATGGGCGCAACACACCATGTGTTGCGCCCATAGATATCTTACATTTACAATAACAATTTCAATCATTACAATCTCAATCTGAATCATTTTAAAGGATATTGCTAATCCATATGTTCGTAAAATGTCTGCTCAACAACGTAAATAACGCAATGAATGTTGTTGAACTGTCAAAATGAAAGCCATTGCTACTGATAGTGTGTTACGCAATTACCTCGCAGGTTGGCAAAGCTGATGCAGCCAGTTAGTGGTCTAACACACTCTCGAAAAACAAAAGTCTTTTTACCTGACTGCGGCAAAGCCCAAAAAAAGAGGGTATGTTTTTAACTCTCAATTGTTCTAAATGTTCTCCAACTCGCTACCTCCCCTGCGCCCGCTCCGCTCGTCACCAAGTCGCGGCCTCCCAAGAGCCCCACTAATGATTGCTCATGATTTATTTGCCCAGCTTATTTTTATAGTCGCCTGATTCCACACGATGATGGAAAGGTGAACGTCTCCATTCTTATTACTTGTCTTCAAACAATTTGTGGTAGCGTTTTGTTGGACAACATAATGTTGTTTGTTTCTTGGTTCTTTACTACTAACACTCGTTATAAGATATTTTACCAACAAGTAAGAAGTTAGTAGTTATTGTTGTTTAATTTGGGACGAATCTGGAATGTGTTTTTAAGTTTGGTACCCCATGTGGTGTTTTTAAACTTTTTGGCTTTTAATAGTTTTTGAGGAATGCTGCTATGGGACTTGGTTACACAAGTTGGTGGGTGGGTAGGTTGAGCTCAGAACGGTATAGCGAATCACTCTTCGCCGATGGTACGGTTCGCCGAAATCACTCTTAGTCGACGGTTTGTTCCACGAATAAATCCATCGCCGATAGAACTATTCGCCGAAAACACTGTTCATCGATGGTCGCTTCAGCTACAACACCTTTTACCGATGGAACGGGTCGCCGAGATACTTCAAACACAAATAATTTCACATCAGCTTCCTGGTGTAGGTGTTATCTTAACGTACAGTGATTTCCTCTTTAGGATATGCACAACATGCAAACAATACGTTAGGTAGGTACTGGCCACTAATATTATATATGAAGACCTTATTAGTCATTTTGAGGTGTATGTTTGACATATGACAAAACAAAATATTACGTGCATATAATTATCATATAAGCGTTGTTGAGAAAAATGAGTGCGTGCAGTTTAGTAAGATTTAAGCGCGGCGCACATGTTCTAATAGTGAATGGATTTTCTTACCACCTAAATAAAAAAAAATAATGACAAATATTATTGGAGGTGTACAAGAAACAGTTCCAGTGGTTGTGGTGTAAGTGTAATAACTTTATTGCACCCTCATGGTCACACAATTGTCAGTAAGAATCACGATCATGCATCTGCCAGAACCCGAAAAGCTTCTCGAGATGAACTACAAATCAAAATTAAAGGACATCGCCGTTAGTTCGATGGACTCTCCGTCTCAAATAATAAACCGCTGCTTAAAAGATGTTCCAAGTGTAAGTGCTCCTACATTGCCTAATAAAACGGCTTGTGCAATGATCGTTAAACGGGCCAGAAATAAAGGTTTTCCGAAAATTCCACAAACAGTTTCAGTTTTCTGCGAGAGTAATGCAAATACTAAGGGAAGAAATTTTATTAGTACCTCCTTCCGTACCCACCAAAGCGTGTATAGAATAAATTTGACAATATGGTGCCGAGCAACTTGAAAATGTTCCATCCATTATCCAGCACGATGCTTGAACAAGTAACTTAAAATTTGCTTTTGTCCAAATATTACAACACTTTCTTCATTGTGTATATAGTGTCCAAAAAAAAAAAGGTTTTCCATCAACTTTACTAAGAAAATCAGGTACATTAAAATCTAAGATTGTTTGTGGAATTTTCGGAAAACCTTTATTTCTGGCCCGTTTAACGATCATTGCACAAGCCGTTTTATTAGGCAATGTAGGAGCACTTACACTTGGAACATCTTTTAAGCAGCGGTTTATTATTTGAGACGGAGAGTCCATCGAACTAACGGCGATGTCCTTTAATTTTGATTTGTAGTTCATCTCGAGAAGCTTTTCGGGTTCTGGCAGATGTACATGATCGTGATTCTGACTGACAATTGTGTGACCATGAGGGTGCAATAAAGTTATTACACTTACACCACAACCACTGGAACTGTTTCTTGTACACCTCCAATAATATTTGTCATTATTTTTTTTTATTTAGGTGGTAAGAAAATCCATTCACTATTAGAACATGTGCGCCGCGCTTAAATCTTACTAAACTGCACGCACTCATTTTTCTCAACAACGCTTATATGATAATTATATGCACGTAATATTTTGTTTTGTCATATGTCAAACATACACCTCAAAATGACTAATAATGTCTTCATATATAATATTAGTGGCCAGTACCTACCTAACGTATTGTTTGCATGTTGTGCATATCCTAAAGAGGAAATCACTGTACGTTAAGATAACACCTACACCAGGAAGCTGATGTGAAATTATTTGTGTTTGAAGTATTTCGGCGACCCGTTCCATCGGTAAAAGGTGTTGTAGCTGAAGCGACCATCGATGAACAGTGTTTTCGGCGAATAGTTCTATCGGCGATGGATTTATTCGTGGAACCAACCGTCGACTAAGAGTGATTTCGGCGAACCGTACCATCGGCGAAGAGTGATTCGCTATACCGTTCTGAGCTCGGGTAGGTTAGGTATGGTTAACCACTTTATACTTGTAATTACTTTATAAACTCACGCCTTCTTCCCGTGGGAGTCAGAAGGAGGAGGCAGAAACTACAGAATGCCATCTGCTACGAACCGTAGGTACTCCTTTTATTTAGATGAAATACCTATAGGCAGTATACCTATAGTTGGTACCTAGTGAGGTAATTGTTTTTATTTTTCACCGACTTCGACAGATATGAGGCATATTGTATAGTCCAAGAAAGCAAAGTTGAATATCACTTCAGTTTTTTAATCGAAACTGCAACAAAAGTAAAATGAAATATTCACTCTTACGCTAAAAAAAGGAGATGATTAATTAATGTGGCGGACTCCACGAAGTTATAATGTATGTAACAATTAACTACATTTAACAAATGCGTGAAGTCCACCACATTAACTTTACTGACCGACTTATGTTACTGACCGTACCTAAACCTAATTAGGTACGGACGCCAGCAGGTCAAGCTACCCGAAACTGTCAAATTTTCCCAATCAACCTTGAACCTTAATGCTTTAGCGATAAACTTGAAAATCTATTAAAGAAATTTGACAGATTGTAGTAGCTTGATGTGCTGGCGTCTGTACCTATACAGGGCGGCCGGGACATCAACGAGCAACCTATTACCATGGATTCAGTACATGATTCTGAAACCCCTGAGTTGAAATTTTCGTCGGTTCCATGTTTTCACCGCATAGGTATTGCATTTTTCTATAAAACAGCAGACGTTTTTTTGATAACCGGCAAAAATATCTACACTAGGGGGTTTAGAATCATGTGCCGACTTCATGGTTGCAGTTTTCGCGTCGATGCCCCGCCGCCCAGTATATTGTAGTTTGTATCTATAAGTACGGCAATGTCATGAAAAAAGATTAGCCATTCAACAAAAGAAGGTAGGTAACGGGGCGCCCAGGGTGCGCCGAACGTACGTCCCTCGTCGAGACTATGGCTCAGGGCGCCTGGCAGTCGCAAGTTCGGTTCCGGCCATGCAATCTCTTCTCTGGACAGCTTATACAAGACAAAACGTCAAATCTTGGGTTGAGGAAGCTAGACCTACATGTTCATGAAGAATGTGGATACACAATCAGCCGATAATTTTCCAACTGCTGGGACACAGGCCAGGCCAGAGTAGTAGTGATGAAATCATTTACACAAAGTAAAACGCCTGTCTGGGTTCGAACCTACAACTCGAAGTCCCAGCTGTTGCCACTGGGCTATCAATGCTCTTATGATGATTGGATAAAATCCATTAATAGTTCCAAGGATATAAAGATGGGCCACCGGTAGAACAAAAGAACTAACATAAGTCAATAAAAAGTTTCTTCTGCTTTTTTGTTCGAGTTATTCAAAATGTCTAACCCACCCATGCAACAGGGGTTACCGCTACCCCGGAACATAAAGGGCGAAGGAAGGAACATGGGTGGGTTTTAGTCAGTAAGAGTCTGACACTCCCTTCCGCTGCACCCAGAGCGGGAGCGGTCATTTGATGATTTCCCACCAGAAAAAAAAAAAGCCCATGCAACAGCTTATATTTTTGGCTCGCAAAACCCGCAAACGTTCGCCTTGTTGCGAATTCTGATATACATAGTAGAGCGAGATTACGGGAACGTAGTCATTTGAACAGATGGTATCGATCTCCGTAACTATGCATTTTTTTACGATATTTCAGCGCAAAAATATATGCTATTAACTAATGCAACGAACTCCTAAAAAAACATATTCTCAAAAATCTCGACCAGTGGTCTACATTAGCACAGGACCGCAGGCACTGGAAGTCACAAGGAGAGGCCTTTGCCCAGCAGCGAGGTGACACAGGCTAATAGTAGCAGATTTTAAGTTGGAGCAGCCGAGCTGATAACTTTATAATTATATGGAATTACACTTAAATTAGTAATAAAAACACCTAAATACATCTGTTTAATTTATTAAAAGTAAAAATTACTTATCTAGTAAGTCTACCACAAAACAAATTCATTCTCATTTACTTTCTGTTCCACAAAAATAAAACAATTCCATTCAGTGTGCAGACACTGCGACGGATGATTAGGTCTGGTTCACACTTGCATTAATCTTGCCTCGACAAGACAACATAACTACGTAATAAATTACTATGAAATTGTAGTCTTTTGTTTGTTGCAGTCTGTGCAAGAGCAACACAATTTTACGCAAGTGCGCACCAGACTTTATTTAAAAACATTGCACTAGTATTCAAATCTATGTAATAATAAATACATATTTCAATAGACTATGTATTGCTTTGATACGTTTAATATAGTATGCTATAACAACCATTTTTTTTTAAATATAACGTTTAATAAAATTGTTGTGAGACAGATAACGTACTTGACGAATTTTTTAACGTCTTAATTGAAAGTCCTTGAAAAATAACGCGAATTTAGGGCATCCGTCTATTACGTTATCTACCCTACATTATGTACTTTAAAATTATTGCCGCAGTGCCAATAATAGACTTTTAACTTGTGCGGGAAAATAATATACAGCATTTTTGTATAGTTAGGATTTACAGACAAACTAAACCATTTGAATGGTACAAAAATAATTTTGGACCCAATTCACTCCAACGCACATTTATATAAAGGTTTCATAGTTAACTAGCTATAATTTAATTATTATGTAGGTACAACATCTATGTACTATGCATTTACTAAAGTCTAATGAAATACGTTTTGTTGCATTGCTTTTTATATTGCAGTTCCTTGTTGGTTTATTACGTACTTAGTGCATAGATGTTGTTTTTAAGGCTATAAAGTATTGACGATTATTCGGTATAAGTTTTACAAGTGTGAGCATGTGCTCACCCCTTTCATCGTGGTCTAAGAGAACTTACAGGGGGCCGCATTACGAAGTATTAATGCCATCATGATTCCAGTGCAAAAAAAAGGATAAATATATATTTATTTATTTATAGAGAGAGACGAAGCCATACATCACCAACATATATATATATAATATATATTTATGATGGTGATGTATAGCTTCGTCTCTCTCTTACACTTGAATCATGGTGGTATTAAACCGTCATACGGGACCAGTACGGCCGAAGAATCATGACCGGTCTGAACATAGGCACTTATAAACCTTCGTGCATGTCCTCTCACTCACACTCGCCTCATGTCACCATTTAGTGCCTTAAAAATGTCATTGCGCAGCCTGCTGCGCAAAGCTCGGACCGGCCATGATTGTATACTGACGTACTGTATTGGTCACGAGTACATTTTTGTCCGATTGATCGTCCGTCTACTTTTCAGCCTTAATTTTAAGTCTATTGTGAGTTTCTCCAAATTATTTATTTCGTTGTAGATGCTATACTTCGTATAAGAAGATATATTTATATTAAGTACAAAATAATACGTTTGTTTGTTGCCAAAATCAGTTATTTACTCAGTCGGTATTCATGGATTTACCCCTTGGCAGGGATCGTTTTTGACAGATAAAATACTGTTCGTTTGTGTAAAAAAACTTATGTAGGAAAAACTCACAAAAGAAACATATCCAAACTAACATTACTAATAATATCCCTTCTGAAAAAAAGCGACATTTATTCAATTGTCTTTCGTAATAATCATCACCAATATGGCGTAAAGTATTTTTGTCGAAAAATGAAGTAAATATCTCAAATATGGTAATGTCATAAAATTGTGACGAGCGTAATATGCGTTTATATGAAATGAGTAATTTACGCAAAAAATACATGAACAGTCGAACTCCGATGTTATCAATAAAGCCCTTCTTAGTCAAAAGAGATTAGAGAGAAAGAGATATTAACGAGATTTTATGTAAATGAGGGCAGTTTTATCAATATCAGTTATAAAGATAATTCATTGATGATGATAATTGACAGTCGGAGTGATGTTTGTTCTCTTTTTAACCGACTGCACGACAGCAGCAGCAGCAGGGTTATGTTTTTAACGCTGCCGGTATGTCCAAAAAATATTTCTAGATGCCATTTAAAGGTAAACGCACATTACTGCTGAATCAGGTCACAGCGCAATGCATCATAAAAAAAAGGGTTCATACACAATGTATGTAAACGATGTGAGGTGTATTTAGCAATGCGGCGCGACCGGCCCAGATGTGCGTCAGCCTTAAGAATACAATTTGTCAAATGTGCATCAGCCTTAAAAATACAATTTATTAGTGTTTTTGACACGATATACCCAGTGACACATGGTCACATGACTCGAAAATTGCATTCATAAGCTTATGGTCTTAATGAAAAAAAGCTTGTTAAAAAACGGCAATATACCTACAGGTGTTGGTGTACAATAGTAGTTTATATTCTAACGATAAATGTACTTGCGAAATGACTTTTAAGATACAATCAAAAATCAAAGGCATGCGATAGGAGAGTAACTGGCAAAACGATGATACGGTGACGGGTTCCTAACATTCCGGCCGAGATAGTCTAAAATAAACCTTAAAACATTAAAAATTGTTGTTATACTCAGAACTTCAGGTAATCATGTAGTGACCCAAATATAGTATTTAAAATACACATAGAACGATATAGAATTATTTTGGCTTGGCTTTAACAATCTTTTATAAAATACATTATCGACTTTTGACAAAAGCCATGTAATAGACATAGTATTCGACGCGTATTGTGCGTTTTTCTGGGTAATTTACGTCTTGCTTTTTTATTTTGTCAGGACTGCTTGACTAACTGTTCCACTATAGCATTGATCAGCATTTCGTCAGCTACCATCCTACCGCATTAAAGTAACTTCAGTAACTATTCCTGAAGCTCCTGTTGGGCTTGAAGCCGCCGCCGCCACCGCCGCCGCCGCCACCACCACCTCCGGGCGAGGAGTTGAGGAACAGCTCGATGTAGCGGTGGTCCATGTTGTTCTTGTCACGTCTCATTGCCTGAGGAATAATTTAATGAAATACTATATTGCTCCAATATAGTAATAAATTGAAATGATTACCGAGCGGTTTCAGGGTTTAAAAGCTATCAAATATCAATGAAAGCCAATGCATTGCATCAATTTCGTGCATGCGCCGCAGCAATGAACGATTTGCAGGGGCGTGATGCATATTTTCCCATTTTTTTTTGTTTTCCTGACTTTTTGCAACAATTCTTTTTTTTCGCTCTTTATTGTGTTTACTGTGCGTCATTATTTATGATCTAGTTTGTCTATTTATATGCATTTGAACTCACCCTCATGGCATCCTCGTGGCATTCAAACTCGACGTCAGCTTCACCAGATGGCCTGCCGCTGTTGTCGTACAAGATGTTGATGTTCATCGGACGGATTGGTTTGAAGAACTGTAACAACAAATTATAATATTTAGATGTATTTATGCACAACATTGAGTACACTTAAATATTTCTGACACACGTAATATAAAGTCGTATACTCTATACAATAGGTATTTTGATAAAATAAAAAAGCTGCAACCACTTTTATGCTTTTTATAAACCATTTTCATTATTGCAACATTCTACCATGGCTTTGGCATGGCTACCATGGCAGTTTGTTCGACTGAGTGGCACGTTTAGAAGACGTTAATAAGATATACAATAATTTACTCACGTATGCAATATCTTGCGGGGAAGCCTTGAAGGGTAGTCCGCGCATGTGCACGCAATGTAGCCCACCGCCGCGACGGAACCCACCGCGACCGCCGCCGCCGTACCCACCACCACCACCTTAACAAATTCAATTGTTTATGATGTCTATACTCTTTACAATTAATTGAATATACTTGAAAAAAAAAAACACTCAATCGGATAGCGATATTAGAACTTAGATACAGAAGCTTGATCTCATGCATGACTCAATTTTTGGATGGATAATTAATATTCATGCACTATTCATGCACAGACATTGATTTGGATACCATTTTCTTCAATAACTTGCAGTACAAAAAAGCAGTCATATGATTTTCATAAAACATGCATTCAAGCAGGGTGGGGCGAGTCAACTTTACCCTTTCACAACACCAAAAGCAAAAGCAGTAAGCTTATTAAGGTGAAAGCGCCAGGGTTGACAGCGAAATTCAAATCTTAAGTTTTTTTGCAGTTTGCAGGTCAGTAATCAGGTTGTATGGTGATCAAAATTTGATTCGAGATCGTAACATAAATGTGTTTACAGAATTGTAATAATTGGAATCATCAATACAACTCTCTCTATGTTCATTAACCCCCTATTGCATGACTATTTCATGAAATCATGACATTTGAGGCCAATTCTAACCAAGACAGGGGTATTGATGATTCTTATGATTATAATGCTGTAAATACATATTTGTTACGGTCGCGAATCATATTTTGAAACCTGATACTAACCTGTGTAATGCAAAAAAACGTAAGAAAAATTATATTTCGCGGGCTGCCTTGATGCATCCCACTTAAACTCTCCATTCTTACCAAATCCAGCAATTTGAAGCAACCCACCACCAGCAAACTCACCCCTACCAAAAGAACCCCGACCTCGTCCGCCGAATCTGCCGGAGAAGCGATCGTTCCTGTCATAGGGGGTCGGCCTGTACCCCCGCGAGGATCGGAACCCGCTCTCGATGCGAGCGGTGTAAGCTCGTACCTCGTCAGCCGAACTCAGGAACACTTCTATGTATCTGTTGGGGGAGAAAAAGCGTTATAACAGGGTTATGAAGGGGTTGGGGTTGGGGCTTGGTTGGAGCATTGTTGTGTTGTTGAACAGTATGGGGCCGTTAACATGGCACTTCGAATTAGGTTGGAAACAGACCGTGGTCGAGTGACAACATCATTTTGAGATATTATGAAGTGGATGCCCTTGAGTACATTTCGAGGCGATATGTATCGTCGATCGATCGCAGTCGAGTAGCAAATGTTAAGCTTTGCAGAGCGACATTTTTAGGCGGATCTCACACTACCACGCGCCAAGCTTCGATGCGCGGGACAGGCGGCCCGCGCGTGATTTCTACATACAAATTCCGTAGACACGGATGTAGGTACAAAAAAAACGCGGTGTTATCGCGCACTGGATTTTCAACTCTCGGTGATGAGTCGAACATTGATAATCAAACAGAGCGCGTATCAGCGCGTCAAAAAAAAAAAAAAACAGACTGGGATTTTCAACTGTAGGCGCTAAAGTGAGCGTTGAAAATTCAGTACGCGAAAAAAAAATCGCTGCGGGAAAAAACGCGCCCGTGCGAATATGGGCTAAAAACGAGTTTCCTCGCGGGAAATTTGGCTCCGTTTCGTTGTAGTGTGAGATCCGCTTTTCGCATAACTTTCTGATAATCCCTTTCTAAAAACTCAATGTGCCAATTTAACGCCTGTACTGTATGTTATGTCGGTCAGTTAGGGGTTTGGGAGTTAGCAAGCTATGTAGCAAAGGATAAGAATATTTTTAAAATCAAGTCTGCTTTTTACGACGTTTTGCTATGTAAATATATTTATTTTTACAAAGTTTTTACGTAGGTTTTAAAGCAAAGTAAAAGAAAGTGTTGCATATGTCTTCGTTCTATTAATACATTTCTTGATTATGAAATTACGACAAATGTTTTGTTTTGTTCTTCAACTTAATTACGAACAAAACCATTTCATAATTCAGGTAATGTGCAAAAGACTGAATTTATTCCATATTTATCATGAATCATTTAATTAAACATTAGGAAAACCGTTTAGGGAAGTAAATAAGCGTTAATTGGACAAATAGGAAATGTATTATTTTCATAAATAAGCTGTAATATACTTAATGCTGTTTTTTCTCTGTATGCTGTTTTATAACATTCCTTGCAAATGCACCATTTACAAAGGGGGTCTTATATCGAGATATTTTGGAAAATACATATTATACAGTCAAAGGGAATAGAAGATTGTTATATGGAGGCTTGGCTTACTTACTGTCGCACCATTTCGTTTTTTTTTTTTTAATGGCGCCCTCTCTTGAATCCTATATAAACCGATAGCTGACATCAATGCAAATAGAAAATATAATGGGACTAAACCCCCGTAAACCGTCACAAAAACAAAATGGCGGACAGGTCGGTATGCCCCGGAGCTGAAGTGAGTACCTCACTGTTCCTGGGCAACGGCCTCTCCGTCCAGTTTTTTATTTAGCATTACTTAATGTATAAGACAAGGTTTTCTAAATTTATACTTGTAATAAATTGTAATCGTCTACTATTTCTAAAAATACACCATTACCATTTTTCACCTAAAAATATTTACACATTTCTTAAGAGATTTTGAAGAGCTGAAAATGCTAAAATAAAAACACAATATGCATAGGTATTTTTGAAACTATTTTCATATAACCTGAAAACCCTTATTTATACTAACAAATACCACGTTTATACATAAGAACATTATTATGTCGATCCCGCAGTCCATCTTGCTCGCTTCGTCTCTTCTCCCCGCGCCCCGCTTCCCGCCCCGCGCTCTCCCAACCTTTGACAACTCAACAACCAATCACTAGTATCGCTCCTGAATGCCACCTTTTGAGGATTAGTCGTGAAGATACGGAATTATATTCAATGCCGTATCTAACGTCAAACTAACCCGTTAGAACACTTTTATGTTTAAGCCATTGTGGTAGAAATTAAATAATAAAATTAAAATAAAACAAAAAATCTAAAAAGTATTTGAACCCATAAGAAAAGCAGTTATTCGTCAGTTATTTTTTATGACGTTCACTGCTATTATGTAACTTAAACAGAAAAGTGCAACACAAAGGTAGCATTAAGAAAGTGTGAAAATTGAAAATTTTTGTTTATTTTTGTACATTTTCTTCATTACACAAATAAACCCATAAATTCAACTATTACGCCCACCATTCTGTTACTGGCCATTATGATTTTTACCATTCTCATATTCCATTAAAATGTCACCAAATTGTTTTTTTTTCACCATAATTAAAAAATAAAACCATAGAAGTAGACCAATAACATAGGAGGTCCCAAACTTAACCCACTACACCAAATATAATATTGCCTTCATGGTTTGTTTTGCCGTGGTGGGCAAATAGGGCGGCTCTGACCATATTGACCCTACTGTCAATTTTTACCCTTGAGTTTACCCATTTCCTCACACACATAGTAAAAATTTCACTAAAAGTGCTATAAAACTATGGAACAAATTACAAATTTAATTGTAATTGCTTTCTACAGTTGAAATCCCCCAATAAAATCCTCATTCAATCATAAATATACAGTAGTACTACTAATGTAATCCCACCAAAGCAAAATTTTAGATTACTGAAAAAAATATCAAAGGTACTAAGCCATGCGTAACTGACAATGCAGTATTCACACAACCGCTCTTTTAACCCTAGATTCCCACCACTGCACCATCTCAAACCGCGGGCACATTGTAAATAACTTTGCCCCCCACCTGTGTCCTATTTTCTCCCTGTCCCTGTTGAGAGCCTCTTGTGCACTCTCCTTGTCTACGAAGTGTACGAACGCCTCGCCCGAGGCCCGCCCCGTGACGTCGGAGAGCAAGTGGACCCCATCCGTGGCGACCGTCAGCCCTGCCCCACCCGACGTGTAAATAAAGATCAAGTTATATGCCTTGGGGTAATGGTAGCCAGCTGGGGGTAATTGCTGACATCAAGGGTAAAAATGGTCAGATACTGTGTAACTTTCTTATAACATGAGGTAAAAAATTGGTATATTGAGTTGGCTTTTTAATAAAAAAAAATTACAACCTCTATGCCTATTTGCTTGAGTATGTTACTGTTGCATCAATATGATTTCAAAATAAAGACAAATTTAAAACATTCCTTCTGTTATGTAATAGTTTTATTAGTCAAATACTAACTTTACCCACAGCACAGCTACCAAAAATGCCTAACAACCCCATAAAGAGTACTTCTCATAAAAATAACTTATTCATCATTCTTACCGTCAAAGAATTGGACGACTTCTTCCTTGTTGCAGCCGAATGGAAGGCCCCGTAACTTGACAATACCCATGTCATCAGATACATTGGGTAACGGGCCATCAAAACCACCACCATTGTCGGATTGACGCATTGCGCTCATGGCCCACTCCATATCCGTTCGGTCAGTGGAGAAGACTGTAACAAAGAGCGTTATTTTGGTTACAAGTTGATTATAACCATTAGGTATATTGAAACAAAGAAACATGATAATGGTGAAACCAGTGATTCATCATCTGCCTAGCCTTTTCCCAACTATTTTGGGGTCGGCTTCCAGTCTAACCGGATGCAGCTGAATACCAGTATTTTACATGGAGCGACTGCCTATCTGAAACCAGTGGTTATAATTAACATATTTATTTTTTTCCCCCATAACATATTACACCGAATTCAATAAACCATTATATCTAGCCTTCGTAGATTATACGAAGGCGTTTGATAGTATTAAACATTCCGAAATATTCACATCCCTAGAACTCCAAGAACTTGAAAAACCATACATTGGCCTCTTAAAAACTATTAACAACAATAGCACCGCAAACATAAAACTAAATTCTGCTGGACCTTCATTTCAAATTCAAAAAGGGGTTAAATAAGGTGACCCGCTCTCTCCCAAATTGTTTACGAGCACACTTGAGGAGATAATTTAAGTCACTGGCAGCCTCACGGAAGACCAAAGGCATTGACGTCGGCAAGAAGAGGCTGACAAACCTGCGAATTGCCGACGATATCGTCCTTTTTGCCCCCACAGCTTTACAACTCCAGACCATGCTCCAAGACCTGAGCACGGCTAGCTTCAGGGTGGAACTTGCAATGAATCGGTCTAAACCCCAAGTAATGACCAACAGTACTAAGCGTAGGGTCGAGGTAGATGGGCAGGAAATAATTTATGTCGATGAGTATACATATCTACATGGGCCAGTTACTTTCCAGTTACTTTCTTTCGAAAAAAGGCAGGAGAGGGAAATCGATCGCCAAATTGAGAACGCCTGGAAAACCTACTGGTCCACGAAGACGCTAATGAAGGGTGATCTGCCGATCTCCCTGAAGCGCAAACTTTTTGACATACATATGTATCTTGCCCGTTCTAACCTACGGTGCTCAGACCTGGTCGCTCACCGAGTCACAGAGTTCCGCCTTGGAGTTTGCCAAAGAGCGATGGAACGCAGCATTCTGGGTGTTAAAAGACAGGACAGAATTCGGAACACCACGCTGCGTTCCAAAACGGGCATAACGGATGTAAGAAAGAAGGCTGCCAGGCTCAAATGGGATTGGGCGGGTCACATCAGCCGTATGCACGATGAACGCTGGGCAAAAGCCTCCACACAATGGGTGCCTGAAGATGGACGGCGCCGCCGAGGTCGGCCTAGAAAGAGATGGCGAGACGATCTGGACGCGTACCGCGAGGGTTGGTTCGATGTGGCGCGGGAAAAGAGTTCCTGAAAGGATTTGGGGGAGGCCTTTGCCCAGCAGTGGGACAGTATAAGCTAATAAAAAAAACACATTCCATTTTGGTAATGGAATGCTAAGTTTTTGTTCTGATTGTTTGTTTAGCAATATTTTATTTTAAGCTATGTTTAATGGCACAAAATATTATTTAAACCAATTTGTTTTGTATTGATGTGAATTAATAATTTTATAAAGTAAAAAAATATCTTGTACTGTAATTACTATGACTATGACAAAATGTTATTAATTACTTTGAATAAACAGTTTAAGAGTCTTTTAGTACCTATTTGATTTTTGAAAAGTGGTTTATTGCTTGTTCTCAGTGTATATTAAATAAATGAGGTTTGAGTTTTTTATTGGGGCTGTAGAAATAATCAAGTTAATCTGGAATAAATTCGATTTAAATTGTAAACTTACTGTTGTATATAAGTACCTACATATTTCTTAGTTTGTAAGTTTATGTTTATTGTGGTTTCAGTCTACCCTCCATCATATTGTTGTTCCTACCCTACTCTTATGATTTATCCACTTGTATTTCCAGACTACTTAGCTCAATACACAAATTACGATATTTGGTGTTTTATTGAAGTCATAATACTTACTTTCAATGTACCTCTTCCCCATGTTGTCCTTATCTCTCTTGAGAGCTTCTTCAACATCCTGCTGGCTTTCCACTTCCACAAAACATTCACCCGATGGCCGACCTGGACGTACTTCAGTCAAGTGCACACCTGAAACCAGAGCATTTTGCTAGAACTTTTAGCCTGGCAAAAGTTGTATGAACCAGCGATTGTTTAAAAGAAAAATAAACTTATAACAACAATAACATAATCATGAAAACCGTTCAGGGCTTAAATAATAATAATGTTTATTATGATACACACAAGATTCATGATACACAAGAGCAGATGTACAAGATAAGATAGTATATCTACATAAATCTACACAAATTATGTAACCCTGCCTCCTAAACTAGGTAGTCCTGTATCTTAGGAGACAGTGTTAGGGCGATTAGTCATGTAGGTATAGCAGCAGCCAGGGTGGTTAAGTAATACATTTGTGTGCCGGTGTGTAAAAGTGTTTGAGTGTATGTGTGTAAGTGAGTGATCACAAGTATGTGTGAGTGTATGAGTGATGAGTATGGGAGTGAGTGCGTACCTCTAAGGGAGCGTGTGAGAGTGAGTGTGTGTATGCAGGGATTAGGGTTGGTAGATAAGTGAGTGAGTGAGTGAGTGATAGTGTGTTGAGTGTGAGTCGGGTAAAGTAATGATTTTTGGGATTATTCTATGAATGTAAGTAAAGACTCCGTGAATGAGTAGTCTTTTTCCAGTAGCCATTCAGTCAGTTTGTTTTTCAGGTTGTGAGAGTTTAGATCCATTATATTTATTTTGTTATTGATTTTCCTGTACAGATAGGAACCAAGAATGTAAAATTGGTGCCGGGCGAAGGTGGTTCTGTGCTGGGTACTGGGTATGATTAGAATGCATTTGTTCCGGTGCGGAGGTGGGAGGTACTTATGTATCCTTAGTATTGCCTTGAACACAAAGAGCTGCCGTACTGTTAGCACATTACAATCGGCATAGAGGTCAGATGTTGGGTATCTGAAAGGTTTTTTAGTCATAACTTTTAGTATTGCTCTTTGTGCTATTTCTATTTTAAGAAAAAAAATTTTAGCTGCTCCACCCCATGCAGTTATACAGTACCCGAGTATAGATTGGCAGAGGGAGTAATAAATCATCTTCAGAGTGGTACTGTCAGCAGAATCTCTAAGGGACTTGAAAATGTGCATTAGACACATAGTTCTTGAGGTAAGGGTATCAATTTGCTTGTCCCACCTTAGTCCGGAATCGATCTGTACACCCAAGTACTCAACGGTGTCTGAACGGATCATCGTGAGGCAGGCACAAGGTACCGTGGGGTTAGGACAGGAGTGAGCTCCAAGGGTGAAATCTGATCCAGGAGTACAACCATGTCTTAACCCGAAAGGAATGTAAGTGGTTTTATTTAGGTTTAGCGTTAGCAGGTTAGAGTTTAGCCATTTCATTATTTTGGACATTGCAGCATCCGCATTTGCCCTTACCATATCCCAAGTTGGATTACAGTATCTTCTGCGTAGGCGTAAATATTGCAATTTGGAAGGTTCATGTAACACAGATCATTGACGTAAATTCGGAATAGGGTTGGGCCCAGAATGCTTCCCTGGGGAACGCCGTAGGATATGATTTCCTCATCACTCAGGTAAGTAAACACGCTTTTGTTAATCGATTTTATTTATTTTTAGGACCCTATTTGTCTAACCAGTTTAACAGAGTGCTAAAGATTTAATGGGAATTTAAGTTATAATAGGTGTAATTTACTAGTACAGGAATATTTGGCAAAACTCAATTATGCAGACACGGAAAAACTACTAGAAATTTTACTCTAATATAAGTCTCTTCCTTTACCTAATTAATAATAGTCTCCACTTTATCTACTTTAATATTATTCGTTAATTTATTTAAACATTATTGTATATCTTACATAATCTAGTTTTAAAATGATATATATCCAAATAGTAACTGTTTAAGTCATTGAAAATATTATACCTTCTTTTCAATTTAGCTTCTAATACATTTATTGTTGTCTTCTTTTTAAATGTTTGATGTAAATTGATGGCCTGAAACACAGGTTTTTCATAAACCTAGATCAGGTCTACATTGCAGTTAGAATTTAACTTTCCTCGATTGTAATTAATGTAAATCATATTTTTACTTTACTTTATACTTGAATTTTTTTTTTATTATTTATTAAGTACCTATCTTGACGGACTGTTTGCGGTTTGTA
The DNA here is from genome assembly GCA_911387795.2 of Apamea monoglypha. Lineage (NCBI taxonomy): Eukaryota > Metazoa > Arthropoda > Insecta > Lepidoptera > Noctuidae > Apamea > Apamea monoglypha. The sequence goes on from OU426925.1 coordinate 1,360,096, forward strand.
AGATATGTACGAAAGATATCTAGAGAAATACTCCGCACACCTATGACTTCAAGTTTTGAGATGAGGTGCTTACGTGCAAACCGCTTCTAGTAGGCAATTGTTTGACCGGTTAATAAAGAGGGTTTCTTTTTTTATTTAGGATCTCCAACCACAGATATTATGTACAGACGCCAGCAGGTCAAGCTACCCGAAACTGTCAAATTTTCCCAATCAACCTTGAACCTTAATGCTGTAGCGATAAAGTTGAAAATCTATTAAAGAAATTTGACAGATTGTAGTAGCTTGATGTGCTGGCGTCTGTACCCAATATGTGACATAAAAATAATGCGCAAAATCAGGTATTTAGTAGGTGCTACTTGTTTTGCTAAATTCAGTTTAAAGGATTAAATATTAAGCTAGCTTCAGCTTCTTCAATGTGTGTGTCTAACAAAATGTAGTTATTTGTTAGTTTTTATGAAGAAAGTATAGTCATGTTGACAATAATATTAGTTACCTAATGTACAGGATATTACAAATACAGGATAGAGTTATTAAATGACTCATACCTGTTGGTAAAACAGTTTTAAAGGCATCAACAACATCAACACATAGGCTACCATACTACAATGAGCCATTGTGAGAGTATAAAATTCTAGACATATATAGTACCTAGCATAAAGTACCTAAGTACATTGCAAAAATAGGCGTGGGTCGAAATGACCGCACGACCCGCCGGCACTCATGACTATAAATATGGAACAGGCAATTTTATAAACGGCACGTTTCGCATGCCTGACTACTCGAAACCGGCTGGAATACTTTCAAAATAACAGTCATGCATTCTATACTATGTATCATTAAATTTATTACTTTCATAATCCTGTTTCGCAGTGGTACACTATAACAAAATAGCCGGAACTGAGGCTGACAGTCGAGCTGTCTTGATAAAGAATTATACTCAGTATCCGGTATTCAGATAACCGGCATATTTTGGCAGAGGTCACAAAGGCAAGGGACCATCAAAATTCGGAACAAAACAAAGCTGCCATCTCGAGATGACATGCCAAAGAACTGCCCAAACTGTAAATTAATTTATTCCAACAATGTACATAGCTCTGCTTACCTTCTTTGCCGTTACACACGTTAACGCCCCTGAGAAAATCGAGGACGTCGTCCACGGTGGTGGTGAAAGGCAAGCCCCGCAACTTTATGATGTAGCTACTATCCCCAGAACCCAACATTGTTGCGATTTAACACAACCACCGCACGATATAATCCTAGTCCTCAATAAACTTTGAGGAACTACTTTAAAGTATCAACTAGAAAATTATGATACTTTGTCAAACCGAAAATTGGAATTTTTGCGACAAACGTCGATCACCCGCTTCGATAGTCGGCCATTAAATTTTTTTTTGTGACATAGGGTTGCCAGTAGTAACGTACTAAGGAACCCTGAGGAACTCACCGCCTCAAGCGATAAACGAGAAGTGAGTAGAGTACCAACCTAAAACGAGTTAAAAAGAATTGAGCTGCGAGTGCGCGACAGCGAAAAGTGATTACTCTCTGGTGGTATGCGTATGGTATGTAGTAATCGTGAGTCTCTTAGCGATTGTTCTACCCGCCAAGCGAGCGTCTGACGAGTACTTTCTTTGGGCCATTAGACATGGCGCCGCCGCCGCCGCTGCATCAGTCACTTTATATGTCTGTGCACTCACCCTTGGATTTGTATGGTTTTCACACTTGGCGCCGTGCGGCGAAAAACGATGCCATTGCGATGCCATGTGTAAACGCTCTGTGATAGCTCTCGTCGCTACGACATACGAGTATTCGCAGCGGCTATGAGAACAGTCAGCGGTAAACCATTAATGTATGTATCTCTTTTACTTACACGGGACCTAAAAACTTTAGTATGTCAATACCTTTCTTGAGCGAGAAAATTGTTGATAGCTAGTCGCTTCATCGTCGGCGATGGGACAGGTTTGCTAAAAAAATAAAGAAAGGCGTTTCGACGATCTTCACTTTTTAGATAATCATGTTATTAATGTTACTAAGTCTAAGAATACGCAAACAATCGATGAATATCTTGATTCGACAGATCACGAAGAAATTAAAAAATATTTAGGTCAGCAAGTGGCAACACCATCCTCATCATTTTTGACAGCAACTTTTTTCTGTTCTATCGCCGATCGTCGATGATTGTTTCGGGAAAATAACGAAATTGCCACCGTTATCGTTTGTGTTTTAGCGTGTGCTCTTTTCAGGAATAAAGGCTTAATTGGATCTTGTGGTTTTAATTTCGTGTGTGAGTGATTAAAGTGTTAAAATGACGGTGGACGGGGACGAGAAAGCGGTTCGGTGTCGCGTGTTCATGGACATATCGATAGGGGGCTTGCCTTCTGGCCGATTGGTTTTTGAACTATTCAATGATGTCGCACCGAAGACTGCGGAGAATTTCCGAGCATTATGTGCCGGTGACATGGGCATCGGGAAAATTACGGAGAAACCGCTGACGTATAAGGTTAGATTACTCTCCGGGCCTCCGTAGAGGCTTCGTTTCTTAGTGTTGCGACAGCGTTACCATTTACCTTGTTGATTTGATACCACCACTTAGTACAGTTTTGTTATCAGGCTAATGAGGGCAAGTAATGAAAAAAGAAGATAAAAATTTGACCCCTGTGTTCCATTTTGATCACTTTGCATGTAAACAGAAAAATATGCTTTATTAGTGTTTAGCATAGGCAGTGTCTTTAAAGAAATAAGAAACAGAACAAGACATCCTTTTTAGCGTACATTAATACACACTTGACCAGACTATCCCATATGAATCCCTTGTCCCCAGTGGATTCAAATAAACAGGTATTATGCAAGCAAGGCGACAATGGTCTGAATTATTCAGACTATTGTCGCCATAGAACCATAGATTATCAATGGTCTATCATTCAAGTTTTCAAATCTATTAGCAATAATTTCAGTAATACTTTTTAAAGCTACGGATTCCTAGAATCAGAATCGGAACTTTATTTGCTTCAAATGTTTAAGTGGTATAAGTATAAGTACATAAATTAATGAGATCGGCTACAATCTACCTTGCGGCGTGCAAATTATTACATAAATTAAAATATTAATAGAAACAAAAATAATGTCAACAAAACAAAACAGAAATTACAGTGAAGTCACTTAATAATATTATAGTCAGGTACATACATACGTGTTACATGGTCAAATTTTTGCAACAAAATTGCATTGCAACATTGCATTTGCATCTATTATAAAAGAGCATTTCTGTCATATTTATAATTAACTATAACAGTCAGGCTGTGAATGGGTGTCCATCTTTACATACCGAGATCCCTCTGTGCCTCAGAAAGCACATTAACCCATTGAATGCCGACGTTAACCGTCAAATCACAATCGGTGGCCACCATACAAATGGCCTGCTACGTAATACTACGTAGTTGGCATCACGGATACCAATTTATAGAAGGATGCCGTGGTACGTAATACTGCGTATATACGTAATATTGCGTAGTTGGCATCTGCCATTAATACCAGCTACGTAATATTGCGTAGTTGGCATTCAATGGGTTAAACCGTTGGTCCCCGTTGTCATTTCATGGATCTTTGACAGTTGTTACGGGTAGTCAGAAGCCCGAAAGTCTGACAACTAGTCCTACCAAGGGGTATCGTAGTACCCAGTAACTGGGTTGTGGAGGTCAGATAGGCAGTAACTGCATGTAAAATACTGGTATTCAGCTGCATCCAGTGAGACTGGATGCTGATCCCAACCTACATAGTTGGGAAATGCTAGGCAGATGATTATAATCAATGGACATCATGAACACTCTGTATTTGGACATTACATCCGCATGTGGCGGTCAGCTTACGATTGTTATTTGTATTTATTCTATAATTATGATTTTCTTGGGCAGGGTATGGTGTTCCACCGAGTGGTAAAAGACTTCATGATCCAAGGAGGAGACTTCACTAATGCTAATGGGACTGGCGGCGAGTCTATCTACGGAGGCACCTTTGAAGGTATGTTCTGTTAAATAGGTTCGGTTTCTGCACTTAGTGCCTTAAAGTGGACTATTGTGTGTGAGTCCTTTGAAGGTAATTAGTTCATTTCCTCGCTGCTCATTTCTTTTTTAATCATGAAATGACGTATTTCCCCTATGTAACTGACTTAGAATCAATGGAAAAAAGAAATAATTTACATCTTATTCATCAATTTTCTTTTTTCAGATGAGATCTTTGAGTTGAAACATGATCGACCTTATTTGTTGTCTATGGCAAACAGGGGCAAAGACACAAATGGTTCACAGTTCTTTATGTAAGTTATTGAGGATGTGGGTAAGACGGTAATATACTACCAAGGTCATAGTAAAATCATCCTTTCATTCTAATAAAACCTTTGAGAACTTAATAATTTACTTCAAACTACAAAAGAAAGTTATACCAACTTGCTAAAACTCACACCTGAGCATCATTTAACATTTATGAGATTCCATTTACTGTTCCTGCCTGCATCATTCCACTGCTGGGCAGAAGCCTCAGCAGTGGGCTGTTAGCCCCAGATCGAAAGAGCTGAAAGTCATGGGGAGAGGCCTTTGCCCAGTAGATTCCATTTTCCAGATATAAAAATATTTTGAATGCAAATCGCTGACCTTCATAGTCAATGACAATGAGGCACTATATAAGCAAATTAATGTAAAAGAGCTCAGCAATTTACAATTTTTACGAGTAAATGCACAATTACACCTGTTGAGTTTGTCATGAATTAGAAATAATAATATGAAAAACATCAACTTGTATTCAGTTACTTTACACATTTCGATTTGCTTTATGCTCTTGCCTTTTTTAATATGAAAAACCTAAATGATGCAACAACAAAAATGTAGCGTTATGTAGTAAAAAAACTTACAAAATCACAAGATGGAAGTATTGTTGATCCCAAACTAAGCACAGCCTGAATATTGGGCACCATTACATATGTACAACATTCTGGTAATTTTAAACAAAATAAATTATTAATAAATAAATTATTTATTTTGTACTCACACAGAAATACACACACACACAGCATATTTGCTGTATATTTATGAGGCTAGCTAGCTTTACTGTTTAAGCTAGTTAGACTCATAAATATACATCAAATGTGCTGATGTGCTAACATAAAATTGATAATGGATCTCGAAGTCTTTAGACATCATTTGATGCTTAATATTTATGTAATACTTACATAATTTCACCAACAACCGAGCTACTAATATGTTGCAAAGAATATTTAAACAGCAGATTTATTTGACTCAAAAGAAGAAAGTTAAGCATGGGGTCAGCTGGCCCATTCTAGTGATCATCTATAGCTGGCTTACACATTTGCCGGTGACCATAAAGCCAGTCTAGCTACAGTGCAGCTTCCAATTTTAATTGCTGCTACGCCAATCAACTTTTCACATGAAGAAGATTTATCATACTTTAGCAAATGTATATGCCCCTTTATCAAGTTGACTGCCAGACAACAGACACAATAGAAAATCTGTGGTTGGCGGTCACCGGTGACCGCGGTGACAGTCAATGCCTTATTCTGCGAACTGCCTCAATGGTCTAGTTTAGTGGTTACTGGGTTCGATTCCCAGGTCGGATAAAATGTTATTGGGTTTTACCATCAGGAATTTCCCAGTAGCAGCCTGTCCATACTTCACAGTCTGATTTGTGCCTGGTTTATTTGTCTATTTATCAAACTAACGACAATCGGCAAGCAACTAATACACAATGTTTTTCTCCCAAAGGAACACCTATGTTACCGTGTGGCCATATTGTTATGAAATGTGTTGTGTATGCGTTGTGTAGAGGTCGCTGTCGGCGGCCGGCGCGTGCGCAGCTCGCCCGCTATCATTGTTGTTGTGTTCTGTGTGTTGTAGAACCACACAGCCGGCGCCGCATCTCGACAAGTGAGTATTTATTCATTTTATAAATACTATAAAATTAGATTAAATTAAAATTAATTAAAGATTAGATTAAATTTATTAACAATTTAACCTAGCATTATTCTCTACATACTAATGCTAGGTTAAATTTTTGCCCATGTTTAACTCTCTCAAAAGGCTCATCGGCACTAAGGCCCGAGTCGCAATAATATGTGTCGGGCACATACGTATCAAAAGAAACAATTTTGCGATACATCATTATGAGTGTGGCCGAGCCAATAGTCAAATTAGTTTTTTTTTTTCTAACATTGTCAATTTACTCTTCCGCGAAAGGACCCAAAAAAAAGGTTCATACAGAAATATTGCACTTTTCTTAATCGAAGATAATGTTATGTATATGACTTGCGCCGGGAGTTCCCAAGTTTCTATAGTCTGCCGTTTTGAAATACGTTGGGCTATAAATCATGTTTGTCTATCTGTCTCGCTCGTACTCGTTAGGTTTACGGAGCGCGCTAGTGATGTGGGAATCAGTGCCTATTTTTTTGTAACTGACGTTTAGGATTCGACAACTCAGTGTTAGCTCTCGTATGGTTCTTGGTAACTGTGCTTTATGTTTCTATAACAGTCTTTTCTTTGTCTGACAGTGTGCACGTAGTGTTCGGCCACGTAATCGGCGGTACGACGCTGGTGCGGCAGCTGGAGGCTCTCCCCGTGGACCGCAACGCGCGCCCCCTGCAGGACGTGAGCGTCACCAACTGCGGTCAGCTGGTGCGTCTCAACGGTGAGTAGGAGTACTGGTGTGACCTCTAAACACAAAAACGTACACACAACAGCAAATATATATATATAGCAAACGCCCATTATTCCTTACTGACAGGACAGATGTGAGAGATCACTCAAATCTGTGTGGTTCTTTCCGCAAAAGACCATTTAAGACACTTATCTATTTACTTGGTCCGTACAGGATTTGAAGATTATGTCTGGAGTTAAAAAGAGACTGTATTTTGGTGTTTCTTCTCAAACTAAGAAACAGCGAAATCATCTGGTTTTTATTTTATTATTTGCATGTATATGTATAAATAATAATATCATCATTTTGTTCCATCACATTTAGCCCATCTTACCCCCTTAAACACTGCTAAAGGACAGGATTAGGTCAGGTCGAGTCAGAATTCTTTCCACCTCTGATCTTCTTGAACCTTGGTTCAGTAAGCTGTGACAGAGAATCTGTTTACTATTCGTTGGAAAGAAAAAATAGCACAATTTAGGGTGTTTGTGGTAATTTGAAGATAATTAGTCTTTGTCTTATTCTTTAACAGCAAAGAAACGTAAGCAAGAGAAGGAAGAGAAAGAAGCAAGTGATGCAGAGTCTGACCATTCTGAGAAGAAAGACAAGAAGAAGAAGAAAGACAAGAAGGAGAAGAAGAAGAAGAGGTATGTTATAGACTACAATGAGTGCATCGTTTTCAGCACATTGAAATTTAAAATACCAGGTGAAATGTGGGTATACTTTCGGTACTGCCTAATCCTTCGGGGAATACTGGCAGGAATAAAAAAAGTCCTTTATTCAAATTAGGTTTAGAATTAGTACTTTTGAACGTCAAAATTACATAAGCCATAAAATCCAAACCTTGTTAGGATTTGGACAGCAGTGACCTACGCTACCTTCATCCCTTACTCTTAAATCTTAACAGCATAATGTTGACAAGAATCCATACATCATCACGAATCATTACAATGGATATGTATTTTTGTAAGATTTACGTGTTTTCTTTCGTTTTTAAATTGTGTGTACTTTTGACATGTGCCAAGTAAAAATATTTTCTGTTCTACATCGCCAAACATGAGTTACATGATTGCATCTTCAATTTGGTGATGATTATGATCAATTTTACACAAAAGTGATCATAATCATCACCAAATTGATCCCAGAGATTAAAGCTGCCATCTTTTAACATGTTAAAAGATGGCAGCGTTAATCTCTGGGATAACGTAAAACTGCTTTCATACCAAGTTTTATGGAGTAATGCGAGTGATGTCCCTCTACCAGTGTTTGGTAATATTGGTAGAAGAAGATCAGTCTCATTCTCAGGTTCAGTTCCGATCAGTCTCAACCCGCTTCTATAATTGAAGTATAGTTTATTCCAAAAGTTTTTGATGGCAATGTAAACAAATGAAACTTGTAGATGTGCTGCTGTGATTTGATTATTTGAATATACTTAAACCCAAAATTCTAATTTTATAAATCACCTTAAAAAGGTTTTTCATTTGACAAATGAAGTTAATTTTATAAACTCGAATGTTCGTCGAAGATTTTTCAATTACAGTTTAATAATGTTGTTCAAACAATAATTGTCGGGAAAAGTGGTGAATATAAAAATGAAACCTAAGTACAGATGAATGTGATACTAATTCCCTTTAGTGAGTGATTGCACCAAAATTTGACCAGAACAGGGTTAGTTTACGCTTTTGGGACAGACTATACCATCAACCCATATTAATCCACAGGCACCACTCCGGCCCATCGGGCGATGAGGAAGAGGCTCCCGAGGCACCTTCTCATCCCCTCGTATCTGTCTCCAAGATAGACCCTTTGGAGATACCCGATGTGCCTACGAATAGGTTCCTAATGAGGGGCGGCAGGGACCAGGACGATAGGGGCGAACCTAGGAAGGATCGGGAGAGGTAATGTGTTGAAGTAGGTCGAGGGTTCGTTTTTAGGAGAGAAGAGATTCGACTCAAGCTGATATATTACAGAAAATGTGTGTGGGGTTAATTTATCACCATGGATGCAATATTGAGAAAAGTTGCACAAGGCTTCGTCATTATGTCCGGTATAGATTTGTAACATGAAATTTAAAAAAAGAAATAACTGTCCAAACGTATGCAATGCAACATGAAATGTAAATGATAATTGATTTTATATCTGTGGTTAGGTTTGCACAAACACTTTTACACGGCAATCATATTTTAAAACTAGATGAGGTCGGCTTTCCTATCTGACTACTCTGAGAAGACAGACCGAAGCAAACTCAGAGGTCACAGTTTCTTTTAAAGTCCAGACATAATCTGTGTCGGATCATTTTGAGGGCCATGTAGATTGGTGTCTGAAATGGTCTTTTGAGGAAAGAACCTCACAGATTTGATCTGGCCAATCACTGCATGTATTTTTCAATTATCGTGCAGCTCAACTCAGACCTTGTGTAACACAATAACTATGCGAATTGTGTATGTGAGTTTAAATGTTTGTAAACGCACCCACGATACAGGAGTAATTCCTAGTGTGGGGCAACGTATTTAAAAAAAAAAATGTTTCAATGTGTGTTACATTTCGTCTTACATTTTACAAATCTGTACCAGGCATTAGGGCGAAATAAAGAGTCCCTAGCTACACTAGATTCCCCTAGCTACGCAAATGAAAATTTGTAGTATGGTTGTTTTAAATGATCATCACTATTCATCAGTTCAATTCGTAGTTTAATAATCTTCTTGTATATAATGAAATTAAAATGGTAATTTTTAATTTTATTCACAGTTTCTGTAGTTTTTTGATGTAAGTTGCGTTATCAATTTCGTTGTATATTTTAAAATAAAATAAAAATAAAATACCCCCTAAACCTAAAATAGGTATATGATGATACTTGCTAAGTCTGGGTTTCTAACATTTAAAAGGTTATAAAAAAAAAGCAGCCGTTTTATAGAAAAGGGCAATACCTACGCGGTCAAAATGTATGAAACAATTTTTATGCGACAATTTTCAATGTTCAGAATAGGGCATGCAAACCGGATACCCAGATAACCGACTGATTTGAAACCCGGGTTTTTTAGGTTAACAAAACCGAATTTTTCGGTTATGTTTCTCCTATGTTATTGATTTCATAATACTTTAATTTTCCTAAACAAAATATTAAATTTATCACTGACAAACGTGGACAGGACGGCGAGGCGGCGTTAGTTCCTATTTCGGCCACGTTAATTTAGATCCTTGTCGCACTACTATGCCACGCCGCCGCCATTTTGTTTTTGGTCAGTGTAATAAAATCCGTAGTACTCTAAATGATGATTCCCTTGATGCACTTGTATCCTTACGGTCATTCTATCAAAGTAGAAAATAGTTTAGCTGAGTAACTTTAATTTTTAATCTATATCTATAAGAATGACTGTAAGCCAGTCATATGTAAAACTAAAAAAAACCCTAAAATCGCAAACTAACGGCTAGTTCTGATTTTTTAATATGTTGTTAGGACCACTACCCGAGCGTATAGGTATCCAAGTTTGCAGCTTTGGTGCCGATTTTGTAGCCTATTTCAGTACAAACAAATGCTCATTATTATAAAATAAGTGAGATAAACGTAAAAAAATACATATTTGATAAGACTTCAGTATTTTCATTTCGTAAAGAAATAATGCTGAAGTCTTACCAAAATATGTACTTTTACATAAATATATTTCTCATTTCTTAAAAAAAAAATGAAAAAATAAACGAAAAAAACCGATTTAACCGGTTTTGTAAACCAAAAACCCGAAACAACGGTTTTATTAAACAACCCGGTTTTTGCATGCCTTAGAATCACGCACTGAATCCATGGTAACATCGCTGCGCGTCGATGTCCCGGCCACCCTGAATATATTTTGTACTCGCTGATCTATTCTTTCGGAAGTCTTATTCTTTGTTTGTTTTCCTGTGTGTTTTTGCATTGCTAGCTGTTATAACTTAAACATCTTGTTATAATGTTTGTATCTCATAGGATGAGATATCGTGAGAGGGGGGAGCATCGTTCATATACTCGAAGTGGAAGGGTTATAAAAGGCAGAGGCGTATTCGTAAGTCATTTTATTATTCTACTTCTATATTATTTAATCAGCAATATTAATGATGGTTAAGAAGTACCCATTAACTGGGTTGTGGAGATCAGAAAGGCAGTCGCTCCATGTAAAATACTGGTATTCAGATGCACCCGGTTAGACTGGTAACCAACCCCAACATACTTGGAAAATTTTGAAAAAGAAACGCGATGGTGAAATCTAATCATTCTTTAGCGGGGACCTAATTTTGACCCCAAATTACTATGCACATGTGTATCAAGGTCCCAAAAGTTACCCACAGAAATCCTGATGTTGGAGTTGATATTCACCCAAGTTTGAAAAATATAAATATATCATTTATTAAAATCATGGAGTTCCTACTAAATTCGGCATTTATATTATTGCTTTCGAAAAAAATAAACTGATTTATCTAGGCAGGCATTTAATATTGATTGTTTACAGCGCTACCGCACCCCATCTCGCTCGCGCTCTCGTTCCCGCTCGGTGACGCCGCCTCACTGGCGACAAGCGCAAAGGCGTATCATCAAACTGTCTGAATTTGAGGTGAGTTTTCTAGCATCAATTTTACTGTAATTATATTCGATATTTCGATCACACTAATTCTGAGTCTAAGCGGCCGCCCAGATGGCGCTGTATGTTACAGTAAAATGGTAGAATCACCCATTAACATCCCACTGTACAAACGGTTAAAAATAAATGAATTTTTTGTCAGAGATATTTGAACTTTTTACCCTTGAAAAATCAATCAAAATCAAAAGTCATTTATTCAAATTAGGTTGAGAATCAGCACTTTTCGAACGTCAAAATTACAAAAGACAGTCCCCCAAAAACGCCCGACCTTCACCACATCCTACTGCTATGGCTGGGAAGAAGAAGTGGCGCAAAAAACTCCCCAGCAGCACAGCTGTCTGTTCAGTTAGAAAATACTTGATTGTATACAATACTAGGTACCTATGTTAAGTAATTAACATTACAAGAGACATAACATAAAATTAAATTATTTGCCATATGTCAGCTAGCCACGCTAATATACCAACAAATATATTACCTAAATAAAAGCCTCCAGGCATAAAAGGCGTGACAGCTTACATATTTATGCATTGCTGGGTTCTGTTCACATAGCTGTTACTTGAAGTCACAAATGATAAACTAGGACCATCGAAGTAAAATAAATAAATAAGTTAATACTAATAACAATAACCTGTCAGTAAGCTAATTCTGGAGAAAGAACATAAACATTGTCTTGCGTTAACTAAGGCAACCAACTACATATTCGTATCGTGTAAGTAGTCGTTGATGGAATAGTATGCCTTTGAACAAAGGTTGGATTTTACTTGAGCTTTAAACGCATTAAAAGGCAAGTCTAGCAAAGAAGAGGGTATCTTGTTATAAAAGGCCAATATACCAAGAAATGAGTTATGAACCTTATGAAGCCGGTGAAAGGGGGCACGTAGTTTGTCCTTATTTCTGGTGTTAACACTGTGAATATCTCTGTTTTTAGTGTACAAGTGTAAATTTTGCTTAATATATAAGATGTTGGCGAAGATGAATTATTGTGATGCAACCGTGAAAAAACCAATATCTTTAAAAAAAATCCCTTAGAGAAACTGGCACCTAGCTGGTAAATTGCTCGAACAGCTCATTTTTGAAGGACAAATATATTTTGTATATCAGCGGCTTTGCCCCACAGCAGAATACCGTAGGACAATAACTAAAATATGCTAAACGAGCTGTATCAACGTCAGTGTATTGTCTTACTTTCCTGACGGCGTAGGCAGCCGAACTGAGCCTTCCTGCTAGACTTGATATGCTAAGAAGAAGAAAACCAATGAATTATGAAACTGCGTGAAATACCAAACTTATACAGCTACATTCAGCTGTATGATATTTTACTGTATAATTTGCCTTGTGTACGTGGGCTTAAATAAACTTTAAAGTTTATTTTTCACATAATTGGAGTTTTAACTCATAATAACTTTACAGCGCGCTGAACATGAGAGATCTGAGAAGGAACAAATTGAGTCTACTAAGAAGAAATTAGAACTAGAAAGACAACAGAGCCGTGAGTTATTGATGCTGCTTTAAATATTCATTTTAATAAAGTATTAGTACTCAAATAAATAAGTACTTTTTTTTTTTGCAACTGACATCTTTGAGCCGTCGTTATGTTGAACTATTCAAACTTAAATTCATAATTTCAGATAATTAACATCAATTACCTTTACTCAATTATCAACTTAAGCTTTATGTAGTTTTAGTTGATTTTTGAGTGAATATTTGTAATAGAAATTTTCTAAAAAAAAAATTATTTGCATTATAATTTGAACTTTATCAAATAAGACATTGAGTTTACTGTTCCAAAAACTTGAAAAACACCCGAGATTCAGAATTCAACTAAACTTGTTATTATAATCTATGGTTTGGCCACTTTTTATAGGTGATGGCGGTGAAGGAACCCCAGTTCATCCACCAGAAGAGAAAGAGGAAGGAGAATGTGATTCTACTCTCGGTTAGTATAGGGAGAATAATATCCAGCCTCGAATTTACGCCTACAAGTCCTACAAGGCCCCGGCCTAGGGTAGGCCCCTAGGAGCATCAGCGAGCGAGCGTCAGCGTAGGAGCCCTAAAGCCAGCTTGCCTTCCTTTTACCTACGGGTCCCTTGATTAGTAGCCCTTTGACTTATAGTTAGACCAGACCATCTTAATATTTTCGAAATGTTTATTAGAAAAGTTATAAAATTTAGATGTTTTCTTAGTAAGAAAACTTAGAAAAATTTAGGCCCATTTGCACCACAAATCACTAAACGTTTAGCACAAAATAGATTCAGAACATCGTGTAGCTTTTATAGAAACATTGAACTACTATTTTTTTATGTTATTGCTTGCAAGTAGACGACCCATCTAATGGTAAGTAGTCACCGATGCATGTGAACATCTGCAATACCATGGGCATAGCAAGTGCGTGGCCATCCCCACAGAAAGCTGAAATTCTTCATGTGCCTGATTTGCCAGCTATTGTGGGGTGTATTGAATATTTTAATGTGTAAAGTCGACCTTTGAATTACTTTACACTTTTGACAACAATTCCTAGAAAATTTTTACTTGACTAAGGTTGAAATTAACTATCTGTCACAGATAATACAGTCCGTTCACAGTTATTTTACCTGTGACAGCAGCAATCCAAGAGCGCCCCTATTATGACGAGAATAAAGATCACAGTGATTTTGACAGACCTGTCGTAAATAACTGTGAAAGGACTGTAGACCTTCTTGTTTTATGACGTGCAAACGATATTCAACCTTAGCGTGGTAAAGCAGTAATGAAGTCGACTAAAAGTAAGCGTGTGCTCACAAAGTGTTTTGCAATTTGTGTCGTTCATCTCTAAATACATAGTATAAAATATAATAAAACAAAACATTTTCAGAACGTTCTCGCCATGAGAAGATTGACTACAACGCGTTGGACTTCGAGGAGGACATCGAACATGATGGTAAATGTTTTAGACAGATATTCTTTATGTATTCTGTTTGTCTAGCACGGTGGTTGGTCGATGGTCCTATGTATCAAATGCGATCTTACTTTATTTTGTTTTATGTAGGAAACTTCTTGGAGTTTAAACATGCATGAAATGGCTAGCTGTTTCAAGTATGTCAATACTACAGGGATAAGGCCCATCTTCCTTAACAAATACTGTATTTAGAATATCGCTAAGACTGGTGTTATTTTGTTTATTGTATAGTAGATCATAGCTCTTTTCGTTTTAAGCTCTGATCACTAAGGTGAATCCCGCGCAGGACGCGACAGCGCGCGTCGCTTGTTTTAATGATTCAAAATCAAAAGTTATAAATATGAATCAAAAGTTATAAAATTAATAATTTATTCAAATTAGGCTAAGAATCAGCACTACCTCAAAATTACATAAAACAGTCCCCCAAAAAGCCCGCTCTTTACCACTTTCGCTGGAAGAAGTCGCGCAACAAACTCCCCAGCAGCACATCTGTCTGTTCAGTTAGAAAAACTTGCTTCCATACAATAAATAGTAGGTATGCAAAGTAATTAACATTACGAGACACGGAATATTTAGATTAGGAAGTCAAGCGAAGTCATTTCCATGCAAGTTAGTTGATACAATCGGCGCGAGCGCATACCGCGCGGCATTTGCTTCAGTTTGGCCAGAGCTTTGTAGCGTGGAATCGACGTAATTTTATGTTTTATTTTGTATCGCTTTTTTTTACTTTTAAAGTATTACGTACCTATTTATTTATATATAATTTTATTAAACCTATTTTCTGTTTTTTCTTTTTATGTGATGTTAATCAGAGGGGCAATTCTCGTAATTTTAAGAACGTTCAGTCTGATCTCAGTCTCAATCTGTCAAAAAATACTTCTAATTTAAAACGCTCAAAATCTAGTCGCAGTCTCATCTCGGCGACAAAAAAATGTCAAAATGTAGGGAAATTAGAAGTATTTTTTGACAGATTGAGACTGAGATCAGACTGAACGTTCTTAAAATTACGAGAATTTCCCCTCTGGTGTTGGTTTATAAAAACTCCATCCGTTTTTTTTTTCAGATCATATTAAAATATTGAGTTGATGTTCTCGGTTTTTTATTTATTATTTAAAACAAATGCATGTTTTTTAGTACAAGTAATTAATGTTATCTAAGTTGCTTGACTTCTAACTCTCGAATTAATATTGAATTCACGATATTTTCCTTAGACGAGGCGTCCCACAAACGCAAGCCGGCTGAGAAGCTCGACAGACGCCGTGACATCCGCAGGGCTACCCCTGAGAACAGGGCTGATATGTTGGCGCTAGCCTTAGGGGTCAACCCTAAGCATGATCAGCATAGGTTGGTAGTTTGGCAACAGCTTTTACGATATTAACTATTATTTATTTATTTATGTATACTTTATTTTACACTACAAAAAAGCATAACATAAAAAATACATTAAACACTACAAAATATACAATGAGCGGCCTTATCGCTTTCTGCGATCTTCTCCAGGCAACCTTAGAATGGACAGTGATTTGCCTGGACATAAATTTTTTATTTTATAGAAGCTTAATTCTTGTATAACACGACCAACATTGCAATAGTAACGTATATAAAATTTATATAATCAGCCTAATTTACGTTACCACTGCTGGGACACAGGCCTCCTCTCAGAGAGAGGGAGTGGGCTGTAATCCACCACGCGGGCCCAGTGCGGGATGTTAGATGTCACATGTCTTCGAATTTTTGGTTCTAGGACATGCCGGTTTCCTCACGATGTTTTCCTTCACCGTTGTACAAAATTTACTAAAGCAAAATAGAATTACCATTTTATTATGTTTAGGAGTACATGTGTGTGTGTGGGACTTTATTTATTTCGGGGTTCTGGGGTAGATACGGACTCACTCGAAGGCAAAAGACACGACCCGGTGATCATTTACTCGGAACTATGCATAATAAATTCTGACTTCTTCCTACTTCAAACTGATTTAGCCTTAGGCTACATTCATCGTTTTTTCTTTCATCAAACACAGTAATTATCTCCTTCAACAGAGACGCAGCACCGTTTGGCCGCGATCGCGAGGCCCGTGACGGCCGTGACGGCCGCGATGGCCGCGAGTATCGCGATGCTCGTGACACCCGTGACAACAGAGGCCGCCGCGATGGCCTATCTTCAACAGTGGGATACGCACAGCCCAAGTTATCCTCCGCCATAGCCAATGTGTCTGAAGGCCTGGCTAAAGGGCAGCATGAGGAGAAGTCTAAGGATGATTACGATCCGTTTAGTCTGTTGAGGAGTACGTTTAAGAAGGATCCGCAAAGGTACGCACATTACTATAAAACCCTCGTGTAGTGGTTTGGTTTTATTTTATACTAACATGACACCCTACTGGTCCAAAGTTATTTAAAAAGTGCCATCGTTTCGAATAGAAACAAAAAATAGAGTGCGTGATTTTTTTGTTGAATCCAGGTTTCCTCTCTCCTCCATATTTAATCACATAATCATCTATTTTTTAATTTAATTGTTTTAAGCCCGAAAGAACCGTGTAAATAATTGACGTTTGTTTCCTCAGGAAAGACGCAGAAGCTCGTCCAATAGATCGTCGTGAAGCGATTAAAGCTCGCTTAGGCGAAAAAGAAAAAGATGACAGACGTGACCGGTTCAGAAACGAGAAAGAAGACCGGGATCGTAAACAGTCGGAGCAGAGGAATGATAAAGAAGACAGAGGTCGCAGACTCTTGGAAGTAAGGAACGAAAAGGATGACAGGACTCGAAAACTTTCAGAAAACAGAAATGATAAACAAGAAAGAATCCGCAAACTATCCGAAGTCTCCGACCACAGAAATGATAAAGAAGACAGAGCTCGCAAGTATTCTGATCAGAGAAATGATAAAGACGACAGAGACCGCAAGCAATCTGAACAGAGGAATGGGAAGGATGATCGAGTTCGAAAACATTCGGAGCATAGGAATGAGAGGGACGATCGAGATCGTAAACATTCTGAGCAGAGGAATGATCGCGATGACAGGGATCGCAAACCTTTGGATCAGAGGAATGATAGAGATGATAGAGATCGTAAATACTCTGATTATAGAAGGAATGATCGGAGGAGGGAGAGGTCTGAACGTCGCGACAAGAGTAAGGATCGTAGTAGGAGTGATAAGAGTCGAGATAATGATAGGAGTAAGGCTAGGGATGATGATAAGGATAAGAGGAGGAGGCGGTCACGTACGCCGTCGCCGGCTAAGGAAAGGTAACTTATTATGGTATTAAGTTTTAAAACTTGAAATACGTTGTCATATTTAACTTAATAGAAGCAAAAGACGGCAAAACAGTAAATACAAGTTAAAATTTTAATATTTCTTACATTCTTAGACAAGTGAAGTGGTTTTATTGCTTGCTAATACTTTTACTTTATAACTTTTTGTTTAGCTTAGCAATTTTTTTTTCTCTTTGAAACAGGACACCTAGATACCAGAAGGCCAATTCTCGTAATCTAAAACGTTCAAAATTAGTCAAAGTCTCATCTCAAACGCAGGAAAATTAGAGGTATTTTTGACAAATTGAGACTGAGATCAGACTGTGAACGTTCTTAAAATTACGAGAATTGCCCCTCTGTTCATTTTACATTTACAAGTTCTGTTTTTTTGTTTGCGCGTTTATAATTTGTTCTTTAATACCTTCTTATAGATCGAAGTCTCGCGATCGCAAGCCTTCTGCGACCGAGACAAGAGAGAGGAGTGGCGAGCGAACCCCCCAGGAAGATGACAAGAAGAAGGATGGTGTAAGTATTTATGCCACTATACATATACAGGGTTGAATTAAATTAGCTAGCGAAACTCCGCAGAGGTGATGGGTATCGATATCGATATCTAAACACGATAAAAAAAAGATAAATTAAATTGATGATTTTTTTGTGGGGCCATCGACCGCAGTTGGTATAGTCATTTGAAATATCAGTTTAAAATTATTTTGTTATTTTTATTATGACATTAATTTATCTCAATTTAGACGGAGGAGGAGAGGAACGAAGCACGCAAAGAACTGTTGGAAATAGTTCGTCTCATCAAGTCTAGACAACGGGACAGGGAGAACAAAGCTGGTGAGTGGAAAATGAAGACGACACGGTTGGCGCAGTGGCTGAGCGATCGACTGCTGCGCTGCGTGTCGCGGGTTCGATTCCCGCACGGAACAAATGTTTGTATTGGCTACAGATAGTTGTTCCGGGTCTGGCTGTTTGTGTATGTGAGTTTAAATGTTTGTAAACGCACCCACGATACAGGAGTAATTCCTAGTGTGGGGCAACGTTTTTTAAAAAAATTTTTTTTTTTTTAAATTATAGCCAATTCTTTTGATTTTACTCTATTATTTCTACCCAGTATTTGGTCCATATCAGTGTCACGCTGTGTAATAATACATGGTACTCAATTTTTAAACAAAAAACCTATTTTTTAAAGCCAGAGTGGCTGTTCTCGTAATTTTAAGAACGTTCACCGTCTGACTTCAGTCTCAATTTGTCAAAAATACCTCTAATTTCCCTACATTTTTGACAAGTTTTTGACATTGATTGGCGTTGAGATGAGATTCCGACTAGATTTTGAACGTTTTTAATTACGGGAATTGGCCTTCTGTTCAGCTTCAAGATGGTACCATAAGCATTAAAATCGGTTTAGCTGTTTTTGTTCAAGATTGTGAAAAAAACTCGGGTTCGATTCCTGGATAAACTAAGAACTTTTTTTTCTCCAAAATCAGGCTCGTAGTTCCTTTCTCTAACCTCAAAACAAAATTAAATAATAACATACATAATCTTACATAGTTTTTGTTTTCACCCTGAACCCTCATATAAGAATTTTCCCCTTTAGATACAGGTAAACCGCGGATAAAACTAACCTAACAAAGATATTGTATTGTCTCCAGTTCAAGCCAAGAAGAAGCGAGGCTCGTCTGTCTCGGATAGTTCTGACTCTGAGCACGGAAAGAGACGGCGCCGGTCTTCTGACAGAGACCGCAGGAGGCGGAGTAGCTCCAGGTTAGTTGTTGATACCATCACCTCCTTATTAACCCTTCGTATGAACGTGGATCCACGCGAGACACGATGACCTTTTAATTGTTTCTGTAATGACGGAACTTAACCGGTTAATAAACGCGGAGTAAAGTTACAAACATCGGAGTAATTGCGTAACACACTAACAGTAGCAATGGCTTTCATTTTGACAGTTCAGCAACATTCATTGCGTTATTTACGTTGTTGAGTAGACAACTTTTTCGAACAAATGAAGCTATGGAATAGCAAAATTTTTCAAAATGGATCAGGTTGTGATTGAAAATGTGTTACGCAAATAGTATGTCTTTTTGTTTTTTGTGGGATTAACAAGAATTACCATACATTTTTCGAGGTTTAGGTTTGTAAGGACTTTACTCCGCGTTTATTAATAAGGGGGTAAACTGTCAACAGATCAAAACATATTCAGGCTATATAATTTTCCTACTGAAAAATAAATAATAACGATTATTTGATAACGGAACGCGGTAAATAAAATGAAAACTGAATTGAAGTGCAATACGAATCATTATTTTGTGCCGAACAGCTGCGCCAAATAGTCGCCGTCTATTTTATCAGTAATGCCGGACAAGTGTCTGACGTTGCTAGACACAAGCCTTCTCCCTGTGAGAGGGAGTGGGCCGTAATCCACCACGCGGGCTTTTATTGCTTACGTCGACCAGTCAGACCTTTCATAGTTTTTACTTTTTTACTTTCAAAACCCCAAATCGAAAAATTTCGAAATCACAGTGATGTTTATTCTCGTTACAATAAGGTTGGTATTAGTTTGCTGCCACTGACAAGGCTATCGAAATCACAGTGAGCTTTATTCTCGTTACAATAAGGTTGCTGTTGGGTTGCTGGTGTCAGAGGTAAAATAACTGTGAATGGACTGTGCAGTTCGATCGTTTCGTGCTTGTGTACGCATTCGTTCAGACCGAACGGGTCGGATTGGTCTATGGACTCTCAGTATAATAAAAATAATATTGTAATGTGTATGTTGTGTTGTTTATAATATTGTATTCTGTTTGTTTCTCTCCACTACAAGAAGCCGCTTAGTACGCTTCCCTAATACTATTGTTTTCCTACCAGAGGGCGCCACTCAAGCTCAGAGCGGCGCACGCGCCGGCGCCGCTCGCGCAGCCCGCGCCGCGACCGCCGCGATCGCAGACGTTCTTCATCCTCCCGTTAATGTGTCTTACTAAACATTAAAATAGGTTCTATTATGAAAATTATTATTCATTAATTTAGGGCTGATTTTTCCAACCCCAGATAATTTTGAATTTTTGACAGTTCTTCAATACAAAAACTGTCAGACGTCAATTTTATTCCACGAATAAAAATTATCTGTCGATTGAGAAATCAGGCCAAGTCATTCAAAGTTTTTGGAGAAAGAATTTTTGTTAAATCAAGTACAAAAGTGTTCTTCAAAAAGTGTTTTATGATTTTGACAAGGGTATTGTAAAGTTTTAATGTCATCATAATTGAGAAAAAGGGATGGTGCTATATATCATGTATCTGTCTCACTCTCGCACTGGGAAAATGATGGCATACAAACTTCATATTACCCCAAGGTCGTCGATATGTGTTTATATTTAAGTTTTCACACACGCTTTTCCGAACTTGTGGTTAAGACTTGCACAAGTATACTTACAAAAATGCGAGTGTTAAGCTCAAGAATGCAGTAAAATATGAAGAAGACAAACACGCGTTGATGTCTTATGATATTGTCAAAACTTTCAGTAGATATAGAGAATAGATACTTACTGAAAGTTTCGGATGGGTTTTTGAAAAGAAAGAAATGCTGCATTATCGGTCAAGTCTAATGCGTCGGTAGGTAACAGCACCTGTTTAGAAAGGGCAAGGTTCACAGATCGCACTTTGACTTTACTAAGTTAGCATTTCGTACGAATAGGGACCTTATATGCTTAGGTAAATAATTTTCATACTCGTATGATACGCTAACTTTATTTTGCAAACTCAAAGGATTTGGAAGTAATTTTGCCCTTAGGGTATGAAGGAAATTGATGCTGTTGCTCTACTTAAACCGCCTGTGTTATAATATTACTTAATAATAGTATCGTTTTGTATGAGATGGAAACTAGAATATAATTGTTTTATTAGTTGTTAGTTTTTTTTTACAACTTCTACAGTACGTGGTCTTTAAGAAGATGAAGAGTGTTAGACAGAAACTGTCACACGTCATGTATGAGTGAGAGAGACGACGCTCTACAAAGCCGTAGTTTTTCTAAAACGTAATTTATCTTCATAACGGCCGCGTATTGATTGTTTTGTGCTACAAAGGTATTTACCTACCTTCCTTGTCTACCGTATTTTTATCTCACAAAGCGACGTGCGTTTTACTTGTGGTTACCAAGTGTACAAACACGCTGTGAATACGGGTGTAAGAGCAGGACCTCTCGGTACCGTCAGAGACACTGGCGAAATTGGAAGTGTGTGTGTCCGTTATGTGCTGACGCTACTCCTCTTCACGTACACATTCACAGCGTGTTTGTGCAAAAACGCGATTGTAAAAGCGGCTTGCTTCAAGATTAACGGAGTGGATCTCCTGTACGTTAGCACCTATTATTAGTTATTCTGTGGTTATACAAAAGCTGTTCAACCGTCATATTTAATGTTTAGGTAAAACTATCTGACGATTGAAAAATCCATCCTGGCACCAGTCCCAGCGCCAGTGATTAGCGAGAACCGAACAGAGCTAGCAACTAAAAGCGAGTTTTTGGAACGGCCTGCGATAAGAGTTGACTACTAACACGAAAGGAAAAAGCGCTATAATAAAATAATAATAAGACCCCAATTAAAAATAATATTCATGCGACTATCTCTCTGTCTCTTTCTATTATATACGAGTGTGTGTGCGTACGAGTATAACGTAAGAAACTTAGTTCCCCCGACCGCACAAGTTTGTTCGACTGAGTTCTCCGGTGGTGTAAACAGTCAGCGATCGTTATCATTCGCCTGCCCTTATCCCAATTTATTTGGGGTCGGCGCAACATGTCTTTTTCTTCCATACCTATTAGCCATCATGTCGACAGTCACCCCCTTTCTAACCATATGACCATTCACACAGTCGATCCATCGTTTCTTTGGTCTTGGAGGAAATAGTCGCTAGCTAGTTGCTTCCTCGTTGGCGAGGTACATGTGCCTAGATGCATTTATTTTGAAGATGAAATAATAAAATACATCATTTTGCATTATATTGGTGACCTGAGGACTTACCACCAGCTCTTATAGCAGGGCAGAAGTTGAACTGCACTGCTTTTTTTTCTATGACTAAGTACAAAACAGTAGTGCAGTTCAACTTCTGCCCTGCTATAAGAGCTGGTGTAAGCCCCCAGCTCAAGTTTACTTGGGTTTTACTTGTACAAGTATACTTGCGCATCAGACTTGTTTTAATTATTCTTTTATTTTCTAAGAATACGTGTGCTTTTAGACTTGCAAAAGTATTATTTGCACTTCATACTTGCAAAATTATAATAACGTTAGGTATCTGTAATATAAGTCATTGGCGTGTTTATGAAGATTTTTTCTTTTCCTTTATCTAATTAATCAGTTACTTATTTACATCAATTTAGTTACAAATTGTTTTGTATGACATAAGCATGTACTTTATACCAAATTATAATGTAATTTTCAAGTTAAAATTTTTATTATTGACGATTTTTTTTGTTGTTCGGATCTTTTTTATTTAACAATCAGTTTGCCCGATATTTTTGACCACATGATATAATTATTTTAACTACAATATCACCATCATTGTCCTGCAGTTTACTTGGGCTCCCCGCAACATGTCTTTGTCTTCCATACTTCTCTATTAGTCGTCATCTTGGTAGTTGTTATAACTATAATTATAATAAATCGTATTTTTTTTTTGTAATTGCTACATCATTTTAATAGATTATCTTGATACTTATTTAAATACTGAGAACTTATAGCTTCCTTTTAATATAATTCATCATACCTGGCTAGAATGACATTGGCGCCGATTCCCTTGTTCACAAACTAAACTAAATTTAAGTTCAGTGCATCTTTTTCTTTCTATTTCATTAAGAAAAGGACAGAAGATAGATATTAGTTTAGTCCTGTTAAATTAGTCAGCGCCTGACGTAAATTGACGTATTTTTAGTAGCCATGTTTTTAATCACGTCTAATTTGTCTATGGAGTATCTTAATTTGACAGGACTAAACTATTTTTTTATCTTCTGTCCTTTTCTTAGTGAAATAGAAAGAAAAAGATGCACTGAACTTAAATTTAGTTTAGTTTGTGAACAAGTGAATCGGCGCCATTGTTTCCCCTATAAGATCATTAGATATAATTACCCCTCTGGCTTAAAAGAAGTTGCTTTGTTTCCACAATGTATTCATTTACAAATCGCAGCGTCAATAGAGTCTATTTTAGGTTTAATTTCATAATAATTATAACAAAAATAGTCTTTAATAAGGTAATATGTGTTTAAGGAATGTTAACAATAGTCGGAAGAATTGCCCTGTACCTTTATGTCATAGTGGTAACTGAGTTTATGTCAATAAAATTGTATTTCTGCAGTTTTGTGTGTTTTATTATGTAGGTACTGTGAGGGCTTGAGGCCTCTGAGGTAACGGGAGCTCTGCTCGTAGCACATCACACAACGCATTAAAAGTCATACCATCATAGTACATAATTTTAAAGACACACAGGGCAGCACCCTCAAGATATACGCCCAATATCAGCGCCCAATCGCTCTCACGCCATGTATTGTAGTTGGCAACTACTTTGAACGCCTCAATAAATTCTTCTAGGCATACGTTACGGCACTCTTTACAAAAAAAATATTGAACCACTTAGCTGCATATGATTTCCAGGCGACTTTTCTGCGCCTGTTCTATCCTCTTGAATGTGAGCGGTCTCGCTTCTTCAAATATATATATTCATATAAACGTATGGGGTACGTTTCTTCGCACAACGCTTAGCGCAAGTTCGGCGCAAATTCGTCGACAATTCTTCACTTATTCAGCGCTTACCCTTCTCCAATTCAGCGCTTACCCGGCGCCTCCACCATATGTGAGGGCTTGAAGAGCCCTCTGAGGTATGGCACTCCCTAAGCTGAAACCATGTTTGCTTACGGGGCATAGCCTTCGCAAAGTGTCTGGTAGACACAATTGGTTCAACTTATATTGGAGGGCCCGCAGTTCTATCAGTATTGACTGATGTTTCATGAAGTTTGAGTTTAGTGAGAACGGTGTAGATTTTTGGAAAGGTTTCCTCTGTAGTATGGGCATAAAATGGATTTTTTTTCAATGGACACTGGCTTCTTAGCCTTTTCCCTCCCTCTGGCTCAATACCGTCCGATGGGGTTTGGGATGGGGGGCGAAAGAGTTTGAAGTTAATATCATCTATCTTTTTTAAGCCTCATCTAGGCTGATGTGAACTGTCACATCATATTGTTAGTATTTAGGAGGCCGCGTCGCCACTTTTTCAGGACAGGACACTTAAGCAGGACGACGTTAGTTTATGTTGGTGCACAATGGCACATGTATATGTTAACTTGCCAGACACTTGTCATGGTGTCGGACTCGCGATTCGTTTGTCCTGACTTAAGCCTACTCTTGCAAGAGTTGGATCTCACACTGTATAAATTATCTGGCGTTAGGTAATTGTTATCATAGGGATAGGCAGGAAGGGCCTGAGTGTTCGAATGTTGTGAATAAAAGTCTTGTTTAGAGGCGGGAGCTTACTAATCCTTTTATTCAAGAATGGGCGTAGCTCATGTAGAGGTTTGTCTACCGAAGGCAACCTCAGTGCAGGCCGGCGATAATTTAGAACGGGTTACATTCGAACGTTCAAGCTAATGTCACATATTACCTATTAGGATTTTTGCTTAGAACAGAGAGTGGTAATTTAGTAAGAAATATGTAAAGACGTGCTTATAATATAATCTTAAAGGAACCTTATAGTTGTTTGATTCCTCCCGTTACCTCAGAGGGCTCTTCAAGCCCTCACAGTACACAAGTTGAATAAAGTCCTCCAGACCGAATTTCCGCCATGGCACAACGCAGGTGCACTCTCATAGTCCGATGGAGCGGCAATCCGACACGACCGGAGAGAGATCAGGCGCAGGACCAACTGTTTAACTTTTTTTCCTAGGCACGGGGTATCACACCGCAAGTCGTCATGTTTCCAGGTACCCTTAACAGCATCGAAGTGTACCTAGACTACACTTCGATCATCATCGCATGATAGAAGTTAGCAAGTGACTTGGACGAGAACCTGCTTGATTGATGCACCAAGGTTGCAATAAAGCCTCTTCTCATACAGAGAAGGCTTGAGTTTTGGTCACCACGCCTCCACAAAGCTGGTTGGCGATTTATGTCCTGGTTACCTCACTTTTGTTTTTCCTCAACACGTGACCAAGATGACTAAGGAAAAATCGCGAACGCTCGAGCACTTTTTAAACACTGAATAAGTTACTGTATCAATAAGCGTTTACTTGCGCATGCTCGAGGGTACGCGAGCGCCAAGTCGCGGATAGGTATCCGCGAGCCGAGTCATTCCCGCTCGTCCACACCCCGTCGTCCACACTGCGGACGACTGGGAACGTTGCGTTCTGTTCGTCTACACTGTGGACGAACAGAACGCATTATTCCCAGTCGTCCACACCCCGTCATCTCACGTCTAGTCTAAGAGTTAATAAAGAAAATATGATGATAGTATTTCCTTATATATAATAAACATACTTTTAAAATATTATGTACTTAGCTTTATTACTTTAGTAAGGCAAATACTTTAAAAGTACATACAGACCTAGTAAATCTAAAGCTTTTTTGCGTATTTTATACTAAATGTATAGCATAAGAATGTTTCACATTTTAATTTTACATATTGGGTATTGTATCAATATCAGTTTAAATGCAATTAATATGTAAAAAAATTTAAAGTTACAATCGCCTGGATATACTCAACTATTATAACTGCACCCTGTCGATCCTCCAACAAAAGATAGTCTTTGCTTATCAGTTTTGACGACGCTTCCGGGAATGAACAATAGATACATGGCCTTGAAATAGCCAATCAGCTCGCTGCATATTGCAAGCCCACGGTATATGGCAATAAAGTGACGATGAGCTTTTGCATTCGGGATCATGTCGGGGTTAAGTGCACCGGCTGGTGGTTCAAGTGACCAAACTGTGCTCGTGTATATAAAAAGAAAGCACGGGACTGTTTTACTTCATGGAGGTCACCAATATTACGTTAGAAGAGCACATAAAAGTGGATTAAACGTTTGGTGTTGTATTAACATTTAATTTAAAATTTCTTTACACTGACTCTTAAACTAGACATGAAACGAGGTGCGGACGACTGGGAATGTTGCGTTCTGTTCGTCTACACTGTGAACGAACAGAACGCATTTTTCCCAGTCGTCCGCAGTGTGGACGACGGGGTGTGGACGAACGGGAACAACCCCGCGAGCCCGCCCGAGTGTCCTCAAAGCCGTGCGAGCAGGCAATCAGTGGACCCTCCGCGGCGCGTCGACGTCCGAAGCGCAGTTTTGCCCTAGCTATACATGAGCGGCCAGGAGAATGCCCCATGCACGAGGATTTTTCTTCGCTTAGTGGAAACAATTATGGATTTGAAAAAGTAACATTAGTATTAGCCCGGTTTCGAACCCTCGTGCTTGAGAGGCAGGGGCTCTAACCACTAGGTCCTCACGACGATATTAAAGCTGAATTGCGGCATAAAGTGTGTAACATAATGTACATACTCACAGTTATCTACATTCAGTCCTCCAGGTCAGACAAGCATTCCGTTACCGTTAGGCGCTGATCTGACTATTCCTCACGACACCAGGTCACGTTTAATCCATAATCAGTACACAGACAGTCATCAAACTTTAACATAACACTACGACGATTTAGTGACATCCAAGGGCTGGAAATCTCGCCCACACTGATTGATATCATTTTTCCTATAAACACTATACTTTTAATACGCTTTTAATACGAAACAACTGAGAGGCAGAGGTAACTGCAGCGTCGACGACTGCAGTTGTCTTTGCCGCTCGTGTAGACGCCAGTACATCAAACTACTACAATATGTCCTTTAATAGATTTTCAACGTTATCGCTAAAGGTTCATTGGGAAAATTTGACAGTTTCGGGTAGCTTGATGTGCAGGCGTCTGTACATACCTATATGAGCTTATGTGGTCATATAGGTATATACACCTGCCCATAAAAACTCATTTTAAAGCCTTAATTTATGAAATCATTATAACTATGGATATATAACTAAGTAGGTACCTATTTGTTAGTACGGGACTACACCACAGGCTAGTTTATCCTGTTTACTACTCAACGACTAGGAGATGACGGCATCAACATAATAGGAAGGTACCTATCGGTGTTCAGGTAGTAGCTAAATACCGCATACCAACGGAAACAAAAATAGTGAAGTGTATCCCGGATAAATATTATAAAATTGATAAATAAACAATGAGTTCATGATAAGCTTAACTTCAAGTGCTTGCCAATTTATATACGTAGGTACCTGAAAGCGTAAAGTACAAAAGTATACATAACTTAAATAATATTATGTAGATACCTACTTATTAGCTCGCTTCACCGAGGTTTTCACGGTGAGATTTTTACAGAATACACCGGCAGGTCCTTAGCAGCTATAAATAGAGAGTAGGTAGACCTTTGACCTGCAGTGGGCCACCACAGGCTTTTGATCTATCTATACTAATAATAAAGCTGCAGAGTTTGCTTGTTTGAACGCGCTAGTCTCTGGAACCACCAGTCGGGTTGCAAAATTCTTATAGGTAGGCTTTATAACATCGCGCTACGACCCTTAGGAGCAGAGCAGAAATAAAAATAGTCAGAAAGAACGCTAGGGGAAAACGAAGTCAAAGCGTGGGGTCAATCCTCAATCCAGCTGAACGTTGGTCAGTTGTTTTACATAACGGAGCTGTTTTGTAAAACAGCGGATTATACCATCCATCTGCGACATGTGTACTTATCGAACGAAGACGCGGGCAGAAGCTAGTATCTAATAATAAGCACTAGGTATTGTAGAGGTTTGTCTGCCGAAGGCAACCTCATATAGTGCAGGCCGGCTATAATTTAGCGCGGGTTACATTCGAACGCTCAAGCGAATGTCATATATTTTCTATTAGGTTTTTTGTTTAGAATAGAATTTTGTGTAGTGGTAATTTAGTCAGAAATATGTAAAGACGTGCTTACAATATAATCTTAAAGGAGTCGTGTAGTTGTTTGATTCCTCCCGTTACCTCAGAGGGCTCTTCAAGCCCTGCACAGATGGTGGAGGCGCCCAAGATCATATTTCGTAATTTATATATAAGTTTAAAGTCACAAAATTACATAGGAATTCTTTCAGCTCACGGAGAACAAAAAATCGATACCTTAACACTTTCGATTCCACCCACTTTTCATAGAGCTCATACTGGATGCCGCCATACATATTGCACGTGGACCCTCCAGGAGGGTCCCCAGCATTACGTTTGAGCTAAAGGGAACCCTCGAGGAGGGTCGTCGGCATTAGGTTAGAAACCGTATTATAAAACTGTAAAACGAAGTAAAATAGTGTTTTCAGAATGTCTTATCGTTATATTTAGTATCTCAGGGGGTATTTACATGTACTAGTGGGGTAGAGATGTGAAATATTGAAAAATTTAGAAAAAATGTAATCGCTCGCTTTGGTCCCGAGACAGGGTTGTCCAACTTTTCTGAATTTTTACGCAATGTAATATTTTTTTATTTTATTGAATGAACAACAAACCATTACATTATACAATATTAATAGTTTTTTATGTAATGTGTTAATTACGAGGGTGACACTGAAAGTTCTTAGAAAATCAAAAACTGAACAAACTAGCAAGTTATTAGTTTTATTATATCTTTTCAAAATAGTGTCCATTTACATCAATACATCACTGCATCCGATAGAACCACTGAGAAAAGCACTTTGCCCACTCGTCCTTAGGGGTCTCTTCGACGGCATTTTAAAACGCAGCCACTGCTTCCTCGGTGTCCATAAAACGTTTTCCTCGAAGTTTTTCTTTTATTCTCGGAAATAAATAAAATTCGCAAGGTGCGAGGTCGGGGCTATAGGGCGGGTGCACATGCGGGTGAACTTTTTCCAAGACAAGTGGCAAACAATTGTTAGTGTACCATTCTGCAGTAACTGTTTTTCGATCCTCTAAAACAATTGTTGCGTAATGACCTGTCCTTCCGAAGAACGAGGCCACCATCTTTTATCCCACGTTTCGACCCTCTTCACTTTAGTTGGCAACTCCTCGGAAGGAAACACCCAGACAGCAGACTGTCTCTTTGTTTCAGGATCATAACAATAAATCCAGGTTTCGTCACCTGTAAGTATGTCGAACACAGCATTTTAGTCACCTCCGTTAAATCTTTGAACCATTTCACGACACCAATCAACACGACGGAGCTTTTGGGCCTCTGTCAAATGATGAGGTATCCACCGGGTACAAAGCTTCCTGACCGCTAAATGTTCGATAGCGACCACGTTTAAACTCATTAAACCAGCAGCCTAATTGCGTAATACATTTTCGGCAAATGATTGAGATTAATTGGTTTCGTTTCGATCGCTTTTTGTTTCATTTTACGATTTTCTTAAGCACATATCGTTCACTCTTTAGCGTTTCAAACCAACAGCTGTTGCTATTAAAAAGAAAAGCTTCTATTTTTAAACTCTTCCTCCTAATTTATAATATCAAAATAAATATGGTTGACCACTCCTGAATTACGGGCATCCTAGCTCCCAATTACTTTTGAAAATAAAAATGCTGGTAAACCAACGAGTATACCTACTGATAAATCTTGTTAAAACACGAATAATTTTATTTCCATAGTTTATAATGCTGTATTCGCTAAGAAAAACGTACATTTAATATGAGCCCTCCGCGAGGGCTCCCGGCATCCCATATGGGATTTGAGTGAGCTCTCCAGGAGGGCTTCCGGCACTGAACGTGTTAAAACACGAATAATTTTATTTCCATAGTTTATAATGCTGTATTCGCTAAGAAAAACGTACATTTAATATGAGCCCTCCGCGAGGGCTCCCGGCATCCCTAATGGAATTTGAGTGAGCCCTCCAGGAGGGCTTCCGGCACTGAACGTGTTAAACTGTTATACGGACGTATCATAAGAAGCGAGACCAATCACATTCCAAGCTGCGTGTAATCAACGCCGGAGTTACAGCTAAGTGGGGCTAAGCAAAATTGCACCATGTCAAACGCCATACATTTTTCAAGCACTGGTGCAAATTACTTCGACGAATTTCTCGTCCAATTAAGACTAGTTGCAGCCATAAACCAATGGCCCGAAAATAGCCTAGCGCTCATATTAGGAGCATACTTGCAAGGTCCCGCACTTGCATACTTTAAACTAATTTATAAAGAAAACCTAGATTTTAAATCCATCTGTGACCTTATCAGAGCGGAATTTCCATCCAGTGTTGAGTAGAAAAATTCTACAACACGAGACAAGGAACAAATGAAGATGTATTGGCATACTTTTATACGTTAGCAGCCCTAGCTTTATAAGCTAATATTACAGACGAGAAAATTTTCATAATTTTTTTTTAAAGGGGGTGACATCAGATTATAAATTAAAATTAGGCACAAAATTATATACCTCGAAAGCCGAGTTAAGTGCCACCCTTGAACAAATTAAAGAAATTTTCGAAGAAACTCGACCTGAAGGGATTAATCTACCAATAACAAACCCAAAAGGCATATTATCCAAAGTGAGGATTGAGCATCCGCAATCAATAGAAAACCAAAGGTCCCCAACCAATCAAGCCCCGCGCCGTCACCTTTTTCGGCAACCCCTCCACGCTCAACTGGGGAGCGTAGGGATGAAGAGTCCTACCATACCCCTAGGTACAATTTGCGTCCAAGGTATCCATTTAAAAACAGATATTATCGTTCACCCATTGCCCCAGCTCAAGTAACCCGCAGCCGCCTAGACGCCCAAACGACACAGACAATGAAGGATGACCGGGAGTTGCAGGCTGTGTCCGGAGAAGAAAAACTCCCACCTAAGAGTAACGTAATGGGTGTATTCGGTCCTTTTGTTAGTATAAGTATTGCCAACCGGACATATATCGCATTGATAGACACGGGGACATCAGTTTCATGCATATCGGAACAGCTGTTGCTAGAGCCGGAGCTTACTTCTGATAAGACAAAACATTTTCTAAAATCGATTTCCGGCTCATATTTAAAAGTTGTAGGGGAAACGCAGTTCAGCTTCATGATGGACTCATCCGTTTTCGTTAACCGTTTCGTGGTCATCAAAGATATAAACCAGAAACTGGTACTCGGGCAAGACTTTTTCTATAAATACGATGCAGTCATATGTAGATTTTCGTAATAATAGTTTGTTGTTGAAAGGATGCATCCGTGTAAATTTTTGTAAAAATTCTGAACAAAGTGAGTTGTCAAATACCTTAGTCTGCCAAGGCAACGTTGGCAAGACAAGTAAAAATAATATTGTCATGAGTGAGTTTTCTATGGAAGAAAGAAGTTCGAAGTCAATTTCAAAAAGTGATTACATATCTTTATTTTGCAAAACTAATGCAAGAGAACGATGAACAGGTTGTTCCATTATTACCCAAAAGTACAATGGATGATATTAACATCAACCCATAATTAGAAAGTGTAGAGTTAACAGAACTAAAAGAATTCCTTTATTCTTATAAAGAAAACTTTGCGTTTACGGCCTCAGATTTAGGTAGCTGTAACTTGGTAGAAGTAGAGATTAAAACCATCGATGAAATACCCATTCATCGACCACCTTATAGAGTGTTACCAAAGCAACTCGATATTATAAATTCTCAAGTGGAAGAGATGTTAAATAATGGAGTGATACGTGAATCGAAAAGCGCATATGCGTCTCCAGTTGTATTGGTGCAAAAACCAGATCAAACTTGGCGTTTTTGCATTGATTATCGAAAATTAAATAGAAAAGATATTACGGATAGTTATCCTTTGTCCATTATTGAGGATATTATGATTTATCTATTTGGAGCGCGATACTTTACAGATTTAGATTTAAATTTAGGTTACTGGCAATATCGTTGGCACTCCCTAAGCTGAAACCATCTTTGCTTATGGGGCATAGCCTTCGCAAAGTGTGTTTGGTTGACACAAATGGTTCAACTTATATTGGAGGACCCACAGTTCTATCAGTATTGACTGATGTTTCATGGAGTTTGTGTACAGTGAGAACGGAATAGATTTTTGGGAATGTTTCCTCTGGAGTATGGGGCATGAGATAGTTATTTTTCGATGGGGACCTCTTGACCTCTTGGCCTTTTCCCTCCCTCTGGCTCAATACCGTCCGATGGGGTAAAAGAGTTTGAAGTTAAGATCATCTATTTTCTTTAAGCCTCATCTAGGCTGATGTGAACTGTCACGTCATATCTTTAGTATGTAGGAGGCCGCGTCGTATCTTTTTCGCCAGTTTTGGCGCGACGAGGTTTAAGCAGGACGACGTTAGTTTAGTTAGTGTCGGACTCGCGATTCGTTTGTCCTGACTGAAGCCTACTCTTGCTAGAGTTTTTTTTTATTATTACTCCTGTATCGTGGGTACGTTTACAAACATTTAAACTCACATATACAAATAGCCAGACCCGGAACAACTACCTGTAGGCAATACAAATATTTGTTCCGTGCGGGAATCGAACCCGCGACACGCAGCGCAGTAGTCGATCGCTCAGCCACTGCGCCAACCGTGTCATCAAAGAGAGAGTTCTGGCGTTAGGTAACTGTTATCATAGGGGTAGGCAGGAAGGGCCTGAGTATTCGAATGTTGTGAATAAAAGTCTTGTTTAGAAGCGGGAGCATACCAATCCTTTTATTCGTGGATGGGCGTTGCTCATGTAGAGGTTTGTCTGCCGAAGGCAACCTCATATAGTGCAGGCCGGCTATAATTTATCGCGGGTTACATTCGAACGTTCAAGCGAATGTCATATATAGGTATTTTCTATTAGGATTTTTGTTTAGAACAGTCAGTGGTAATTTAGTCAGAAATATGTAAAGACGTGCTTACAATATAATCTTAAAGGAGCCGTGTAGTTGTTTTTGGTTCCTCCCGTTACCTCAGAGGGCTCTTCAAGCCCTCTACAGTACCTTGTCTTTTGCTGCACCTCCGAGACGACCACAGCACAGCACAGCGTAGTTATCATGACGTGCCACCGTCGTAAGCAACACCGAGCTACGAGGGCAACGGACGGTTTCCCCTCGCGAAGAAATTTGGCGTAGCTTACTCAGGAGATTGGATCCCGGGCCTCCTCTGTTCTTTGCATGTACGGATGCAGGATGAAGATGTTGAATTTGGTGGTTTTAACGGGTAAAAGTTTGAGAAAACCCTTTGCTTCATCTCGGCGAAATAGTCTTCCCAGCGAACGAAAATAGGACTTGCGGCAAAAAAGGTATGATTAAAAAAGTTTTCCTGTTAGATAACCATGTCAATCTATACTTACTTGCGATATTTTTTTCCAAAATTCAGTCAGGTACAAAGTACCTATCTTATCTTCACGGCTTCTTCTTATAAGTACTCCTGAATGATTTATTTTGCAGAACTATCATTCAAGTATAATTGTAGCAGAATTCAAAAAAATTAAGAGCGTTACAAAAATTTTTCGGAATCTTTTCTTATTCGTCGCCAACCCGTCTTGAGCATGCGTGGTGACCCATCCATCCATGTCTCTATTCAGTTTACCTAAATATTGTCATTGTTGTTTGGTTTAAAACACATCTTCACCCTAAGTTATGTTTAAGTTAAGATATGATTTAAACAAAACAACAACAATGAAATATGGGTATAGATAGAGATTATGACGTGCATACATGGTAGCATGCAACCTTTTCTAGTAATCCTACTTCCTACTAATATTATAAACGCGAAAGTTTGTATGGATGGATGGATGAACGTTTGTTACTCTTTCACGCAAAAACTACTGAACGAATTTGGATGAAATTTGGCACACATATGGTTTATAACCAGGATTAACATATAGGATACTTTTTATACCGATAATCCTACGAGATCGAAACTTATGCGGGTGGCGCGCAGCTAGTCATAATATAAAATGTAAAATGATTTCATTATTTTACAAAATAAAATAAATAAATACGAGTTTAATTTTGTTCCAAATAAGTCTTTTATTGATCCAACCCGGTAGTATAGGGACAAGGAGTCCTTATTATATAATACTATATTAGGTATGTACATGTCTGCCTTAGACCCACCTAAGGCAGAGGTTCGGGAAACAGCATAGCTATTCATAACCATACGACAGGTTATCGTATCGAAAATGACACATTTCGATAACCTGTTTTGACTTGCCCCCGACAGTAAACAGCTGTCGGAAGAATAGCGTCTATTTGATTAAGGGCTGATTTTTCCATCGGCAGATAATTTTTATTCGTGGAATAAAATTGACGTCTGACAGTTTACGTATGGAAGAACAGTCAAAAATTCAAAATTATTCCTCCGATAAAATTATCTAGCGTTGGAAAAATCAGCCCTAAGGGCTTATTTTTCAATCATCTGACAACTTTATTCGAGGATTAGTTTTGAAATTTTGACAGTTACGAATATTTAATACAAAGACTGTTAAACGTCAATTTTATTCCTCCAATAAAAATTATCTGGCGATGGAAAAATCAGCCCTTAAACTGACAAAACTTTCGGGTTTTGGACTTGTAAACAGCGTTTACAGGACTCCTACGATAACATTGATTGATGTTCGATACGGAACGGAAGCGTCTGGAGTTGTGAATAGCTGTGCAGGTGTTGTAAGTGTGTTTATGTTTGTTGTTTTGGTAATGTTTGCTAACAGAGGAACACTGTTGCTGGACAAAAAGCCCAGGCTTTTATTTTTTGTTTACGTGGATCTCCAACAGAGGCTACACAATTACATGCAAGTTTATATGAACAGGGACAATTACTAGTGTGCGCTTCCAATTATAGGAAACCACAACTTTCTCTTTCAATCTAGGTATTTAGATACCTATAGTAAGTTTGAAAAAGCGGAAATATTGAAATAAATCAAAACATCATCATCATTTCAGCCGAAAGATGGGCACTGCTGGACATAGGCCTCCCCCAAGCACCGCCACTAACCGGTTCTGTACTTCCCGCATCCAACGGATTTCTGCGGACTTCACCAGGTCATTGGCCCACCTTGTGGGATGACTTCTAACGTTACCTCTTCCAGTACGCAGTCGCCACTCCAGAACCTTTCGACCCCATCGGCCATCTGTTTTGCGAGCAATGCCCACTGCCCCTTAAGTTTAGCGATTCTTCGGGCTACGACAGTCACCTTGGCTCTCCTTAGGATCTCCTCATTATAATCAAAACATACAACACGAACATCATAATAATAATATAAAGGAAACAATATCTTCTATATAAATTAAAATGAATCACCGAAATGCATGTACGCGCATAAATTCCGATCTGCTGCACCAAATTAGATAATTCTTTTTTTTAGTGTTTGTTATTGTCAGGACAAGGTTTGTTTACACAATTGGACCCGGTAGGTGGCGCTACTTTTTCGGGCAGGACGACGTCTGCCGGGTCCGCTAGTGACATATAAGACAAATTCATTTACTTACCTATTAATATTTTTCTAGGGTGAAAAGTTAATCCTACCACCCTACTCACTTTCTAATACTTCTTCCCACGAGCCCACGGTACGGGCTATTCTCTTCAAGAAGATTATTTATAGAAATCGAATTTAGGAGTATTTCCGGACACCATAACGCTTAACTACCCTTATTTAACGGATAAGCAGACTTCGTCAGAATAAATTATTACCTGTATCGGCACTTGCCAGTTAGTTATCGCTAACCCCATTATTATGATCAGCTGGGGGTGATAGCTAACTAGTCCAAAAGGGGTAGCCAACCCTCCTGTTAAAGGGGTACTCCCGGAATTAGGCTCTCCCTCCCTCAGTTGATAATTGACGTGACCTTCGGTTTTTGCATATCGGGTTGCATTTCCAAATTCAAGGACAGTTTGGTTTTTTTGTTGCACTAAAGTCCTTAAGTTTCCCCACACTGAATATTATTTATGCTACAAAACTTACAAAGTACAGTCGAGTAACGTGGAAAAGTATAAATTCATGAATGATCTTTTTAAAATCTCGTTTTTTTTAACAATTCAAAGTATTTTTGTTGAAACTGCTGAAACGCGCGCAAAATAAGTAATTTATTTATCCATACTAATATTATAAATTCTTAAAATCCTTTACACAACTAAACCACTGAACAGATTTTGATCATATTTTGCAAGGAGATAGATGGCATCTATGCAGGCGAAGCCGCGGGCATAGGCTAGTTTAAAATAATAAAGTATGTTTACCTGCTAACTTAACGACCTAGAAGTTTATAAATATGTATACCTTAACTATTAAATATAGTTATTGACCAATTTACTGGACATTATCCTCTTCAATTGCGTTGTAACATTCCCAAGGCACCTTGCCTATACAATGTGTCTGTACGTAGGTAATATTTTAATAATAAAATATTTATTTTCAATTTACGTTGCATCCAACTTAAACCCAGCGTGCACTGATGGCATTGATCCGAAGATGATGTCATAATGCACAAACTGTAACTAACCTAACCTAACTTAGAATGTTGTCGACGCAACGCCAGCGTCCGTCGTCAGCCGTATCGTTTACATTACAATGCACATTAAAATACTCGCCGTGACACTGATACATATCAAAGTAACGACTAAACATTGCAATAACAATAATAGTTTTAATATCAAACGTTTTAGGTCAAAACTTGCGAATAAAACTCCCAAAACAACATTTTAAACTTCGGAAACTTTTCAGCGACCGCGACGCTTTCCACCACTGACGTTAGCCGCGCATCCAACGCGTGTCGGGTAAGCGTGCTATACGCAGCGCCGCGCGCACGCCCGCCGATGTACCTCGTGACATAGTTTAGATGCAGCGCGCGTGCTTCAAAGCGGAAGTATAATGCCATTATCGATTTGCTTATGACAGAAAATGCGTTGAATGGACAAGGTTCTGGCGGGGGTGCGCGGGGCGGGGCGCGGTGCCGCGGGCGTGCGGAGCGGAGCGTCAGTGCGCCGGAGGCAGCGGGCTGCGCCGTACGTGTCCACGCAGCCCGCTAATCGAAAAATTCCGAGTGTTGTGCAAATGCTTGTGTTTTTATGGCGGTCACATTACTACGAGTGTTGGTGCTGGGTGTGATCGCGGCGGCCGCCGACGGTTTGTTATTTATCTGTGTCGATTGTGATGGTTGTTGTAGCGTCCACGTGTTTTCGGCCGGGAGCGAGCCGCTGTTTACGGCGCGGCTGGCGCATGCGCTCGGCTTGTTTGCGTCGCCTACGGCGGGTCAAACACCGGCCTAACTTACAGCCTACTCGTACCTACATGTTTGTGGTCCGTCAAGTAAGTGTAGATATAGATCTCGAGATGTGGCCACTGATAAACAGGCAAGCCAAGGTAATCGATACAACTTGTTTTCTCACGATATCATACTTGTTTTAGCGAATATCGCCCGAGTTTACTGTTACTCGAATGTGTATGGTTTAGGCATCCTTTATTTCTTTACAACCTCTCAAAGCGACGTCTTACTTTAGAATCCCATTCACTTTTATTGCTCTTGAGAGTTTCCAAGAAGTTTGGTGTTATGTTTACTAAAGAACAATAGTAAACAGTAACTTAATAATTATTGCTGCGTGCCCTACTTATTGGAATTCGCGTAGGAATCACGTTGCTTTCCAATTTTCTTACTTCGAACTCAAGGACAGTTCTATTGGTGTCCGTTTGTCAGTCACTGGGTCAGCAACATACAAACATGGATAAGTTGTGTGCACCTTGATAATTACGTCCTTTTGTTTAAGTCTAAGTTTTTGTTGTTTGTGTCTCTTTTCCTCCTACTTCCTTCACACAATCTGCATCTTGTTCTTTATTTATTACACCTCTATCCGTGTTGATTTTTAACGACTCTATAAACATTCTTGTAGCTTGTCATGATGTCCAAACGTATAATTTCCTTTTGAGCAGGCTGACGTCAATGCACTAATAAGGTACTTTGTTTTCATAACCGTCCTACCGGGAACATGCAAATTAATTATAATTAAAAACTCCAGTATCGTCCATAATGTTAGATACAGTTGTTTCATGTTCAAATTATTACGGGACCGTTGTTGTAGCAACTGCATCTTTCTCATTTGATGAATCTTATTAAGAATTTTTAAAGCATCTATTGAGAAACCCTTCCTCTTTTTGCTTGACGCCATTAGAATAGCGACATTGGAAATGAAACAAGTTTAATAAGTTAGGTGTAATAACAGTTTATTACAGCATTATGTTCCCAAAGCACCCTATAAGAGTTTCTTAATTATCTCATCATTCCAACCACCCCCCTGCTTTAATCACTTAGTTGTTCTTACGACTCCCATGGGGAGGTATAAAGCAGTCGTAACTTTTACTAGAAATAACATGCCTCGGTGAACATAGTCCGTATACGGAAATGCATGCCTTCCATTAAAACCTTAGAAGGTTGGTATTCTACTTTCTGTGCTTCATCTTTTTTGATGTCTTCAAATTCATTTACGATTTCATTTGAAATGAAATCGTAAATGCTTTAATTTGGAAATTCAAGCCTCAATATCCCTTCTCACGTTCTAAGCCTTCATTTACTTAGATCTTGCCCTTTGGACAATGTCAGAGGACAATTCATTGACCCTATGGTCAATCCACTTGGTCTTAACTGCTGTAAAGTAAATTTGTAGCCGAAGCAATGGAGATAATTACAGATGCTTAGTAGATAAAGTTTTAGAACTCCATCTGGGTTTCCAACAGTCTCGCCTTCCGGCACAAGTTTGTTTAGAACTAAATTAAGAGCTTAGTGAGATATTTCGTTAAGAACTTGGCAAGAAATTTACAGCGATTTGTTTTTCGAAACATTATTAACTTAATAACGTCTTTAAAACTGAAATTATTTTTGTTAAAAGCAACTTCAAAGCTGGCAAACGAAATTATGGATAAAGTAAGGCGCGCAACTTATGTCAAAGGATAATTGACGACTAATTATGAGATCGGAAATTACTATGTTAAGAAGAAAATGTACAAAAAGCCTCGTCACATTAAACGGAAGTTAAAAATATGTTTGCTCTTCGACTCCTAAAGTTAATTAATATGTACATGCTACTCACGTTTCTGTTACTTGAATACTATAAGTTTCCTTTGAGTTCGAAGCGTAGACTTCAATTTAATTTTATCAAGAGAAAACAGAAACAGTATAATCCTATGAATTAATCTTATAACTCTTTAATGGCGTCCAACTGGGACTCTCGCAAAAGATCAAGAAATCAATGTAGTCTTCATTTAGTTACAGAAAAGTGTTCAAGAAGTTAAATTAGTTATATCAAATAGTTCAATTAAATATTTCGTTTTTAATTAATAATCGCGCGTAGATTCGGGAGTCTTAATAATTTTCGTTTGAGACATTCGTGTAAGAATCTTATAAGCTGTGATTGAGTTGTGAACTAAAAAACGTATTTTTATCTAACTTGTACCTACACCTTAGTATTAGTAATTGTATTGTATCAAAATCTTTTGTACTCGTACCTCTACATTTCTTAGTTTTTGGTATGATAAACACACATCCATCGATTGGGATATTTCAATGGATGTCCGGCCTTTAATTAATTCAAGTTCAAAGTACATACCGTCATCAACAAACTGACAATTTGCACGACTAACTCAGTTTTGGGAATAAAACCCATATCACAGGTTATTAAAATAACAAAGAAAGTTTCAGATGGCAATTAGGAACCTATATTGAAAGTACTGAAACCAACAATGCCTGACATTTCCAATACCGTTATCACCAATAACGTTGTCTAAAGATATGCTTCAGATCACTAATGTGTGATAAGTATTATCTTTCCGTCTATCAATAAGTCTAGTCTGACAAAGCTTCACTTGTTGTTGACAATAGAACACTGTGGGTCGTATTAGACTATCAATGGCTTCTGATAGTGTGGTCTATTGACTGGGTGTCAAGGATGGTAATATTGAACTAGATATTGCAGTTAATTACGATAAAGAGAGTGTAGATAGTGGAGGGATACAAGAGAACTGTGTTAATAAACTAGAAAGATATTCTTTAGATAGGACGTTTATCAACGGAGTGATACTAGGAATAAAGCTTACCTCGATGATGTTTTAGTGTTATGTTTTGATATTAACTACCAACCGACAAATATAAGGTTAATTAATAGCCTCCTACGTTTCACGGAAAACGTCTATTTTTAGCTGAGGATTATAATTATTTCGGCAGTATATGTTTCAAGCTTTACTCGTTACTCCTATAGTATTAAGGACTAATACATTCTTTACCATCAGCCATTTAATCAACTACTCAGTCTACAGATTCAAGTTGTTTACAGGCTCTTTCAAGTTCAACCAGAACCTTGCAACATCTGCTTCTCCACCTTCCGCATCCAGTCTACTCCTGCTGCTTTCATCCATCACGCTGTGCTGCTTCGCTGCTTCCACTGCTTATAACTAATTATACCTCAACAAAGAACTCCTTGAATATGTAATTGCATCAACATATATTATAAGCTGCAAAACATAACGACCTTTAACCAAACATTCTCATTTATCTTAAACGCCAATAAATATGGATGAACAAGCAATAACGTATGTGGTATCATTGTTTTCTCTCCAGCGTTGATTCCCATTAATATTTATTGAATATTATGTCAAATAACATCTTAAGTGGTCACCTCTTCGACATTGTGATTGGTCGCTACTTAAACTGTTATTACGAGTAATCCATTTTGAATTTAATGGGCTTGTAACAAAGAGATTGGGTCTTTTAATGTTTTTATTTGATTCATGAATGGATTTATAAGTATCCGTTAAAATAATAGTTTGAATGAGTTATTTGGTACTAACTTCGGCGTGGCTTTTTGGAAATTTTCGCTCAAGAGAATGACCATGCAAAAGAGTTTACCTACTCCTAACTTAGCCCCAAACTTTCGCAGTATTCATGTTTGAGCAACTTTAAGTACTTACAGTAAGTATTACTCACTTATGAAAGTAAACTGCAACTGAAAACTGTAAAGGAAGTTTTAAAAACTCAAAGCAAACGCATAAATTGCTTTAAGAAATGAAAATGATGAACGGAGAATCGGCTGCAGCATAGGCAACCTCTTTACTCCTGCATTGGGGGCATATTAAAGATTGGTTAGCTAAACTGACTCACAGATGATTGCCTGATTTAAAAGACTTGGGCCACATTGAAAAATATGAGTCGCAGAGTGCCTAAACCCAATACAGACTCCCACAAATCACTGCAAATTGATTTGTACTGAGTCAGCTGTTCAGACAACAACACTGAACCGGGTTAGGCACAAGGTCAGGATAATTGCGTAAATATCTGTTTATTATGTGATACACCAATTTGTGTCTAGTCGCTTGACTAGGTATTAGGGACTGTGTATATTTGTACGAAGATAATCGGACGGATTCATCTGATTGATACTGGGATTATGTAGTTGCTTTGTGTAGATGAGGTCTATATTTAGCTATGGCTCTTAACTGTCTGACTATCTGTCTCTT
The DNA here is from genome assembly GCA_911387795.2 of Apamea monoglypha. Classification (NCBI taxonomy): domain Eukaryota; kingdom Metazoa; phylum Arthropoda; class Insecta; order Lepidoptera; family Noctuidae; genus Apamea; species Apamea monoglypha. The sequence continues at coordinate 1,402,043 of OU426925.1, forward strand.
TGTCCGACATGATTAAAATTTAGCAATTTTCCCTTTCAATATCGAAAAGATAACCTTTTTTGGATCTCATGGCTTGGACAAAATTTTCATCCTCGATGACCTCCTGCAAAGTTCCGACCATCGACAATATCTCACACCACTACATAAATATAGGGTGAAAAAAAGCACTCCTTAAAATGATTTACATATAAAGCACATCATATTCTATAAAACCATTACAAGTGATTTATTTGAGAGCATACAACAATAAACTAGCAAATATTTCATCGTCCAATACACTGGTGACTCATAAAGTCTCGCAGCGACCAACTGAATACAGTCCTTAATAAGAAAATGACAAACCATTAAGTAAATAGCCTTTTTCTACAAACAATTTTGTATTGAGCTGATTTCATATCGATTTGACCTACAGAGGGAGCTATTATTAGCAGCTTTGATGTTTTTAGGTGGGGAAATTGTATTAGGGACTTCAGAACTTTTTGTTACAGCTGATATTTTATAAATATGTTAATGTAAGCAATTGTTTCTTTCGTCTCGGAAATAAATAGCTTACTTATTCGGTTAAGCATAAGCAAGCCGAGCTAAGATGCAACTAAGCTTTTAAGTTTAAAGTAACTGAAACATTTGAATTACTCATGTCAAGATAATAATACTGCAAACAAAAATATGAAATAACGAAGTCTTCCTGATATTCAAAGTTCCTACAGTACCACAAACAGTTCTTGTAGAGAAGAACATATAAATTCAAATACAGCTTTAAATCCAAAGGCTCAAGAACAAGGGGCGATAAATATAATAACATAACAATCCTAAACACAAGTATGCCGAAACAATAACAAAACCACTTAACAGTTACACAAAAACTAAAAGACCTATTTGCTAAAACACAGAAAATCAACGCATGGTAAGTATTAAAACGTGTACAATTATAAAGCGATTAATCTTTAATGTTGTAAGTTGAATCGTTGATCGCAACCAGAGGCCTCGCACCGTTTTTACAATAGCAAAAAATTGTGAACCAAGGTTGTGAACGTCGAACGGGGCTTTAGAGAAAATGTTGGGCTGCCCAGATGTTTTAACGCTGAGACGTTCGAAGCTCTATCAGTGATAACTGCTAAGCTTAGCAGGCTTGATAACGAAGACGGTGATAAAGTAGATATTGGTCCTGATTCGCTTCTAACTTTAATAACATTTGTAGCGAAGATTTTCTCCGCATAGTACAAATTATCATCTGTAATACCAAGGATTACAAGTAGGAAGCTTCGAAGATGTTTTAACAGGGCCTCTTGGGGTTGTCTTGAGAAACATGACGCACTGTTTGGTGACTAACACACCATCGCTACTTATTGGGCAATATTACTCTGCTTTTCATCAGATTGTACACTATATCTAACAGATCTTTTCTGCAGATGATATTCTTCAATAGGTCTATCTCCTTCATCGTTATATAACTTACGCACATTTTACGAAGGACTCAGGCGTTATTAAGCCAATTTGTTACTTTTTGTCTTTTCCATCCTTAATTTAAGGCTGTTAGTAATTCCCCAGAAATCTCTTACTTAATCATAAGCCCCCAAATCAGAGGAAGAAGTAATAATCATTTTAATTTATCGTTTGACTTTCTGGATCTCTTTAATCTATTCAGACTGTACTGTTTGCCTTATGTTTAAACAAAACAACTCAGAACCCAAAAATATGTCTCGTCGACAGAAATATATTACCACAAAGATATATTATTAGAACAACTGAAGACATACATAAGGTTTAGAGCTAAAAATACCAGTTGTTTCCTAAGAATACTAATTCCTAAATTGATTAGTTTTGGAAAACATGTTTTTTTACAGTACAAAAACTGATTATAGAGTTAGATTTCGTAACTTATCGACTTAATCGTGATTCAACACCAACTTAAAGAGGTCACAACTTTAATCTTGCTAGTAGGCATTATGTATATATAGTTTGATATTGAAAAAAACTACGCTACGCTAATTGCTAAATAAATAATGAGACAAGTACAAGTGCCGCAAAACCACATTTTTTTTGCATTCTCCAAGCGTTTTAATAAAAAGGCACATAACAAGCACATTTTATTACTATTTCCTCCAAAACTTATGTTGCTGCGTGCTGATTTGAATAAGATGGCACCGCGCCAACTTCCCGCCATCAAGATAAGTAGCAACTTGGATTACATCGGAAATACGTCAGAAAATATTGAATGGTCATACTTTGGGCCAATAATTGAAGAAACATAAATCAGTCTATCCAATCCAATCAACCTTGGTGGTTGTAGAGCACGAATATAGGCCATAGGCAGAGGCCTAAATTACGTCATTACACGTGTCCTGTTTGATGAACTTGAACTAGGTACCGCAGACAACTCAGTCATGTTGTTTAGGTGTGCATCCCACGCTGCGTTAGCTGATTTGAGGTCTCCAGTCAAGAACTAGTGTGCTTCATCGGTCAGCGGTCCTACGACAGAGAGTCGACTCCCAACCGCTACTTCCTGCTTTAAGAAATGTTATCCACCTATTCTTTTTAAATGCATTTGGCAATAATATTCTCGCAATACTTGACGTAATAAAAATCCTCAGGAATGTGCGTATGTGAAAGTGAAAGATGAACGCGGTGGGAGTTTAAAAAAAATGATGCCATTTATCATTATTATGCCTGGGTATACCTACACCTAGGTGCCAACACTGTTCAACATGAATGGAATTGATAAACAAAAATAAGTTGGTATTGAAGATTGACAAATTATAACTGTACCTAAGTAATAAATTACTTTCACTTAATGACTTAAGGACAGGCAAAAGCGAAGAAAAAACTGTCCTTTGTCAGAATTAGAAAGTCATCGAGATAAGCAAAGCGTGTGAAACCCATGGACTTTAATGTTATTTAACTTTTGAGCGAAATCTAGGAGTATAAGTTAAACACAGGTTATATCAGTCTACCTAACTCTTAAAAGATAAAGAAAGGAAAGGTAACTGCTGTACAAAGGCGATAGGGAGGCTACGCGCAAATTCAGAAACTACGCAGTTTAATTTAGAACCTTTGAGTAGAAAGCCTTAGCCAATTTCAAGATAGAATTCCTAACAGGCAGCAATTAGAAAACTTGCCGACGAATGCATGCAAGCATGATGTTCGAATCCTATGCCTCTTATCTTAGGATTGCTACTTTATAGAAACATATACAAAATAAAACACTGAAGATTTAAGACGTGCGCTATTTTAGTCCAACTCCAAATATAATGAAGCTGCTTAGCATGACAATACCTCTACTACAGATTACAATGATTTTTCTAATATTACTACGTCGATTACATAAACTTTGTGGAAATCAAAGTGGCGTGTAGCGAGGGGCGCGGCGGCCGTGCGGGGTAGAGGGGGCAGCCGTGCGGGGTAGAGGGGGCACCGCGTGCGCCGAGCAAGGTCAGGGGCCCCGACGCGGGCGCATACTACCACGATCCTTCATACACATCGCCTGTCCACGCGTCTGTATTGACCAAATGTGGTGCTGCTGAGCCTTGCTCGAGTAAAGCGTGATGTAGGACTATGTGGGCTGTGGAGTTAGGCTATGTTTTGGTTGGTCCTTGTAGCCTAAGCGAATATGCGCACTTGACATCATAACATAAATTTAAGTGCGTGGATACGGATCCTTGATCTAAAACGGAAACTATCGAAATTTCGTTCGTCTGATTCGAGTCCGTCGTTGATCAATAAATATTCGTTTATTTACCAACTTTACGAAACGGAAGGGAAATCTCTTTGAGGAAAATCTTGGAAGATTTAACACAATTAATTAGAATTCTATTGAAAAACTGCGCAGTATACCATTTGGCGGGATCTGCTAATTAGTTTGCTAAAATAATACGTTAAAACGCAAATAAATGCGTCATAACATGATTAGCTAGTGTCCTTGGAATAGCGAGACGGAACCTTATGTTAGACGATACCTTTTTCATAGACAAAGGAAGTCTGAGAACAAAACCCAAGTTTTCTAAAGACCCTGATTTAATACAAGCCTTAAATTTTCAACTAAAGGGCATTTAGGACATAAAAGGATTCTGGAGACCGATGGGTTTGTAACAAACGAAGGTCTTGGAGCAAAGGAAATAAATATCTTAGGTCTAGCTTAGATCTAGCTTCGTAGAGTTGAGCTTTTTTGATAAACTCTTAAGAGGAAACGTCTTTGTGATCTTAAAATGTCTTCTCCCATACTTGAATACTAATAATAATATAATCGTTAGTTGGTACCGCGTTTTATTAAAAACGTCTATCGGGCCTCTGCAACTTAGACGTCGACGCTTCAGCCCGACGTGTAGGTCCAAAAGTCCGGGACCCCAAGGTCCCGAGATATGTCATAGAAATTTTAAATAATAACGAGCTTTCGCCCGCCATTTCGCCGGCGTGAAATTTCTTGTTCCCACATCCCATCGCATTACATCGCATAGCCCGACTGCACTATTACTTCGTTTTCGCTTGGCGTTCCTTCTGAATTTTTCTTTTTGCTCGGCTCCTAACGGTCGTAGCGTGAGGTTAATAAATAGCCTATAGCCTTCCTCAAGAATTGGGCTATCAAATGTAAAATATTGTGTCAAATCAGACTGGTAGTTCTAGAGAGTAGTAGACAGTAGCGCGTTCAAACATAGTAAGTCTTCAGCTTTATTATTAGTATGGAAGATATAGATAGATGATATTTTATTTCCATAAGTCTAATACAAAAGGAGAGAAAAAGCGTTAACAATGCATTACTTAAGTAACTTACATTCTTGTAGTAATTACTAATTCGATTAAGTACATGCTCGAATTGGTGAAACTCCTGACACCCAAACTAGGACGTGTCCTGTATCTCAGGTGTCCGCGTTCCTCCTCGCCACAATGTGCCTATTGTGAAGGCTAACTTATTGGTTCAATATTGACTATCTTAAATTAAAATACTATACAAAAGTTACATTAGTGCTAATTCTTTCGATCAATTCCATGTAAAAATAGAATCATTACGACCATTTACAAACCAGCTGCTCTCAAACACTGGTTCCACAACGTCTCGGCAGTTGCTAAAAAAAAAAATGACGAAAAAAACATCGTATGATGAAGCCAAAACGTTGAAGTCTAATTAATATTTGCAAACAAGTCGAGATGTGTTTTTTCCGAGTGTCAGAATTCGGAAGTTTGTTGCTTGTTCAGTTTAGTTTGAGACGCGGGGAGATACGGAACTAGTTCCAAAAGACGAGATGTTGATGTTGGCCTTTGCTACTAGAGACACTGTCAGAGGTCTAGGTATAGTGGACGTGTATTACGTTTGTGGAAGATGTAATTAGTAATTGACAGTGGTTTGTTTGTGTTCTTTCCTTTGATGTGAGATATATGGTAACTATATAGCAGCAAGATTGTCCTCTAGCAATCCAAGATTACATGGAGAGAGTGTTGTTGCTCATGTTTTAAGTTGTGTAAGGTAATCATCAGGATTAACGTAGCATACGTATTTCTATACAACTGCTATATTTGACGACTTCACAGTTTGGACTTGCTTTGTCAAAATAGATAGGAGTGTTTTCACTTATCAAGGACTCAAAAGCTTTGGCCTCCAATATAATGTTTAGAAACAACAACGAAATTTTCGCACCTGCCTAAATGATGGATTGAAGCTAAAGCTAGTAAGTAGGGATAGGATTTTCGTTTGTGTTCTTCAGAGTTTTTTTTTTATACTTACCTAAGCAAATATTTATAAGTAGCCCCGGTTCGAACCCACAACTGATCATCCAGCCTTCTTGTAGAGTCATGACGCGTGACGCTAGCTCAATGGGCGTATCGTCCACAATTATGACGTCACACAGAGCTATTTATATCTACTTTGTTTAATCTTAAAGTATGTATAGGTCTGTTGTGTGCATTTTATTTTGGTTTACCTAATGCTTTTACTGCATGTCCTATTCTGGTCGCTATAGTACACGGCAAGTTTTTTTTTACTACTTATCAATATAGTACCTACAATTTTCGTGGCCACCCGCTTGTTTGCCGTTTTCATAGTTTAGGGTTCTGTACCTCAAAAGGAAAATACAGAACCCTTAAAGGGTCACTTCGTTGTACGTCTGCCTGTCTATTAAGACCCTTTTTCTCGGGAACGCGTGGAGGCATCAAGTTGAAATGAATACCAAATACGTAGGTCTACGTCCCTAAGATCTCTAAAAAATCAAGCTTCTAAGTAAACGCAGTAAAAAAATACGGCCATTTATGCGACATATTTTAATACTCGCAAATAAATCATTCATTTTTTCTATTTTTTCAAGTACAAAGTTAGGTTTGTTCTTGAATAAATTCATCTAAACTACTTTTCATTGTCCGTGGTACGACACGCACTTGGCCAGTTTTTTTTATATTATTCTGTCCGTATTTATCTCAGAGAATGTTATAGTAAGTAAAATCGATTTTGGCATGCTTTCCAATTAAAAAATAAAGAACCCTTTTATAACCGGAAACGCTACTGCAAATAAAAACGCTGAAAAATAAAACGCAACAGCTCCAATAAACTGCGAAATGTTGAAAACATTTCACTTGTGCGAATTCCATATGGAGAGGAAATGAATGCAATTGTAGCGGACCGGAGTCCGTCAGTGGGTCACTTGTACGTCGATAACAATGTCACTGTAACACGTAAATAACTACATAACATCGTACAAATAAACTTTCATAAGTGACAGCAATGTTGTGTGCGTTCAAGCTTTTTTCTCCCGCGGTTTTCAAGTTTGTACAAACAGATTAGGTAGCATAACATAACTGGGTAATTTTAAATATACACATGTTACAATTCTACTAACCCCATAATTAGGAATAAGATATATAAGGGAGCATAAACTGTAGCATAATAGCATAGCATAAACAGGCTACAATGTTCCCACTGCCACTGAGGGAGTGGGCTGTAATCCACCACGCGGGCCCAGTGCGGAATGTCATATATCTTCTAATTTTTGGTTCTAGGACATGCCGGCTTCCTCACGACGTTTTACTTCACCGTTTTGAGAGCAGTGGTGATGAAATTATTTACACAAATTAAAGCGCCTGCCTGGGTTGATACCACAACCTACACCTCGTACTTCGGGGCCACCACTGTTCTCATAAACTGTATTATGTTAAACATCTTAGCGAAATTTTCCTTACGCAATCTGCGAGATTTCCAGGAAATATGTTTTCCCATTTAATGCTTTTCGTATATAGGTATAGTTTAAAACATTTTATAAGGACAGTGTTTAAATAATGCCATTACAAAATTCCAAGGATACGCTATTTAAATAATGCAATAATAAAATTCCTTTGCTCCTAGACGAAGGATCAATCTGCAAAAATGTCTTCAATTATCCTTCAAGGCACGTGCTGCTTCCGGATATCTTTTTGACCCAAAACCCTTAACGGAGGCTCTTTAATAATAACTGTGGTAGGTATTTAAACCGTCCCTTTGGGAGAAGACCCTACTCTCTAACTTGTTAATATTTACGTACAAGACATTTTTTCTTGGACATTTTTTACCCTCCCGTTTTCTTAATGCAAAAGTATGTACGTTTTTAGATATGTTTGTATGTAATGTCTTTACGGCTAAACTTATATAAATATATTTTGCTGAAAGTAAGCAGAGAGGTAATTCGTATTTAACTGATCTATTCCGTATAGCTTGATGTGAGCTGTCAGTAGTGTTAAATCCTAGCATCATCGGGATAATTGCATAACACACTAACAGTACCTAACAGTGACTTTCATTTTGACAGTTCAACAACTTTTATTGCGTTGTTTACGTTGTTGAGCAGACAAAATACTCGAACATATGAAGCAACGGATTCCTTCAATATGATTCTGATAGTGATTGGAAGTTTGTTACGCAGTTAGGGTGCTGGTGGCACAGCTCACTTCACTTATCTTTTTACTGTGAATTTTCTACAGAATAGACTGGCTGGACTATGAAATTATAGTAGTTGACATTTCAGAAATTATAATCTTCTTACGCGAGCGGTAGACACAAAGATAGTAACAGTTACAATGTAATTTCAATGTAGCAGCATGCGTCGCGTCGGTGCGGTGCTATAAAGTAACAATTACGTGATAAAAATACATAATTGCAGGAATTTACAACATAAATTAAGTCATGTGAAATAAACCACTTAAACTAAGTGCGATAAGATAGAACTAGTTCTGAGCTCCTCTCTGCCATCAAGATTGTATGCAAAATAAAGTTTTCTAAAGAGATATTTTTGTGATGTTTTTGCAATCATGAGTAGCAATTTTGAAGTAGCTTTGAATTAATCTATCTGTACTAGTAATAAAGCCGAAGAGTTTGTTTGTTTGAACGCGCTATATCTCTGGAACTACCAGTTGGATTTGAAAAAATATTTTTCATTCTATAGCCCAATTCTTGAGGAAGGCCCGAAGGTGCCAAAGCAAATGGAAAAAAAAACAGCAAGAACGCTTAGCGAAAACGCAGTAATAGCGCGGGCAGGCGATGCGATGCGACGGGGTGGGGCGGGGAACAGGAAATTTCACGCGGACAAAGTCGCGGGTAGAAGCTTTAACATATATTTGGGGTCATTTTGACCTCAGTTTACTTGGCAGACCCTAGTGTCCCTAGTTGACAGCAACATCAACCACAGTAATGTTATGGTAAATATAAGGTAGAGAGTTGCCGAAAATCGAGTTGAATGGCGTGCAATAGGAGAGGCCTATGTCCAGCAGTGGACTGCAGTAGGCTGATGACGATGATGATGATGAAATATAAGGTCCATCATGGATTTACTATTATCTGTCAGCAGAAGACTAGCATATAATACAATAAATGTGGCTGCGATATTTCCGACTGGCAATACCATTAGGGCCGACATTTATTATTTATAATACAAATAAAATGTACTGAAATTAATAAAAGCAAAATATGAGTAAATACGAAGAAAAACGGTGACTTCTTATTGTGGCCTTCACAAAGAAAAGGAAACCGTATTTTATTTAGAAATAACATTTGTACAAATATAGGCAGAGAGGACAGAAAATTAATTAGAATGGGAATATCTACATATTCTATGTACGAAATAATGGTAGGTACAGCCTTTTTTGTTTTTACTTTTTTTTATCCCTTTCACAGGAAAAGCTTATACTTTTTTATTTTATTTTCGACGAAGATCATTCGTCGGAAATAAAATAAAAAAGTATAAACTTTTTCGACGAAGATCATTCGTCGTAAATAAAATATTTCTGTTTTAAATAATGTTATTTAGTTTCATTCGACGGATATTTTAACCATCAGTATTAAATGTAAAATATATGCAATAATGGTGCCTCTAAAAACTGGTCTAGCATTATCTTTTTTTGGAATAATTCAACTGCAGTAAACGAAGCAAAAGGAGTACCTATGTAAGGATCGTAGCAGGTGGCGTAATGTAGTTTCTGCCTCCCCTTATGGGAAGAAGGAATTAGCATATGTATGTATGTGATCAAGTGAAGACCGATGGGTCGGCACGCAATCCGATACGACCGGAGAGAGATCAGGCGCAGGACCAACGGCTTAACGAAGAGAGAGGCGTGAGGGAAGAGAGAGTGCACCTGTGTCTGCGCACACCCTTGTTCACTATAATATTTTCTGCGCTGAAGGCTAGTCTCCGTTGAGATTGGCCGCCATGGCCAAATACGTTCTGGAGGACTATATATGTGGTCAAACAGTCTTCAATTAAGGTTTTCTTGATAGAAAACAGGATTTTGAAGACAGAAAGCAGGCCTGTCAAGTGCTTCCTAGCTTTGAGGCTAAAAGTACTTTGATTTTGTCTCCTAAACTATTTTATACCACATGAATTGCATAAGGAGGGCTTATGTAAAACAGATCCTAAGCCCGAAGGCTAACTGATCGCTTATGTATGTTACCCTCGGAGTACCAGCCTTTAGGGGCGAGGCTTAAGTCCTTCAAATCCTTATTGTGAAAATATTGAGAAAAATATACTTGTGGGAATATAAAGGTGATGTGCAAAGAGCAGTGGAGGCCCAGCGGTGGATAAACAACCGCGACTTACGAGTTGTTGGTTGTAGGTTCGAACCCAGGCAGGCACTTTGTGTAAATTATGTCATCACCACTGCTCTTAAAACGGTGAAAGAGAACATCGTGAAGAAACCGGCATGTCCTAAAGCCAAAAATTGAAATACATGTGACATCCTACCGGCAATGGACCCTTGTGGTGAATTATAGCCCACTCCCTCTCACAGAGAGGAGGCCTGTGTCCCAGCAGTGGGAACATTATAGGCTGATTATGCAAAGGCGATGCGTGGTCCTTGATTGTGTAAGTTGTCGTGTCAGTCAATCTTTGTAGATTGTGGGTGTCAATATCAATGACTTCGAGATTATACGGGGGATAAGCAGCATCACTAAATTTTTTGTGGCATTTGATAGCGTTATTTTCATCATCATCTGCCTAGCCTTTTCCCAACTATGTGGGGGTCGGCTTCCAGTCTAACCAGATGCAGCTGAATACCAGTATTTTACATGGAGCGACTGCGATAGCGTTATTTTCATATGAATGGAAATAAGTGAATTTATTACGCAGCTCAAGTGATCTATATGTTTGTTATTTTACATCCATAATCAGAGTATAACGTTCCAACTGCTGGGACACAAGCCTTCTCTCTTCGCAAGGGAGTATTGTATTTTACATCAACAATCAGAAAAATATGTAGCCATGTCCCACAAAATGATATTTACATCTGTCATGGATCTCTCAAAAAGATGACACAAATCCACTTGTTGGACACACAGGTGAATTTTGACTATTAACCCGGTTGACCTTCCCTTTTCTCTATTATCAACTAGACATGGGTATTTCTATAGTACGGAAGCAGGTGGATTTTTATTATATTTGCCGTCCATATCTCCATAGTAACTACATGTCACAGGTATTATAAATTCAGTTATATCTACCCTCTATCTACAGTGAAAGACCTGACCTTACTTTACTTACCGTTTATTGTGGCTCTCGAGGGGTCATCTCTTACAACGTGTGTGACCCTTTAATGTCGACCTGTTATTATTTGTAAGGGATTTAGAATATTTATATATTGACGGCGTATACCGTGAGAATATTTTTAGACCGTCGCCGTAGGTAGAAAGGTTAATCTGGATAAGATTTTGTAAAAGTATGTCACGTGGCGTATGGAAAGATAAAGTTTTATTGGGGAGCCTGCCGTTTTGCCAAAATTATTTTGATAAAATTTCATTATCCAAACAAATTTTAGAAACTTTTTTGATACCAATGAAATATTTGGAATGATTTTAGTAGGTACATTTTCATTTGGTCAAATTTGTACTCGGCCGAATATTACCAAGGATAATGTCATTAAGGCATTTGGTCTTTAATCAAATGATTTATTACAACAGCAAACAATCTTTAGACAATAAACATTTAGTCAAATTATTTGTTATGAAAAAAATATAAAGACAAAAATAAGTTTTTTGGGAATTATATAATTAAAAAATGCACTTTTATTTGATGTCATTTGCGTACCTATTTGTAAGTTTATGTGCTTGAATTTTTCTGAATAAAGTAAAATAGCCTATATCTACATAATATGTTTACGAACGATGAACGAAAAACGAATTATTACCAGAACTGTAGGTTAGGTTAGAATCCATTTCAATATTATATAATATTAATTGACATTTGTGTAGTTTATAATTTTCTCAAGAGTTTAGTGAAAGCAACGTAACACGCATTGGCGCCGATTCCCTTGTTCACAAACTACACAATGCACGAGCCGAGCGAGGGATGCGAGCGGTGCCGCGGCAGCGGCCGGCGAGCGCCAGGAACATATTTTATAATGTAAAACCAAACCAATAAAACACATTGTGCCTAATTTTATTTGTATATTTGGTGCAACTGACATAAAGATGCAAATCTTTTGTCATTGACTGAATAGAAATGGTAAATTGAAAACTGACGATACTAAATATTTGGCTTATTTTAGTTTGCATAAAATATGTTATACCAACTGAAATATTTGACCACATTGCGATTGGTAAAAGTACTAGTTGGTAAGCAAGTTATTGTTTAAACGTTCACTTGCCAAACATTAGGTTAGCGTTACAATTATTTGTGAAGAGTTTATTTGATAAGAAATAATTTGGCAAATGAAATTACGCGGAAAATTGTATGGGACTGAACTGATAATTTGTCAATTTTTTTTATTTGATGAAACATGGGGGCCCCTTTTTTTTGATTCCTAAATAAAAATAACATCATAACGTCACGAATGTATTCGTCGAAGGATTATGCAGAGGTAAACCTATAATACTCCCACATTTCGCCAGTTATGTTTAAGTCCCATGTAGTAAGGGACGAGCCTATTGCTATCAATCGGGCACAAATCCAGACTCCGGCCTGCTACTGAGAATTCCAGATGGAAATCAATAACATTTTTCCTGACCCGGAAATCGAATACAGGAACTCATGCTCAGCAGTAGCACTTGCGACCATGAGACCGACGAGCCGTTTCATCCTGCAAGCTTTGTATAAAACTCAAATAACTTAAAAAAAAATAATTTACCATTTTTCCTTTAACCACGAACGTTTTCTTTTACCAAGAACTGTAACAGAAAAAAACAAACTAAAGGCGACCCGATTATTGTCCTGAACTTCTTAGGAAAGAAATAAACTTATTCACAAGGTACACTGTTATTATGAACACTTCCATTATTAAAGGCCTGTTTTACGGCTCTTTAAGAGCAATATTCATGAGGGGAATGATGATCACAATATAAAAAACTTCATCATTTTAATATAACACATACAAAAGGCAAATAAACTTGTGTGCTTTAATACTTTATGGTGAAGGACATCGTCTCCGGCACACTTCCACTAAACACCGCTTTGAGAACCCTAGCCCTTAGGGATGGATTTAACGATTTTGAAAATATATCGATAATTGTCAGGGGTACAGTTAAAACGTGATTGCAATTCTGTGAAAAAAAATCGTGGTAATTATGATTGAAACCTTAGTTAAGTAGTTTATGTTAATGACTAAACAAGTTAAATATTTCCTGTCGTTTATAATTATTCGTCTTACGTTCAAAATCTTATCTAAGTCATTATAGGTACTCATTACGGAGATAACCAGTGTTAACAAATAATCCTCCAAAGAGGCCTAGCCGGTCTCAAACATCTTTTTACTCGTGTATATATAACGTAAAAGCCAAGGAACTCATTAATCGTAAATTTTAGGCATTTTTTTCTCGCTCCTATACCCGTACACATGGACATTTTACATAATTCATATCATTCATGAGATATTTTCGAACGATAATCAAAGTTAAACATATTTCGAGCGTCTTTTTTGCGTTTTAATTCATTATACGGAGTAGGTATGTGTACCTACAAAAATTTTATTTTATGTAACTGAGTTTCCTGTTCATATTTTTTAATGAGATATCAAACTCGTGTATGTTTTGGGTTCATGTCTCCTTGTAGAGGCGATGTTTTAAAGAAATGACATGTTATTGCGGAAAACATGGAAATTCGACGGCATGCCGTGTGTTGATGCCCAACTAGACAGATACGTAAACTGTGTCAATTAAAAATATTATTCCTGTTTACCTTGAACATCAAGGACTTTACTGTTTTTAATTACCCAAATGTTTTTGATTAAATTGCGCATTTTTATCGTCTTGATTGAGTAAAACAGCTCGGTTATCATTTCCTGTCATTAATTTTAAAAGCTTAAGAATGGAAAAATGTAAACATTAATTGTTGTTTTTTAATACTTTTTGTAGACAGGTTTTTAATTGTTGCTACGGTTTATGAATGAAACGTTTGTAGAGAATGTTCCCATGCTCATTCAGTAACGAACCAACTAAGTATGATTTGATTATAAAGAACAATTAAATGCTTAATAAAATATTTTTTTAACCACAGTTGTACATTACATGTAGGTATAATACATAATATAGTATCTAACATGGTATAGCTGAGCCTATCCCAAAAGTTACTGCGGTGGACAAGATCTTGGATCGACAATAAAAATCAACCGGTTTTCCTCGTCACTTAACGATTTTAAACAATAAGTGTAATAACATGTCGACTAATAAAATATTGATCATTGCATCACCATTTAAATTCACATGATAATTTGTTATTGTGTTTTCTCTTGGCGTGTTACTATATTCAGCGATATATGCTTTCAAAATAAAATACTTATTTGTTTATATTGTTGGGTATTACGAAGCACTTTATAATATTACTGTTGCGGAGTTATAGGTACTCGGATTTCCTCGACGATAAAATATTAAAATCATTGTTCTTGTAAGTCCTGAGCGTTTACGAGCTTCAAATCAAAACGCAACCAATAAAACTTTAGTAAAAAATCAAATCACGATCATAACAATGGATTGATTGTTTTTTAAATATATATAAAAGAGTGAGACAATGTCCGCTTAACGTCGCATAAAATAATAAATGTTTGACTCATGAAGTCATGACTCAAGTTTATATGGTTTACCATATCCTGCTATATATTTAATGATTAGTACCCGAAAAAAACAGAAGAGCCACAGTTATGAATATACCTACAGGATAAAACTGTTTTGAACTTCTTAATATTTTAATCGATAAAATAGAAAAATATCGATATATTTTTTTCGAATGTGCTAATCACTAAGTGGTAGACAGATGGACTGGTTTCGTTCGAGTTTGGGGGGAAAATCGAGTTTGGCAAGTCTACGGCTTTGTCTCCCATTCACTTGTGGAAATGCTATTTTTTTATAGCCATACAACTTGTGAGAATGCTACTCGTTAGTGTAACTACGCTAACGACATACTAATGTTATGCTAAAATGTTTTTTCTTTCCTTTAAGTTTGTGGTCGTCTTTAAACAGATTATTTTTATACTGGATTTGAAAAAAAATATGAAATGAGCTCAGATAGCTTCAGCCCGCAATTTCGTCCGCGTCGCATCGTATCGCCCGGCACTTATCACTTCGTTTTCGCGTAGCGTTCTTTCTGACTTTTCTCTTTTTGCTCAACTTCTAAAGGTCCTAGCGTGACGTTAAATCTTCCTTAAGAATTAGGCTATCAATTGCAAAAAATGTGACAACGTCAGAAGTCTATTGGCACAAAAACACCAAATTCTGATCAGCATCCACCAGCAGGATCAATAAAAAACATTAATGAAAAGTAGGTAAGTATAAAAATACCGCGAAATAAAGATGACTGTCCATTAAATTGAGATGGAGTTGTCGTCCTCGAGGCGCGTGGGAACGGAGATATTTTGTTTTTTGTACCTATTTAAATTATGATTATTAGTACGTTTTTAGGGTTCCGTACCCAAAGGGTGCCGACGACGGAACCATTACTAAGCCTCTGCTGTCCGTACGTCTGTCGTCTGTCAGCGGGCTGAATCTTATGAACCGTAATAGGTAGATAAATAAAATTTCCACAGAGTAGATATGTATTTATATTGTCGCTATAACAACAAATAATAAAAATAAAATAAAGCTAAAATTTAATGGGGCTCTCCATACAAGAAACGTGTTCTTTTTTGAGGGTTTTTCGCCTTGTGGTACGGAACCCTTCGTGTACGAGTCCGAATCGCCCTTGGCCGGTTTTTGTACCTTATTACTTGGTACATTTTTTTATTATATTTTAATAAACCAATCTACAAAAAGTAAATTAATTATCGTAGGTGAGGGTCTCGGGAGGACAACACTAGTTTAGTTACTTTTGAGTCGAGTCCTTTCAACTTTATTTCATTCATAGGTACTAAAAAATTAATAAATATTTTTTTGTATTGTAACCTAATTTTATTTTGAAGGTATTTTTTTTGTTTCGGTTACCGTAATGTAACCGGATGCAGCTGAATACCAGTCTTTACACGAAGCGACTGCCTATCTGACCTCATCCACCTAGTTCCTGGCTTAGGTACAGGATACTCCTTGGCAAGCCATGGTTGTCAGATTTGGGCTTCTGAAGTTCTGACTACCCGTAACGATTGTCAAAGATCTACGAATGATAGCCGGGACCAACGGCTTAACGTGCTTTCCGAAATTCCAAAGCACAGAGGGGTCTCGATATGTAATGAATGGTCACCCATCCACGAACCGATCGCGGCAAGTGTAGCTTGACCCGCGACCGATCCGTGCGACTGTTATTATTTAGCCACGGCAATTTCCGGCTTATAAAAATAGTATCAAGGGAGTGTAAAAATACCAAACCAATGTTCTTCTCCGTAGCATAGTGTTACGAACCTAAGTATCTACATTCACTTCCATTGATTCAAAAGCCCGGTGACTTATTCAATAATACATATAAGTTTCACACAGTTATTTCTCCGTAGTTTAAATCCAAGACATATTAACAAACATGAAATGAATCCTGAGCGAAAGGTCTTGGAAACATTCCTCAGATACGTAGAAACCAAAGTGAATCCCTAAGTGCCTCTCAATTGGATTAGTAATAGCGTTCTGCCTGCGGGCTGTTTGAAGTCTCTCATATACTCAGAGTACATATGGAATAGAATTTATTCTGGAACGTAAAATTACATAATAAGCAATGTATCGTTTGACTAGGTTCTGCGGTTGTCAAATGGATTCTTGGTACAGACGGTATGGAAAGTCGGAAGCCTGAAAGTTCCTGAAACAATTGTGTCGAGGCCCGCTTTGTTTGATCTGGCTCGACTGTCCACTGGTATAGGACGGCGATATTGGCGCTACCTTACTCTAACTTTACTTAGTAGCTCTAGGCACTACTACGTTTCTTTTAGAAGAGCTTATGTATGGCCATCGAGAACTGATTGGCTGCTCATAGTCAGAGTGCACTAGTTAAGTAAAAATAGTAAAGTAAAAATCGTTTATTCCAACTTTCAAAATTACAATATGGAGGTATCGTTGGTCCCAAACTAGGCACAACCTGTATCTTGGGCACCATTACATATATACAACAGTTCATTTGCCATTTTATAAGTTGTAGTAATGGCTACTATCACAGCGTACCGGAAGACGTAGCGTTGGAAGGCCTCTCATAATGTGGACCGATGACCTGGTGAAGGCGGCAGGAATCCGCTGGATGCGGGAAGCACAGAACTGTTCGAAGTGGCGATGCTTGGGGAAGCCTATGTCCAGCAGTGGCCGCCTTTCGGCTGATGATGGCTACTATCAAAAGAGATGATTGCTCGATTTAAGAGAAAATAAAAGCTGTGATATACGATGTAACCTTTTATAAAACGACCTTAGTATTCATCTTACATGCAAGCAGTAAAGAATTCAAGCAATATAAATCTATTCGACGAGTACCATCGCAATCTAACACATCCTATTACATGCTTCGACATCCGCATGCCTGCCTCATGTAATCCCTTATTGCCTTTTCGTGACACATACGTAAAGACTCAGATTTTATTGTTATCTGTTACGAGAGGCTGTTTTGTTAATAAAAACCAAATGAACGTAATATGACGCGTGTTTTCATTCAGACTCCTTGAAGCTGTTGGAGAGTTGAAGTTGCCTTTTACTGAAAACTATATTCTAATGTGCTGTGGACGGTAACCATGTTTTCTCCAGACTCATTTCCCCAAAACTTGTAAAATCGATTTGCTTGCTATTGTATTATGGCGGAATATGTCCTACACTAACATATTTGTAACATCATGCAATTAAAGATTTACTTACCTATTACTTACTACCTAAATTACTTACTAAATAATATTATTCCCTTTTAGATGGGACTTAAACATAACTGGAGTAATGTGAATAGAATAGATCATTTATTTGTTCAAAACATAAGTGGTTGTACTATAGGTACCTATGTATAGTACAGCACATTACTCCAGTTATGAGTACACCTTACCCTTCGAAGATTACAGGTGTGACGTTATGTGTGTGTCTGTTGTGTTAAATATCCTGAGTTGTAGATTCACGGTTTCATACCTAGGGATATTCAGTCCCATGTAAATCTTTTTTTACCTATTGACAACTTTTTTCCCCAGAACTTGATAGTAAGAAAAGGTAATCATTTTCCTGAAACAAACAAAAACCATATACACATGAAACTACAAACTACACGTTCAGATCAATAATTAAGGCTTAGATTTTATAAAACAAGTTTGATTTAAAATCCAAGAGTCCCTTATATTATAGCTATGTTTGTGGGTTGTGGGTCCTAGGACGAAGCGACAGTTCACGCTGGGTGGGTCGCAGGTTCAAATACCTTTGAAATATAGATTATTTTGAACTCATGGGCGCAAGGGCGTTTACTTTGACAACTTAATAAGAAAATGATGGCTTGCTTTAGGAAAGCTGCTTTTCGGTTTGAAATTATCGAACTTTTTGGGAAGAATGGAGAGTTTGTGGGTTGAAGATTTTTGGGAAGAGATCGCAGTAATGCGATAAGGCCGCCCGTTGTATATTTTGTAGTGTTTAATGTATTTTTTATGACATGTATTTTTGTGGTGTACTATAAAGTATATATAAATAAAAGTTCAAGTGTTATTTGAGATCAAAAAGAAAAAATTACTTGAGATTTTTTTAGAAATATCCAAATCTATTTTATAATTCCTTCAAAAGTGGGTAACCGCTGAACAAAGTTTACTTAAACGCCCCACGGCAGGAAAATCTTCGTTTCATATCAAATTAGGGAAAAGTGGCTTCTTAACTTCTTTCTGTTATTTTAAAAACAAAACAATTTTAGAAATAACTTGTGTGTTTTTATCCTTCCCCTTTTTCACAACGTACACCTAACCTTATAATATCTTTATCACACTTCTTCTTAGTGTCGCTGGCACGACTTTTCTCAGATCTTCTTGGGCCAAAACTTCGCCATTACCACGGCGTCGTCGGTGGCAGCGCAGAGGTCACTTTATCACACCAGGGTTGAATGTCACTAACACGTCATAAAACGACAATGTACATTTGTCTATGTGTCAGTTAGATATTTCCCTTTACACGTAAAGCAGGCGCTCCCCCACCGGGAGCATTCGTCTGTAATGTAACATTCAATTTTGAGCATTACTATGTTACCTAGGTTCTCCTCACTCACTGATGTAATGCACTATCAGCTCATAACGTCCCCACTGCTGAGACACAGGCCTCCTCTCTTCGAGAGGGATTCAGGTGTCTTCTTCTTACCGTGTCGATATCAATCTAAATGGACTCGGCCCAGAATTCGGCCACTTGTTTGACGCCATCACCAGCGTCCATCAGTTCCTGTAACATGCAGCTGACAGGACACACAGGGTACGATATTAAGCGTCCCATCGTTTGTGGAAAAGCACCGCATTTACACTCCCCCGAAGCACGGTAACGCAGTGTTTGTTGCTCCCAGCGTAAGCATTCGGCTGTTATCTACCACGTGGGCCCAGTGTGGGTTGGTAGATGTCACATGTCTTCGAATTTTTGGTTCTAAGACATGCCGGTTTCCTTCAACGTTTTGTGTTTTACTGATGTAATGCTTGAATATGAACTGTTAAATTACAGGCGAATTCTCCCGTTAAGGGGGCGCTTTTAGGGAAATTTCAATTTCATGGAAATTGTTGTCAAAAGTGATAAAGAATTTACGAGATCAAATTTGCCTTCAATGATTCCAAATCCTTTGGGGTCAGGCTAATTTTCATATCACCTATCCTTATTTAGCCATAAAATTAAATACTGCTAAAATCTAGGCTACCTATAAACTAGAAGTTATTCACCATATCGCTAGTTCGGCAGGTGGGTTAACCCTAACTTTATGACCTCCATTCGGTAGAGGATTAACCTTCTATCTGCTTTGGACCTATTTGCGCGGTCAGTTAGCTTTTATTTCGTTTTAATATTGTTTTTTCATGGCATTTGTTATATATTTACCTGAAAAAGTTATTTGGGAGGATAAAAGATGTGTTTTACTTGTTTTACCTGCGAGAAAGACGGACATCTGTCTGTTAGTCATTCCATTTAAAGAAAGTTGATTAAAGAAAGGGATAGTACCTTTATTGGTAAACTTTTTTAGCTGCGGTCGTCAGGATGGAATCTGACTGGGAAACCCCTAGATGTTGATGATGTCAATGAAAAAAGCGCCTCAAGTTACGGTTAAATAGGACATAAAATATAATACACGATGCCATCATGATGTTGTGGAGTCTAATATTTTAGACTACTGCTTACTCGAGTTTGAATCTGTCACTGATATTGTAATCACAGAAAAAAACTCATCTATACTTAAAAATAAAGTGTCTGTTTGTAATGTGAAAACAACAGCTTTTTACTAAATGCATATGAAAGTATATGTACTTATAACAAAAAACAATTTATAAATGATAAAATTTTTGTCTGTCTGTTTCTTCCAGCTAATCTTCTAACCGGCTTACCCAATTGACGGCACTTTCACCAGCAGATAGCTGATGTTATAAGTAGTAACTTAGGCTACTTTTATTTAAGGCAAACAATTAGGGTTCTGCCCAAAAAAATAAACCCATGAATTCCAATTTGTTTTCCAACATGCACACGAACCAAGTCTCGGGCACAGCTAGTTAGGCATGAAATCCTACGCTATCTTCAAAGAAAAGATACACCTAACTCCAGAAAAAGTCTGTTTATTTGACGTTTACAAGAGCAATAATAAGTGAAGAGCAAAAAGTTGTGAGCAAAGTCGTTAAGGTGCGATCTCTCACAGATAGTCTCTCTGTTATCTCCAGGGAGAGTTAGAGGACTAATGTTCTTCTTGTGTTTGTACCGTTAGCTTCTAGCTCTGATAAAAAGTAACTAAGTTAGAACAAGGAATCTTTTCCTAAATCAACTTGTGGTAAAGTCAGGAAGAAAACAGAATAATTTAATGGAATAATAATAAAAAGCTTCCGTTAGGGTTTTTGGGTAGTCGGAGTTACTCGAGAAATAATAATATTGAGTAGGTACTGGTCTAAAATCTACCTTATATCCGGCAGGAAACTTCGACAAGAAAAATAGAACAACGATAGTCAGGAAAAGTTTTTTACTAAGGGCTGATTTTATTCCTCCAATAAAAGTTATCTGGCGATGGAAAAATCAGCCCTAAGAGGACTAGGATATCTTGATAAGATTCATAAAGATAATGTGGTGCTACTTTAATGCACCCCAAAATATCTTTAGTGTATTTTTCATCTCGAGGAAAATGTAATTATGGACAAAGTGTACTGCGTATCATCACCATCATCTGCCTAGCCTTTTCCCAACTACGTTGGGGTCAGCTTCCAGTCTAACCGGATATAATAGAATAGAATAGAATACTCTTTATTGTACACCATACAAATTACACACAGCCGCGCCGGATACAGCTGAGTACCAGTATTTTACAAGGAGCGACTGCCTATCTGACCTCCACAACTCAGTTATAACTGGAGGTCAAAATTCTTCTGCGTAAACGATGCAAAAGCGCTCTTTAGTTTCTGTTTACCCCCATGTGAAGAAGGCGTTAGTTTATGTTTACATGTAGTCATGTACAAAATCTTCACGATTCCTGCTATCGAAATTAGCACCGAATTACATAAGCATGAAGAATGTTTTGTTTACCGCTGCATTTGCGTCAGTCATCGTGCTCGCTCTCGAAGTATTAGTTGTGGTAGATCAAGCCCGACCACCTCGCTATCTATTTAGATAGTGTTAGCGTTCTAACTACTCCACGTCATGTCATAATGTTAGTATTAGATTTAATACTGACCTTGCTTGTATCGCTTTGTGTTTACCTTATGTTCCCATGGTTGTCTGGGTGGCTTTTGACGAGGAGATATATGTTTTAGATACTGTTTTCAGTTGACATGCTAAATGATTACTTCAGTGTGGCATTAAAAAAATCGAGTTATTAAAGAAATCTAAAAAAAAAAACAATTAAAAAAAAAATGCTAATGATAGTCCAATTATTAATTATAATCATGAATCATTATCAACTTAAAAAAACAAAAAAACATTAAAACTGTTTATTAGCCTGCAGACTTTAGTGTTTCGAACAAAATTACCTTAAATTTTCTGTACTCAAACTTAGATTGATTGTTTCAGTAACTAAAATACTATTAATATAGACAGCGCCCAAAACTCATCACACAAGTCCAAATTCAGACCCTAGTAACTGACAATAATGCCGAAAACAGGCGTACAATCGAATCAAAAAAGTTGTTTCCTCAGGACCACCCGTGATCAGTTTATCCAACATCAATTTATTACTTCCTGATACTCTAAGTATACCATAACATGTGTTCACGAAAACTAAGGAGAACGGCCGTTTCATTCAAAGTTCCAATAAAGAACGATACAAAAACAAAGATGGCGTCGCGAACTTATCTAATAACGCGCGAATTCAGAAGGACTGTTATTATCGAAGTTCGTGTCATATTACACATTATATTACGATAATATAATTTTCTTACATAACCCTCTATGTGTTCGTGAAGTTTCAATGTTTGTTAATTACGGTTACCTATTTTTGATCTTGTCAAAGGCGAATTTATACTTAATTGGTGAATTTATCAGTCAAGGTCGGAATACTAACGCCTTACCGTTTATATTCTAGTATATTCTGCGTTTATATTCTGCTTTTATCATTTTTTTTCTGGGGTTAATGTTTCCTGGATTGTCAAATAAAAGGTAATTCTATGAAGCTGTAGCCCACGGCTTTCATCCCTACAGCCTATAGACATAAAAACTTACTGATGAGTTTTTTGTTGATTGATAGCTAAAACATAATAAATCAAAATCAAAAGTCATTTATTCAAATTAGGCTGAGAATCAGCACTTTTCAAACGTCAAACTGTATTGTTCGCACATAATATTTATCCTAGCCTTTTCCAAACTTATTTTGGTTCATAGCATCATTATTTACCTATAACAAAAGTCTATCGCAATAAAAATAATGTATTCCACGTTGTTACGCAAAAAAACATTCCTAAAATTAAGTTTGCACATAATTAGTACTGCAGCAAAAAACCTAACAACATTGATCTAACACGCAAGGTTTCCATCTATCCACACCGCTATTCATTACATTGTATAAACTCCGTTCTAGATAAAAGTTCTAGTAATTCAGACTTCAGTTTAGCTTATTTCAGCACTAGGCATTTTTCGCTAAACACTGGATAACTCAGCCATCATCTGAACTGTGTGTATCAACACTCAGCTTTTGAAGAACATACGGAAACTAAAATGTTTTGCGGAGAGTTTTTAGAAGAGATGCTTAGAGATTTTGTGTGTTGATGCAATATTTTGTTTTACTATATCTTGCTTACGAATTAGGGAGGTAAAGTTGGGTAGTTTATAGCTTATTGCACTTAGCTACCTTCTCTTATGTGCTAAGGATAGAAAGCTAACTTATTTCTCTTGATGAACTAGACTCTAACATCTTAGCAAACGTGTCTTTCAACAAGATACAACCCCTCTGCTACTGCAGCAGCCTTTTGACAGGCGACAATCTGACATTTTCACAAGTTTATTTCATAGTTTTCAGCTTTGTTGAACAGCAGCTGTCGTGAAAATGTGTATATTTTAATTTTTCTGACAAATATTTCGCCTTGTCAGTTAAATTAAATAGGGCCCTTATAGTGAGGGTGACAATCGACAGCATATCAATATTCCACTAAAGGGTTGAAACACAGTTCATCATCAATTAACCTTATGTCAAACGTCGAACCATTTTCTCAGTAAATAACAGAATGGTTATTCTCGACGCTTAAATTAAACACGTTTATTTACTCATTCCCTTTGATGTTTACTTCGACTTCGATATATATAAATAGGAAAGTGACCTACTTTATGTTAAAATGAATGGTTGCAGGCTGTCCTCAGGTTTAAATATAGACTTCAGCCGAAGGGCTCAGGTTACAGAACAGTTTTATTCAGATAAATAACTTTATGGATTGGATATTGAATTAATAGCTCGGAAGTCGTTGTCGAAGATTTTTCCAATAGGATTTTTTACGTAGCAGCCTGGAGTCTGGATTTGTGCCCGGTTAATGACAATAGGCTCGCCCACTGTACATGGGACTTAAACATAACTGGCGAAATGTGGGAGTACTAGTACACCTCTGCTTAACCCTTCGCGGAATACAGGCATGATGTTATGTTATATGTTGTCGAAGGATAATTTTGTTTTTACGAGCGTACATTTCGGGGAAAACGATATACTTATTCAATTGTAGAAACAATAATTGAATAACGGATGTGTGCCTACACCTACATGATAACATAGTGTATTTTTACACCGCTGCCTAACCCTTCGAGGAACACAGTCATGATGTTTTGTATTGCTACCTACCAAAACCAAAGTATGTATATGCCTTTCATGAAAATTATAGTTCCCTGCAAATCCTCCTGAGCATTAGTATAAATAAATAATAAAAGGTTTATTGTAGAAAGTTAATCTTACATAGGGACCTCCTTTTAAGTAAAAGATATACCTGTGCTAGAAGGCCCCCGCTCTTCAATGACAAATTATAAAAAGGCAAAAGTGGTGTACCAAAATAAAATTGATTTTAAACAATAAAAAATAGGTCAAATCCAAAATAAAACAAACACATTATTTTGTAATAAAAGAAAAAAAAAAAAAAACAAATAATGATAATAACTTACTAAGAGATCTATCCTAAAATAGTGTGTGTGTGTGAGTGTGTGTGTATTTTTTTCAACTCATATTGACGATGCTTGCAGCAGTAATTCAATGTCATAGGTAGGTCTTCAGTTTTAACCATTGAACTATTGCCTTTTTGCAGTCTTTAGTAGTCATGGGATGGATGTTAATTATTGTATTTAATTTATTGTATAAGGCAGCGGAATTGGAGTATCTAACAACAACAGCTATTAGTTATTCATTTTGAGAAAGCTATAAATTTTGAGAAAGCTATAAATTAACATGTCCAGCAATCAAGGTACCTATTTGGCGCTAAAAGATAAACAACCATAACACTCCCATAACACAAATCTCCAATCAATACCTACTCGATGAGTTTCCATAAATCCGCATAAATAACGCGATGTTTCCGCGGAGTTGCGCGGGCGCAGGTCGGAGTTTGGGCGCCCGCCACGCGCCCCGACTATTGAACCCGACCACAGATTAGAATAATATGCAAATGTGAGGCGCCAGTGATAATGCCGACTGTAATCAACTAATGAATAACCACCGGTGTCTGACTACTACGAGTATTAACATAGGTAGGTATTTGTGTCGTTATCTAGAAAATAAATGTGGTTTGAGGTAGGTACCTACTAAGTGAGTAGCTATGTGAGAAAATTTGTTTTCCATTTACTAAACACACGGCTACAGTAACACATCAAGCTATACATTTCCAGTATAAGCTGATTTCTCATTGTACGAAAAGCCAATGCGAGGTCAGCTAAAACTGGAAATTAATATACATTTCCTTACTTAGCTTAGTTTTCTTGGTGTACCTACACTAAGAAAATGTCAGTCGTGAAATATATTAAATGCATAATGGTGACTGGGTGTTAATGTTCGTGGGAAGAAAAATAATGCTAATTAGTGATATTAGTACGTTATATAATTAATTAGCTTTTTTTCTTTCCTTTTTGCTTTATTTATTTGACGAGTCTTGAAAAAGTCTTTGTTAGGATTTTTTCAGAAACCTCACAGATATGTATTTCGCATCTAAAGATTTCTTTAACAATTTATTTCCTTGTTCACATAAACAAATATGGCAGTAGACAAGACAAATAACTTTGTAATTATTATAAATAGCAATAGGTGATGTTGTTATTAAATAAAATAACGTAATGAATAGTTCTGTGGCCCGAGAAACGAACTCTTGGCCATTAATAACACTCATTTATTTATTTGACAAAAATAAACTTTGATGGCATTTTTTGCATAATTTGATGAAAAGGAAAACAACATGGAAATAAAAGTTTTTTATAAATAAAAATAAAACATCCTCAAAGGCGTAGATATTATATTAGTTTAGGTGAGAGCTGAGCATTAAATTGTAAAAAAGAAATTTCTGTAATTTGGAAGTTATAAAGTTTTTTTTAAAGTCCTTTTATTGTTATGGTAGTTCTGCGGCTATTATGGTCTATAAAAGTAGGCAGTATAAAATTTAAATACCTAATTATATATTTATGGCGCCAACGATGCGTCACTTTTACCTTCACGGCCTCTTTAACAAAAACGGCAAGCTGTTTAAACCATCACCACCAAAAACGCCTAAAAACTTTACCTACGCAAAATAAAATAGGTATAAAATTCTATCAACCCCGATCATAATCAAGTGTCGCACCTACATCATAATCTTTGGCCCTCAAACGTCACGCATTTGGCCGTTAATGAAGTAATATTTTTTTCTGCTGTTTTACGCACGGTATTACACCGATCGGCCTTGTCCGACAACACGGCAGAATTGAGAAGGGATTTATAAATACTCTATGGTCGTATTGTAGGTTGTCTTCTTAATTTGGCCGGCTAACGAGGCACTAAAGGGTGTAGGGCAATTCGCGCCACTTGTTTGATAATTGTAATGTTTTCTATTTATATTTTTATAATTTTCGTGCTTACGTTTTCGAAGGGCGAAGTGGAAAACTGAACGCTACATTAATTTCTAATATGTTCTGTAAACAGTGGAGTTGGTAGTTACTTTTCTAAGTTGATTGATAGGTAATAATTGTGGCTAACTAATAACAGCCGCACGGGTCGATCGATCAGGTTAATCTACGCTTGCCGAGATTGGTCCGCGGATGGGTGACCATCGTTACATACTGAGATCTCTCCGTGCTTGGGAAAGCACGTTAAGCGGTTGGTCCCGGCTGTCGTTCGTGGATCTTTGACAGTTGTTACGGGTTCAGAAGCCTGGAAGCCTGACAACCAGTCTTACCAAGGGGTATAAAGCTAGTAACTGGGTTGTGTAGGTCAGATAGGCAGTCGCTCCATGTAAAATACTGGTATTCAGCTGCATCCGGTTAGAAAGGAAGCCGACTCAAACATAGTTGAGAAAAGGCAGGCAGATGATGATTGATAGAAACATAATGATTCTGGTGGATTGCTTAGTTTTTGCTGCATCGAATGGGGGTACAATGTCAGCTATTATATAAGTTTGTCTTTTAGATGATAAATCCTCTTAGACGATGTCTTAATCTTAATTAAGTCGAATAATTACCTGCCTGATCAAATATCGCTGTCTTGTGAGTCTCAAGTTCCATTTTTCTTTTCGTTTTCCACGACAGCCGATGTTCCGCTCCAGGCAGGTTTTACCATATTTTTACTTCTTTGTTTGCGGATAGTAAATAAAGTTGTAATTATAGAAACCATTAGTAATGGTTGTATTTAAGTATTCTGATGATTATTTTGTGAATACTATTTCTTTCCTTCTTTTAGAGGTATCCGAAAGAAAGAAAGGGCTGCCCATTCTATGTTTTGTAGTGTATATTTTCGTTATGTATTTTCTGATGTACAAGAAAGTGTATAAAAATAAAAAATAAAGAATATTTGCCTTGTAGTTATTTAGGAGGCGTTAACGAGGGAAATTCAAAACATATGTAGTTACCAGGCTAGTTTTTTATCCGCTACTACGTCGTTATACAGTCGGGTAAATTAATTGTGAAGCAAAATTACTTTTTCTTTTATTATTTAGCGATAATAGAAAAAAAATAGAATTTTTTACCTATTGTTTTACATTATCATAAAAAATAACCGCCGTACCTAGTCACAGACGTCAACAAAAGTTAATGAGCCACTAACTCATTAGGTAGTTGGTTTAGTTTAACTTTAATTTTATTCGTTTTTTATTTATTCGGTTCGTTAACTTGCAATTTAAGTATACGAATAACCCCATTACCAAAGTTAAAATTAATTTGAGTACGTCTGTTTTATGTCAATGTTGAAAATTATCATAAATTCAAAAACGTTACGATCAACAAACAAAAAAACGAAAATATAAGAATAAGCTTTCTTAATGAAGCGTGGGGGACACATGCCTACGCAGTACGGCTAGACAAGAATTTTAAATAACAAGAAAATTTGAGATTTTTTTTAAACAACCTGTCAGACCTCGTTTCTCGTCTAGTCTGCCTCTTACGTTTCCTTCAGCTTCTTGGCACCAGTTCAAAGTCAGCACTCCGGACCTTACGTACTACTAGTATTTCGTTGTCCAGTCGAAACAGAAAATAGAAACGTTTTTTTTAGAGTTTGATGTCGTACTGTCTAATCACTTTTACAATAATTGTCCACAACGCTTCTCATTAGTAATATTTAACAAACTCAAAGCATTTGTTTCAATTAAATTACATTTTACAGGCACTTTTGCATTGACAAAGAGTCGGTCAGAAAGAAACATTATGCTATTTGCCCATTCCAAAGAGTAGTTCAAGTAGGATCCTACGGAAAAGAACGGGCAAGAGACTATAAATCGATTATTGCAAAATCTTAGTTACAAAACTCAAACTTCAAACTCAAATCACTAATGAGTAGACGTAATGTCATACTTCAATACCAGAGGCATTCCAGTGCATTACCTTCTCAGACACCAGCACCCAGGATTTCGAAAGAAATTCCTAATCCGTCTGCTCAACAATGTAAACGAACGTAGGTAAACTGTCAAAATGAAAGGTTTTGCAATTGTAAGTGTGTTATACAATTACATCGCAGTCACCTTCCCAGGCTGAAATATCTCATGGGCCTACAATTTGATCTCCTGCCGATCGATTCTGTAAAAATCTCACTGAAAAGTTAGGTGAAGTGAGCTGTCAATAGTGTCAATCCCAAGCATTTAGTTGGAATGACAGCTCACTCCACGCTCACTTCACCTAACTTTTCACAGTGAGATGGTTACAGAATCGCACTGCCTGTAGAGGTTATCCCTAGATATAAAGACGCTGGATTTGTCATTGTTCAGAAAATGATGACTCGTCTGCGTTCAGGTTCCTGCAGACAGGCGCTACGCGACAGTGCGACGTGATTCTGGTAAAACAGTTTCCATGAAGTTTTCATAGAAATTGTTCTACAGTAGAGTTGCGTCACAGTCACGTCGACGTCGTGCCTGTCTGCCGAAGCCTTTAGCCTCTTTTTGTTTGCTTTAATGTCACCGCAATAATACCTACTTATTGCTAATGAGAGTTAATTGTAATGAGTTATTAACTGGTCCATAATTATTGTCACTTTAACGTTTTACGTTTGGCGGTACTATCAAGTCGATTTTGAAATCATTGGCATAGTAGCAACTCGGTATCTTGAGAGAAAGACCTACATAGAGAAATTTTCATGACGGAAAATTAAAATGATCATGCGGATGGAGATGTCGGCAGGTAGTAAGTAATTATTATTGAAAATTCGTTTTAAGAAAGAGTACACTAGAAACCCTTAACGACAACAGAACATTCGATAAAACTGAAACCAGTTAGCAATAGGTAGTACACGCGACGCAAATGCCGATCGATAGAAACATTTTATAGTCACAAACGACATCGATACAAATACTCACAGTTTCGTGGAACCTTGACAGACTTACTATGAAACTCGATCATTTGAATTCGTTAAATTTTGATATAACCCCGTTTTTTGGCCTTTTTGTTTGACTACATTTTAACTTTTTGTTTATTTTTTAGGTGTCTGTTACTAGTACAGGGTTCGGTTAATTATTGTAGGTGATATTGTGGCGGCATCTATTTCGCCACAAGCGAATCACGCATCACACCGACGTCACCCAAAATCCTGCATCGCGGAAGCATAGTTTACCGCGCGACTAGCATATATACAACGTCCCGACAGCAATCGTCGGGCAGTAGCCCACAAGACACGACACCCGTCTGGTCGGAGGATCCTCCCTTTTTATGGACGATGAGTGAATGATACACCCTGTTCCCCATACCTCTATAATATTAATCATTACTGGAAGTAGTGCAGGGAAAGGCAGTAGCAGTTTTGAATAGCCTACGAGTACCTTTTTGTATGTTCATAAATTAACAATTAACACAAATCAGTGTTGTCTCTTCTATTAATAGAACCTAGACAAACAAACTGTCCCCAGGACCACGAACCATGGAAAAAACTAAACAATAGATCAAGCACCCTTTTCTCATCAGACTCGGGGGCTCTGACCGCAGCCCTCCTTTAATTGGAGCCCCTCTCCGCTCGAGTGACTATATGAGACTGCTTTTTGTGCTAGTTTCAGCCCTGATCTTCGGAATGTGCAAAGTTTTATGCTTGGAATTTAAGGTTTTAGTCTTGGCCTAGGGTCAGGGCTAAATCTAAGTGATTTTGAGTGAACGTCGCAAATTGAATTGTAACAATTCAATTTTCGACGTACCTTTTGCGGGTCGATGATTCGATACAAATATTTCATGAATCTTAGACTAAAGCGAACACTAAAATATACCGGTATTTCCGCCATAATATTAGTCTGCGATCTGTCTAATCTAAACTATTTCGCTAACTAATACATTAAATAAACGATACAAAAATACATAAAAACGACAACATTTGGCAGTCAATTATCGCGAGGTGCGTGTCGCCAGCTGTACTAAAAAGATATGCCGCAGAAGATCTGCTTCTAAACAAACGGCCAGTTGCGAATGAGGACTCGCACACGAAGGGTTCCGTGCCACTATACAACATTATACACTACATTTTTTTTTTTAAACGCTGAAAAGTACACGTTTCTTGTACGGCGCCTCCTTTATTTTAGTATGTTCATTATTTGTTGTTATAGCGGCCATAGTAGTAAACATTTCAAGCCTATGGAAATTTCAAGAGTCTACCTATTACGATTCAAAAGGTACAGACGCCAGCACATCAAGCTACTACAATCTGTCAAATCTCTTTGATAGGTTTTCAACTTTATCGCTAAAGCATTAAGGTTCAAGGTTGATTGGGAAAATTTGACAGTTTCGGGTAGCTTGACCTGCTGGCGTCTGTACAACCTTGTGACAAACGGACGTATGGACGTACAGCGGAGCCTTAGCAATAGGGTACCGTTAGCACCCTTTTGGTACAGAACACCCTTTTGGTATCCTTAAAAGCTTGATCGTCAAGCAGAAAATACAGACACTTACAAATGATGAGCTTTAGAATCGATAAGTTGGCCCACTGTATGAATTTTATGATGAATTTAGGCAGGAAGGGCCTCCTCATCAACTATATAATATGTTTTATGTGGCCTAGGCCTTTTTATATCAAATCAAATCAAATTATTTATTTGCTTAATACAGGTACTCGTATAAACAGATGTTACAAATAGTATATATAAAGTACACTGTATCATTACCTAATAAGGTGTGCAAATATTT